>OZ030012.1:99050972-100250972 GCA_964023405.1 Apodemus agrarius
ATGGGTGGGTGGACGAACGGGTGGATGGGTGGGTGGGTGGATGGATGGATGGATGGATGGATGGATGGATGGATGGGTGGGTGGGTGGATGAATGGGTGGGTGGATGAATGGGTGGGTGGGTGGATGGATGGATAGATGGGTGGGTGGGTGGATGCAAATAAAAGATAAAATGTGCCATTGTTCTGTTACCTTTTGGCTTCAGAGTTTCTGGTGAGAAACACCCAGGCCACCATCACTGAAGTGTTTGTTCCTCCATATGTAGTTTGGCTGTGGTCTGTTTGTTTTTTGTCTTTTGATATAGGATCCCATGTACACCAGGCTGTCCTGGAACTGCCTAGGTAGTGGAGGATAACCTTGAACTTTGATCCTCTGTCTCCATCTCCCAAATGCTGGGATAACAAGCCTGCACCACCATGCCTGGATTATGGGGTGCTGGGGGGAAGAGTCCAAGGCTTCAGGGGTGCTTGGCAAGCACGCTTCCAGCTGAGCCGCATTCACGGCCTCCCAATCTTGTCTTTCCTTTACCTTTAGTTTTTGAGTTTTAGCTCTGTTATGGCGTGTCTAAGCATGTATTTTTGCTGACATTCTTTTCTGTTTGCTTAGAGCATCTCCACCTCTACTCCTCTCTCCCTCCGTCCCTCCTTCCCTCCTCCCTCCCCCTCCCTCCCTCTTCCCTCCTCCCTCCCCCTCCCTCCCTCTTCCCTCCCTTCCTCCCTCCTTCCTGAGGCAGGTCTCAATCTGTAGCTCAGCTTCGGGCACTCTTTCTGTCGCTGCCTCTCTGCTGCTGAGACCACACCCATGCACCGTTATACTCAGAGTGGTGTTATTTGTCGATTATTCTTAACTAGTATATTAGTTATAGAAGCTTGGGGTATAATTGGGCAATAGAGTGTCTTCCTGGTAGTTAGGCTCTGGTTTAGACCCACAATACCTCAAAAAAAAAAAAAAAAAAAAAAAAAAAAAGTCCTACAGTTCATATGCATTAGCAGGGTATGGTAGGCAGCATACACCAGTAATCCTGATTCTTGCAGGTCAAGGCCATCCCTGACTACAGTGAGTCAGACACCAGTTTAGGCGACCTGAGTCGCATTTATAAATATAAAGAAACCTTCTGTCTTAAAGCGGCACTGTGTGTGTTTCAGTTCATGTGTGGAGGCCTATAACATTCACACCAGGGACACACATCGGTCATCGCAGACACTTAGCACTTCTCTATGGTGACAACTTTCAGCCCCTTTCCCTCCAGCTTCTGCCCGGTGGGGCCTGGTACCGTTTTCTGCACTCACTCTACTGAGCAATAGCTTTTGATTTAGGGGTGCTAGGGCTCAGACCCAGGGCCTGTGCATGATTCCAGGAACCCCTGAAAGTATAGAGGCTTTTTTTTTCTTTTACTATTGGAGTTTATAGTAACATTTTTCAAGTAGTTTCTCTGATATTTACTCTACTTCTGTGGCTCAAATGAGAGGGACCTGCCGCCTTATTTTCCCGTAGTCCCGGGAGGGAGCTCTGTTTCTTGTTTGCCTCTTCAGTTCTTTTCCTGGTGCCCAGGGTAACTTCTGTCATTCTGTCTACAGTTTTTCCATTTTCCTCTGTCGTCTCCATCTTGTTTTGAGCCAATCCAAAAAAATGAGTTCACATTTTTATCATATTTTCTGTTTCTAAAATCCTCATTCGGCTTCTCTTCACATCTTCTATTCTTTTTCTTTTCTTTTTTTTTTTAAGATTTATTTATTTATTATATATATGTACACTGTAACTGTCTTCAGACATTCCAGAAGAGGGCATCAGATCTCATTACGGATGGTTGTAAGCCACCATGTGGTTGCTGGGATTTGAACTCAGGACCTTCAGAAGAGCAGTCAGTGCCCTTAACCACTAAGCCATCTCTCCAGCCCCCTCTCTTTCTTTTTTTAATTGAGAAAGGATATTATAATAAATATTTATTTTGATTTTTCTGTGTATGTTTGCACCATATATGTATGTACTTGGGCTCTCAGTGACCAGAAAAGGACATCAGATCCCATGGAGCTGGAGTTACAGACAGTTGTGAGCTGCCATGTGGGAGCTGGGAACCGAACCCGAGTCCACCAGAAAAGCAGCCAGTGTGTGGGGTTTGTTTGTTCGTTTGGTTGTTTTGTTTTGTTTTGTTTTGAGACAGGGTTTCTCTGTTTATTGGTAGCTTTCCTGGGACTCACTCTGTAGGTCAGGTTGACTTCTAACTCAAAAAGCTCTGCCTGCCTCTGCCGGCAGACGCTGGGGTTAAAGGCACTCTGGGCCCCCACTCCAGCCGCAGCCAGTGCTCTGAATGCAGATCTGTTTCTCCAGCCCCCTTCTGTCCCTAGGCTAGGCTGCCTGCCTTCGGTTTTAAGTCTGCTTCTCAGACTTGGCCATCATAGTTGTCTTCAAGTCTTTCTCTGATACTCTCAATGTCTAAGGCATCTCGGACTTTATTATCTGTTCTCTTGCAAAGGATTAAGAAAATTAACCAATTTAAAGATATTTCTGACATTAGGCTATTTGTGAGACTCGTGTTTAAATTCTATGGGGAGTTCTGATTGCAAACTTTTGTTTCTTATAGTAATGTCTTATTTATTTTTTTTGCTTACCAATGTGCCTGTGCCCATGGATGTCAGAAGAGGGTGCCAGATTCCTTAGAACTGGACTGGGTGGGAAGCACCCTATTATCTGGCAACTGAGCCCTCGTCGTCTGCAAGAGCAAAGACTGCTTTCAGCCACTGAGCCATCCATCCCTGCAGCCCCTTGAGAGTCCTTGTAGGCAGTGCCTTAGGATGGGCTGAGACTGCAAAACCCTACTCCCCTTGGGCTGTTATCCACCGGCCCTTCTGTTTCCCAAGCATTTGCTAGGCTGTTTGGATCTGTCTCTCAGTAGTGCCACCTGGCGGCCAGTCTTGGAAGTGTTCTGCCTACAGGGTCGTTCTCTGACTCTGGTTCATTATCTGTGGTCATTTCTTCTTTGCTTGGGCAGCCTTTGAAAAAGATCCATTACAAGGTAATTATCTTGAATGCCTTTTTTTTCAGGGGTCTCCTTGATAGTGTGGCAGGGGCTACGCCCTGGTGTCCTGGCTAGGCAGTGTGCTTTAGTCTCCCTCTGCTGGACACCTTCTGTCACAGCTTCTGTCTGCATGGTGAGGGAAGGAAGGGGAGGAGGGAGGGAGGGAGGAGGCAAAGAGGGAGGGAGGAGGGAGGGAGGAAAAGTCTATTCTGTGTGCCCTTGTTTCCCCCCACTATTTTTCCCTTTTATTGAAAATAGTTTATTTCTCTTGTAATTTTTGCTGGTTACAGTTTCCCCTTAAATGAAAACACTGAGGATTTATTGAGAAGGTTTATTGTAAATAAATGGGAGAGTGCAGCCAGAGGCATCTGGGAGGTTCTGGACAGTGCACCTGGCCACAAGAGGAGAGAGGTGGGTGGGAAGGGAGAGAAGAAGAGGGGGCGGAGCAAGACGGGAGACAGAGACAGAAAGGCCGAGAGACAATCCAAAATGGCTGGGGGAAGGGCAGTGGGGGCTGGAGCATGCCCGGTAGGAAAGTCCCCTACCCGAGGCGGGCGCCAGGACTCCTGTCACAGGGAGGGACTGAGGGAGGCTGCAGCCAGAGTCCTCAGTTAGCCATTTGTCTGGGTTTATGACCTAAAACCTCTCCCTTTACACTTGCTATTTTCTTCTCCCCCACCCTGACCACCCCTTTCTGTCTCTCAGAAAACAAACACTCAGCAGGGCAGTGGTGGCTAACACTTTTAATCCCAGCACTTGGGAAACAGAGGCCAGTATCCTCTACAGAGTGAGTTACAGGACAGCTAGGACTAACTACACAGGGAAATCTTGTCTTGAAAAACCAAAAAAAAAAAAAAAAAGAAAATAAGAGATGATAAAATATAAAATAAAACAAAAGTTCCATATTAAAATTGGACAAGACAAACAGAAGGAATAATCCAAAAGAAGGCATAAGAATCAGAGACCCACGTGTTTGGTCACTTAGGAATCCCATAAAATCACTGAACTACTCAGCCAGATGTCTAGCTTTGATCATGCATGTCTTCTCTTGATTATAAAAATTAAACATGATTTTTTTTTTCTTTTTGGTTTTTCAAGACAGGGTTTCTCTGTGTAGCCCTGGCTGTCCTGGAACTTACTCTGTAGACCAGGCTGGCCTCGAACTCAGAAATCCGCCTGCCTCTGCCTCCAAAGTGCTGGGATTAAAGGCGTGCGCCACCACCTCCCAGCTAAACATGATTTTTATTTTTGTTTTGGATACAAGTCTTTTGTGGCCAAGATTATCCTCAGAATTACTCCCTAGTTGAAGCTGGCCTTGAACCCCTGAGTCCCTTGTCTTAACCTTCTAAACAATAGAATTGTGGGTAAACATCACTATGCCCAACTACTAGATGTGTGTTTCTTCCACTTATTTATTCTATTCTGTGTGTGCAGGAATGCTCGCATGCCAGTGTATGGTGGAGGTTAGAGGGTACATTGGGAGAGTAAGTTATTTCCTTCTGTGTAGGTTTTGGGATCAAACTCAGGTCATTAGACTTGGTAGCAAGTGCCTTTATGTGCAGGATATTTGATCACATGGTGAACCCTGAGATTGTTGTTTACTGGAAAAACCTGTTTCTAGTTGGGGTATGACTCAGCCCTTAGTACACACCTTTAATTCCAAACAGTGAAGATAAAGTTAACTTGTAGAAGAAAGCACCCACATTTGAAAATGATGTCAAATGGAGTGGCAGACAAAGTGATGAGTCAGAGAAAGATTCGGCAGACTGGGATCGCCCAGCTCACGAAGAGAGAGAGGAAAGGGGAACTGCTTAAGGGAGCATCACAGAGAGAAGAGGAGGAGGTTTTACCAGGAGAGTTTTACAGAGTCAGGTTGAAGAGAGAATCCGCTAGACACAGGTCTAGGATGAGCATGACAGGATGTGAATGACAGAAGGAAGACAGAGAATGAGAAGGAGCCAGGGTTAGAGCAGGTTGCCAAGTTAGTATGAAGCCAAGCAGCACAGTCAGTCGGGCCCAGAGAGAAGCCAGACCAAATCAGTCAGGATAAGAGGAGTTTGAGCCAGAACAACTGAGTTGACCAGCCAGCCAGAGTTCAGAAAGAACAAGAAGGGGTGAGCTTATTCAGCGGTAAGTCTCAGAGGCTGGAAAACACTCTAGGGCTGGATAAGATTGTACGGAGGCTAGAAGCTTCCAGGACTGGGCCTGGGTGAGCAGAGGGAGGCAGGAGAGGACAGTTGTGTGCAAAGAGTAAAAGCTACTATGCCTTTACCTGCTAAATCATTCCACTGCCCCTGACTCCTGTTCCAGGGTAGATTTGGGGGAGTTGAGAGGGTTGAGAAAGGGTCTCCTGTACCCTGGGCTGACCTTGAATTTGCTCTGCAGCTGAGAATGACCCTGACACCCCGATTCCATCCCAAGTGAACTTAGTTAAACATGTGACTGTGAAATGCCAGAGGAATTTTTGATCTGGACATTGTGACCAAATGAATGAAACTTAATGGATCTGATACCTATCATATTGAGTAAGATTGGTAGGTATTGTATTGGTTAGCCTTGCGTATTATAGCTGGGTACTATACCATTAGCTGCAAATTCAACCGCAAATCATCATCATCATCACCACCACCACCACCACCACCACCATCATCATCTTGAGTTCCAACACTGATTTTCTTTGCCTCTCTTTAACCAGCTCTTCTTAGGGTGACGGCCTAAGAGTGAATCAGAGCCACTTCAGTTGAGGCATGGAATGACAGCATTGTCTGCTTGACTGGGGGCTGAGGTTTTTTCACCCGAATCCTGTCACTTTCTCATTGAAAGTCACTTCAGACTGGCTTCACTGGACCTCAGTTGGTAGCGTGCTTACCTAAAGTGCACACGGCCCTGAATTCCAGCCCCAGAATGGCACAAACTAGGTATGGTAGTGCATCCCTGAACCCCAGCAGTGGAGAGGTAGAAGCAGGAAGGTCATGGAACCAGCATCCTTGGTGACACAGAAAGTTCTGGGCTAATAAATAAATAAATAAATAAATAAATAAATAAGTTCAAGGCTAGCCTGGGCTACATGAGGCTGTATGTATCTCAGTACATACAAGCAACCTAAAGGCCTGTGTAACAACACATGGCAGAATCCCAGCACAGCAGGGATAGGAGCAGAAAGAGTAAGCATTCAAGACCATCCTTGGCTACATGCTGTTTTAGGGCAACCTGGGATACTTGAGACCCTGTTTAGAAAGAAAACAAAAGGCCACCTTGTACACAAAGGATCAAATTCAGGGCTTTATAGCTAACTGACCAATGAAAAGTCCTTAGCATAGTAAACGCCATGGGAACCTCCAAAATAGGTGAGTGAAAACCATAGATAATACTGCCAGCCAAAGGAGAGGAGTGTTCTGTTTGTTTGTTGCCTTTGAGATAGGCTATCATCGTGTAGCCCAGGCTAGCCTTGAACCTACCTATTGGTCGTTCTCCTGCCTCGGCTTTCCAGGTGCTGAGATTAGAGGTATCCATCGATATGATATGATATGATATGATATGATATGATATGATATGATATGAGAATAATGTTATGACGACAGCAAGAACAAAAAAACCCAAGATGGCACAAATGGATTCTTCTTCAGTTTACCCAGATATCTTCAATGACAAGAATAAGGCCTGCTCCGTGTAGAACTTATTTAGAAGGACCTTCGGGGTGTCTCCCTTGTCCAAACCTTTGCTGTAAGCCCTTGCACAGTTAGGACAGAATGCCGCCTTCTTAAATGAAGAACCCTTTACCTTCTGGTCCTAATTTGTGGGGACCTGCTGTGTGTGTGTATGTGTGCGCGCGCACACACACACACACACACACACACACACACACGTGTTGCACTGGTTGTGTGACATAATTCCGTTTGTCACACACCCCCACCCCCAGCCCCACTTTTGGGTTTTGTTGCTATTCCTGTGTTTGTTTTTGCAGATCTCTTCACAGATGCTGCTGAGACCGAAAAAATGGCCCTGAGCCTGGAAGATTCCGAAGGGGTTTATTTCGTTCCGTCTTTTAGTGGATTACAGGTATCCTTTTAAAAAGTTAATAGCATTAGTGAACAGTTTCTCCTCCAGCCGTGTCCCAAATTACATGGCTGTGACTCTTACCTTGGTGGCTCTACCGCAGAGGGACTTAAAATTTAGCAGGATTGTCATGGAACTTTAATGTGACCCAGGCTTGTTATAAGACAGGCACTTCCAAGTTGTTGGGCAGTGTGTATCAGCAAATGGGCGTTCTTTACTTAGGGAAAGTATACTGTCAACTGGAAAAGGGCTGTCACTGTCATAGTTGTCCACACCTTTAGTTCCAGCACCAGCAATTTGGAGGCAGAGGCAGTAACATCTCTGTAGATTCAAGGCCTTCTAAGACTACATAGAGAGGCTCTGTCTCAAAAACAAGTAAACACTCCCCCCCCCCCAAGAAAAGGAAAAAGAAAAGAAAGATGATGTAATGGTACACATACATAATTATATATTCTGAAGTGTATCTGTAGGTGTCATTAGCTTTTTCTAAAAATCAACACTTCTTTCTAACTACTATAATAAAATACTGGTTACTTTGTCTAATCAGAAGTGAATCCAGTAACCGGCCTGAAGTTGAAATGCTTAAGTTAGTATTAGTTAATCAATAGAGTTGTGCTTGCCTCTGCTCTGCTCTGACTTAGAACGCTGTCACAAAGACTTAGGGAAAGTTTTCCGGTGTAGAATTAAGAACAGCATTCATCTGGAGGAAAGCATCTGCTAGCCCTTTAACCTCACATAGAGTGGAGAGAAGGCTCTGTGGCTAAGAGCCTTCGCTGCTCATCCAGAGGACTCAGGTTTGATTCCCAACATCCATGGCGGGCAGTTCATAATCACCTAGGACACCAGCTCCAAGGGATAGCATGCCCTCTTTTGGCTTCTGTAAAAGTTAGGTCTGGAGGAACCCAGTCCCATACTCCCAGAAATAAGACTCAGAGTCAAAATACATTTACAAATACCTTGGTCCTATAGTGAGGCTCCTCTCTGGCTTGCTGCCTGTGCTCAGGCACCATGGTTCGTCTGTCTCCACACGGCTTCCTGGGTACATCTCCTGCCTGGCACTATCCCAGAATCCTTTCTTCCTCCCGGATGTCCCGCCTCCTATTTCCTGCCTAAGCTATAGGCCATCAGATTTTTATTGACAGGTGCCACATCCAGACACAAGAAATTCTCTCTACAGGCTTCCGTGGATACCTATGGACAGACGGACAGATACACTCAATATAAGTAAAAGTTATATCTTTGAAAAAGTACTTCTTAAAAATAAAAATACCCATCTTGTAAATATTTTTTTTCCATGCCTGGGGGAGTAGAATGTAGCTCTATTGATGGGGCACTTATCTAGGAGTCATTAAAACCTGAATTTCTCTCCTGTATTGCAAAAACCAGGGTGTGGTGGTGCATCCTTGTACAGTTGAGAGCCCAGGGTCATCCTTGACTACATAGAGAATTGGAGGCCAGCTTGTGTTATGTGGGACACTGTCTTTAAAAAAAAAGAAAAGAAAGAAAGAAAGAAAAGAAAGAAAATATTCACCACCACTACTCCATTTGTCCCATACTTAGATAAAATCTGAAATTGTAGAGTTTGCTGATATAGAAACTAGTGGAGGAAAATCAATAACATATCATAGTTTCACATCAAGGTTTTAAAATAGCCTTATTGTTTAATATAGGTGTTATATGACAGTTTTCAGGGGAGATACAATACACACATATATATTTACAACAGAAAGGGAACTAACCTCAAGCAGACCGTTTAATAACAACACAGTACAAACTCAGTGAGCCGGTATGTTTTACTGGCGTTACTAATGGCAGTACAGGCGGTTGACAAGGGCAAGGATAACTCAAAAGAAAAGGGGGCGGGGGAGGACTTATAAAGCAAATCTGTCATCAAAAAGGTGACTCCTGAAAGCTAAAACTCAGGAGCTCTGCACAGCCTACATGTCAGGGAAATCTCCCTAACCGCAGGGAGTCTCCTCCTTTAAGAGTTGCTTCCTCCTTAAAGACTTGCAAATTTCTACTCTCTGGGCTGGTGACCTTTCTTGAGCCCCCTGCCCTCCCTCCTAGGGAATGTTTCAATTTATAGGAAATTGAAGTGCAACAATGTAACATTCTTCTGTTTGCTGTAAGATAAGGAGCGGAGTTCACTAGGGTCTTTTGAGATTGAATTAACATATCAAGACAGTTCAATCTTGCTGGGTGGTGGTGGTAGCAGCAGCGCACGCCTTGAAAACACAAACAAAAACACCCTCTGGTGAAAACGGGCATACTCTGTCCAGCAGTGTAGATGACATAATCCTGAAGTCCCACCATTAGGCTTGAAGCCTCCAGACTCGTGGACTGAACAAGTATTGGATTGTTGAAATCTTGTTCACAGCCGGGCAGTGGTGGCACACGCCTGTAATCCCAGCACTTGGGAGGCAGAGGCAGGCGGATTTCTGAGTTCCAGGCCAGCCTGGTCTACAGAGTGAGTTCCAGAACAGCCAGGGCTACACAGAGAAACCCTGTCTCGAAAAAACAAAACAAAACAAAAAAACAAAAAAACAAAACCAAAAAAAAAAAAAAAAAGACAGTTCAATCTTGATCCAGCAACAGCTACAAAAGTAGGATTTGGTTATCTCACTGCTGATCCTTTGTTTTTTTGTTTTGTTTTTTGTTTTTCCGAGACAGGTTTTTCTGTGTAGTCCTGGCTGTCCTGGAACTCACTCTGTAGACCAGGCTTGTCTCGAACCCAGAAATCCGCCTGCCTCTGCCTCCCAAGTGCTGGGATTTTAGGCGTGCGCCACCACCACCCTGCGATCCTTTTTGGAAAACAAACAAACAAAAAAAACCCCAAACAAACAAAAAAACCAAACTTGCTGGGATTTTATAGTGACTGTTTTGACAATTTTCTTTAGCTTTTTATCACACCTCCCACACCTCCAAAATAATACAAAGTATACAATTTAAAAGAGGCGAGGGTGAGGATTGAGGATTCAGCCTGCTGCTCTAGCGGCCCTACCTTTGCTTCCCAGTTCTCTATGGTGACCATCTGTGTAATGCCCCAGGGATCTAGTGCCCTCTTTTGGCTTTCACAGGTACTTACACACATGAGGCATACACCTACAAGAACATGGGCAGTACATAAAAATTAAACAAACACAAACATTCTAAAAACTTCAGCGTGATGGCTGAAGCCTGAGGCTGAAGCAGGGCCGGGGGTTCGAGGCTGGCTTTGCCTACATAGTGAATTCAAGACCAGGTATGAGAACTCTATCAAAAGACCATGGCTGAGCAGGTTGGCACACATCTTCAATCCTAGCTTTGAAAGACAGGAGGCAGGTTAATCTCCATAAGTTTGAGGACAGCCTGGTCTATATAATGAGTTCTAGACCAGTTGAGGCTATATGGTAGGACCTTGTCTCAAAAGAAAAAAAAAGTTATCTTTAGCCAGACATAGAGTCACATGCTTTTATAATCCCAGCACGCCAGAGGTAGGAGGATCATCTCAAGTTTGAGGACATCCTGAGATGCAGGAAACCTTGTCTCAAATAAAATAGTTATCTAACAGCCAGCTCTTTGGACTATAATTTAAATTGTTTAAGCATTCTGCTACCACGCCGTATATGTAATTTAGAACATAAATGATGTTATTTTATCTCTTACTTTAGGCTCCACTAAATGACCCCTGTGCCTGTGCCTCTTTTATGGGTTTGAAGCATTCCACTAATAAATACCATCTCGTCCGAGCAATATTGGAGTCAATAGCTTTCAGGTAAAGCCTGTCGGGACTCCCTCTGTCACTTTCAGACTTTGTCAATTCCTTTATAGATTTCCTGCCAAGTTGAAATTTTCTGTTGGGCAGGATGATGATGATGATGATGATGATGATGATGATTTTAGTGGAAGGGTTCTTTAAAAATATGTATATGTTTTTAACTTCTGAGCCGTCCCTCTAGCTCCGGAAGGGTTGGTTTGGTTTTGGTTTTGAGAGAGGGTATCATACTGCTCTGGCTGGCCTGAAACTCAACTTGTAGCCCAGGCCGGCTTCAACATCATGGTGAACCTCGTGCTTAGCCTCCTAGTACTGAAATTACAGGTGTGAGCGGCTGAATTTGATAAAAGGAAAGAGAAGCTTCCCTTAGTTTTATCTCAAGATGTTTATTTTATGACTTATGATATGTACGTGTGCTCGGGTAGGGATGTTTCTGTACCACTCACACGGGTGGGGCCCGAAAGGCCACGCTGGGAGCTCAGCTCTTTCCTTTACCCGTTACTAGGCCTCTAGAGATCCAACTGAGGTCTCCAGGCTTGGCGGCGAGTACCGTTAGCCCTCCGGGCCATCTTGCTAACCATCTTAACTTTAATTAAACATACGCCTTCAATTTAATGGGCATGTACAGGTTTTTAATTTTTATTTTATTTTTAAAAAATTGTATCTTACGTGCTTCATGTCTTGCCTGCATCTGTGGCATACATCTCCGGTGCCTACAGGAGTCAGAAGAGGGTGCTGGATCCCATGGAAGCAGACTTACAGACTTTTCTGAGCCTCTCTTTGGGTGCTGAGAATCGAACCCAGGTCTCTTGGAAGAGTAGCAAGTGCTCTAAAACACTGAGCCATCTCTCCATTCTATCTGTATGGAGACTGGGAAGCTAATTCAGTGGCTAGGAGCCCTGGGGACTTTGCAGAAGACCCCGGTTCAGCTCCTAGCACCCACAAGGCATCTGGCAGCCGTCTCTAACTCCAGTTCCAGGGGTCCTGGTGGCCTCTTCTGGCTCTCACAGGACTTCTGTCATGTTGTGCAAATACACGCCAAAGGCAAAACGGCCATGTACTTAGATAAGTCAATCTTCAAAAATAGCTTAATTGTCATATATAAGGAGGGTGTATTGGCACTTTAACATGTGTTTGAGTAAAGGGTACTGATTAAATAGATAATAACCACTTGAAATAGACTAACAATAAGTTAAACCTAATTATAAAATAAAAAATTACACTGTCGTGCAGGACGATGAAAAACACAAAGCCCAAGCTTTTGTAGTCGAGCATAGGTTAGGTGATGTCCGCCTGGACAATGTTTCTTTAATAGTTTCTTTTGCATCTTTTATCAAGTCAAGTAAATACAAATAGTTCTTCTTCTTTTTTTTTTTACATCAGACTGAAATACAGAATTATGATCAGAATATGCTCTCATGCCGGGCGTGGTGGCGCACGCCTGTAATCCCAGCACTTGGGAGGCAGAGGCAGGCGGATTTCTGAGTTCGAGGCCAGCCTGGTCTACAGAGTGAGTTCCAGGACAGCCAGGACTACACAGAGAAACCCTGTCTCGAAAAACCAAAAAAAAAAAAAAAAGAATATGCTCTCAGTAGTTATTTTGTCTTTGACTAGGAACAAACAGTTGTATGATATGCTGCTGAGAGAAATCCAGATTCCGGTCACGAATATCCGGTACGTACGCTTTGTTTCTGACAGGTCCGGTTAGGAGCTACAGGTCGGTCAGCCTAATAGTTTAGCTCAGCTATTAAACATTGCCTCGGGTTCAAGCCCTTTCGCCACAAAACAATCGCGCTAGAGATTTAAAGGAGAAGAGGCTGTTACTTCTTTTCATTTTTTTCCATGACTTCCAAAGCTCTTTGGCAATGAAATTGTTGGTTGTAGCAATTTGGAGAGGAACATGCTGGTTTTAGATTTATGAGAATATAGCACGGGCTGGTGAGATGACTCAGCGGTTAAGAGCACTGACTGCTCTTCCAAAGGTCCTGAGTTCAATTCCCAGCAACCACATGGTGGCTCACAACCATCCGTAATGAGATCTGATGCCCTCTTCTGGTGTGTCTGAAGACAGCTACAGTGTACTTACATATAATAAATAAATAAATCTTTAAAAAAAAAAAAGAGAGAGAGAATATAGCACAATGTAAAAGTCAGGGGATCTGCTCAACTGTGTTTGCTGTATATGAACCATTAACATTGTGTTGTTGTGTGTGGAAGCATCAGACTGTTTTACCTTCTGTTTTTTTAAGATTCATTTATTTATTATACGTAAGTACACTGTAGCTGTCTTCAGACACACCGGAAGAGGGCTTCAGATCTCTTTAGGGATGGTTGTGAACCACTATGTGGGTACTGGGATTTGAACTCAGGACCTTTGGAAGAGCAGTCAGTACTCTTACCCACTGAGCCATCTCTCCAGTCCCTTACCTTCCTTTGTATACAAATGAGCTCTTCTGTTGGCTTTAGGTTATCTTGTCATAATCTTGAGCTAGTGACGAATCAAATGAGAGATGCCAAGACAGAGACCCGAATAAAGAGTGGGATTTATCTGGGAGAAGGGAGTCACTGTCTCCTGTTGGATACCCACTACAGAGCCCGCCACACTCCAACAGAGAGCGCAAAGCCAGGGCCACGCGGGTGCCCCTAGTTAAACTCAGTGGGTCACAAACATGAGAAAAAAGATTTGTAGGGGAGGGATAGATAAACAGAGATCATGGGGAGGCGGGAGATGGGGAGGGGTGGGAATACTTAATATGAGTTATGCAGATGTGTGAAAAGTCTCAAAGAACAAACTAAATTAAGAATAAAAAGCAAAGTATTTCAAGATTACTCAGTAAGATCCTATATACCAGCTCCGGTGCTTATTCACTGCCCTGGGGAGACAGGGGCAGGAGGATTGGAACCTGGTCACCTAGTGAGCCCAGGACCACCTGGGCCTCATGAGACCTCTGTGCTTTTGTTTCTGTTGTAAAGATCTTGACATAAGTTCAGCACCAAATGATATCATTTTGAAAGTAAAAATAAGAAGCGTAGCCGGGGTGCGGAGGCAGCTCAGGGGTACAGGCCTGCTTAGCATCCCCAAAGCTTTGGCTCCTCTCGAGCACTCTCCCCCCAAAAGTTAGCTTTGTAAAGTCTAGTTTATGGTGGTCTAATAGTAACTCACTTCGAATCCTGCTTCCCACAGGGCAGATGGAGGCGTCTGTAATAACGCTTTCGTCATGCAGATGACTTCAGACCTGATTAACGAGAAGATAGACCGGCCCGCCCACTTCGACATGTCCTGCCTGGGTGCAGCCTCTCTGGCTGGCCTTGCCGTTGGTATGTGTGGACTTTATAGAAAGGAGCCCTTCCTTGTGAGCTCATGCTCGGTCACAAAATGGCAGAGAGCCTCTGGAAAGCTGTGTCTACCTAGGTATTCATACGTAGACTTCTGGCCCACCGGTCGCCCTCTGACCTCTGTTATAAGCCTAACTCCCATCCTAACGACAAGAAAGACTGAACTAAGGGCATTTCAGTGACAGCTACTTTGGTCTCTAGGAAGGGATGGTCTGGGATGAGCTTTCTCAGTGTACAATATTACAGACAAGAAGTGTAAGACAGGTGACGTTCAGGATGTCCATTGAGGAATGGAAACCATCCCCTGGAATGGATGCCAAGAGAGAAAGTGAGAATGTCGAGCCAGACAGCAGGCTGAGGACCAAGAGGTGAAAAATGAGTAGAAATGTTAGTGGTGAGAGCAAATTCTAGTCCAACAGGGTTCTCGATAGACACAGGCCATGGTTAGGAGATAGCCCCTGGGGGTGGACTGGGAGGCCTGGAGACTGAGGCAGAGTTGAGACGAGATCAGATGCACTGAGGTGTAGATGGATGGGTTTGCCACTAGAAATCACCCATTTAGAGAATTGCTGGTTGTTGATGGCTCACACCTTGAATCCCAGCACTCGGGAGGCAGAGGCAGAATGTGGAGCTCTGAGTTCGAGGCCAGCCTGGTCTATAGAGTGAGTTCCAGGACAGCCAGGACTACACAACCCTGTATTGAAAAACCAAAAGGAAAAAAAGAGAAAGAGAGAGAGAAATCAGGCATTTTTCTACTTATAGCGGCCGTTGAGCGCCTTCTACAAGACAGTCTGCTGGGAGTTAAGAGGGGAAAGACACAGTCCCTGGTCTCTGTGTGATCAAACAGATGCAGGGTAGGTCGGAGCTGGGATAAACCCTCAAAGCCTGACAGGGTGAAGCCAAAGGGTCCAGAAGAGGCGGTGGTGACCTAAGCTTCTAACAGCAGGCTGGGGAGAGAGAAGTGGGTGCGTTCGGGGAAGAAGAGGCTTTTCACATGCACACACACACACACACACACACACACACACACACACTGTTCTGATTAGCAAGCACAGGCAGCTTATTCTGAGTTATTGCACACTAGCTTGAGTTTGATCTACTTCATTAAATCTATGTTTAATCCCAAACCTTTGCTTCTCTCTTAGAAATGTGTGTGAAGGGTATGGTATGTTTTTTTAAATTTACCTAGATTTATTGGGTCTGGTCTACACATTTTTAATAAAATGACACATATAATATATAAATGTTTACCTTAAATATAACAAATCAATTCTGGAAGTAAAGTTTTATATATTTATTTTTTAATGCAGTCTTGCTATGTAACCTAGGCTGGCCTTAGAATCAAAATCCTCTTCTCTCAAGCCTCTCAAGGGCTGGGATTACAGAAATAAGTTCACATATACAAAAACCATTTATTTTCATAATTAGATTTATATACTGATATAAACTGATGTACCCATGAAAACTATTAATAATCATTTAAAAATTAATTGAATTTGCCTTTAATCCCAGCACTTAGGAGGCAGAGACAGAGGCAGGCAGATTTCTGAGTTCGAGGCCAGCCTGGTCTACAGAGTGAGTTCCAGGACAGCCAGGGCTACACAGAGAAACCCTGTCTCGAAAAAACAAAAACAAAAAAAAAATTAATTGAATAATCTTAAGTATAGTACAAATAACTGAATTCTTAAATAAAAAATTTTAGAAAAAAGAATTTTTTGTTGGATGTGGTATCAAATACCTGTCTGTGATTCCAGCTTAGGAGGTAGAGGCAGGAGGATTAATAATTCCAGGCCAACCTAGCAGCATGGGTCCTGTGGGTGCACATGTGTGTATACACACACACACACACACACACACACACACACACACACACAATATCTTGCTGTTGGTGAGAGAAAATATAATTTGTAAAAAATATTTGCGGTTGAGCCTGGCTCTGGGGAGGGCTGGGGCATAGATGCAGGGAAATCTCTGGAGTTCCAGGCCAGCCTGATCTACAGAGCAAGTTCTAGGACAGCCAGGGCTACATGGAGAAAGCCTGTTTCGAAAAACCAAACCAACCAACCAAATAAGTAAGTAGATATTTGATTAGTGAGCTTCCTGACAAGACACCTCATCATCTGAGGCTGTGATATGATATAGATGTGTTCTTTGCCCACTCTTTATTATGAATTAAAAATTGTCTTTCCAGAAAAACAATATATACTAGATCTTATTTTGGATTGGAATTTAAATAACTTGTACAAAACACTGTCTGAAAAAGAACTTTTTAGTGATCCTGTGTCACAAAATGAAGTTGAAAGAGGGTCAGAGATTTTGTGTGTGTGTGTGTGTGTGTGTGAGTCAGTGGCAGAACCATGTAAAGAAACCATGTCTTGAAAAGCAAAAAACAAAAAAAAATCCTGATGTATCTATTCCCTAGGGTATTTCTTTGGTCTCTCTCTCTCTCTCTCTCGCTCTCGCTCTCGCTCTCGCTCTCGCTCTCGCTCTCGCTCTCGCTCTCGCTCTCTTTCTCTCTCACCTCTCTCACACCCCCACCCCCACACACCACCCCCACCCTCACCCCCACCCCCACCCCCACCCCCACATATATATACACTTTCTTGGTTTTGTTGTTGTTGTTGTTGTTGTTGTTTTAGTTTTTCGAGACAGGATTTCTCTGTGTAGCCCTGGCTGTCCTGGAACTCACTCTGTAGACCAGGCTGGCCTCGAACTCAGAGATCCACCTGCCTCCGCCTCCCAAGTGCTAGGATTAAAGGTATGTGCCACCACCGCCCGGCCATATATACACTTTCAAAGCAACAAGTGTTCCAGACTGAGCTTTAGCATACTAAGTGTTCTCCTTGGTCAACAGTCATACACTAATAGATACATTTCACAAACCCATTATTTGCCTTAAATTTTGAGTTGTTTGGTTTTTTTTGTTTGTTTGTTTTGTTTGTTTTTTTATGTGTAGGATTTTGGGCAGACAAGGAGGAGCTACAGAAGCTGAGGCAAAGCGAGATGGTTTTCAAGCCTCAGAAGAAGTGGCAGGAATACGAGGTGAATATGGAGAACTGGGTAAAGGCCGTGAAGCGCTCTATGAATTGGTATAACAAGACATAACCCTGAGGAGCCTCAAGTCCGGGGGACGGGATGTGCCGATGGGAGACCTGCAGGGACCACCCACCGTACGACCAACCGTGGCTGAGAGGAGAAAAGGAGCTTCACGGGCCGAAAGAGGAAGCATGGCTCTTTTTAAAAAAACAAAAACAAAAACAAAAAACCTCACACTCAAAAAAAAAAGACTTATTTTTTAAATCCAAATCTTAGTGAAATGTTTAGGCAGGAACACCTCAAAATTGTGTCTTCTTTTAGAGATTTTCTTTTTTGTTTTTTGTTTTTGTTTTTTTATTTTTGTTTTTTTCAAGACAGGGTTTCTCTGTGTAGCCCTGGCTGTCCTGGAACTCACTTTGTAGACCAGGCTGGCCTCGAACTCAGAAATCTGCCTGCCTCTGCCTCCCAAGTGCTGGGATTACAGGCCTGCGCACCACCGCCCAGCACTTTTAGCGATTTTCAAAGGACATTTTCCACTCCCATAGTTTCGAGTCCTCCTCTTTTATACAGGGTCAATGGCACATATGTCATCGTCATTTACCCTAATGGTTCTGGGTCCGGTACCATCCATCACATTTTGTTAAAAATGACAAAATATTTTCTTAAATTAAAAATCAAGAGGACTCTTTGACATGCACATAGCTAAAACGGAGGGGTAATTGAGAAAACGTTTTGGGTATAAAGCCATAATTGTTAGGTGTCATATCCTTGTGTAAGCTCTGATGTCACTCCTCGATGACCTCCTTAGCCCTGTCCTCCGTCCTGCATAAAGAGGCTGCCTTAATTCTTCCACACAGCCAAACTCTGGGCGTTTTCGTGGAGGTGCACTGTCACCATATAGCCCAGGCTGGCTTGAAACTTGAGACTCTCCTTCCTCATCCCCCAGATTCTGGGATTACAGGCATGCACCGTGATGCCTAGGTGGGCACTCAGCGTACACTGGGGAACACATCTTAGTTAGCGGACTGAAAAGGACATTGCGGCTAGGCATGGTGGCAAAGATGGCGACTTTTGAGTCTGAGGCCGGGGGAGCACGAGCTTGGAGGCTGTCTGAACAATGCAGTGAATTCCAGGCAATCTGGGTGATACAGTGAGGCCCTGTCTTTGAAAATACGTTGTTTGTTTGAGAGAAGGTCTTGCTGTCTAACCCATGCCAGTTTCAAACTCTTGAGCCCCCCTACTTTAGTCTCCAGAGTTGTATGTACCATTCTATTTTTATAAAATGCAAGCAGTTAATGTAAATCTTTCTTCCCAGTTCTTTATCTTTCTCGACTTGTTGAAATGCTTGCATAAATGTCCCTTTTTAAAAAGTGCCTACTTGACAGAGTTTAATTGTTTTAATTATTTTGTTTGTTTGTTTTGGCATCAGAATCTCTTTGTGTAGCTCAGGCTAGCCTAAAACTCCAGGTCCTCTTGACTTAGTCTCGGGAGGTGCCAGGATTGTTGGAGTTTACTCTGCCGTCACAGTTTACTTTGAAGAACCCTAGCTTATTCGTAACTTAAGACTTGCCTTCCTGGGTTACTTGATGTGGCTTTTGCTGTTCGTCCTGCTCACCTCTGAGAGAGCAGAGGCTGGCAGAGAAGGGGGTGGAATGTGTCTTGGTGATGATGGGTGCAGACCAGTCAGCTACTGAGCTGGCAGCTAACAGTCCCATGTTAGGATGGCTGGCAGCAGGTAGAGGGGTCAGTAGAGAGAAGCCTCAGACTGGGTATAAAATTGTTCTGGGGCAGTTGACAGTGCCCCAGCCTCTTTTATTAAACTCCGATTCCCCCCCCCCTCCATGGGGATTTGGATTTTCTTGAGGTGCATGAACTTGCGCACATCTTGGTGTTATCACATGAAAGTGCTACTGTTCTAGAACTATCTACTACATAATTGTATCACTAAAGGAGCAACTGTTAGAGGAACTGTCCGTTTGGGAGTCAGTTATTCTAGAATAGCAGGTACATTGTGTTTTCTGCAGATTATTTTCTTGGGCTCCCAGTGTCTTCAATTGTTTAAAAAAAAAAAAAGTTTCTTAATGGAAACATTGTAACAAACATGTAGCTTCGTTAATTCCATTAACCTTTGGAGACAAGCCAACAAGATGTCTCAGCAGGTAAAGGCACTTGCTTGTCCTACAGGCTTGCTGACCTGGGTTCAGTCCCAGAAGGAACGCGTGTGCAGGTAGAGGAAGAAAACTGACTCCAATGTTTTCTTATGACTTCAACATGTGCATGGTGCTGTCTACACATCCTCCGTAATAATAATACAAAGTCTAAAAGGTTTGGAAATATTTTTGCTAGAGGCATGTTTACCGCAGCAAATCAGATCTTAGATAGAAAATATCTTTTTCTTTCTCTTCTACAACATTTTTACAGGTTTCCCATCAATCCTGTGAAAGCTGCTTTATGTGAATGTTCTTATAGGTTCTGCTGATAGGTATGGTTTCCTAGGAAGTAATCCTGTCCCTTTGTATCAGGAGACACTGAGCTGTGATGTTACCTACTAAAGGTCTGTTTGCCGGTCCCTCCTAACCGACAGCTGGGGACTGAAGGACAAATGCCCTTCAGACACTGTGAAAAACAACTAATATCTTATCTGAATTGAAACATCATCGACTTCTTTTCTTCTGTGGCACTAATCTTTTGCTTTTTTGGCATTTCTGGCCATATTTTTTTTTTTTTTTTTTTTTTTTTTGGTTTTTCGAGACAGGGTTTCTCTGTGTAGTCCTGGCTGTCCTGGAACTCACTCTGTAGACCAGGCTGGCCTCGAACTCAGAAATCCGCCTGCCTCTGCCTCCCAAGGGCTGGGATTAAAGGCATGCGCCACCACTGCCCGGCCCTGGCCATATTTTTGTTTGTTTGTTTTTTTGTTTTTTTTGAGACAGGGTTTCTCTGTGTAGCCCTGGCTGTCCTGGAACTCACTTTGTAGACCATGCTGTCCTGGAACTCAGAAATCCACCTGCCTCTGCCTCCCAAGTGCTGGGATTAAAGGCATGCGCCACCACCGCCTGGCTTTCTGGCTATATTTTAATGACAGGGCTTAGTGATTCTTGAAATCGTTAAAGAAAATCAGAAATATTATGTCATTTGCTTTTGAGGTTGTAGGAACAGTTGTTAATCAAAAACAGTTGAACATTGCCCCTTCATCTTCCTTTTGAAAATAATTTTAATATGCTAATATTTCTTAGCATATTTTCTCTTCCCATTATAAATCTACCAGGC
Organism: Apodemus agrarius; assembly: GCA_964023405.1. Classification (NCBI taxonomy): domain Eukaryota; kingdom Metazoa; phylum Chordata; class Mammalia; order Rodentia; family Muridae; genus Apodemus; species Apodemus agrarius. The sequence goes on from OZ030012.1 coordinate 99,071,436, forward strand.
ATTTTAAGAGGTTTCCAGCAAACTCAGTAAGGACAGTGTTCCTGTATAGCCTGCCTTAAAGTGGTACTAACTGCATTATCTATGACTTACTGATCTTCAAAGCTCTTATATTCATCCGTGGTATAGTTTCTCAGTGTCAGCATTGATCTTTGTTTTGTTTTTGTGACAGGGTCTCACTGTGTAGCCCTGGCTGTCCTGAAACTCACTATGTAGACCAGGTTGTTTCCACACTCATAGAACTCTGCCTGCCTCTGCCTCCTGAGTTCTCGGGTTAAAGGTGTGTGCCACCACACCCTGCAACATTGACGTTTTGAACTGCATCTGACTTTGCTTTGGGATGCTGTGCTAGACACAGTGGGGTACTTGACTTCCACTGTTGAGCGTTCTTCTGGGCTTCATGGCCCCAAATGCCTGCCAACATTGGCCATCCTGGGAGGCAAAAATTATTGCCATTTGAGAACCACTGATGCAGACTGTTAGAATAAACATGAGGATTTGGTGCATATAGTTACATTTCCAATATACTATGCATTGTTTTCTTCTAGGAAATGGAATTCTTAACAGTGAAAAAGTAGGTATTATCCTAAAGTGAGGTTTCTATTTTGCTTGGTAATGAAAAAGTGGTGGTTGTTTGTGTCCCTTACCCATCACCTCTGAGGATGGCTCAAACCTACAGCCTTCAGCCTGATAGTCAACTGTTCTACTACTGAGCTATATCCCAGCCTCTAAGTCTCTTCTCGTACTTATGTGCCTCAGCTCTACCCTGTGTGTTCACAATGAGAGGTTCTGTTCTGTAGACCATCTATCTGTTCCTGCCCCTGCACTTCTGAGACAGGGTCTCACTCTGTAGCCCAGGTTGGTCTGGGACTCATGGCAGTGCCCCTGCCTCAGCCTCCTGGGTGCTGAGATTACAGGCATGAGTCACCAAGCCTGGCTTTGCTTCAGTTTTATCTCTGAACAAGGAAAGGACCACTGTCCCAAACTATCATTAGACTTGATGCTTCCTGAAGCCAAAGCCATATGTGCTCCCCACAGAACTTAGCACTGTGCCTTCCTGTCTGTGGATAGATGTGTACTTCACATTTATCTTTGATCTTACATTTATTGACATTATCTTATACTTGTCCAAAAGGAAGATATCTACAGCTAGAGGCGTGATGTTTATTTTAAAAATAAAAAAGTCACATGTCTGTGTATTTTCAAATATATTTTTGTAGAGATATATATCCACAGATATACATGGGAATAACAGCTTTCTTTTTGCTGGTCTGAGAATTTACCCTAGAGTCTGGTATATGCTAAACATGCCCAGCTACTTTTAACTTTTTAAGGTATACTTGAAACTTTCATCCACAGGTTTTATGTTAGACTGTAGCTAACTAGCCTTGTATTTAAAGAGTGCCCAACACTCAGGTGCTATAGAAGAAACCTCAGAAGTAGCCCCTTCATTAAACAAAACACCTATACTGGGGACCAGTTTTTTTGTTTTGTGTGTGTATGCTTTTTTGTCTTTTAAGATTTTTGTTTGATTGATTGATTTGTTTTGTTTTTGTTTTTGTTTTGAGACAGTGTCTCACTATGTAGCTCTGACTATCCTGGAACTAGAAATCTGCCTTCCTCTGCCTCCCAAGTGCTGGTATTAAAGGTCTCCCAGAGCCACTGGGCCTGGATTTGGGGACTGGTTATCAAGAGGCTGGCAAGACTTTTTCTTTGTGGAGGAATAATTGCTGTGCCTTGGAGTCCTCCAACTTCCAGTCTATAGTCACCCAGAACTAGTCTAAAGAATGCTCAAACCAACTCGAAGGATTCTGACTCCCTTTGGGAAGTTTAGATTGTGCTTTTACAAGTCAGGGTAAGAAGTTTCAGGCATGCCTCTGAACCTTTAAAGAGTCTCCCGACTGGGAATCCAGAGCCTGAAAGGAGCTTCAGAATTAGGTAATTCGGAAGTCCTGTTCTTCTATTCTTACAGCCTCTCTGCCCTTTGCATTTTTTCCCCATATCTAGATAGCTATTGGGATTGCTTAGGTGCAGGACGGAAAGAGAGGATAAAGAGCCTCGACACAGTGGCTGCCCCATCTTGTTTCCGCCCTCCACCAGTATGCGGGTGGTCCAGTCTCTCCGAGTTCTCTCACCAGCACTTGGTGTTGAATGCTATCTCACGTGCTGTTTGTCCTCTGCCTGCCATCATCTTTTACATCTCTGTCACGTCTCTGTCAGTTTGCCAATTGGATTGTTTACTGAATGAGCCATATCTTTTAATAAAGTTTTAAGAATAATATCAGACTTCAGAAGTCATTAAATAGGACTTTTCAAGTCATTTAAGGCAAACTTTTATAGCATCTTGAACACTGTTTTACAACGTGCCCCACAGAAGGGCTTTTATTTCTGGGCTCATTATACAGGGCGGGGCTCATGCTGTGAAAAGAACAAAAGCAAGGTTTCTAAGGCAATTTTACTTAAGATGTCCTGTAGTGTGTCCAGACACATACTTTATATATAGCAATCATCATGTTTCTAACTGTGCAATGGTATGATTTATGTAAAGGTTCAGAATGATTTTGTGAAAAATTAATTGGCAAAGATGGATAAGTGTAGATTTGAATTCTTATGTATCAGTAATTTATGATCTTATTCTGTTATTATGAATGTTGGTTTTATTAAGTTGTTATTGAGACTGTCATAAACCATTTTATAGATCTTTAATAAAATTAAAGATGAAATCAGCAATAGAAATGCCTTTCATGAACATATTTTTAAAAAACACATTCTTTCTTGTGTGTTTGCTTCATTGTTGTTTTTTTTTTTTTTTCAAGACAGGATGTCTCTGTGTAGCTCTGGCTGTCCTGGAACTTGTTCTGTAGATCAGGTTGGCCTTGAACTCAAAGAGATCTGCCTGCCTCTGCCTCCAGAGTGCTGGGATCAAAGGCATGTACTACCACCCCATGACCTGTTTAAGACATTCTATTACTACTATTATTTTTGAATTAACTTTTTATTGATTCCTTGTGAGTTTCACCCCAGTCTGGCTCGTCTCCCCATCCCTTCATGTCTACCCTTCGCCCTGGGACCTCCCCCTCACAAGACACATACAAATAACAACAGAAATCAAAGCATGAAAAAAAAAAAAACAGCTCATGGTGGAAGCTGTGGTGTGTCACAGAGCGTCCCACAGTCTGTCCCTCTGTCCACACATCTTCCCTTGCAAATAGTCATTACGATGAGTCATCAGTCTGGCCCGAGATCTCTGGCTTCTGTGACACCGCCAATATTGTACCCTCTGTATCCTCCTGGTTATCCTGTTGCTGCCTTTCACCATGGAGATCCTGTAGCCCTGGACCAGCTGGAACACCCCTTCACATGTACCCACCGTTAGCAGATGATAGAGATTTGGGAGTGGACCCATCAGAGCCCTGAATCTAGGTGTAAGAGCAGTCCAGCTGGTCGGTGTGCAGGCTCTCCCTTATCTGCACCACCGGGGTGAGCTCTGCAGCACCGCCTGGCTAGGCCACCCACTGCCACCATCTGAACTCTCTCCAGAATAATTCTGATCTATTTTAGTTTATAGATTTGGATTCCATACGTTTCATTTGCCTTTTTGTTTTTAAGACTAAGTCTCTTTAGCCCAGGCTGATGTTAAACTCAGTATGAAGCCCAGACTGGCACTGATCTTGTGGCAATACTGTTTCATTCTCTTAACTGTTATGGTTACAGACATGAGCCACCATGCATGGCTTTGTAAAAAAAAAAAAAAAAAAAATTATTTTAATTTTATCTACATTGGTGATTTGACTGCATGTGTGTCTGTGAGTGTGTCAGATCCCCTAGACCAGGAGTTGCAGTTAGTTGTGAGCTGCTATAGGGGGGCTGGGAATTGAACCAGGGTCCTCTGGAAGAGCAGCTAGTTCTCTTTAACCACTGAGCCATCTTTCCAACCCCATAGTTGACATTCTTTTTTTTTTTAAAGAGTTATTTATTATTAAATCTAAGTACACTGTAGCTGTCTTCAAACACACTAGAAGAAGGCGTTGGGTCTCATTACAGATGGTTGTGAGCCACAGGACCTTCGGAAGAACAACAGTCAGTGCTCTTAACCGCTGAGCCATCTCTCCAGCCCCACAGAGTTGACATTCTTGCACAAAGGAAATTACCAGAGAAGATGATTTGTGATTGGGGATATAAGTTGTTATAAAGCTATACTAGTGTAAAAATAGAAAGATTATACAAATAACTGAAAGAAAGGTAATTTGATATGTTAGTATAATATAATTAGTCCCACAGATTTTTACAATCCCTCTGAAAACTACAATTTAAAATATTTAGGAAATGACCGTGAAACAGTGAATGCGCACTCTGTCAATGCAGGGTATGCTAAAGCCGCCTCAGTTGGGTGTATCTCATCTGTTGCTCTTGCGTACATAGAGACAACTGAGTGATGGAAGATTCAGCCAGATTATCTAGGCCTGATTCCCTAACCAGAGTGGCATCTCTACTCTCTGTGAACACATTGTATTGGCCTATAGTGTAGTGGTTCTCAGCCTTCCTAACGCTGCAACTCTTTAACAGAGTTCCTCATGTTGTGGTAGCCCACAACCATGACATTACTTTCGTTGCTACTTCGTAACTGTCATTTTGCATGTTATGAATCACAGTGTAGGTAGGCAATGGTGGCACACGCCTGTAATCCCAGCACTCTGGGATGCAGAGGCAGGTGGATTTCTGAGTTTGAGGCCAGCCTGGTCTACAGAGTGAGTTCCAGGACAGCCAGGGCTACACAGAGAAACCCTGTCTCAGAAAAACAAACAAACAAACAAACAAACCCCAAAAATGAATCACAGTGTAAACATCTTTATTTTCTGATGCTTGAGAAGCCCTCTGGGACATTTGGATAAATACTAAGATCTTTGAGGAAAGGAAGAGAGTTTGTATTGTGGGTTTTGTTGTTGTTGTTGTTGTTGTTGTTGTTGCTGCTGCTGCTGCTGCTGCTGCTGCTGCTGCTGCTGCTGCTACTGCTGCTGCTTTTGTTTTTCAAGGGTTTCTCTTTGTAGTCCTGGCTGTTCTGGAACTCACTTTGTAGACCAGGCTGGCCTCACCTGTCTCTGCCTCCCAAGTGCTGGGATTTAAAGGTGTGTGCCACCACTGCCTGGCTGTATTGTGTTTTCTTTTCTTTTTTAAAGATTTATTTATTATTATATGTAAGAATACTGTAGCTGTCTTTAGACACACCAGAAGAGGGCTCCAGATCTCATTATGGATGGTTGTGAGCCACCATGTGGTTGCTGGGATTTGAACTCAGGATCTTCGGAAGAGCAGTTAGTGCTCTTAACTACTGAGCCATCTCTCCAGCCCCTGTACTGTGTTTTCAAATTGATAATCTAATGAGGAGAAGGATGAACAGAGCCATTATGGAGATAAGAAGACATTATCTGGGACTGATTGATCTAGAATTCTCTAGATTAGATTGACATGTGAGCATGCCTTAAAGATTGATTTATTTATTTATTTATTTATTTATTTATTTATATTTTTGTTTTTTTGTTTTTTCAAGACAGGGTTTCTCTGTGTAGCCTTGGCTGTCCTGGAACTAACTCTGTAGACCAGGCTGGCCTCGAACTCAGAAACCCACCTGCCTCTGCCTCCCAAGTGCTGGGATTAAAGGCGTGTGCCACCACCGCCCAGCGAAGATTTATTTTTATTTATGTGTACGCTATATGTGTTCAAGGAAGGTGCTCTTGGAAGCCAGAAGAGGGCATTCCAGATCCCTCTATGGGAACTATGGAACTGCACTATGTGGGTTCCAGGAACATCACTCAAGTCATCTTCAAGAACAGAAAGCACTCCTAACCCCTGAGCTATCTCTACCACTTCACCGTCAACTTTGGATGTAATCTCAGCTGCTGGGTGTACCTGCTGCTTTGATTTCCCCAAAATGATGCTCTGTAACCTGGAATTGTGAACAAAACAAACCCTTTCTCCCTACATCACTTTGTTTAGTGTTCTGTCAGCAATAGGAATTGAAACTACATGTTCCATGTAGAATCACCTCCCATCAAGACATTCATTGTTGCCGGGCGTGGTGGCGCACGCCTGTAATCCCAAGCATTTGGGAGGCAGAGGCAGGCAGATTTCTGAGTTTGAGGCCAGCCTGGTCTACAGAGTGAGTTCCAGGACAGCCAGGGCTACACAGAGAAACCCCGATTCAAAAAAAAAAAAACCAAAAAAAAAAAAAAAAAGACATTCATTATTGATCATGCACTTTCATATGTATGTATAGGCTGGGCAGAGTGGGTTGCTCCTTTAACCCTTTAACCCCAACATTCAGGAGACAGAAGCAGAGAGATCTCTTTGAGTTTGAAGCCCTCCTGGTCCACACGGCAATTTCCAGGGCAGCTAGAACTGTATCTCAAAAGACAAAACAATACAAAGTGTGTGTGTGTATACCTGTTGCTACTAAGTATCCAACCCTGTTCCCCGGTAAATGAAAGCTCAGCTCAGCGGTTAACAAAACAAGTTACAAGCCTAGACTGGGCAGGCCTCCCACTCTACTACTCTGTTTCAATCTATTTTATCCCATACAACTTGCAGTTTCTCTAGGCCCCGAGCTTCTCTCCCGGCCGCCTCTCCGGTTCTCTTTAACCGTTTCTCTCTCCCCGTTTCTGTTTCTTCTCTTCGTTTCCTCTGTTCTCTCTAGCTACAAGCCTAGACTGGGCAGGCTTCCCACTCTACTACTCTGTTTCAATCTATTTTATCACATACAACTTGCAGTTTCTCTAGGCCCCGAGCTTCTCTCCCGGCTGCCTCTCCGGTTCTTTTAACCGTTTCTCTTCATTTCTTCCCCTTTCTTCTCTCTGTTCTCTCTCGCCGTTGCTCCTCCTCCTCCTGTTTTATACCCCGTAGCTCCTCCCCTAGACTCTGCTCCTCCCACTTTCCTCCTGCCCAATCATTGGCTCAAGCCTTTATTTGAAAAGTCAAGGAGGGGAGACGGTTCACAAGGCAACTCCTCATCTGCAGCCCCTCTGAGGAGTGGAATTAACATCAAAGTACTAGCCCAGGGCTATCCACAACATATACCTAGTATGTGAGTTCTCAGGTTTATTCCCCATTGTCACAACACACACACACACACACACACACACACACACAGAGAGACAGAGACAGAGAGAGACAGAGAGAGATAGAGAATTTTAAATCGCACCTCAGATCTCAAGAATACAATTCTATATTTTAATAAAGTTCCCTAGTGTTATGTTTAGATTCTATTTTATTTATTTATTTAAGACAGAGTCTTAAATATTCAACTTATGACTTTAAACCCCTGATCTGCCTCCCAAGTGCTGGGACTACCAGTGTGCTACTGTGTGTGGTAAAAAGCTTCTAGAGTATACTGGCTGGTTTTGTGTGTCAACTTGACACAGGCTGGAGTTATCACAGAGAAAGGAGCTTCAGTTGGGGAAGTGCCTCCATAAGATCCAGCTGTGGGGCATTTTCTCAATTAGTGATCAAGGGGGGAGGGCCCCTTTTGGGTGGTACCATCTCTGGGCTGCTAGTCTTGAGTTCTATAAGAGAGCAAGCTGAGCAAGCCAGGGGAAGCAAGCCAGTAAGAAACATCCCTCCATGGCCTCTGCATCAGCTCCTGCCTCCAAGTTCCTGACCTGATTGAGTTCCAGTCCTGACTTCCTTTGATGATGAACAGTAGTGTGGAAGTGTAAGCTGAATAAACCCTTTCCTCCCCAACTTGCTTCTTGGTCATGATGTTTGTGCAGGAAGAGAAACCCCAACTAAGACAAATAGCATTGTAAGATGAACTTGGCATGTGTGTCTAAACCCACCCTAGCATTTTCACTCCGGTCAAATAATATGAATGTGGTAGAGGGTTGACTTGTTGGGTAACCGTGGAAGGGAGCTGGGAGCCACAGGGGGTTCACAGTCCTTAAACAGTCCGGGGGAGATCAAGGCTCAGTAGCCTTCCCCAGTGACTACCTTAGTAATATCCTTGGATTGACTTTTCCTAGCTATTCTCCACTCTTGTTCTTGGTAGCTACATCCCCAAACAAACTACCAGAATGTAACCATTTATGACAAACTGGGCCCCGTGCACACACCTTTAATCCCAGCACTTGGGACGTGGAAGCCTGCAGATCTTTGAGTAGAAGCCTAGCTTTAACTGCTTGCATGAAGGAGTTCAGGACAGCCATGGTTACATTGTGAGACTTTGTCTCAGAAAAACAAAATAAGACAAAAGTTGTTTTTGTAAGGGCCTGGGGAGATGACTCAGTGTGGTGAAGTGCTTGCTGTGCAGGCAGGAGACCTACTTGAGTTCTATCTCTAGTATCCATGTGAAAAACACAGGGTGGTGCTGCAGACAGCTGTGTGTCAGGAAGTGGGCCAAGACAGGTGGTTCCCAGGGCTGTGCTGGCTCGCCAGCCGAGCCAAGTGGCAAGCTCCAAGTTCAATAACAGTGTTGTCTTAAAAAGAATACGAGAAATACATCCAGTGTTGCTCCCCGGCCTGCAGGGGTCCAGGTAGAGGAACATGTCTACTCACAGGTGCACACACATGCATGTACCACACACACTAAAAATTGTTTTTAAAAAGATTTTTTTTTTTCGAGACAGGGTTTCTCTGTGCAGCCCTGGCTGTCCTGGAACTCACTCTGTAGACCAGGCTGGCCTCGAACTCAGAAATCTGCCTGCCTCTGCCTCCCAGAGTGCTGGGATTACAGGTGTGGGCCACCACCACCCGACTAAAAAGATTTTTTTTTTTGTCACAATGTTTGCAACAGAGAAACTTAGATCTCTGTACTGTTAGTTGTTAAATATTTTGACTCTCACTCTCTGAAGATCTAAAACTCTGAAGACATTTTTAAGGATGCAAGAGACATGTACAAAGAGATTCGGAGCATCAGAATAGGAGGGAAAAGGGGTTAAAAACCAAAATGTTGCCAGGCGGTGGTGGCGTACGCCTTTATTCCCAGCACTTGGGAGGCAGAGGCAGGCAGATTTCTGAGTTCCAGGACAGCCTGGTCTACAGAGTGAGTTTCAGGACAGCCAGGGCTACACAGAAAAACCCTGTCTCGAGAAAAACAAAAAAAAAAAAAAACAAAACAAAACAAAAAAAACCCAAAATGTTCATCAGCAAGAGGATTTACACATTTTTTTTTTTTTTATTTACTTGCTTTTTAAGATAGGGACCCATGTAAGCCCAGGCTAGACTTGAATTCTCCAAGTAGCTGGGACAGAAGCCAGAGGATGCAGAGTTCCAGGCAAGCCTGGGCTACAGGGTAAGATCCTTTTTAAGCAGATAAATAGACTAGGTGTGAAATTAAGAACTTGCTTTCATGAAGAGTAACTGAAATTGGTCTACTGCCCTACTTTCCAGTTTCCAGAAGTGGACGGGGGAAGAGGCTGTATTTCACATTTGAGGCTTCCCTTCCACCCTGCACGGCGACCATGATTCATTCTAGGACTGTAGCTGCCAGACAACCCTCGGGTGGACATTCCCATTAATGCGGGTTTTTCTTTCTTCAGTCATTGAATGGATCGGGCATAGAAGAGGATGCTTTAAACAATACAACAGCAACAATCATGTTTGGAACTGGTCTGACTGCAGATTTTCTGTGAGATTAAAAAGGTGTCAAAACGGGTGTTTCTGTTCACAGTGTATTTGGCTGAATGAGGTAACAACAGCATCCCTTTGTGAGGTTGTAGGAAATGTGGAATCTAGGTCACACCTTGTAATACAAAGTTTAATGAGAATTCCCCAGTTGGTTCCTAGGACATTAAAGTCAAAGGAGACCAGGAAGCCACATGCAGCAGGAGACCCACATCCCATGAAATCCCTCGACTTTAATAGGCTGCAGTTTTTGTAGCTCCCTTTCCATTGATGAGTCTGAAGCCCACATACACACTTACAAAAAAGGTTGACTTCTCCTCCTCCTCCTCCTCCTCCTCCTCCTCCTCCTTCTCCTACTTCTTCCTCCTTTTCTTCTTCGTCCTCCTCCTCCTTCTTCTTCTGGTTTTCCTAGACAGGGTTTCTCTGAGTATCCCTGCCTGTCCTGAAACTTACTCTGTAGTTCAAGGGTGGCCTTGAACTTACAGAAATCCACCTGCCTCTGCCTCTGCTCTGCCTCTACCTCGGGAGTGCTGGGAAGAAGTTGACTTGTAAAAGTTTATTTATTTTTACTGTGTGTGCCTGTGTGTGGGCTTGTATGTGCTATGATGTGCATGTGGAGGTCAGAGGACAGGAGTTCTTGGTTCTTTCCTTCCACCATGAGTACTGGGGACTTAACTCTTCAGCAGGCCATCCGGTGTGTGTGGCAAGAGCCTTACCCATTGTCCTGGCTAGTTTTATATCAATTTGACACAACCTAGAGTCATCTGAAAGGAGGAAAGCTCAGCTGAGGAAATAGCTTCATAAGATCCAGCTGTAGGGTATTTTATTAATTAGTAGAGTTCCATAAGAAAGGCAGAGCGAGCCGTGAGGAGCAAGCCAGTAAGCAGCAGTCCTCCATGGCTTCTGCGTTAGCTCCTGCTCCCAAGGTTCCGGCCCTGTGAGCGCCTGTCCTGACTTCCTTCAATGATAAACTACAATGTGGAAGTGTAAGTCAAATAAACCCTTTTCTACTAAGGTTGTTCTTTGGTCATGGTGTTTTATCACAGCAGTAGAAACCCTAAGACACCTGTGTAACATTTCACTGACCCTGTGTTTATTTTTGTGATAATGTTTTCTTGTAAGATTTCTTCATTCAAGCTGGCCTTAAACTCACTATGTAATAGAGACTGGCTTTGAATTTCTGATTTTCCCGCCTCTGCTTCACTAGCACAGGGAGGAACCACCATGCTGACCAAGGGTGGCTTTATCTGTGTATGTCCCCATCTGACTGAACCCAGGGTCTTGTATGTCACAGGCAAATGCTCTCTCAGTGAGGCACATGCACAGTTTTTGTTCTATTTTTTTTTTTTAAATATCCAATTTAGGGGCTGGAGAGATGGCTCAGCAGGTAAGAGCACTGACTACTCTTCTGAAGGTCCTGAGTTCAAATTCCAGCAACCATCCATAAAGAGATCTGATTCCCTCGTCTGAAGTACTTACATATGATAAATAAATAAATCTTTAAAAAATATCAATTTAAAACAGAGTTTCTAAACCTCTAGGGTTGTTTTTTAAATTCACTCTGTACCCCAGTTCAAAGTTAGCCTTGAACTCACAACTCTCCAGTCTTAGTCTTCTGTGTACCTAGGGTACACATAAGGGGTGTACTACCATGCCTTGTTCATACTTTGCCTCTCTTTCTGAATATATGAATATACTTACTGGCTAGCTGCTGTATATTTATCAATAATGGCACTGAAAATTAATTACTATGACTCTGAAGGCACTTAGAGCCCAACAGGCTCCATATTCAAGTGAATTACTGCAGCTTTAATAAATGTTAGTAAGGCAGACAGAATGTTATGGAGAAAGAGTTGAAGGTGGGCAGTCAAGAGATTCCTTTTTAGAGTAAGTTAAGTTTAGCTGATAAGATATACAATTAACTGGGTGAGTTGAGGGATTGTTGTAAGTTCATGAAATACCACTTAACAGTTCTTGATACATTTATGCTTGTATTTCCAATCTGTGCACAGTGTTTGGCACACAGTAAGTCCCTAATAAGTGCTGAGTCAACAAATATACCATCAAAGTTCAGACATCTATTCTCTGCCACTGGAGATGGCAAAGACTTAATTTCTGTTTCAAGGGAAACAGGATCCCTTAATAGGGAGTGAGAAGGGAGACAGAAAGCACTTGGTGCACATTGCTAAATTGAAACTATGAGTGGGAATGAAAAATTGATTTACATGAATTTTCATCCCTGGAGCAACTCAATTTATTCTGTACCAGAGAACTTTCAGTATCTGGCTTCAAACCCAAGCTGTTCTTCCTTGTTCTGGATTTCTGGCCTGCTGTGAAACCAGTGTTTACTTGTCTTCTGCAGCATACCATCACTAGGTCATGGAAATTCACAGCTAGATCAAACTAGGGTATGGAAAGTTTGAAGCCTTCTACCGTGAATTTTACTTTGGGGCCTTGGAAGATATTGTGGAATGTGGATTTTTAAGTGGTCTCTTTCAAAGGCAATGCTAAAGAGTGATTACTGGCTTACTTATTTAACTGTGTACACTGCATGCCTCATGCTAACTCCCACAAGAGCACACCAAACCATAGAGTAACTACATATTGTTCACCTTAGAGTTTGATTTTTGTTGTTGTTGGGTTTGTTTTGTTTTGTTTTTTGGCTTTTTGAGACATGATTGATTATGCAGCCCTGGATTGCCTGGTATCCAATATGTAGACCAGGCTGGCCTGAACCTCACAGAGATCTACATGCCTCTGCCTCCCAAGCGCTGGGACTAAAGGCATATACCACTGTGACTGATTCAAATTAATTTTTGTCATTAAGTTTTCACCTTAGAAAGTGGTTAAAGGAATATGGCAAGAAGCATCAGAGGGTAAAGCTGTTTGTTTCCAAACCTGAAAACATTATGTTAATCCCCAAGACTCACGTAGTAGAAGACAAGACTCACAATTTCTGCCAAGTCATCCTTTGATCTCTACACTTTTGCATTCCCCACCCCTCATTTTAGCATAGGCATCTAGAGTTTAGTTGACAAGTAATGAGATTCTGGGCATTCCTTTCTCCACATTAGCCCAAATATTCAATGTGTCTGCCTCTCTGTGGCTATCGATGGTTGAGGTGCTCCGTAATTTTTCTTTCCTGGATTGAAGTAAAGAGTTATTTCTGTCATGCTGACTTTTTATCTTTAATGCTAGGATTGCTAATTTGTCTGGTTTTGTCTTGAGACAGGGTTTCTCTGTGTAGCCTTGGTTTTCCTGGAACCCACTTTGTAGACCAGGTTGGCCTGAAACTCAGAGATCTGCCACCTTCTGCTTCCCAAGTGCTGGGACTAAAGATGTGCACCATGATTACCTAGCATGGTAAGTATTTATTAAATAAGCTGAACACAATACCTTAACAAAATTTCTTGTGGGAATTAAATAAAATGATATTCAAAGGCAATTATTCAATGGAGGTTTTTTGATTTTAGAATCAGTCACTTGGATTACTGTATGTTTGGAATTTTGGGAAGATTTTACCCACAACAATGGTACAGAAAGTCTCCAAATCTTCCAAAGAGAAAGCCAAAGGTGTTTCCTCACCTTTTTATGCATTTATTCCATCTATCTGTCTTTGTTTCTACATATGTACATTATCATTATTTTGAGAAAGGATCTCATTGTCATCCATCCATCCATCCATCCATCCATCTAGCTATGTATCTCTAATGTTTTTGAGAAAAAAGTTGGCCTAAACTCCTGACTCTCCCTCCCAGAAGCATGTGCTAACACTCTGGGCTGGCATTTACGTCAGTAGCCTCCCCTTAGAGTTGTTTTCCCTTATCACACTACTGACATTTTTTTATTTAGTATTTTGAGGAGCATCAATCCCACCTCATTGGAACACAAGCTCAATAATGCCAAGAATTTTTGTCTCTTTTGTATACATGTCCCTAGCATCATACATAATCCTTGGCTCAGAGAGCTATGAAGAAATTAAAATGTGAAAAAATCAAAGTATCATTTTAAAGTCGGATTCTTTTATCTTACTTCCAAACTTCCACAGTAACTGTGGCTCATACACTGGATCCATGCACTTGAAAACACAAAACACCTTTTTTTTTTTTTTTTTTTTTTTTTTTTGGTGGGTTGGAGGCAGGGTCAAAGTGTCTAGCCCTGGCTGGCTCAGAACTCACTATGTTGACTAGGCTGGCCTTAGACTTATAGAGATATGGTAGTGTCTACCTCAGGAGTGCTGGTAATAAAGACATGAGCCACTAAGCCAACCTGAATTTCTTAATAAACGACCGGGTATTTGAGAGTGTGTGCCTCCAGCTTTTTTTGTTCAACTTCGATGTGATGGAGGACATCTGACTTTAATTTATAGCTACACTTTCCCAGGAACTGAAGCGTGACCACACTCCTCAGTGGTCCACGTGTGGCCTCAGGGTCACTGCTATCCATCTGCCTTCCAGGTGTTCCTGGAGTAGTGGCCCATCGTAGGTCCATGGCCGAGATGTAAGGACTTCCGGTCTTCCTGAGAGAGAGGATGCTGAGAAAAACCACACTCCAGAGCTGAGAGAAGTGAGGTGGCGGGTGGAGGTGAGGAGAGGGGCTGAGGTGGTGGAGGGGGAAGGGCGAGCTTAGACACTCAGGGCTCAGGCTGCTTGGCCGCCCTCTAGGTGGCAGGGGTCCAGCAACAGGCAGAGCCTCAGGGCGGCCCCGAGCGGAGAGTGGCTTTGGAGGTCAAAGGACCAGAGCAAGCTCCCCGCAAGCGAGCCGCCCACCTCCGCCTCCGGCCCTGGGGGGGCGAGCCTGGGGGCGGGTTTTGTTTACTCCCTACACGCACCGCGGCCCGGCCAATCCGCGGAGAGCGTCGGCAGGCGTCACGCCTCCCGGGAGCCAATCGGCGCGCACCGTGCTGCTCCGCCGCCAAAGCGAGCGCGGGGGAAGCGGCGCCGCGGCCGTGTCGCTGAGGGCGGACGGCGTCGGGCGCGCTGGGCTGTGCGGCCGTCGCTGCCTGGCACGCGGGGCGCGCCTTGACCCTTCCTGCACTGCAGGCTTCCGACGCGCGCGAAGACCGCGGCTGCGCGGGCGGGCGTGAGCTCTCTCCGACTGGCCCTGGCTCTGCCTGAGGAGCTGCGGCTCGCGAAGAAGCGTCTCCCCGGGAGTGGGCCGAGGGCTGTGTGGACCGCCGGCCCCTCTGCAGCCGAGCTGCGGTAAGGTCCGGGAAAGGGCGCGGGCCTGCACGTCAGGAGCCTTTGGACCGGGCGTGGCCCCCCGCCGGCCGGCTGGCCGGCCCTCCCTGCCCTGTCGAGGGAGTCACGGCTTGTCCTCGGCGCTTCTCTGCAGCCTGGCCAAGCAACCCCCGAGTTCCCGATGAGGCTCCCGAGCCCGCGGGCTCGCCATCACCCGGGAATCAGGAAGGGCAAGGGCTGACTTGGGCTTCTCACTCTGGTCTTCTGTCTTTCCCCCCCTCTCGCTTCGTGTTCTATAAGCCTCCGGTCTGTTTCCGCGGGGTGCTCGGCAGAGTTCCAAAGCTCTACCTACCTGGAAGGACCCCCCCCCCCACCAGGTTCCCCAAGAGAACTTTTCCTTTCAAGTAGAGGTTACTTTTCACGGCCCGAGTTCTTGGAGGAATTCTGCACCAGGCCCTGGTGGCTGTGCACCGAGCAGCGGGAAAGTGTCCGTGGGCTCCCGCCGAGAGGTGGCACAGTGAAGTGCGTGGACACTCGCCGGTGTTCCGGTGCTTTGTGTGGGCTCCGTTTTTTTTTTTTTTTTTTTTTCATCTGGGAGCCAGATCTGCCTATGCGAGGAGGGGGAGGGGACTGGGAGAGGGAAAACCATCTAATCTCGGGAATGCACTTGAAACAAAGCTCACTTCTACTAAATGCATAACTTACCCCTGGATGCCGGATGAGACTCTGGACCCCATGTTGTTTCACCTTTTCGGTTGAAATAGTTACCAGGCTCATAGCCTGGCCTGGCAAACATGTTTACTTAGCATTCCTAAGGCCCTGGTTTGACTCTCAGCACTGCAACAGCAGAAATCCCACAACCAGAAACAGTTGACAGGTTCATTCTTTTTTCCATAGCAGTTGTTGAAAGTGCCTTTGAGCCTTTGAATACTTCTGCCTTTCCTCCTTCTATCTCAAGGGTCTCCAACCCCTTATGCTGCCTCCTCTACCTAATGCTGTGACTTGACCCCAACCATAAAAGTATTTCGTTGCAATAAATAAATAAATAAATAAATAAATATTTCGTTGTTACTTCGTAACTGTAATTTTGCTACTGTTATGGATTGTAATGTAAATATTTAGGTTTTCTGATGTCTTAGGCAAGAACAACTCCCTCTAGAGGGGTCTTGACCCGCAGGTATGAAAACACCCCTCTATAGAGTCAGCTGCTGTGTTTCATTTGACTTAGAATTTTTCTGGGTCATTTGTTTTCTGTTCTCCTAATGGTTTGAAATCATCGTAACTAGGCAATATGGTTTAAGTCATTGGTCTCTTTTTCAGTGTGGCAGAATTCAGAGTTAAGTATAAAATGTTTATTTTGCATCTTGCCTTTTCCAGTCACTGGTTATCTTAATGATTTACTAACACTTTACCACTATCCCATTGATAGAATTCACGAAAGAATCCATTCTCAAATTGCACCAGCAGATAAAGGCGACGGCCAGGCCCCAGGTTCTGTCACTAGTGTATACTGGCTCCGGGCGGACTTAAGTTTTAGAACATCTTGTGCCTGGAACTAGCTTAGTGTTATGGCAGACATGGTGTCTGTAGCACAGTGCTGGCATGTGGTTGCAGACTCAGGAATGCAGCACTTAACATTTGTTAAGAAAGTCCCAAGACTTATTAAACTCTTCAGTTGCATTAATTACAGGCTGTTTATTTAAGAAGTAAAGTAGTTTTAACTATTCATATTACTATTTTGTGACCATAATTCCCTCCCCTCTACCCTTGTGAATGTGTAGTCCTTGGCATGTGCAAGTTTTACCCTTGCAGCCAAAATTCTTAACTGAGCTATGAGCTCCCAGAACTGCTTGAGGGCTGGGGCATAGCTCAGTGGTAGGGTAATTACCCAAACCGTAGATTGGATGCCTAGCGCCAGAAATATAAAATAGCAGTGACCAAACCTCACCTTGAAATAGGCTGTGCACTTCTTTCTTCATCTTTTAGACTTACCTTGGTACTGTCATGATGGATCTCAGAAGAAACTAGCTTGGGGGTTTGTAAGGGTTTAAGATGATTAGATATAAATTGGGACTGGTGAGATGGTTCAGTGGGTAAAGGTCCTTGTCACCAAGTCTGCTGACTTATCTCTGTCTCAGGGACCCAACTGGGTGGATGGAGAGAACTTATCCTGAAAGTTGTCCTCTGCTCCACACCTGTGTCCGCCTCCAAACAAACGACCCTTTCCCCAAACCTCCCTAAAAACTAAACATACTTGCTTTTTAATACTTACCTCCTTTCCATCTTAACCTGTGATGACAGAACTTTAAGGATCCCTGAAAGCTAATGAACCCTTAGAAATGGTTTGTAAGATAACTTTTACTTTTACATTTTTGAGAGTTCACTTTTATAGTTTCTAAGACAAAATTATTTGAATAATTAACGTTTTGTGTCTGCGTTTTGAGATAGGTTATTGCTATATATTCTACTTAAACTCATTGTGTATCCCAGGCTAGCCTCAAGTTTGCAGTAACTCTAATACTTTAGCCTTACACCTACAACCCAGTTACTAGGGTTACAGGCATAGACCACTACATGACAGATTTTTATAAGTTATTTCTTTTTACTGAACTGGAAATTGTATTTTCACAGTATATGAACATTTCCAATATTTCAAGATGTTTACAATCCATTGTTTCTCCTCTTCCTTTTCCCTTCTCTTTGGGTTTTTCTGGATAGCCCAGGCTGGCCTTTTACTCCCAGGTAGCTCAGACTGCCCTTGAGCTTAGAGCAATCTTCTTGCCTCACTCAGCCTGCCGAGTGCTTGGATTACATGTGTGCACTCATCACCTGGCAGGTCTTTTCTTTAGACAAAATACTCCCTGATCCCCCCCAAAACAGGGTCTCACTATATAGCTCTGGCTGTCCTGGAACTTACTATGTAGACCAGGCTGGCCTCAAACTCACAGAGCTCTGCCTCCTGAGTGCTAGAAATTTAAGGAATGTGCTACAATACATGGCTGACAAAATATTTTTCATCATTAGACTTTTTCTAAAGGATTTTTTTCTGTTACTGTCTGCATCTGAAACTCTTCACAGGACCAATGTCTTATTTATGGGTTATACTATTCTCTCTGTTTTAGTGTGAATGTGCACATACAGATACCATCATCTGTGAACATGTACAGGCAGGGAGGCTAGAGGTCAAAGTCCTTTCTCCAGGGCTCTCCACCCTGCCTACTTGAGACAGTCTCTTATAGAACCATGAGTTCATTGATGGCCTAGACTGGCTGGCTTGCCAGGTATGCCCCTTTTTCTCTTCCCCCTGTTCTCCTTCGCCAGGATTACGGATGTGAACCTCTATTCCTGGTTTTACATTGGTTTTAAAATAGTAGAATTGTTACTTTGGCAGGCATATCCTGCTAATTCATAATCATATACATTAAACTCTTGTTTGTTTGGTACAGGGCCTCATACTGTAGTACTCACTATGTGGCTGATGTAAACTTGTACTAGTCCTCTTGCCTTATGAGTTCTGACATTACTGGTTTAAGTGCCTGGGGCAGAAGTTAAAATTTTAGCTGGGCGGTGGTGGCGCACACCTTTAATGCCAGGTCTTGGGAGGCAGAGACAGGCGGATTTCTGAGTTCGAGGCCAGCCTGGTCTACAGAGTGAGTTCCAGGACAGCCAGGTTTTAGAGAAACCCTGTCTCTAAAAAAACCAAACAAACAAAAAAGTTAAAATTTTAATTCCTTATTAAGAAGATAAATCCTGGAGCTGGCTTTTTTGGTTTTAAATCCTGGCTGTACAACAAACCTCAGTTTCTTTGTCTGAAAATGGGATTAATGTTAGTGTCTATCTCATAGGATTTAAGTTCTATTTTAAGGAACGGAAGAGGGCTTTTGAAAGATACTGTAAACACTCAAGTATAGGCCAGCACTTCTCAAGAGAGAACCAACTAAATAGGGTCTTGCTATTTTAACTCAGTTGTTTTTTCGCTGAATTCCCAGGCACAGTCCACCATGCCTGGTTTTGCCAGTTCTCTTTAAATTTAATGACATTTATTTATATGTGTATTCATATGTGAATGTGCCTGTGTGTAGGCACCTACAGTGATCAGAAGAGGGCATCAGATCCCCAGCACTGTAGTTATAGGCATGAGCCTAGAGGGGTGCAAGGAACTGAACTCTGTCTAGCCCTTTGCAATAACAGAAACCACTGCTGAAAGATGGTGAGATGGAGAAGCCATCTCTCCATCCCATGAATTTGTACTTAGATGTATATTGTTAAGCAGGCTTAAAATTAAAAAAATATATATACATATTTTTGTATGTATGTATGTATGTACATACATATATACATATGTACATATGTACATAAATACATATATTCCCCAGACAGGGTTTCTCTGTATAGCTTTGGCTAGACCAGGCTGGCCTCAAAATTCACAGAGATTTGCCTGCTTTTGCCTTCTGAATGCTGGGATCAAAGGTATGTGCCACCACCCCCGTCATATACATTAATTTTTAAGGCTTACTTGTATTTTTTTTTAAACCATGTGTATGTGAGAGTGTCTGTGTTTGTGTGTCTCCATTTGAGTGCAGCTGTCAGAGAAAGCCAGAGATGTCAGACTCATGAAGCTGGAATTGCAGACTGTTGTGAACAGCCCTTTGGGGATCAAACTTGGGTCCCCTACAAGAGTAGTAAATGCTCCTAATCACTGAGCCATCTCTCAATCCCAAGCAGATTTCTTTGTAACAAAATATTTAAGCTTTATTTTTCTCTTGCTACATTATAGGTTTGACTTACTAGAGATTAAATTGGTGAAAACCAAAAGTAAAGAGGAATATTATGAAATGACATAAAACCTAAAAACGGGAAAAGGCGCTGGCAGGATAGTTCAAGTCAAGGCTTTTGCCACTTGAGCCTGATGGTATGAGTTCAATCCCCATGTGATGGTAAAAAAAGAACTGACTACATTGGTGCTAGGGCATGTGTGCTTCCCCCAAGACAGGTTATATAAATCTAAAATCTATTGAAAGAAAAGAAAAAAAATAATTATATTTCAAAGGGAAGATAAAAATGCAGTAAGAATCTTAATGGCCATTTCTGCCACTAAGCGTAATACTTCATAAAGATGCTGTGGCTAATGTTGCTATTATCAACAGGGATATGGGTATGTGTGCTAAGTTAAATATGTAGCCATGGAAATGGTATGTTTAAAAATGAGAGGTTGTATATGTCTCTGTTGTAAAAACAGAAAATACTACGTAAAAAGATTTTTTTCTCTCTGCACTTTATTCTAGGTTTCTATTGAAATAAGCATTCTGGCAAACTGCTGAAGAGAGAGGCTTGATAGACTAGGTATGTATGTGCATGTGTTTGTATATCTGTATATATTTACGCAAATATACATATGTGCATATAAACATGTGTATACAATAAAATCACTGTACAGAGAAGAATTTGAAGTGTGTTTTCCCATCATCCAGGATGCTGAAGTATGAGTCATGTCAGCCTGGGCTACATAGGAATTTTGAAGCTAAAAGTTAGACTAGGTGATATAGTAAGACCTTATTTTTAAATACATACATACATACATAGAATGAATTTAACTCATATTATTCTTGGGTGAAGACATTTTCTGAGTTTTTTGGTCTATATGTGTTCATGTGTACATGCCCATGCAGGTGCTGGTGCATGTGTGTGCACACATGAATGTAGAAGCCAGAGGTGAGTGTCGTGTCTTCCTTGGTCGTTTTCAGTTTGTTTATGAGTCAGTCTCTCACTGAACCCCGGGCTCACTGACTTGACTAGACTTACTGCGTACCAGGCCCCGAGGCTGCCGGCCTGATGCCGGCATTGCACGGGCATGCGGCCCCTCCACGTGGGTCTGAGTGCAGGCTCTGGTTTACAGAGTAACACTTTACTGGCTGAGCCTCCTCACAGCTTTCAGTTTTTACTTTTAGTACGGGAAGGACAGAGGAATTTTGGTTTGATACCTTGGTTAGGATGCCTACAGCTGTAGGCATACATAGTAATGGTTCCTCCCTGTCCATCCGGACCCCACTACTGTAAAACTGATAGCCACCGGATGAATTTATAATTAATCTATTCTGTTTTGAATAACCAACCTATTTTTAGTGAAGTGCTTATGTGTAAAATCTGAAGCCTTCTTTCTCCTTCTTTCCTTCCCTCCCTCCCTCCCTCCTTTCCTTCCTTCCTTCCTTCCTTCCTTCCTTCCTTCTTTTGTTCCTTCCTTTCCTTCTTTCCTTCCTTCCTTCCTTTCTTCCCCTCTCTCCTCTAAAGATTTGTTTATTTTATGTACATGAGCACACTGTAGCTGTCTTCAGACACACCAGAAGAGGGCATCAGATCCCATTACAGATGGTTGTGAGTCACCATGTGGTTGCTGGGAATTGAACTCAGGACCTCTGGAAGAGCAGTCAGTGCTCTTAAACAGTGAGACATCTATAAGATGGACAGGCCTCTGTCCTCTTATTTTTCCTTTTCCCTCCCTCCCTCCCTCCCTCCCTCTCTCTCTCCCTCTCTTTCCTCTTTCTTTCTTCTTCTTCTTCTTTTTTTTTTCTGAGACAGGGTCTCACTATATAGCCTCAGCTGGCCTGGAACTTCCTATATAGAACAGGTTGGCCTCAAACTCACAGCTCTGCCCACCTCTTCCTCCTGATGCTAGGGTTATAGGAGTGAGTCACCGTGCCCAGCTCTAGTTTGTCCGTTGTAATACCCACTGTCTCAGTTACTTTTTCTTTTTTTTATTGTTGTGATGAAATATCTGACAAAACCAATTTAAGGAAGAAATGGCTTACTTTATTTCTAATAAGATTTATTCTTACTTCTGTGTATTATGTGCTTGTGCTTCTGCCATGTGAATGTGGATACCTGTAGAGGCCAGAAAGGAGTGTCAGCTCTCCTGGAGCTGGAGTTATGGAGAGTCTGGGCCACTTGATGTGGGTGCCAGGTGCTTATCTTCCCTGGAAGAACAGCAGTCCTCTTAGCCACAGAGACATTCTTCTAGCTCCAGGAAGGGTGTATTTTGGCTTACTATTTGAGGCACAGTCTGTTATGGTGGAGAAGTCACTGCAGCAGGAGTTTGAAGCAGCTGCAGTTAGGAAGTAGAGAGCTAGCTTTCTACCTTTCATGCATCCTGGACTCCATCCCAGAGGGATCGTGCTGCTCACAGTTATGATGGGTCTTCCTACCTCAATTAACCTTATTCGAGAGTTCTTCATAGATCTAGTCAGAGCGTTGTGTCTTTGGTATGCTAGATCTTGTCAGTTTGGCATAGTATGCACAGATTGTGAATCTTTTGGAGTTGGATTTCTCTCCAGTTAGGCACTCTATCCTGTCTACTCTTATTCTTAGCTCTTAATTATCTTGTGTACATTCCTGTATTTCTTTAAAAACAGAAGGAGATCTGGTGTCCAAAATGAGGAGAGTAGTAGGCCCTGTTTACTTTCAAGACTGCTGGGCCTAGTGGGCTTGGTTTGGCTTTTTGACTTGTTACATTAGTATTGGACTACTTTGAATTGAGTGAATTTTAAGTCTTCCTATTATCTTTGTCCCTAGAGGTAAAACCATCTTAAAATATTTGCTGGAGAAGCACCTCAGTGGTTAAAAGCACTTACTGTTCTTGCAGAGGAACCCGGTTCAGTTCTCAGTACCAACATGGTAGCTCGCAGCTGCCTGCAACTCTGATCCCAAGGGATTTAACATCTTCTAGTCTCCAAAGGCAAAAGGCAAGCACATAGTGTACACACATATATGCTGTCAAACACTCAAATGCATAAAGTAAAGTAAATAACTCTTTTAAAAAGTGGTTTGGAGAGATGGCTCAGTGGTTAAGAGCACCAACTGCTCTTCCAGAGGTCCTGAGTTCAATTCCCAGCAACCATATGGTGACTCACAACCATCTGTAATGGGCTCTGACGCCCTCTTCTGGTGTGTCTGAAGACAAGACACTAAAATACATTAAACTAATAAATCTTTAAGAAAAAAAAAGTAGTTAAGAGCATGTGTGCTTTTCCAGAAGACCAGGGTTCAAGTCTGAGCATCAACACAGTGGCTAACAACTTTTGTTAGGGGATTGGCTGCCCTCTTCTGGCCTCCACTGATATTACATACATGCAGGCAAAATAAAAATAAATAATTTATTTTAAATTAAAATACTTTGAGGCTGGAGAGATGGCTTAGCTTAGGTTAAGAGCACTGACTGCTCTTTCAGAGGTTCTGAGTTCAATACCAGAAACCACATGGAGGCTCACAATCATCTGTAATGAGATCCAGTGCCCTCTTCTGCTGTGTCTGACGACAGCTACAGTATACTCATATACATAAAATAAATAATTTTTTTTAAAAATTAAAATAATTTGGGGAAATATGTATTTTTAAAATTCTACATTTAATAATCATACCAGTTAGTGAATTTTCACTAAATATAACTACCTGTCCAGACCAGAAGTAGATAATTACCCTTTCTTCCAGGGAGACTATATTGACTTAGGACTGGTTAGATCTGTATCCTTCCCTCTTTTTTAATGTTTTTGTCGTTTATAACCCTGATCCCTGTCTTCCTCCCTTCTATCTTCTCTCCTTTTCCCTCCCTTATTCTCCCCCTCCTGTTCTTCCCCCTCTCTCTCCCTCCTCCTCACTTCTGCAGTGCTGGAAATAGCAGAGCTCTGCACATGGTTATGCTATCTTTATGTATATATAGATTTATCATTTTACTTTTATTTGTATATATGTATGTATGTGTGAGTGTGTGCTATGTGTGTGCAGTTATCCTCAAGAGGCCAGAAAAGGGGTGTTGAGTCTCTTGGAGTTGAAGTTACAGGCAGTTCCAAGTGCTGGGAATCAAATTTGGGTCCTTTGGAAGAACAGGAAGCTCTCAACCACTGAGCCATCTCTCTAGCCCCAATAACTTTTTTTTGAGACAAGATTTCAAGCTGGCCTTGAATTCACTGTAGAGCTGAGGAGGACCTTGAGCTTCTGATCCTTATTCCCTCCTGAGTGCTGGGATTACAGGCTTGAACCACTATACTTGTTTTGTTTTTGTGTTGTGCTGGGGATTGAAATTAGAATTTTGTTCATGCTAGGCAAGTATTCTAACTGAGCCTTATCCACTTTGAACTAATTTTAGGTCATAGCAAGTAGAAAAGAAAGTTATGGAAGTAATATAAAATAATATAAAATAATGATGGTCATTATTCTATTTTCACTAGTGTTAACAGGTTTGTGTATATGTTGTGCATGTATGTTCTCGTGTGTATGTATGTAGTGAGCCCCAGCACCCACCTGTTGCATCACCTCCCTCCCCTGCCAGTGCTAGAGTTACAGATGTGTGCTTCTGTGTGGGTGCTGGGGATCTAAGTCAGATTCTCATGCTTTGTCGTGACTAGCATCTCACCAGCCTCAGTATTAACAGTTTAGATGACTGTGGTAGAGTTGGGAGCTACATAATGTTTCAGTTAGCAGCTGACTACATACATGACAGTGGTCCTGTAAGGGTATTATAGTGATAAAAAATTCCTGTCACTTAGTGATGTAGTCCACTGTAGGTTAGCGCCTTATTCATATATTGGTAGAGATGCTAGTCATAAAAGAATATAATGAATGTAATTGCGTATAATACATAACACTTGATAGTGACAGTGAATTATGTCACTGGTCTGTTTGGTGCATTATGTGTTTTCATCATCATTTTAGAGTATCTCTATTCTGCTTATTGAGAAAAATATACTGTAAAATTGTATGCCTCGTTATGCTGCCCCAGCCTCAGATTTTGTGTTGATCACGATTGTTAATTGATTAGCTCCGTGATGATGTTTAACAGACTCACCTAATAATACAGTTCTCAGAATACTCTTTGTTTAGCTATATATGACTTTGTAACCACCAAGAGTGTAATGGTTAACTTTTTTTATTTAAAAATTTTTAATTTTAAAAACATTTTGTGTTTGAGTGTCTATATATAGGTATATACACATGGGTGCAGGTGCCGGTGGAGGCCAGAAGGTGGATACCCTGAGACTGGAGTTACAGGCAATTGTGAATGGCTGATGTGGGTGTTCGGAATTGAACTGAGGTCTTCTGGAAGAGCAGCTCTTACTCACTGAGCTGTCTCTTCAGCTCACGATGGTTAATCATGATCACTAACTCCTTCAGATTAAGAAGTGCCTAGGAACCAGGCGGTGGTGGAGCACGCCTGTAATCCCAGCACTCTGGGAGGCAGAGGCAGGCGGATTTCTGAATTCGAGGCCAGCCTGGTCTACTGAGTGAGTGCCAGGACAGCCAGGGCCACACAGAGAAACCCTGTCTCGAGAAACAAAACAAGCAAACAAAACAAAACAAAACAAAAAAAGAAGTGCCTAGGGGGAGCTGTAGTAATGGCTCAGAGGTTGAGTGTTTATGTTTTATTAGAGGACCAGAGTTGAGCCCCAGCACCCTCACCAGGCAGTTCTCAAGAGCCTGCAACTCCAGAAGCTCCCAGGGCTCCAGCACCCACCTCTGATCCCTGTGGGTCTGCACACTGAAGACATGTACACTGAAACAGAGCTGCTTAGCTGACAGCCAGGAGGCAGAACGACAGAGTGCCAGAAGTAGCTCTCTCCTTTCCCCTCTTGCTTTATCTCTAGAACTAGTGACCACCCACAGAACTGATGAATGTTTATGTATACTCATCCCCTCTCTCAAATTTGCTTTAAATTTTGAGTATTTTCTGTTCTGGAAGCATATATTGTAGAAGGGTGCCCGCAATCTAGGCTGGCCTTGAGCTTGATAAGTAGTTGACCTTAAAATCCTGATTGTCCTGCTTCTGTCTTCTGAGTCCTGGAATTGCTTGTGTGTGTCACCATACCTGGCTGTTGGAAGGGTTGAATGTCTGTTGAAAGTCAACTTTTTTTTTTAGACATACTTCAATGTCATTCAGGCATTTTATAGCTGAGAATAGCCTTGAACTCTTTTTTTTTTTTTTTTTTTTTTTTTTTGGTTTTTCGAGACAAGGTTTCTCTGTGTAGCCCTGGCTGTCCTGGAACTCACTCTGTAGACCAGGCTGTCCTGGAACTCAGAAATCCGCCTGCCTCTGCCTCCCAAGTGCTGGGATTAAAGGAGTGTGCCACCACCGCCAGCCAGCCTTGAACTCTTGATCCTACTGTCCATATTCCAAATTCTGGGATTGTAGCTGTAAACAACCACACATGACTTTGAAACACAACTTTTTTTTTTTTGTTTTTTGTTTTTTGTTTTTTTCAAGACAGGGTTTCTCTGTGTAGGTCGGGCTGTCCTGGAACTCACTCTGTAGACCAGGCTAGCCTCGAACTCAGAAATCCGCCTGCCTCTGCCTCCCAAGTGCTGGGATTACAGGCGTGCGCCACCACCGCCCAGCTGAAACACAACTTTTAAAAATGTCTTTATTTTCCCTGAGTTAAAAAATAGACTTTAAAAAAAAAATTATGTATCTGCATATCTTTGTGTTTGTGTGCCCTCTGTGTGTAGGTGCTTGAGGAGGGCCAAAATGGGCATCAGATCTCCTGGAGCTGGAGCTACAGGCGATTGTGAGCTATAATGTGGGTGCTAGGAATCAAACCCAGGTCCTCTGCAAGAGCGCAGGTGACCTTAATCCTAAGCCATCTCTTCAGTTCCCCACTGGCATTTTGAAAACCAATCTGATGTTGTGATTTAATACTATGATCTTCCTGAGCACCTTGAGGGAGTTACTTTTTTTTTAAGTGTTGTTGAGAGATCTTGTATAGAGTGTCATTCTTTTGTAGATAATCTGTTTTTCTCTCTGCCTGCTTTTTGGTCCAAGGTTCATCCCCTCTCCAATACCAGGGACCAAACCCAGGGCTTTTCCCACACTATCCTAGGCAATTCCTTTACTGTTGAGATATTAACCTAGTCCTCCTTTTTTTTTTTTTTTTTTTTTTTTTTTTTTTTTGAGACAGGATTTCTCTGTGTAGCACTGGCTGTCCTGGAGCTCACTCTGTAGACCAGGCTGGCCTCGAACTCAGAAATCCACCTGCCTCTGCCTCCCAAGTGCTAGGATTACAGGCATGCGCCACCACGCCCGGCTAGTCCTCCATTTTTTAAAAAATAAAATACAGCCGGGCGGTGGTGGCGCACGCCTGTAATCCCAGCACTTGGGAGGCAGAGGCAGGCGGATTTCTGAGTTCGAGGCCAGCCTGGTCTACAGAGTGAGTCCCAGGACAGCCAGGGCTACACAGAGAAACCCTGTCTCGAAAAACCAAAAATAAAATAAAATAAAATAAAATAAAATAAAATAAAATAAAATAAAATAAAATACATGCAACATAAATTTACTATCTCAACCATTTTTAAGAACACAGCTTAACCAGCGGGTGGTGGTGGCACATGCCTTTAATCCCAGTACTCAGGAGGCAGAGGTAGGCAGACCCCTGAGTTGGAAGCCAGCCTGATCTACAGAATGAGTTCCAGGACATCCAGGGCTACACAGAGAAACCCCATCTCAAAACAAACAAATGAACAAACAAACCCCCAGTTAGTGTTTTCAGGCTTGTTCATTCCATCATTCTCTGGTAGGTCTTTTATCTTCCAGTACTGAAACTCTGTATCAGTTAAATAAATCAGTTCCCTATTTTATTTTCCCCAAGGCATGACAGTACCATTTTATTTTATGAAGTCAGCTTCTCTAGTTACCTCATTAAGTCTTAAAATGCTTATCTTTAAGAGACTGGGTGTTTTCACTTGTAATAATGTCCTTAGGCTTCATTAGTGTTGCAGTATATATGAGAATTTCATGCCTTTTTAAAGCTTTCTTTTTAATGTTAGTATTACATTTGTATGTCCCACTGTGATTATAAATTCATCTTTCAATAGATCTTAGTTGTTTTTTTTTTTTTTTTTAATACCTCTTAACTATTGTGATTAATGCTACTTTGGACATGAATGTTCAAATCCATGTTGAAGCAGGACATTGGATACATGCATGTGCATATGTGCACAAGCTTTGATCATTGTGGTTTTGGTTTGTATTTCTTTAATGATTAGTGGTAGTGAGCACTTTTTTCATGTTATTATTGGGCCTTTATATATCTTTTTTTTTTTTTTTTTTTTTTTGTTTGTTTTTCGAGACAGGGTTTCTCTATGTAGCCCTGGCAGTCCTGGAACTCACTCTGTAGACCAGGCTGGCCTCGAACTCAGAAATCCGCCTGCCTCTGCCTCCCAAGTGCTGGGATTAAAGGCGTGCGCCACCACCGCCCGGCAACCTTTATATATCTTGTATATTTTTCTGCCAGAGTCCTTAGTATTTACCGGTTTCCTGTTTGGTGGATTTGGCTGTGTTGCCCAGGCTAGTCCCTAACTTACAGGCTTAAGTGGTCCTTTCATCTCAGCTTCCCATCAGTAGCTGGGACCACAGGTGTGCTTGCCCATTTTATTTTATTTTATTTTGTTTTGTTTTGTATTGTTTTGTTTTATTTTATTTATTTTTTCTCGAGACAAGGTTTCTCTGTGTAGCTCTGGCTGTCCTGGAACTCTCTCTGTAGACCAGGCTGGCCTCGAACTCAGAGATCCACTTGCCTCTGCCTCCCAAGTGCTAGGATTAAAGGCATGCGCCACCACCGCCTGGCTTGCCCATTTTAATACTGGGCTTTCTCATTGGGGTATAATTCTGCATATTAGTCCTTTGTCAGATATACGTACTTTATGTGTGTGTGTGTGTGTGTGTGTGTGTATGTGTGTATGTATTCATGTGTTCATGCCTGAATGTATGTATGTACATGCTTGTGGAGGCTAGAAGTTGACATTCGGTGTTCTTTTCACTTTTTTTTTTTTTACCTTATTTTTTGAGATAAGGCCTCTCACTTAACCTGGAAACAACAATTTGGCTAAGCTGCTTGGACAGCAAGCATCAGAGACCCAGTGGTCTCTGTTCATCCCATTATGCTGCTCATTCATTACAGGTAAATTATTGACCCAGCCATTTTGCATTTTGTTGGCACCTGTTAACCTGTTTTTGTTGAACAGAAATTATAAATTTTCACTGAATACAGTTTATCCTTTTGTTTGTCCTTTTTCTTTTTTTCTCTCCCCCCCCCCCACGGGGTTTCTCTGTGTAGCCCTGGCTGTCCTCCTGGAACTCACTCTGTAGACCAGGCTGGCCTCGAACTCAGAAATCCTCCTGCCTCTGCCTCCCAAATGCTGGGATTACAGGCGTGCGCCACCACGCCCGGCTGAACAGTTCTTTTCTTAGTCTTCTGAGTGTAGCCTACTGGGTCACCTGGAAGGAAGGCTGGGGATGGGAATGTGATGACAAGAGAAACATGGAGTCAAGACAAGGTTTCCTGTTCAAGACTCAAAGTTTAAGGAAGGTCTCCAAATATATATAGGCGGGGCAAGACCCCTCCCCAAAAGCTGGAAACAGGTTTGCAGAACTGGTTCTGCTTGCTCCTCTGGAGGCTGGTGTCCTTGGAGAACAATGGGCTTCACCTTGGTCTGAGCTCTCCACCCTAAGGGGAAGCAGTGGCTAGCAGAGTTTCGAAACTCCTGCTCAAAAAGGCTGGGGGGAGGGCACATCTGAGCACTGAAAGTATGCAAGTATGCCACACTGTACCTAGCTGTTTATCAACTCTTGTCCCCCACTGCCCTATGTACACGTTTTGCTTATTACTTTGGTGTTTCCTGTTTTGTTAGTTTCTTTATTTCATGTTATAGTTTTTCCTCCACAGGTAAAAACCTTTGGTCATTTGTTGAGAATAGAGAGTGAGGCAGTGGAAAGCTGGTAAGACCAGTCATTGCAGGTCTTTTCCTTGTTCGTTAGTTTCTTGGAAGAGGACCACTCTACTCTTTTGTTTAATTGCCACTGTTCTAGAAGCTGAAGAGAGCTGCAGTGTTGAGTGTAAGTTCTTTCTACTCTGTGGTGAGATATGAGATAGCCTTGTGTCTATTGGTTTCTACATTTCTATCTAGCTTAATGAGTTTTCCTTTGTTTGTCTTCTGAGACAGTCTTAGGCAAACCAGGCTGGTTATAAGTTTAACTCTCCTGCCACTACATCCCAGGTGCTAGAATTACTGGTCTGTGTCCTCATAACTGGCTATCTGCTTTAGAACTGTTTTGTCTGTTTTCGTTCTTAGTTTCTATATATCTGATTCAGGATTTTTTTTTCCGTATTCTCAAATCCTGTTTTTTCTTATTTTTTGGTTTAGAGACAGGGTCTCACACTATAGTTTAGGCTGGCTTAGAACCCCCAGCAATCCTCTTCCTTCAGCCTTCTGAGTGCTGGGATCATAGGGCACTTTCTTTCCCCACTCCCATGGTGCATGTTGATTATATTTATTTCCTCTTCCCTTAATCCTTCCAGATTCACCTCTATGCCCTACCCATTCAACTTTGTCTTTTAACAAACGCATGAGGTCCAGTTCTGGCTGTTCCAAAAGTGACATGTAGGGCCTGCACTGGAGTGTCAACCTATCTGGGGTCATGACCTTAAAAAACTTAACTCTCCTTCCCCAAGAAGCTATCTATTGTCAGTGTCTGCTCAGCTAAGGGGGTCTTTGTGCCCACCTGTCCTTCTCCTTGTTAGGATTTTGCCTGGCTTGAACTTGGACAGGTCTTGGCATTCTGTGAGAACCACTGCAAACTCATAATGTGCACTGCCCTGTTGTGTCTGGAAAGCACTGCTCCCTTACAGTCCATCTCCCTAACAGTCATCTTACCTCCAGCTCTTACAACCCTCTGTCAGTCTCTTGTTCTGTGATCCATTAGCCTTGCAGAGAAGGGTATGTTGTGTAACAACAGTTCCTTGGAGAGAAAGCCTCTGTCTTGGAGGGAAGCTAATTAAGACAGGCTGTTCTAAAGGAAAGTAAAATATTCCATCTTGTAGGGAAGTGCATTAAGCTCAGAAAGTAAACAACCCAAAGGTTTCATGAAGCCACTGACACTGACCAGATTCAGCAAGCTCTTCCTCCCCAAGCTTATATAAGCAGTCAGGACTGTTGAGAGATACTCTCAGAGCAGCTGAGCTGCTTAGAAGCCTCTCAGACCAGCTAGACTCTTGAAAGTGATATTCTCCAACCTGTCGAGCTACTTGCAAGTTGCACAGTAAACTCCAGGATTACAGCTTTCATGAGCTGTGGTGAGTTCTTGGTGATGTAGCTGTCTTGGAGTCATTTCTACTCCTGTAAGTAACCCCAATAAAACTCATTGGTTCACCAGGTTGAACTTTGGTAGTATCCTCACTTTGGTTTGTTGTTAGTTCCTTGTCTGGGGCAAGTGGATGTTTGTTCACATCACACTCCAAGAATTATGGTGTCATAACAGATGATACAGATGTCCCATTTAGAGCTGCACCGCTCCTTATTCTCTTATTCTCTGTGTATTGACCAGATGTGGATCTCTATGTATTGACAGATGTGGTTCTCTATGTATTGACCAAATCTGGGTCTCTACGTATTGACCAGATGTGAGCCTCTGTTTTAACTATTATCTATTGAGAGAAACAGCTTCTCTAGTGAGGGTTGAGAGATACACTAATCTATATGTATAGCAGTAAGTCATTAGGAGTCATTTAAATACTGTGTTCATTAAGCAGAATAATGAGAGTAGATTTTCCTCCAGGACCTAAGACCTATCTAGCCACAGATTTTTGGCCTTATAATGTTGTCAAATATGGTTTCTGTCTTGTAGACCTTAAATCCAGTCATATTAATACCTGTATTGCACCAGTGGGCATGTGTTCCCAAGGCCTAGTTTACTGGGTTTGCAGCTGGGGTGAGACTGATTCTGTTTTGTTTTTGGTAACATACATAGCACCTTCTAGCATTATGAAAATTAGCCAATAGGGATGAAGCTTCCAAGGTCGTACCAGCTTCATTTCTTTATGTTTTATGACTTAAGTATTTAGTCTCTTCAGAAACAGGGTCTTAACATTAAACTTTGAAGGGTAACTAAGGTAAAGCAATGAAAAATAAAATCAGTATATAAAAAACATGGATACTGTATTTGTATATTTTCCCAGCTCCTTCTCCTTAATCTAATTTCTCCCATGTTTCCCTCCACACTCTCTCTTAAATTGATGGCCCCCTTTTGTCTAATTTGTGTGTGTATGTGTCCATATGTATTTTCTAGTTAGGTTTCTGTTCCCATGGTAAGTACCATGGCCAAAAAAGCAACTTGGAAAGGACAGGGTTTATTTCAGTTTAAATTGTAATTCATGTGGAGGGAAGTCAAGGTAGGATTCAGGACAGGAACATGGAGGCAGGAACTGTGAGGCTGTGGAGGAACACTGCTTACTGCCTCCCTCCTCTCTGCCTTTTTTTTTTTTTTTTTTTTTTCCTCGTTTTTCTCGTTTTTAACAGATCTAGCTTCAAGTTTGTAAAAACAGCATAGGACACTGGTCATCTACAAATAGTGTGTGGGTAGGTATGTCACAGCAGTCCATCTGTCTTTGCACTGGGAGGAGCCTTTTCTATGGGGCCTTCACAGGGGCCTGGGCACCTTTGGGAGCCTGAGCTAGAACTGAAGCCTGGGCCTTAGCTGGAGCTTTGGCGTCTGCCTTGGTTTGAACCTTGGGCTTTGGCTGGCAGAGCCTACACCCCTTGGCCATGTAGCTTCGAATCCGCTTCCCAAGCTTGGGGTGAGCGATGAAAGCCAGGTGGCTGAGTTTGCGGCTGGGGACCTTTGGCATTTTGGGCTTGATGGCCTGAGGCTTCACAAGGGCCTTGATGGCCTCTGCACACTCACTCACTGCCTTTGCATTGTTGGCCTGCATTTTCCTCAGGCCTTTCTTGTTGTGCTTCTTGGCAAAGCATGCGTTCCTCAGGAACTTGGGGTCAACCCCCTTAAAAGATTGGTATCTTTGTGATGGGGTTTCTTGATGCCATTTTTGTGCCATTTGCGGGACTGGTTGTGTGTGGTGTGGTTCTTGGACTTGGTCATGTCTGCTTTTGTATATGTCAGGTAAATATTCTACCATCCAAGCTACATACTTGGCCTTGATATGATCCTCAGACCCCTTAAAATATGCAAAAGCATAATATTTTTATGTTATTTGTTTGTTAAAGAAACCTGAGCAAACCAGGCACTTAGTGGGGCAGAGGCAGATGTATTTCTGTGAGTTCTAAGCAGCAAGTTAGGACAGCCAGGGCTACATAAGAGACCCTGGCTTGAAAAGAAAGAACAAAAGAAACCTAAAGCAAATACATAAGCAATATGAAGACCAGGATGATGACTGTTTTTGCAGAGAAATAATGGGGTAGGTGGGAAATAGGAAGTGAAGAAAGGTGCTGGGAAATAGCATTTCAGTGTCTGTTTTTGGTTTTTGGTTGGTTGTTTTGTTTTATATCATTTGACTTCTCTTTTTTGCCTTGATAATACATTAACAAATAAAGATAAGAGAGAGTTACATGGTCAGATTTTCTGTCTCCATCTGTCTTTCTCTTGGGACAGGGTCTCTCTCTGTGTTGCTCAAGCTGGCTTTGAACTTAAGAGTCTGCTAGATTAGTTTCCAAAGTATGAGGTTACAGGTCTGTGCCACCATACATGATTCTTATTGCATGTGTGTTTGTGTGTAATGTGTATGCATGTGACTGTGTATATATAATGTATTTTTGCGTGTGTGTGTTGTGGTATGTGTGTAGAGGTCAAAGGATGACCTCTGGTGTCTATTTTCCATTACTTTGTTTGAAATCAGATTTCTTTGTTTTTTCACTGCTTTGTAAACCAGACTACCTGGCTGGAGTGCTGCTATGATCCTCTTATCTTGGCCTCCCATCTCACTGAAGAACCACTGAGATTTTTTTTTTGTTTTTTGTTTTTTTTTGTTTTGTTTTTTTGAGACAGGGTTTCTCTGTATAGCCCTGGCTGTCCTGGAACTCACTCTGTAGACCAGGCTGGCCTTGAACTCAGAAATCTGCCTGTCTCTGCCTCCCAAGTGCTGGGATTACAGGCATGCGCCACCACCGCCCAGCGAACCACTGAGATTATAAACGCTTGGCTTTATGTTGGTTCTAGGGATTTGAACTTGGATCTTTACTGAGTTATCAACTCTAGCCCTTTTTATTTTAAAATGGCAGTAGACTCAAGAAGTTGTTGTACACTTCTTTTTTTTTTTTTTTTTTTTTTTTTTTGGTGTTTTCGAGACAGGGTTTCTCTGTATAGCCCTGGCTGTCCTGGAACTCACTCTGTAGATCAGCCTGGCGTCGAACTCAGAAATCCGCCTGCCTCTGCCTCCCAGAGTGCTGGGATTACAGGCGTGTGCCACCATGCCCGGCTGTTGTTGTACCCGTCTACAGAGAGTTCCACATACCCATTGCCCATCTTTCTTCTTGTGATAACACATATGAATTATTGCAGTTGATTGTCAAAACCAGGAAAACTCAGGACCTCTTAAAGAGCAGTGAATGCTCTTAACCACTGAGCCATCTCTCCAGCCCTTTATATTCTTAATTTATTTTTTTTATGTGCATAAGTGTTTGTCTGCATAAATGTCTGTGTGTACATGCATGCCTGTTGCTGGTGGAGGTCAGAAGATGGCAACAGAGTACCTGGAACTGGAGTTACAGATGGTTGTGAGCTGCCATGTGACTCCTGAGTATTAAACCCAGGTCCTCTGGAGGCGCAGACAAAGCTTTTAACTGCTGAACAATCTTTACAAGCATAGATAGATAAATAGATAGATTTAGATTTAGGTATTTATGAACAGACTAGTTTTAGTTACCAATAATTTAGTTATTTTTTTAATATATACAACCAAAAACAAATAAATTTTAGTAAATTTTTGTTTATTCTACTCATCTAGTGGTGAGAATTGTGGATGAGGTAAGGGGGGTCAGTGTTTGAAGGAAGTTTACTGTGTGTGTGTGTGTGTGTGTGTGTGTGTGTGTGTTTGAATTTATTGGTTAAAATTGTGAGCATGTATAAGCTCTTTAATTAAATTATTTTTTGAAAATGAGTGTGTTATGGAAATTTCTTTCTTGAAATAGGGTCTTGCTGAGTAACCCTACTGGCTTGGACCTCTCTGTAGCTTAGGGGATCTTCTACCTGTGGCTGAACGTCCTGAGTGCTAGGTGTGTGCCACCAACCTATCTTTTTTTCTTTTTCTTTTAAACAGAGTCTTGATATATGTAGTCTAGGTTGTTCTCATATTTGAAGTCATCTGATCTCAGTCTCTTGAGCTGTGGTTTTCAATTTTCCTAATGCTGTGATCCTTTAATACAATTCCTCATGTTGCGGTAAACCCCAACTATAAAATCATTTTCATTGCTACTTCAGAACTATAACTACTGCTTTGAATCATAATGTAAATATCTGCTATGCCAGACATCTGCCCCCCCCAAGGAGGTTACCACCCCCAGATTGAGAACCACTGCTGTTAACTGTTAGAATTACACTTAGGAATGTATACTTGTTCTTAACTCATCTTGAGTCAATGAAAGTATTACTTGCTATGTACCTTTTTATGTATATTTATGTTCTATTTATGTATTTTCTTAAGCTTTTATTATCATTAGGTAAGAATATTGGTACTCTGTTAACATTACATGTATTTGAAATGAAAATGTCATTAAGGATTTAGCAACATATGAGCTTTTCCAGAGATTGAGAAATTTACTTTAGGGAATTTATATGGTGACATACGTATAAGGGTGTTCAATGCCCTTTAGGGTTTTTGTTTTGTTTTGTTTTGTTTTTTAGGGTTTTTTGTTGTTGTTTTGTTTTGTCTTTTGTGTTTTTTGTTTGTTTTTGTTTGTTTTGTTTTTTGAGACAGGGTTTCTCTGTGTAGCCCTGGCTGTCCTGGAACTCACTCTGTAGACCAGACTGGCCTCTAACTCAGAAATCCTCCTGCCTTTGCCTCCTAAGTGCTGGGATTAAAGGTATGTGTCACCACTGCCAGGCCAATGCTCTTTAATGTGAAGTGGATAGTTAATGATTGCTTTGTCTACCATACAGGAAGCCCTTAGCTCCATCTCTAGCACTGATAGCACCTACCTTGCATTTGGGAATTGAAGGTAGGAGGATTAGGAGTTTAAGCTTGGCTTAAACCTTCACTGTATAGTCAGCCTGGGTTCTGTGTGACTGTCTTTGCTTGCTTTTAAAAAGAAAATCAGGAGACAAAAACAAACAAAATAGCCGAGAATAGTGATTTACTATTGTAATCTTAGCCCTTGGGAAACTAGGCGGGAGGAGGGTCGAGGCAGTAAGAATGGAGGGTTTCATGCCAGCCTGTGGCGTATAGCAGTATCCTGTCTCCAAATTAAATAACAGAAACCCAAATATAATTGGTATTGCTATGTTTGAAGGAATTAGAATGCAGGGCTGGCAAGATAGCGTAGTAGGTGAAGGCACTGGCGGTCAATCCTGATAACCTGAATTGATTCCTGGGACCCACAAAACAGAAAGAAAAAACTAAATCCTGAAGCCTGTTTTCTGACCTCCATGTCAGGGCTGTGGTGCATGCATTCTATCTGCCCTCCAGCATACACAGAATAAGTATATACACAAATGTAGTAAATTTTTAAATAATTAGGATGCAAATAAGTTTTAGACTTTTGGAAACTTGAATTTCTGGTTCAGATATTACAGCTCTTTATCTAAAACCTTTGTTTTGCTTCCACTAATCTGAAAAGGGACATCGTTCTGTATGACCAGGCTTCTAACCCATCTCTTAGCACTCACCCCCTTCGTTTTTTTAAAAAGATTTATTTACTTATTATATTTAAGTACAGTGTCGCTGTCTTCAGACACCAAAAGAGGCATCAGATCTCTTTATGGATGGCTGTGAGCCACCATGTGGGTGCTGGGACTTGAACTCAGAAGAGTTGGTGCTCTTACCCGCTGAGCCATCTCTCCAGCCCCACCCCCTTTGTTTTAAGAACATACTTCCTAGTGCTGTAGTTTGATTACCCTTGACTGTAGTGTACCTTTTTCTCTCAGCCAGCATTTGCTGGAATTTTGTTTTCTTAGTGCATATCTGCTGTTTTGGTGCTTTGTTCAAATTCAAATTTAAGTCTTCTGTAAAACCACCTCGTTCTCATTTATCTTTTATGTGTAGTTTAGCAGTCCGTTTTAATTGTCGCTAAGTGGTTAATTGTGAAGTTCACTTGTACTTGGGTGTTCTCATAGATAAATTGTAGCACCACAAAGACATAGACTGTGTCAGTGTTTTCCATGGCACCTTTAATACTTGGCATTTAATACTCATCTTTACTATTCAGTGTTTGATATATACCTGATGATTAGGAATAATTTATTTAATAAGTAAATGAATTAGTAAAGCTAAAATAACAATTTTGCATCATTTCAGTGTACACATGTGGTATTATTGTTTGTTTATAATATTATAATATTAACCATGTTTTGTCATTGTAGGGTTTGTGTAAAAGTTTATATAAATCTGGATTTTTTTTTAAAAAAAGGGGGGGGCTAGAGAGATAGATGGCTCAGTGGCTGAGAGCTCTAACTGCTCTTCCAGAGGTCATGAGTTCAATTCTCAGCAACCACATGGTGGCTCACGACCATCTGTAATGGGATCTGATGCCCTATTCTGGTGTGTCTGAAGACAGCAACAGTGTACTCACATACATTAAATCAATCAATCAATCAATCAATAAACCATAAGCAATGAACATAAAAACAATTCAGTCTCTTTCCTTTTAAACAGTGTACAGGCTGGATGTATGTGGTAGTGTTTATCTTTAGTTCCAGTACTTTGGAGGCAGAGGCAGGTGGCCCTGTGAGTTCCAGGACAGCCAGGACTGTGTAGAGATCCCCCCATCAGAAAAGAAAAGAAAGGAGAAGAGAAGAGAAGAGAAGAGAAGAGAAGAGAAGAGAAGAGAAGAGAAGAGGGAAAGGGAAAGGGAAAGGGAAAGGGAAAGGGAAAGGGAAAGGGAAAGGGAAAGGGAAAGGGAAAGGCGCATAGTGCTAAGCTGGAAGAGTAGCTCAGCAGTAGCATCTGTGAAATCCTTGGGAAACCTTCAACCTTAACTTACAACAGGGTTATTACTTATTTTTATTACACTAGCTTTTGTGTGTGTGAACGTGTATGCATTTGTATACTCATGTTTATGGGTGTGTGTGCCTGCGTGTGCGTGCGCGCAAGTGTGCTGAGGGCAGAGGACAACATGTTGGAATCATTTCTCTCCTTGCACCATGTGCATTTTGTAGATTGAACTCAGGTTATCTGGCTTGGTAATAAACAACCTTTACACGATGAGCCATCATGGAGGTACATTACATTTATATGGGTGTGCATCTGCTTTGGTGTATATGTGGGAATTAGAGGACAGTTTGGGAAGTCAATTTTTCTTATACCAACTCAGGTCATAGAGCTTGGTCACAGGCCCGTTGAACCATCTTGTCTGACACAAAAATAAAAAAGTTTAAAAATGTGTTTGTCCCTTCATCATATTGTAATCATAGAGTATAGTACTATTTAGAAGGAATGCCATGTATGCTGCTTCATTTAAGAATTTATCTGTATCAGGCTTATCTGCATCTGAAACCAATGTAATATCAGCAAGGTTGCATTCTCATCCAGAGAGAGAAAGCAAAGCAAATTTCCTGATGCTACAGGAGAATATTTCTGTCCCCATCTTTCTGGTAACCCAAAAAGATGTGTCCTTGACTAGATAGTTTAATTTTCTTCTGCATGAAGAACAATGGTTTGTCTTGGGACACCAAGTTCCTTTTACTGTACATACAAGTGATCTACCTTTAAGCAAGATTAAGTGAAAATAATTATCATTTAAAGGGGTGATCTGAGTTCTAGAGACAAGGCACTATGTTTGCAGTCACAGAGGTAATTACAGGCATAAAGAATTGTCTTGTTTTTCATTTATTCAGATTATTTTTATCACTATGGACTTACGGACATGTATTTATAGTTTAGGTTATAATCCAACATTGATGTTTTTGTGGCTTAAATTATCTCATTTTGGGACTCTTTATCTTATATGTGTGTGGGTCAGGGACTGAAACACTGGGCTTTGTATATGCAAGGCAATTATGCTTCCACTGAGCTTTGTCCTTATCCCTGTGACTTTTGTCTGTCTGTCTGTCTGTCTGTCTGTCTGTCGGTCTGTCTAATGTATATGGGTATTTTGCCTATGTATGTCTGTGCACCATGTGAGTACCTCTGCCCACAGAGGCCAGAAAACAGCACTAGATTCCCTGGAACTAGAATTATAGATTGCTATGAGCTACCATGTGGGTGCTGGGTATTGAACCCAGATCTTTTGGAAAGGGAGCCCGTGCTTTTAACTCTAAGCATCTGTCTAGCTCCCCAGCCTTGTCTTTAAAAAATGAATTTTTATGTCTTATTCATTTTACATTAAGAGTAAAATTAATCTGAATGCAGTGCTTATTATGTAAATAATCCTAGCACTTAGTAGAGATAGACAGGATGTTTTCTATGAGTTTGATACCAGTGTAAGCTACAAAATGAATTCTAGATAGCCTAGAATGAAGAAATTGAGATTCTTTCTTGGTGAAGTTAAATGTTCTCTACTATAAATATATTTTACATTATAACTTTTAAAAATTACCAAAACACAAGGGGATGGAGAGATGGCTCAGCCATTAAGAGTACTCACTGGCTGCTCTTCCAGAGGCTCTAAGTTCAATTCTCAGCAACTACATGGTGGCTCATAACCATCTACAACAAGATCTGGTGCCCTCTTCTGGCTTGCAGGCATACATACAGTTAGAACACTACGTAATAAATAAAGAAATCTTTAAAAAGTTACCCAACACAAGTATGTTGTTCTAAAATCCCTTTGTATATTGCTATGAGACTATGATACTCAGAATTCTGCTTGTAGCTTACTGACATTCCAGATGTGTGTATGTGCTAAATATTTGTCCTCATTTTCCACTGCTAAATTGTATTGAATAGATTTTCATGAATTTTAAATATACTGGTATTACTCATACTCCTGCATGAGTGTGTGTGTGTGTGTGTATGTATGCATATATGATATATATATATATATATATATATATCATATATGCATACATGAACTAAATAAGCAGGACTCCTGCCCTCATAGAATTTACACTTTAGTTGGCAGAGATAGGCCACAGTCTGAAAATCACATTAATAAGTATATTATGGCAACTCAGTGTATGCTATGAAAAGAGAAAGCAGCTAAACAGTAAGTAGAAGCCTCTGACCTAGTCTGGGAGGAGGAAAAGGGATTATTTTCCTTGAGGAGGGATATCTGAGAAGAGATCTGAAGAGGAATTTACCAGATCAAACTCTCAGACAGAGAAACAACCTATACAGAGTTCATGAGACGGGGAAAGAGTTATATGAAGAATTGTAAAAAGGCTAGTAAAATAATAAAGAGGTAGTCCAATATGTGAAGGAACTTAGTGCCAAGGTTGATGACTTGAGTTTGATCCCACATGGTGGAAGGAGAGAGTCAATTCCTTTAACATGTGTGACATGTCACATGTGTCCCTGCACACACACACACACACACACACACACACACGCACACACACGTAATAAGACCTTTTCCTCATTTAAAGGTGGTGAAATAAGGTATGTAGGCTGTGGTTCAGTAAGAAACTAGGACACAATCTATACCTGATTACTCTCCCAGTATGGCTTCATTATTTATTCATTAATTCATCTGTTTATGTATGTATTGTTATGGTGCTGGGTATTCAATCCAGAGTCTCCCACATGCTAAGCAAGTGCTCTATCACTGAGTTTAAACTTTTTTGTTTTTGTTTTTGTTTTTTCAAGACAGGGTTTCTCTATGTAGCCCTGGCTGCCCTGGAACTCACTCTGTAGACCAGGCTGGCCTCGTACTCAGAAATCTGCCTGCCTCTGCCTCCCAAGTGCTGGGATTACAGGTGTGTGCCACCACTGCCCGGCGTCTTTAAACTTTTAATCATGAGAATTAATTTAAAATTAGTAGTGCACATGTTCTCTTTGATGAACTTTAATTTCATAGCTTCTTTTACTGGCACTATTAGAATTCTGTCTTATATGCTGATAAAAGAGGCCTACAAATTATGATTGAAGTGATGCTGCTTGCTTTTTCCTGAATTTTGATTAGTATATTACCTTGGGTTTTTTTGCTGGAACCTCTAAATTGTGACTGGAATGTAAAAGGGCTTGCATGTTGAGACCATCTGTGGGAGCTACATTGTCTGAAAATTGACAAGAGATCATGGCAGATGGTGAGGTCAAAAGATTGACTTTTTAGCTTGACATAATGTGCTCATGAAGCTGGAAAAAGAACTTATGTTTTTAACAGAAGACTTGGAAACAGGAAGGAGTGTGCAGTTGCTGAGCTTGGATAAACATCATGCATCAGCACACATGACTGGTTTAATATCTGAGACTCACCACTATTGACAAAGATAGCAACTTCTGAAAATACTTTGTGTCCCATTATCTTCTTGACATTTCAGACAGTTTAAAGTCACATATGAAAAATTTGCAGGTAATTTTAACATTGGTCAATACAAAAGGAAAACAAAATCTTTTAAAAGCATTTAAGATACTTAACCTTTATAATTGTAATTGAAAACATTTCTTTTTTATTTTTTGTTTGTTTGTTTGTTTGTTTGTTTGAGACAG
The DNA here is from genome assembly GCA_964023405.1 of Apodemus agrarius. Classification (NCBI taxonomy): domain Eukaryota; kingdom Metazoa; phylum Chordata; class Mammalia; order Rodentia; family Muridae; genus Apodemus; species Apodemus agrarius. The sequence continues at coordinate 99,112,792 of OZ030012.1, forward strand.
GGTTTCTCTGTGTAGCCTTGGCTGTCTGGAACTTGCTCTGTAGACCAGGCTGACCTGGAACTCACAGAGATGCGCCTGCCTGTGCCTCTCAAGAGTTAAGATTAAAGGCACGTGCTACCACTGCCCAGCTTTCTTCTGTTTTTGTTTTGTTTTGTTTTTGTTTTTGTTTTTGTTTTTTGTTTTTTGTTTTGGTTTTTTGGATTTGGTTTTTTGGAGACAGGATTTCTCTGTGTAGCCCTGGCTGTCCTGGAACTCACTCTGTAGACCAGGCTGACCTCGAACTCAGAAATCCGCCTGCCTCTGCCTCCCAGAGTGCTGGGATTACAGGCATGTGCCACCACCGCCCAGCCTCTTCTGTTTTAAAATTGTGATTTGTGTTGTATTTTTTTTTGTTTCTCTTTTATATAAATTATTCATTACTTACTTTGGAAGAAGTGTTAACTTTTCATGGGAAACGAGAACAACCCCCCACCCTGTTGATTGCTTATATTGTGTTAGGTAGTGTTTTATTAACTTTATATGTGTTATCTTATTTAATATAGTATAAATTGCCTTTAATACTTGGCAGAAAACAGAAATTGAGGCGCAGAAATATTGTGGAAATTTTTTCAGTAAACATTTAGGCTCTTTTGGATTTATTTTAAGCAGTTATCATTTTGGTAACATTTAGAGATTTTGGTCTGTGTTGAGCTCTGCTAAGAACATACAGAGAATACTAAACAGGATTGCACATGGCTCTGTCTGGTTCATTGATGTGGGCAAACAATGTTTTTATTTGTTGCTTCTTACTTAGTGTTCTGAAATAGTTAGATTCTGTTAACTTCCTAGTATTTAAACTATCCTTTTCTTCATATGATACTGGGGATATAATCCAGGCTCCTGGTAAGCCTTCTAATTATTGAACTGCATCTCTAGCCTTTTGTCAGTTTTTTTTTTTTCCTTAAATACCACAGTGCCGTTCAGTAGCCTAGTTTTTAGGAAATATGATACAGTATTGAATACTGAGCACAGAAATGAAGCAGATGCACAGACAAGCAGCTGTGATCATTACAGCCATGCTCTAGGCTCAGTGAGGGAGAGAAAAGGGATCCTTGTAGCCAGATCCTGCTAGCTCACTTCATTAGTATCTGCTTATGTCTTGTTGGCAGCATTAAGTCATACATTACATGGACAGACCGTCTGTGAGGAAGGAGAAGAGAGCATTTTAGTGAACACATTGCCACCTTAAACTTTGTAAGCAAGGGAAAAAAGTAGAAAATAATATCTACCCAGAATCTGTCCATAGAAAGCTCATAAAACTTAATGATTTAAAATTATGTATTCTCTGGGAAAGACTTAATTTTCTGTCATAAATGTATTATAGTTGGTTATAAAGTAATCTAATTTTTTGTTTTCTATTATTGTGTATGTTTGTGATGCTATTTATCTTTTAAATATTTTAAAATATTTTATTCTTCCGAGAAATTTATATATGTATACAATGTATTTTTAGCATTCAGGTGCTCTTTTCTACTTTATGAATTTCTTTTATATTGCACTGAATCTGGTTCATGCTGACTGTATGTGTATGGGTGTGGGAAAATTGAAAAAGACATTTGTATTTGTTTGTTTGATGTGTGAGGGTGGAATGGCACAGCATGCATATGGAGGTCAGTACAGCTGTGGAGTCAGTCCCTCCTCCCGCCTGTCCTTAGGTCCCAGGGCTGTTCAGTAAATACCGTTATCCTCTCATCTGTGTCTCTGGTCAGTTGTGTTTTGAGACACGATCTCATGTAGCTCAGGCTGCTCTGGAACTTGCTGTCATTCAAGGCTGGCATTAATTATTGATTTTCCTATCTCTACATTCTCAGGTGTGTCTTTTTTAATTTTGAGTGCCTTTCTTTTAACCCCAGTACTTTAAAATCTATATTAAAGTTTAATAAGTTCACTTCTGTTTTAAGATAATTTATTTTTATTTTTTTTTTGTTTAGCTATTTTTGAGGCACAATTTCACTGTATGGCTTAGGCTGGTCTGGACCTCACTATGCTACAACGTGGGCTAAACTTTCCTCACTCTTGTAATTTCTCTTGCCTCATCTCTCAAGGAATGCTATTATAGGCATGGGCTGCTATGGCTTCTATGGGGATTTTTTTTTAAAGATTTATTAATTTATTTTATGTGTATGAGTACACTGTAGTTGTCTTCAAATACACCAGAAGAGGGCATTGGATCCCATTACAGATGGTTGTGTGCCACCATGTGGTTGCTGGGACTTGAACTCAGGACCTCTGGAAGAGCAGTCAGTACTCTTAACTGCTGAGCCATTTGTCCAACCCCTGGTGTGGTGATTTTAAAAGAAAAACTATATGAGACTGTCTTTCCAAAAATCAAATAAACACACAAAACTGAGAACTACAGAAGTAGGGCTGAAAACTGTGAGTTCCTGTGCCCAGACTCACAGGTTATGACATGTTGTACATGCTTCATTGTTTCCATTTCCTGTCTGTCTCTTGTGGAAGTGAGTTCCTGCCATCAGGCCCTCACCTCCTCAGCTATCTTAGTTTTTCTCCTTAAGGTAAAAGATATTTAACATATAGAAAGACCCTATAGTTTATAGACTAATATTCAGAAACAGCAATGAAATATGGGCCTGGTTGCTTGTACCTGTATTCCTAGCATTTAGGAAACTGAGGCAAGAGAGTTCTAGACGGGCCAGAGCTCGGCAGCAAAACCCTTTTTTAAGGGAAGAGGAAAAAAAACCCCACACATATTCTGGAATGTGGACTAACAGAATTGGTTATCCAATTTTGAATTGAGTTTTCCTTTTTTGGTGTTTTGGTTCTTTGTTGTTGTTTTTTCTAAATATGGATGCTTTCTTAGTTTCTTTTGCTTCTCTGTCTGCCTTTCTTTTGACACTAATGGTATTGAGGAGTTTTAGGCCATTATTTTTAAGAATATTTTTCACTTTGTAGTTCTCTGATGTTTTTCATGGTTAGGTTTTGCATGTTGGACAGAAGTATCTCAGAAATGATATTATATCCATCTCAATACATTTGAGATTCCTGATGACTTGTCTGTTTATTGCTGGCCATTTAGTAACTTTAATCATTAATGTGTGCCAGGTTTCTTTATTGGAAATTTTGTGTTAAGGTGTTTTATAGTAGCTATTTCAATATTAATATTTTGTTGCACATTTCTAGGAACTAGTGTTAACCTTTGTTGATAATTCTTTCCTTAATTGGCTTATTATGATGGTTATAGTGGAGTTTCACCAACTGTAGAATTCATTATACTTACAAGTTGGCATTCTATTGATCTTTCTATTTTCCTCCATTATCTCTTAATTGTTTTCATGGTTGGGCTTATAATTTATTACTATCATTAAGATATTTTGGTGTTTGGTTGCCTCATTATGCAGTTCTAGGCCCTTTAAATTGGTGCTTGTGTACTTTTGACATGTGTCTGTTAGTGTTTGAACATTGTGTGCTTTCTCCATGAAGCCCTGATGTTTCTTTAGTGCATTTTCTAAAGCAACAGGAGTATAACTCTGCTGTATCCCTTGAGAGCAGAGCTGACTTGTCAAATAACTGCTTTAAACTCCAATTTTTATCTGGAATGGAGTTAAAAATGATACATATTTTCATGGTGCTGTTCTAAGGATTAATTTATACAGTTCACTTGCAAGTACATGTCTCAGTAAATGTGACATAAACATTGCCTATTATTACATTACTATTCCCTCTTTTTTCCTTTAACAGGATATTTTAAAGAACTGTTGAAGACGAAGGTTTTTATTTTTGTGTGTTTTTTAATGGCTTTACAGAATTTTAAATAGAATACAGTTTGACATGACGGCAAAAAATGTAAGTATTTGTAATTTTTCAAAATAACTTTTAAAGTGAGCCTATGTTGTTTTGCTATACAGATTTTCTCACTATTCCGGTTAACAAAATTCAAAACATTGCCTGGATTTATAATTGTTTTTGATTGTGTAGTGTGTGAGATAAACTTAATACTATTGGATACAGTATTTTCATGGCCATTATGGGATTCTTGTAGATTGGTGCCAAGTTGTTCTTTTTCAACAGCTGCAAGTTGCTATCTCTAGAAAGTTTCCAACTTGGCTCCTTTTCTGGGGACTGTTACAAATTTGTTTTGGTTGCTAGAGAGTTACTTGGCCTTACTGAGGACATCTCTGGTTTCTTTTGCTTATTTTTTTCCTCTTCTTGTGTTTGCTCAGGGAAATGTTTATGCTCTGATGTTGTTTGGAAGCAGGTTGCTACATTCTCTGAGGTGTTACCTCAAGAACATTTAAACTGTAGATCTGTTGGAAAAGTTATATAAGTTTTTTTCCCTTTTTTGAATTGTCATTTCTTTCTATCTCTATTGTAAAGATGAAGGAATGTCTTAGGAATTCATAAGTAGGAATTTAGTACCCCCCCTGGAAAGATCTGGGCCCAAAATCTGGAGTCTATCAGGAACTGGAACAGTATTTGTTTTCATAGTTCACTCCTTTCTGGATGATGTCTATCTGCTTCATTCTTCCTCCTCCTTCCCACTGGAGATGATGTTAGGTCCACAGCGAGCCTCTCTCCTTCTCTTAGCTGCATGTTAAAGGATGACTCTGTTTAGAGAGGCATGCAGGAAGGGAAAAAGGCAGTCTGACATTCTTTTGTTGTCACTTCTCTGCAGACTCTTTGGCAAAGTGTTCTTATGAGGACAGAGAACATTTGTGTTTGTGTGAGTACATGTCTATGTGCAGTTACTTTTGCCTTTTATATCATACTAATGATCAGGAATAATGAGAATCCCATTCAGAAGCGTTAAGGAGCCTGTAATGGAAGTGTATGACTGTAATCCCAACTACTCAGGAGGCTGAGGAAGGAGGATGAATTTGAGGATAGCCTAGGCAATATAGCAAGACCCTGTCTTAAAACAAACAACAAACACGAGTCATCACAGCAAAATCCAATTTAAGGCAGAGATTAAATTATTGATTTATATAACTGAAAAGTCTAGAGTTCTCTAACTTTATCTCTAGATTTAGAGGATTAAAGAATGGCATATAATCTGAGTATGTGCGTGTGTCTGGTGTGTGTGTGTGTGTGTGTGTGTGTGTGTGTGTGGTGTGTACTGGCTGGTTTTGTGTCAACTTGACAACAGCTGGAGTTATCACAGAGAAAGGAGCTTTGGTTGAGGAAATGCCTCCATGAGATCCAGCTGTAAGGCATTTTCTCAATTAGTGATCAAGGTGGGGAGGGCCCCTTGTGGGTGGTGCCATCCCTGGGCTGGTAGACTTGGGTTTAGTAAGAAAGCAAGCTGAGCAAAACAGGGGAAGCAAGCCAGTAAGTAACATCCCTCTGTGGCCTCTGTATCAGCTCCTGTTTCCTGACCTTGAGTTCCACTTCTGACTTCCTTTGGTGATGAACAGCTGTGTGGAAGTGTAAGCTGAATAAACCCTTTCCTCCCCATCTTGCTTCTTGGACATGTTGTTTGTGCAGGAATAGGAACCCTTACTAGACAGTGTGTGTGTGTGGCCCTGTGTGTGGCCCCGTCCCATTTTTTGGTTGTATATATAGTAGCATAATGACTTACTTGGGTCCTGAGTACCAGTTTATAAGAAAATAAGGAACTTTGAATTTTTTGCTAATCAGTTTTAAATTCCACAGAGGCAGTGTAATTACTCTGCTTGGCTCACAGATCTAAACAGTGTGTGGAAGGAAATGGGATGTCAGAGTGTGAAGCCAGGAACCTCTCCTATTAGTGTTTCTTCCAGAATTACACAGAGTATAGGATGGACCTTTGCCAAGGGAGTGAGATAAGGTACTGACATATATTCTCTATATCTCTTCAAGTAGTGCTTACTATCCAGTGAGTCCTCTAGAGCAAAACTTAGGTATATGCCATTTTAAATTTACCTATATATGAAAGAGATGTTTTTCTTTTTAAGACACAGTCTTGCTATCTAAGCCAGGCCAGCCTCTCAAACTCACAGTCTTTCTGCAGTTGTGTCCTAAGTGCTGGGGTTACAGACATGACTGTTTCACAAAAGAGAATTTGCAGTATCATTCGAAGTATACTAATTTTTGCTTTGTCAGTGAAACTTTTTTTTAACATAGTCTGTAATTTTTTTTTTTTTTTTTACAGAAAATAGAAAAGACAAGGAAGACAATTAGCCAATAGATTATTAGCACAATTTTGTTTAGGAAGATGTCTAGTATATATAAATGCACAGTGTTTACACATTTATCAACCAAAATATATCAAATAAAATGAAGTCATAAACTCCATAATGAATACTTTTGCTTATCTTAATACTTCTATAATATTTTAAGAGGCTGTTTTATGTTACCCATGGTATGGACAATATACCAGTTTTTTAATATTAGTCATGGTTTTCCCATTTTTAAATTTTTTTTTTGCGATTGGGTGTATCTGTGTTAATTGCGTATATGTTTATATCTGTATTAATTGCTTGGTTTGTGTGTGTGTGTGTGTGTGTGTGTGTGTGTGTGTAGGTATAGGCATTCACATAGCTACAGGGTCCTTGTGCAAGACAGAGGACAACTTTTTAAAAAATTGGTTCTTAGTCGGGCAGTGGTGGTGCACACCTGTAATCCCAGCACCCTGAGAGGCAGAGGCAGGCGGATTTCTGAGTTCGAGGCCAGCCTGGTCTACAGAGTGAGTTCCAGGACAGCCAGGCTACACAGAGAAACCTTGTCTTTTGAAAAACCAAAAAACAAAACAAAACAAAACAAAACAAAACAAAACAAAACAAAAAAACCCCAAAAAATAAAATAAAATAAAAAAAAGCTAGTCTCTCACTATGTAGCTTAGGCTGGGCTTGAACTCATGGCAGCTGTCTGGCTCCAGTCTTCCAGCTGTTAGGGTTACAAGTATGAGCCATCTTTCTTAGCCTTTAGTTTTTAAGACAGGATATTACTGTAGCTTAGATCTTGATCTACCTTCTTCCTGAATTCACTTTCCTGCTTCTCACTTTCTAGGGATTGTAGGTAAACACCTCACACTTGACTTTGAACATTTTTGTTCTCTTTTGCTCATTTGTCAGATTATTTGTAGCAGACAAAAAAATCTTTGAAAATTACTAAGTCATATTACTGAGTATGTATGACTTTTTCTACACATTATTTTTCTCCCATTCTTGAGTAATAGTAGAGATTGAATATTGGATCTCATGCATGTGAGTCAAGCACTTTATTACTGAACTATAGTCTCAGTTCTCAGAGCTCTTGAATCATATTGCTAAATGGTGTTTTCTAAAGACTGCGTATTTATTTACTTACTAGTGATATATGAGAATGGCATTTCTCTTATGTTTATGCTTATACATAAACACACACACACACACACACACACACACACACACACACAAACAAATCTTCTTTTCCTTGTTATCTACAATGAGAAGTTCTGAGTATGTTGAAGGGCAGTGAGCCCAACAAGAGTACTAGCTACAGTTTTTTTTTGTTTGTTTGTTTTTTCCCCAGACAGGGTTTCCCTGTGTAGCCTTGGCTGTCCTGGAACTCACTCTGTAGACCAGGCTGGCCTTGAACTCAGGAATCCGCCTGTCTCTGCCTCCCAAGTGCTGGGATTAAAGGCGTGCACCACCACCACCACCACCACCACCACCACCACCACCACCACCACCTGGCCTAGCTACAGGTTTTTATTTTTAATATTTGCTATTCTAACCAGCAAAAAGTTGTATGTTGTTTCTTTCTGATTACTGGTTAGGTTAAACTAATATCTGCATTTATTGGATATCTTCCTATCTGTTTGGAAATTGCATATGTTGAACCTGGAAGCTATTGACATTTGAATAATAACTAAAACAAATATAACTTGATCATAAACAAATATGCACAGTTGTTTGATGTAAAATATTCAGGTCAGTTATTTACATATTTATTATTTTAATTTTTGAGTCATGTTTCTTTGTGTAGGTAGCCCTGCTGTCCTGGAACTCAATATGTAGACCAGGCTGTCCTCGAACTTACAGAGATCCACCTGCCTCTGCCTCCGCAGGCTAAGATCAAAGGCGCGCACCACCATGGCATTCCAAAATCATATTGCCTATGAAAGTTTACTTTTAGGTATAGATCATATAATTTTGAATAGTTTTCCAAGTTATATCAGAAATATTAAATGTTGGTACAGTTTATAATACTCTTTTATGATTTGATTGTTAAAAAATAAGGTTATTTTATTTAGCATACATTTAGTGATTGTTCACAGATTGTAGTACAGCATTGGAATACCCAGATATTATTTTGTATATATTTATCTTATATCTTGTTTTATACCTTAAACCCATTAAACTTGCTTAAGTTAATTAAGAAAATTTATAAGCCGGGCTTGGTGGCGCATGCCTGTAATCTCAGCACTTGGGAGGCAGAGGCAGGCAGATTTCTGAGTTCGAGGCCAGCCTGGTCTACAGAGTGAGTTCCAGGACAGCCAGGACTACACAGAGAAACCCTGTCTCGGGATAAAAAAAAAAAAAAAAGAAAGAAAAAAAGAAAATTTATAGTGAAATACTTAGGGAGAAGATATCTCTTATCTGATTAGGTAAACAGTATAACATGATTTATGAGTTCTTTTTTTTCTCTCTCTCTTGCTCAAGGAAATATTCTTGGGTTTTGCTGCTGCTGTTGTTCAGAGACAGGATCTCATTGTGTAGCTTAGGCTGTCCTGGAATTCACTATGTATTCAAGGTTGGCCTTGATCTTTGTTCCTCCAGGTCAGCCTCTCAAATGCTGGGATCACAGACTTGTATCACCATGCTTACTTTAGTTCCTTTTTTATTTTAATTAATCCATTTTAAGATTTATTTTATTGGTTGTGGGTATGTGTGTGTGTACATGTGACTATACGTGTGTGTACGGGTTTTGATATGTAAAATATGTACCTTAGTCCCTTGCTTCTGGGTCCTAACCCAAAAAGAACTCACCATGTAGACCACAGAATGGCCTTAAACTCAGAGATTTGCCTCCCAAGCACCGGGGTTAGGGCTAGTGCCACTCTATCCCAGTCCTTAATTATTTTTTAAATAGAAGGAAAGAATACATTTGTTGTTTGTTTGTTTGTTGAGACAGGGTCTTTCTACAGAGCTCTGGCTAGCCTGGAACTCCTTATGATACTCAGCTCACAAAGATCCACCTGCCTCCTGAGTGCTGAGGTCAAAGGCCTGTGCCACTGGCCCTGCAGAGTGCTCATTGCCTGCAGAGACCAGAAGCTCTGGATTTCTTGGAGCTTGAGTTACTGGTGGTTCTAAGCTGACTGACGTGGGTACTGCATAATGTACATTCTTAATCACTGAGCCATCTTTCCAGCCTGGGAAAGAATATTTTAAAATGCCTTCCCTAGCTAACTTTTTATTTATTTATTTATTTATTTATATTTATTTATTTATTTATTTTGGTTTTTTCGAGACAGGGTTTCTCTGTGTAGCCCTGGCTGTCCTGGAACTCACTCTGTAGACCTCGAACTCAGGAATCCACCTGCCTCTGCCTCCCAAGGGCTGGGATTAAAGGCGTGCGCCACCAACGCCCCGCTTAACTTTTTTATTTTTGAATAATGTACTTTGAGTCTTTCAACTACAAAATATAAAAACAGAATTTAATATATACTTTAATTTATTAAGTGGGTTTTGGCAGTAGTTTTAGAACTTTAGATTAAAAATTTTTTTTCTAAGATAAAACTTAGGCTGTCTTAGTGAGGCTCAATTGACCTTTATCTAATTTTTAACTGTACAGTTAAGGTATGGGTGTATATGTTTGTGGATTTGTTTGCTGCTTACGCTGCAGAAACTGGCATGAAGAGCAGGTGTTAAAACCTAACAGTAATCCAGTAGCTGAGCTCTCTACTGTGAACATGTGGTTTTTTGTTGAGGTTTTTTTTTTTTTTTAACTGTTATTTTTATAAAGTAAGAAAAATGTAAAATGACTCTCCTGAAGTTATTATTATATGTATTTAATAGTCCCATATTAATCATGGGGTGAGTATATTTAAAAGATGTCTATCACTTTGATTTCTTTTCAAAGTAGGACTGAGCAAAGTTTTGTTTTGTAGCAGAAGCGCTTGCTTACAATGTGGTGTGGGCTTCTTAGTAATGACAGCACACAGCTCAACAGATGCTCAGTTGTCTAACTGTTTAACATGTATTTGTGAGTCATCCCGGAGAGCCATGATATGGCTATTGGTTGCAGTTTTTTTTTTTTTTTTAAGGCTAACTGAACTTAAATCTCAGTGCAAAGTATCCACACCATAACATAGAATTAAGAAACTAGTTTCTAGACATCTCATTGTCAATTTTTGTCATAAAAATTTGATTTTAGGTGCCATTTATCTATTATTCAGAATTACTTGGCCGTGTTAAATGTATATAGAAATATTTTGGTAAAAAAGAAACCTCACTTAGTAAAGGATTTTAACCAATGATTAATGAAACCATTAGCTCTTAAACTATTAAATTATAATGGACTAAGTATGTGCTTATAGAGGATATATAATGTAAAACATTACATAGTTTTAAAAAAAAAACAGTCGATTGTGGGTCTAGAGAGATGGCTCAGCAGCTAAGAGAACTAACTGCTCTTCTAGAAATCTTGGGTTTGATTTCCAGCACTCACATGGCAGCTTATAACTGTCTGTAACAACAGTTCCAAAGGATCTGATACTCTCTTCTTGCCTCTGTGGGCACCAGGCACAAACAGCTCATAGATGTGCATGCAGGCAAAATATCCATTCACATAACATAATAATTATAATTTACTAAAAGCCAAGTCTACAAAGTTTCAAAAATTTGTGTTCCTTAAAATTCTTTCAAGTTACTGAAGACCTGATATTCAGTGCCTGCGGTGATGTTCATGTTGTATTATATACTTGTAATCTGTTATATTCCTGTGGCTACTTTCTCATTGCTACCTCACAGTGAATCTTCCTAGTCGATCCTCTTGGTTTCTCTACCATCTCCTCCCTCCGTCTGTCAGTCTGCCCCACCCCCTCTCCTCTCATCTCTTTGGGACCCCCTGACTGGGATTGGAAGTTACACCCTATTCTCCTATTCTCTTCCGCCCAGCTAGTTGGCAGATCAGCTTTTTATTAACCAATCAGGGGTGATGGAAACAATTTTTACATAACATTGAGACCAGAGATGCTTGACCTTGCAACCTGACTTATGGGTTTAGAAATCAGCATCTGAATACACAGCGCACAAAACCGTCCCCAGCCTTGTATATTAGAATAGTTTGGGAAAAAAAAAAAAAAAAGCCAGGCTTCGTGGCACACACCTGTAATCCCAGCACTCGGGAGGCAGAGGCAGGTGGATTTCTGAGTTCGAGGCCAGCCTGGTCTACAGAGTGAGTTCCAGGACAGCCAGGGCTACACAGAGAAACCCTGTCTCGAAAAACCAAAAAAAAAAAAAAAAAAAGTTTGTTTCAGAGGAGGGGCAGTACTGAACCCAGAAACTCTTGGACATGTAAGTCAAAGCCTGCTGAGCTATTCACCAACACAGATTAATATTAAATCTACTTAGTACATAGACTCATGCACACATACAATATACCATAAAAGTAAGGATTTGTTAACTGGCATGATTGTAGTGATTATTTAACAGTGTAGACATGGGGCAGGCATGTCTTTAATCCCAGCACTCAGGAGGCTGAGACAGGTGGATCTGAGTTTGAGGTCAGTCTGGTCTACAGAAGAGTTCCAGGACAGTCAGGGCTACAAAGAGAAACCTTGTCTCAAAAAACCAATGATGATGATGGTGGTGGTGGTGGTGGTGGTGGTGGTGGTGGTGGTGGTGGTGGTGGTGGTGGTGGTGGTGATGGTGATGGTGGTGGTAGTGGGCTGGAGAGATGGTTCAGTAGTTGCTCTTCCAGAAGACCCAGGTTCAATTCTCAGCACCCACATGGTAGTTCAAAACTGCCTATAACTACATTTCTTGGGGGATCGGATGCCCTTATACATGTAGGCAAAACACCAATGCACATAAATAAAAAAAATTTAAAAAACAATGTAGACATGTATCAAAACATCAAGATAAGGATCAATAATTTGAGACCATATGAATTTTATTACAGTAAAACTCCTTAAAAAAATTTATTATTACATGTGAATACACTGTAGCTGTCTTCAGACAGACCAGAAAAGGGCGTCAGATCTCATTATGGATGATTATGTGGCGCTATATGGTTGATGGGATTTGAACTCAGGACCTTCGGAAGAACAGTCACTACTCTTAACCACTGAGCTACCTCTCCAGCCCTACAGTAAAACTCTTAAATGCATCTTTGTAAAGAAGTTTTGAGCCAGGCCGTGTTGGCGCACGCCTTTAATCCCAGCACTTGGGAGGCAGAGGCAGGCAGATTGAGTTCGAGGACAGCCAGGGCTACACAGAGAAACCCTGTCTCGGGAAAAAAAAATCAAATTACAAATCTGAAATATTGAAAATTTACAGAACATTCCAAGTTTGTAATAGTGTAAGATTATAACTCTTTAGTGTATTAAACCATAATGAATAGTAATAATGGGTCTATGTATTATAACTTGCTTTGAGTTAAGTTTGTATGTTTGCGGTATTGTTGATGTTGTTTTTCCTTCTACATAGTTTCTTTGTGTAACCCTGGCTGTTCTGTAGACAAGGACTCAGATATTGTGCTAAATAAAAAAAAATATTTTGTGTGTATATGATGTGGGGGACTATCTGCATGCCAGGGTATACTTGTGGAGGTCAGAGGACAACTTGGTGGAATTTATTCTCCTTTTTTACCTTTATGTGGGTTTGAGTTTGAACTCAAATCTACAGTCTGACTCAGCAAACACTTTATCTACTGAGCCATCTGAATGGCCTGTGTGCCATGTTTTCAAAATGGGGATTTCCCTAGGCTCTGAAGCAAAATTTTAAGAGTAGTCATGCATTCCTATAATTTCAGTGATTTCAAGACAGAGGAAAGAGGATCAGAAGATTAATCCTTAAAAAAAAAAAAAAAAAGACAATTAATCCTCAGCTATACAGTTTGAGGCCAGCCCAGGGTATATGAGGCCCTGACTCCAAAACAAAAACCAGCTATTTCTTATGATACTGGCATTTTCATCCTAGTTACCAGGTAGCTGTGTAAATATTATATTAAGTTAAATAAACCATCTGAAAGGAGATTATAAACTTACTTGCTGTAGAGATTGCTGAGACATAGCACTAAGAATGCTGACCCAGATTGAAGAGCGTGTGCCTCGTACTGTGCTGTGTACTGTGCGTACCCATCCCCTCGGGTCTTTCTGACAATGGGAACTGGTCAGGACTGGCAGCACATTCTACTTTGCCAATTTGCAACTTGAATGGCTTGACCAAGGTACCCAGCAGTGGACTCTATAAGCCAGTGTGGACCCAGATAAATGACTTGAGGTTGCTGTCCTTGTACTTGGGACATTTGTGGTACTTATGTGGTAATTCTTAAAATCATTATGGAAATGATTAAGAACATTAGAAATTAAGGACAACAATGAGAATATAATTTGATACTCTTATTTTTATAGTGCTAGAGAACAAATCAGGGCATTGTACATGCTAGGCAAGTGTTCTGCTGCTGAGCCACGCTCCCAGCTCTAGGGATGCAAGGGTGATTTATCTGTTGGCAGCTGCATATTACTTGCCTTCAAAATATTTAGAAAATTTGTGGATTTTGATTTAACTCATAAGTAGCAGCATTCCATTAATTTTTTATCTAAAATTTAGTTTTCCCATTTCAAGTAACATTTTCTTTTTAGTAACATGTTCCTATAGATGATATAACTAGTTTATTTTGTAAGACTATATATAATACTTGATATAGACTTCTGGTAGAAAATATAAAATATTTTACTAAATAATTCTATAATACTTCAGATCCGAGTATTAATTTTTTTTTATTCAGGTTGGTTTGACATCCACAAATGCAGAACTGAGGGGCTTTATAGATCAGAATTTCAGTCCAACAAAAGGTAAGGATTATTGAATAAAAATTTCTGGATTTAATTTTTTCTACAGTTCTCCTATAACACATATAATTATAAGGATTCCTTTGCGTATAATAGTTATATGTTAGGATGTTATCACATACTAAGTCATATGGATGTCAATTGTCTGTAAGAGGTGGAAACTTTTTATATCTATCTATCTATCTATCTATCTATCTATCTATCTATCGGTTTTTTGAGACAGGGTTTCTCTGTGTAGTCCTGGCTGTCCTGGAATTCACTCTGTAGACCAGGCTGGCCTCGAACTCAGAAATCTGCCTGCCTCTGCCTCCCAAGTGCTGGGATTACAGGGGTGTGCCACTACGCCCGGCTTATAATTTTTCTCTATCTCCTTCATTATTTGTTTCAAAGCCCCTTAACCAGTGATCTTAATTCGTGTTGACACTGTTTGAAATCAACTTTTTTGGTGTGGTAGCACATGGCTATAGTTCTAATGCTGAGTCAGGAGGATTGCTATGAGTTCTAATGCTGAGTCAGGAGGATTCCTATGAGTTTGAGACCAATGTGGACTTAATATTGAGTTTCAGGCTAGTTTGAACTGTTAGTAAGTCTTTGTCTCAAAAGCAAAATAAAACTGGATGGGAGTTAAAAGGCCCAGTGGGCCCCAGGTTTCTCATTGTCTATAGTTATTGGCTGATTTACGAAGGAGAGGAAGGAAAGATGTTTCCTTCAGAGGTGTAGTGATGCATCAGGTGCCCATGCTCCTGAATCAACCTTAATGAAAGCTATTGGATCACCAAAAACAAAACACGAAAGTAGGAAGAAGGCGAGTTTGGAAGGGAAAGAGATTAGAAGAGGTAGGGGGGAGACAGATGCGGTGACAGGGAAACAGATGTGATTGACATACATTGTATATACATGTATAAACTCACAATGAAATCCATTATTATGTATAGTTAATATAGGCTAGTAAAACATTTAAAAATTAAAAACTTTCCCCAACTTTCTACTTTCAAGTTGTTTAAGTTCTAAGAAAATGCAGTAGAAAAAAATGTAATATATGTATATTTTCTAACAGATAAATTTCTGTAATCCATGTCTTACTGAGTACTTAATATCAGAAATGTGACTCATCAACTAAGAACTTCCAGGAAAACTGGCAACATCATTATATACATTTTTTCTATGGTATCTTTCAGAATGTAGGCATACATGATGAAACATTTATAGATGAAATGATAGAATGTCTGCAGCTGGATTCATAATAATGTACTGTGAGGAGGTTAGAATACATGGCATTACAGATAAAGTGATATTCTTTATAAGGTGATTGAGTATTCAAACTGAGTATCTATGTGGGGTTTCATTATTTCTCTTTCCTGCTTTGTAAATGCTTGACATTTTCCATTGTACAGGGTTAGAACAAAATACTGCTATTGTATTCCAGTTTTGAGAAAACACCGACTTCTTTAAAAGATTTTGTCTGCTGTCTAAGATGTGCCATGGAGGCTACTGGAGTCTGTACCTTGCTAACTTAGTAAATAATATTAATAGTCGTAGGAGTTACTTTTATTAAAGTATTTGAAAAATACTTTAAGTCTTGGTGCTTTTCACTTTTTCCCCCACATGATGCCATACACAGAAAATGGTAATGTGGGCTGGAGAGATGGCTCAGCGGTTAAGAGCACTGACTGTTCTTCCGAAGGTCCTGAGTTCAAATCCCAGCAACCACTGGATGGCTCACAACCATCCATGATGAGATCTGATGTCCTCTTCTGGGGTGTCTGAGAACAGCTACAGTGTACCTGCATATAACAAATTAATACATTTTTTTAAAAAAAAGAAAATGGGGGGCTGATGAGATGGCTCAGCAAGTAAGAGCACCGACTTTTCTTCTGGAGGTCCTGAGTTCAAATCCCAGCAACCACATGGTGGCTCACAACCATCTGTAATGAAATCTGACACCTTCCTCTGGTGTGTCTGGAGACAGCTACAGTGTACTTACATATAATAAATAAATCTTAAAAAAAAAAAAAAAGAAAATGGTAATGTAACCATTACTGGTTATTTATTGAATGCACTAGGGCTAAACAAAAGGATTGTTAAAGGTCATAGGTATAATACCTGGGAGCTATAGCCTCCCCAAGCCATAGGTGGAAGGAAATCAGTATCTTTTTGTTTGTTTGTTTGTTTGTTTTTGTTTTTGTTTGTTTGTTTGGTTGGTTGGTTGGTAGTCCTGGCTGTCCTAAAACCCTCCCTGTAGACCAGCCTGGCCTGGAATTCAGAGATCTGCCTATGTCTGCCTCTCAAGTGCTGGGATTAAAGATGTGTGCCATCACAACCTAGCTGGGAGACATATTCTTTTTTTTCCCCTCACCTTTTAAAAATATCTATATCTATATATTACATTTCAAGTGTTATCCCTTTACCTAGTTTCCCCGCTCTCTCAGAAAGCCCCTCTCCTATCCCCTTCTCCCTGCTTCTATGAGAGTGTTCCTCCACCCACCCACCCACCCACTCCCACCTCCCCTCCCTCGATTCCCCTACACTGGGGCATCTATCAGACCTTCATAGGACCAAGGACCTCTCCTCCTATTGATGTCTGACAAGGCCGTCCTCTGCTACATGTGCAGCCAGAGTCATGTGTACTCCTTGGTTGATGGCTTAGTCTCTGGGAGCTCTGGGGAATCAGGTTGATTGATATTGTTGTTCTTCCTATGGGTCTGTAGACCCCTTCAGTTCCTTCAGTCACACTCTCAGAGCAGACTTCCTGGTCGTCTCTGTCCCCTCTTCCATGATATCCTGAGCCTTGGGTGCAGGAGTGTTGGATACGTATCTACTGATGCTGAGCATTCTGCAACTAGCTATTTTCTCTCCGTTAACGTGTGTGTGTGTGTGTGTGTGTGTGTGTGTGTGTGTTTAATGGTCTCTGTCTGCTGCAAAGAGAAACTTCTTTGATGACAGGTGAGAGGTACTCTTTATCTGTCAGTATAAGGGTAGGTATTTTGAATGTAGTTAGGAATTATGCTGGCTTAGTAAACTGGAGCTGGCTTAACCTTAAGTCTAGTATATAGGTCTAGAGGCAAAAATTGGTGGGCCCTGAGGAATATCAGTGTTGTCTTGCCTGGCATTTCTTCAGAGAAAGTCACTGCTGGTTTAACAGACAATGTAGTATTAATTACCTCAGTTAAAGGTGAAAGGGGTAATATTTTCAGGGATGGGGTGTGAGTATATCTTTTGCTGAAGGTAGAGAGAGACTGCTTCCTCAGGTGAGATAAAGCCTTGAGAATCTGAGGGTTTGAAATTCTCAGCTTCAATAGCATTTTCCCACACATTCACATCTGAGTTACAGGACCTCATTCTTTACCAGTTAATGCTCTTATTTAACTACTGTCACCTTTGAAGCTGGGACTTGAATTTTTGCTGTAATTCAACCAATCTTATAATGAAGGCTTTGGCTTGGTTTTCCACAACTTGAGCTCTGTGGGTGCTAGAGAGAAGATTCTCTTCCAAGGCACACTTAGAAAACTTCAAACTGTTTCTACTCACATGAAGCTGGTCAGTTTTGTTACTAAGTTCATTTTTGTCCTCCACCATATTCTGGGAATCAAGAAGTTGGTTAATTTTATCAGTTTATCCAGAGATATTAGGAACAACTAAGCAGCAGCAGCAGCAGCATTTTCCTTATTTTTCTACAACTTGTTAAAAGTTTTATATACATAGTTACCAAATCTGTTGTCCCTCAGAGTTTGTGAATCAGGATGGTGATTTGTCTCACTAAGGTTGTGAGACAAAACGTTTAGTGCTTTCTGAGCATGCAGTAGAGCTTGAGTAGCTAGTTGTTGGCAAATTGGAAAGCCTATTCCAAATACTTAAAATATTCATCCTAGAACTACTACTGGTACTAAAATATGTATTCTCTAGTGTAACAGAACTTATAGAAGGAATCTTTCTTTAGAAAAAGGATTTATTAGAATAACTTATAGGCTATGATCCTATAAGTCCAACAATGACTGCCTATGAACAGGAGTTTCTTTTTTTTTTTTTTTTGGTTTTTCAAGACAGGGTTTCTCTGTATAGTCCTGGCTGTCCTGGAACTCACTCTGTAGACCAGGCTGGCCTCGAACTCAGAAATCCGCCTGCCTCTGCCTCCCAAGTGCTGGGATTACAGGCGTGCGCCACCACTGCCCGGCTTCTTCTTTTTTTTTTTTTTAATTAATTAATTTATTTATATATTTTTTGGTTTTTCAAAACAGGGTTTCTCTGTGTAGCCTTGGCTGTCCTGGAACTCACTCTGTAGACCAAGCTGGCCTCGAACCCAGAAATCCACCTGCCTCTGCCTCCCAAGTGCTGGGATTAAAGGCGTGTGCCACCACTGCCCGGCTGTGAACAAGATTTCAACAATCCAATACTTGTTCAGTCCAGAGTCTGGATGTCTCAGTTGTTCTTCAGTATACTCTGGAATTCCAAAGAAGTAGGCCCTGGTGCTAGTAAAGGACTAGATTTGCTAGTGAGGACAAGAGCAAGCAGGCAAAGAGCTGAGGATTCCATGACCTTTATATAGACTTCCAGCAGAAGGGATGGTTTAGATTAGAAGTGAGTCTTTCTACCTCAAAAGATCTGGATTAAAGGTATGTTCTCCTACCTCAAAATCCAGATTAGAAGTAGATCTAATAGCCATCACAATCACCTGGACAGGCTTTGAACTGACATTTTTTTCTGCTTCTATAAGATTATAGGGCATGTATTACCATGTCTAGCTTCATTTAGTTTATGAAACCTTTTAATTTTATTTGGGCTACTTGGAATCTGCCTCATGTATGTATGGTTTGGGACTCAGTCAAAGAATGGGCATTTTTATATAGAAAAGCTGAAGAATTCCTTGTGATTGGGTCTTCTCTTCCATTTTCTACCCTTATTTTTTACCATACATACTTGTGTAAACTTCTGTTTTCTATTTTTTTGAGCCAGGGACACTGTATTTTTCATGAAGTTTAGCAGAACATGTAGATTGGTGCTGTTCTTTTAGTTAAAAGCCATAAAATATTGAGAATTTACTGTATTTTTGTTGTTGTTTAATCAAGCATGACTCTGTTGATCTCTCTATAACTTTTAGAAAACAAAAAAAATATTTTCTGAGGAATTTCTAGTTATTTGCAGTAGGATTGTTCTGTGTTTTTGAGGCATTCAGCCTCAAGTGTGTGTGAGGGATGTCTCCGCCAGCACCAGTCCAGCAGAGTAACAGTCTCTGTGAGGCAAGACGTCTGCTTCAGCATGACTCAGTAGCCAGTGCAGGTTCAAACTTCAAGAGTCTGACACTGGGCGGTTTATTTTAAGCATATTTAATTACAGTACAATTTCAAAAAAAAAAAAGTTTTCTGGTACACAATCCCATGTGCACAATAAAGCTTAAGGCATAATTACACTGAGTCTCATTTGAAATTTCATGTCATCTCTTCCATAAAGGGTTCTGTTGATAGACTACATGTATATCCTAAGGGCCTGGGGAAGATTTGGTGTGGTCTCAGTCATACAGAGAGCAAGAGGTCACCTAGGCTATTAATCACCATTGGTTCTGTTTGTAAGACTCTGGGGAAAACAGATGTGTCCTTAGTCATAGGATAGTTCAGAGGTCACTAGCTATTAACCACATCCATTCCTAGTCTTCTGGGCAAAAAAAAAAAAAAAAAAAAAAAACAGGGAATATATCCCTTCTACTGAAGAGAATAGTATTTGAACTGATTAGAAGCTTTAAAATTAGATTAGAAGCTCTTAATTTTAGAGCAGTTTTAGGTTTACAGATTATCAAAATAGTGTGAGGGGCTAACTAGATGGCTCAAGAGTATGTACAAGCTTGATGGCCTGCGCTTAGTCCTCAGAAGCCCTGAAAGTGCGGAGGGAGAGCGAAGACTGCACAGTTACCCTTTTATTCTTTGACCCACACACTCACTGTGGCATGCACGTGCCTTCACATTCATCCATTCATCATTCACACACAAAACACGCCTTTGTTTCTCAAATAGTGTAGGAGCCTTTAACATGGCTGCTGGTTAAGAGCACTCCCCGTTGCACAGTATCCAGATTCAGTTCCCACCACATGGCAACTCACAATCACCCATAACTCCAGCTCCAGAGGATCCAGTGCCTTCTTCTGACTTGTATGGGTAGTAGGCACCACACACATGCAGGCAAAACATGCAGAGCCAAATTTTTTTAAAGAAAATTTAAAAATTCTTTAAATAAAATAAAAAAGGTTACTATTGCTGTGATGAAACACTATGACCAAAGCAACTTGGATAGGAAAGGGGTTCTTTGCCTTACATGTCCACATCACCCACTGTTCATCATTGAAGGAACATGGGGCAGGAACTCAAATGGGGCAGGAACCTGGAGGCAGGAGCTGATGCAGAGCCTATGGAGGGGTGCTGCTTCCTGGCTTGCTCAGTCTGCTTTCTTATAGAACCCAGGACTACCAGCCCAGGATGGCATGACCAACAACGTGCTGGGCCCTGCCACATCAGTGATAATTCAGAAAGCCCTAGAGGCTTGCCCACAGCCCAATCTTTCGGAGGAATCTTCAAAATTGATGTTCTCTTCTCAGATGAATTTAACTTGTGTCAAGTTGACATAAAACTATCTGGTACAGTTTACCATTTGTCAGCTTGACACACAAAAACATCATCAAGCCACCACCTTGGGGTTCATTCTCATTCATCCCCAAGATCTCTCATTAGAAACATAACTAACTTTTAAAAGTTATTTACACGTTTATAATGTAAAAGCCTTTACAACTTCAATACAAATTCAAACAGATTACAAGTTTAGTGCAGACTCACCTTGCAGCATGGGCAGGTGGACGCACCCCAGAGGCCCAGAGGTGGGCATCACAACGAACAAGTATGTGGTGGTAAGATGGGAGAAAAAGAGAAGCGGAATGGCCTGTGCAATATGAAGAGAGATGGAGCTGGAGACATGAGGGTGGCGAGGAACAGCGTGATGTGAGGAGCCTGTGCGCCACTTGAGGCCATGTTGATGTCTTGACCTGTACTGCCATGGAGGGCCATGTCTGTGTCTGTGCCCCTGCAGCAGCATGGGGCTATGCTAATGTCTGTGGTCCATGTTATCACCAAAGGTTATGAGGACATTCCTGATCTAGGCTGCTGCCTGTGACTATAGTAATGTCTGAGGGCTGTGCAGAAATAGCCCCACCCCCTTGCCTGAGCAAAGCAGGATAGCTGGCCTTGGTGACAAGGGCACAGGAGAGCTGACAGGCTGACCAACTCAGCTACTACCAAGGCCCAGATCCAGGGTTTTGAGTTGGTCTACTCCCAAATCTACCCCATTGATGAACTGCTGGTAATCAGTGAAGGGGCTGGTCCTGCAGAACCAAAGCTTTGGAATCTCTGTGACACAGGGTAACAACAGGATATCTGAGAGGAGCCTTGGTGTTGATAGTGTAGCAGAAGCCAGGGGCCTCTAACCAGATTAATGACTCATTGCAACGCACATTTGCAAGTAAAGCTGTTTGGGCAAAAGGGTATACTGTGTGACACATCACAGTTTCTACTCTAGAGATTTTTCTTTTTTCTTTTGAGGGGAGGGTGTAAGGGTTGGAGTGGATATGGAGGGATGGGGAGATAAGTGGGATTGGGGTGCATGATGAGAAATTCACAAAAAAAAATCCAATAAATAGTTTTTTTTTTTTTTAAAGTTCAGTCCCTTTAAAATATTCAATGTCCAAAAAAATTTTTTTTTGGAGACTGTTTTTCTGTGTACCCCAAATCTCTAAACTGTGGGCTCCTATACAAATCAAAATTAAGTTAAATACTTTCTGACTTCAAGAGAGAAGAACCAGGGCACCATCACAATCAGATCAACAGAAAACCAAACTCTCAACACTATATATAACACCATGTTCAATGTCTGGGAATCATGCATGATCTTTTGGGATCCTCCAAATGGCCTGGGGCCAGTTCTTCAGCTCCACCCTCTGCAGCACACATAGCTTGTTTTCTAAGCTCGGGCCAGCTCCACTCCACTGCTGCTGCTATTTTTGGTGGTCCTCCCCTAGTCCTGGCATCTTCAAAATGCTGGGCTCATTTACTGCCGCTGTTCTGCACTTCCACCGAGAGCCTCTCCTAGGCTCTCTTTGTGGTGCTAGGCCTTGGCTTCTCTTCATGCCCACCCCTCCCCACTTCAACCCTTTGCCTTCAACTAACATTGAGGCTGAACCTTCACCAATGGCCTCTTCCGGTCTCACAGCTTCTCTCCAAAACTCCTTCATGCCTTCAAAACCAGCACCACCTGGGTGACTCTTCACACTATCAAGTTTGGCTGCTATTGCAAGGCACAACCTTGGCCACCTCAGAACACATCTTACATGTGTTTTACATGAATTTTAGGAAACACTTCCCATATTTCACCTCAGTGATGATAGCTTCTTCTTAATCACTGGTAATTTTTAGCTCCAGCTGACCAGCATCAATTGTCTTAGTAAAAGAAGGGTTTTACTGTAGTGGTTCTGGTCTCCTGTTAATCATGACTGTTCTCCAGCTGACCAGGTAACCCAGAGTCTTCACACAAATGGCCTTATGGAGTCTTTGTTTTCCTCACAAACTTCACAAGGCTGGCCTTGATCATCTGCATTGCTTTCAATACTTATCTCCCAAGCCCCACAGAGCTCTTAACCCTCAGTGGATTTTCTAGCTCAGTTTCCAAAGTCCTTGCACAGTCCTTTTCAAAACATGGCCAGATTGTCACATCAGTATCCCATTATGCTGGTACCAGTTTGCCTTAGTTCAGGTTACTGTTACTATGAAGAAGTATCATGATCAAAATAGCTTGGGTAGGAAAGGGTTTGTTTGGCTTACACTTGCATATCACTGTTCTTCACTGAAGGAAATCAGGAACTCAAACAGGGCAGGAATGAGGAGGTGGGAGCTGATTTGGAGGCCATGGAGGAGTACTGCTTGTTGGCTTGCTCCTCAGGGCTGACTCAGCCTGTTTTCTTATAGCACCCAGGACTACCAGCTCAGGGATGGAATCACTTCACAATGGCCCGGGGCCTCCCTCTTTAATGACTAATTAAGAAAGGTGCCCTAGAGGCTTGCCTACAGCCTGGTCGTAGGAAGACATTTTCCTGATTGAGGTTCCCTTCTCTCAGATGACTTTAACTTGTGTTAACTTGACATAAAACTATCTAGTACAGATAGTATAAAGCACACATAGGTCTGTCCACATATATATTTTGAGATGAGGTCTTGCTGTGTAGCTCAGGCTGACTTTTCAACTCATGACCCTCCCGCTTTTACCTCAAGTGCCCTCCACCATACCAGACTGCTTTTTTTGTTTTGTTTTGGTTTGGTTTGGTTTTTTGGAGACAGGGTTTCTCTGTGTAGCCCTGGCTGTCCTGGAACTCACTCTGTAGACCAGGCTAGCCTCGAACTCAGAAATCCGCCTGCCTCTGCCTCCCAAGTGCTAGGATTACAGGCGTGTGCCACCACGCCCAGATAAGACTGCATTTTAATGGAATCACTGTTCATCACTGGATTGCAAATTAAGAGGTTAGAGACTTTTATTCATTATTGCATTCATCATTGTCCTAGAGGACAAATATTTTAAAAGTGTATCTTACAAAATCTTTCTCAAAGTAGGAACATTGAAAGAATTTATGTTGTCTACCTGTAGGTACTTTGACCACTGATCAAACTTCTGTGTGCTTTTAAAATCTGGCTCAGCCCCACCCTGTGTCTGTGCATTGTGTGTGCTGCCTTTGGTCCCTGTGCACACTTTGTTACTGCCTTCTCACATGATTGCCATTCTCCTACCAAACTGAGAGCTCCTTGAGGGCAGGTCCAGCTCCTGTTTTCACTTTGAGTCTCATTAAGTGTCTATGGTTAGTAAATATTGAGCTATAGAAGCTCGTATGCTATATATAACCTACTCATAATTTTTATCAAATCATTTAACTTGAGAAGTGAGGTATCGCAAGCACTTACTTTTGAAACAAAATGTTAATGTACTTAATGAGGAGTATGTCTGACCTCTTTGTTTTGAGACAAGTATTTCAAGAGTTGGAAGTTTAAAAGTTAGTTAGTTGTATAGTTGGGCAAGACTGAGGCTAATTATATGCCACCCATGATGAGTGGACAGCATCTGCATCACAGATAAACTGGGGGCGAATTCACCAGCTTTGGTGAGATGGAATAACAAGATACGAGATTTCCTCACGTATCTCAGTATAACAATTTAAAGCTTAGCAGATTATATACTT
The DNA here is from genome assembly GCA_964023405.1 of Apodemus agrarius. Classification (NCBI taxonomy): domain Eukaryota; kingdom Metazoa; phylum Chordata; class Mammalia; order Rodentia; family Muridae; genus Apodemus; species Apodemus agrarius. Next base: position 99,137,022 of record OZ030012.1, read on the forward strand.
CTGGATTTGAGATACTTTTGTACCACAGTTGACTTCTTGACTGTAATTAATTAAAAGCATAGGGGTGATCTCATAGCTGCCACCCAGTGACAGCCATTATTTGTTCTAGTAACTCTTCCGTAATCTATGTTGCCATGCCATCATGACTAAAGACAGTCTTATTTCTGCATTTGCCTTGTTTTCTTTCCTAAATTCACTGGTTAGGTTTATGAGAAAAGGTTGAGTAACAAGAAATCCTTTCCTTCTTCCCTATATCAGGAGGAGGAAAATTTTGTGTTTTATTGTTTAGATAGGATGTTAGTCATATATTTTTTTTTCTCACTGTTGCCCTGTTATCAAGGAAGTTTCCTCTGTGGTGTGTATGTGTGCTCGTGTACGTGCACATGTGGAGCCAGGGTTCAGTGTGAGGCATCTTTCTCAGTTGCTCTTAACCGTCTTAGGTTTGAAGATAGGATCTCTCATTAAACCTGAAGCTCATTGATTTGGCTAGGCTGGCAATGATTGTGTGATAGGATATTAATATGATAAGTTAATTGGATAGGTTTTTATATTTTATACCAAATTTGAATTTCTTAGATAAGCCCATTTAGTTATCTGGGTGGTGGCTCAGGCCTGTGATCCTTGCACTTGGGAGATTAAGGCAAGAGAACTGCCATAAATTCAATGTTGGCCTGAGCTTCAAACAGAGACTCCATCTCAGCAGAACAAAACAATACCCAATCAGTAATAAAATAAATTTGTAATTCTGCATTTGGGGTATTGTTGAGTAAAACCTTTATTATTGTTGTGTTTTTAATCCTTTATTATCTTAAGAGATGCTTGTGGGAGAATCTGTTGAATGCTACTTAAAGTATTACTTGGTAGTTCTCTAGCCTTGGCTATCCTGAGACTTATAATGTAGACCAGACTGTTCTCAAACTTAGAATTTGGACTGCCTCTGCCTCCTAAGCACTCTGGTATTAAAGGTTTGCCCTTCCACGCCCAGCAGTGTTCAAAGTCATAACAAATGTGGTGGGTTACATAGGGTTCCATTATCAGTTCCGCAGATGCTAATCTATTCCTGAGTGTGTGTGGAGGGGGGGGGCAGGGAAGGTGGGTTGTAGGGAAAGAATGGTCTCACATAGCCTAGACTGGCCTCGAATTTTCTGTGTAGCCAGCACTGTCCTTGAGTCATTGATTCTACTGCCTCCACTTCCCAAGTTCTGTAATTACAAGCATGTTATGCCCAAAACCATATTCTTTTCTTCATTTACTTGATGTACTGGCTGGTTTTGTGTGTCCATTTGACACAAGCTGGAGTTACCACAGAGAAAGGAGCCTCCCTTGAGGAAATGCTTCCATGAGATCTAACTGTAAGACATTTTCTTAGTTACCAAGCAGGGAGGGCCCCTTGTGGGTGGTGCCATCCCTGGGCTGGTAGTCTTGGGTTCTGTTAAGAAAGCAATCTGAAGAAGCCAGGGGAGCAGGTCAGTAAGTAACATCCCTCCATGGCCTCTGCATCAGCTCCTGCTTCCTGACCTGCTTGAGTGCCAGTCCTGACTTCCTTTGGTGATCAACAGCAATGTTGGAAGTATAAGCTGAATAAACCCTTTCCTCCCCAACTTGCATCTTGGTCATGATGTTTGTGCAGGAATAGAAACCCTGACTAAGACACTTAACAAATCCAAGCCCTGAGATACTTAGTACTAAAATATCTGCTTTATTTTGTACTACTTTGAGGAATAGGGAAATGGCATATGGTTGCTATTTCTATAACAGTTCCTTGGCAGACTTCTGAAGATAAGGTCATGTTAGGGTGAGTTTGGCCCCTTTCTTACTGGATGAGGCTTGATGAAGGTTGTATTTTAGTGAATGGATCTGGTTTAGTCCTTGAGTCTGTATTTGGTTTCAGGATATTTTAAAATATCTCAGTGATCTGAACATAGACTCTTGCAAACTATTCTACAAGTAGTTTTATTATGGACCCATTCACTCTAGTCTTTTACTGAAGGATGTGATTCACCAAATATTTTCCCCTTGCTTGTATTTTGTGTTTATCTTCAAGAGAAAGTACATTGAAATTACAATAATAGGTCTGTCATGTTACATAACTAAATAATACAATAAATGAGAAGTCACTTTCAGAAATGAAAATCTAGAGCCAGGTAGAGTAGTAGCTGCTAACAATTTTTACACTTGAGAGTGTGAGGCAGGAGGACCAGGTGTCCGAAGGCAACTTGGGTTACAGAGTTAGACATCCATCTTAAAAGACAAAACAAACACATATAGCAAAAAGTAAGAGAAAGAAAACAAGATCCAAGCAGTTTCCAATTTAAAACAAGATTAAAAGAAAAAAGACCGAAGTGAAAGAGACTGATCACCACACATCTCTCTTCTCTGTTAACTGCTTTCATGGCTTATATTGGGGTAGGTAGAATTAGGTAATGGTCTAGTTCTCAGGCACATGTTCTAGAGGCATAAATACTAGAGTCCTTTTATTTGCTTGTTTTTAGATTTATTTATTCTATGTGTCTTACCTGCATGTATGTATGTGTACATAGGTTTGCATGGTACTTAACGAAGTCAGAGGTGCCTGATGTCCTGGAACTGTAATTACAGATAGCTGTAAAGCAACTTTGTGGATGTAGGAATTGAATCTGGCTCCTCCACAAGAGCAGTCAGTATCTTTTTTCTTTTTTTCTTTCTTTCTTTTCTTTCTTTTTTTTTTTTTTTTTTTTTGGTTTTTTAGAGACAGGGTTTCTCTGTGTAGCCCTGGCTGTCCTGGAACTCACTCTGTAGACCAGGCTGGCCTCGAACTCAGAAATCCGCCTGCCTCTGCCTCCTAAGTGCTGGGATTACAGGCGTGCGCCACCACCTCCCGGCACAATCAGTGTCTTAACTGCTGAGCCATTTCTATAGCCCTTTAAATAGTTTTGATAATGTAGCTTGTTATCACCTCGCCCACAATAAAGTGACAGGCTGGTTGCCCCCCACTGCCCCCAGGAATTATAGAAATACACCAGCCTCTGCCTTCTAAGTACTGGAATTAAAGGTTTGTGCAGGTCTTTTGTCTTTTTCTTTTACTTTTCTTTTAAGGCCTCCTATAGTGTAGTCTGGACTCAAACTTTGTAACTGAGGATAGCCTTGAACTCCTGACCCAGTGCTGGGATTACAGGGAGGAGCTACCACTGCTGAGTTTCAGTTTGACCATATGCCCAACTTGCTTATCCACTCACGAGTTGTTGAACACTGGGGTATTTCCAACAGTGTGGCTGTTATGAATGAGACTGCTGTGAGCTTCAAATAAACATTTATGTGTTGACACACGTTTTCATTTTCCAAAGGTAAATAAATACCTACAAGTGGAATTGCTGGGTCATATGGTAAGTATGTATTTAACTTTTTAAGAAATCACAAAGCATGTTTCCCAAAATATTTAAGTTGATATCCCAATTAGCAATGTTTTTAGTGTCCTTTCCAATACTTTAAATGGTCAGGGATTGATTTTGTTCATTTTATTCTGTTAATGGTTTGAAGATGACTGCTAGAAAGATGATTTTAGCAGTTCAGAGCATGGGCTGCCTGCAGGTACATGGCTGAATTCTAGCACTTACATGGCAGCTCAACCATCTAGTTCCAGAGGATCTGACACTTTCTTCTTAGTCTCCACAGGCACTAGGTACACACAGGGTGCACAGACACAAACAAGTAAAAATACTCTATACATAAACAAATTTCAGAAGTATTTATTTGGAAGGATGTATATATGGTATGCACACCACAGGTATGTAGAAAACAACAACTTTCAGGAGTTAGTTTTCTCCTTCCACCACATGGGTTCCAGAAATTTAACTCAGGCCATCTGTTATTGACTTACTTTTTTAGTCTTTCTCTACCCCATTCCTTTCTCTTTGAAATAGAGTCTCATAGATTCTAGGCTGTCTTGAACTTATTATGTAGCTGAGGATGACCTTGAACTTTTAAAACTTTTAATACAGGCAGGTGGCAGTGTATACAGTTTATGGTGATTAAAATCCAAGCTTTGTGCATGCTTGTAAGGCACCTTTACTAGCTGAACCACATCCCCAACCCCCTTGCCTAATTTTGTATTAGATTGTTTAACTGTTTCATTCTAGATATGAGTCCTTTAGCATATGAATATAACAAACATTTTTCATTTTCTCCTATCATAAGTTTTGTTTTGAACTACATTCTTGAAGAGCAGTTATTTTTACATATTAATGTAAACTTTACTAACTAAAAGTATGCTTTAAAGTTAAGCATGTGTCACATGCCGAAGTAGGAAGACTTAGAGTTTCAGACCAGTCTAGGCTACCTGGTCAATTTTAGGATAATCTGGGATACATAATCAAATTGTGTCTTGAAACAAAAGAAAATATGGGCTTATTTTGCTAAAACTTTCCCCTACCTTTTTATTTAGAAGTTTTATAATTATAACTCTTAAATTTAAATCTAGTAAATTTTTAACTAATCTTGTATATGGAATGAAATCAGGGGTAAAGTTGCTATTTTTGCATGTGAATATCTAATGATTTCAGTATTATATAATGAGAATACACTTTATCATATGACACTGCTGGGGTCAGTGAGGTGGGGAAGGTGGAAAGGAAAAGGAAAAAGGAAAAAAGAACAAGCCTTCCCAGAGTAGTGACTTCTGCCTGTAATTCTAGAGCTTGGGAGGGTAAGGCACAAGGATCACCTCATGGCCAAGCTGGTTACAGAGTGAGACCCTGTCTTAAAAAAACAGACATTAGGGAGATCTCTGAGAGTTCAACAGAAGCAGGTGGATCTCTGAGAGTTCAAGGCAAGCCTGGTACATAGCAAGTTGCAGAATAGCCAGGACTGCACAGAAAGACCCTGTCTCAAACAAACAACAAACAAACAAACAAACATCAGGCTGCAGAAGAAAATTTCATGAACCAAACTAAAGATTCTAAGACAGAACATCAAGGACAAGGTGTATGTGCAAATTTAAGGAAGTGGGCTCTTTCTGTTTAGCTACTTGTGGCGAGTTGCTCCTTGTGTTGCAAAGTCTTTTCTATAGCTCTTTTCTTTCTCCTTGTCTCTCTAATTACCTTAGTGACCATAGTTCTCTATACACATAGTGTATTTCTATACATAAAAAGACAACTAGTTGGAAGTAGCAGAGAAGACAATTAGTAGGAACAGTGTGCATTTTTCCAAGTCTGTCTTAGTTTATTTCATGTGGCAGTAACAAGATACCTAAATACTTAATAAAATTAAGAGGTGTATTTAGGTCACAGTTTTGGAGGCCACAATTGCAAAATGAACTCTGGCCTTTTGGTAAGTCCTTCCAGCTGCAATCATAGTATACCAGATGGTAAAATGGTGTGGAAGAAGGGGAGAGGGAGAGAGGCAGAGGCGAGGAGGAGGAAGAGAGGAGGGGGGAGGGAGAATGAATATGAACTCAGGGCAGGATAAGAAGGGGGAGTTGGGGAGCTCAAGTGTCATCTTTTTATATTAGTCTGTTCACACAGGAATTAAGACCTAACCGTTCTTTGAGGCCAGTATTGATGAGATTTGAGCTTATAAATCATCTCTGAAAGTTGTCAGCCCTTAAATACTGTTACTTCTTCACAGTGCTTATACTGGTAACTATACTTCAGCACATGATCATTTTGGGAACACAATCATATCTAAACTAAGGCAAATTCCTATATAATATAAACTCAGAAGCTTTTTGCTGTAATGTTAAAACAAATGGATTTTGTTTGTTCTTCAAAGGTTCATCTTTTAGGGGCCTGTGAGATCCTCAGTGGGTACAAATGCTTACTGCAAGGGCCTAATAACAGAGTTTAAACCTGAAATCCATAGTGGAAGGAGAAAATTGAGTTCTGAAGCTTGTCGTCTGGAACCCCAGACATGCGATGACACATGTTGTGAAAGCATGTGAGAGAGCACATGTATGTGTGTGCACACGTGTGCGCATGCACACACACACACACACACACACACCAAATTTAAAACAAAAGTCTTTGGCGTCAGTTTATTAAGAAAAAGTTATGGAGGGGGCCCTGGTGAGATGGCTTAGCTGTTTTTCCTGTTTTCAAACCAGGGTTGACTAATAAACTGTAACTTTTTAGTGTCAGGGGATCTGATGTCTTCTGTTTTCTATGGGTACCATATACTTGGTGCATAGATACATATTCAGGCAAAACAACCATGCACATAAAATCTTTAAAAAAAAAAAAAGGTTTATGTGTTGAAACCTTAATCCTAAGTAGGGCAATAGCAGACCTTTAAGACTTCGAACCTATTGAAGGTCCTAGATCATTTGAAGGGCTTCCTTCAGAAGGCAATATATTCTCCTGAGGTATGTTCTTATGAGAGTGAACCTTGAGTATCTCTGGCTTCATTGCTTTCTATGAGGTCCTTTGCTCTTGTGTATGTTTCTGCCATTACCAGGGATAGCGGGGTGTAGGCTTGACAGCTCAGCCTAAAGACTTCTTTTCCGAGTCCTCCACTCAGGTGAAGTGGGCATTCCTTTTTTGTTTGTTTGTTTGTTTGTTTTTGTTTTTGTTTTTTGAGACAGGGTTTCTCTGTGTGGCCCTGGCTGTCCTGGAACTCACTCTATAGACCAGGCTGGCCTCGAGCTCAGAGATCTGCCTGCCTCTGCCTCCCAAGTGCTGGGATTACAAGTGTGTGCCACCACCACCTGGCTGAAGTGGGCATTCTTGACTGTTTATCCCAGAAGAATTTCTGAGTTAAGTCAGTATGAAGCAGAGTTGAAGTCTAAGAAGAGATTTTAACATCATATGTGCATGCGCGTGCACACACACATACACACACTTACACTCTTGCATGCAAACAGGAGTAAAAGAAAGGTGCTTAGGGGAAGCTTAAGATAAATATAGGCTTGGGTGTGGGCTTTTCAAGGGCAAATTTTCCCTCTAGTGGTATAGTAGTCATCTATATCATTTTGGTGGCTTCTAAAGTTTTGAAATATTGAAATGTTGCTGAGGAATTTAAATGAGTTGATAGAATGATTGCTGACATTCATTGGATAGGATAGAGTAAGACCATGGGTCAGAGCATTGTGCAAGAAGCTAAGATGGTTTAGTGTAGTCCTGCACACAGCTGAGGATTGCTGTGAATCTGGCTCAACAGAAGGAAAACAGACCTAGAGCATGATGAGACTTTTCATTTGTTTTATTCTGCTTTTGAGTCCTAGCATATCCTAAACTCACCTGGAACTCAGTAGCTGAAGATAACCTTGACCTTCCAATTCTCATGCTTCTACGAGGATTACATGCATGCACCACCATACCATGTGTAACATTCTGAGGGTTTGTTGTGGGTTTTTGTAATTCACTTGTGTGTTTCTTGAGCATGAACTTTAAACTAACACTACAGTGTTGCAGTTAAATGGTTAGACATGCTTGTGAGTATAAATGAAAGTTGGTAATTTTGTTCGTGAGTTTGCAGAATTTTCTTATATACTTAGGCCTTAAATATGGTCCAAAATGATTTTAACTATTCTTATTTGAAAATATTTGTATATTAAAAGAATATTGTCTTTTTATGTAGGCCATCTTCACAGGAAATGTTGTGTTGGTATTATTTCTTTTTAATTATTTTAACTGAACTGTGTGTGTGTGTGTGTGTGTGTGTGTGTGTGTGTGTGTAGTATGTATACTTGCCCATAGGTTTACATATTGAATCTAGAGGGTAACATCAGGTATTTTCCTTTATTACTTTATTATTTTTTTTCTTTTTTAAGATTGATTTATTTAACGTGTGTGAGTACACTGTTGCTCTCTTCAGACATACCAGAAGAGGGCATCAGATCTCATTACAAATGGTTGTGAGCCCCCATGTGGTTGCTGGAAATTGAACTCAGGACCCCTGGAAGAGCAGCTAGTGCTCTTCACCCCTGAGCCATGTCTCCAGGCCCTCTAGTTTATATTTTGAGACAGAGTTTCTCACTGTACCTAGGGCTTACTGCTTTGTCTAGACTGACTGGCCAGATCCTTCTGGGACCCTCCCCTCTTCCCAAGCTGTGCTGAGGTGACACATACTGCCGTAACCAGCTTTATGTGGGTGCTGGGTATCCAAACTCAAGCCCTCCCACTTATACAACAGGTATTTTACTCTCTCCCCAGCTCACATGTTGGAATTATTTCCTGTCATCTGGTAAGATTTAAAGTAGACTCTGTCCTGCAGTTCCTTTCCCTTATATCCCTCCAACCTTCCTGTCTCCCTCTCCTGCCTCACCACTTCACTTCTCTGTGAGGATCTCACCAAGGCCTGACATGCCAGATGCTTGGCACCTCCAGAACTTCTGAGTCAAATAAACCTCATTAAGCCCTTTAGAAAACTTGTTTGCTTCATATATTTTATTGTAGTGATGAAAATTAACTAGAACATAAGGAATTTTTTCAAAATTATATATATCTATATATTTGGTTTTTTGAGACAGAGTTTTTCTATGTTGCTCTCTGGCTGTCATGAAATACATTATGTAGACCAGTCTGGCCCTGAACTCACAGAGATTTGCCGGCTTTGTTTCCCAAATGCTGGGGTCAGTACTCTTTGTTGTTACTACCTTAAAAAAAAAAAAAAACTGGCATTATTTATGTATTTTTTGGCTTGTGAAACATCCTTGTTGATGTAGCAAACAAATTTCAACTTGCTGTGCAAATGACAGAAGGAATCTGCTCAGCAATTAACTTTAGAGTTCAATTTCATACAGGCAACATGCTATGTGAAAAAATTACTAACTGAACTACAGGTATTAAATACTGAAAAAAATTAACAGTTTATTACAATTTATTTTATTTAACAATCTAGGAAGTTTGCGGCCATCAGCAGTTCCAGTGCAATTTCAGGTGCAATTGGGGTGGAGCTGTTAGTATAGTGGACCTTGTAGGTAAAGTACGTGCACATTTTTGATAGCACATGTGAGGGGATCTCTCTAAAATTGACCTCGTTGGTTTCATTCTCAGCAAACTGACCTGGACCACTCAACATCGCCTTTATTGTTCCTGATGTTAACGCATGTTCTCTTTTTACAGTAAATTCATGACCATCAGAAGATATTAATTTCACATACATAGCATCAGGGCCTTTACAGCCACCATAGGTTTTCTCCTCTCCATCCATTATATTCTTATAAAAATCTATTTGATCCTAGAGGAACTTTAGTAGTTTCCTGGCGAGGCCGAGAAGCAATCTGCTGGTAACTTGCGTCTGAAGGAAGTGTTACTGCTTTTTTTTTTTTTTTTTTTTGTTACTGCTTTTTTAATTTTTAAAAAAATATGTATTTTTATTAGTGTGTGTATACGCGTGAGTATGAACATGCTTTCACAACATGGTGTGTATGGGGAGGGCAGTAGACAACTATGTCATCTCTCTTATTCTACACTGTTTTTTGCTGGTCATCATGTTGCCTAGGCTGGTCCTCTGACTCCCAGGCTTTTGTAGTTTTCTTTCCTGGACATCCTGAATAGCTAGAATTAAGGGAACAGATACCTTGCACCAATTACTAGTTTGAACAAAATTGGTTAGGCTCTTATTTTGACTAGGGATAGATAATACTAAGGTCAAAATGTCCAGGATTGCCAGTTGTATATGCATCTAAAAGATGGCGGGATTGATTGGTATTTCTTAGTTTCTTACTATGGATGGAGATTTATATTGAAAAGTTTGTGGCCAAATGGGCATACACTAATGTTCTCTTATATCCCACCTTGCTGTGTGTGTGCGCGCACATATACATGCCTGTGTATGCCCTTATGTGTTTTGCACATGGAAGGTTGAGGCAGAATTGTGCATTCAAGTCCAGTCAATCTGTCCTACATAGGTTCAAGGCCATCCTAGGCTAGGTAGAGAGATAATCTAATAAAAACAGAATAGTTGTGATTAGAAAACAGAGTCAAATCTTAGTTTTATCTCAGAGTAAACTGATGACAAATCATTTATCTTCTATATTTGAAAGACTTGTTTCACATACCTACTGGTTTTAGGGTCGCAATACCTATAATCACTTTGACAACATTTCCTTAGCTAGGGAAGAACATCTAACCCAAGTACAGCCAGAGAATATCTTTCCTGGTATTTAAGGTCTAAGATGTGGGATGAAGTAGTAGGATCTATCAAATATAAAATCAGAAACATATCATTAGCCACGCTTCCATGTGGAGAATGCTAGTCTTTGTAGTAAGAGAGAGTGAAGCCAGTGGATGTAAAAGAAATCAGGAGAAAGGCTTATGGAATCATAGCAGCTTTAGAGTTACTGAGACTCAGTTATATCCTGACCAGTTATATCCAGGACCTATCCAATCCTGACCTGATTGATTTTCTAACCTTTTGGGTTATGTGATTCAGTTGAACTAAATACTCCCTGTCACGTCAGAGCAGCTTGGGTTTAGTTTCTGTACATAAACTTGAATTGGTTGTAGTGCTCTGCCTCTAACCCTGATCCTTTCTCCATCAAACTGTATTATTCTTCTAGGGTACTTTCACAGATTAATTTATCTTTTCCTGACTTGTGGCTACTTTAGCCAACTTTTTCTGTACTTAGAGTGTTTTGGCTGCTGCTTCTATGGGTCAGTCTCCCATATTCCTTGCTCAGACTTCATCCTATGAAGTGTTGGATTTCTTGGACCCCCATTAAGTTAGATGTGACTAAAGCATGCATAGGGATTTTGTAGAGGATACTATTAAAATATATGGGGTTGGGGAAATGTCTCAATGATTGAAAGTACTGACTGCTTTCCAGAGGACCTGGGACTCAGGTCCCAGCACCAACATGGCATATGTTACTCCAGAGCATAGGACATCAGCAGACATGCACACAGCACACAAATATACATACAGGCAAAATATAACATTAAATAAGTAAAATATTAGAATAAAAAGGTAGATTGGGGCCAGGTTAAGGAAAATTTGGACAATTAACCTTAAATGGTTTATTGTTTATAGTAAAAGTGTTTAACAGAACTTTCCGAAGTGAGGGAAATGATTAATACACCGTTAGCTAGAGTTTGAACACTGTCTTAGTTAGGGTTTTCATTGTTAGGAAGAGATACCATGACCAAGGCAACTCTTCTAGAGGCAGATATTTAATTAGGGCTGGCTTGTACTTCAGCCCCTTATCATCATGGTAGAAAGCATGGCAGCATGCAGGCAGGCATGATACTTACTGGAGGACCCAAGAGTTCTGTATTCTGGTCAGAATGCTGCCAGGAGGAGGCTCTTTCCACACTGGTGGCGCTTGAGCATAGAGACCTTAAAGCCCACCCCTATAGTGACAGACATACTTCCTTTAATACACCTCCTTTAATAAAGCCACACCTCCTAATAGTGCCACTTTCCATGGCCAAGCATTTTCAAACTACCACACACACTGATACAAAGTGAAGTTTTAAAAATGTGTTGATATTTATGTATATGTGTGTATGCCTAAGGGCATGTACATACAGCATGTGAACACAAGGGCCCACAGAGGTCAGAAGAGTCTTTAGGTCCCCTGGAACTGAAGTTATAGATAGCTGTGTCCTGCCATGTGGTGACTCGGAAGCCAACCCAAGTTCTCTGTAAGAGCAGTCAGTGCTTTTAAACCACTAAGCCTCAGACAAAGCGAATTTTAAGTTTAAATTTTAACCTATTCACATATTCAGGTTGATTTGGAACTTACTTTTTTATAGCCAAAGCAGGCCTTGGACTCATGGCAGTCTGCCTGCCTCAGCCTCCTGGGTGCTAGCTAGCATTACAGCTGTGAACTGCCATGTTCATATGTAAGAACAGAATCACATTCTTCTTTATGTTCATTGTTTGAGACAGGACTTTATGCAGCCCAGCTTGGCGTCAGACACATGATTGTGCATAGGATGATTGTGAACTCCCAGCCATCCTGCCTCACCTCCCAGTGCTGCAATCACAGGTGTTTACTACCATGTCTAGCTAAAAGAATCTGCTTTCTTTGCTGAATATTGATGCTTGTAACAAGGTTAAAAGAATAGAAGGGTGTGTTGATTTGAGATGGACAACAAGAAGTGAAATACTGAGAGAGTTGAGTGGAAATTTTGAGATATACAGTGCTGACCAATAAACAGTTGTGAATTAAAGTTTAGAGAAGAATGGAGAAGCCTGGGATGACCATACAGGATTCTGGTAGTCATCTGTGTGGAAGTGGTGAATGCCCTGTGGAAGAGGAGTGCATGTTTTTCAGTAAACAGCATTGTGTTACCACTTCATTACTATGACATGTATGAAGTAAGTCAAAGAGAAGAAAAGGGGGGTTTTTTTTGGCCCATTTTGAAGGTTTTAGTTTATGACTAATAATCCTAGATTGCTTTGGACCAGTAGTGGTACAGTACATCACAGCTGAAGCTCATTCACCTCACATTTGGGAACCCAGCCTTCATTGGTATTTCCAAAACCCATTTAAAGGATTGACTTGTTAGGCTCTTAACTAAAACGTTCTGCTACCTTCCAACAGCATTACTGGCTGACCAAGAGTATTGTGGTGGTTGTCGTGGTTGTTGTTCTTATTGCTTTTGTTATTGTTGTTGTTAGCATTTTGTCTATGCTCTGCCCCACAGTTACCTGGCAACAGCCAGGTGTGCCTGACTCACTCTCTCTTGCTCATGCCTTCTTGCTCCCACTCTGTCCTCTCGCCCTTCCCCCTCTCTCTGCATTCCCTTCCCCATCTACTCTGATCTCTCTCTCTCTCTCTCTCTCTCTCTCTCTCTCTCTCTCTCTCTCCCCCCCCCCTTAACTCCCCTCCCTATGCCCTGAGTAAACTCTATTCTATACTATACCATCATGTGGCTGGTCCCTCAGGGGGAAGGATGCCTCAGCATGGGCCCACCAAGGCACTCCTTCCCCCATACCTCACCACACATCCACCAAACATATCCCCTCTCTTTTTATCCGTTTATAAGCACATCTATAATATAATAATAATAATAATAATTTACAAAGGTAAATATGTTTACTATGTGACATTGAAATCAGTATTAGCTGCGTAGTGGTGATGCATACCTTTAATCCTAGCACTTGGAAGGAAGAGGCGAGTGGATCTCTGAGTTTGAAGCCAGCCTGGTGTACAGAGCAAGTTCTACAGCATCCAAGCTACACAGAGAAACCCTGTCTCAAAAAGGAAAAGAAATCAGTAAAGAAATATTTATTCAAGCAAGTAGTTTCATTGATCCTTTGGTTTGGTCTTAATACTGTTTAAGATTAGACATTTTATTTAATAAGCGAGAAAGCACAAATTCAAGCTTACTAATTGCCACTCTTTTTTTTTTTTTTTTTTTTTTTTTTTTGAGACAGGGTTTCTCTGTGTAGTCCTGGCTGTCCTGGAACTCACTCGGTAGACCAGGCTGGTCTCGAACTCAGAAATCCGCCTGCCTCTGCCACCCAGGTGCTGGGATTAAAGGCGTGCGCCACCACGCCTGGCCAGTAATTGCCACTCTTAATGTGGCCAACTATCAGTCCTTGTACTGAGTGTCATGTCTACCTATAAATTCAAAAGTCTGTCATTAAATGTGCATATTTAGTCATGTTGCTAGTATACATAACAAATTCCAGTCCAAAAAAAACATTAATATACAAACCTAGAAAATGTTTAGCTCCATCTGGTATTTTCTAGTCAGTAGTTGTAATTAATGATGCATAAATAGATTTAAAAATTTTTTGTGTGTAACTGTGTACCATATATATACAGTGCCCACCCACAGAGGCCAGAAGAGGGCATCATATTCCATGGAACTAGAATTAGAGATGGTTGTGAGCCACCATTTGAGTGCTGGAAACCAAATCTGGGTCCACTGGAAGAACAGTCAGAACCCTAACCGTGTAGCCAATTCTCTAACCTCAAATAGAGTATATATATAAAAGATTAAGAAGAAATCTTTGAAGAGGATGCTTTAAAGCTCTTAAAAATACAGTGTGTGTGCGTGTGCGAGTGTATGGATTCTGAATAATTTTTATCTTTTATTTGAAAAAATTTGAAATCTGACTTGCCATCTAAACTTAGTTAACTGAATCAAACAATTAATTAATTAATTAATTTGATGCTTTTTGAGACAGAGTTACTACTCTGTGTAGCCCTGGCTGTCCTGGAACTCACTCTGTATACCAGGCTGGCCTTGAACTCAAGTGATCCTACTGCTTCTGCCTCCTGAGTGTTAAGAGTAAAGGCTTGCGTCACTATTGCTTGGCACTTTTTTTTTAAAGATTTATTTATTTATTTATTATATGTAAGTACATTGTAGCTGTTTTCAGACACTTTTTCTTCTCTCTCCAGCACCGCTTGCTCCAGCCCAGAGATTTATCCATCCATCCATCCATCCATCCATCCATCCATCTATCTATTATATGTAGGTACACTGTAGCTGTCTTCAGACACTCCAGAAGAGGGCAGCAGATCTTTTTTTTTTTTTTTTTTTTTTTTTGTTTTTCGAGACAGGGTTTCTCTGTGTAGCCCTGGCTGTCCTGGAACTCACTCTGTAGACCAGGAATCCGCCTGCCTCTGCCTCCCAAGTGCTGGGATTACAGGCGTGCGCCACCACGCCCGGCTGGGCAGCAGATCTTTTAATGTGCATTGGTGTTTTTGCCTGCATGTGTCTTTGTGTGAAGGCACTATATCTTCTGGAACTGGCGTTACAAACAGTTGTGAGCTGCCATGTGGATGCTGGGACTTGAATCCAGGTCTTCTAGAAGACCAGCCAGTGTTCTTAACTGCTAAGCCATCTCCTGAGCCCCATCAATGAACTTTTAAAAAATTATTTATTTGTATGTGTGTGTTTCCATGGAGGCCAGCAGGAGGGTGTCAGATCTCCTGGATATGGAGTTACATGCAGTTGTGAGCTGCCCAATCTGAATGCAGGAAACTGAACTTGGGAACCAAACGTGGGTCCTTTGAAAGTACAGCAAGTGCTCCTATCACTGAGCCATCCTGGCCCCAGTTCATTGGATTTTAATAGATTGCCCAAATACTCTAAGTAGGCTCGCCATTGGTACTTTAAGATATAAGAATGAAAAGATTTGGGGTTCTAACGGTTGTATTTTCAAAAATTTAAAACATGTTTATAAAACAAGTTAATTCATACCCTATATTATATCATTGTTGGTACGTGTCTGTGTGTATTTTAGTGTAATATGTGTTAGCAAAAGACAAGTTTGAATAAGAAGAACCATCTAGTCTCTTTCAGTCGGTATTGATTGGAATGCTAGACGGGTAATACTAACAGCAAAGCTCAAAATTCTTGCCCTCCTGGAACTATTGTCAAGAAATACATTAAAAAATGTATTTGGCGGCTCTATGCTATATCATTGCGACACTTAGGAGGCTGAGACAGGATTTCTGCATATAGTGCAGCCTGGGCTACAAAGAAGGAACCTGTCCCAAGCAATATACAGGTAAAGACATTTGAACTTAAGTCACTGTCCAGCTCTGGGTAGAGAGAAGGAAGCAAGAAAACCTTTTCAGGGGGGACTTTTTCCAGTAGGTGATGCGTATGTGATAAGAAACAAGCACCTTAGTCATGTTGGATTGTGGAACTCACTGGCAAGGGAGACGTGACAAGCTAGTAAGTCCAATGGAGACAGGGATTTTAGTTTGACTTTTGAATGTTTTCACTACTACTGTATACCCAGGCCCTAAAATAGCACTTGGCTTATGATCAGTATCCATTAAATACATGTTGATGAAATTGCTTGTTTTAAATTTACATACTCACAGATATCTATGCTTTAGTGTGTTTTTTGTTTTTTAACATCTTGGCAGTTGGAAATTTTATTTTCATTGCCTTATTTCTAATATTATTGCAGTAAAAGTGTATTAATATTGGTAGCTAATCTTATAGTTACCTGACATTGCAAAGAGTAGACTTGGAAATGAACTTTAAAAGGTCATCTTTTGTTAAATTTCCTGTGTTGGAAAATTGAATAAGATGATTAGGTATGTAACTTTAATTAATCATTTAAAAAATAGGTCAATATAATTGTTGCTCTCCTGAGAAAATGGAGAAAGGTACTTAACCCTAGATGTAAAAGGACTAACCCCAAAAGTTTAAGACTAACTGTGGGAAAGTGGGAGGGCAGACCGAGCACAGCTAAGCTGCTCTTTGTTGATATCAGAAACAGCCTGTCATTTGCTTTGCCGTTGAAGCATGGCCTATCTTAGGGGGCAGGACCAGCACTCTTTTCCCTCCCACAAGGGCTGGGCAGTTTCAACAAGCTCAGAAAGCTCTGAGCAGTTTTTCAAGAGTTTCTCCTCCCCCTTTTCTGGGAAATTCATGGTGCGTTTGCTCTGCTTTCAAAATGCGGTAAGGTCTTCTGCTTTGTGGCTGACTGCCTTGGAGCCAGCAGATAGCCGGACATGTACAATTCGAATCATGCAGGTCTTGTGAGTAAGTTAATTTTATTTTTAAACTACTTACAATTCAAATGGCATTTAGAAAAATTATAGCTTGGATTTAGGCATTTTATCACTTTTTATCTTTAAGTTTTTTTTGTTTTTTTTTTTTTTTAATTTTAAAATGCCTCTGTAATTTAGTTAAGAAGCCAAGCTCCATACAGAAAAGCTCCTTTCTTAGCACCTGTGTTTTGAGGGTTTTTTGGATGTGTCTTTCTTTTGTGGGCAGCAGTGCACACCTTGACCGGTTTTCTTGAGCATCTTTTTAGTTTTATTGAGAAGTATTTTAAGTTGAGCTTGTCTGAGCTCGATTGCTTACGTCTGACACAGTCTCAAGTTTCCAGTGAATGGTAACAAAGACTGTAGAGTGTTGTTGGTCCTGCAGGGAGAGGCATGCTTCCTTAGACCAGGTAAGAGAGGCAGACCCAGCTTGTTTCTCAGCCCCGTGAGTTTTCACTGGGTTTTTATTTGTTAAGCAGCTGCCAGACTAAATAGAAAATTAGCCAGGAACATGCTGATTTCAAGACGACCTTGCTGGTTACAGATAGAAAAACTACAGAGCATGGGGGTAGGGTGGGGGGAGGGGTAGTTATCCTAGTTTATCCTCAGCTATTTATATAAATTAATTACAATGCAGAGATAATTCTGGAATTCAGTTTTTTATATTTAGGAGTTAAAGAAGCAGTTGAAGACATCAGTCATTTTAAAGATACTTCATAGTTATTCCTTGTGGAAGCAATTCTAGTGGTAATTTTTACTTTCATTTTTTCCCAGTAAATAAAATAAGGTTTCCGCTTATTAAATATTTTCTCATTTATGAAAACTTTTAAATTGTCAACAATAAAGTATGCTTCCTCAGAATCTTTAGAAATCAACCTGACACGAAAATATTCAGCCTTTGTAGTTATTTCGTTTCTTTTTTCTCCTACAATTTTCTTCACAGTATTTGTGCTTTGAAAATGTCAGCTGTATTCTAATGAAGCTCCGGCATTGTTTGCTCATAAAGGAGCCGGTGCATTCCACTGCTTGATGGTTTATTATGAGGCGCCGCGTGAGAGGGGGTGGCACCATTTGGTGTCTGCCTCTTGGGGTGGTGACTGCCATTATGTTAGCTTTGGATTGGCAAAGAAAATATAGCATGCAAGGAGCTATACAGAATCTGGATACTGTGAAGAAAATCCTATTCCTAAACAATTCTTAGTGAGCCACGAATGTGTAACAGCTTGATTGAGTTGGTCATTCCAAGTGTACCCTGGAAGTCTGCATTATGGTTACAATTTATATTCTGTGAAGCACATATCTTGATTTTTTTTTAAAAAATCATACCTTTTGCTTTAATAAGGAAACATATGTTTTTGTTAGCAATAACATTTTAATGGCTATGATAATATTTTAAGTAAAGAAGTTTAAGGAACTCAGTGTCAGTAGGGAGGGGGAGTTGGAGAGGGGCAGAGAGCCTTTCTTTCAGTTAGGAAAGCCCTGGTGAAGAAAAAGAAGCAACAGATGTTTCTTCTGTTACAATTGAAGTTGTTTCATTCAAAATTCAACAGTAGCTGAAATGAGGAGAGAGGGGTCATAAATCTGACCTAAATGGCAAATAAATAAAACAGCCATTTAACATTTATTTAAAATTCATCCTTTATAGTCAGGATTTGAGACTCAACATAACAAAAATGAGTATAAGTTTTTGTTAAAGAGGCTTTTAAAAAGAAGCCTTAAAAGTTGTGTAATGAAAACAGGAGAAAGTTTCAGTGCATTTAAGTTATAGGAAATAGAACATTATGTTAGATTTAACTCTTAAACCCCAAAGTCAAATAAAATATATGGAAAATGCTTAGTTACAGAAGTTTGTAATTTCACAAAGGCTTCAAATGGAGTAGGAAACACCAGTCCATGTTGATAGGCCATTTCTACAACATGAGATTTTCTGGATGAAAAATAATGGGAGAAATGTTTTGATAATTAAAGTGATATGTTGTAGTTTGTCTGAAAAAATGGTAAGGTTAGGCTGGTTGCTTATGGAAAAAAGGATGATGTTTATTTGCTGGAAAGAGCAGGAGGGAAGATAATATGAATATAATGAAAGCAGTCATATTTTTAAAAAGTTTTTTATTCATCAAATTCATTATGAATAAAATAAAAACCTTTTCTTTTATAAGTAACACAAAGGGGAATTCTGTGTTCTTACATAATTTGCACTTATACATATTAAAGCTATTTTTAGGGTGTGGGGAGCTATATGGTCTTATATGTAGCTCAGTCTGTTACAACTTTGTGGGGGGAGATGTGGGGGGGAAGAGGGGGGCAGGTACAAGGTTGCACTATGTAGCTCTAACTGGCTTGGAACTCAGATCAACTTCCCTCTGCCTCCCTCATGCTGGTTTTAAAGGTATAAGCCACCATGCTGTTCCTGATCTAGTTTTTTTGGTTTGTTTGTTTTTTGGTTTTTTTCGAGACAGGGTTTCTCTATATAGCTCTGGCTGTCCTGGAACTCACTCTGTAGACCAGGCTGGCCTCGAACTCAGAAATCCGCCTTCCTCTGCCTCCCAGAGTACTGGGATTACAGGTGTGCTCCACCACCGCCTGGCTCTGTTCCTGATCTAGAACAATTGATCCACCTGCTTCCGTCCCCAGAGTGCTAAGATAATAGAAATAGGCCACCACTCCCATCTAACTTTATGGGGGTCTTTTAGCTTTGGTAGTATGAGTGACTGAACCTAGGCATGAATGCTGCCATTAAGCTGTATCCTCTCAGCTTTTATACTTTTCTTAAATCTTTACTGGGCTGGAGAGATGGCTCAGTGGTTAGAGCACTACCTGCTCTTCCAGAGGTTCTGAGTTCAATTCCCAGCAACCACATGGTGGCTCACAACCATCTGTAATGAGATCAGATTCCCTCTTCTGGGTGTGTATGAATATTGTTACAGTGTACTCATATACATTAAATAAATAATTCTTTTTAAAAAAATTTTTATTACTAACAGATTGGGCCATGAATGCACACATGTGGAGTCAGCTCTCTTCCCCCAGCTATGGCTCCTGGGATGCATACTCAGGTCATCAGCCTTGAGGAAAAAACACTTTAACCACTGAGCTGTGCATATCTTGGGCCTCTTTATACTTTTCTTAAAGTTAGCCTTTTGTTTATTTGTTTGGGGTGGCTTTTACTTTCTGATTTGTTTTTTTGTTTTTGTTTTTTGTTTTTTTTCGAGACAGGGTTTCTCTGTGTCGCCCTGGCTGTCCTGGAACTCACTCTGTAGTCCGGGCTGGCCTCGAACTCAGAAATCCTCCTGCCTTTGCCTCCCAGAGTGCTGGGATTACAGGCGTGCGCCACCACTGCCAGGCAATTGATTTGTTTTGTTTGTTTGTTTGTTTGTTTGTTTGTTTTTTGAGACAGGGTTTTTCTGTGTAGCCCTGGCTGTCCTGGAACTCACTTTGTAGACCAGGCTGGCCTCGAACTCAGAAATCTGCCTGCCTCTGCCTCCCAGGTGCTGGGATTAAAGCCGTGTGCCACCACCGCCCGGCACACCAGATCTTTTTTAAAAATTTTATATGTATAGGTGTTTTGCCCAAATATATTTCTGTTCATCACTTGACATTCCTGGTGCTTGTGGAGGGCATCAGATCCCCTGAACTCTGGAAGAGCAGATAGTGCACCTAAACACTAAGCCACCTCTCCACTGCCAGCACCAGGTCTTTTATGTTATTATTTATTATTTTCCATATCTTACTCTGTAAAGTTAGTAGTAATATTTAGTTGCCAAAAAATCTTAAGCTACACTTTGAATTTTGAGCATTGGTCAAATATTATGTAGTTTCTAAATATTTAATGTCCTAAGAAGACTGGAAATAACTTCAACATTAAAGGAAAATATTAAAAATTTTTCTTGTTTTCAGCTAGGATCTGTAGGTTTTCTTGAAGGTATTCTTCAAATAAGGATGACAGACTTTCGAGACTTTGAAGTCTTAAAGATTGCTCTAATATTAAGATAAAATTCTAAAATTGATCTACATTCTCTTTCAAGGAATAACAACAATCTTGATCAAAGAATATAAATTTCGGGGGTGAGAGAAAAAAAGAATATAAATTTCAATGGAACAGACAACCTTTAAAAAAGTGTTTGGCCTTATGTAGAATATGTAACTGTAATAGCATTTTTCATTTACTTATACTTAAGTAAAGTATACATTAAGTATATTTAAATAGTTTTTTTTAATTACTTATAAGATAGGCTCTTTTGGGACTGGAGAGATAGCTCAGTGGTTAAGAGCACTGACTGCTCTTCCAAAGGCCCTGAGTTCAAATCCCAGCAACTACATGGTGGCTCACAACCATCTGTAATGAGATCTGACATACTCCTCTGGTGCATCCGAAGAAAGCTCCAGTGTACTTACATATAATTAATATATATATACATATATACACATACATACATATATATATATATATATATATATATATATATATATATATATGATAGGCTCTTTTGAAGTTGAGGCTGTCCTCAAACTGTGTATCTAAGTTCAACCTTGAACACCTCCATGGCAGGTATCAGTGTCGATTTTATAATGTAGACAAGATTACCAAGTTATACAATAAGAAAAGCAGCAGTAACAGTAGTACAGAAATCATTGGAATTTTAACATTTCAAATTAAGTCTACCAAATAGGAAGTAGAAAACAAATCAGTTAGCCAGGCGGTGGTGGCGTACGCCTGTAATCCCAGCACTTGGGAGGCAGAGGCAGGCGGATTTCTGAGTTCCAGTCCAGCCTGGTCCACAGAGTGAATTCCAGGACAGTCAGGACTACACAGAGAAACCCTGTCTCGAAAAACCAAAAAAAGAAAAAAAAAAAAGAAAAAGAAAAAGAAAACAAATCAGTTGAATTATCTTAAGATGAACACCTGGTATCTCTATAGGAGTAAATTATACAGTCATTGTGTATTCAACATATAATGTGTGTGCATATATCATATGTACACATGCCACCATATATATATATATATGGTGTACAGAGAACCTTGTGGATTTGTTCTCTTTTTCTACCTTCATGTGTGTTCTTGGGACTGAACTCAACTTGTCAGGCTTGTGTGGCAAATGTTTTTGCATGCTGAGCCATCATACTGACCTATATTTATTTTTATTATTTTTATACTATATAGGATATATATGTATTATATATCTCCATATATATAATCCATATATCCATATATCTATCTCTACATCTTTATATACTCTATCTATATAATTGTGCATACAGGGTATATCTACATATACCCTCTATAAGAACGAGTTCCTATTACACTATAGTTATATCTTTTCATATACTTATAAGAGACTCTTTTGTAGTTGAGTCTGGCCACAAACTATATAGTTTAGTGCAAACTTAAACATCTAATACTAACTGCTTCCTTCTTAGGGTTGAGATTACAGGCCATTACTCTCAGTTTTATGTGGTCCAGATGTGGAACCCAGGACTTCATGCTTGCTAAACAAGCACTGTACCATAGTTTTTTTATTGAGACAAGGTCTAAGCCGGGCATGGTAGCACATGCCTGTAATCCCAGCATTTGGAAGGCAGAGGCAGGCAGATTTCTGAGTTCAAGGCCAGCCTGGTCTACAGAGTGAGATCCAGGACAGCCCGGGCTACACAGAGAAACCCTGTCTCGAAAAACCAAAAAAAAAAAAAAAAAAAAAAAAAAAAAAAAAAGACAAGGTCTTCTTCTATAACCCAGGCTGACTTTGACTCACTATGTAGCTCTGAAATAATTTCTTTATACTCATATATACACATATATTCATATTGTCTTTCCATTTCTATCTATATATCTAGTAGTCTAGATTGGCCTCAGACCTACTATATAGTTGAAGATGGCCTTGACCTTCTGATTATCATATCTTCATTCCCCAGATGCTGGGGTAATAATTGAGCTCTACATTCAGTTGAAAATAGAAGACTTTCCTTTTTTGAGGCAAGGTCTTTGTGTGTGTGTGTGTGTGTTTTTGGTTTTGGTTTTGGTTTTTGGTTTTTCGAGACAGGGTTTCTCTGTGTAGCTCTGGCTGTCCTGGAACTCACTCTGTAGACCAGGCTGGCCTCAAACTCAGAGATCCACCTGCCTCTGCCTACCAAGTGCTGGGATTAAAGGCATGCGCCACCACCGCCCGGCGAGGCAAGGTCTTAATTAATAGCTTTGCCTGGCCATACATGTGAACTCTCACTCAACACACACACACACACACACACACACACACACACACACACACACACACAAACACACACAGAGTTCAGGCTGGCTTCTGATTTGCCTCTCTCCTCCTGTTTCAGCCTCCAGAGTACTGGGATTGGGATATAGGCATATGCCATAACACCTTAATTTCCAATAAGCTCTACCACAGTTAGTATACTGTCCAAAGCATGTGATGATAGAAGACTTTGGGAATAAGATGTGCTTGTGGATTTGTCTTCATTGTGAACTCTTCATCATTAAACTGATATCTTAGAGAAGTCAGATTTACCTGTTCATTATTTCTCAAGTCAGTGTTCCCATAGAGTAATTGATAAAGTTATTCTCACTGTCTTACATAGACATATACAACTTGAATGACTACCTATGAATTTCTCATTGGTGGGGTAGGGGTACAAGGGAAAATTTGCATGCTGTGTATATTTCTTATTCAAAGAAACCTTTTACCTTGTTATTTAGAAATACATGGATACAATATTTCAGGCAATTTTTTAAATGTATTCATGGACACTTTATGTGTGTGTGTCTGTGCCTGTGTCTGTGTTTTTGTGTATACATAATCATGTTACATAGCCCATGCTGGCCTTTAAAGTGGCTATAAATCCTCCTGCCTTGGTTTTTCAAGTGTTGGGGTACAGATATTTGCTGCCATGCAGGTGAGGATCCAGGAGCTTATTGTATAGTGACATTGTTTTCTACCATGTTTTAGACAACAGATTTTTCAAGTGAATTTTTAACTGACAGCTCTAAATGTGGAATCTAACAACACAGAACTTTGGTTTTGGTAAATTACTCATTTGTGGTGAAAATCTGGCAGATTTTTGATGCTACAAAACCCACTGATTTGAAGTACTTTCTGTATGCTGGGAAGAGAACTTTTTTCTTAGTGTTTTCTTAGTGTATATTAATCATACATAATGGATTTCATTATAACATTTTTATATATGCACATAATGTATCTTGAACATAATTATCCCCCCAACTTGTTTTTGTATCTCCATTGCTGCTTCTAATCCCTTTCTTCTTCCCCACTTGCCTGCCTTCTACTCACCCACCTCAGTTTTGTCTGTGTGATCCAATGAGTTTCATTAGGGATGTCCACAGAAACATAACTGAGAGTTTGTTTACAGAAAACATGTGCACCTTATAAAGTGGCTGTATCATTGAATACAGTGATACAGGAAAAAAATTCTTGTTCAATTATTAACCATTAAGTGTGTATAAATCTTCAGGAAAAGATGAGGGAGATAGAACTTTTTAAAAGATTTTATGTATATGGGTGATTTGCACACCATCGAGGGCATTAGAGCCCATTGTAGATGGTTGTGAGTGCCTTGTGCGTGTTAGGAATTGAACTAAGACTCTCTGGAAAAGCAGCCAGTGCTCTTAACCACTGAGCCATCTCTCTAACCCCAGAATTTTTAATGAGAATATGCAACTGAGTTTGTCCTGGAACTTGTTATATCCTTAAGACAGGTCTCAAACTCATGATCCTGCCTCAGCCTTCTAACTCCTAGGGTTACAGATAGATTATGGAAATGTGACAGCCTGCCCAGAATATCATTTAATACAGATAGTGGGTTCTCTCCCATTAATATGGTAATTCAGTCTACAGCCTTGTATAGCTAGTCAATTACTCTTCACTGAGATACATTCTTTTTCACTTAAAAAAAGTTTTGTTTTGTTTGTTTGTTTGTTTGTTTAAGCTGGATGTGGTGGTATATACCTTTAATCCCAGCACTTGATAGGCAGAAGCAGGTGGATCTCTGTTGAGTTCAAGGCTAGCCTGGTCTCCATACTAAGTTCCAGGACCAAATAATAGAGAGACCTTGTGTCAAACAAAACAAAAATGTATTTTTAAACATTTATTTTTCTTGTATGTTTCTGTATGTACATAAGCATATTATGCACATGTGTGGAGGTCAGAGAAAAATGTGTTTCCCAGGGATCAAAATCAGTTTGGCCGGCTTGATAGCAGGTATTTTAATCCATTGCACCATCTTGCTGGCCTCTTACTTTTTGAGGAAGGATCTCAGTAAACGCTTAGGCAGACCTGGAAATTTCAGTCCTTTGGACTCAGCTTCTCTAGTAGCTAGGATTTCAGGCCTTTTCACAAGGCCTGGGTATGAATACGTTTTTAGTGCACAGTAAATTTTGTTGATGTTGATATATAACAATAAGATTTCTTGCTTTTTGTAGTCTTCTAAAAATACAGGACTGACAGAAAGGCTCTGTGGGTAAAGGTGTTTGCCACTAAGCCTGTTGAGTTTTGCTCTCTAGAACTCATGTGGTGGAAGGAGAGAAACAACTGCAAGTTGTCTTCTGACCTCTTATGTGATGCTTATATCACACCTGCAATGTGTGTGTGTGTGTGTGTGTGTGTGTGTGTGTGTGTGTACACATGCATGCATGCATGCAAGCAAAGAACTGTTAATGTAGGAAGCTTTGGTAATCTTCCTGTAGTGTGGATCTTCTTGTCAAGCGAGAACACAAATACCCTGCAGAGGTTTGAGTGACCTATTTAGAATGTTTTGGAGCATAATGATCCCATATTTATTTTCTAAGGAAAAGAACTACCTGTGGCTCCTAATTCATGGATGATTTTTGTTCTGTTTGAACTTATGTCCTAAATTATAAAATATTTAGATCCCAACTTTTTAAATTAACATCTTTTTCTAATTATTCTAAACTTTTATAAATAGAAAATCTCTAACTTGAGTGTAAATTAAAAACAATTTATTTGTTAATACAATCTGGATGCCATCTGAGAGGAATTCATAAGCTTCATGAGATTAATTTCCAATTAAATTTTGAGTTTGGTTTTTTTGAGACAGGGTTTCTCTGTATAGCCCTGGCTGTCCTGGAACTCACTCTGTAGACCAGGCTGGCCTCGAACTCAGAAATCCGCCTGCCTCTGCCTCTGCCTCCCAGAGTGCTGGGATTACAGGCGTGCGCCACCACTGCCCGGCGTTTTGAGTATTTTTACAGCTATAGGTCTGATCACGTGGTCACACCCAGCCACCTCCATCTCCTACAGCCACTCAGTGGCTGTTTGTCTGAGATAAAATGTGCTGCTTTTTGCTTATTCTCTTCATGGGGCCTATGAACAAAGCTTACTTGCCATCTGGCCATGCGTCAGTGACAGACTAGTTAAAGATGGGATGAACATTGAGACACTAGGACATGTACAAAGAGATTGTCGAATTACTGAGCACTTTCTCTTTTATAAAAGTAAATTCAATGTGGTAGAAATAACTATTATTTTTTAATTAGAAACATAACAGTTCTTCCTAATTAGTTGAAGTGCTTTTAAAAACATGAATTTCTACTTAGTTTTTGACTCAGTAGGTGTCCACTGGATCCCTGAAATGCATTTTAAATGAGAACCCATGTCACCTCTCCCCATGCAGTGCAGAGTATAAGCAGACACATAGGGAAGGACAGTTATACTGGACTAGGTAAGCCAGGCTGCTTGAGGATCTATAGTAAACATACGAAATTATTTTTCAAAAAACAGTGTACCAAAATAAGTATTAATCTGAATGAAAGAGACATGGGAAAATTAAGAATTGTTTCTAAGACTGAATAAGATAGAAAAAGAACAAAATTTTGTTTGATTAGATATAAAGAATGGAGTGAAGAAACAACTAGAGCAAACTGGTGGATGAGGCAGGTGTTTGGAGGTAAGTGACTTTACCATGTTAAAGAGAGGACTAGATGTGCACCTTGTACTACTTTTATTTATTATTTATTATATGTAAGAACACTGTCGCTGTCTTTAGACACACCAGAAGAGGCATCAGATCTCATTATGGATGATCGTGAGTCACCATGTGGTTGCTGGGATTTGAACTCAGGACCTTCAGAAGATCAGTCAGTGCTCTTAACCACTGAGCTATCTCTCCAGCCCGTGCCTCATACTTCTTAATAAACCTTTGTACATGTACATGTTTATAAGACTAGCACACAATCGGAAATGCAACTTGTTAAGATAGGTAGACTATGACTGTGTGTGAGTGTGCGCGCGCGTGTGTGCCTGTGCATCCCCCTATCCCTGTCTGTGACTCCATCCATCTGTTGGCCCACGTATAATGTGTACTTCAGATTAGGGAACAAAAGTAAATCAGTATTACTTTGACCTCCTTCATTTTTATATTACAAAATTTAAGAGAAAGGGTTTATAAAGTTGACTACCTCGAAAGCATTATATGGAGAATTAAGTATAAAACAAAACCTGCCAGTTGTGGTGGCTCATCCTGTAATTCCAGTGCATGGGAAGCTGAGACAGAACCACTGGGCACCAAGGCAAGGCAAGGCTCAAAAAGGAAAGGCAAAGGCAGATCTGCTGGCTCTCACCTTGTAATCCCATTACTTTCGGGCTGAGTAAAGCAGTAGAGTTGCTGAGAGGCCATCCTGGGCTATCTAGTTCCAGGACAGACTAAATTACAAAATGAGATCCTGTCTCAGGGAAAAAAAACAACACACAGCAAAAACTTTCAAGTTGGAAAAAAATTTGCTGCAAGCATAACACAATAATCTTACTCTTTGATTATTTGAAGAGATCCTACAATAAGTGGCTAACAACTAGTAGAAAGGAGTAATTCTCAGGAAAAACAATCACATATTATTTTGTTGGTTGGTTTGAGTTCCCTATGTAGCTGAGGATGGCCTTGAGTGCCTGATTGCTGAGTGTACTTTCTCACACACACACACACACACACACACACACACACACACCATGGTATAAATGTAGAAGTTAGGACTTATAAAAATCTGTTGACTACCATTTTCCTCCAGAGCTATAACTCGGGGGTCAAACCTGGTTGTATGTGCTTTTATTTGCTAAGTCATCTTGCAAGTTCATCCTTTGTGCTATCTTAAAGTTATTCATTCATTTGTTTGTTTGTTTGTTTGTTTATTAAAAACCTCACTTTGTAGCCCATTTTGACCTGAAATTCACTATGTAGCAAATACTGGAGTTGAAATTATTTCAACTTCAGTGCTGAGATTAGGCCTTAGCTTCTATGCCCAGCCTCCTTTGTAGTCTTCCTTCTTTGTTGCTTTTGTAAATAATACTTGAAATACTTAAAATAATGTGTATGCATGCATGTCTGTGTGTGGCACACATAGGCCAGAAGGCATCCATTTCTCTGGAGAATGATTTGAACATGCAGACATGTTATATATCACATTGCTATGTGAACAATGAAGCAAGCGCTGCTACCTTGGCCTCTGAAAAGTCCCTTGATGCTTGATGTGGTGAGAATGGGCATGGAAGATGTTGGGGGGGGCAGAAATTTGAAAGTAAAAGGGGACATTTATAGATAACAAGAAGGAAGGAGAGCTGCAGTTGATATAGGGCTTTATATATCCTTATAAGGACTTAAGACTTTTTTTTCTGTTTCAAGTGACATTTTATTGCAGTTGGTATAACAAATTACAAGTTTAAACTATAACTTGGTAATTTTAGTCAGGCAGCAAGTTGCTACAAATTGCTTATTCAAATGTGGTCACTAGACAACTCTAGCCTTACTGGCCAATAGAGTTAAGCCACTAACCACTTAGTGACTTGTTCATTTCTTGTACAGTTCATTACACTGTAATTTCAATAGACAGCAATACAGGAAGAGTTCTTCACACAGACAAGTTATCACTTAATTCTCTCTGGCTGTCACAATTAAGGTAGATACATTCACATAACTGGCTGAGCTTGAGACTCTGTAGTAGCTTTAGATCTTCAATGCACTTAGCAATTGTCTCCTTTTCCTGATGTGCAGAAATGCTCTGCACCACATGCTTCTCCACCAGTCTCTAAATGCTCTTGCTCCTTGTGACACATCATGTCCTGTACAGAAATATGGTAGTCCAGGTGATTCTTTTACCTCCTTATATTCTTTGTGTAGCTGTTCTAGTAAGTGACCTCCACAGCCAGGGCAATGTTATTCCTCTGAACACAGTCTTCTTTCTTATACAACCTAGCTCCACCTGTGGGCTGGTTCCATTAGCATTTGTAATTAGAATGCTTTAGAGGCTTGCTTACAAGGCAGTCTTTTTTTTGTTTTGTTTTGTTTTTGTTTGTTGTTTTTTGAGACAGGGTTTCTCTGTGTAGTCCTGACTTGTCCTGGAACTCACTCTGTAGACCAGACTGGCCTTGAACTCAGAAATCCACCTTTCTCTGCCTCCCAAGTGCTGGGAGTAAAGGCATGCACCACCACCACTGCCCAGCTACAGGGCAGTCTTATGGAAGCATTTTCTCAGTTGAGATTTCTGTTCTCAAATAACTCTAAGTGTGTCAAGTTGACAACTAACCAGGACTTGGATCTAAATTCAGCAATTTAATCCAGAGGATCATTAGACTCTAAAGTGTATTTAAATGCATGAGGCTAAGGTCATTTTATCCAATAAGGAAAGGTTGATAAATGAGGTTGGAGAACTGAGGCCTAGGGCTTCAGAACAGTTCAGAGAGGAAAGCCAGCCATCAACAATGGAATAGCCAGTTGAGTAGGAGACGACTGAGAGGCTTGACCCAGATGCCAAGTGAGAAACAGCATTTCACAGGATGTAGTACAATCCTGTAAAATGCTACTGAGAGGTTGAGTTGAAAATTAAGGCCTGGTCTTGGACTCAGCAACATGGAGATATTGATAAGAGCTACTTAAGTGAATTTTTTTTTTTTTTTTTTTTTTTTTTTTTTTTGGTTTTTTTCGAGACAGAGTTTCTCTGTGTAGTTCGGGCTGTCCTGGAACTCACATTGTAGACAAGGCTGGCCTTGAACTCAGAAATCCACCTGCCTCTGCTTCCCAAGTGCTGGGATTACAGGCATGCGCCACCACCACCCGGCTTAAGTGAAATTTTTAAAGAGGAAAATGGGAAGGGGTTCAAGAGAATCAACAATGGAGGAAGTGGACACTGTAAATGTCCATAGATTTTGAGAGTAGTTTTACTGTGGAGGTCAACAGGAACGGGTTGGTAGCGATAGCTCTTAGCATTAAGTGGCAGAAAGTACTGTCGTGGGTCCTGAACAATGGATACTACATAGATCACACCACACAACAGATCTAACGCAAGAGGTTTATTGGGGAAGGAGCAAAGAGGTGACATAAACGAGAGACAGACAGGATGGGGGAGGGTGTGCATGATGTCAACAGGGACCGTTTAAAGGTGTGCAAGTTGCATCAGAATATATGAACCTCATAGGGACGGTGGAGGGGAGTACCCAGCCACAGTGGTGATGATGTAAGTTGCTCCACTGGCATTAATGCATGATTAAGAGAAGTTGGATTTTTTTGTTTTGTTTGTTTTCAAAGTAGAAGAAATGATGCATGTTTGTGTGCTGAGATTGATCCAGTAAAGAGAACGATTGTTTTGATGCAGGAGACCTTTAAAGGTAGGGTGGCTAGAGTAACATAAGTTAGACAAGTAAATGAATTAGGTGGCTTAAAAATAAAAGAGCTGGCTGAAGTAACAAGCGAGGAAAAGCCAAGAGAAATGCATGACCTATATTACACTTCTTACTAATAAACATGAATTCATTTATACTGTTTTCTCTCTTTAAGTAAGGTCTTCCTATAGACCAGGTTAGTCACAAACTTGCTTTGTAGCTCAAGATGTCCTTGAACTCTTAATCCTGATTCCCTCTTCTCAGGAGGTGGGACTATAGCCATGGGTCTCCATACCTGGCTTTCTCCTTCATTTTTGTATAAAAGTATAATCTACAGGCCAGTCAGATGGCTGATGGGTGAAGGTGCTTACCGCTCAAGCCAGGCATCCAGGAACCCATATAAAAGTGGTAGGAAAGAACTGACTGCACAAAGCTGTCCTCTGAGAACTCCATACAGGTGTCATGGTATGCACTTAACCCACTAATTATTATTAACAAATAAATTTAAAAATATATAATTAATGTACAAGAGAATTAACCCTTCTTAGCTTAGACTTTTAGTTCCACAGATGTTATCACAATGTAGGTCTCGCTTTCTTTGTGACATGGTCTTGCTGTTTAGTTATGGCCAATATGAAACTTATAACTCACAGCAGTCATTCCTCTCAGCCTCAAGAATGTTAACATTACAGGTTGGACACCATGCCAGCAGCTTATCTTAAACTGTGTGTGTGTGTGTGTGTGTGTGTGTGTGTGTGTGTGTGTGTGTGTTGAGACAGAGTCTATGTAGTCATGGAACTCACTACATAAAAATCAAGCTGGTCTCAAACTCATAGAGATCTTCCTGCTTCTGCCTCCCAGATGCTGGGATTAAAGGTATGTGCTACTCTACCCAGCCATTTTAAACTTTTATTAAGAACTGTAGATTGGTTTAGACTGTGAAACTGAAACCTCTACATGCAGATTTTTTAAATTACATTTATTTATTTATGATTGCATACACACATGTTTATGTGTGCAGTTACTTTCCCTTTACCATGCCAGTTCCAGGGATCAAATATAGGTCCTTAGACTTAGCAAGCACCAAGTCCCTTAATCCACTGAGCCAACTTGCCTCAAATTCTAGATCCTTCTGCTTCAATGTCCTGTAGTAGGATTAAAAGTTGTCTTAGTCAGGGTTTCTATTCCTGTACAAACATGACCAAGAAGCAAGTTGGGGAGGAAAGGGTTTATTCATTTTACACCTCCACATTGCTGTTCATCACCAAAGGAAGTCAGGACTGGAACTCAATATGGTCAGGAACTTGGAAGCAGGAGCTGATGCAGAGGCCATGGAGGGATGTTTCTTACTGGCTTGCTTACCCTGGCTTGTTCAGCCTGCTCTCTTATAGAACCCAAGACTACCAGCCCAGAGATGGCACCACCCACAAGGGGCCCTCCCCCCTTGACCACTAATTGAGAAAATGCCTTGCAGCTGGATCTCATGGAGGCACTTCCCCAACTGAAGCTCCCTTTTCTGTAATAACTCCAGCCTGTGTCAACAAAACCAGCCAGTACAAAGGTGTACACAGCCATATGCATCATCAATCTTGAGAAAATAAACATATAATTTAGGCTGTTTGATAGGAAGTTTGACATCCAGTTGGAAAAGTTAGGGAATCCAGTCTCTGCTGATAAGTTTTTAGAATTGTATGCAAGAGACTAAACTAGGTTCTGGAATACAATTAAGGCAACCTAGTTCATTTACTGTAAAGCCGAAAGTAATAACAGGTTTACAAGATGCCCAGAGACCTGTCCAACACCTAGACCACAGAAGCTAGGCAGTTTTTCAGGGTAAGATGACACTTAGAATAGAGGTTCCTCTATAGGATAGTGTACAAATTACCAACTTAATTAAACTTCAGTTTCTTCATGTATAAAAGCTGTTTTACACTTTTACCTTCAGCATAGTGAGATCCCTGAGGAAAATGCATGGGACAGAGATAGAACATTTTAAAAGAGATAGAGAGAATATAAGAGATAAAGGTTGTTGGGGATGTTGTCTTCCGGGTATGACAAGGCTATGATATTCTTAAACTCACAACAGCTATAATTACCTATATAAGACCTACACAAGATTGGGCCTGTCAGCATCTCATCATGGCGTGGGAGAGGGACTCATGAGTGTGCTCCCTCCCAAAGGTCTGTAGTAGGTTGTTCATGGTTATTGGAGGAGGAAGAGATGTTTAACCAGAGTGGCATAACTGGCAAGATGCCCATGCTCCTAGCCTCTCGCCTCTAATGAAACCCACTGGGCTACCGGGGTGAGGGATGAAATGAGAAAGGGACTCAGTAGGAGTTGGAAGAAGACAAGGGAGGGTAAGGTAGAGCAGGTGAATATGATCAAATATATGCATATAAGAAAATGTTATAATCAAATTCAAGTGAATATCATATATCATATATATTATATAATTATATATTATAATATATCATGTATTGTGATATACTATATCACATACAATATTATGTTAATGTCATATTAGCATGTATCATTTATATTATTTTATTTATTCATTTATTTATTGGTTTTTTTTTTTTTTTGAGACAGGGTTTCTCTGTGTGGCCCTGGCTGTCCTGGAACTCACTTTGTAGACCAGGCTGGCCTCAAACTCAGAAATCCACCTGCCTCCGTCTTCCAAGTGCTGGGATTAAAGGCGTGTGCCACCACCACCTGGCTAAGTTTAAGAAGCAAGTTTAAGTTTTTAAATGAAATTTAAATAAAGAATATATCGAATAAAAATTATATATATATATATATATAAAAGTTTTTAAATGGCTAAGTTTAAGAAGCAAGCAACAAAGCTGGGCGTGGTGGCGCATGCCTGTAATCCCAGCACTTGGGAGGCAGAGGCAGGCGGATTTCTGAGTTCGAGGCTAACCTGGTCTACAGAGTGAGTTCCAGGACAGCCAGGACTACAAAGAGAAACCCTGTCTCGAAAAACCAAAATAAATGAATGAATGAATGAATGAATGAATGAAGCAAGTAACAAAAGAAACTGCTTCTGGTACAATAGCAGCATCACAAAAATTATTATAAAACATCTGTTTCATTGTACTGTAACTTTGTTGTTAAGTAGACAAGCCATTTTATAAATTTCCTGTTAAATACAAATAAGATTATTTAACAGAACTGCTTATATTCACTTCAACAAAGAGGTTTGTATGTATTTCAATTAAGACTTTTTGGTTTTTTTTTTTTTTTTTTTTTTTTTTTTGTTTATTTTGCTTGGTTTTTTCCAGATAGGGTTCCTCTGTATCCCTGGCTGTCCTGGAACTCATTCTAAAGATCACACTGGGCTCAAACTCAGAGACCTACCTGCCTCTGCCTCCCAAGTGCTAGGATTAAAAGTGTGCACAACTACCCCAGATACAATATGTCTCCAAATGTAAATTAGGAGAATGGACTAGGCCCATTGGTGTATACAAAAGTCAACTTGGTACTGCAGAAGACTGACTTCATACTCATCTGTCTTTTTAGGTAACATTTCACTTGTTGCCTTTCCAGTTTCAAGCACCAATTCACCAACAAAGATTTTACCGAAAACCTTAGGGCCAATAAATGTGAATGTTGGACCCCAAATGGTAAGAAAATTATTACATTTTAGAATTGACACTTTGCTTAGACAAGACTAATTTATAATTATGCTGAAGATGTTTGATCACATATTCTATTTAATTTTAGTTATCTCATTTATCCTAAATAAAAGTTTTGTTTTTATCTCAGTATAATTAAGTTTTAATTTATATTAATAAATATTAATAAATGTTTTGTGTTCTTTATGTTTAATTTTAACATTTCAATCTGTGGGTTCTGAATATGTAACATTAAGGGTTTTCTCCTTTTATGAGGCCTCTCTTAAGTTTTGTTGCTTAATTAACTTAAAATTATTGTAGTCTACCAGTTTTATAACTTTTGTGGAAACCATGTGTGCTCATATAAATTGAGTATGTAATTGAATAGTTGAATTTATACTTGGAGCTATAGATTTCAATTTTTTTATTAAAAGATTATTATAAGTAAGCTCAGGCTTGAACTTATATTTTGGGAAACAGAGGCAGGAGGATGACAACAAGGATAATTGGTCTACTTAGTTCCTTCCAATCCAGGGATTACATAGTGAAACCCTGACTGGAGAGGAGGGGGGACAGGGTAGACAGGTAGAAAGAAAGGACGTGAGTGAGTGTGTGCAAATAACCAGGGAAGCAACAGTATGCCATTTAATTCTTAACCCTAAAAATACTGGATGAAAAATAAGTATACGTGTGTTTCTTTAAAGGCATATATTAATCCTGCTAGAGTTTGAAATATGTAGCCCTCTCAGGAAACCTTGTTTATAATTACAGTTGCATTAGATTACTCTGACCAACCCGGTAAGTGGTACATGCCTGTAATCCTAGCACTTGGGAGATAGAGGCAATCGGATCTCTGTAAGTTTGAGGCCAGCCTGGTCTACAAAGCAAGTTCCAGAACAGCCAGGACTATTACAAAGAGAAACCATGTCTCCAAAAACCTAAACAAAACAAAACAAAATTACTCTGCTCAGGTTTGATGGTTCTTGCCTATAAGCCCTGCACTCAGGAAGCTGAGGCCAGAGGGGATCTTAGTACATTTGAAGCTAGGACGACTCTCTCAAAAAGCCTACTGTAGGGCACTAGAGAGATGGCTTTGTACTTAAGATCACCGACTATGCAGAGGGACTGACTTGGTTCCCAGCAGCTAGTTATGGGGCTCACAGCTGTCAATGATAGTCAGGGATCTAACACCCTCTCCTGGCCTCTATGACACCAGGCATGGAAGTGGTGCACAGACGTCCATGCAGGCAAAATGCCCATACATAGAAAAGACTACTGTTAAAAACAAGTAAGGTAACCAAAACCTTATACCTAATTTAAAATCTTAATATTTTTGTTTTGTTTTGTTTTTTGTTTGTCAAGACAGGGTTTCTCTATGTAGCCCTGGTTGTCCTGGAGCTCACTTTGTGACCAGGATGGCCTCAAACTCAGAAATCCACCTGCCTCTGTCTCTCAAGTACTAGGATTACAGACGTGTGCCACCACGCCCGGCTTATTTACTGTATGTATACATGTGCGCTTAAACACATGCCACAACATATAATATGTGTCAAAGGATAACTTGCAGGAATAGGTTCTGTCCTTCCACTATGTAGTTTCAGAAATCAGAAATGCCTTTCCAGTGAATCATTTCAAAGGGACTATATGTAAATAATAAAGAACAATTCTTCATTGTCGGTATTTATAACTTTTCTCTTATAGAACAGTACCAGTAGTACATTTTGCTTATGACACGGAGCGTTCTGTAGACTATTTTGAATTCACAGTTTAGATAGAACTGTCTTTTAACATTCTTACTGGTTTCAGGAAGTCTTTAAGGTATCATAAGCATGACATTTCCCTGGGCCAGTTGAAGACTGTTAATCATCTGCAAATTTAAGTTATAGATAAAACACAATTTACTGTAAGTATGTGAAGAATGTGATCTATCTCTAAACCCCATAGAGACTGAGACTCAAATAAATCGTCCCAATTTGAAAGTAGCTCTGGAGAGATTTTCAAACAGTGGTTAAGCATTTGCCCTTCTCTCTCAGCTACTACAGCAGATATAGATAAAACACTTAGCTAAAGTCTGTACTTTGAAATGGAATTATGTAAATACTAAAATTCCTTGTCATCACGTGTGGCTCTAAGGTGCCTATGTACAGTGCAGGAATGGTAGTCACTCCTTCGGAGGGTACAGATGACACCACCTTGGCAGCAGTATCCATGTGCCATCTCTCCTAGGCTACAGAATGCTGATTCCACTTAGATTTCAAAGAACCTTTCAGGGAACCTAAGGCACTAGGTAGGGAACTATTACTATGGCTATTAAAGAGAGACCTCGTTGAATGCTTAGGGAGAGCTATGGGAATGGGGCCACCCTCAAACTGGTGAAGATGCCACCAGCAATAGGGAGGGCCACCACCCTTAGCAACCTGAATATTTTCCTTAGAATTTTAAAGACTTTACTGGGGGCTAAACCTGAATCTGTGGCTTCTAAACGGAAAAGAATTGTAGGCCTAATCAGTTTATAAAGCAGAATTGGAGATTTTATTAAAGATACTGTATGTTGATAGAATTTTATGTGAATGGGTATTTTTCTTGTGTGTGTATCTGAGCATCATGTGCAAGCAATACCCGTGAAGGTCAGAAGAAAGCATGAAATCTCCAGAAATTATGTTAACAGGCTGTTGTAAGTAACCATGTAGATGCTGGGCATCCACTCGTCCTCTGGAAGAGTAGTAAGTGCTCTTAACCAGAGTCTTCTCTCCAGCCCCATCATTAAAGATATTCTAAGATAGGTTTAAACATCAGGGTTAGGAGGGAGATGCTCAGAATAAAGTAAGGCATTTTTGAGAGTATCTTATAAGGACTTTCTGCAAGTAGCAGCTCCTAGATTCTACAGTAGTTAGATGAAGGGTTTTTGTGGGATTTGAAGTTAAGTGTGTTATCACTGGATGGCTCCTGAGGGTCACCTCATAGTTGATAAGATAAAAACCCTAGCCCACAGAAATGCAGGAAATGTTTTTTGAGGTTCTCAGGCAAAGTCTGGGGAATGGAAGCCTACCCAAGATCATACATATTTGGACTTTAGCCTAATTTATTGTTGCCTTAAGATAAAAATGTCTACATATGAAGAAAATATTTCTATGTTAGTAACCTTCATAGCAAATGCTGATGTGCTGGAGTTCTTACTCTTCATTTGGCAAGAGACTTTAATCCTGGGTGGGAGCTACTCATGTCCTCAAATTTCCTGTCTTTTCTGCCTCAGTGGTACGGAGAAAAAGCATTCTACAGTATAGATCCTACAGCCCCATAGTGCGGGCTGAGACCTTACAGGCATCAAGTCCCTCAGAAGCAAATTGACTTAAAGCTTTAACAAACTTGTTTATATGCATAGCTGTGCAGCAACATACCTGAAATGTGTGTGTCTCATTCTACTAAGCTGCTTCATTTGTTTTCCTTCCTTGATTGCACAATTCAAGGTTTCTTTGGCTCTAAGGAGATGGCAGTGTTGAGGGACATTGTGAGTCCTGGTGCTCAGAAGTCTAGCTTAGCATAATTTATATCCTCCACATTGCCTTTGGCTAGGGATATGTGGGTCTGTAATAGTGAAAATATGCAAGGAGAAGCTCTAGAGGTGTACAGGTATATTATCACATTAAGAATATAATTATTGGGGCTAGACAGATGGCTCAGTGGTTAAGAGCACTGACTGCTCTTCTGAAGGTCCTGAGTTCAAATCCCAGCAACCACATGGTGGCTCACAACCATTCATAATGAGATCTGATGCCTCTTCTGGTGTGTCTGAAGACAGCTACAGTGTACTTAGATATAATAATAAATAAATCTTCAAAAATAAAAAGAAAGAACACAATTATTGCCAGGCATGGTGGCACGCTCCTTTAATTCCAACACTCTGGAGGCAGAGGCAGGTGGATCTCTGCATTTGATGCCAGCCTGGTCTACAAAGCAGGTTCCAGGACAGCCTGGGCTCCAGGGCTGTTACACAGAGAAATCCTGTTTTAAAGGGGGGCAGGGATTCTTTCATTTTCACTTATCTTCAGGCTAATGAGCTTTTCTAAGGAATAGTCTCCTGGCCAGATGACTGACAGTTCCAGTTGGAACAATGTGGTTTCAAACATTGTTATCTCTTATGTGTATGGGTGTTTTGCCTGTATATATGTCTGTACCATCTGTTTACAACACCCATGGAGGTAAGAAGTCAGATTCCCCTGGAAGTAGAGTTACAGTTGTGAGAGCTGTCATGTAGGTGTTGAGAACTGAACTCTAGATCCCCAATAGAGCAGCCAGTGCTCTTCATTCATATCCCTTCTTTCTACCCTCAGTTGCCTTAACGCTTAAGATTGGGGGCAACAATATGTATTAATCTGGGCAGTATTTTTTCATTCAGGATGAAATTAAAGTTATCTTCTATTTTTTTTTTAACCAAAAAAATCGTAGCTTTCCTTTTATAGGCCTAGATGATAGTTCTATATTTTTTAGTATGATATTTTAAATCTTTTTTATTAAGTTTTTAAAAATTATTTCTTTATCTTATATATATGAGTACACTGTTGCTGTCTTCAGACATACCAGAAGAGGGCATCAGATCCCCTTACAGATTGTTGTGGGCCACCTTGTGGTTGCTGGGAATTGAACTCATGACCTCTGGAAGAGCAGTCAGTGCTTTTTACCGATATCTCTCCAGCCCGATATTTTAAATCTTTGTTTTGTTTTGTTTGTTTTTCGAGACAGGGTTTCTCTGTGTAGCCCTAGCTGTCCTGGAACTCACTCTGTAGACCACCAGGCTGGCCTCAATCTCAGAAATCTGCCAGCCTCTGCCTCTCAACTGCTGGGATTACAGGCTTGTGCCACCACTGCCTGGCCCAATATTTTAAATCTTAAGGAGAGATTTCCTTGATAGTGTTTCCAGGGAAGTAGTAGATGGGCTTCAAAGTTGATGATGAGGTAGGGGTTTGTCTTCACTGACCTTCAGACCTGCCTTCTAGCTACTTCACCGGAACCCCAAACAATTCTGTCCCAAAAGGATGCTTCAAAAAGCATCTTAGAAGCAGAGACCCAGCCTTTACCAGACATTGAATATGCTGGGGCTTTGATGTGAAACTTCTGGTTACCAAAACTGTTTTCTGGTTACGTGGTTTCTTGCAGGTTGGAAATTAAACGCAGACTAGTTTGGAAGGAAGAGTAAACGTTCGTTGCAGAAGAGAAGTGCAGTAGCACTGCCCCAGAAGTAGAGTAGCTATGAGAAGAGAAGACACACAAGGTGTCCCTGTCAGGGACAGAGTAACAAAGTTCCTAAAGATATCTGAGGTTTGGAATGTGAGGAGTAGTTGGCTCTCAAATTTAAAATGGCTTTTCCTTTTCTTAGCTGAATGTTATAAAAGTATGTTTACACTTATTTATTAAATTATTTTCATATGTGTACATGTCTGTCCAAATAAGTTATAGGGTACCTGTGGAGATCAGACAGCTCCAAGAAACCCTGTGGGTTTCAGGGATTAAACTCACGTGGGTCATTAGGCTTGGTAGGAAGCACCTTTACCCAACATGACCTTCTTGCCAACCTAGAGGTATATTTTAAATATACCTCTTATATACTTACTTAATATACTTACTTAAATTTGGAACTTAAATTATGGTTCAAGGGTATAAAGTATGCTTTGACTCATTATCCATGTAACTTATTTTTCTGCATTTGAGATAGATTGAGTTTTACTTTTGTTTTTGGCTTTGTTCTTGGTTTGGTTTGGTTTGGATTGGATTGGATTGGTTTTGCTTGCTGTGAGACGGGTGCTGCTCTACTACCCAGGCTTGCTTGGAACTCTTGGACTGAAGTACTTCTTACGCCTCAACCTCCCATGCAGCTGGTGTGCAGGGGCTGCATGTCCATGTTTGTCTACATTGTCTTTATTTATTTTGGTTCTGAGGCAGAGTCTCAATATGTAGACCAGGCTGCCTTCAACTCAGATATCCCCCTGCCTCTGCCCCTAGTGTTGGGATTGAATGTGTGTGGCAGCAAACCCAGCATTTGTTTTGTTTCTTAATGATCACTGTTATTATCCTAGTTTAAAAGAATATGCATTTTGAATTTGTAGTACAGATTCTTTTCTGTTATATTACAGAACCTAATCTATAGATTCAGTCTCTCCAGTTTGTCCACTCAAAAAATGTTAAGATCTCAGGACATGTGGGCAGAGGCAGACAGATCTCTGTGAGTTTGAGACTAGCCTGGCCTACATAGCAAATTCCAGTCAGGACTGCATAGAGCAAGCTTGTCAAAAAAAGAGAAAGAGAGAGGGAGAGAGACAGAATGTTAAGAAATTACCGTGTAGAATGTGACAATTTGATATTGAGAAGAAAAAGCAAACTAAATTTTAGTAATTTCTTTTCAGAGTTATTCTCAATAAAGAAAACTGGTTTTTCTTATGTTTTCTTTTTCATTCTCTTTCAAAGTCTTTTATATCAGTAACACTAAGCTCCAGGCTGCCAATAACAGAGAATAATTCTTTAGTGACGATACTGTTCAAGTGAGAAATAGAGTATGTAGGCTAGTTCTGTGATGATTCCTCTTGTAGGAATAGAGTAGTAGATAGGCTGGTGAAATACTCCAGTAAATTAACCAAGCAGTTGCCTAATATGACTATTTGATGGACTATTAACTTGGATTTCTTAATTAACATAAACAATTTATAATATCAGCTTTTTAAAATTTATTTTTATTAGATGTATTCATTTACATTTCAAATGTTGTTCCCTTTCCTGGTACCTCCCAAAGTCTCATAATCCATCTCCCCTCTCCCTGTTCCCCAGTCAACCCTCTCCCGCTTCCCTGTCCCAGAATTCCCCCACACTATAATATCAGCTTTAAAGAACTAGAACTTAATATTGGACTTTTAAGAATTGCATAGATACAATACCTTAAACAAGAGTTGAAACATATATTCATAGTACGTTGTAACAAAATATAACTTTAATCTGTATCAATATACAAAGACCAAGCCAAATGTAAAATATTTGGTTCATTAATATTCTTTGGTCTAAAAGTAGATTCAACAGTCTACCCTTTTGTATGATATTGTTCTGAGGTAGCATTATTGAACATAATCTTTATTCTTAACTCAGCATAGTCTCCTTATTTAGGAATTTAAATAGGTTGCCATTCTGCAATCTTGTCACAAGGTGGTGCTATAGGCTTTAGATTGGATTCCTCCAAAGATCCTTTTTCTGAGAGTATTTTATTGCTAACACTCTGGCATTTAATATTTCAGTCTTTTCCTTTTTTAAGTTTTAATTCTATTGTTGAAAAAATAATTATTGTATGCTGATAAGTGAAACAAAATAATATGGGGTCTAGATGCATTGTGTTTTCTTATTTCCCTCCCCTCCCCCCCCCACCCCACCCCCGAGACAGGGTTTCTCTGTGTAGCCCAGGCTGTCCTGGAACTCACTTTGTAGACCAGGCTGGCCTCGAACTCAGAAATCCGCCTGCCTCTGCCTCCCAAGTGCTGGGATTAAAGGCGTGCACCACCATGTTTTCTATTTTTTAACACAGGAGATATTTTTCTTTTTAATCTCTAACTCTCTTCCTAAGGACTTCCCAAGTATCTTATGAAGTCTGTTGAGGTTTCAGTTTTTCTCTGTTTCTATGTGTCTGTACCTGGTGTCTGCCAAGTCTCTCAGCCACTCAGCTAGCTTGTGCTGGCTGTTGGCTTCTTGTTTCACCCCTTTGGTCAGTCCTTTTTTTTTTTTTTTTTTTTGGTTTTTTTTTTTTTTTTTTTTTTGGTTTTTTGGTTTTTTGAGACAGAGTTTCTCTGTGTAGCCCTTGCTGTCCTGGAACTCACTCTGTAGACCAGGCTGGCCTCGAACTCAGAGATCCGCCTGCCTCTGCCTCCCAAGTGCTGGGATTAAAGGCGTGCGCCACCACCGCCCGGCTGGTGCAGGCTTTTAATCGGGATTCATTTTCCCCATAGCTCTCTCTAGCATGCTTTCCAATCCTTCGCTGGAACCCTGTTGTACTTGGGAGATGCTCTGAGGCTCCAGTAGAAGAAAAACCAAAGCTCAGTTCCAGTACCGCCAGCAGAGTTAGCTCATGGGCCTCCTCTTAAAGAGCCTCGAGGCTAGGAAACTACTACTCCAGGACGTGTGTGGAAACATAGCGATTTTTCTCAAGCTCTAAATCTGGATTCTAAGAAGTCTATACATTAGATGCCATTTGTACCCAGCCTCTTTGTTTCCAGAATAATGACTCTGAGACGTTTTTATTTATGAATAAATGCCTAGGTCATAAGCTTTGGCTTATTCTCTGACTGGCTTGTAACTTACAAGCCAGTCAGAGTAACTTAGAGTAACCCATTTATTCTAGTCTATGTCTACCACATGGCTAGTTACCCCTTCTCAGTTTTGTCATCCTTCCCCCTTGACCCTTTCCCCAAGTTCCTCTCTCTCTCTCTGCCAGATGTCCCCCCTTCTAATCGTGCCTCAATTCATTGACCATCAGATTTTTTATTGACAGGTGATACTTCCATATAATGCATGAGAGATTCTTTCTACATATGAGTGACCATGGTGTAGGAACATGATTTACCCCCCACTCCCCAACCCCTCCGTTCCAGCATGGAAGAAATTTTGTGAACTTTTATAGTCACCAGATACATTAATAGAATTGGGAACATCAGTTAGCAGGGTTGGTGGCTGCTAGTGAGATACTAAATTGATATATTCCAAGTTTTTAACTTAATAGCTGAAAAAAAGAGGAGAGGTACAAGGTAAGTAGCCTACCAGCACTTGATAGGTAGAAGCAGGAAGGTCAGGAGTTGAATAGTTATCTCTAAGCAAATACTTTTAAATCCATATACATCAATAATTAAGGATATTAAACCCACAAGGTACAGTGTTTCATGTATTTTAAGATGGTCTTGAGGCCTAGGTTGTCCTCAAGCTTCCTTGTAGCCAGGAATGACCTTTGATTTCTGGCCCTTCCAAGCTGTGCCCTTCCAAATGCTAGGATTACAAGTGTGGGACATCATATCCCGCATGTGTGCTGCTGAGGTCAGTAGGATCAAACCCAGAATTTTATGCATGCTAGCTAGGCAAGCACCCTGCCTAAATGGAGCTACATCCCCGGCATTTAGGGTGTGTGTATGTGTGTGTACACGTATGTACGTATGTATGTACATATGTATGTATGTATGTATGTAGTTTTCTTGATATACTGGGTAGCCCAGAATAGTTTGACTTGTTATGTAGGTAGGCTGACCTTGAACTTTTGGTAATCCTCTTTTGTCTATCTCTCAAGTGCTGGGATGATAGGCATATGCCACCGAGCTTGACCAAAATACTTTATTTAATAGTATGAGGTAAAGTTGATGGGGAAAAATGAAGATGGAATTACATTTGTCAATGCAAAATACAACTCTCGTTTCAAAGGAAATGAGAGTTTATTTTGAGACAAATACAAGTGGCCCATGGCCTGAGAACATATTCAAGTTATTCCAAATGACATGTTCCCCTGTATAGAAGTGCTTACATGGATTCTCTCTCTCTCTCTTTTTTTTTGTCTTGACTATCACAGTTTTTTTTAAATTGGATATTTTATTTATTCACATTTCAAATGGTTTCCTCTCCTGATTTCTCCTCCAGAAACCCTCTCCCAGCCCCCCCCCTTGCTTCTATGAGGGTGCTCCCTAACCTGCCTCCACGCTCTGGCATTCCCCTACACTGGGTCAACAAGCCTTTATAGGACCAAGGGCTTCTCTTCTCATTGATGTTTGATAAGGCCATCCTCTGCTACATATGTGACTGGATCCATGGGTTGCTCCATGTGTCCTTTTGGTTGGTGGTTTAGACCCCGGGAGCTCTGGGGGATCTGGTTGGTTGATATTATTGTTCCTCCTATAGGGTTGCAAACCCCTTCAGCACCTTGGGTCCTTTCTCTAGCTCCTTCATTGGGGACCTCATGCTCCCGTCCAATGGTTGGCTGTGAACATCCACCTTTGTATTTGTCAGGCTCTGGCAGAGCCTCTTAGGAGACTGTTATATCAGGGTCCTGTCAGCAAGCACTTCTTGGCATCCACAATAGTGTCTGGGTTTGGTGACTGTTTATAGGATGAATCCCCAGGTGGAGCAGTCTCTAGATAGCCTTAGCCTTTCCTTCAGTCTCTGCTCCACACTTTGTCTCCACATTTCCTCCTGTTGCTATCTGATGATATTCTTAGCTTTTGGCTTATTTAAAGCTAGTTTGCCAAGATGTATTCCAAAAGGGGTACTCAGCCAGATGCAGAGGTTGATAGTAAATGATGGTTAGAGGAACTAAAGATACTTCAGTATCATTTTGGCTTTCCATCTGTAACATTCTACCTCTCCACTGACATTAAATTCTGAAGTTCAAATTAGTCTACAGAAGGTACATTGGGCTTTTTTGGGGAACCTAGTTTTTGCATTGTATAACAATCCAGATTGTATAGTGTTTTGTATATTGGGTTCTGAGAATCTACT
This sequence comes from Apodemus agrarius, assembly GCA_964023405.1. Lineage (NCBI taxonomy): Eukaryota > Metazoa > Chordata > Mammalia > Rodentia > Muridae > Apodemus > Apodemus agrarius. The sequence continues at coordinate 99,181,149 of OZ030012.1, forward strand.
GTTATCCTAGGTCGCATAAATCAGGCTCTACTACAATTGTAGACTCAATTTCAAATAAAGCTTTCATTTCCCTTTTCCTCAGGGTACTGGTTGGAGATTTTGTTTGCTTGCTTTTAATACAGTGTCTCATTTGGTGGCCCTAGTTAGCTTCAGACTTGCTAAGATCTTCCTACTTCTGCCTTCCAAATACTAGGATTAAACATTGATTTGTGCACGAGCATGTTACATACATATGTGCTTGAAGCCAGAAACATGCATTAGTTACCTTACTATATTCTCTCTGCCTATTCAAGTGTATGAGACAGAACATCTCCCTAAACTTGGAACATGCATATTTTCAGCTATAAAGGAAGCACTAATAATTCCTTTATCCCTAATTCTGTCAGAGCTGGGGTTACCGGTATGTATGGTGTGCCCAGCTTATTATTTGATGGGATTCAAACTCCTGCCCTTACAGTTATACAGCAAGCACTCTTAACCAAAGAGCAATCTTTCCGGTTCCCAGAGGAACATTTTTTGATGGTAAGAAATTGTCAGTTGCCAGGTTAATCCTTCAAAATTGCTGTTACTTGAATGTACACTATGACATCATGTCAGAAATCAAGGTACTGGTGTTTTAAGATGCTAGGATAGAATTAAATCAAAGGTACTAGTGATTGCTTAGATGATCATCATTAAAAACTGTTGACAGCACGTCCTTCCCATATGTTAGCCAGAAGCACCCTATCACAACTTATCATATGGGTCTTTTACCTGCATTTGTAATTGTTTGTGTACCTGATGCCTGAAGAGGCAGGAAGAGGGCATTGGATCCCCTGGAATTGGAGGTGGTTGTGAACTGCCATCTCATATGGGCGCTAGCAATCAAAACCAGGTCCTCTGGAAGAATAGCCAGTGTTCTTAAGTTCCATCTCCAGCTCCCCCTTCCTTTTTTAAAAGTTAAATTAAAAATTGCCTTTTAAACATGTATGCTTATTTATTTGAGACAGCGTCTCAGTATATAGCCCTTGCTGGCCTGAGCTCTGTATGTAGTAGATCAGACTAGCCTTAAGCTCACAGAAATTCTCCTGCCTCTGCCTCCCCAGAGCTAGGATTAAAAGCATGAATACTTAAATTTTATTTTCTTGTTACCAACTTTGCAGATTATAAGCACACCACAGAGAATCACCAATTCAGGAAGTGTTCTGATTGGGAGTCCCTATACCCCTGCACCAGCAATGGTCACTCAGACTCACATAGCTGAAGCTGCTGGCTGGGTTCCCAGGTAAGAGTACAGAAATTACTGTTTCTAAGCCTCCTACACCCTGACTAGCTTGCTATCTTATCTTCTTCCTACCTCTCTCTTTTTACATTTTACACTTATTTATTTTGTAAATGGTGCACATAATGCCATGGAGTATGTGTGGAAGTTAGAGGAGACCTTTGGGAGTCAGTTTTCTTTCCGTTGTGTGAGTCCTAGAAGTCAAACTTAGTTTCTTGCCAGCAGGTGCCTCTTTATCTGTCATTTCAGCAGCCCAAACTATGTATATGTGTATATAGGGGGTGGAGTATGTAACCAAGCGTATAGGTACCTGTTGAGTCCAGGAAAAAGCATTGGCTCCCTGGAACTGGAGTTACAGGCACTTGTGATCCACCCAATGCAGATGCAGTGAACTAGGGAACTGCGGTTCCCTAAGCTATCAGTGTGGACTCTCAACAGCAGAGCTATCTCTCCAGAAGTTCCTTTGTCAAATTTTTGTGTCTGTGTGTGTGATGTATGTGTTCATGTTTGCATGAGCATATGTATTCGTGAATATACATGTGTGTACGTGTATACATATGGAGGCCAGAGGTTACCTTGGTTGCCATTTTATTTACTAAGGGGAAGTTTTTTGTTGAAGCCAACTTGCTGATTTGGCTAATCTACCTCACTATTTTATTCCGATAATCTCCTAACTTGGCCTCCTTAGTAAATGCTGGAATTACAGGTAGGTCCCCCCAAAGTCATACCTTTTATGTGTGTGCTAGGATCTGGTCCTTGGGCTTGCATGGCAAGTGTCTTATACTCTGAGCCTTTTCTCCAGCCCTGTGTTCTCTAGTTCTAGTGGTTGGTTTTCAGAGGAGGTAGGTATTTATTTTGTTTTGGAAGGTCTTAAGATGGGGTCCTCATCAGACTGCCTGTACCTTCTGAGTGCTGGGATTACAGGTTGCTGGGAGTTTGGTGGGTTTTGTTGTCTTAGAACATAACCCTGGCTAGCCTGGTACTTGGTACACAGTACTACTGGCACTAAACTCTTAGTGACCCTTCTGCCTCAGCCTTTTGAATATTGAGATTACAGTTATTTGCTATGATTCCCAGCTAGTTTAGATCTTTAGAAACTAATATAAATATTGCTTTAAAATCACCAATTATAATTTGGTTCAGTATGTAGTTGTCTTGCCTCCAACCTGGAGTTGCCCATAGGCAGGTACTACCATGTCCAGTGAGTACAACCATAGTTAAACTGAGAAAAACAATTTAATTTATAACTAGATCTCCTGACTTTAAAATTCTAAAATAGGACTACTTTTGTGATTATAATACTTAGCTGCTTTGGAGATATAAAAACAAATTTTATATTGTTTTGACACATAAGGAAGGCGTTGTGTTAAGTGTTGGTGTTATTCATGAGTCTTCCTTCAACTTTCCTAAAACTCAGAAAGGAAACTAGGAAAAGAGGACAAATGTATTAACATTTTCATTAAAACTTCCCTTTTTTTTAAAAAAATAAAAACTAGGCAATATCCATTTTACCACCATTACTACCAAACCATTTTTCATCTTTATTTATGAAATGCTTTCTTCCCTGTTACCTCAGCACTCCATCATTTGTAAAAGGTAATTAACAGGAGTGCATTATAGTAATCCCAGTACTGGAGAGGCTGAGGCAAGATGACCAGAGAGGCAAATTGAGAGTGCTCGGGGGCAGCCTGGGTTACATAGGAAAACCTTGTCTCACCGGAGCAGAGTGGCAGCATGCAAGAAAGAAAAGCCAAGCTGAAGAAAAGGCTCAGTCCTTAAGAACCCTTGTCCTCGAAAGGAACAGAGTTTGGTTCCTGGCACCCACAGTGGATGGCCCACAACCACCTATCTCCAAGACATCCGACACTACCTTCTATCCTCTGTGGGCACCTACATACCTATAGCTTAGGTGCGCGCGCGCACACACACACACACACACACACACACACACATACACACACACAAATTTAAGGGATGAAAGGAAAATATTAAAGTAATACTCCAAATCTTATTTTTATCACTTTTGAAGTTTTATTACTTGAGGGGTTATATACTTGGTAACATACTGCTTGGGTTCTAGCCTGTGCAGGTATGGAGCAAACAGTAAAAATATTCTTATTTCAAGGATACATTAGCTATTGCAGTAACAGCCCCAACAGTGCTTTATGTTTTATGCCACATACACTGACAGACATACATTCATATACTATAAAGACAAAACAGTTTTGTAAAAATTAATTTGTAAATCTGTACTGTTTTTCTCCCCGAGTATTCATTGAACTTATTCCAGTTTTGGATTATTACATTGTCATGTCTTTATCTCATTGTAAGAATAAGTTTTCTCTTGTGTACATTCAGTGTAGAGTGAGATAGTTTATAATAAATTATTTAAGAAATAGAGTTGTGTTTATGTGTTGTGCTTAAGCTATCTTTTTGTCTTTTTAGTGATAGAAAACGAGCTAGAGAATTTATAGACTCTGATTTTTCAGAAAGGTGAGTATAAGTGTGCTTTGTTTCATATTCCATTATGGAAAGAGGGGAGTTTCCTTTACAACTTTGACTTTATTTAGTTTCTGCCATTATTTCATTCTACATCGAGGTTTTCAATTTACTTATTGCAAGTTTCAGTAGATAGCTTGTGACATTTGTCATTTAGGCCCCTCCCTTGTTTTGAGAAAGACCGTGTTCTTCCAGAGTGAATACACTCCATACTATCCTATCTTGCCCAAACGTTTAAACAGTTGTTGGGTTTTTTTAGTTTGTTTTGTTTTACTCTGCTTTTAAATAGTTCTAGATCATAGCAAACACTTATTTCTCTAGACACTTTTCAGGGTATGAGGCCATCTTAGAATATTAGTACAGTGAGTCTCCTTCCTGATTATATATCAGAAGTACTATAATGCATAAATGTCTCTCAAGTCAGCTACCTCTGCATTAAGGATTGTCAGTTTAAAAGCTAGGAATATGGCTCAGTAGTGAAGCTCTGTATGGTATTATTAGTCCTGGTTCCATTCTTAACACTAGCAGGAAAAAGAGAAGAACTATTGGCTTAGAGCCCTCCCTTATATGAGTCTAAGTTCAAAATGACATGCTGGCTGCTATATTAGGTACCATATTAGTATTACAGTAAATTAAAATGTAAGTTGTCATCTCAGGATCCATTGACCTGATAAGATGATTGGTCCATTAATAAAGCCTTGCCAGTGGTTTTTACAACATCCTTAACTCTTAGGGAATTGTAAGCCAGCCTGGGCTAATGTGAGACCCTTTCCTCAACTGAAAAAACAAAATAATAGAATCTTATTCTAGCAACAAATAGAAATAGTAAGTTTACTAAAAAAATACTTATCAACACTAGTCAGTTAAAAAAAAAAAAGTGAAAATCATGGTGTACTACTCTTTTATTGATTTTTTTTTCCAAGAATATGAAGCACCTAGAATGCTCCTGTGCTACTGAAGGCAGTACAGATTATCACAGTAATGTTTGGAGGTTGGCACTATCTGTAAAACTAAATATAGATAAACCCTGACTTATTAGTGTTGTAAGTATGTGCTGAACAGGAATTCATACATGTACCCACAAATATTAAAAAGTTTTCTTAGATGTATTTACACACACACACACACACACACACACACACAAGCATTCTGTGCCCAGGAGATGAGAAGATATCAGATCTCCTGGTGCTGGAGTTTAACAGACAGTTGTAAGCTACCATGTAGATGCTCAAACCAAACAGGGTCCTCTGTAAGAGCAAAAGGGTTCTTTACTACTGAGCTATCCTAGAGACATACACAGACACACAGACACACACATACACACTTGTGCGCACACACACACTCCTTCTTAATGAAATAAGGGTTTTGGGAGAGTGTTTTGTTGGTGTGTGTGTGTGTGTGTGTGTGTGTGTGTGTGTGTGTGATTTTTGAGCCTCCCAAATGTTAGTATTACAGGTATGTGTCATTGTGCTTGGCAATTAAAGAGGGTTTGGGGTGTGTGTCTGTCTGTCTGTCTGTCTGTCTGTCTGTCTCTGTATGCTTGGATGTCACAAGCATGTGGGTGCTCTCAAAGGCCAGAGAGAGCATTGGATCTCCTGGAGCTGGAGTTAGGGTGGCTATGGGCTGCCTGATGTTGATGCCGGAAACCAAGCTCTGGTCTTCTGTGAGAATAGTATGTTTTTTTAACTGCTGAGTTATCTCTCTGGCCCTAACATTTTCAAAATTACATTCATTGGTTGATTGATTGATTGATTGTGTGTGTGTGTGTGTGTGTGTGTGTGTGTGTTTATCAGTGTTGGTGTGCATATGCCACTGAACAATTATATAAATCAGAGGACAATTTAATGGAATATCAGTTATTTTCTTGTTTGGGGTCCAGCTCTAACTGGGGTCATTGGACCTGGATACAAACAACTGTATCTGTTGGACCATCCCACCAGCCCCTCAGAGTGTACCTACTACTACTTAAACTCAGTTCAGACTTTGTTATTTCTCTGTTTCTTTCCATATCAGTTAGTGCTTAGTTTTACTACTTTTTGCCTTTCAAATTTTGCAATTCTGTTTGTTCCTCTTCCCTTCTACTGACCCAGTTCCAGGTCATCACCTCCACTGTTGTAGTAGCTTCTTAGCTGACTTTTCTTTCACCTCCTGTTTCCCCATAAATTCACCTTCCACTTTAACACAAGAATGTCTGCCTAAGTCAGTGAGTATCTCCATGTGCAACTCAATAACCACTTAGTGACTTCACTGCATTTTAAAAGTAGCCTGTGAGATACAGTGCCTGTACTCTGGGATGCATTAATGATTCTTTCCTAATTGTATTCGTAAGGGTTCTCTAAAGGAACAGAAGTACTAGAGTGAATACACACACACACACACACACACACACACACACACACTAAAAAGCAGTTTAGACTGGTTTATAGGGTGTGGTCTTGGTGGTCCAGCAGTGACTGTTTCATAGTGGAAAAAGCCAAGAAGCCCATAGTAATTCAGTCTCTGAGGCTGGATGTCTCAGCATTTCCATTCAGAAGCTGGAGTTCTGGAAGATTCCTGGAGAGCTACTTGTCTGTTGAATGTTAAAATCCTGAAGGAATTGGATCTATGGCCTCAGCCATAGGACAGATGAGCTTACCAGTGAGAACAAGGACAAGCAGGTGAAAGGCAGAGTTTCCTTCTTCCATGTCCTTTATCTGGGCTGCCACCAGGTGTGGCTGAGAATTACGGGGAATCTCTGCTTCAAATAGTCTGGTTAAGAAAATCTGAAGGAGCTGGGCAAGGCAGCGCACACCTTTAATCCAGCGCATGGGAGGCAGAAGCAGGTGGATCTCTTGAGTTCGTGGCCAGCCTGGTCTACAGAGTGAGTTCCAGGACAGCCAGAGCTGTTACACAGAGAAACCCTGTCTCAAAAAATCCAAAACAAAAAGAGAGAGGGAAGGGAAGGGAGGGAAAATCTGATGCAACTGGATCTTTATGAGTTTGAGGCTAGCCTTCTCTATGTAGTGAGTTACAAACTAGCCAGAGATACCTAGTGAGACCTTGTCTCAAGAAATAAAAATTAAAAAAGAAACCTAACCGCTTGGGTTTTAGTTAATTATAAATGTAGTTAAGTTGACAACTACAGTAGGAATGTAGGGAAATGAAGGACGATGTCCTTTTGAAAGAGCATGGTTAGTACCCTTTTTGTACACAACACAGAACATGTAAATAATTTGTTAATAAGTTGGATTATGCTGACAAACACAATGAGATGAAGTCAGGCTTGTTTGCCTTGTTGAGGCGCAGCCTGGTCTTCATGTCTGCCATGGCTTCCCTTGCGTGCTGTACCGGCTGACTCCGCCCTGCTTGTTTTCCGTATTTTGCATGTTATCTGTTTTCTCCATGCTGTATTTCTGCTGCTTGTCTTGACTAAAGCTCTCCTCACGCCCTTCCTTTGGCCTTTACTCTATGTTGATGACTCTCCCTGAAAGTCATCTTCCTGTAGGTTAGAACAGCTGTCCATCTTCATACTTCCACAGCATCGTGAGTCCCTGTGGCTGGCACTTTGACCTTTCATTATGTATGTGTTTTATCATCATGCTCTAGGACTCATTGAGGGAAAGAATTTCACCTCTATTTTTATATTTCTAGTCTCTAATAGTCTTTATATATATACTTGATGCTCATCTATTATTAGAACTAAACTGACCCCTCAAGTTTTAATGGGTAAGAACTGAGATGGTGATAGTTTTAATGCCAAAGAAAAGTATAAAAAACTCATAATCTCTAGGAGGTAGAGTTATTATAGCTTTTCACAAATTTATTTCCAGTGTCTAATAGTCACTGGCATATAGCAGTAATTTGTCAACACTTGCTTACTAAATGAATGACATAGAAAAGCATTCTATGTATTGTTAAGCTCTTAAGATAAAAAAATTTGAAAACATTTCCTCTATACAATTTAAGTTTTCTTCATTTGTAACAAAGTGGTTATCTTCTGTTGTTTTTTTTTTTTTACATAGTTTTTGTTGAGGAAGTCTCTAAGTATAATGGAATATGAAATTTTTCATTAATCTTTCTCTCTTCTAGTAAACGAAGCAAAAAGGGAGATAAAAATGGGAAAGGTTTGAGACATTTTTCAATGAAGGTGTGTGAGAAAGTTCAGCGGAAAGGCACAACATCATACAATGAAGTAGCTGACGAGCTGGTGTCTGAGTTTACCAATTCAAGTAACCATCTGGCAGCTGATTCGGTAGGTGGATCATGAATTGTACACGACTGAGTCCTGGATTCAGTACACCTACTGGTTTCTGTCATAGGTGTGAGGAATCCAGAAACTTGGGAATCCTTTAAGAGTTCCCTATTTATTTGTATGTTTGTGTATGTGATATTTGTGGGCACATGCATGCCATGACACATTTGTGGAGCTCAGAGGACAATGTTGTGGGGGTCAGTTCCCTCCCTCCACCGTCACCTGAGGTCATCAGGCACACGTGGGAAATACTTTACCCTGCTAGTGTGTGTCAGTAGCCCACAAAGATAAACTTTTTTGTTTAAGTCAAGATTTCTCTGTGTAGCCCTGGCTATCCTGGAACTTACTTTGTAAGTCAGGCTGCCTGCCACTGCTTTCTGTGTGCTGGGATTAAAGGTTTGTGCCACCACTGCCTGGCAATAGTTTTAAAATATAATATTGGGTTTGTGTAAATTTGGGAGCACTTAGGAAATTGAAGCCGGCTTGTAGTATATTGAGCACACGGCTAACTTGGGCTACATAGTGAGACACACATACCCCATTTCCATGTCAAATAAACAGAAATAGAAAAGTTCAGAATACTAGGATTTTACCCAGAAAATGATGTTAAATGAAGCCTACAATGTCATGAATACAATATGTATATTCATTTCTATAATTTAAACTTTTTAATTGATTTAGATTTCATTTTATATTTCAATGGGCTCAGTGGTCCCCACTATCATTTATTATCACATTTAATTGATTTGATTTTGTTGCTAAGAGCTTCCTATGTACAACAAGGTAGGAACCTCATGATACAAATCACTGTAAATTTACTCATTCAATAAAAGTCTTATTACCGAAAGAAATGAAAAGTTGGCTGAACTAATCAGTGTGCAGAGAATACAGAAATATTTTGGGACATAGACTGAAAACAGCTGGTTTGCACTGATCCATGAACCATATCATAAGAGGGTCATAGACCTTAAAACATGCGTTCTTGATGTGCATGTACATATGTATGTTGTCTGTGTTGTATACATGTGGAGGCTCATACATGAGTGTGCAGATGATGGAGGTAACATTGGGTGTCTTGCTCTCTGAGTTGTCACCTCATTTTTGTTTGTTTGTTTGTTTATAGACAGGGTCTCAGTTTGCTCGTCTGACTGGCCTGGAATCACCGTGCAGACCAGACTGCCCTTGAATTCATAGAGCAATACTTGCTTTTGCCTCCCAAGTGCTGGGATTAAAGATGTAGTCCCATTCCTGGCATCCTCACATGAAGCCTGGGTTTCTCACAGAACTTGAAGCCTAATAATTGGCTATCTTGGGAGGCCAGTATACACCTAGGGTCCACTGCCCTTGTATTGGGGTTGCAGATGCATGCTGCAGTTGTCTTTTACACGGGTCATGGGGATCCAGACTTAGGTTCTTGTCCTTGCATAGAGAGCACTTACCCACTCAGCTATCTCCCTAGCCCCTGATGGTTTTAAAGTATAAAGTTCTACAAATAATGCAGGTACTTTGAATACTTTACCTCTCTATGTATATATTTGTTATGGATATTAATTTTTATCTATCTTGGACTTCTTAGGAAAACTTTGTATGCAGCTGGGGCTTACCCACATCTTTGTTTTCTGCATCTCCAGGTTTCCTCTTTAGTCCTCCTCTTCCACCCAAGACGCCCCTGTAGGATTTTGTCAGTCTAATGGTGCTATAATGTTTGCTTCTGAGGTTATTTGTGTTAAAGGTGTCTTCAGGACTAGAAATCTAACCCAGTGATAGAACACCTTTTTAGCATGCACAAGGCCTGGGATTCAACCCTCAGAACAACCTAAAAAAATAAACAGACAAATAAATGAAAAGTGTCTTCAGAACTGGTAAGACACCTCAGCTGACAAAGGCATTTTGCCATCAAGCCTGATGACCTGAGTCAGTCACAGGATTCATGTGATGGAAAAAGAGATCGGGCTTCCACAAGTGGTCCTTGGAACTCTATGTGGACAATATGGCAAGAATTTATGTCCACTGCCCCTCCCCAAACACACAAGTTTTAAAAAAAAAAAGTTTACAAGTGTCTTCGTTACATATTAAATTTGAAAATGTTTTCACTGGGCCTAGAATTTTTTCAGAACTTGGGAGATACTACTATTAATATCAACAGCATATGAAAGATAACCTTTAAAATTCACCACTTAATAAAAATATTTTTTAGCAGGCTTATGATCAGAAGAACATTAGACGAAGAGTTTATGATGCTTTAAATGTGCTAATGGCGATGAACATAATTTCAAAGGAAAAAAAAGAAATCAAGTGGATTGGCCTGCCTACGAATTCTGCTCAGGAATGCCAGAACCTGGAAGTAAGTAGGGATACTCTTGGATAGTTAGCTGGGGTTTGTAGTTGTTTGTTTTGCGTGCAAGACAGTTAATTTAGAAATATAACTATGTGATTTAAAATGTTCCCAGTTGTTCATGTTTGCTTTACTTTAACATTACTTTAAGACTGTGGAAAATTTTGAATTGGAAGAGTTTTGGAGATACAGTTCACAGTTTATTTTATAAAACCAGGAACCGAGGAACAAAATGTCAGTGAGTGGTTTGGGCATGAAGGTGATGATGGCATATACCTCTAATCCTGACACTTAAGAGGTAGGAGGAGGGTCAGAGGTCAAGATCATCTCGACTATTTGGTCCAAAGCTAGACTGAGATATGCCCTGTCTCAAAACAGACCGACAGCAAAAATCCAACACAAGAACAATAGCAAAGTTAAATGAATGGATTTCATTTTTCTTGTTTCTTAGAAAGTATCTTCATAAGCTGTGCGGTGGTGGCACACGCCTGTAATCCCAGCACTTGGGAGGCAGAGACAGGCAGATTTCTGAGTTCGAGGCTAGCCTGGTCTACAGAGTGAGTTCCAACACAGCCAGGGCTACACAGAGAAACCCTGTCTCGAAAAACCAAAAAAGAAAAAAAAAAGTTATCTTCATTGCATTCTAATTTATTTTATTTTTTATAGATTAATTTATTTTATGTATATGAATACCAGAAGAGGGCATCGATTCCATTATAGATGGTTGTGAGCCACCATGTGGCTGCTGGAAATCGAACTCAGGACCTCTGGAAGAACAGTCAGTGCTCTTAACTGCTGAGCCATCTCTCTAGCCCCTTTCATTCTAATTTAAATCTAAGTATCTGCCAATTAATTTTTGGTAGGTCATCTAACAAATCTAATCTTACTTGATTCATTGTTTTGATGCATAGTAAATCTATATGTATCCAAACAATAGCTCAAGCTGGTGGCTTGTTTCCTGTGTTGTTTATTCAGTATCCCAACTATAACTATGGAAGTTAGGTCTTCTACCTTTGACTCACTGTCAGTTATTGACAGGACAGCATGTCACATGTGGCCTTCACTAATTCTAGAACAATATTTAAAAGCATTTTTAGCTTGGTTAATTTTAACCACTGAAGAAAAAGTCCTTAAGTGAGTATGTTTCCTGACACAGTGTTTTTAAATTGGTTTGTTGTAGTTTTACTGTTAAGACCATTTGAACTGAGGTTAACAGTGGCTCATGCAGATAATTACAGTTGGTTTCAAATTTTACTCAGTACTTTTGTACCCCACCCAACCTAAAAATAATAATAATAATATTATTATTATTATTATTATTATTATTACTACTACTACTACTACTACTACTACGAATGACAGAAAAAAGACACATTCATCAAAGGCTACAGGGTAGTGTTTTCATGTGCTACAGTAGGTTTCCCCCTTCTCTTTTTCTTCTTCCTAAGTAGAATTTGAACATCATTTTAATTACATTATCAGTAATATTAAGCTGATACTAAAGACCCATAAGCTAAAATCAACTAACATTACCATGTCCATAACTATAGAAAAGACAAACTTTAACACTAAAATCAAGACCCCCCAAGAAACAATTGCTTTAATAAAGGAGATGAAAAATAGAAAAGTTGTCCAAAATGTGATTAAATTCTGGGCTCTATGGTAGAGCGCCTGCCGTGTATTAATTAGGCCCCTAGATTCTATCTGAGGAGGAGACCGAGAGAGGCACACCCTTGGGGAAAGGGAGGGGAGAGGGGAGAGGGTCAGAAGCTGGTCAGATGTTCAAGGGTGGATAGGGCGGGCCAAGACGGGCACAAGAAAGTGTGCTGATAGCTCAACGTGCCAAGACATATGGCTGTAGAGAAGGGATACACTCATTTCTGAATGTTAGGCAGTGTAGGTCTGATCTGGAAACAGTGGGAAGCTATTTTTAGAATGCTGGGTCCAACAGTCTGAACCTGTAATCCCAGCACTTAGATGGTATAGACAGGAGGATCTCAAGATCCTTTTGTGTCTGGGTTACATAGTAACACTGTGTCTCAAAAAAAAAAAAAACAAAAACAAAACAAAAACAAAAACAAACAAACAAAACTTTTTTAAATTAAAAAATACCTGGTAGAAGGGGGAGGAGGGAATGGAACAGAGAAGGAAGGATTAGATATGGTCTGAGCTAAGTAGGTCAGAGAGGCACGTTAGAGAAAGGGTGTGGACATAACCAGCAGGTAGGGCTTAGCCTTTATTACTGCAGTGTCCCACAGATAGATGCTCACATGACTTTTAAGTAATACAAAGGGTGGTAATGGTTAGTAGAATTAGAAAAGGGACTCCTATTACAGACCAGAGGAGAGCGGAGCAAACAGGAAATACGGTTGGAGAAGACAAGAAAGGCTATTTATTTGATATATCAAAGAAGAAATGCCCCAAAAGTAGACAAGAGGATGTTGAGTTTGAGCCTCTTTGGGGACCACAGAGGTGGCTTGGTGGCTGAGAGCACTTGCTGCTCTCATAGAGGACCAGGGTTCTAACCCACATGGTGGTTTAGAACCATCTATAATTCCCAAGGGATCTAATACCCTCATCTGGTTTCCAAGAAAACCAGACACACATGGAGGTTGTACTGGCTGGTTTGGTGTCAACTTGACACAGACTGGAGTTATCAAAGAGAAAGGAGCTTCAATAGAGGGAAGTGCCTCCATGAGATCCAGCTGCAAGGCATTTTCTCAATTAGTGATCAAGGGGGGAGGGCCCCTCGTGGGTGGTGCCATTCCTCAGCTAGTTGTCCCAGGCTCTATAAGAAAGCAGGCTGAGCAAGCCAGGGAAGCAAGTGAGTAAAAAACATCCTTCCACGGCCTCTGCATCAGCTCCTGCCTCCAAGTTCCTGACCTGCTTGAGTTCCAGTCCTGACTTCCTTTGGTGATGAACAGCAGTATGGAACTGTAAGCTGAATAAACCCTTTCCTCCCCAATTTGCTTCTTGGTCATGATGTTTGTGCAGGAATAGAAACCCTGACTAAGACAGAGATAAAACACTCATAAAAGAAATACAAATGTTTAAAAATGATTTAAAGATTTGTTTGTTTTTATAACTTATGTTTTAAAGATAGAGAAACAAAGGCGGATAGAACGGATAAAGCAGAAGCGGGCCCAGCTGCAAGAACTTCTCCTTCAGGTAAAGATTTGCCATATCTTTCTCTGCCTGTTTGTTCCTGAAGCCAGTGTGTTTGGTAGTTGTAGTGTCATCAGATAGTATCTGGGAGAATATCAACAGTCCCACACATTGTTGTCCACTGATGTTGAGTGCTCAGCCCTCTGGCTGTCCAGCCGCCACATCTGTCCCCACCTTGGGCACAGCAGCTCCCTTTGCATGTTCACTCTTACCCAGAAGTTGGACTGTGGAGGAACTTTGCTATTTGTTGCTTTGTCTCTAAGGTGGACTCTTTCAGATGAATCAGAACTGGCAAGCCTTTTTGGCCTGACCTCTATTCTCTTTATCTGGTCTGTACTAAAAGGTATATATTGTCTTCCACCAGAGGCAGATATAGGTTCCCTATCAGAGACAAAATGAGGAACAAGTTTTGGAAAGGAAGGCTTCTCTATTGACAGGTGATGTAACACATCTCCCGACCTGACCCAATTTGCCCCTGAAAGTGCCTGTCTTCTGGGACTGGGGACCTGGAGAAAAGAGCAGCATGAATACTCAGGCCTCTGTACCCACTAGGAAGTTCATGGTGTGCCATCTTATAAAGTTTGTGGGGCCCCTCCAGTTGGCCTGAGAGGGGAGTCTCCAGAGGACCTGCCCATGTTCAGTGGAGAGCCTCCCAAGCGCTTATTGCCCACGGGCCATCTTGCCTCCAATTATTGCCTTGGCAGTTGGGAAAGGGTAGAGGGAGGAGTGAGACTTAACTCCAGACTTACCCTGGCTGCCCTCAAAGGAAGCATGTTCTAGAGGGGTACTTCAGGATGGGCCTTCCTTGGGTAGCTTTCCTAGCTGCCTGGAGGTTATTGTCATTTGTCCTTTTACTGCTCCCTTTCCTGTTTATAACACACTAAGATAGTAGTCTAGATCGGTCCAGGCTCTTTGCTTAGTCACCAGGTTTTGAAGTTTTCTATGTATATCTGGGGATGGTTGAGTGTCAAATTTGTCTTTCAGGAGGACCTTGTCCTCCAGGGATTCCAGTGTTACATTAGTATGTTTTCTTCTAGTCTTCTATACTCTCTGGAGAATAATATGAGGTTTGCTTTCTCTCTGGCAAATGGCCTTCACTAATGGTAATTGAGGATTTGATCTCTACTTCGTTAAACCCTCTCAAGCATGATAAATCGCTTTCTTTTCCAGTGACCCCAGGAGTCTCTGGATGGATCACTCAGAGGGACCACCTGGACTCCTGTGGGAACTTGGAACTGTGCATCTTGGATCTGGGCCATATGGTAGTCATTACCAGCCACTATTGGCAATCTCCTCTATCTTTCTTCTTCTAAGGTCAAGGTCTTGTATAAAATGAGCACAGACTCTCTCCAGGCCGTGTTGTAAAGGCTGTTTAGATGCTACAAATGTCTGTATACACTGGCCAAGATTCTCAGTAAAACTACCTAATTCCCCTTTTGATTTTTTTTTTTTTTTTTTTTTTTTTTTTTTCCTGAGACAGGGTTTCTCTGTATAGCCCTGGCTGTCCTGGAACTCACTCTGTAATCCAGGCTGGCCTCGAACTCAGAAATCCGCCTGCCTCTGCCTCCCAAGTGCTGGGATTACAGGTGTGCGCCACCACTGCCTGGCCCCTTTTGATATTTTTAAGCTCTGCTAACAAGAAGGCTCTATAAACATAGGTGGGTCTAAATTCTCCCCTCTTCTCCTGCAAGGGAACCATGCTAGGGGACTCAGGTGATCTTCTTGAGTTCCTCTAGGCTATGATGGGCAGCATAGAGGGAACCAGAGCTGCCAACTTAGGATATGTGGGTGTTGAATAAAAGAAGACTCTGGTGTCAGGCTGCACATCTGCCTTACTGCTGGGGTGCTAGAGCACCAGCGACAAGCTGCTCAAAGGAGGCAAAATGTGCCCCACGGTAGGGGTCCCAGCCCATGCTTTCTTCAGGTGAGCTATACTGTTCTGAGTTGTCAGCAGCAAGACTCGGATGATGTGGGTATAGGGCTGTGTAGTAGCTCTCTTGATTTCAGAGGTGCAGAACCAAACCACAGACACTGACAAAGGAGCAGGACAGTTGTAAGCCAATTCAGATAGTCTTGAAGATAAAAGAAAGTTGAATAGGAATGTTAGATCATTCTCCCTCTCATTCAGAGTTGGGCCAGTTTTTTGTTTTTGTTTTGTTTTAAGACGGGATCGCTTTACATAGCCCTGGAATTTACTATGTAGACTAGGTAGGCCTCAAACTCAGAGGTCTCCCTGCCTCTCCCTCCAGAGTGCTATGCCTGGCTAAGGCATCTTTTTTTTTTTTTTTTTTTTTTTTAAACCAGCATCCAGAAGTTATTGGGACCATGCTTTCTGACAAAATCAGAACTTTTTCTGTCTTAAGTGTCTGGAATCTAATTCTGCCCATTGTGAAGGGAGTCAAGTAGCAACTTCAGAGGGATCTTATAGCCATTTTATCCTGTGTACAACATGAAGGAGGAGAAAAGAGAGAGAAGTCTTGGATGGTGGGTTCCCTTTTCCTACCTGAATTTCCTAGTCTACCTGAAGGGGCATCTCCAGCCTGTTCACAGAGGACAATACTGCCTAATCTGTCCCAGGAAGGGGCTCGCTCAGACAGAGGGATTTCTACACTACCCATGACTCAGGCTCCTGCCATTTCCCAGTTCTCTCCTGTAGTCCGATTGTATAGGGCCATATCACACTTTTGTCCCAGGCCCTGCATTTTTGTTAAAAGCACTTACTTTGCCATCTGTTTTCTTGCAAGAAGAGTATTAGTCACAGAGAGGATGTGTTCTCAATGAAGAATGACCTAAAGCCATCGCTGGTGAGGCAAGAGTTATCTAATTGGGATAAAAATGGCCATTGTCCCAAGGATCATCAGAAAAGACAAGACTGTAGTGCAACTGGTGAATATCTGCAGGGGATATCTGTTCTAAGAACATGGCTGTAATTATCTCCGTGTTAAAGAGAATAGTGCTGGATGGGAATGTCCTCATACGAAAGGACTGCCAGATGGGGGTGTAGTTAGTAGAGTACTTGCTTAGCTTTTGCCATACACAGAGCTCTGGGTTCAGTCTCCAGCATTATATAACCCAGGTTCAGTAGAACATACCTATAGTCCTAGCACTTGGGAAATAGAAGTAGTAGAATCAGAAGTTCAAAGTCATAGTCATATACATAGCAGGTTCAAGGCCATGAGACCCTATCCGAATCAATAATAAAATAAAACAGGGCTTTCGAATGTTTCAGTGCCTAGCACAAAGAATGAGGTTGAGTATTTCTTTTCCTTTACTTATCTTTATACCAGTAACATGCCCATAATTTCTAAGTCCTAATTTTTTTCTTCTGCTTTCTCTCAAGCTGAACATTTATAGAAGATTTCAATCTGAGGGCAGCCTGGTGCATTTTATAGAATTAGGTAGCTTCAGACTATAAATGAAACTCAAGTTATAACTAAAAACAGTAACTTCAGGTTTTCTGTAGACATACAACTTAATTCCTCTTAATGTTTCCTTTTTATTCCTTTTATTAAATGAGATTTAGAGAATAATCATAGGAAATAAACTATTCCCTGTACATTAGTTGTTATAGCTGAACTGGCTTGATTTTCCTTAGTGTTCATTGTTTCGTGACACAGGTTAACTATTAGTTACTCTTCTCACATGCCCTAGTTAGGTTTAACTATGAAGTTGACAGGATTGCCCAGATTAAATGTCAAGTCTGTTAGGGATTGTCTTGGTTGTTAATGATGTAGGAGAGTCCAGGCCTCTGTGGATGGCACCATTCCCTGGACTGGGCTGTCTAAGAAAGCTAAGTGTGGATCTGCAAGCAAGCCAACAAAGAGTCTCCCATGGTTTCTGCTTCAGAGTTCCTGTTGAGTTCACCCAGTGAGCTTGAAATGAACCCTTTCCTTCCCTGCGTTGTTTTTGGTCAGAATATTTATCATAGCAACAGAAAGTAACCAAAATGCCACCTCACTTAATATTATTAAGATAGTCCCACACAGGCATGCCCAGCAGACCCTCTCATGGTGATTCTCATCAAGCTGACAGTTGAGATAAGTAGTTGACTACATTATATGTACAGGTAACTCACATGTTACTTTTATATATATATATATATATGACTGTCCTTTCCTACCCTCAGCCATTCCCATAAGGAACACACTTGATGCTGTTCAGCTTCTGGAACAGGGGTACTGAGTCTGAAAAGAACAAAAAGCCAAAGGGGGTCAAAAAGGGGGCACCAAATAAGGAAGTCAGTCCACAGTGCATGGGAGGTAATTTTATTTTTACTATTAAAATAACAATATTAGATTAGGAATATAGCTCAGTGGTAGAGTTCTTGCCTGGTAAGAATGGGCCTTTAATTCAATCTCTAGCATGCAGGAAAAAAAAAAAAAAAGACTGGTTGACCTTTGTTCCACTGCTTTCATCATCATCTGCAGTGCTGATGCTACCTATCTAGCAGTGAGTTGTAAGTGTGTAAGGACTCTTTCTTACCCCTCTCCCAAGCACAGCATGGGGCCACAAAGTTGGGTAGAATATCCAAACAGCTCCCAAGATAATATCATCTAGTTCAGGTCCTCCCGTTTAACAACCCTTCTAGTTTGAGGAGCCTGTCTGTATATGACATGAGTATATATGTATACAAATCAAATTTTTGTTGATAATAAACCATAAAGAAATTTTATTTCAAAGTAATTCTTCATTAAAAAATAATTTTACTGTTTATTAAAGACAAAAGCATATTTGCATACAGATGTTGCTCTTTATTTTTACATAAAATTTGAGGCCACCGTGTTGGCTAGTAGGTAGAGACATTTTGAATGTAAATCTGGCAAACTGAATTCACTTTCTAGAATACCACATAAGGTACAAGGCGAGAACTGACTCTCCAAAGGGCCCTATGACCTTCACACACATACAATAATAAATTTTATTATTTTAAGGAGGTAAAGTTTGGCAAAATTGGTAAATATTTGATACTGCAGATGAGAAAGTATCTTCAACATCTTTCAGAGTTGATTGTCATTTTGATTTTATAATTTTCAGAGAATGTTACTTTGTACAAATATTGTCATACAAGATGGTAGACATATGTTTAGGATATTAGAATTGTTACAATTCTGCCCTAATCGCAAGCCAAAATTAATTTAATGACTTTTTAATCTCAAGAAATTTTTTGTTGTTGTTACTGTTTTGAGACAGGGTCACTGTACATAGCTTCTGGCTGTCCTGCAGCTTACTTATGTAGACCAGACTAGCCTCAAACTCACAGAAATCTGCCTGCCTCTGCTTGTGCCTCTGCCTTCCAAGTGCTGGAATTTCAGATGTGTACCACCATATCCAACTCAAGCAACAATTTTTAAAAATCAAGCATTATAGCACAATTTAATCCAAAGATAAACTAATTGTATATTTACATACCAAGGAATGATGTAGAAAGATATTATGTCTTTGTTTTCCATAATTGATTATATTGTCTATAAGAGTAGAAAGCTCTGTAGAGTAAAAACATTGCAGTTCATATTATACAATTGTGCTGATTGAGGTGTTACAGGCATTGACTGTTCGTAGTTGCAGCAGGGTGTGAGAGCATGAACAGTGTAGAGTGTTCGTGTTGTGTGTTGTGAGCCCAAGCTTCAGTAAAGGGAGGCTTGGGCTGGATTCTAAAGGTCCTGAGATATGTAAACCTTAGAAACCTGTGGTAGGAATTTGGGGCATAGTTGGCAAGGGCCGGAAGCCTAGCCTCCTGCAGCTAGCCAGACTGGTGCTGCTTCCGTCTGAGTGTCCCAGATGTCATTTTAAAAAAGAATTCTCTGGTTTTTAGGAATTGTGTATATCCCTGGGCTAGATACTACAGATGAGGTGTATTTGACCCTAAACTTAGGATGCTATATAAAATGAATCAAATCAAAGCTTCCTTGGGATCATTCTGAGGAGAGCTATTGTCTGTGCTACAGGTTCGCCCATACCTCTGAAAGCCTGTTTCTCTAGGATATGGAAACCAAAGGCCACAATAGACTGTTAGACATCATCAAAATATATGTGTTTTGCTGGGTGTAGTGGTGCACGTCTTTAATCCCAGCACTCAGGTGGCAGAGGCAGAAGAATCTCTTTGTGTGGGTTTGAGGCCAGCCTTGTCTACAAAGTGAATTCCAAGACAGCCCAGACTGTTAACACAGAGAAATCCTGTCTTGAAAAAGAAACAAATACGATATATGTGTTTTACCCTTAAAATATGTTTACTGAACTTAATCATTGTAATGTTTTATCATGTTTAACTTTTCTATTCAGATAGGCCGCCTGCTTAAATACTCTAATTTTGAAATAGATTTTTAAAATGTATTATGTTAATTCATTTAAATTCCAAGTCACTTTTTCATATTTTAAATGACCTTATTTGTTTATTGAACATTACAGCAAATTGCTTTTAAAAACCTGGTACAGAGAAATCGACAAAATGAACAACAAAACCAGGGCCCTCCAGCTGTGAACTCGACCATTCAGCTGCCATTTATAATCATTAATACAAGCAGGAAAACGGTCATAGACTGCAGCATCTCCAGTGACAAGTGAGTGAGGGGGAGCCGGGAGGACCCAGGGCTGCCTTCTGTCACTGCTCCCCTGCCTGAGGATGGTGCTCCCCTGTCTGCAGCCCCTCGGGGAGGGCGTCCATGGAGTAAGCGCCATCCTTCACAGACCTTTACTCCATATCAGGCTTGCCTGTGACATGTATGCTGTACCTGGGCCCAAACTGTCATGAGTGACATTTGTGTGGTAACTGAGCAAGTTACTGCAGTAAGACAGACAATAACTAAGGGCTTAGGAGGAAAATGGTTCATTTGTGAGTTACATGTTATAAGTTATTATGAAAATATATCAGACCAGTACGTGGTGTTAAACTAACTGTTTCATTTTATTGTGTCATACTAAAGTAAGTTTATTTTGTTTTTTTAAGAAGGGGTCTTGCCTGATGGTGGTGGTTTACACCTTTGATCCCAGCACTTGGGAGGCAGAGGCAGGCAGATCTCTGTGAGTATGAGGCCAGACTGGTCTACAGACCGAGTTCAGGGCAGCCAGAGCTACACAGAGAAACCCTGTCTTAAAACAAAACAAAAAAATACAATTAAATTAAAATAAAAAAGGGGTCTCCCACCACCTCTCATGTGCCGAGATTAAAGGCATGTGCCATAGCACCTGCTGTGTTTGCCTATTAATCATTAAGTGGGCATTAAGCTCCTTGGTTAGGCTGGGGAGACAGCACAGTGAGAAAAGTGCTTGCCCTACAAGCATGGAGTCCTGAGTTTGGATC
Source organism: Apodemus agrarius (assembly GCA_964023405.1). Lineage (NCBI taxonomy): Eukaryota > Metazoa > Chordata > Mammalia > Rodentia > Muridae > Apodemus > Apodemus agrarius. The sequence goes on from OZ030012.1 coordinate 99,201,937, forward strand.
CCCCTCACCCACATTAAAGCTGGGTGTCTCATGCTTACTATAGCCCCTAGCTGTAGGGCAGGGTGGATGAGGGTAATGATAACAGAGGCAGGTTCGCCAGGGCTTGCCAGCCAAGCAGCAAGCTCAGGTTCAGTGAGAAAACTTGTCATAAAAAAAAAAAAAAAATCGGCAGGGGGGTGGTGGCGGCGGCGGCGGCGGCGGCGGCGGCGCACGCCTTTAAGCCCAGCAGCACTTAGGAGGCAGAGGCAGGCGTATTTCTGAGTTTGAGGCCAGCCTGGTCTACAGAGTGAGTTCCAGGACAGCCAGGGCTACACAGAGAAAACCCTGTCTTGAAAAACCCAAAAAATAAAAAATAAATTGAAAGTGACAGAGAACACACATGCCAACACATAAGTCTATAAACCTTTTCAAATATTTTTAGCAATTTAAATAATTGACACTATTCATTTTAGCAAGTAAGAGATAGAACTTTTCAAAGTAGAGCATTCATTGTATCTTCCTTCTTTAGGAAGTTAGAGGTACTAGGGGTCGAAACAGATTCCAGTTGTGGATTGGTGCTCCTCCACCGCCTGCTCCGTGGACCCCCATGTACTCTGGAACAAGGGGGAGGCACCCGCACTCTTACTTCTCAGCCCTCTGAGAATGGCTGGGATGATACTTTTAAATCACTTTATAAGTGCGAGCTGCTGTTCTTGGGGATCAGCAGCTTTCATTCTTTAAGTTTCTTAGCCTCTCTTGAGATCTCATTCCTTCTTCCACAAAAATAAAAATTAGGGCCAGCAAGATAGCTCAGAAGATAAAGGTGTTTGCTGCCAAGCCTAATGACCTGAGTCTAATCACATGGCACCACATGGTAGGAGGAGACAACCAACTCTAAAAATATTGTTCATTGACCTCCACATTTGTTCCATGGTACACATACACTAAAATAATGTTTAAGAATCCAGGCCGGGCGGTGGTGGCACACGCCTGTAATCCCAGCACTTGGGAGGCAGAGGCAGAGGCAGGCGGATTTCTGAGTTCGAGGCCAGCCTGGTCTACAGAGTGAGTTCCAGGACAGCCAAGGCTACACAGAGAAACCCTGTCTCGAAAACAAAAAACAAAAAACAAAAACAAAAACAAAAACAAAAAAAAAATCCAACATTGGACTGGAGAGATGGCTTAGTGGTTAAGAGCCATCTGGCTGCTCTTCTTCCAAAGGTCCTGAGTTTAATTTCCAGCAACCACATGGTGGCTCACAACCATCTATAATGGGATCTGATGCCCTCTTCTGGAGTGTTTGAAGACAGTTACAGTACACTCACATATGCATTAAATAAATAAATAAATAAATAAATATCAATCCAAGAACTAAAAAATTTAAATCAGTTATTTACTTTGCCAATTTATAAATGCTAGAGATAAATTCACACAGTATCTAGCCCAGTAAAATGTTACGTGTCAGGATTATTATTCACAGCTACAACTACAGAAACCTATGTCAGGGAGGACGGCTAACATCCAAACCAAAGTCTTCAAAATGGCTAACATCTTTGGAAGTGACCTATAAATGTCATACTGTAACACATCACTGCAATTATGTTCTAAAGTTAGTCTCTTAAGAGGGAATATGAAATCCCTTCTTGTGTTGAAGGGCTTCAGCAGTTGAGCTTGCAGCACATGGCGGCGGGACTTAGCACAGGGTAGGTATGAGTTGGTCAGCATTGGCCAACCGGAAAAACTGCATAAGAGACTTGTCTCCAAAACAAGGTTAAATAATGAAAATTAAAAAATAAAGAGTTGCCGGGCGGTGGTGGTGCACGCCTGTAATCCCAGCACTTGGGAGGCTAGAGGCAGGTGGATTTCTGAGTTAGAGGCCAGCCTACTGTACAGAGTGAGTTCCAGGACAGCCAGGGCTACACAGAAAAACCCTGTCTCAAAAAAAAGCCAAAAATAAAAAAATAAAAATAAAGAGTTTCAGGAAAATTGGGAACCATTGGCCTTAGCAGATTATGGGCACTTTTCACCAGAGCTAGAATCTATTTTGGTTCTGTGCCTTGGGTGGTCACTGACTCATGCCTTGCCTGGCAGCCATTCATGAACAGCTTGTACACGCTTGTTGTTTGAGGTAGGTCACTAATCTTGTCTGTCAATTGCTTTGTGAGGCAATCTTGCCCTTAATTAGCCAGGAGGCTTTCCCACAATGAAATTAAGTTTACAAAGCCATGTGCATGTAAGCGATGCCTGAAATCCACCCCCTGGCAAGGTGTCCACTTGAGAGGAACTTTAAGCTTGGTAATGCATTGTATTCAGATTCATACACCTCAGCATTTTGCTTCAAGTTAGAGATTTTTTTTTCCTGGTGTAAGATGTAGTATAAGTCTCAACTTCACATGGTTTTACTAGACAAGCCGGTAACAAGGTAAAACCCACTCCCTACTTGAGGCCTGAGCTGGAAGTCAGCTCTGTCCTTCCACAGACTGTGTCCTGGGGATCAAGCTTCAGCTATTTCTTGCTGTCCCTATCTTTGCTTCTTGTTTATTGTCCTGTATAGCTAGACATCTGAACTAACTGACTACTTTTCAAGGAAATTCTGATTGGTGTTATACTTTTTATGTGTTAATTTTTATTTGTTTGTGACAGATTCTCACTCTGTAGCCTAGGCTGCACTAGAACTCATGTAGCCCAAGATGACCATGTGCTCACAGGAATCATCCTGCCTTAGGCTTCCAAGTGATGATATTTCAGGCACAAGCCACTCTACTCAGCCCTGTGACACTACCTCAAGATTTATTCTTTAGCTCCTCAAGAAAAGATTTAACTTGGGTTTGGTTTGTTAAAAATGTCTTCCATTAAGCCGGGCGGTGGTGGTGGCGGCGCACGCCTTTAATCCCAGCACTTGGGAGGCAGAGGCAGGTGGATTTCTGAGTTCGAGGCCAGCCTGGTCTACAAAATGAGTTCCAGGACAGCCAGGACTACACAGAGAAACCCTGTCTCAAAAAACCAAAAAAAAAAAAATAAAATAAAAAAAATAAAAAAAAAGTCTTCCATTTAATTCACTATGTTTAGTGCAAGGGCCTGAAGTCCCAGCTATCTAGAAGGGTCCCTTGAGTCCAGGAGTTCAAGCTTAAACTGCAGTGTGGTACAACCAATCTCAAAGGAAGGCTCTTTTTGATTGACAGAAGTATGCTGTGTCTAGCCTCCCACTCAGGAAAATGAATTAAGCATCCAGAATGGTTCCTCGAGGCTAGACCAGTCTGTTAGCGATACATACCAAGTTAGAAAGACTTTTCTCTATAGCAAAGCTGTAGACAACTTTGGAGTACTAGCTTTAGGACAGTTTCTCTGTCCCGTTTGGTAGCATCACTGGAGCTTTAGTGGGTGTCTGTGGCCACCAACCTGGAAAGGTTGCAGGGCCTGGCGTGAGAGCGGCACAGGCTCTGCTGCTGTTCTCAGTGCTCCTTATGGGGCTGAGCTTAGGCTCCTGCTCCATTAAACTGCAGAAAGGCTAGGGTAGAGCTCAGAATGCTTTTGTCAAGCAATCCCAAGGCCTTGGGTTCCTCCCTTGCACCACAAAAAGTAAAATAAACAGAGCACAGGATATAAAACCTTTCAGAGTTTCTCTGTAGCACCAAAAACCCCCATATCTCCTTTATTTCTTAAAAACAAACTGATTATGTGTTTTGGGATGGGGTGTGTGTCTGTGTGTACATGTAATTTGGGGAACTGAACTCACATCTGCTTGGTGTCTGGCACCTTTACCTCACTTGCCCCTTGTATCCCTGCTTTATTTTGCAGATTTGAATACCTTTTTAATTTTGATAACACCTTTGAGATCCATGATGACATAGAGGTACTGAAACGGATGGGAATGTCCTTTGGTCTGGAGTCAGGCAAATGCTCTCTGGAGGATCTGAAAATCGCAAAATCCCTGGTTCCAAAAGCTTTAGAAGGCTATATCACAGGTATGCTGGCCACACTAACAGACCCCTGACTGAGCGTCACACTCACTTGTTAACTCTTCACACAGAATGCTGCAGTTTAGAGACTTAGTGCTGGTTTCACCAGAAGGCATTCTTTAGTACTTTATATAGTAAATTTGTGACTTTTTTAAACCAACAATCAATGATTTTTTAGAAGATTACAAACTTACACCTATACAAGATATATAGACAACAGTTGGCTGACTCAGCACTATGTCTAGGTCTGCAGTGATATATTTCTGAGAATTTAGAGTCTGGTAAAGCTTTCAGTTAAAAGCTAGGTAGAAGTTTGGATTTGGTGTTTGTTTGTACTTCTCTCTCCTCAAGGAACTTAGAGTAAGTTACCGCCACCACATCCCCAAAGATGTACCTCACCTCACTCTAATGAAATGCCTTACTGTATTTATCTATTCAGTACACCTGAATTCAGAGAGCACATATGTCTAAATTTTCTATTACTGTAATAAACACCATGACCAAGGCAACCCAAAAGAAGGGTTTATTTTGTGCATAGAGCTAGAGAGGGATCAGAGTCCATCACAGCATCAAGCCATGCTCCTGTTAAACTGTTGCATGTCCACCATCCTGCCTGTCAGTCCACACACCTTCAGGTGTGTGAGTTCCTTGAATTTCTTCGGTTTTAGCCCAACCTAGCCTCTCATCTTGACTTTCTTACCTCCACCTCCCAAGTGCTAGGCTTATAGATATATATCACACTCTGGCTTTAAATTTATTATTTATTTGCTTTTCTTTAATATAGAAATAGAAATATATTGTTTTGTCTTTGACATGTATAAATGAAACCATGTTTTTCTGGTTGTTTTCACTAGATAGTCCAGGCTATCTTGAAACTCACTTATAGCCCAAGCTAGACAAGAACTTACAATATCCTGTCTCAGTTTCCCTAGTGCTCAGGATCACAGACAGGATCACTCACCTACCTGGAGTGGGGTTTTCTTCCATGGTTTGAGTTTCTTTGAATTAACATTATGTCTCTCAGATTCCCTTATATAATTTAATGTAGCTGTATCACATACGTTTTTAGTTCGTGAATAGATCACAAATTATTTTATTTTAGTGACAATAAACTTGGGGGTTTGTTTGTTTTTCCAGTTGATGTTGAAATACAGAGCTGCTTTGACCATTCTACCCATGTGTTGAGGACTCTGTGCAAACATTACAGATTAAATTGCTGGGTCTTCACTGAGTGGTTGTTTAGCTTCCTCAGATGGTACCAACATTTTTCAGTTTGATTTTACTAGATTATACCTTTCACTGAAATGTAGAGATATTCTGCATTCCCACTTAGCTTTTGAATTAAGATGTAATACTCATTAAGTGAAACATCTCTTATTTTAAAATCTTACGTGAATGGATGTTTTGCCTACATGTATGTCAGTCCACCACATGTGTGTCTTATGCCCAAGGAGGCCAGAACAGAATGTCAGAATAGCTTTGGACTGTAACTGTAGGCAGTTAGGAACCACCATGTGGATTCTAGGAATCGAACCCCAGTCTCCTAGAAGAATAAGCATTGTTGTAACTTGTGAGCCCACCTGCAGCCGTGAACTCATCAAATCAGGATGTGAGTCACTGGTGCTTTACTGTAACCAAAGGATACAGCTGTCACCAATTACTGGACACTTTTTTTTCCCCGTTTTTCTTTTTCCTTTTCCTTTTCCTTTTTTCCTTTTCCTTTTCCTTTTCCTTTTCCTTTTCCTTTTCTCTTTTCTTTCTGGTTTTTTTGAGACAGGGTTTCTCCGTGTAGCCCTGGCTGTCCTGGAACTCACTCTGTAGACCAGGCTGGCCTCGAAGTCAAAAATCATCCTGCCTCTACCTCCCAAGTGGTGGGATTACATGTGTGTGCCAACACCACCCCACCACCCGGCTTTTTTTTTTTTTTTTTTTTTTTTTTTTTTTTTTTTTTTGAGACAAAATCTCTGCACAATTCTGACTGGCCTAGACCTGACAACAGAGATCAGGCTGATCTCAAACTTACAGACAGATCCACCTGCCTCTGCTTCGCAGTGCTGAGATTAAAGCACTATTCCCATCTCCTGGGCATTTTTATAGCCATGAAAATTAACACATGCCTTTAGCAATCCCTTCATCCACCCACCAACTAGTCATAGTCAACTAGTCTAGTTTGTTTTGGTGGGGGGGGGGCGGAGTCTGGCTGTTTGCTTGCTTGCCAGTAATGGACATTACATATTACATGGGATTAAACATTATGAATCCTTTGTAATGGCTTCAGTATTCATCCAAGCTGCTCCATGCCTTTGTATTAGGTGGGTATCTCAGGTTACACAAACAAAATGCTTAGGATCGGAAATGCTTCATTTCAGATTTGGGAGCTTTGTTTTTGTAGTAGTTGTTTGTATCTTAGAATCTTTGAATTTGCCTAACAGAGTTACCTAAAGGATGGAACCCAAATCTAAATATGAGGTTTACGTACATGTCACCATGCACAATTGTACCCAGTTACTCAGGGTAGTTTAACATACCTGTGAAGCGATTTGTTTTATAAACATACTTTCAGCTTCATCGGATTTTTAAATGCCAAATGGTTATTACAATGACTGTACCATTTTACAATCCTGCTAAGCAATGTATTAGGCTTCTGTTTTTTGTTTTAATTTTTCTCAATATCCTCCCCACCCCAGATTTGGTGCTAGTGATTGACTGCATGGTGTAGCCCTGTTTGTCCTTATAGTTTCACACTCTGGATGTGAAGTGGTAAATCACAGTGATTTTTGTTTAACTTCCCTAATGATTCAGGGCAGATCTTCCTAATTCCAACAACATTTATTCTGCAAAGGGAACTTGAACATTCTAGATTCTGATTGCCAGTTGAACCAGCACCATTTGTTGACAATTCTGTCTTTTTTTCCCACTGGATGGTTTTAGCTCCTTTGTTAAAGATCAAGTGACCATAGGTCTGTGGGTTCATTTCTTAGTCTTCAATTCCTTTCCATTGATTGATCTACCTGCCTGTCCCTCTACCAATACTAGGCAGTTTTTTTTTTGTTGTTGTTGTTGTTGTTGTTTTTGTTTTTTTGTTTTTTGGTTTTTTGTTTTTTTTTTTTTTTATCACTATTGCTCTGTAATACAGCTTGAGGTCAGGGATGCTGATTCCCCCAGAACGACTGGTGGAAGGACTCCCCTAGACTTTTGTCTAGGCTGGAGTTGAACTCTTGTGACCCTGTTGCCTAGGCCTTCAGAGTAGCAGAGACCATAGGTGCACATCACTATAAATCTCTTTAACTGAGCTTTGATGTTAGGTAAGGGATAATAAAAAATCAAATGTAAGCAAAAAAGTAGTTTTTATGTTTGCTCACTGAGTTTATTGGCTGAGACTTATGTTGTATTTCACGTATTAAGTCAGCCCACCTGCCTTCTGCAAGCATGACCCTGCACTTCAGCTGACCTGCGTCCCATTCATGCCCACTCCCTGCTCCCTTTGCTCCATGTTCCCTGGCACAGATCTTGCTGTTTGCATTAGTAGCCTCACCGGACTGGAAGTCCAGCAGTGGCTGAATGAAAAGGCTTACTCAGCAAATTACCAGAACGTTATTTTCACTGGAAAGACTCAGGGTGATTAGTAAACTCTGTGGTTTGATTTCCTTATGACCTCATCTGCAGACCAGACTGCACATTTTCTTGTCCGTTTAAAGGGACATGCGGCTTTAGTATGGAAAGGGAGAGAGGTAATGACTCTTGGACAGGAGTGTGAGAACCACCCTGCACAGCCCATAATAATGTAAAAGAAATGTAGGCATTCCAAATCTACTGTAGAAAGGAAATATAATCTGTAATGTTCACAGCAGAATAGCTGTGACCCAGCAGAAAGTTTGCACAGTTCTGTGTACTGTTCCAATTCAGCACAGGAATCCAGCTTTAATTTCAACTTCTTGTTCAGACTTGTTCTTCTTACATGTATTCACAACCTGCCATTCTTCTTAGAATTGAAGTCTTTTTTTTTTTTTCACAGCTGCCTCAGCCTGTGAAGAAAAGGCTCACAAGGCCGGTGTGAAGTCCTTGTAGCCTTTCAGTCCCTCAGCTATGTGGGGATGGTCTGTCACCTGACCAGACAGGGTCCTAACCTTTACACACAGCTCCATGGTTTCTGCACAGTAATTACAACAGTAGTGTAATACAGAGTCTGGGGCATGACCCAGTGGGTACAGACACTAGCTGCACAAGCCTGACCTGAGTTTCATCCTCAAAACCCACATAAAAAGCCATATGGGTGGTATGCCTCTTTTATCTCAGAATTCCTGCAGGAGAGGAAGAGGTAGAAGCAGACGTGGCCAAAAGCTCTCAGAGCAACTAGCCTGGAGAATGCAGGACTACAGCAAGCTCCAAGGCCAGAACCAGCTCCCAAAGCCCACCAATTTCCACAAGCACACTTTGGTATGGCTTGACATACCCATACTCACATAGACACACGCAGACACATTCACATACCTACATTCACACATACTCACACAGACACACACACACATACCATATACCCATACTCACTCACACAGGCACACACACATACCCACACTCACACAGACATAACACTCACACACACACACACACACACACACAAAACTCAAGGACTGGCAAGATAGTTTGGTGGGTTATTGTTTGCTGTCAAGCCTGATGACCTGAGTTTGGCCACCAGTACCTACAGCTGTGAAGGAAAGAACCAACTGTTTGAAGTTGTCCTCTGACGTCACACTCCTGCCATGGCGTGTGCACAGCGAGACACACACAGAGAAAGGAAAGTAATAGAATATGTGAGTTTAAAAGTATAATAAGCTGGGCGGTGGTGGTGTACGCCTTTAATCCCAGCACTTGGGAGGCAGAGGCAGGCAGATTTGAGTTCGAGGCCAGCCTGGTATACAGAGTGAGTTCTAGGACAGCCAGAGCTACACAGAGAAACCCTGTTTCGAAAAACAAAACAACAAAAAAAAAGTATAATAAAAGCTTATTTGAGCAAAATATATTTTCTCAGTATGCATTAGATTTTGCCTTATGAGAATCTTTTTCTCCTCTTTTCTTTTTTGGTTTTTACGACAGGGTTTTTCTGTGTAACCCCGTCTGTCCTCGAACTAATTCTATAGACTAGGCTGACCTCAAACTCAGAGATCTGCCTGCCTCTGCCTCTGAAGTGCTGAGATTAAATGTGTGTACCACCATGCCCTGCAATGTGAGATCTTTTATTATGGTTGTGTTTCTAAAGTTTTCACTGTTTATTACAGCTACTGTTTAAAGAGACTATATACATTCATTCAGTGATTCTGAGGTCTCTAAACATTCATATTGTTTTCTCTGAGCTAAAATTCTATATAGGGAGAACCACTCAAGTAACAGTGCAGTAAGAATTGATCTGTTGTCAGGAAAAAGGAGATGGCCAGGACATACTCTTGTGGTTTCCTGTGATGTCTGTCTCACCTTTGAAACCATGAATGCAGACCTGGAGAGAGTCAGTGATTAAGAGCATGCAGTGCTCTTCCAGAGAGCTCTGGTTCAGTTCCCAGCACCTATTGGTGGCTCACTACCACCAGTAACTTGAGTTTCAGGGAATCTAATGCCTTCTTTTTGCCTCCGTGGGTACCAGGAATGAAACTGGTATACACTCATACACATACAACAAAATAAAAATGAATTTTAAAAGTGATTGCATTATTTTTTTAAAAAAAAAAATCCCTCATTGAAAGCATGGCCTTAAAAAAAAAAAAAAAAAAGAACTGTTTTGAATGATAAAGCACATGACACCAGGCAGGGAGCTAGTTAGGAAAAAGCATACATCGTCGATGAGCAGTAGTTTTGTGTTCATTCGAGTATACTTAAAAAGTCAGTACCCCAGGGTGGGAATGTGTGATGATGTATATTAATTTCCAGTGCTAAGGAGACAGAGGGCAGGGTCCTTGATGGCTGGTCTGCTGGCCTAGCCTAATTATTAATTAGCAAGCCCTAAGTCTTAGTGAGAGACCCTTCTCAGGAATGTATATATCTCTGTGCGCACGCACACACACTCACTCACTCAAAGTGAGAGGCTAGGGAGGGGTGCCACGTGTGAGCACCTGCCTGGCCCACAAGCTGTGCGTTCTCTTCTGAGATACTTCTGACTTTATGTCAGTACTCAGTCCTGGCTTTAGCTATTAACATCACAGTCGTGGTGTTTCACGATGAAGACATCAGATATCAAAGACTGTCCACATTCTTACCACTATACCTAGTAAGCTGCCTTGTCAGGTCTTAGATAAAGAAGGCTAGAGAGACGGCCAAGTAGTTAAGAGTTCACACTGCCCTTTCAGGAGACTTAAGTCCAGTTCCTACTGGACAGATCACAATTCCCATATTCAGGAGAACCCAATGCCTCTTCCACGGGCACCTGCTTTCTTACCCATTTACTCACAACTCAGGGCTTCACACATGGTTTCAGGAAATGTCTTGGGGGAAAAAAGCATTGAAGCAAAGGGGGAGTAGTTAAGGTTTTACTTTGAATTCTTTCTCTCTGGAATCTGCCTTTCTATAGTTTTCCTTCCCGTTCTTGTTCAAAATTTTATTTGTGTTCCCCACCACTACCATCCAAAATAACCAATGAAGACACCAAGTCCTTCACAGGGCAGTAGAACTGTCCATCTGTCACCAAGACATGAACACCATGTTCACTTCAGACCATGGCAGAGCAGCCTCACAAGTCAGAGCCCACGTTTGCTATAGTGTGTGTGTGTGTGTGTTTGTTTGGCCTTGCAGATATATCTACAGGACCTTCTTGGTTAAATCAGGGACTACTTTTGAACTCTACCCAATCAGTTTCAAATTTAGACCCAGCCACCGGTGCCACTGTACCCCAACCAAGGTATGTATTCTCAATGTACCCCAACCAAGGTATGTATTCTCAATGTACCCCAACCAAGGTCTGTATTCTCAATGTACCCCAACCAAGGTATGTATTCTCAAGGTGCCCCAACCAAGGTCTGTATTCTCAATGTACCCCAACCAAGGTCTGTACTCTCAAGGTGAGCAAAGCAAGCCGCAGAGAGGGCTGAGTGCGTGCTGCTGCGGCAGGGGGCTCAGGCCGGGAGCAGCAGGCCTGCCAGCAGCACGTCCTTAGTTTTTATTCCTGTGCTGTGCAAAAAGAAAAAAACTGTCTCCCCTGCACTAACGAGCCTGTGTGTTCTTAACTTACCTGCTAGTGTAAACCAAGGGTTGTGCTTGGATGCTGAAGTGGCCTTAGCAACTGGGCAGCTGCTCCCTGCCCCAAACAGTCACCAGTCCAGCAGTGCAGCCTCTCACTTCTCGGAGTCCCGCGGCGAGACCCCCTGTTCATTCAACGATGAAGATGACGAAGATGAAGAGGAAGATCCCTCCTCCCCAGAATAAAGACAGGAGAGAACTCATGTTTTAATATTTGATGCTCATGTGTGTCTTTAGTGTGAGCTCTTGTGTTTTAAAATGATTGCTTCAGTCTTTGCCTTTGTTTGCATTTGTGTTTAGTGAAAACTAGAGAAACACAATAAGCAAATCACATGAAGGCTGAGATGATTGAAACGAAAGTTCCCATAGCGTGGATGAAAACTGAGCAGCAGAGCAGCAGGACATGGCCAACAAAGCATGCTTTCTGAGGAGGCGGGCACTGCTCTGAAGAGCGGCAGTGGGTGAAGTGCATTTGTCTTCAGGGAGGTAGGGTTCAAAGACCCCCAGTGTGATTATTCAGACTTCAGGGGGCTGCAAGGAGAAGTGTGCAGTGGTGACAGCTGCTCCCTCACCCGCCCGCCCGGCTGGCTTTAGTAGGCAAATGGGAGTCAGTGAGGTGTAGGCTGAGATCCTTGCTTGAGGAGCCAGTGAACTGCTGAGCTAGTCAGGTCTAGCTGGGCACCTCATGCATCTGCTGCCTTAGCTTCTAGAAGGGAGCAAGCACTAACCTTTAAGTACCTAGGTGACATGTAGAAAAATTTACAGTAAACTGAAATGACCATTTGTCAATGCATTGGTGCATAGGAGTTACTAGGGCTACTTCTGGAAGCCAAAATAGAATAGCATCTCCATGTGCATTAAAAACTTCGTCAGCACTGCCTTTTGCCAGCATTCTAAATTTGGAGTTTTACTGAGAAGGAAACTGTTTTTATAGTTTTAATCAGAGCTATGCATTTCATACAGCTTTTCAATTTACAATGAAACAAAGAAACAAATTCCTTTGACCAAATTGCTTGTCTATAGTTGTCTGCAGTACTGTATGATTTTACCCATGTGCAATTTGTAAAAATGAACCAGATGTCATTACTTTTGTCTTTATTTCAAGAATATGGCCATCATTGTTCTCTTATACATGTTATCTTTTCCATATTTTAATTATCAAAATGACCTTATTAGATTTATTCCTGGGTAAATTGCATTTCAAACTCACTCAATATTCAGTGTTTTTGTTAAAACCTTGAACACTCCAATTGACTGCATCTGTGCTAGAGTGGTATTATCATATGTGATCTTAAAGCCAAAGATGCCATGGAAACACTGCAGTATGTCTGGGATTTCTGCTTCTCCAAGTAGGGGAGCATGGGCCATCCACTGCCAAGCCAAACTCAACTCACTAATACATTCAGGCCTGAGAGGAGCAGAGAGTGGCTGGAGAGTCAGTTCTAAACCAGCTGAAGGCACAGGCGTCTGTATCTGGTGTCTGTGAGCCCTGCACCAAGTTCAGTCCAAAATGATGCTCTTTTCAGTCCTGTGGGGGAAGTAACAGGCTCTATCCCATGATGCCTTTTTGAGACTTGACCGTTACGAGCTGAACATAAAAGCTTTGGCTGGCTTAAATATTAAGTAATTGAGGCCATTAACACTGATAAGTATGAGTATACAGATATGGCTTAGGTTTCTTCAGGAGGAAACTCATTCTGTCAGAAGGAAACTGTAGTGTGAGCCCAGAGTGTTCCAGGAGCACAAAGGTCCTGGCAGGTCTCAGAGGGTTTTGTGTTGACACGATTTCAGGTACACATCTCAGGCTGTCAGAGGAAAGTGATCCAGAATGCAACAGGAGCTGCCTCCTGTAGTCACTGCCACGCCTGTCTTCGGGAACGTAGCAAGACCTGGAGATTGGAGATGTCAAGGGCCACGAGATGCTTTTTTAGCTGAGCTACTGGTCCTGAGATGTTTCAGAACTTAGAGCAAATGCACATATTACACCCATCCCTTTTACGAAACCACAAAGTCCCTGCAAGAATCTTCAAGGAACTGTTTTCCTTTATCTGCACACCTGCTGCTGGATGCTTTAAAACTTGGGCTTGAAATTGGCAGTCATGTAGAGCATGTTGTGTGGCTCTAATCACAACTTTTGGGAACAGAGGCAGAAAGGTTAGATCTTTTTTTTTTTTTTTTTTTTTTGGTTTTTCGAGACAGGGTTTCTCTGTTTAGTCCTGGCTGTCCTGGAACTCACTCTGTAGACCAGGCTGGCCTCGAACTCAGAAATCCACCTGCCTCTGCCTCTGCCTCCCAAGTGCTGGGATTACAGGCGTGCGCCACCACGCCCGGCCCGAAAGGTTAGATCTTAAAAGCCAATCTTGGCTACATAGTGTGTCGAGGCCAGCTTAGGCTACATGAGACCCTGTTCAAAGCTAACCAAAGACTCAGTCTTTGTGTGCCCCACCCCTGAACACCACTGGGTAGCCCTGTTCCTCTATGATATACTGCCAAGGACATCTCAATACTAGACTGAGCCAGGAGTGCTAACACTTATAATCCTAGACAGGCAAAAGGGTCACCAGAGGCTTGAAGCCAGCCAGAACTACATAAAGAGATCAGCCCAGTGCACACACCCTCCCCCAAAAAAAGGGGATGAGGGAGGGGTCTAACTTGAGATGTTGAAAAAGATGAGCTCTGTTCTTTATCTCTCTTAAACTCTGTTTATATTGATCTGGGTCCAACAACACTGAATCATAGTTTAACACAGGAATCAAAATGGAAAAGGGTGGGGGGGGGAGCATAGCATCTGGGTTTCTTTATAGGAGGCACTGAGGTTTCTTGGCAGGCAGCGTTCCCTACCCCAGAGGTGCTGGTCATACTGCTCAGTGAGGGCCTGAAGAGGCTCCCCCTTAAGGGTTAGTTTGTTACTTCTCAAGTGTACAGCACCGATGAAGTGTGCCGCTGCCTCACACTCTGTGTGAGGAGCAGAACAGCTCCAACAAGGTGCACAGAGGTGCTCAGCCCTCAGCGCTTAGCGGGCTTCCCGTCATGTGTCCCTGCTGGAAGTTTATTCAGTGTTTGTATTTATTGTGCCTTACATAGGAAGGAAGGGACTCAACTGAATCCCTCCTCTCTCTAAACAGTCACCCAGAAAACAGGCTGGTGACTGTGCACTTTGAGTCTTTCTTATTTGATTCTTTTAAAGAGGTGTGGGGAGGAAACCCTGTTATTTTTGTTGTTTTGCCAGAATGAATGACGATAAGTCCTCCTGTTAGCAAAACCTATACTTAAAGCAGCAGCAGTACTCTGCCAATTTCAGAAGGTGATTCCCAGACCTGTCCTCAGAAAGAAAGTACCTCTGTTGGATAATCCAGATAAAGAAATGGCTCTCTATATCCCTGCATAGATAGATGCCTAATTATGCTGTTTATAAATCTAAACCAATTTCTGAAGTCAGAGACGGTGAAGCTGTTCAAGTACAGTGTGATTTGTGCTCCAAGACCGTCTGAACAGTGTGTGTGTGTGTGTGTTTGCGTGCACGAGAGACAGAATAAGCAGATGACAGGAATGGTTTTGGCATTTTGTACTGTAACCATGCCTAGAGCAAGAAGCCTGCTCAGTTTTCTAAGCTCCTTTCCCAACCAAGATGGGTTTTCCTCATTCAAAAAATCTGTGCCATAGGCCTTGGGATTTTGCTCCTTTAGTGGTAAGCACAGGGCATGGTTTGTTTTGGGGAGGATGTTAAAATAGAGAACTTAGCTAGTTCATACCTGTAAGGCAGGGGAGGGCTGTAGCAGGCCCATGAAGTTCTCAGCGAGCCTCATTCCCTTGAGCTGAACCTGCACTGCAGCCCAAATCTGAGATCACATGATCTCTAAGCTGCCAGTACATAAAGACACATAGCACATAAAGCTTGTGGACTGAATGCATGGATGATGATCTCCATGGTGCACGTGGACTGTGTTCTTGGTGAAATGCAGACTAGACACCCCATAAGGCTCCCTGTTTGTATACACCTTGGGCAATGCCTCTGGGCCTAATGTTCATTAATCCATAGTGTCTGAAGCCCAGTGCACATGCCAGGACTTTGCAGCATGTCACTTAAGTGATCCTCAGAAATGTCCCTTCCAGCTCACGAATTCAGTTTGCTCGTGCTCCGTTCACCTGTACTCGAGCCAAGCTCCACCATTCGGAAGGAGAGCCTAATGTGAAGATTCTTCCTTCAATGTTCTCTTGTTCATTTTAGTGCTAAAAGGCTTTTATAGATTATAACAAGCCTCAGGAAGAAGCCTCTTACATATTAGCAAAATACCTGAAAAGTTAATTCATTTGTAGGATCCAGTTTTCCTGCATACATCTTTGTTCACAATATGCTAAGGGAAGAAATCTTAGGACAGAAAGCTTTAGCATTGTATATGTTTCCTGGGAGTCCCTGACAGGTACAAACACAGTGCGGTGGTAGCCATCCCTCGTGGAATGGAGGAGAGCTATGCGTTTATACTGCCTGTATAGCTCTCTCAGATAAAATCTTGAATTTTTTTTAATGTAGAAAACCCCTGTAGAACCAGTGCTTTGGCACTTTTCGTCCTAGCAGAGTGGACTTTGGTCCTCCCTGCTTAGAAAGCTACTTTAGAAGTCATTGTAGTCACAGTAGAAAGTCAAGGTTTGTGTCTTTTCTACTCCGGTCTCAGAAAGAGAACATCTCTCGGGACCCACTGACTCAGGTAGGACGTACCCAGAGCCTGGCGGCCCGGTATCCCTTAGCCTCGATAGCAGTGTGCTCCAAAGCACACCTTCGCCGTGTTCCATCTGGACAGCTCCAGTCCTGCCAACAAGTGCCAAATGTCGGAGGAACCCAGGGGCTCTCTCCTCCCAAGCCCCATCAAGTAGTGTCAGCTGGGGCTACCAGGACTCGCAGTGTAAGTGGTCACTCACAAGAAACCCTCTCCAGGCATGGATCCAGTCAGTCTATGCAGTAGTAGGGACGGGAGAGCTGGGACTACCATCTGGACCTCAGTAGCTTGCTTCCAGCCAAATTATCTGGACTTTAGAAGCCATCCCTTTGCTGTGCTTGACTTCAAACTCAGTCGCCCCACCTCAGCCATGATCTGAATACAAAAGCTGTGCTAATTTCCCATGTTCAGACTCTCAGAATTTTTTTTTTTTGTTTTTGTGTTTTGGTTGTTTTCTTCATAGTGAAGTATCTCCATTGATCCAGATACTTCTCTGCGAAAGTGGCTTCTCTACAGTTGCTATTCTGTTTTTTCCCAGAAATACCAGGACAGCATCTTGAGAAATGGGACCAGCTCTCCACCTGCTCTGACTGCTCAGGAGGCCTGGGTTCCCACTTACCCTGCCACACTTTACCAGAAGGGAGGGAGGAGGTTATTGGTCAGTCGCCAGGTAGCTCACTTAGCATTTGGAGACACTTTGCTCGTGTACCGCCAGCTTCTGTCTCCAGAAAAATGGAACTTTGCTCTTTTTCTGCATGAAGCCTACTCTGGAGTCACACGCTAAGTAGTTTAGATGAAGTAAAGGAAAATCCAAACCACATCTTGCCTGCCTCTTAGAGTTTCCTCCCTAAATTGAAGTACATAGGCTAATATATTATTTTGTAGTATCTCAGACTTTGCATAAATACTATTATTTTTGTATGGAATTTTTTATAGAAGAGCTATTTCTGTATACTTAATTATTTGTGGTTTTTGAAATGCCTTCCAGTAGGTAACCGACAAGTCTTAAGCAGTGTCCCACTAAGGGTAGCTCAGGGACCATCTACCCAGAATAGACAGGGAATTTAAGGTTTTACTCCCTGTCCCCACTCCAGACAGAAGCTCAGGGTGTGTCTAGGAAGCATTAGTTTTAATAAGCTCTGAGTGATTTTTTTCATCAACCCACACATTTTTGTCCATGCTGTAAGAGAAGAAAACATCTGAAATGAGTATGTGGAGCTTGAGAAAAATTGTATCATATATTCTGTGATTTGAGATACAGAAAAAAATAAATAATTTAAAATAATGTTGGTGTCGTAATTGGTGGCTGCTGGGGATGTTGTGGGGCTCTGTCACCCTTGAGCTGTTTAGTACTGAATTTTGTCAGCTAGTGAGGCAGTACAAGGCCCATCCCCCCACCCCTTGGCCCAGTTCTGGGTCTCTGAAGGGCTACCCCAACATCAAAGCTCTCCAGAGTGGCTGAGGCCTCTGGGAACAAGATCAGTAGGTCACTCAGCTTCCCTCCTGTTTCACAGGCCTCCCAGGGTGCCCCGCAGAGTCGGACACCTGTACCCCCGGGAAGAGTTCTTAGACTCAATTCAAAGTCTGCCTCAAAGGCAGCATAAAAGTCAGTACCAGTGTTCAGGGAAGAAGCCCTCTCATTGTCCCTCATGCTGTGAGCATTAGAAAAACAGGAGACTTTGGCGTCTCTAAGTCACAGTGCAATAGCATCTGGCCTCGGGGACCTCCTCAGCATCCCTCCCAGTGCAAGAACCACCTCTCCTGGGAGATGGTCAGGAGACTTACAGCCCAACAAGCTGCACACAGGGTCAGGCCGCAGGCAGTTAAAGGATCACAAGGGGCCATCAGGCCTTAGGAAGAGTTCAGTGGGGCTAGAGAGACAGCTTGGGTTCTGAGTGCAAGCTGCTCTTCCAAAGGACCCAGGTCTGAGTCCCAGCACCCATGTGGCAGCTACTAGTGTCTAACTCCAGCCCTAGGGATCTGACGGTCTTCTATCAACAGCAGGCATGCATATGGTACAGACAGACAAGTTTTTTAAGGATGGAAAGCATGGTCACATAATCCCAGAAGTGAATGCCTCTTTGTGCCAGCTCTAATGTTGACCAGATCAAGGGAGGGAAAGGGATAGGGATCCTTGTTCCCCACAGACTCCCTGCAGGACTCACCCAAGCTGGTGTGGGCGTGCCCCATCTGCTTGCTAGCAGCCACTTGTGTCATTTGGTTAATGTATCTATCCAAGGGCTTGTAGCCATGACTGCTGAGCCACTCATGCGGCAGGGTAGCTGCTGGCGCTCAGTACCCATTGGACCTGCTGCTAACAGGCAGGATTTCTGTTTGCACAGCCCGAAGACTTGACTGCAGTACCCGCTGGAGCTCAGGGTTTTCCTGCTGCTGCTCCTAGGGCAGTTTTGTCTCTGTGTCTGCAGGAAGCCAGCTGCTGCCATCTCTCACCTGCTTCCTTCTATCCCAGCACCCCTCCCCTTGGGCGCGTCCAAGTACTGTCACCAGCTCAGCCTCCGTTCTGAAGGTCTTTTTCAGCCTCTTGCTTAAGTCTGCTTCCAGGAAATACCAGAGTATAAAATGCACTGTGAAGGATGTCTTGTAGTCTGGGTGGAGTCCATGCCTGTCCAATTTTCATAATCAGTTTTTTTCATCTTTTTTTTTTTTTAAAGGCGGGGTTTCATATACCCCAAACTGGCCTTAAACTCACTGTTGTAGTGGGTAACCTTGAATTCCTGAACCTCTTGCCCCCACCTGGAATTAAAGGTATGTGCCACCATGCCTGATTGTATGCAGTGCTGAGGATCAAGCCGGAGCTTTGTCCCTGCTGGACAAACACATGAACAAGGTCCTCAGCCTGTACACGTGGCTCTAGGACACAGCACTTCAGTGGCTTGCCCAACTTCATTTCTTCTTTCTCTTTCTTCTCTCTTCTTTACCTTCTTCCTGCTCTTCCTCTTTCTCCTCCTCCTCCTCCTCACTTTCCTTTTTCCTTTCTCTTTTTCCTTTTTCTAGCACTGTCCACAGACCTGGGCTCTTTTCCATCATGAGGCAGAGGCAGGCTGATCTCTGTGACTCTGAGGCCAGCCTGGTCTATAAAAGGAGTTCCAGGACAGCCAGGGCTACACAGAGAAACCCTGTCTTGAAAAACAAAAATTTACCCACAGACTTGCCTATGTGCCAGTCTAATTGAGGTGTTTCTCAATTAAGGTTCCCTGTTCTCAGATCATCCAAGTTGATAAATCATACAAACAAGTATGATTCTGCTTGTGGTGCAGTGGACGGTCGTTCTATACAAAGGGTACCCACTATGAGAACAAGAATGACAGAATTTTACCTTAGTATATACCTGTGGAAATTATTTTTAAGAACAAAAGCCAAGCGGGGCATTGTGATACATTCCTATAATCCTAGAATTCAAGAGGCTAAGACAGGAAAATCTTGAGCTCAAGCCTGGGCTACATAAGATACCTCTCTCGAAAAAGGAAGGGAGGCAAACCAAGCCTTGTTGAGAAAGTAAAGGCATAGGAAAAGATGCCCATGGTGAGGTCATCCTGCCCAGGGGCAGGGCAGCACACATGCTCTTTTCGCAGCACAAACAGGCTCTATTTCGTTATAGTTGTCCATCAGAGCAGACAAGGGGGGCTATGGCGCCATCCTGAGTTCCAGATGGAGACAGAGACAGGGGAGAGACTCTTCAGAGAGTATGCCCTGAACAGCACAAGCTCCAGGCTTCCGAGTGGTTTCTTGGGAGGCATTTCTGGAAGGCTTCACTTGAGGGTCACTAGCATGCATGGATGGGCGCAACTGTTACTACCTTCCTGCTGGGTTAGTGCCAAGGAACTTGTGCAGAAGACATGCCTAGCTGGAGAAATAAGCTTGCCTAGACAGAGCCTTCCCCTTATTTCCTTCTTACCCCAAATCCTTCCTGCAAGGTTTCTCAGAGGCT
This sequence comes from Apodemus agrarius, assembly GCA_964023405.1. NCBI lineage: Eukaryota > Metazoa > Chordata > Mammalia > Rodentia > Muridae > Apodemus > Apodemus agrarius. The sequence goes on from OZ030012.1 coordinate 99,221,760, forward strand.
GGAGGGCAAAAGCATAAACAATCAGGGCTGGGCTTTGGCCAAGGAGGCAGGTGCCTGTTGGGGCAGGCTGTGCCCACTCCTAGTCAGAGGCAAAAATAGACAAGGAGCAGATGGGGACAGCCTCTGCGGGCCAAGTGCCACGGCCTGGACAGAGCACGTGGAGGAAGCAGCCGCGGTGGCCCAGTAGACTTCTGACCATGTAGGCTTTGCGGGGCAGTGGCTTACCAATTAGAAGCCAGCTCTGCTGGGCTTCAAGTCCTAGGGGAGGTTGGGTACTTCTGCCAAGATGAAGGCTCCAGTGTCCTTGGCAGCCCTTGGTGGGAGAAGTCTGTTTTCTGTTTATCAGGTTTCATTTGCAAGCCTCAACAGATACCACTGCTTCTATGAGTTCTCAGCTGTTAAAGCACTCTTGGCTAAAACAGTGGATTAGCAAAACGGCTCATTAATCTAGTAAAAGACCTGAGGTTAGTTACCACATGACACCTCTTTAAATTTGCTGTTTATAGTATTCAAGTTCCCATCTATAATCCTATTTTTCTTTTTTCTTTTTCTTCTAGTTTTTTTTTAGACAGGGTTTCTCTGTGTAGTTCTGGCTGTCCTGGAACTCACTCTGTAGACCAGGCTGGTCTCAAACTCAGAAATCCACCTGCTTCTGCCTCCCAAGTGCTGGCATTAAAGGCGTGCGCCACCACCGCCCATAATCCTATTTTTCAAGTGGACATGGTTGTACATTCCACAGACCAGCAGTGGAGAGGCTGAGGGAGCAGGGAACAAGGCTTTAAGGCCATTTCTAGGCTGTCTCTCTCTCTGTGTCTCTGGGGGGAGAGGGAGGAGCTGTGAATGTAATCAGTTCCTTACATGTCCTAGGCAAGTACATGTGTGGAAGCCAGAGGGCAATTTTGTGGAGTCTGTTTTCTCTTCAGCTTTCACACAAATGCTGAGGCCTGAACTCAGGTCTCCAGGATGGAGAGGAGTGGCTTCACCTGCGGGGGCATTTCACTTCGTTTGGTGAGCAAGCACTTGGATCCTCCAGTGACCCTCGTCTCCTGCCCCCGCCACTGTGATGACATACATGCCACTCTCAGTAGAGGAAAAGTGGACCTAGTATTACACGTCCTGGTTGGAGTCCTGTTTTGAGGTGTGTGGTTACCTTGTGATGGATCTCCTAGGAACTTGGCTCTCTGTGGCTGAGGCACCTGGAAGACGAGGGAAGGGAGAGATCATGGCTGCTTGCCAAGCACAGACTCACCCTGTGTTCAAGCCAGTTCTCACCCTGCTCAGTCATTTTCTAGCTTCCTCCGGGTGAGGGAAGCAGGCCAGAAGCTTCATTTGGGGGGCCTTAATTGTCCAAGGTGGAGAAAAACATATACAGCTGTAAGAATGGCATTTGCCTGTCTCCAAGAGTGACTGGCTCGGAATCACAATGAGTGGAACCAAGGAGAGGAGGTATGCTCTTGGGACGGACAGAGGCCAGGCTCCTGTCTGAGGTGCGTCTTTCTAGCTTCCCGGGCCCCCTGCACACCTCACCCTTTCCCCTCACACCAGAATGGTTGTTTGTAGCTAGAAAGACCCTGAAGGTATGAGTGTCCTTGTCCATGAGTTCAAATATCAAAAAGGACTTCTTCCTAGTCCATGCCTGCTCCAGCACCATCCCGTTCCAATCAAAAGCCATTGTTACCTTCTACACCCGAGTATGGGCAGCTCTAACAATACTTACCAATGGGCTTGGTAAGAAAAATCCTATACTATAGCCAGGCGGTGGTAGCTCACACCTTTAATCCCAGTACTTGGGAGGCAGAGGCAATTGGATCTTTAAGAGACTGGGCCTCTGTGAGGCCCTAACATAGTCTCTGGCAAAGTACTGGACAAAGAGCCTCTACTGATCCTGCCTTTACCTGTTTACGATGGACTCATCTAGATTTTTGTTAACAGGTTATGTTAAAGGATTCTTTTTTCTCTCTCTTTTGGTTTTTAGAGACAGGGTTTCTCTGAGTAGCCCTGGCAGGCCTGGAAATCGCTCTGTAGATCAGGCTGGCCTCAAACTCACAGAGATCTGCCTGCTTTTGTCTTTGGCCCCACTCCCCCGTCTGGCCAACAAACACTCCATCTCAGCAGCAAAACAGCAGGGTAGTCAGTCTTCAGTTTGCAGGAAGATACTCTCAGCAAGCCCAAAGCCTCAAAAGGAAGTGCAGCACTAGAGAGCATATTTGTAAGTGTGCTGTGTATGTCACACTGTGTGCTCTACTCTCAATGTGGGATTCATTTTGCAGATAACTGTAGCGCAGCAGTTAAGCAATTTGCCCAAGATTTCTATGTAACCAAATGTTATAGTCAGTTCTCTGTTTAAAATGGAAGCTGGCACATGCTGTTTGTCCCCTGACCTGACTCTGGGATGGCCTGGAGGCAGCACCTTCAGTGCCAGGCAGCCCCAAGAGGCTTGAATCTTGCAGGAGGCAAACCAAACACCCGAAGGAAACTACTTCAAATCCTAATAGTCTTCTGGATAGGACAAAGACACAGGTGCCTGTCTGCAGAAAACTGCTCCAAGAAACAGGAAAACCCTAGAAGTCCAAGTATTCAAAGGGGGATAACTACAGTAATTTTGTAACCAAAATAAAACTTCTCAGCTCCTAGTCCCACATAGAAAACAGCTTGGAGGAGGGGGGAACCGGGAAAGGGGAAAGCATTTGGAATGTAAACAAAGAAAATAGAAAAGAAAAAAACAGCTTGGAACTTTTAAAAGTACCCCCAATTTTTCCTTTCATTAGAAATACTACACACTAGTTCCAAATACCATGATTCAGTCAACTAAGACACCAAACCATCTCCTCTACAGTCCGGCTAAGTGCTGGGCTCAGTCACTAAGGTGCAAGCTGACTGCCTCATCCCTTTGGTCCAGTCACTCAAACTGCTGTGCGTGCTCAGCCTATAGAGGCAGGTGCAGGATCACAGTCAACCACGCCAGGGGCATTTGCAGACAACTTTGAGTATGTCCGAAGTTCTGAGGACAATCTGGAGCAGATGCCGAAAGATTCACGGCTCCCTCCACTCCGTCCACCTTGTTATCCACAGAGCACAGACCCAGTTCCTGCTGGCTCTGCCTCTCAACAAAAACATTTCCACAATAGTTCCAGAGAAACATTTGGAATGACATATTCCTGAGCACCACCTCTGTGCCCCACACGCAGCTCTGTGTAACTAAGTCCTAGGTGCTCTCGTTACCTTTGGGTTAATGAACTCCAATGTTGTGTCCTTTCACTCAGTATGCTTCAAGTTGAGTGCGGAAGTCCCACCTGGCTTGCAAGGTCACCCAGTTCCTTCAGCTTTCGCAAATAGCCAACCTGAGACAGTTGGGTTCTTGTCCCACCAGACCTGGCTTACAGACCACTGAAAGCCGTAAAATGTGGTTCTGCACCATCCCTGATAAAGACAGCCCTTAGAAAGGTAAATGAGGGGGCTGGAGCGATGGCTCAGCAGTTAAGGGCACTGACTACTCTTCCAGCAGTTCCAAGCTCAAGTCCCAGCAACCACATGGTGGCTCACATCCGCCTGTAACGGGATCCAATGCCATCTTCGGGTGTGTCTCAAGACAGCGACAGTGTACTCATATACATACAATCATAAATAAAATGTTAAAAAATAAAATAAAAAAAGATAGCCGGGCTGTGGTGGGACACGCCTGTAATCCCAGCACTCTGGGAGGCAGAGGCAGGCGGATTTCTGAGTTTGAGGCCAGCCTGGTCTCCAGAGTGAGTTCCAGGACAGCCAGGGCTACACAGAGAAACACTGTCTCGAAAAAACCAAATCCCCCAAAAAAAAGATAATCGATAAATGAGAGCTAGAGATCAAGGAGAGGGTGGAGAGACAGCTCGTGGTTAAGAGCACTACGTAACAGCTCACAACAGGGGGACTCAACACTCTTCTGGCCCCCACAATTCACCAGGCACTCAGGTAGATCACATACACATGCTATCAAACAAAACCAACCAACCAAAAAGCTTTTATACACATGCATGCATGCATATATACCTGTGTGTGTGTGTGTGTGTGTGTGTGTGTGTGTGTATGAAACCCACTTTTCTCAGGACAAAAAAGAACTCCAGTTATTACAGTCCTAGCAAGAATTCACCTGAGTCTACAAGGACAGTCCAGGGCACCAGTCAAGATGTGAAAGAAGACTCCAATCATGTGTTCCAAGCTTTAAATCAGTTTGAAATTTTTGTATTTCACAAGTTGTTTTTATTAGGGTCCACAGTCTACTAAATAAAAGCACTTAACAAGACATTTTGAAAAACTATACAATTTATGTCTTGGGAATTTCATTTCATTCAAAAAACAAAACAAAAAAATCGGTGCACATTCACCTAATTTAAATGCTGTTTCATCCGTGTGTCTAGGACCCCTGAGTGTGGAAGACTTGATTCCAACACTCAAAGTCATCCCAATAGTATTTTTAAATATGTATTACAACAGTTTGTCCTCTCAGTAAAATCAGATCCAGTCTAATTCAACGTGTAAGAAACAACCTGGAACACACAACAGGCACGCACTCACACATGTGCAGAAGCAGAGTCTACTTTCAGATCCATTTTATTTCCACTTTATTTTCCTTTCCCCCCTCACATACAGAACTTCTCACACATTTCTTGCAGCTAAAGTCACTTGATGTTGGCAAGGTACCATTTTATCCCTAAAACTTTGTTGGCATCAAAATATGACAGTTACCAGTGTTAAATCCATAAAATATTTACACAGCACAGCACATGAAGCTTTAGCCGTTTGGCAATTACACACACAAGAAGACAAGACCCCCCACTCGGCACGTTGGGGATCGGGAGCTCACTGGTCCCGGTCTGGCGACCGTACATGGGTTCAAGGGCAGCAGAGGCGGCAGGCAGTTACTTCAGAGGACGCGGAACACTACGCTCTGGAAGCATGTTATGCTGTCACCCAAGTGTGTACCACACCACTTCCTCCTCCAAGGTGGCCTCGTAATCCTAGAATGGCAGGTCCAGCTGATACAAAATGGAGACAACACAACATTTATTCTGTGGAGACATCCTATTCCTAGGCACGTGCTGTAACTTTGAACGAAACTCGTCCCAAGAACTTGTCACGTTCATTCTTGTTTTTCAGGTTAGTGGTTCCGTCAATTTGGCACTCAACTGTTACTTCTTTCGTGGCTACAGTAGAGTCAAAGTTGACCTGGACCGCAACTAGGGGCTGTCGATATCCAACCTAGCAAACAGACGAGCAAACATTAGTTCCAATTCTCTGGTAACTTCGCCTGCACTCAAGCAGTCAGTTTCAACTTTCCTTCTTTTGAAACAGCCTTAATTTGTGGCCTAAGCTGATCTCACATTTCTCCAAGCTCTGGCCTTACACATGCCCACTGCACCTGATCTGTGCAAACGTAACTATGCTGAGCCTATGTTACGTTCCTTACCTTCCTCCTGGCCATGGCTCTTCCCAGAGCCCGGCTCTGAGGGGTATCCTGTTTGCTGACTCAGCCTCTTGACTCATCCTCTGCACGCCCTGATCCCTGCCAATTCCTCATTGCTTTCCCAGTTTAACGTCTCCACTGCCCCTGCGGTGCAGGCCTCCCGTAAAGTCACAGCACTGCAGTATTCTGGTCCTAACATACTGATGAATTATTACACTTAGGAAGGTATGACCGTGACGTATGTGCTTACAGTCCATCTCCGTTTGCTATGGGCTTGGTTGCATGTTGCCACATTTGACTCTTCTCACTATCTCACTTACATACCCCTTTACATAGGACAATCAGGGTATCTGCAGTGATCACTGTAGCCAGCACAAGGAACAATCCTACTGATAACTTGATTCTGGCAAGAACAAATGCTGAGGCTTTGCAGAAAAACTAACACACAGTTTATACCCTCCTCACATAATTCCCGATGAACAACAAAGTATAATTTTATAGCATGGAAGCTTGGTTGACCGTCCTGAGAGAGAAGGGTCAATACAGGACAACAGAATCAGTCAGTAAAGCCCTTCCTATAGGATTTTGAGAAGAATACGCTCGCTTGCTTCCAAAACTATACAAATGAATTTAATTATGAGAAAAATAATTCCAAGAACAAAAAACTGTGCCATATATACAAACTCCTGTCAAGTCCCCACCCCCAAAGTCCCAGACTGGTTCTGAAGCTTAAAGATACACTAAACAGGGGGCGTGGGGAGCAAGGAGGCACGCCAGGGCACAGGCTGCTGAGCTGCCACGGCAAGGCCTCGCACACATGCAAGACACTCGGTACTTTGCTGTTAAGGACACTGCTGGGACAACTGGATAGATTTCAGGAATGCAGACCGGGTAAGAACATCTACTGATGGCACACGCACTGGGCATTAGGACCCTTGTTTCTAGGAATACATACTTCAAGCTTTAGAACAGAGGCATCATGGGGACTAGCTTACATGCACAAGTTAAAAAAAAAAATACACAGACGGGTAATATACAGTATCTGGTAATGTGCTTTCAGAAAACACACTATATTCTAGTAATTTTGAGTTGGAAAAATTTCAAAACTAGTATGCAAAACTTTATAAAATGAGATATGAATATATATATACACACACACATACATACATACACACATACACTTCAAAAGTTTAAAATCACAAAATACTATTGTGTCTAAATAATGAGTTTTTACGTCTACCCTGTGAAGAGTACATCCTACTTTCCAAAAAGCATGTCCAGTCTTCTGAAAGCAAGAGTCCTTCTCAGTCTGCAGGAGCACTCTGCTGTGCTGTCATCACCGTGACCCTATTCACCACCCCACTTGTTATCACCCCAACAATGCAGACGACGTACAAAAGACAATAGACAGTGTGCACCTAACAGACACAGGCAGTTAGTTCCTAAGAGATGACTCTAAATACTTACGTGCCGTTTTTTCCCATAATATGGAAAATATTTTAAGTCTATAAGTCCATATTCAGGATAAGTTACTATATTTGCAACGTTTTCATCCTAGAGTTAAAACGAAAAGAAATCCTTTTTAGGCCAGGGTAAAGATTTTTCAAAAATATGTTACAATTACTGACAGCTATCAGTTATAATGACATTGCAGAGACTAAGATGATGCTTCAGCCTCATGAATTACAACTGTGTCTCTGAGAACTGTTTGTCCTCTCTGTTGAAACAGTGTAGCCCAGCCTTGTCTTAAAACTGCAGTAATCTGCCGGGCGGTGGTGGCACATGCCTTTAATCCCAGCACTTGGGAGGCAGAGGCAGGTGGATTTCTGAGTTCGAGGCCAGCCTGGTCTACAGAGTGAGTTCCAGGATAGCCAGGACTATACAAAGAAATCCTGTCTCAAAAAAACAAAAAACAAAACAAAACTGCAGTAATCTACCCATATCAGTCTCCCATGTGCTAGGATTTCAGGCACATACCTGAAATATGTTCATAGTTCATACCTGGCTGTTCATCTTGATTACAAATATTACATAATTAAATGTTTACATAAACCATCCTAGGACTGTCTCCTCAGTTACAGCGGCTTCCACTACCTATAAACCATTTGCCCTCTGTCTGTACAAAGCCAGCTGTTTGGCCAATGAAAGCAAAAATGCACCAGTTAAGTGTGGATGGACTGAGGTTTTCCCAAGATGAATGAACCAAGTACTTCCAGGCTGAGCAGCAATGGCGCCCACCCACAAGCTGCCAATCAGGAAAGCAGCACTCAGACTCAGAGGTAGGTAGAGGTTATTCTTCAAAACCAAAAGAACTGGAATCAGGAGAAACTATGATGTAACCAACAGAAAAAGCATTCATAGTTCAACAGAAAAAGCATTCATAGTTCCCACGAATAAATAGCAAAACAAACAAAACCAAAACAAAACAAAAAAGCACAACTCTATAATGTGTCAGTCACTTATTATCTGCATAGACACACTCAGTGAGAGGAACTGGGTGGATCCCTAGCACTGCAGCAAACACGACTCCTAAGGAGCCAACCCAAACTGACGAGCACCGCTAGACACAGGGGAAGGGACCTGGGGTACAGGCTAGAGCTGCAGGAACTAATGGCTGTCCCCGTGGTGCTGGGGGTCAAGCCCAGCACACAGACGGTCTGTCGGAATGAGACTGCCTAACAGCAGTCCTGCTCGCTCTCTGCGATCTTTACGTCCTGGCTGGTAGACCGTGTCGGTGGGACGCAATCACCATTCTCATAAGAGGCAGACAGGGCGGCATCAGGCACACTAATGGTGCTGTTCAGTTCTGCTGCTGTTCTATATGCTTTTGTCTGGTTACGTAGTTCTGGTTGGATTATACTCTTATCACTATGTAGCAAACCAACTAAGTAATAACAACAACAAAAGACAAGAGAACCCAAGTTCTAATGATCTAGATAAAACGATATGGAAAAGCAGTAGATAATATCTAAGAATTGATGACCACAGTTAAGATGGCTACCCCAGGGGTTGGAGAGATGGCTCAACAGTTAAGGAGCACTGACTATTCTTCCAGAGGTCATGAGTTCAAATCCAAGCAACCACACAGTGGCTCACAACCATCTGTAATGAGATCAGATGTCCTCTTCTGGTGTGTCTGAAGACAGCTACAGTGTACATATATATAATAAATAAAAAATATTAAAAAAAAAAAAAGATGGCTACCCCAAAAGGGATGTTCCTAACGAGGTTGTGTGGGGCCAGTGCCACTCACCAGCTGGCACGGTTCAATCTCTAGCACAGAGAACACATTACATTTCATACGAAGGCAAAAGGTCACAACAATGTTTTACTACATTAATATGTTCACTGTGCCTACTTTAAATATGATGCTAATGTGACTAAACAAGTAATAGTAAGCTTTTATGTTAAGAGCTCAAAGGTGTATATTAACTAGATTTTTAGAATAATTTATGGAGAATTATTATATCCACCTACTGGGCAAATGAGATGGCCCCATGGGTAAAACCAATCACTACACATACACACACACACACACACACACACGCACGCACGCACGCACGCACGCACGCACGCACGCACGCACGCACGCACGCATAAATACAAACAACAAAAGCCCTTCTGCTTACATGTGACATGCATTTAGTTGTATTTTAAAATCAACCACTTTTTGAGACAAGATCTCACTTTGTAGCTGTTGGTGTCCTGAACTCACTATGCAGGCCATGCTAGCCCCAAACTGATTTGCCTGCCTTCATCTCCCAAGGACTGGGATTAAAGGCAAGCACCCCCATGCTCTGCTTAAAGTAGGATTGTAACTATGTAGCTCAGGCTAGCTCCAAACTCTTAATCCTCCTGCCTCATCTTCCCAAGTGCAGACATTACAGGCACAACAGCATGCTCAGCTAGATTCTGGTAAGATTTCTATGTAAGTTTCTTGGAAGAGTAAGTGTGGCATGAGGAGGTAGTGCCTCACTCGTCTCTACTGTGCACATGTACACACCCCTAGGAGAGAAGCTACAGACTGTTCACGTCACTCTAAACACTGGATAATACTCTAACAATTAAAAAGGCTGCTCCAGCCAGGCGGTGGTGGCGCACGCCTTTAATCCCAGCACTTGGGAGGCAGAGCCAGGCGGATTTCTGAGTTCTAGGCCAGCCTGGTCTTCAGAGTGAGTTCCAGGACAGCCAGGGCTACACAGAGAAACCCTGTCTCCAAAAAACAAACAAACAAACAAACAAAGGCTGCTCCAAAGCTGCAGCTCACAGAGCACAAATGCTGGACCTTCCCAAAGACCTATTGAAGCAGAGAGGAGAGGAGTGGGGGGACAAGAAACCCAAATGCTTGTGAGGCGTGACATTTGCAAAGTTTCTGCCCAAGTAAGAAATTACTGCCAAGTAAGAAACCTAATATGCGCTGGGCTGGAGAGATGGCTCAGCAGTTAAGAGCACTGACTGCTCTTCCAGAGGTCCTGAATTCATTCCCAGCAACCACATGGTGGCTCACAGCCATCTGTAATGGGAGCTGATGCCCTCTTCTGGTGTCTGAAGATAGTTGAAGTGTACTCATATACATTAAATAAATGTACCTTAAAAAAAAAAAAAAAAAGAGTTCAAGGCAACATTGTAGGCAGCTCACTCTGCATCATAGCTGCAGGTAAATGCTATAGTATCTAGCACAACTTAGACACATTTAGAGATCACTTGTCCCTTTAGAATTCTTACCCATCCCTTGAACATTTCTCTTAATTGTATTTGCAGCATGCAAAGCAAACAGAAGCTATAGGATGAAATGCACAGCTCCCTGGGGAAAGGAGACAGGAAAGAGGAAGAAAGCCTCTACCTTAAGGAGAAACAGCATAGCTCAGTACTTCTCAAGTGACACTGATAAGTGCAACAAGTTTTACACTCAAAATAAAAAAAAAAAAAAATCCTAATATACAACAGGATGTCGCCGAAAGTTGTAATGCTAACTTCATTACTAAACTATGGAAAACATACATCCTAAAATTGATGAAATGCAGTGTATGTCAAATAAGTATGTACAAAACAAACAGAAAATGTCCTTTTGAAATGCTCTATTAGGAAGGACAGGATCACCCTAAAAAGCCTAATGATATATTAAGTATTTAAGAAACATGATAGGCCGGGCGTGGTGGCGCACACCTGTAATCCCAATACTTGGGAGGCAGAGGCAGGCAGATTTCTGAGTTCGAGGCCAGACTTGTCTACAGAGTGAGTTCCAGGACAGCCAGTTCTACACAGAGAAACCCTGTCTTGAAAAACCAAGGGAAAAAAAAAAGAAACATGAAAGGGAGTGACATGAATACTAACCTTCGCCGCACACATTATTTGTGGAACTCCGTCTGGGACTAGATCGATTATCTACGGTTAAGAAACATGGGTCAGTCAGTCAGCACATAAGAATGCAATGGAACCTTCTCTTCTGTTGCTGGGGATCGGGACACAGAAGTTGAGATTAATGCTACTCTATATATCTAACTCAGTCACACGTGCCACATTTAAAACAACACACCCTTAAATTACATGATGCAATAAACCATTATGTTTGCTAGTTTTGATAAAGGGTTCTGCTTACAGCCCAGGCTAGTCTTGGTAGGATAGTCCAGCCTCTGTCTCTCAAATGCTGGGATCACAGGTATGCATCACCATTCCCAACTATAATAAAATTTCATTATAAAATTGTGTTCACAGCTCTCTGTCCCGTAAAGACACGCATTAAGAATCCTAACTTGTGCCCTCCTCTCCCACACTCGTTTTCTTATGGTGGGAGGACAAAGCCGGGCCTTGACCATACAGCTCAACACTAAGTCTGAGCTGTAGCCTCAGCCTTTGTATCTACTGTCCTGTTTAAAACTGTTCTCATGTGTGTGGAGGGGGGTGTATGTAGAACACGGAGGGCAACGGCTCGACTTGGTTCTCTTCTTCCAGCACTGGGTCCCAGTGGGTCCTGGGATCAAACTCAGCTCAGGCTGGCGGCCAGGGCCTTGATCACTGGCCCTGTCTTCTCCAACTGTAGTTCTGGGTCCAGGTTTCCAGGACGGACAGAGGAGAGGCCTCCAACAGTCAAGCTGCTGAAGCCTAGAGCTGCCCATAGGGATAAAGCTGAAGCCTGCCAGGTGGTGGTGGCGGCGCACGCCTGTAATCCCAGCCCCCCAAGCCTGCCTATAAAGCAAGCACTATATCAGATTGCCATCATGTAAAGGCCCATTTCTAACAGCTTCAAAAGGTAGGCCTTTGACTAGAGTACATATTCAGCAATTACAGCAGACAGTGAGAACAGGTCTCACAGGCAGTGTAACTGGAGAGATCCCCCATTAAAATCAATGTATGAACTCACCTTAAAGCACAGATCAAGTTCTACATTCCTTCTGGCTTACTTTTTTGGCCTTAATTCTCAGTTATGTCTTGTTAAAACATCCGTTAGCTTTGGCTATAGCTACAACACTGTATTATGCTCATTAGTATGTGAGCATTCCCAGTACTTAGTTACACAGAACACCATATGCTTTAGTGTTATTTAGAAATTTATATATAATCTATAATTAAGCTATGAAATCTTTTTGTCCTTCATCTCTCCTAAGCATTAAGTAGCACTGCTAGTCTTTTAGGTTACCCCAATGAGATGACACTTAAAGCATTAATACCAGCAAAACAATGTAAAAGCAGCTGCACCATCTGAACAGACTGTGAGAAACATGCAGCAGCGAAGTAAGTCAAGTACGTACTCTGTTCATTTTCACAAGAATACAAGGTTGTCCTTTGGAATAGCCAAAATCAGCATCATTCACACCACTACATTCTTCAAGCAAGGAAACTGGAAACTGACATGCACTATAATCTGGACCCTTCTGATGAAAAAGTGCTCCATCAGGACAATTTGTGAGATTCTTCTGTTCTTCCACAGAATATGCTAAAAAGGAAACATATGTGTACCAGATCAGCCAAGAAAAGATACCAAACACAGCAAGAAACAAGTCAAATCATTCACGGAACAAGTATTTTTCAAAGATAAAACAGCAATGTGAGTTACTGGGTAACAGAGCTTTGAGGCACCCTGCTTCCAAAAGTGACCGGCACAAGCCACAACTGCAGAACTATCAGAAGACACTGTATGTGCCCAACCTCAGAGAAAACAGCGAAAATGTGCACAGTCTAAGAGGGAAAGCAGCGTGGGTTGAGTACTGCAGGGTATAGAGGAAGCAGCATGTAACAGTTATGACCTGAGAGCTGGGGAAATGTGGGAGCTATGGTGGCTAGGATAAAGGGGGCAGAATCTGAATCATGTACATTTTGTAAAAACTGTGTTAGGAACTGAGGAGAAGGGTTGCAAAACCACCATGAAAATCCACTAAAAGATTTTATACCAGTCAAAGTGGTCATGTGACTGCACTTATGTTCAGAGGAAGTGGAACAGACCACCCCCCACCCCCCACCCCAACTCCAGTACAGCCCGCTTAAGACACCAGCTGTAAAGTGGCTGGCAGGGGGAGGGTAAATGATAGAGTTAAACGACAAAGAAGTAACATGTTTAGAAGCCAGAAAGGAAGGAAGGAGAGAAAGAAATGTACAGAATGCGATCTCTGCTGTGCCTGCTGTACTATGGCACAGTGGCACGACGGAGAGGCGGTCTGGTGGGCCCTCCCTCCATGAGCCTGGCCTGGTGAATGCAACCTTTCTCCCTCTCATGCACTGATTTGAGACATTCTGTGGCTCCTTTCCACCTCCCCCAATCTTCAAGGGTTTGGTTTCACTGAGACATCTCAGAGTACCCTCTAAAAACCAACAGCCCAGCTGGGCAGTGATGGCGCACGCCTTTAATCCCAGCACTTGGAAGGCAGAGGCAAGCAGGTTTCTAAGTTTGAGGCCAGCCTGGTCTACAAAGTGAGTTCCAGGACAGCCAGGGCTATCTAGAGACCCTGTCTCAAACAAACAAATAACAACAAAACAAAACAAAAAAATCCCAGGCAGCCAGGGCAGTGGTGGTATACACCTTCAATCCCAGCACTCAGAGGCAGGGGCACACAGACTTCTGAGGCTAGCCTAGTCTACAGTTGAGTTACAGAACAGGAACCTTCCCCACCCTTTCTCTACTGTGTTTCCCACCTCAGCAACTCCCTCCTAGCATACTACTAGACCAGAAGTTCTGTAAGACAGATTTGTTCACTGCTAGACCACAAGTGCTTGTCCCAACTGCACTCCTATAACCCTGATGGACAGCTCAGCTAAAAGAACTATGGCAAGAAATTACTGTCCTCACTGCAGGCTCTGACCATTATATATATATAAACATTATATATATATATGTTTTTGGTCTTTTTTTGAAACAGGGTCTCTCTCTGTGTAGCCCTGGCTGTCCCAGAACTCACTCTGTAGACCAGGCTGGCCTCGAACTCAGAAATCTGACTGCCTCTGCCTCCCAAGTGCTGGGATTAAAGGTGTGCGTCATCACTGCCCAGCGGCTTTTGGGGTTGTTGTTTGTTGTTGTTGTTGTTGTTGTTGATGGTGGTGAGTTTTTTTTTTTTAATAATTATTTATTTTATATATATGACTGCACTATAACTGTCTTCAGACAAACCAGAACAGGGCATCAGATCCCATTCCAGATGGTTGTGAGCCGCCATGTGGTTGCTGGGAATTGAACTCAGGACCACTGGAAGAATAGTCAGTGAGTGCTCAACCCCTGAGCCATCTCTCCAGCCACCATTATACTTTTGAAACACAGAAATTTGTTCATAAAATGTTTAAAATTAATTAATTAATAAACACATTACTAGTAAGGCAAAGAGACTTAAGATAAAGAAAGCGTGGGAGAGATCAGGAGGATTTTCCTCAACATAGGGAGAAATTAGACTTGTCTAAGTTGACAAGAATTCAATAAAGGGAGTGAACACAGGCTGTTTCTGAGACAGAGACGGATCAGAGCCAAGTGGCCTCACATGAAGAAATAAGACCAGCAACATGGTGGCAAGTGTGTTTACTAGCAATGGAGGAACTAAGGACTTCTATTATCTCTTCTCACTTTTCCTTCCTTCCATTCAGTCCTTTATTCATTCTTGATGACTGGGTCTCGTGTTGCCCAAAGTGGCCTTGAATTTATTGTTTAACTGAAGATGATCTTGAAGACTTCTGATCCTTTTGCCTCCACTTCCCAAGTGCTGAGGTTTTAAGGAGATACCAAGCCAGACTTAGTGGAGAAGGAGGTGGAGCCCCGGGTGCCTGCACGCTAGGCAAGCACTCTATGAACTCAGCTGCGGCCCAGCTTCCTTTTAGCGTTTGAAGAAGATACTGTGTTGTATGAAGGTGATGTATGAAGGTGACTTATAGGGGAAGGAAAAAGGTCAGAGGCTTGAGCAAAGGCTAGCAACTGGGCAAAGGCTAGCAACCACATCTTCAGTCGTCACAGAAGGGCAATGGGTCACTGGCACATGCCCGCTGAGGGAGGTGGTGTTTACTACCACCTAGTCCTGTCTTCACCCTGTGGCTGCTCTACACAGCATCAGAGGAGGAGCCTAATCCAGGAATTATGTGGTTTAATCCAGAGCAGGGTTCTACCACAAGTAATTGGCAGACTTAAAGACAAGGAATTTTAGAGTGCTATAAAAGTAAAAATGAGGTGAAAAATGTTGCTACTTTGTTTCCAACCCAATTCCCCAATAAAAGAAATCTCAACTCAATCAGTAACAAAATAAGCTATAAGCCTAGATTGGGCAGATCTCCCACTACACTACTCTATTTCCATCTATATTATCCCATATAACTTGCGGTTTCTCCAGGCCAAGACCTTCTCTCTCTGCAGCTTCTCCATCCTGTTGATCCTCCGTAGCTCCTCCTCCCCAATCCTTTTCTCCTCCCCCAAACTCTCCACTCCTCCCACTTCTTCCTGCCCAATCATTGGCTCAAGTCTTTATTTGAAAAGTTAAGGTGGGGAGAAGGTTCACAAGGCAACTCATCAGCAACCCCTCTAAGGAGTGGAACAATCATCAAAATACAAGCCCAGGGCTCCACAACAAAAAATCATGTTAATAAACCAGATAGGGAAGAATGCTGAGGACCAAGGCTGAGGTGGTTAGTAAACCATCAGCAAACAGCAAGGGCCACTAGCACAGAATATTGGAAGCTACACAGACAGATAGACAAAGCGTGGTGCTGGGAAAGCTTGTTCAGTGGCTCTAGCATGGAGAGAACAATTGTGGTATAACAGGGCTGAGAAGGGGACAAGGTGAGCTTTTTAGCACTCATTTGACTGGTAGCATCATTTCTATGAATGGTTATGCCAGCCACACCAAGGAGGGCGTGGCTACGATGCTTACTAAAAGCACTACATACTGGTCACTCTGAAAACAAGCCAAATACACTAAAAAAATTGAAATAGGCCAACTTTGAGAAATGGCAACAATTTTCAGAAATGCCATCCCCACTTATATCCTGGATATAAAGCTCCCAAATGGGCTGTGGCACGGGCAGTGGCAGTGCACTTGCAAGCACTTGAGGCATCTGCTCCATTCCCAGCACCCCAGCAAAGTGCTGACAACTCAGAGGCACTGTTTTATGACACAGATTGGGCTTTATTCTTACAACTAACCGAGTTTACTTGCAGATCTTCCCAGCTGTCTGTGTTTGAAGGGTAAAGAACAAAAGGGTAGCCAGGCATGGTGGTGCATGCCTGTAATCCCAGCACTTGGGAGGCAGAGGCAGGAGGATTTCTGAGGACTACACAGAGAAACCCTGTCTCGAAAAACCAAAAAAAAAAAAAAAAAAAAAAAAGAACGAAAGGGTAAAACAAGCTCTAAAGATGCTGCTTCTAAGGCAGTCCAGGCATGGCTGGGCTCTGTAGTAAATACAAGCTCCCCCCCCCTCCACACTTACGCTTTAGGAAACTCTTCAGGTCGTCAACGAACTTTTTATAAGTATGTGGCTCAGACATACTGTATGTATAGTCCAAGGCAGTCTGTGGTTTGGGAAAAACCATAAGTCCTAAAAGCAGACAGAGAGAGTTATTGACAGTAAGAAATCCTCCTCATCTCTTACCTTTATTCCTGAAGGGCTGTGTGTTCACAGATATGTTACAGTTATCAACAACTCTCTCTTTGGATCTAATAGGAAAGATATCTAAAAGAATTCAAATCTGTAAGACTTCTTAGACAGTATCAAGTTAGAAACAGCCTCTAAATTGATGCTCTCTCCAGTTAATTATAACCACCAGTCCTCTCTCAACTCTGGAGTGGTGGCTCTTCTGCTCAGCAGCCTGTGACCTCCCTGCCTCACCCTCCTCACTGGAGTTACAGCTGTGAGTGGCACTGCTCGGCTGTGACGTGGATACTAGGACTCTAAATGTAAGTCCTCGTGCTTACACAGTGAGTTCTCTTATCACTGAGCTAGCTCTGCTCTTACTTGAACTTTCTAAATTCAGGTTTCTATCAATCATTTCAGGGTTTGGAGGCTTTTTGTTTGTTTGGTTGGTTGGTTGTTTTTGTTGTTTCTGTATGCTTGCTGCTACAGATTAAGCAACAAAACAAAATCCAAAAGAACTTGAGCATACCAGAATACTAAGAGTGTAAGTATGAGTCACCAGACAGGGACCCACCTGCTCAGTCTAAGCGCTTTTTCATTCAAAGTACACTGTATGCAAACATACAAAAGATAGTCAATTGTGTTCAATTGAAATGTTTCATTCCATTATGAACCCTATAATAAACATTCTTCTTTCAATAAGCATTACTCCAACACCCAAGATTAGATACCAAATAAAATTACAATCAGTAATAATTTCATATCAGGAGTTGATAGCCATGTATACAAAGAAAGAATACAAAGAAGAATCTGGCTTCCAACTTTAACGTAAACATTTCTCATAGCTAAAAACTTTGTAACACATATATGTACATTTATATATTTACTTATTTATGCTGTAAAACTACAATGTTATAGAACTTAGTTTTGAACACATTTTACTGTTTAGATGGTTTATACAATTACAGACCATTTAGCATTTCTGAAGTAGATCAGATTACAGTTGATAATAATGAAGTCATGTAAAACTTAGATGGCGAGAAAATGAACTTTAAATTAGTGTACACAAAGGGCAAAAAAGAATATATTAGATATAAACAAAAGAAACAAGAAAAAGAAAAAACCAAACAATTAGAATGGTTCTGTGAAAGGGTGGCAGAAGTTGGTGTGGACTGTCTGGTAATACAGCTCAGAAGTCCAGGATGGAGCAGAATACAGGGTAGGGCTCCTTAGCTCGGGGTGAAGAGTCTGGGCTGGATACTTCTGTTGGGAAGGACGGCCTGCCTGCTCAGCGGCACGAGGGCTTCCTCTGGCAACAGCACCTCTCAGGTTCTAATGGCTGACAATGGCTCTGGGAGGGAGGCATATCGGAGGTGGATGAAAAAAAACCCCAATGCTCTAGAGAGCGGCCTCCACCTTCCCCAGTGCTGGCCGCTCACTCTCCTCGCCACCGATCCTGACCCTTCCAGACAGCCGCTTCCCCGCCCTCACTGTCTCTAGAACACTTGCTTACACTGGGGGATTCCATGTATTACTTTTACTCTCTAAAGGCCTCCAAGACCAGGTACTCATTCCCTCGGAATCATTCTTACTTTTTGGACTTCTTTCTTCACTTTTTCCTAAAAAATGTTTAGTCTGCTGAAAAGACTAGGCCAGGTTACAGATGTAGCTCAGCGCGAGAGGTCTCGCTCCTGAGCACTGCAGGGCCTGGGCTTGGTTTCCAGTATGGCCAAATGAGCACTGCCAGGGACATGAGGCCAAGGCCACGATCATCTGCTGAGGCAGAGCTGGCATTCAGATTGTTTTAAAAAGTAAAATCATGCGTAAAAATGTACCCAACATTTCAGGTAAGAGTTTTTTGCTAAAAATGTATTCTCTAGTTTAACAGATTTTAGTAACAACAGAGAACATGTTGATTTTATTCTCTAACGATATAATAGTTTTACCACCTTCATACCAACCAATTAAAAACAAGGCATCCGCCGGGCAGTGGTGGCGCACGCCTGTAATCCCAGCACTTGGGAGGCAGAGGCAGGCGGATTTCTGAGTTCGAGGCCAGCCTAGTCTACAGAGTGAGTTCCAGGATAGCCAGGGCTACACAGAGAAACCCTGTCTCGGAAAAAAAAACAAAAAACAAAAAAACCCAAAAACCAAAAACAAAACAAAAGAAACACCAAAACAACAAAAAACAAAAAAACCCAAAACAAACAAACAAACAAACAAAAAACCAAGGCATCTCTTTTATAAGACTAACGTGTAACTCAAACCAGAGCCGACATGCTTCATGTGTAACTT
The DNA here is from genome assembly GCA_964023405.1 of Apodemus agrarius. Classification (NCBI taxonomy): domain Eukaryota; kingdom Metazoa; phylum Chordata; class Mammalia; order Rodentia; family Muridae; genus Apodemus; species Apodemus agrarius. The sequence goes on from OZ030012.1 coordinate 99,240,532, forward strand.
ACTGATGGCAGTGAGAGTGCTACAGTCTTGTGAGACGATTGCAACTCTTAAACCGGTTCCAATGTTCATTTCTGCTTATTCCTGTCAAAGGACCCAAAACTTACCAGTAAATGACTTAAAGGTCTTTAAACTAGCATGTAAATATGAAACAAATAATTTAATTTTCTTCATCTGCTGTGATATAAAACTGTTCGGTGGTAAAGACGAGCAGTAACCCAAGTTGGTTTAAAAGCTTTGATACTTCACAGTTACCTGGACTAGGAATCTGGTCTCGATATTTCGGAACTTCATCATTCAGAGTCTGGAGCATGGCCCACATTGTGAATGTGAAGAGTGCAGCCAAGAACCCGTAAAAAACTAGGTAGAAGAGCAAGATCAGACCTGCAGAAGAGACGAACAGTGAGACCTGGACATACATACAGACTCACTCTCAGTAAAGAGCAAACCAACCGTTCACTGCGAGGCTGCGAGCCTGCGCGTTGCCATGCACAGCCAAGCGCCCTCACACTGAGTATGTGAATGCCTGGGTAAGGGCTGTTCCAGCAGACAGCCACCCCACCCCCACCCCCACCCCCACGAGCCCTCCTCTCATCTTGTTCTTCCCGCAAAGTTCTCACTACTCAATTTCACATTCAAAGTCAGAGCTTTAAATATTCCAGCACATGGAGGAGTGTTTCATTCAAGAATTTCATACCCTCAAAATTAAGATGATTTTAGGTGGGGAAGCCTCCCTGTACATATTTATGTTTCTTTAAGTAGCAAGTTGTTAAAAAAAAAAAAAAAATCCTCCACTATACCTGTATTTCAAACAATTTATACACATTGAAGTTGTTGGGTTTGGGGGATTTTTTGAGACTGAAGTCTTGATATGTAGATTTTAAAGGGTGAATTGATTTAAAGAATAACCAAGAAATATACAGAAGGAAAAAAATCATAAAGATGATATTCAATAAAATTTTTAAAACACCAATTAAGTAGAAGGGCTCATGCAAACATGCAAAAAGGACAAGAGCAGAAGCAAGCACTGAGCTCCAGGGCACAGCCAGGCACAAAGCACCGTGACAGGCAGACTTCAACACCCAGATGTAACCCCTCCCTATAACTAAGAAACACTTAAGTCTATCCCAAGCCAATGATTTGTTTTGGGAACACCAAAAATAATCGGTATTTTTTCCCCTCATCACTTACATTCAAAGTTCTAACATCAGAAATGACTATCCTCAAAATTATACATCAGAATATAGTTGAAGTCTTTTATTTATATTTAAATGTTTTAATAAGTGATGAGGATGCTAAGGAAATACTAAGGAATATTCAACTCCACTGAGTTAACATCTTTCAACTTTATTCCCATCTAAATCCTGTCCTAATAGAGACAGGCCGGGATTCCTAAGAGGAAACAAATTCAAAGGGCTTATAAATTTCAGTAATAAAAAAAAAAATTTGAACATATTTATTCATTCATACCCCAACAAGTTGATACACAACTTTCCTCTAATTATTGAAGAACAAGATCCCAAAACAGATTATGCCCAAAGCTAGATAAATTTTCAACTGCAGGCCAGGAATCCTCCAAAGGAAGATAGTTCAATCCACGTTAATTTAAACTAGATCCTACCCTTTTCCCAGTTACCAGAAGATACAGAGGAAGAGGACAGAAGGAAGAGAGACAGATGTCACCTTCAGGTAGTATCACTTCCCACCACCCACTGCGGTCCTGCTGCAGAAAAAGAAAAAAAGAGAAAGAAAGAACCAACCAACCCCCCCACCATCCCCACCACCCCCACCACGACCACCATGACCACCACCACCCCCACCACCAATCTCCCAGAGTATGCCAGGTGCTATAGTGGGAAAAGAAAATCCACTGCCACCAGAAAAGACAGCAGAGTGATGTTCAGACCTAGGTGCTCGCATAAAATGGTAAAACCACCTTTAGAGCTAAAAGAGTCTGTATTCTAGTACACATACTGACAAAACCAAAAGACTTCTGCCAGAGAAGCTTGCTGGTGAGTATGTATAAAACTGAAGGCACTGGAAGAAAAGTACTTAAAAATCATCTCAAAATGTTCTCACATTTTCAAATTTCCAGGAAAAAGAATATACATGAAACTTACCAATATGAACAAACTATCCAAATCTTTCTAAAGAATCATTACGCAATAAAAATAAACGTTAAAACTTCACATAAAGAGTTAGAGTAATAAAATATATACGTAGGCTAGGGCTGGGGATATAGCTCAGGCAGCAGAGTACTTGTCTACTAACATGCACAAATCCCTGGGTTCCAACCCAGTACCACAAAAACTGGGTGTGGTGGCTCATGCTTGTAACTCAGGGTAGTTAGAACCAACCTAGAATACATAAGACTGTCTTAAAACATACCCCACCCCACCCTACCCTGTACTAGCCAATGAGTTATTTGTAGTGCTTATTTGCCCAAACCCAAACCCAGCACTTAAAAATCAAAGTTAACCTATTATAAATATCATCTAAGACTTCTCAGCAAGGGTCCTGACACTCTCAGTGTAACCACCTTCTCTTCTGTGGAGAAGAAAATGGCAGAAGATAAAAACATAAGTTGTAACTTGCTCTTCATGCCTCAGGACAGGGGGCTCTACGAAGAGCACCCAAATCAGTTAACAGGCCCCATGTGGAACCTCTGCAGAGTGCTACCCTACCTGCCTGGTCATGTAACACAGCAGGGAACAATAAACTACTATATGACGTTACATATAAACACTCACTGGTTTAAAATCCTTTGAAAGATTTTAAGTCATTATCCAGTGGAAGAAACGAACACTGTTGAACATAAAGGTGCACACCTGTAAACCAGCTCCTGGAAGACTCAGGCAGGACTACAAGCTATACTACCCTGGAACACATAGCAAAACACCCCCTCAAAAGCACAAATCAAACCATCACCAACAAAAACCAACAACCCAAAGAAGCATGGACTTAAATATTCTGAAGAAATGGGGTTGCAGGCATGGCTCAGCAGTTAAAACCACTTACTGCTCTTCTAAAAAGATCCAGATATGAGTCACAACACCTAGACTGGTGGCTCACAGACTTCCTTAACTCCAGTTTCTAGGAAATAAAATGTCCTCTTCTGCCCTTTAAGGGCACCAGGCAAGAGTGTGGTGTACTTTCATGTATGCAGGCAAAACACAACATATTTAAAAGAAAAAAAAAAAAAATTCCGGCTGAGAGATGACTCAGCAGTTAAGAGTGCCAACTGCTCTTCCGAAGGTGAGTTCAAATCCCAGCAACCCACATGATGGCTCACAACCATCCGTAATGAGATCTGATGCCCTCAGCTGGAATGTCTGAAGACAGCTACAGTGTACTTACATATAATAAATAAATCTTAAAAAAAGAAAAAAAATCTGAAGAACTATGACAGCTAGGCATAGTAACTCACACCTTGATCTCAGCACAAGGAGGACTGGAGCAGGAAGCTAGTCACAGAATGGAGGCTAGCTGGACTCCATAGTGAGTTCTATCTAGGACAACCAGGGTTACAATAGCAGGACCCTGCCAGAGAGAGAGAAGGGAAGGGGTAAACCTTAGTACTAAGCAGCATTCTCTATAAAAGCCACTCTTACTATACAGTAGTCCCACAAACTGTCACCTTCTCATACCTGCTGATTCTACTCTGGGTCCTATGTTCATCATCATGTATGTACAACTAGAAACATGGCCCTCTACAATAGGTTCTCTCTCCTGCTTTTTCTGTTTTCCTGCCACGCTGGGGATTGAGCCCATGGTGGTCTCAGAGATAATTGGCCAGTACTTAACTACCAGGCTAGATTTTTAATTTTTCTTCTTGTGAAGTCCAGTTTTCAAATTGCCCTTCCATTGTCTCTGATGAAGAGACAGAGAGGTCAAGCAGGAGGGACCAGCGAGCAAGGATGGATGGCTGTAAGCACGGGTCTTGCTTTGCCTACTTTTCTGCTCTACGATCTTGCACTAGTGTTCTGACCTCCATTCCCACCCAACATCCCAAAGAGGTTAGCTATCAGTATTTATTTTACAGAAAAGAAAAAAAAATCAGAAAGCCAGGGGATTTGTTTTTACATTCTTCTTTATTTATTTAACATTATTATATGAGTATATATAATATATATACACACACAAATATATATATAAAAATATATATTTTTATGTTCTGTAGCTGTCTTCAGACACACCAGAAGAGGGTGTCAGATCTCATTACAGATGGTTGCCACCAATGGGAGCCACCATTGTGGTTGCTGGCATTTGAACTCAGGACCTTTGGAAGAGCAGTCAGTGATCTTGATCGCTGAGTCATCTCTCCAGCCCTGTTTTTATATTCTTATTTACTATTGTATACATGTGCCAAGGCACATCTGTGACTGGCAGAACTTCCAGAAGTCTGTCCTCTTCTCCAGCATATGAGTCTCAGGTTCAAAAGGGGATGCCTTTAGCTGCTGAGAGTTGACAAGATAAAAACAAAACTCCTAAGGGAAAAAGAGGCTAATAGGCGGTAGTGTCACACGCCTTTAATCCCAGCATTTGGGAGGCAGAGGCAGGTGGATTTCTGAGTTCGAGGCCAGCCTGGTCTACAGAGTGAGTTCCAGGACAGCCAGGGCTACACAGAGAAACCCAGTCTCAGAAAACCAAAAAGAGAAAGAAAGAAAAAGAAAGAAAGAAAGAAAGAAAGAAAGAAAGAAAGAGAGAGAGGCCAACAACAAACTAGAAACGTGTTTGGAATGGAACTGCAATGAGGCCTCACAGCAAACAAGGTTTCAAGTTTAACCTACTCAATTGCATCTACTCTTTTTAAAAAAATTAAATAAATAAAAAGCTTACTTACTTGAGGTCTAGTTCATGTGTTACCTACAACATAAGAAACAAGAAATCTCTATCTCCAAAAAACAGAAAAACCAGTCCTGTCCTGTAACTCAGGGTCAGCTCTAACTGTAAAAATTAGTCCTGCCACTAGGTGGATACAGGCGTCAGGTGCTCCACCAGAATGCATCCACAGGAGGAGGCTAGGCTCCTGCAGTCTTTAAAGTACTTTTCTCCTTAGCCCTCAGCTTCCATCCCTCACCAGAAAGCCCCAACAGAACTAGGAGAGCTGTACTTGGGATTTTGAGTCATAAAAGAAACACACAGGGTCCAGGAGAGATACAGTGTTTCTATCAGGTCCTAGGGTCAGGGCAAGCCTCCAGGACATCTGTTCCACTCCCTGGAGACCACTAAGACATCAGTTTATCCTGGGGTTTCTTCTTTTAGTAAGGCTTGGCTGAATCCTAAGCTGCTCAAGGGACTCAGTTTACACATCCTTTTCTAGAAGTCCTTATACTCTCAGGACTTCAGTGTTCTTTCAGGGAACCAGCCCTCTCATTCTGAAGCCAGGGACCTAACTTAATTTCTTCATCAGTTTAACAAAGACTATCTCCCAGAAAAGCTCAGGGTTTTAAAGTTTATGTCAGAAATCTGAGATAAAAACCAAATTCTTCAACATACACCACCAGCTTCTTCAAAACCTGAATACACACTGCCTGTGGTGCCACAGCATCTAGTAAGCTGGGCAGTAGAGGCCTCAAAAAGACAAAACCCAAACAAAAGCAGCCTTAAGCACACGCCCTTAGCACATTTTGAGCCTTGTGGTTTGATTCATCACTGTGTAAATGTTCTAGTTACCCACAGGAACCTGACATGAAAGCTCTCCTCATGTGATTCTGGGACCAGAAACTTTTACTTGGTAATCATTGTTTATAGTTTTAAGCTTAAGGCAGAGGCAAGTATATTCTTTTTTTAAAAGTAATTATAAGGATCACACTAAGTTTAAAATGTTTAGTATATCTGAATTTCTAATCTTTTAGTCTGAGTTTCTTACATATACATATAACATTATACCATCCCCCAACCCTCTCCTCTCACGTGTTTACTTTATTGTAATGCAGCTACTAGAATGCTGACCCACTGATTTGTGAGGTTTGTGCAAGCTATTAGACTTTAAACAGCAACAAAGGAAAAATGAAAAAAATCTAAAACTAAAACAAACATGCTATCAGGATATGGTTTACCACTTATGTTCAAATATACTATGTAGTTTAAATGTTTCTAGTATTCATAAACTGATTCCAGATTTATGCAATCTCTACCCTAAGACATTTTAGAATATTTTCAACAAGATCTATATCCCGCCCTCTCCATACTCACTTTTCTTTCTCCTCTACCATCCCAGGCCCCTGCAATCACTAATTACTGCAAAAATTCTTATATAAACTTATCACACAACTGACTTTAGGTTCATCTACATCTAAACATGTATGAGCATTCCAGTCTTTTTGGGGGCTATTCTATGGTACTGATGTACATTTCACTGACCCTTGAACTACCACTACAAACTATGCTAGAATATTCCCGCATGCTGTGATGGGTATCACTGTTTCATTTCTCCAGGTCTCTAAGTTGAACTGCTGGGTCATACGTACTTCTATACTTAGTAAAGTGTCTTCCCCCACCTCCTGCCCCAATTCAGGATCCAACCAAGGACCCTGTGGTGTGGGTAAGCCCTCAAGAGCTAAGCATACCTTCGGTCCTGTTTAGCATTTTGATTTACTGATTTGCAGTGCTGGGGACAGACCTTAGGGCTTCGTGAATGCTGTTTACTTGAAACCCTGATTCAGAAGAGATACAGCATTAGAGCTAGGAACCTCCATGACCTTGTGGGGTCTTCTTGCTCTGTGTGTGTGTGTGTGTGTGTGTGTGTGTGTGTGTGTGAGAGAGAGAGAGAGAGAGAGAGAGAGAGAGAGAGAGAGAGAGCATAACCCCACAACCGTGAGTGAAGATTTTTTTTTTTTTTTTTTGGTTTTTTGAGACAGGGTTTCTCTGTGTAGTCCTGGCTGTCCTGGAACTCACTCTGAAGACCAGGCTGGCCCCGAACTCAGAAATCCACCTGCCTCTGCCTCCCAAGTGCTGGGATTAAAGGCGTGCGCCACCACCGCCCGGCTTGAGTGAAGATTTTAATGTACAAGTGATAGTAAGGACAGCAAGTATTGTTCAAACACAACCAAGTTGCCCAAGACACAACACACAGAACTTTGTAGTCAGTCATCAGAAAACCCACTCATCAAACCTGAGCATTTACCCTTAAATGAACCTTGAATTAAGAGGGGTGGGGTGGGGGTGGAGCTAGAGAATATGGCTTCAACTCAGCAGGTGTGAGGCCCTGGGTTCAACCCTGGCATCTCTTGTACCCCAAAGAAAGTTTTTTTGTTTTGTTTTTTTTTTTTTTTGGTTTTTCGAGACAGGGTTTCTCTGTGTAGTCCTGGCTGTCCTGAAACTCACTCTGTAGACCAGGCTGGCCTTGAACTCAGAAATCCACCTGCCTCTGCCTCCCAAGTGCTGGGACTACAGGCATGCGCCACCACGCCAGGCAGAAAGCTATTTTTAAAGATTCTAATTAAAAAACAAAGTTAAGTACCAGGCAGGCATGGTGGCACAGGACAGGTGGTTTTGTGAGCCTGGTCTACTGAGTGAGTTCCAGGACAGCTGGGGTGTCTCACAGGGAACTCTGGAAAAACTAAAACCCCAAACCAAACCAAACCAAACCAAACCAAAAACCAAAGGCATGGTAGCACAAGAGTCTGTAGTCCCAGTACTTAAGGGCTGTGGCAGAAGTACAAGATTATCCTTGGCTACAAAGTTTGAGGTTACCCAAGGCTACATATGATCTTGTTTCAAAAGAAAAAAATAAAATAACAAAACAAGCAAAAAACAAAACTAGAAAACCTTTCATCTAAATTGAATTAGATACTATCAATAGAAGTTTAGAAAATGGTTTCTTGAAATAACCATTAGGCTAAAGCACATTTTTTGAACAACTGGGCTATGGATATAGCTCTACGGCAAAGCATATGCTTAGTGTGCCCTAAATTCAATACCAGTATCATTAAACAAAACACAAGGGCTGGCAGGGTAGGCCAGCAGGGAAAAGGCACCTCCCATCAAGCCTGACAGCCTAAGATCAACCCCTAAAACCCATATGGTAGAAGAAGGAAATCAACTCCTCTCACTTCCACAAGTATATTATGGTACATGTGCACTTTCCTACAAAGTAAATAAATGTAAAAAACAAACACCCGGGCGTGGTGGCGCACGCCTATAATCCCAGCACTTGGGAGGCACAGGCAGGCAGATTTCTGAGTTCGAGGCCAGCCTGGTCTACAGAGTGAGCTCCAGGACAGCCAGGACTACACAGAGAAACCCTGTCTCGAAAAACCAACCAAACAAACAAACAAAAACCAAAAAAAATACTGTAAGATACTGAAATAATGCCGGGCGGTGGTGGCGCACACCTGTAATCTCAGCACTTGGGAGGCAGAGGCAGGCGGATTTCTGAGTTCGAGGCCAGCCTGGTCTACAGAGTGAGTTCCAGGACAGCCAAGGCTACACAGAAAAACCCTGTCTCAAAAACACCAAATCAAAAAAAAAAAAAAAAGATACTGAAATAATAGAAAATCAAAACTATGTGGTCAAATCACAAGCCAAAGTAAAATCTATAATCTCAATGTACTCACTGGAGCTAGAGAGATGGCTCGCAGATAGCCCAGGTGCACCTCCCAGCACCCACAACAGTCAGTCACAACCACTCGCAACTCCAGATCCAGGAGTATCTGGTACCTGTGATCTTCCCTGACACCTGCACTCATGTATGTCTCCACCCAACACAAATTAAAAATGATTTAAAAGGGCTGGAGAGATAGCTCAGTGGTTAAGAGCACTGACTGCTTTTCCAGAGGTCTTGAGTTCAATTCACAGCAACAACATGGTGGCTCACAACCATCTACAGTAGGATCTGATGATGCCCTCTTCTGGTGTGTCTGACGACAGCTACAATGTACTCATATAAATGAAATAAATAAATCTTTTTAAAAAAAGGTTAAAATTAAAAATGTACTGACTAAAAAAAGTAAGATGAACAAATGCCGGGTTTCTAGTTAGTGGAAGAGTAAAGTCGGCTGGGGATGTAATACAGCTTAATTTGCAGAGTGCCTGCCAACAGGCATGAAGCCCAGGGCTCAATCCCTAGCACATCATGAAACCAGGTGTAGTAGCAAAAGTCTGTAATCCACCTCTGGAGGTAAAGGCAGGAGGATGATAATTCAAAGTCATCCTAGGCTATTTTCAGTTCCAGACAGCCTGGGCTACAAGACTGCACTTAGGTTAAAATAAATAAATAAATAAATAAATGTTATTAGTTAAGACTTAAGGTAACATAGGAGTAAAGCATGGTCTACACGTGAAACCTTGTCTCCAAAACACTAGAAAGAGAAACCGAAGAGAAAGCAGCAGCTCTGAGCACTGACACCCGCATGAAGTACAAATGCATGCAGGTGGCTGCAGCAGCTGGCCCATGCTATCACTTGGTAGGCAGAAACAGACAAACTGAGTTTGGGGCCAGCCTGGTCTGCATAGCCAGTTCCAGACTAGCCAGGGATACATAGTGAGACCCTGTCTCAGAACAGCGGGGATAGAGTTCAGTAGTACAGCCCTTACCTAGAATGCACAAAACTCTGAATTTAATTTCCAATAATCAACGAATGAAAACACACACACACACTCATCTGAAAAATAGAATTTAAATATTAAAAAATAAAGAAAAGGGCAAAGAGCTAAAAAACAAATGTACATAAATAACAAGACAGTTATAAAGAGGCAGCTCAACCAGTTAAGCTGTTCAAACCTCCAGCTCGATGGGTGTTGTTCCTGCCTTTGATCCCAGCATTAGAGGCAGAGATAAGCAGACACCCAGAGCTCACCCGCCAGCCGCCAAAACATGAGCTTCTCATTCATCGCAGAAACCATCTCAAGACAGTAAGGGGCTGAGTAACAGAAAGACACCCAGCATCCTGCTCCAAATGTACTCAGACTCATAGGAGTGCACACTCTACGCTCACATGCATACAGCACACACACAAAGGGTGCTGTCACTGGAGCTATGGGGTCTGACATTTCAGCTCTGCAGAGGGAAGGCCAGGCAGACTCCTAGAGCTCAACGTCTGGTCATCATATCTACTTGCTGAGCTCCAAGTCAGTGAGAGACTGGCTCACAAAAAACAAGCAAGGGGACTGGCAAGAGGTTCAGTGGGTTAAACGCTTTAAGCAAGTCTTACTGAGTTCAATCCTCAGAACCAACACAACAAAGGAATCCTCTAACCTTCACATGCAGAACATAAATACTAAATAAAACTTAGAAAAAGAAATCTATAAATCTCTACACTACGAAATTGTATTCAAAGGATTTAACCAAATTTACATATACTGGCATTGAAATATAGGCAAGACATAGTAAAGAGGGAAAAAACAAGCAAAACCCCAATTCTATCTCTTCATATAAAATTAGAAAATAAAGGACTGATGGGAAAACTGATATTTCTTTAAACAACTGGTGATAACATTCCAATCAACATTATTTGCAAATGTACAGACAAGCTGAATGAAATTTAACTAAGAACACCCAGAAACCCAGATATTACCATTGTACCTTCCTGTGTCTGGTTCCTGAATGCAGTACAAATAGCAGGTGTCAATGTCCTTCATCCCTCAGACAATTCGGCATCCTACTAGCTAAAGTTGAGGACAGAGTTTACATTTAAGAAAATACATGGGCTGGAGAGATGGCTCAGCAGTTAAGAGCACTGATTGCTCTTCCAAAGGTCCTGAGATCAAATCCCAGCAACCACATGGTGGCTCACAACCATCTGTAATGAGATCTGACGCCCTCTTCTGGTGCGTCTGAAGACAGCTATAGTGTACTTACATATAATTAAATAAATAAAATACATAAGTCCCTTCCTCTGGCGGCAGCCATCAGGTGAGCCAGGATGGGTGCGTACAAATACATCCAGGAGCTATGGAGGAAGAAGCAGTCCGACATGATGCGCTTCCTTTTGCCGGTCGGCTGCTGGCAGTACCACCAGCTCTCTGATCTGCACAGGGCTCCCCGCCCACCCGGCCTGATAAAGCACGAAGACTGGGCTACAAGGCTAAGCAAGGTTATGTCATTTACAGGATTCGTGTGCACCGTGGTGGTCACAAACGCCCCCTTCCTAAGGGTGCAACTTACGGCAAGCCTGTCCACCATGGTGTTGACCAGCTGAAATTTGCCCGAAGCCTTCAGTCTGTTGCTGGGCGTCATTGTGGGGCTTTGAGAGTCCTGAATTCCTACTGGGTTGGTGATGATTCCACATATAAATTTTTTGAGGTTATCCTCATTGATACATTCCATAAAGCTATCAGAAGAAATCCTGACCCAGTGGATCACCAAACCAGTCCACAAGCACAGAGAGATGCGTGGGCTGACATCTGCCGGCCCAAAGAGCCGTGGCCTCGGAAGGGGCCACAAGTTCCACTACACCATTGGTGGTTCTCACCATGCAGCCTGGAGAAGGCACAACACTCTCCAGCTCCACCGTTACCGCTAATACACGTGATGTTTGTATAATTCATATCCAATAAACAATTTAGGACAGTCAAAAAGAAAAAAAAATACATAAGATCATCCAACAGATATCACATTTGACAAAAATCATTCATCAATATGATCCCAAGTCCTACTGGGACAGCCTTCCCAGTAGACCTCTATGGCCACTGTTCTAGATACATTCTGGACATTTCTACAACATACAAATGAAATCAAATGAAAGCTTCAGTTAAGCTTTCTTTTCCAATCAAACTATGAGTTTTATTCTGGTTGGGGTTTTTTTGAGACAAGGTTTCTATGTGTAGCCTTGGCTATCCTAGAACTCCATCTGTAAACTGGGTTGGCCTTGAACACACAAAGATCTACCTGCCTCTGCCTCCTGCCTGCTGGAATTAAAGATATTCATGTTTTTGTTTGTTTAATTAAAAGTTCTCACAGTGCAGCTATGGTTGGCCTGGAAGTCCCTATGTATTCCAGGGTAGCCTCAAACTGCCAACTGCTGAGGTCAAAGGCATGTGCCACACCCTGCAACACCCATGTTTTCTATGCCCTTAGTACATTTCTTCTTACAGCTGAGTCGTATTCCACTGTGCAGACACTTGTTTGTCTATTCTCCTACGGATGGACACCTGGGCCGCTTCCAGTTTAGAGCTATGAACAGCATCCACTATGCACATTCTTCTACAAGTGTTTTTGTGGACATGTTTTCATTTCTCTTGGGTAAACACAAAAGAGAACTGCTGTTATAAGAAGCTGCCTGACTTCTACCCAAAATAGATACACCAAGTATCACATGTTTAAAAGCACTAACACAGCTTATAGTGACTGCCCAGAGAAGCTGATGGGAGCAACAGATCTACTGATGGATAACTGTGTTTGCAAAACCGCAAACAATTTTGCTATTTCTGTTACATGAAAATAGGAAACAGAGTCTGCATACCATTCAGACCAGTTCAAGATTTTTTTCCTTCCTTGACTTCTTTTGGTGATCGAGGGTTTAGTCTCATGTTGCCTAGGTTAGCATCAAACTGCTGTGTAACAAAGGATGGTCTTAAACTTCTGATTCTTCTGATTCTCCTGCTTCCACCTCCCGCTGCTCTATTTACAGGTGGACACTACTGAGCCTGGCCCACTTCAATATTTCCCAAGTCAGTCTATACAATGACTACTGACTTTAATGTCTAGTGTCAATAGTTGAAACTCATATTTGTAAATAAAAAACTGAGACGCTCACACACTTGAAGCGGCAATTAAGCTACAAAGCCTACACTACTCATCTGGTCCTTCAAGGGTTGCTGCTTTCTAGCTGAATTCATTTAAACAATTTCCTAAATGACATCTGAAATTACATACCCTTTCCCTTTATAGGGGAAACTAAGGCCAAGAGGCTTTTCCAAGAGAAATCTGAGCTTAGACACTGAAATTCATGTCTGTATTCTGTCCTAGTCTGATCATCTTAGGGAACCTCTCAAAGACATCAAATAACATGTATGTGCACAGGTTCATCTTTATTATGAAGCTGGAAACCTCAAAATCAGTGCAGAATTTAGTGGCACACAACACAGTAATCTAGCAGACTGAAATGCCTTCTAGTGCAATGAATGCCACAAAATGTTCAGTATAGAGCTAAAACAAATAACTCAATATTCTCAATTAGATTCCAAGGACTAAATAAATCATAAGCTGAAACTGCGCAGAAAAAGTAAGTGCTGACAACACACTAGATGCTATATGAATATAAATGCAGGTGTAAAAACGGGTTTAGAAATTGTTAGAAATAAGTGATATTTTCACTGATCAGAGTAGTACATTAGGCTTGTGTGGCAGATCCGACACACAAAAGAAATGTTATAAATAAAGGGAGAATGAATATGCAGAGAATGAACAGCATGGGGAAAGGAATAAGCTGGCCATTCCAGACCAGGAGCATCAGATACACCACGCTGGCTACAATATGGGGTGTTGTGATGGGAAGGGAATAAGGTAGAAATCATGGGCTATAATAAGGTTGAAACAGCTCTAATAGAGAAGTCTGGAATGCCGGACCTAGAGCTTCCTGAGGTGGTGGTGGCCAGTCAATGACGGCAGGCATGATGGAGGCAAAGTGAGGCTGCAGCTAGGAGATAATCTGGTGGCAGTAAGGCCATTGTGATTTAGAGCACAATGACTACAGCTAAGTGCCTGGCTCTTTCTGGACATACACCACAGTTGATTTTGTTGTTGGCTTTTTGTTGTTTCCCTCACTCCCTAAGCAATGAACATTAACCCAAATATACTAATAAAAATACCAGGCAAGCATTCTACTACGAGGCAGACAGAAGTTAGAAACGGAAAAATTATAAATTGGAGGTACACAGAGTTTGCTTAACTCCTCAAAACAGAGAACAGGGTAGTACAGTAAGAGTTAGTGATAAATCAGCTTCACTGATAACTAACTTTAAAGTTTAAATAAGCACATGGAAGCTAGAGAAGGCTCCCACCTTTAAACAAAGCTCCATTAAATAGCCCCAGGTAGATAACCTGGGGTGGAAGAGACTTTCGAAAGTCAGCAGAAGCTGAGAAAGAAGCAGGAGCCCTGGGTAATAACCCTGTTTCTATTCTTTTATCAGACACACAACTCAACACAAGCCACAAACTTTCCACTAGGCTTCCCTTCAAGAGTAAAGTAAAGTGGTGACTTATGTCTATAGTCCTGGCATTTGGGAAGTACAGATAGATCAAGCCTGAGCTATAGGAGTCCTTGCCTCAAAAAACAACAAAGAGTTAAGTAAAATTTTAAGAGTTCCCTCTTACCCCAGTGATAGAGATAACCCCTAGCTGGGTCTCAGGGCTTAGGCACTGGGCTATACCCTCAGCTCTAAGGTTGTTTTATTGTTATTGTTTAAAACACACACACACACTTACACACACACACTGAAGGTCTATACAAATCCATCAGTACAGTAGAAATAAGAGAGAAAAATGTCCAAACACTGGTAGTAAAATTATTGATTATACCATGGGACATCTAAACATTCAACATTCAGAACCTTAGGCTCTCAACCATCTGACTCCAGCTCCAGGGGCTCCAACTTTTAGCCTCTGCATGTAAGAAGCACGTGCCGCCAAGCTTGATGACCTGAGTTTGATCCCTGAGACCCACAATGGTAGGAGAGAACCAACACTAACAAGTTGTTTTATTCTTCTGTGTGCGCGCGCGCGCACGCACGCACGCGCACGCACGCACACACGCACACACACACACACACACGTATAATTTAAAAAATAAGGAAAATAAAAGGTGATAGAGAAGAATACTTAATAAATTAAAATATATTAAGCTTTGACAAGACAAACTAAATCATTCTCCTTAAATACGGAAATGAGAAAATCAGCTATCTATAGTTTAGATATTACAGGCTTTAGAATGTACACATAGAATACTTAGCACACACACAGGGTCACAGACTATATATATGCAAAATACACATAATCTAAATTTTTAAAAACATCAAATGTTAAAAAAAAAAAGTAATGCTGCCCGGCAGTGGTGGCGCACGCCTTTAGTCCCAGCACTTGGGAGGCAGAGGCAGGCAGATTTGAGTTCGAGGCCAGCCTGGTCTACAAAGTGAGTTCCAGGACAGCCAGAGCTACACAGAGAAACCCTGTCTCAAAAAAACAAAACAAAACAAAACAAAACAAAAAAAAAAAAAGGTAATGTTTTTCTTTGATACACTCAGTGTTTAACTAGTCCTTCACCAAGTGTAATGATAAACCATGGCAAAATCGTTACTGTAGGTAGGCAGGCCTTTAGGTCTTTGTTTTATTGAGTCAGGGTCTCACTATGTAGCTCTGACTATCCATGAACTCAATATGTAAACTAGGCAGGCCTGGAACTTTTAGTAAGCCTCCTGCCTCTGCAACTGCATCCCCAAGTAATGGACTTGCAGGTGTGGGTCGTCACGCTGACCTATATACAGCTTTTAAAAATAAGATAAAATGAAAGAAAAAAAGGGACAAATAAATAAATGTCACCCTTTAGTACAACTTTAATTCTGGTAAAAATTTCAGAAATTAGCCCTGGGATAAGGGGAAAAAGAAAAAGCTAACAAACCATTTTGGGAGTGAGGTTCTTTAACAATATTAAAACACATACGATTAACTATTACAATGGTTCCTATGATGTCTTTCCCTCCCATCAACCACAGGTCTACCTCCTGGACAGTTTAGCAGTTATGTCTTATTCCTGCTGGATGACACGCCCTGCTCTGGGGCCACACTCCCTCACTGTCTTACATTTATGACCTGCACATAAGGGAAGGCAAGTCTGAAGCTTTTTCAAAAGCACTCATATTTGTAAAGTTTCACAAATGTCCTACTTACTGGACAAAACCACCATCTTATAAAGCAACATAACACTGGAATGACTGCCTTCTTCCTCCTCTACACCTAGACAACTACCATGAGACAGAAACAATTCTCCTGGAAAGAGCATTTTGCTAAGGCATGACCCAGAACAGAAGCAAGTGACTGTCAAACTGGCACTCCATGTACTACAGTGAAAGAAAAAGCACATGAATAAGACGCAGTCAGCTATTAGTAATGGACTACAAGTTATGCTTAGAAATCAGAATCTTGAATTGTATGTTAATATTAATCTATGACATCTATCAATGGACAACCTAGATAATGATCTCCAAAGTTTCCCCCCAAGTGTTTATCTTCAATGATACCATACTGTGGCATAAATTACAAAAACAGAACTTCTTAACCAGGACTCTGTCACCTTACTAACTCACCCAGTGACTTTTCTCACCTACATCTTGTGTAGAGTCCCTGCTGGAAATGTATCTTCCGTCCCAGTATTTGATACCTGATGAAAATCTATTTTTTTTGATAATGTATCTATACACACAAAATACATAATAAATAAGAAACAATACTTTCTTGCATTTTTTGCTATTATACCCCATCATTTAAATGTTAATTGTAAGCTAACAGTAAGTAGTAGAGAATGCCTATAATCTCAGCACTCAGGAAGCAGAGGTGGGAGAGCTTGAGTTTGAAACCAGCTAGACTCAAAACAACCAATAAAATCTAATGGCAACACATGGCACACTGCCTACCTTAATACCAGATGATAGCCAAACCTCACTACATTGGCTCTAGTCGTATTTAATGCACAGGCTTAATGTTTGCAAAAACAGCCACCAGGCACTAAAATTCTTGTTGATTTGTCAGAAATGGCAACTACTTATTTCTGGTGTTGTGTTTACTGTTCATCTTGAGAAGCCAACTCTAGTCTGCTTCCATTGCTAACTGCCTCTGCTTAACAGAACTGTTAGAGAAACCAAATGAGGTGCCTGTGGGCATCTGAGACTACTGTAGCCCACTGTGCTATACTATCAAAACAAACGACATGGCAGCGGCTCCTGAGAGCTTCAGACAGCTGTTTTCAATACAGTAATGTGATGCAACAGGCAGAATTTCCATTTTCTAAAATGTTTACAGCAAAACTACATTTTAAATATAAGATTTAAAGTATTTAGTGCACTTAAAGGGAAACACCTCAGATCAAGATGGAACATACTGCAGACCTAAGTGTAATAAAACCAGAAAATGTGGACATCTTTATAGAATCTTGGGAGGCCTTTATACAAAACAGACTGAGCAATTTTATAAAGTTAAAGTTGTAACTCTTTACTATCACCTACACTGAACTTATGATGGAGGAGTGGGGACACAGCTAGAAATAAGTATCTGCCCATATAAAGTTTTTCCCAAGGGAGAAAAAAAGCTATTACTAGAAAATATAAAAGCAGTCACAAAGTATAGCTTCAGTGTGAAGGTTAAACACCATCACAGCCTTGCTGTGGGAATATACTGAGAAATCTCCAGGAAGGCACTATGACAACATGCTTTCAACTTTAAAAGGTCTGTATGCAGCTTAGATATCTTACCAGAGCAAACAGATCCCAAGGAAATAAATTTGGGAAAATGTCTATCACAGGAAGAGGGTGTGAAGGAAGGACCAGTACATACAATAATGAGGGGCAAAACAATATTTATGCAGCAGGACACTAGTCAAGTAAACCATTAATAATAATGGGAAGCCGGGCGGTGGTGGCACACGCCTGTAATCCCAGCACTTGGGAGGCAGAGGCAGGAGGATTTCTGAGTTCGAGGCCAGCCTGGTCTACAGAGTGAGTTCCAAGACAGCCAGGGGCACACAGAGAAACCCTATCTCAAAAAACCCAAACTCGCCAGTGCCAGGCGTGGTAGCACACGCCTGTAATCCCAGCACTTGGGAGGCAGAGGCAGGAGGATTTCTGAGTTCGAGGCCAGCCTGGTCTACAGAGTGAGTTCCAGGACAGCCAGGACTACACAGAAAAACCCTGTCTCGAAAAGCCAAAAACAAAACAAAACAAAACAAAACAAACAAACAAACAAAAAAAACCACCAAACTCCCACCCCCCTCAAAAAAAAATAATGGGGAATACAGGCCTTTTATTAGCATGGGATGGTATTTATAACATACTTACATGGCTGTGATTTATTTTAGCTTAAAAAAGGAAACATTATACAAATTGCAGAAAGACAATATCCAAACTGATGCTGAGTCTGCGTGTGGGTGGTCCTCTCTATGGCAGACCCAACCCGTCTACAACAGACACAGCCTTCAAGGCTGTAGATTTAGTCTTGTCTTCCTCTCACACCCATTCGTAAGAAAAAGTCCTTGTGTTGAGTGGGATCTTCTGCACTGGCTTAGGATTACCACAATGAAATCGAAATTTACTATTTGAGAGCAAGGATACTAAATACTGATTCTATAAAGAGGTCTTGCTTAATTCTTCCTAGGTTAACCCCCGACTTTATCCTTACTCCCACTTTGTACAGGTTATCTATGTAAATGCATATTACCAAGGAAATCTATATTCCAAGACAAAGATTAAAACAGTACGGTCTTGCGGGGGGTGGGGGTGGGGTGGGGGGGTGGCGCACGCCTTTAATCCTAGCACTTGGGAGGCAGAGGCAGGCGGATTTCTGAGTTCAAGGCCAGCCTGGTCTACAAAGTGAGTTCCAGGACAGCCAGAGCTACACAGAGAAACCCTGTCTCAAAAAAAACCAAAAAAAACAAAAAACAAAAAAACAAAAAAAACAGTACCGTCTTAAGCTGCCATGATGGTCCACTTATGTAAGTGACTGAGACAAGAGGGCCACCAACAGTTAGTCAGAGGTCAGTCTAGGCAACAGTGCGAGCCTGCAGGAGAAGCCCTACCGAGTGAAGTAAAGATATGACGCTCTAGAAATGAGAAGGCAGAGAGAAAGGCAAAGGGCAGCTTACAAAAATGAATCTCTCTCCACCGCCCAAAAATATCTTCAGTGCTCTCTGGAAACAAGCAATTATCATCATTCTTCTCCCTTTAACCATACTGAAAGATTTATTTCTTCAGCACATAGCGGGCTCCCAAGAAAAGACAGCAATTTAAATAAAAATTGTACATGATTACTGGGCAGTTAGGCAAGGCATCTGTAAGATAATACAACCACTGGACTAGGATTAAAGGAGACTGGGCTCTTTTCTTGGCCTCATGAAATATGTAATTTTACACAGAATCACAACCTTTCTGAACTAAAGGTTGGAATTAAAAAAACAAAACAAAGCAAAACAAAAACCCCCAAACCTTCCATGGCCCCTTTCAGCTTGTGATAGAGCGTCAAGGAGCCTTGCACCCTGCAGGAGCTCACTGAAGTGAGCAAGTTAGTTGGTGAGCCATCGCTTATTTATGGTCTTCATGCTTCTCTTAAAAATGCCTTGCCCCAACAGCACTCAGCTCTAAAAATCCATTCTTAGAATGAAAAAAGAAATCTGTCCTTGTTTACTAACAAAATACTCTAAAAAAGGATTTCAAAAAGGTAAAGTTGTTTAAATATAAAGGCAATAAATGGAATACACTTATCCACCTTCACTATCACTTTTTTGAACCCTCACCTTTAACAAAAACAAAACAAGACGGATTAACTCGGATTCACTATTTCTTTTTAAAACAATGAGTTCGCACAGAGAAAAGCTGCTAACATTCAACTACCACTCAGAGGTTTTGAAGGCACGGGAGAAGGGGGTGTTTAATAGAACTGTCTGTCTTTCCCCAAAGCAAAATCTGCAAGTCAGAAAAGCGCTGTGATCTCCGAGAAGGAGGAGGAGGAGGATGAAGCCCTCTCCGAGCCGGCCTTTCTCAGTCGGAATTCAAGTGCATTTTCGCGGACAATGTGCCCCAGTGATTAACTCCCCGTCACACGTCCCTGCAACCCACACACGCCCGGCGCTCGCCCGCACTGTCCCGGCCGTCCGGGTGGCAGCGCCGCCGAGTCACAAGATAGCGGGCAGTGGAAATTTCCTCTCCCCAGGCAGGCGAGGGGCAGGTCCGGCTTCCCCAGTCGGCGCGGCCCGCGCCTCCAGGGCGCGCGCCCCACAAAGGAGGCCCGGCCCGGCCGGCGGGTCCCGCTTCCGGCGCCGCTCGCGGCGGGAACCGGCAGCACGTGTGCCCCGCTCCCGCCGGCAAAGCGGCCGCCGGGCCTCGGAGCGGGGCCGCCGGGCCGCCGGCAATGAATGGGGCCGTCCGCCGCGCCGCCCGCCCCGCCGCGCGCTCACCCCAGCTCTTGGAGGTGCGCCCCAGAAACTCTCCGCTGGTCGGGTTGTAGATGAACAGCTTCCACTCGGCCAGGCTCTGGTGGAAGGATTTCTTCTCAGTCTTCGTCATGATGGGCGTGTGGAAGTTGAGGTGAACGGAGGCCGCGGGGCTGGAGGCGACGAGGGGCTCGGCGGCGCGTCCTGGCGACGGCGGCGGCGCAGCCCAGCGACGGCGGCGGAGGACAGCACGGCCGGGAACAACTCTTCGTTACGAGACCACTCGAGCCGACTGCGCCGCGCCGCGCCGGGCGGCCGCTGGGGCCCGGGAGCCTGACGTCTCCGCCCGCCGCAGCCAATCCCCGCGCCGCTGGCGCGCACCGCGGCCGCTGCCTCCCGCCCGGCTGGGCGCGGCCCGAAGGCCCAGAGCCTCGCGAATGACCCCGCCCCCGACAACACGCCACGCCCACATCATCTCCAAGGCCCGCCCATGACGCAGAACCCCGCCCCCCAACCCGGCCCCGCCCCGGCCGGGCTACTTGCGCCTGTAGCCCCCGCCCAGGTGCGAGGAAGCCAGCGCGGCGGGGCTGCGGGCGGAAGTCTGCAGGGCACCGTGACCGGCAGGGTGGTGGCCGGAGGAAGGTGGGCTGTAGGAGGCTACAGCGCTCTCCACTGGAAGCCCAGGCGGTGGCCAGCAGCCTGCGACATAGTGGTCAAAGCCTGGAGAGCGTCCTCGGCCCCGGAGCCTTCTGCAAACCGCCTTGGCACGTTCTCCTCCGGGCTCTGTGACGTCTTTAAACTGCACCTGCTGCAGGGCCTTGGCAGCGTTTGTAGCGTCCGGTATGGACTTGCTGCTTTGGGTTGCCTGATCCGAGGCCTGGGTCATAGCAGTTTTATTCTAAATATGCTATCGTTAACCAAATGGAGTACAGTATACTTCTCCAGATTCAGTCCATCTTATCAATGAAATCAATATAAATGTTCTCCCAAGATTTCTGCTCACTAAAAGAAGCCTTGCCTTTTTTTTTTTTTCTGGCCCTGTCATTCTAACTGTTAACTACAATACTTGATGGAGTATACTGTTAGGGTTGTTAGGGTTAGGGATAGATGGCTGAACCACTCGACTGGTGTGTTTATTGCCACTGGTGGCCGCTACGCCTAGGCGGAGCCAGGAACTCAGGCTGCTCTGAAATTCTGAAACACCATAGATGAGATTTTAAAAGACTCAAAATGGGAGTTTGAACAGGTGAGGTTTCTTTTTGGTTTTTTTTGTTTGTTTTGGTTTGGTTTGGTTTGGTTTCCAGAAAAGAAATGTTGCCGGGCGTGGTGGCACATGCCTGTAATCCCAGCACTTGGGAGGCAGAGGCAGGCGGATTTCTGAGTTCGAGGCCAGCCTGGTCTACAGAGTGAGTACCAGGACAGCCAGGACTACACACAAAAACCCTGTCTCGAAAAACAAAACAAAACAAAACAAAAAGCTAAATAGCCTCTGTTAAATATCAGTAAAGAATGAATAAATCAATCCATTTTGTTTGCAATAATTTCATTAACCACGCCCCCCCATAAATGTATGACTAGCCAAAATCCAGTTGGTTTTGTTTGTGACAGAATCTTGCTGTGTGACTTCAGCCGACTTGACATTTTGTATCCTAACCTCTAGTCCTCCTGCCTCGGCTTCCTGGGTGCTGAGGTTACAGGCATGTGCTACCTTGCCTGATTTAAAGGGGATTTTTGTTTGTTTTCAACTTTTGTTTTTCTGGGGTTAGGGTTATTGGGAGAGGAAGGAACCAAAAGCCATGCATTCATGAAAGCATGTAACCAGCTGAACTGTATCCTCCACCCTCCAGTTATTTATTTGTTTGTTTTCTGAGACAGGGTTTCTCTTTGTCTGCCTGGCTGTCTTGGAACTCACTCTGTAGACCAGGCTAGCTTCCAACTCACATAGAGCTGCCTCTGCCTCTGGAGTGCTATGATTTAAAGGCCTGCCTCTGCCTCCAGTTATTTTTTTTTTTTAAGCTAATGACACCAGAAAGTTTTCAGAAGCAATTTGTAGAGTTTGACCTGAAACTAATATTAGAAATACCAAAATATTATGCAAGAAGCCCAGAATGCCTTTCTCTAGATTATAGGTAAGGTTAAAGGCTAAGGAATGGAAATAATTTTACCTCAAAAACTCAACTGCACACTTGGGCAGCTAAAGTACTGAGAGAATTAACTATGAGCTTTTTAGTCTGGGAAAGAGGAAAGATACATCATCTATCTGTAGTGAATTATAACAATATATCTGCTTATTTTGTGTGTGCATGTATAACAGCATGCTTTAAGAAATAATTACCCGGTACAAAGAAAACATAGAAAAACAACATTATGAAATGATGTTTCAAAGCTGTTAGTGGCCGGCTAAGAGTTTCAGTTTCTGTGTTTTTAGTAGCCATAATATGACTTTTATACTTAGTGTTTTGTGGTTTTTCTAAATAAGGGTTTAAACACAAATATCATTCCGTAAACACTTTCAAAACTCATGGCTAATCTAGTCAGTATGGCAGTCAGTTTCAACGGATTTCAATTTGGCAAAAATATCAAACTCTACTCCAACAATATGGGACCTCTTTGTTTCTCTGATCGGGGATAATTGAGCATGACCTGGACGAGTCATCACTGACTGTCTTGGGATATTAGCCTGCCAAATATGAACAGATGGAATGTCAAATTTGGTCAGTTACATTCCTTGTAGGTAACTGTCTCCTTTACAAGAGAAGGTGTAAAAAAAGCAGAATACCCACATAAATCTGAATTTGACAGATGAATGTCTTATATCTTTAATTTTTCCCCTTTTTTATATGTGTAGATATTTTCCCTGCACTGTCTGTGTAACACGTGTGGATAGTGCCCATGGGGGCCAAAAGAGGACATCTCCTGGAATTGGAGTTACAGTTGTGAGCTGCCATTTTTTTGTTTGTTTGTTTTTTGTTTTTGTTTGGTTTTTCGAAACAGGGTTCCTCTGTGTAGCCCTGGCTGTCCTGGAACTCACTCTGGCCTCGAACTCAGAAATCCTCCTGCCTCTGCCTCCCAAGTGCTGGGATTAAAGGTGTGTGTCACCACTGTCTGGCTGTGAGCTGCCATTTAAGTGGTGGGAATTGAACCTGGGTCCTCTGGAAGAGCAGCAGGTACTCTTAACTGCTGAGCCAGCTCGTAGCTCCTTATTTTCATTTTTCTTAGTGATTGATTAATTGTGTATGGATGGTAAAATTCATCTTTAACTGAGTATCCAGTATTTTTTTGCTGAATCTGACGGCCCAACCTACCCGTAGACGACACACATATGAATCTCACAGTAATAATGATCTCGTGTGTAGATAACTGAGATCCTTGCCCTGGACCAAGTGGCAAGTGGGATTTATTTCATAATCGTCTCTCTCACACACACACACACACACACACACAAACAAACAAACAAACTAAATCTGGAAGAATTTGCCTAATTTTATAAATGAGAAAGCCAATGTTTAGAAAAATTAATTCACCTGTGGTCACAAAGCCTCTCTTCTGCTGTCCAAGGCAGAAACCTGGGGAAGAGTCACCACGGGGAGGGAATTGGAAGAAAGACCCAGTTGCAGGCCACTCACCGGGCTGCAAAATCCATTGTCTACTTTCTACGGATGCCAATAGGATCATTTGGCCCTTGATTTACCGAAAAACTTAAGTCCATTCCTGAATTTTAGAAGCATGAATAGAAAAAAGGGTTTGCCATCTTCTAACCACATCAACTTTATAACTGACAAGATGCTGGAAGCTTTATTTATCCCTGAGAGAATGGACGTTAAAATGTCCGGAGCCCTGCTTGGGGGCATTTGCCTCTATTCTCATTACGGGGGGTGGGGGGGGGTGGGGGGGAGTGGGGGGTGGGGGGGGTGGAGGGGGGGTCAGGAGCATCAGGAGGAGTTCAAGGTCAGCCTTGGCTCCGAAGGCTCAACAACAAAACAAGATTTCCTTACAAATGGTGTGGCATCCCACTGTTTCTGACTGTCACGTTCATATACAGTTTCCACAGAGCAAAGCCATTTTCTATTTGGCTGAGTTTAATACTGGGTGCTTTTAAATAAACCTTTTGCAGATGACATCGCTTCACTCTTACAGATTGCAGGACAGACACTTGATTTTGTTCATGATCTTAAGCAGAGCCTGTAATCCTAACATTTGGGAGGTAAAGACAGGAAGATCATAGGTTCAAGACCAGCCTGGGCTCCATGGTGAGTTCAAAGCCAGCCCTAGCTATGTTGTAAGACTGTGTCTCAAAATCTCAAAAACAAAACAAACAAACAAACAA
The DNA here is from genome assembly GCA_964023405.1 of Apodemus agrarius. Taxonomy (NCBI): domain Eukaryota; kingdom Metazoa; phylum Chordata; class Mammalia; order Rodentia; family Muridae; genus Apodemus; species Apodemus agrarius. Next base: position 99,264,931 of record OZ030012.1, read on the forward strand.
ACAAAGGCATGTGCAGCAGGGAATGGTGGCTTGGAGCCCTAATCCCAACAGTTGGGAAGAGTCTTGGTTACTTTTCTATTGTGGTGAAAAAAACACCAAGACCCAAGGCAATTTATAGAAGAAAGAATGGGGGGGGGCGCTTAAAGTTTCAGAGAGTGAGAAATGACCATCGTGGAAGGGAACATAGCAGCAGGCAGCCAGGCATGATGCTGGGGTCGAGGCTGAGAGTTTACCTGATGGGTAAGCTCAGGGCAGAAAGAGAGCTAACAATGACACACCTCCTGCAATAAGACCACACCTCCTAATCCTTCCCAAACAGTTCCACCAACTGGAGAATTGATACTCAACCACAGAAGCCATGGGGGCTATTCCCAGTCAGACTACCATACAAGATGATTGCTGCATATTTGAGGATGGGAAACATACTGTGTTCCAGGCCAGCCTAGGCTATAAAGCAAGTTCCAGGACAGCCAGGGGTACATAGTAAGAACCTATCTCAAAAAAAACAAAAAATAAAATTTTAAACATTTACATGGCTCAGCAGATGAAGGTATTTGTTGTACAAATCTTCAACCTACCTTCCATCCTAGTGAACCCTCTTAAAAACAGTGGTAACCAGCCGGGCGGTGGTGGCACACGCCTGTAATCCCAGCACTTGGGAGGCAGAGACAGGCAGATTTCTGAGTTCGAGGCCAACCTGGTCTACAGAGTGAGTTCCAGGACAGCCAGGGCTACACACAGAAACCCTGTCACGAAAAAAACCAAAACCAAAAAAACAAAAACAAAACAAACAAACAAAAAAAAAAAAAACGGCGGTGGCCAACTCCATAAAGTTTCTGACCTTTGCATGTGTGTGATGCCACAAATCCTCAAGCCACTCAATAGTTTAAAAAAGATTAGGCTTGATTGAGTACAGTATCAGGTTTGGAAAGTGCCCTAAAAATAGGAGTAGTTATTTGCAGCTCTAGAGTTGGGTTTCTTGTGTTTTTTCCTATTACATTAATTTGTCTTTTATATGTGTATGCATGCACACATGCCACGTTTGCCTTGACTCACTGCACCATATTGTGGAGAATGGAGCCCAGGGCTTCACACATGACAGGCAATCCCCTTCCCTGGACCACATCCTAGCACACCGTTATGATCGTCAGCCGCTGGCATGGTGAGGATGTGATCTGAGTATTTCTCTCACAGGACCATGTTCCTAGTACAGCAGTGTCGAGGTAGTAGAACATTTAAGAAACAGAACCTAGCCCTAGGAATAGCCTACTACCTATTCTACGAGAGCAGTGGTTCTTAACCTTCCTAATGCTGTCATCCTATAATACAGTTCCTCATGTGGTGACTCTAAGCATAAAATTATCTTTGTTTCTACTTCATAACTGTAAGTTTGCTACTATTATGAATTATAACCCGAATATCCAATACGCAGGATATCTGATATGTGACTCCTGTGAAAGGGTCGCTTGACACCCCCCACCTCCAAGAGGTCACAACCCACAGATTGAGAACCACTGTGCTAGATGGCCATAGTATCTATCCCTCTGAATTGGTATCTCTAGTTGTGGATTAGCACAAGTTTGAGACCTCATCGGCGATTCTTTGTGCAAGAATGGCAGTACAGAAACTCACACATGGCCAAAACACAGAGAAAACATGTCTGTAGAACACACAGCCACATATAGGACCTCTATATCACAGTCCCTTCTTCCAGAACTTAGAGACCTTTGAGGAGGAGGAAGAAAGAATCTAAGAAGCAGAGGTCAGGGAGGCCCAGAGTGGAAGTGTCTTCTGGGCACTCATGGACTTGAAGCCCCTGTGGTTGAGTCCAGTCAACATCCCGATATTAAGAGAGGCTCACAAGACCCCACCCCAGCTGAGGATGATGAGCTGTTGACAGTTGGTGGCTTCTGGAAGAGGGAGAGTCCATTTCCTTTAAGGGTGTGGCCCCCGGTAAGGTGACCACACTCCACTGAATGGTCTGACACCCAGGAGTATATGGGCAGCAGAATCAACTTGGTGGGTTAGTTTAAAAGTAGAAAACAGGAGGAAGAAAACATGAAGCCGGAGAAGATTGAAGATGTGGGAGGAGCTAGGTGGGAGGAGTTAGGGGAAGGAGTGAGGGGTAAATGTGGTCATTATTGTATGAAATTCTCAAGGAATTAGTAAAAACAGTCTCTTTAAATGAAAAGAAGAAACAGAGCCCAAGTATGGAGCTGTAGCTCAGTGGTAGAAGATTTAGCACACAGATGCCCTGTGTTCAAACACCAACACAGCCCAAAAAAAGGGAGTTGAAATCAAGGAGCAGAGAGGAAGAGGGGGCGAAAGAGGAGAGGTGAATCACATGCGCTTGTCTTGAAGGCCTTGACGCTGTTTCCATGTGGCCAAGTTTACTCCTTTCAGAAGCAGGCTGCTTTAAGGTGAGGAGACCCTCTTTGCAAGTGAACAAAGTCTTTTTTCTTTGCCACGTAATGCAGCCAGAATGCCACAAGAACTAAGTCAACGCCAGTGCTCTGCTCCTGAGCGCCAGAACTGTGAGCTGAGAAACCTAATTTCTTTATAAAGTCTCCAGCTTCAGGGCTTTGTCTAGAGCAACATAAAGCAGATTATATTAACCACTGTGTTTGGTGTCTCACAAGAAAGAGTCATGATGTAAGCCAGGTATGGTGGCACACGCTGGAAATCCCAGCACTTGAGAAGAGGAAGCAGAAGAATCTGTGTGGATTTGAAGCTAGCCTGATTAACATGGCAAGGCCCCAGGCCAGCCAGGGCTATAGAGAGAAGTCCTGTCTCAAACAAACAAACAAACAAATAACAAAATCAACAGGTTTGTGATATAATCAGACATAACAAACAAGAAATAAGCCCAAATGACTGACCCACCACATGTAGGAGGTTAATTACTCAATTCAGTTATAAAATTTACAGCACCAGAGTGTTAGAATTCTGTCAAAGCTCCACCCCACAGCTACCTGGCAACAGCCAAGTATGCCCTGCCCCACCGTTACCTGGCAACAGCCGGGTAGGTCTGGTCCACTATAAAAGGGGCTGCTTGCCCCGCCTCTCCCTTGCCTCTCTTACTCTCTTAGCTTCTCTCTTGCCCTCTTAGGCTCTTCTCTCTCTCCCCGTCCCCTCTACTTCTCTACTCTGGCCCTCTCTCTGCCTTTCTCTGCCTCTACTACCCCCTTAACCCTCCCCCATGCCCTGAATAAACTCTATTCTATGCAATACTGTCGTGTGTCTGGTCCCTCAGAGGGAAGGGATGCCTTGGTTTGGGCCCGCTGAGGCATCCCTTCCCCCACGCCTCCCATAGAACAGATTCTTATGTCAACAGTGAGGGGTGGTAAACTTACAGGCGTTGGTGTACTGAAGGGGGAGCATGGATGTAAGGGTCCTGTGAACTTGGTTGTAAAATATCACACAGGTAAACATGCCTCAAGCCTGCTACAGTAGCACCCTATAAACCAAGCTACATCCCAGCCCTGATTTTCTTTTTAATTTTAGAAAAATGTAACCTCTAGTTGGGCCTGGTAATAAAGGCCTGGAATACCATCTACTTAGGAGGTTGAGGCAGGAGGATTTCAAGTTTAAAGCAAGCCTGAATAAATGTGTGAGAGTCTCAGAGTAAATAAAGGATAATATTTGCTTCCTGTATTACTGAAATGTCCCTTAATGGGCCCTTTTAAAGTGTTGCACTGCCAAGCGGTGGTGGCGCACCCCTGTAATCCCAGCACTTGGGAGGCAGGGGCAGGCAGATTTCTGAGTTCGAGGCCAGCCTGGTCTACAGAGTGAGTTCCAGGACAGCCAGGGCTACACAGAGAAACCCTGTCTCGAAAAAACCAAAAAAAAAAAAAAAAAAAAAAGTGTTGCAGTACTCAGAGATTACTAGTGCTAAGTAGCATGCATCATATCTTGAGTTTAAACCTAGGACCATATATGGGCTGGGACAGGCAACCTCCTGGATATGCATCTTTTTATTCACTTAGTTAAAAAATAGCCAGAAGGAACTATAAAGTCAAAGCCTTTTTGTTTTGTTTTATTTTATTTTATTATTTTATTTTATTTTTATTTTTTTTATTTTATTTTATTTTATTTTATTTTATTTTATTTTATTTTATTTTATTTTATTTTATTTTATTTTATTTTATTTTATTTTATTTTATTTTGCTTGTTTTAAAGGGAGCACATGAGACCCCACCACTAGTCAAGAAGCTATGGGTAGTTAACAGCTGCTAATGGTGTGTGCACCTGTATATGGCACTAAAAACAGGAGGGGCCTCAGCAACTGCTAGGCACCCTACCACTAAGCTAAAACATAGCCCTCTATTGTGAGACTCACACAATTATTCAGCCTTGCTTTGAACTTGAAATTCTCCTGCCTCAACCTCCTGAGTAAATGGGATTCCAGACCTCTATTACAAGACCCAACTAGAACTTAAAATTTTCTAAAACTAAAAAGAAAATCAGGGCTGGGCATGTATCTTAACTTATAGGGTGCTACCATAGTCTGCACGAGGCTTCTGGTTTGATCCCGGGCGCTGCATAGGTGTCTCAGTGCTAAGGAGACATAAGCAAAAAGAAAGCCACAAATGTAAGGCCAACTAGGGCTACCAAGAAACCTTTACCTAAGAAAGAAAGAAAGAAAGAAAGAAAGAAAGAAAGAAAGAAAGAAAGAAAGAGGGAGGGAGGGAGGGAGGGAGGGAGGGAGGGAGGGAGGGAGGGAGGGAGGGAAGGAAGGAAGGAAGGAAGGAGAGAGAGAGAGAGAGAGAGAGAGAGAGAGAGAGAGAAACTTAAGGACTTAAAGAAAAACTGACAGGACCCCTAAAGGTGAGGTGAAAGACCAAAGAAATATTGTCAGGACTCCAGAGACATTCTTAATTCAGCAAGACACTAGTCGACTAAAAGAACCAGAGGAGTCAAGACAATAGGAGTGGGGAAAGGACAGTGAAGCGGACTGCCTGAGGATACCCACCAGGGAATAGCACCAGGGAAGTTTTTTCCGAGCCATGCAATGGTGGCAGACACCTTTGGTCCCAGCACTAAAAAGACAGAGGTAGGTGGATCTCTGTGAGTTCAAGGCCAGCCTGGTCTACAGAGTGATGAGTTCCAGGATAGCCAGGGCTACCCAGACAAACCCTGTCTTGAAAACAAACAAACAAACAAACGAAAGTGAAACAAAACAAAATAAAAAACTTAAAAGGCTGAAAAATACTTTTAGTTAATTTGATTTTTATAAGAATGGCTATTATAATGGGGAAGAAAAGGAAATGCAAGAGAAAAATAACAAAAAAATTTCCTGAGGCGAAGAAACAGACAGGAATTTTTAGACTAACAGAAGTGCCCAGCAAAAGAAATGAAAGTACACGTATACTTTCACTTTGTAATTTTTTTTTTCCAGACAGGGTTTCTCTGTGTAGCCCTGGCTGTCCTGGAACTCACTCTGTAGACCAGGCTGGCCTCGGACTCATGAGATCCACCTGCCTCTGCCTCCCAAGTGCTGGGATTACAGACGTGCTCCACCATACCCAGCTACTTTTTTTTTTTTTTTGTAAATTTTAAAAATTGCATTTTATGTGTTATTTTATATGCTCAGATGTATGAGGTCTGTCTTAGCTAGGGTTTTATTGCTGTGAATAGACACCATAACCAAGGCAAGTCTTTTAAAGGAAAACATATATTTTGGGCTGGCTTACAGGTTCAGAGGTTCAGTCCATTATCATCAAGGCAGGAACATGGCAGCATCTAGGCAGGCATGGTGCAGGAGGAGCTAAGAGTTCTACATCTTCATCTGAAGGCTGCTGGTGGAATACTGACTTCTAGGTAGCTAGAATGGGGGTCTTAAAGCCCATACCCACAGTGACACACCCACTCCAACAGGGCCACACCTCCTAATAGTGCCACTCCTTGGGTCAAGCATATGGAAATCAAAGACAACTTTCAGGATTTGCTCTCTCCTGCCACCATACGGGTCCCAGGGATGGAACTTAGGTTGTCAGGGTTGGTTATAACACCTTTACCTACTGAGCTACTCACTGGCTCAATTTTGTAATTTTATAATACACAAACTACAAAGAGGGTACTCAGGCACATCGCTCAGTGATTAAGAATGCCTGCTGCTCTTCCAGAAGCCTGAGACCAGTCCCAAGCACCCATATTTAGGTAGTTTAGAACTGCTATCACTCCAGATCTACGGTATCCAATGTCCTCCAGCCTCTGCATCCACAATGGTGCATAAACTCATGCATGATGCAGGCATGTGTGTGTGCATACATACACACACAACTAATCAATTGTGAAAGAAAGGAAGGAAGGAAAGGGGAGAGGGAGGAAGGAAGGGAGAGAGGAAGGAAGGAAGGAAGGAAGGAAGGAAGGAAGGAAGGAAGGAAAAGGGGAAAGAAAAAAGGAGCTAAAAAGAAAGTAGCAGTAAGAGCACTTGCTATTCTTCCAGAGGATCCAGGTTCAATTCCCAGCACCCACATAGCAGTCCACGAACATCTGTAACTCTAGTTACAGGTGGTCTGATATCTTTTTCTTTTTCTTTTTTTTTTTTTTTTTTTTTCCGAGACAGGGTTTCTCTGTGTAGCCCTGGCTGTCCTGGAACTCACTCTGTAGACCAGGCTGGCCTCGAACTCAGAAATCCTCCTGCCTCTGCCTCCCAAGTGCTGGGATTACAGGCGTGCGCCACCACGCCCGGCCTGATATCTTTTTCTAGCACTGCAAACATGTGTATTGATAGATGTGGGCAAAACAACCTTACACATAAAAATAAATAATAAATAAATAAATAAATATATGAACTTACAGGGAATTTTACTATTGTTTGCCAGAGTAATAGTACCAGATTCTCCCCTAGAGTCTATGACATACGTAGCTAACAAACAGGCATTTGGTCCAGTTAATGGTACCAAGGATGAGTTCCATCTTGTGGGGCAGGCTTTAAATCCACTCAGTGTCCCATGACTGGACATCTTGCCAGTCGTTACTGTGGCTTGCAGGGTTCACAACTGGGTAAGACTGCTGATAGCTTTTCTCCCCTAGTAATGTGCATAGAACCTTCCAGCATTATGAAGGTGAGCCAGTAGAGATGACAGTTTCAGGTGGTCAGGGCCCTTTCTTTCTTCCTTCCTTCCTTCCTTCCTCCCTCCCTCCCTCCCTCCCTTCCTTTCTTTCTTTCTTTTTTTTTCTTTTTTTGAGACAGGGTTTCTCTGTGTAGCCCTCGCTGTCCTGGAACTCACTCTGTAGACCAGGCTGGCCTCGAACTCAGAAATCTGCCTGCCTCTGTCTCCCAAGTGCTGGGATTAAAGGCGTGCACCACCACTGCCCGGCAGACCCTTTCTTTCTTATTCAAATAAGCCACAGGCTTCTTCTGGTTTGTTAAACTAGAACAAAACTGGAGCAAGCCAAAGTTTGGATCCAATTTTTTAGTTGCCAGGATGTTGCCACAAGATTTTATTAGTCAATGACTGACATGCTATTGTATAATCAGTATCACTTCCTATCAGCTTGATGTCTTGTTTTAGTGAAAAATAATTATGACATATTAGTGACTATGTCATTTTACACAGGAAGTCTGTCACAATCTCACTAAGAGGAACATGAGAGAAGGTTTAAATGGCACTTTAGGCAATATCAGGATATCCTTTTCTATTTGTTTTCTTGTTTGAGGTGGGGTTTCTCTGTGTAGCCTTGGCTATCCTGGAATTCATTCTATAGACTAAGCTGGTCTCAAACTCAGAGGCCTCTCTGCCTCCATGTGCTGGGATTAAAGGCATGTGCCACTACTGCCTAGCCAGCATATTATTTTCTAAGACACTTGAGGGGAGAATTCCAGTTCCTTTTTTTTTAAAATTTATTTATTTATTTTATGTATGTGAGTATACTGTAGCTGTACAGATGGTTGTGAGCCACCATGTGGTTGCTGGGATCTGAACTCAGTACCCTTGGAAAAGCAGTCAGTGTTCTTATTCACTGAGCCATCTCTCCAGCCCCCAGAATTCCAGTTCCTTAATTCTAATTATTTTGTTGTCACATGCTGAAGATCATAGCTTTATTACTTTTATACATGGCCACTGTTTTCCAGTGTCCTGCCTGTAAATATGTAACTTTACCTTACAAGCAAAATTAAGGGCAAAAAAAAAAAAATGCCTTTTGGTTAAGTGTTGATTTGGAAACAAACAAAAAAAAAAAATCCATAAAAGCACACTGTGTTTCACGTTCTTAAAAATCACATAAAGTTGTATTCAATATTTACCTTTCCCTAACAAGAAAGAAAGGGTACATGAACCACAGATTCTTGAGCATCCCAGTGCCATGGTGGGGTACCAACCTATGAGTTGTTCTCTGTATCCTCCACCCTCACCCAAGTGAGACATCCACTGGGATTGGTGGTTTGAATAAGCATGTCCCCCATAGGTTCATAGATTCGAATGTTTAGTCGTCAGGCAACAGAACGACTTGAAAAGGATTAAGAGGTGTGTGGCCTTGGTGGAGAAGGATGTGGCTTTGTTGAAGACAGAGTGGGAGTGGGCTCTGAGATCTCAGAAGCCAGACCCAGACCCAGCGGCTCTCTCCTCCTGCTGCCTGTGGATCCCAGTGTAGAACTCTCAGCTCCTTCTCTAGCACATCTACCTGTGTACCGTCATACTCCCTGCTATGGACAGAACCTCTGAGACTGTCAGTCAGCCCCAATTAAATACTTTCCGTTTCAAGAGTTGCTATCATCACAGTGTCCCTTAACAGCAATAGAACAGACATGGAGACAGCGTTGATCTTGATTTCCAGCCAGAATCAGGTGATAAAACCCTATTGTTGAAGACAACACACATGTCGGTTGCAGAACATAGAGAAAGCAAGGTAGAGGTTTCCTTCTTGCTGTCTGGCTTTCATAGTACTGGGAGGTATGATGCATGCTGCTCAGGGGAGCCTGAAGGGAGTCATCAACAGTCTTATTAGACTGTGAACCCTGCAGGCTGCACTAGTGACTGTCCAGGAAAGGTGTACACTCTAGCACAACGATGGCGGCCCTGTCATGGAGTCAAACAACTTATTGGACTTGTGACCTGCCTCACAGGAAGGAATGTGTTCCTGATGATGTAAACAAGGTGATACTTCCCCTTTCTGTTTAAGCAAAAATTTTTTTAATTATTTATTTATTTATTTATTTATTTATTCATTCATTCATTCATTCATTCATTTATTTATATGTACATGAGTACTCTGTCTTCACACATACCCAGAAGGGGAAGTCGGATCCTATTACAGATGGCTGAGAGCCACCACGTGGCTGCTGAGAATTGAACTCAGGCCCTCTGGAAGAGCAGCCAGTGCTCTAAGCCAGCAAGCCATGTCTCCAGCCCCTGTTTAAGTAAATTTAAGTTGTTCATGGCTTAGGATATTATAATGTGGGTTTGATAAAAAAAAAAAAAAAAAGACCTGTTGTGCCTGTCAAACTGCTTTCTAAATATTTCTATTTGTATTAATTGTTTTGAAAAAACACCATGAGCAAGATGACTTACAGAAGAAAGATTTACTTGAGCTTATGGTCCCAGCAAGTTATGGTTCATAAAGGTGGGGAATCTGGCAGCAGGCAGCAGACACGGAGGCTGGGGCTAGAAGCTGATCTGAGAGCTCATGCCTTGAGCCACAAGCTTGCAGCAGAGAGCAGAGTGGAAATGGCGTGAATCTCTGAACTCTCAAAGCCCATCCCAAAGAGGCCAACGCTTTTAAGTTCAGACATCATTTTAGAGAACCTGACCTAAGTCTGAATTCAGGTAAACTAACAGACTGGCACCTAGTATTAGTTTCCAAGTCGCCCCCCAACAAAACCCGAGCCTAGCTCCAGTCTCTAGGCTAATCCCCAACAAGACCAATGTGTCCAGGTCATTCCCCCAATAAACCTGCACCCCAGGTTATAAGCCCACCCCCTGCCTAACGACCACCAATGCAGTGGGGAGCAGAAATTAAGTTTATGATATGACTCCCAGCACTGGCCAATGATGTTAAAGGCCACAGCAGCTTTCCAATTAGATGCTTGCACACGTATTCCCTTCTTGCTGCTTACTATAAAGCCTTGCCCCATAGAAATTCGGGGCTCCGATCTCCACCAGAACTGTCCTGCGTGATGGAGGTGCACTGGGGGAGCCTGAACTATCCCAAGAAGAATAAAGGCCCTGCTGTGAGTTGCATCAGATTGGCTCCTGTCTGTTTTCGGGGGACTGCTAACATTTCCCTGGCACAACATTCCCAGTGACATACTTCCTCTAATAAGGCCACTCTTCCTGTGTCCCCAAACAGCACCACTAACTGGGACCGAGTATTCAAATGCCCAAGAGGATGGGACCCCTTATTCAAACTACCACCATGTCCATACTCGCAGGTTGGTGCTGCTCTTAGTTTTGGCCACAGACGTTTCTTTGGTAGTGGGCACAGTTACTGAAAAGACTCACAACTGGTCCAAGCGCTGGGGGTGGTGACATTTTTTCCCCATTCTCCTGCAAAGAAGAATAACTCCTCAAATATGTTTATGAAAGCAATCCTAGGGTCTGGAGAGATGTCTCAGAGATTAAGAACACACACACACACACACACACACACACACACACACACGTGTGCGTGTGTGCGTGCGCGTGTGGGTGTGGGTGTGGGTGTGGGTGTGGGTGTGGGTGTGGGTGGGCAAGAGAGGATAATTGGGAATGAATACAATCAAAACATATTATGCCATAATAAACAGGTATAAAATCATAAAAAGGAAAAAAGGAAAAAACTGAAAAAGAAACAGGAAAGAAAATGAAATTGACTTGAACAGGAGTTTATAGGTGAACACAGCTGAAAAGGCCCGAGGCTTCAAGAAAGGTTTGGTTCGTGGTCCCTGATTGCTCCATTGACTGTTCCATTACCTCATCATTTATTTCCAGACGTTTGTAGGCCTGCGGGCTTTCACACAGAAAAGACAAACTCTCAAAACTCCCACGTGTCCCGTCACTGACCTTGGTCGCCCTGACTGAGGTCCTGTGTTCATATAAAGCATGTGTGGACACCAGAGTGGGGGAGGGGTGCTGATGGGGAAAGCCTGAGAGAGTTTACTCTTGACCTGTGTAGAATCTCTTCAGAGATTTGAAATAGTGTTAAGAAGAAAGGAGAGAGGAATCCTATAATCTATGTAAATGCCTCAGGGACTGAGGCTGTTGCTCAATAGTAGAGTGTTTACCCTATAGCTTAATCCCTATACACACACACACACACACACACACACACACACACAATCTTTGCTTTAAGTCTCACAATGTCCAATGTCTTGAGGCTATCCCTCTACCCCCCCCCCCCAGGGCTCAGGCTCACACCCAGGGCCTCAAACACGTTAGGCAAGCACTGAACCACTGAGTCCCTATCTCCACCCTTGGGGGTTTGGAGACAGGGTCTCACTGTGTAGTTCACACTGACTTTGAACCCACTGACCCGGAACATGTCATTCTGTCTCTGCCTTGAGATCTCTCACTTCCGTGTGAGAGAAAGCAGCAAGAGTGGACCTTAGAACAGGGGCAGGTTTGTGAAAGAGACCTGGGAAACTAGGATCCCAAGAGTGGCCTTCTTTTTAGGCTGGCTTCCCCACATTTTCAGCTTTTTGGGAAAGGAAAAGAAACAGCTCACCCCCACCCCCACCACATCCCACACCAGGCACGTCCTACTGGATCACTCACAGCTGGACTTGGCGTCTGAATGGATTCTTCTACAGCAGTGTTTCTAGACCTTCCTACCGCTGCGACCCTTTAATACAGTTCCTCATGTGGGGAGGAACTGTATTACATCCCCAACAATGTATTTTCATTGCTATGTCATAACTGTAGTTTTGCTATGGGTTTGGATCATAATGTAAATATCTGTGTTTTCCGATGGCCTTAGGTGACTCTTGTGAAAGGATTGTTTAACCTCCCAAAAGGGCGACCACCCTCAGGTTTAGAACCACTGTGAGTGCCTTTCACAATTTAAGCCCTCTTAGACTTTTCCTGAGACTGGACATGTAGCTTGAGGGTACAGTGCCTGCCTAATCTATGCAAGGCTTGGATTCAGTTCGTAGCACCCGAAATGAAGGGGAAGGGGGAAATCCTTTCTGGATGCAAGGTAATAAAGCTATTGTAATTTGACATTGATACTTAAAACAGTACTGTGTTGTGAACCACCAAGGAAAGCCCCCACATTCTACTTCTTGGGAGAAACCACTTTTGGATTGTATGATAAAGTAGTTACATTACTTAGCAGGTGGATTTAGGGGGTCTCCATCCCCGACTCCCACCCCGGTCCACCGAGCCCTGCTTGGAGTAAGATCAGAAAACTACATTTCAGCCCAGTGTTGCACACACACACATTTAATCGCAGCACGTGGGAGGCAGAGCTCCACGTGGAACTCTGTGAACTCAAGGCCAAGCCTGGTCTACCTTGTGAGTTCCGCGGCAGACAGAACTACACAGTTAAGACCCTGTCTCGAGAAAAGAAAGCAAGCTAAATCTACCGCGTGTGTTCAGTAAAACGAGGCACAGGAGTTACTCATGCATTTTGGACATTGCTGCAGGAAGCTGCAGGGCGATAAGGGATGACTAAGGCCCCTTGCTCAGGCTCTCTGTGGGAAAACACGTGAGGGCATGAGCAGCTCGGCTAAAACCACGCCTTGCCTGTGCCTGGCCTGTTTAACAGCATTCTGAAAGGCCCAAGACGTTGCCTCACAGCTGTGAAGAGGGGGAGAGCCCGTGCCTGTACCGTTCCCGGCATCTGTCTCAGCTCTCCGTATCTGTGGATCCTCGAATGTTTCCTTTCCCTGGGGTCCGACGGGAACCCCGCACTGCAGGCGTTAGCCCTTGCTCTAATGTCATGTAGGGGACCCACGCCTGAAGCAAGACAAACCAGAATACAATAGCAGGCTGGCAAAATGCTGGGAAGTAAACTCTCTTGTGGTTGCTACTAAGGCTAGACGGTTCTGGTCTGTGGTAAACATTGTCTTAGAAATCCTTTAGATGATGTGGAGGGAGAAAATGGCCACCTAGTAGAAGCTATTTTGTGAGAGTGTGTGTGCTTGCGGGGTGTGTGTGTGTGAAAGCCAGAGGGACAATCTAAGGTACCATTGCTCACAAGTTGTTCATCTTGTTTTCAAGACAGGGTCTCCCACTGACCTGGCCAATGAGGCTAGACTGGAGGCCAGGAGTCCCAGGGAGGGACCTGCCGGTCTCTATCTACCCAGCACTGGGATTGCAAGCACCTAATACCAATTTAGCTGTTTGATGTGGGCTTCAGGGAATCAAACTCGGGTCCTTGTGTTTTGTGACGTGAGCTGCCACCCCAGGTCTTTTATCATCTCATGTGTATGGAGGTTTTGCCTGAATATATATGTATAGACCATGCCCATGCATTGCCCACAATGTCAGGAGAGAGCTTTGAGCCCCTTGGAACTGGAGTTGCAGATGGTCGTGAGCCACTCTGTGGAATGCTGGGAACTGAACCTCTACCCCTTGAAAGAACAGTCAGTGCTATTAACCTCTGAGCCATCTCTCTAGTCCCCATGGCTATTTCTAAGGCAAATGTAAACCTGCCTAGAGGAATCAGAAACCAGAACTTGGATTGGGCAGTGTGCACCCTGCGGGGCTTTTCCCGGGAGCTGACCATGTCTGATAGCTCTGGCCTTTAGGGATGAACTCTCTTGAGAACAGAGTGCCAGCCAAGATTAAAGTCCTTCTGTGTTCCTCAGTTTACAAACAGGGCTGATCTCCAACGAGAGGCTTTTAGTCCATCATTTGGAAGGGCATTCTGCATCCGCTGCTCCTGTGCGCTCTGTGCTCACCAGCCTCTGGGGCTCACAGCAGCTCTTCTACTTGCCCAGTCTTTGGGAGAAGGGCCTGTCTAGGTGACATCCTCAGACGCTCTGGACTTCCCTGATGAACCAGGTTCCTAACGCGAATGCGTTTTGATTTCTGGATTTAAACTAGAGGCTGGCGAGTGAGTGTACCCGCCAAACCCAAGACTTAGCTTCTTCCTAAGTTCTTCCAAGGATCAGTTTCTCCTATCTCAGGAAGTCAAGGGTCCCTCTCTCCCTTCTTTTCTCTTTCTCTCTCTCTCTTTTCATATCTTATGGAACCCAGGCTGGCCTCCACCTCACTATGTAGCCAAGGATGACCCTGAGCTCCAGATCTTCCTGCCTCCAACTCTTAGTGTGCTATTCAGAGCTGACTTCTGCTCTTGGCATAGCTTTTGCGAGCCTTTTCTGACAGCAATTCCGATTCAAAGGAAACAGTCAGGGTACCTAGGGTAATGAACTTGTCTTGGGGCCATTTCTGGCTCTAACTCACCCTATTGCTTACCCCCAGACTCCGTCCTGCCGCCTCTAACTCCACACAACTCTAGGGATGGCTACTCTTGCTTTGTCTTCTCACGATTTTGACCTTGACTTCAAGATTCCGAGCAAGCAAGCGCCTGCTGCATTTCCCAATCTTCGGCTCACCCTGGCTTAGGTTCTAAGTCCCCAGGGATTATAATGCCCTCCCGGTTCCCCAGGAAGGTGGCTGTCTTCTCCGGCTTATTAATGAGGTTTGTCATCACCTCACATGCCATACTTCCTGGGCCGGGAGCCACTTGGCGGTTCCCCCAGGAGAGGCATTTCAACACTAATCTCTTCACTTGGGGCTTGTAGCAAGTAATCGCTTAACCGTCATTTCCAAGTGTTTAGTAAGCAGAAAACTTCACATCTGCGAGATTAAACTTGTCGTACAACCTTGTGATGTTTAATATTGACGGTCAACTGGAAAAGATCTAGAATCACTGAAAACAAAAGCTGGCGTGCCTTTGAGAAACTAAACAGGCGAGTGTGTCGATGTTGTCAGGCCCGCTTTAACCGTGGGAGGCACCGTCCTGTGGGCCGGAGTCCTATTTGACCGAAAAGGAGAAAGTGAACTACTCGCTAGCGCTAGCTGGTTCCGCTGCCCCCACTGCATGAGGAGACACCGTGTGACCAGCTGCCTCAAACTCCTGCTCCCAAGGCTCCCACCAGGAACTGCCCGCTCAAACTGTGAGCCAGGCTAAACCCTCTTTCCTGTGGGCCATTTTTGTCAAGAATTTTCTCCCCGCCACAAGACAAACAGCTAACACAAATTATTGTTGCTGAGAGGTTGGGCCACTGTGGCAATAAACCCGATCACATGGTTCTTAGGCTGGCCTTGGGGTCTGTCTGGGGTAGAAGAAGTTTGCAGCCCATGGACAACCAAAGCCCCAAAGGGTTAAAAATCAAGCTTAAAGGGCCCTTCCTATAGGAACTTGGAAGACAAGAAGGCAGAGAGAAATGTTTAACAGTCAAGGTTGGGCTCCTGAGGTTTCTTATGCACAACAATGACTCTGCTGGGCTAGAGGCCATTCATGTGGTTTTAAAAAGAAAAAAGAAAAGAAAGGAAAGGAAAGGAAAGGAAAGGAAAGGAAAAGAAAAGAAAAGAAAAGAAAAGAAAAGAAAAGAAAAGAAAAGAAAAGAAAAGAAAAAATCTGTTTGCAAGCTTGGCATGGTGGTGCATGACTTTACACTCAGGCACTTAGGAGGTAGAGAGGCAGACGGATCTCTGTGAGTTCAAGGCCAGCCAAGAGCTACATGGTAAGACCCTTAAAAGAGGGGGAAGGGGTTGTGTCAGCATTCTGCCCATGGGCCAAGAACTTGAATGAGGTTGAATATGGGAATGATGGGCTAGTTTCTTTGGTGGAGAAATTTTTCAGATAGCATTATGGCTCCGTCTTTGGCACAGCTGTTTCTCCGTGCTCTTCTTCAGGTCTACGAGGAAAGTAAAGAAAATAAATGTGTGATGTCCAGCCAGGGAATCTGTGTGAGCAAATTTTAAACAACAGAGAGAATGTGTCAGCAAAGCGTCTGTAACTGTTATGAGGAAATCTCGATCCCCTCGTGGATACAAAAGATACCCGAGGGCGAGACCCCACCTATGAGGGTCCCCAGCATGTAGAAGACAAATTTATGTGAAGGGACAGAAAAACCCTCTCAAAAGACATCTGCTTAGAAGGAGATTCTGCTGATTATCCTTTAGCTGGCTGACCAGCTCCTGGTCCTGGGGACCCCTCCACCTCTCACTAATTAGACATTAGGTACCGAGACAATCCCTCCCTGGCCAGGAGGCATTTCCTGCCGGAAGAGGCCCACACCCCCCTTAAACAGACCTGACCTTATAGTTCATGTGGACATGTGCTCTCTTCTACTCTATTTGGTGTGGAGTGGTGAAACCGAGTATTGAAGCCCAGCTTGGTCTTAAACCCACTCTGTAAACAAAGATAATCTTAGACTTCTGACCCTTTCCCCTCCACCTCCCGGGCAGTTGGATTACAGGTATGCACTACTCCCCCCCCCCCCAACCCCCTCACCTCCTGCCACGGGGGACGAATTCCTTTCTTTGAAGATAAATTTTGGATTATTTGTTTCTTGCTGATAAATTCAGCCTTTCTGCTTCCCGAATTCTTTTTGGCAATTTATATTTTTCTTGGTGATCTGATTCTTTAAATTCAGTGGATAAATGGAGACAGAGTATCTAAAGGGATTTGGCACCTTGGCATCCTGGCTTTGTTTGGCGTGCCAATGTGCCCTTTTTCTTTATGGCTTATAGTTGCCAAGGGCTTTCTATGTTCTGATCTTATCAGAGCACACAACCTAGGTCCTCTGCTTTGGGTTTTCTATTTGATATTATCTATTTCACTTTATTAATTCCTTCCTTCTGTTTGCTATTCCTTTTCCAGGGGTAAAAGCCAAGTTCATTTACTTTTTAGTCTTCACTGCTTTCCAACATCTGGAATTAACATTGCAATTTTCTCCCTCATAAACAATGTTGTTATGTCTGAGTTTGGGATGCTTTGTTCTGCTTGTCGTTGATTTCCAGATAGTTCTACTGCCCCTCCCTGTGGGAAACTTACACTTCTTTACTTCACTGATGCTAGACTTCACCACGTGACTGGCTTTAACCAGTAAAACACTAAAAAAATAAAGTCAACAGTGGGGCTCCATTATCTTTCATCGACATTTAAGGGATAAAATGAAGGGGTTTGCCCATGCACATGTGGATGCCAGTAGTTGATGTTAGGGGTCTTTCATGACAGCTCTCCACATTAAAAGTTTCTTTCTTTCTTTCTTTCTTTTTTTTTTTTTTTTTTTTTTTTTTTGGTTTTTCAAGACAGGGTTTTTCTGTGTAGCCCTGGCTGTCCTGGAACTCACTCTGTAGACCAGGCTGGCCTCGAACTCAGAAATCCACCTGCCTCTGCCTCACAAGTGCTGGAATTACAGGCGTGCGCCACCACTTCCTGGCTCACGTTAAAAGTTTTAAAAAGCTGGGCATAGGGATGGGCGCCTTTAATCCCAGCACTTAGAGGTAGACAGATCTCTGAGTTCAGTGCCAGCCTGGTCTATATAAAATGTTCCGGGACAGCCAAGACTACAGAGAGAAACTGTCTCAAAATAAATTAGCTAATTACTAAAAAAAATAAAATTTAAAAAAAGAGAGATTTTCCCTATCCAATTACATTAGTGCAGAGGAGGCCTGTGATTGGACAGGGAGAAGGGAGGCGGGGCTAAGAGTTGCTGAGACAGGGAGCA
Organism: Apodemus agrarius; assembly: GCA_964023405.1. NCBI lineage: Eukaryota > Metazoa > Chordata > Mammalia > Rodentia > Muridae > Apodemus > Apodemus agrarius. Next base: position 99,282,539 of record OZ030012.1, read on the forward strand.
GAGGAGAATGGAGGCCAACGTGATGATTTCATAAGGTTAGCACAATTGGGATAAAGCTTATATCGTTATCAATTGGCTCTAAAATTATTGTATTGGCATCCTGTAAATTGTGATTTTATTGATACAAAAAATCTGATTGGTTAACTATAATCATCAGCTTTAAGAGTTTTGATTCTACCGGGCAATTAGGTGTTGAGATTGCTGACCGTGGGATGCTGCGCGGGGCGTTGCACACACACAACCCCCTCCCTCCCCCCACGAAGAGATGGCAGGCAGAGGGGCTGATGAGTGAGATGGCCCGTTGGCCCGCCGGCTCATTTTTAATATTTCCTGAAACAAGACAGGGTCTGAGCACAGGCTGAGTGTGACCCTGAGCACGCAGTGCTGACTTTTTGAAAGCACAGTCTCTCGCTCTCCGGCTCAGAGCCGGGTTATGAACATGTTCACAAATTCAGCCACACTTGCGAGTGAGTCCTGGGGATGGGAACTCAGGTCTTCATGCTTACGCGGCAGAAACTTTATCGATGGAGCCCTCTCCCCAGGTCTAATTGTCTTCCATTTCCCTCCCGCTCTACACCAGCAAGTTCCATGCATGGATGTTCCTTCAGCCTGCATTCCACACAATAGACGTAGCAGTGGGAGTGGCAGCCGGCCTATGATCTATTGAGTAGGAGCTCACTTGGGTCCAGCAAGATGGTTTGGCAGGTGAAGGTGCCGGTGATCCAGTTTGCTCTCTGGGTTCCCCCACGGTGAAAGCAGAGAACTGACTCCCGTAGGCTGTCCTTCTTCCACACACAAACTTGGCATGTGTCTACCAACAAATTAATAAACGAAATGTAAGAAGTAACTGTCACGCTGGGCGTGGTAGCGTATGCCTGTAATCCCAGCACACTTCTTTTTTTGTTTGTTTGTTTGTTTGTTTGTTTGTTTTTTCGAGACAGGGTTTCTCTGTGTAGCCCTGGCTGTCCTGGAACTCACTCTGTAGACCAGGCTGGCCTCGAACTCAGAAATCCGCCTGCCTCTGCCTCCCAAGTGCTGGGATTACAGGCGTGCGCCACCACCGCCCGGCCAGCCAAGACTGGTTTCTAATGTCAATCTTCCTGCCTCAGCCTCCTGTCCACTATGCATTTTTACATAAGAGCAATGGGGCTAGAGAGATGACTTGGCGGTTATGAGCACTGCCTGTTCTTGAAGAGGACCAGAGGCCAGTTCCCAGCACCCACATGGTGACTCACAGCTGTCTGTACCTCCAGTTCCAGGGGATTTAACACCCTCTCTTGGCCTCTATGGGCACTGTATACATGTGGGCATAGACATATATGCATTCAAAACACCCCTGCACATAAAAGATAAAATAATAAATAAAAGCCAAACCAAACAAAAAATATCTTTCCATACAGTCAAAATAACATTTTTCTTTATTAATTGTTTAGGTTATTATGCAAAGTAATGGATTTTACTGTGCCATATTCTCATCTAATAAAGTAAATACTATTTTTAAAATTATCTAATACTTTTTATTTTGGTTTTTCAAGACAGGGTTTCTCTGTATAGTCCTGGCTGTCCTGGAACTCACTCTGTAGACCAGGCTGTCCTCAAACTCAGAAATCTGCCTGCCTCTGCTTCCCAAGTGCTGGGATTACAGGCGTGCGCCACCACGCCCGGCTCATCTAATACTTTTAATACATATTTAATATCTCTATTTTGTTCTTAAATGTCCTTTTTTTTTTTTTTTTGAGACAGGGTCTCACTGTGTCCACAGCTGGCTTGTAACTTGTTATGTAGACCAGACATCCGTTTGCCTCTGTCTCCAGAACTGGGATTAAAGGTGAGCACCACAACGCCTGACTTCAAATGTCTTGTCTCTTTTTTTTTAATTTTTTTTTATTTATTGTATGTGAGTAACACTGTTGCTGTCTTCAGACACACTAGAAGAGGGCATCCAATCCCATTACAGATGGTTGTGAGCCATCCCTTGGTTGCTGGGAATTGAACTCAGGACCTCTGGAAGAGCAGTCAGTGCTCTTAAACACTGAGCCATCTCTCCAGCTCGTCTTTTTTTGTTTGTTTGTTTTTGTTTTTGTTTTTTGACTTGGTTTTTTTTTTTGAGACAGGGTTTCTCTGTGTAGCCCTGGCTGTCCTGAAACTCACTCTGTAGACCAGCGTTTCTCTGTGTAGCCCTGGCTGTCCTGGAACTCACTCTGTAGACCAGGCTGGCTTCGAACTCAGAAATCCGCCTGCCTCTGCCTCCCAGAGTGCTGGGATTACAGGCGTGCGCCACCACGCCCGGCGTAATTATGGTTTTAAACTATCATTTTGCCTAGAATGGTGTCTTTCTTCATTGACGTGGTCTTACTATGTAGCCCTGATTGGCATGGAACTTGCAGTGTAGACCAACACTCAAGGCAGAGGCAGGCAGAGCTCTGTGAGTCTGAGGCCAGCCTGGCCTAGACAGCAAATGCGGCACGTGTGGCAGTTGATGGCCTCAGCACCATTATTGGTGTCGGCCGTTAGCTCTTGTTTGAGCCATACAGTCTAAAGTGCACTCCGTCATGCATCTGCGTTTTAACCAAAACTACTGAACTTGAATGTAACTAAATTATCATTGAGGGGATATTATTAAATGAGCTTATTGAAATGAAATAGAGGAATTAGCTTAACATCTATGTGGGGAAACAGACAAGCCCCAAAGAGGCTATATTCTTCAGGAAAATTGGCCTGGCTTCCTTAGAAGATCATCCGTATAGGTTTTAACGTCATTTGATAATCCTTGCTTAAGCCTAGAATTGCACCGGGGCAGTCATAATGACATAGAACTCTTACCTCAGCATTGGGAGCTAGAGGCCAGAGGATCAGGAACTTGAGGCTGGCCTCCACCACACACCAAATTCAAAGCCAACCTGGGCTGCATGAGACTCTGTCTCAAAAACCAAACAATAGGGCTGGGGATGGCGATCAACTGACAGGGTTTCTGTCCACCGTTCATGCAGCCTTACGTTAACTCTCAGTAGCTTTTTTTTCCTTTTTTTTTCTTTTTCTTTTCTTTCTTTTCTTTTCTTTTCTTTTCTTTTCTTTTCTTTTCTTTTCTTTCTTTCCTTTCTTTCTTTCTTTCTTTCTTTCTTTCTTTCTTTCTTTTTTTGGTTTTTCTAGACAAGGTTTCTCTGTGTAGTCCTGGCTGTCCTGGAACTCACTCTGTAGAGCAGGCTGGCCTCGAACTCAGAAATCCACCTGCCTCTGCCTCCCAAGTGCTGGGATTACAGCCGTGCACCACCACGCCCGGCAAGTCTCGGTATCTTGTACACCAGGTTGTATAACACATATCTATAATCACAGCACTTAGATGGTGCAGGCCAGAGTATCAGAAGCTCAAGGTCAGTTTGGGGGCAGCCTGGTCTTCATGAGACTGTCTCAAAACAAACACAAAAAACAGGCTACCTGGGACTTGAGGGGTTGCTAAGAGGTGAAGAGCACCGGCTGCTCTTCCAGAGCACCAGGATTCAGTTCCAACATCTCACCCGGCAGCTCACAGCTGCCTCTAACTCTAGCTCCACAAGGTCTGGTACCTTAACTTGTCCTTTTGTCCAGTGACCCAAAGAATGGAGAGCCACAGGTCCCCTGAGCTCTCAGAAAAAGCCACCACTGTTGGCACTCCTCTCAAACAACCAAACTGCTTATCACCAAGTGTAATCCTTGAGTCACGGATAATGGGTTGATCTCTGGAGTATAAACATCACACCACAGGGAGGAAAAAATCAGGCAAACAACCATAGATAACATAGATACTATCTCCTTCCAGCAGACAGGCTTCTTCAGTGACATAGAGAGTGAGTTAGTCACAAGCCGGGGGTGACAGCTCATACTTGTAATCCCAGCACTTGGGAAGCAAAGACAGGCAGATGATGGCTTCAAGGCCAGCCTGACCTACACAATAAGACTGCCTCAAAAAAAAAAAAAAAAAAATCAAGGATTCGGGATATATCTTGGTGTTAGAGCAGTTGCCTATCAGGTGCCTGGGTTCAATGCCCAACATCTCAAATCACACACCCCCAGTGACTTACAATCCTTTGGGAATAGTCATTTAGCTAATAAACACGATAATACAATAAATGAAACCATTGATGATGTGTTAGAATAGCAGCTGTCGTCTGGACATAGCACACCAGGCCAAAGCAGTTCCACTCGTAAGAGGTTTTACTGGGGACAAAGAGGGGAGAGAGAGGAAGACAAAGGGGAAAAGAGAAAAAGGGCGAAAGTGGGGAAAGGTCTCCATATATGCTGTGACCTAATCCGTTTGCAGGTGATTCTGGGAAGGTATGTGGTAGCCATAGCAACAGGTGACACCTATGTGTGACATCCTGAGTTTGGAGCCGATCTGTAAAACTTGTGATGCCAACAATCAGAACCACTAAGGCCAGGGAGGAGGAATCCTTCCTTTCTGTAGAGAGCTTGAGCTCTAGAGCTGTAGTTGGATTACAGCTCCGTGGGCTGGTAGGAGTTTTGGCATTTTGAGACAGTCTGCTCTGTAGGCCAGTGTGGTGGGTTGAATGAGAACCACTTCACTGGCTCAGAGGTGTTAATATTTGGTCTCTAGTTGGTGGTGCCCTTGGAGTAGGTTTAGGGAGTGTAGCCTTGCAGGACGATGCATCATTGGGGGATGGGCTTTGACGTTTCAAAGCCACATGTCATTGCCAGTTCACTCTCTGCTTCATGCTTGTGGTTCAAACTGTGAGCACTCAGCTTCTAGTTCCGTCTACCCTGTCTGTTATCTACTGCCGTGATGTCCCTGCCATCGTGGATACCAGCCTTATGGAACCACAGACTGAATAAAATCTTTTTTTTAAATAAGTAGCCTTGGTCTTGGGTCTTGGTGTTTTGTCACAGCCACCATTAGAAAGGTAACCGATATAATCAGGTTGGCCCAGAACTCACTGCATAGCCCATGGCAGGCTTGGGTTTGCACTCCACCCACCTCCATTTTCTAAATGACGAATGGGATCACAGAAGTGTGCACCACACCCAGATGAAGCTTGTTGTCTGAAGGTGGAAGGATAGCACCATCTCAGGGGCTGCACCTGTAGACCTACTCAGGACTTTGACCAAGTGGTGGTGGCACATACTTTTGTCACAGTACTCGGGAGGCAGAGGCAGGTGGATCTCTGTGAGTTTGAGGCCAGATTGGTCTGCACAGTGAGTTCTAGGACAGCCTGGATAATAGAGTAAAACTGTTTTGAAGAGGGAGAGGGAGGAGGAGGAGGAGGAGGAGGAGGAGGAGGAGGAAGGAGGAGGAGGAGGAGGAGGAAGGAGGAGGAAGGAGGAGGAGGAGCGAACTTTGAATAGTGGATCAAGGCTGGATGAGGTGGGCTCTCAAACTCTTGAACTCCAGGCTAAACAGTAAAATGGGACTTTGTAAATAGGAACTACTGTTTTCTCACAAAAGGAGGAGGAGGTAGTGAGTCATGCCAGCCTCTTTTTCCTCTTTTCTTTTGAGGCACACACAATCCAGGATGGCCTCAAAACAAACAAACAAACAAACCAAAAAACCAAAAAGCAAAACACAAATCGAACAAACAAAAACTCCACTCTGTAGCTAAGGACGAAAAACTGCTCCCTCCTGCTCATACCCAAACATAGGATTCCAGGCACGGGGTAAGGGTTTGACTTGCTTTGCTTTTTGAGACAGTCTTGCTCTGTATGCCAGGCTGGCCGGGACTTCACTGTGCAGACAAGGCTAGCGTTGAGCTTCAGTTAATCCTCCTGCCTCTACCTCCCAAATGTGCCAAGTTCTTAAATTTAAGTTCAATAGCCGGGTGGTGGTGGCACACGCCTGTAATCCCAGCACTTGGGAGGCAGAGGCAGGCAGATTTCTGAGTTTGAGGCCAGCCTGGTCTACAGAGTGAGTTCCAGGACAGCCAGAGCTATACAGAGAAACCCTGTCTCAAAAAAACCAAATCAAAAAAAAAAAAAATTAAGTTCAAATTAAGTAAGTGCCCAGGCTCAGAAACCTGTCTTCCTATGTTCTAAGCCAGCGATGATTAATATGCAAGGATTACTGAAAGAATATGAACCGTAAGGCCACAGAAAAGCAGTTTGCTTCTCTCTGCGGTAGACTCACAAGCCCAGTGATACAGGAGCCACTGGAGGTTGTGGCTACTTCCTAGTTGAGCAACTGGGTACTGTTTGGGACAAATCACTAGTCACACAAGTTCCAGCATGAGAGAGAAGAGGAAGCAGTGTTTAATGTCATTTGAGTTTAGTTTTTAATAACAGGACAGGGTGGGCATTGTGCAAGAGCACAAGATATGACATCAGGAGATCCTCTCTGAGCCAGCCCCTGCCAACTTCTCAGAACTATGTGACTTAAGGGGGACCTACCCACTCACCAAGCCAAACCAAGCCAAACCAAGCCAAACCAAGCCAAACCAAACCAAACCAAACCAAACCAAACCAAACCAAACCAAACCAAACCAAACCACAACAACATATCTCTCTGCTATCTATAAATAAGAACACCTTCCTGACACAGTTTGAAGGGAATTTACACAGAAGTGCTATCTATGTACAGAATGTTAACACTTCGCGTTCGGAAGATGCCCAGAATTCTTTAGACTTGATTCTCATTTCTTTTATAAGTGTGTGTGTGTGGGGGGGGGCTGAGCAGCCCTACCCTGCCCTTCTGTTTGTCAGATCTCCCAGCATATTATACTTGATGGATAATGGAAACATAAAATCATCACAAAGGGTCAAATTCCCCTGTTGGCAACCTGTAACTCACTTAAAGAGATTTTAATTTTTTAAAAATATCTTTGTATTAATTCTTTGAAAGTTTCATGCAAAATCTTTTTAAAGGTTTATTTATTTATTTTATGTATATTGTATATGAGTGTTCTTTCTCCATGTACATTCAAGAAGAGGGGCATCAGATCGCATGACAGATGGTTGCGAGCCACCATGTGGTTGCTGGGAATTGAGCTTAAGGACCTGGAGAAGAGCAGCCAGTGCTCTGAACCGCTGAGCCATCTCTCCAGTCCCCAGTGCAATATCATATCATCATAATCACATTCACTCACCTCCCAACTCTTCCCAGGTCTACCTCACCTCCACTCCCAACCTCCTGTCCCCATTTTTGTTGGTTTTGTTTTATTTTTCTAAACAACCCTCGGTGTTCTATTTGGCTGCCCACGTAGTCCTGGCTGTGCAGCTACCCGCGGGAGCATAATCAACCTCCTGCACCGGTCGCACTCAGAGAAAACAGACTTCCCCCCTCCCAGAAGCCATCAACCCGCCATAGCTCCCCAGTTTGGGTGGTGTCACTTGTGAACCATTTCCCACTCCACGCTAGACTCTCTCGACTGGCTTGATCCAGCGAACGCAACATGGCTGCCATGGGTACAAGAGTGCCGCAGTCCTGCGTGTTCGGAAGTTGTCGTTTCACTCCGGTCCCCCCCACCGCCGACCGCTAATTCTTACAGTCTCCTTCCTCAGTAGTGGGCTGTGTGTGATACAGATGCCCCGCTTGAGACCCAGCGCTCCCGCCGCATTCTTTCCGCTCTGACCGCTTAGGAGTTTCTTTGTTACCCATCCTGCCCTGTATGAAGCAACGCCTCGGATGAGGTCTGAGCTCTAATCCACTAGCAGAGAAAGGAGGAATTAGAGGGCATTTTGGCACTATGCCCACAGAGTAGAAAACTATGTGCTTCTTCCTGTAGCCAGGGCTTACATCCAACCAGAGAGTGCTTGGTTACCCCTGTAATTTTTGTGCCACTATTGTACCTATGCACACATCTCGCTTATTGTAATTCATAAAGAGTTCACAGCTGGATAGGACTTGATGTCTGGGGGCTGGAGAGATGGCTCAGCGGTTAAGCGCACTGACTGCTCTTCCAGAGGTCCTGAGTTCAGATCCCAGCAACTACATCGTGGCTCACAACCATCTGTAATGAGATCAGACGCCCTCTCCTGGTGTGTCTGAAGGCAGCAACAGTGTACTTACATAAAATAAATAAAATCTTTTGGGGGGGGGGCTGGAGAGATGACTCAGCGGTTAAGAGCACTGACTCCTTTTCCTGAGGTCCTGAGTTTAACTCCCAGCAACCACGTGGTGCCTCACAATCATCCAAAATGAGATCTGACGTCCTCTTCTGGGGTGTCTAAAGACAGCTACGGTGTACTTATGTATAATGAATCAATGAATCATTGGACTGGAGTGAGTGAGGCTGGAGAGAGAAGAAAAAAGTGTCTGAAGACAGCTACAGTGTACTTACATAAAATAAAAAAATAAAATCTAAAAAAAAAAAAAAAAAAAAAAAAGACTTAACGCCTTTCCCTCACAATAACCTACATAGAATCTTCCAGTCAATGAAAGCTAGTCAGCGGGGAGAGAGCTTCCTGGTCCATACCGACTGGATTTCTTCATATCCTGTGAGCAACGCGTCTGATGTCTCCAGCAATCGGTCTTACTACCAAGCTTTCTTAGACAATAGCCTGTGTTGTTTGGGGGGGTTGGGGGGGTCTCCAAGATGCCTCTGACCAACAACTCAGAGAAGACACCCAGTACTGGGCTTTTTATTTAGCAGCTTAAGGCTGCTGGGAGGAACATAGCCCGCCCTGTGTAGTTTAACTCCAATCAAACTCTCCTGTGTAATATAAAATAGTAGGCTTCCACACGGCCTTTTCAAATGTCCTTAGAGTTAGGAATCCCTTCCCTCCCACCCCTCTGCTCACTAAAACCTCCCTCCCCTGACCCCTGACCCCTTCATATCACCTGTGCTGTTATTTCATTTTTATTTATGACTGCACACACGGGAGGGGGGGAGGGGGCGGTATTCTTGGGGCACAATGCGTTTGTGGAGGTCAGAGGACAAGTGACAGGAGTCACTTCTCTCCTACGCACTGAGCCATCTGACCCTCACAAGAGTTTTGTTTTGTTTAGCAATGTGATAATGAAGATTTCTACCAGGCTATTTTGTTGTTGTTGTTGTTTTGTTTCTTTTTATTTATTTGGTTGGTTGGTTTAAAAAAAAACAACTTTTTTAATTAGTTATGTTTATGTGCATTGATGTTTTTGCCTGCATGTATCTCTGTGTGAGGGTGTTGGGAATTGAACCCAGGTCCTCTGGAAGAGCAGCCAGTGCCCTTTACTGCTGAGCCATCTCTCCAGCCCCTTGTCTGGGCTTTCCAACGTAGCCCAGGCTGACTTTGAGCTTTCTTGGTCCTCCTGCTTCTGCCTCCCATGTTCTGGAATTGCAGGCATGAAGCACCACACCCAGCCCTGCTGTTTCGCTTTTAATGTGGTACTGGGGGTGAAATCCAGGGCCTTTTGCATACTTACCGTGCACTGCCTTTTCTCCTGTCACCTCCCTTCCTTTTTTTTCTTTCTTTTTTTTAAGCCTGGGGCAGAAGAATCATCTGTCTGCTCTCCCAGGCTGGATGGGAACCAGTAGCAGTCTGTACAACACAGCTCCGTGGAACAAGGACTTCTGATGAGCTCCTGAGTCTCTGGGCATCGCTGACGAGCGAGCGGAATGCACACTGTCGCCTCTGCATAGCAACGGCCACGGCCACACAGAGTGCGAACTGAACTTCTATTAGAAGGAGATCCCTTGCTGTCCCTTACTGCTAAGGTCTCTTTTAATCACAGACCACGTGTAAGGAAGCCTTTGACAGCCTGGGTACCGCTCAGGAGATGGCTTGAAACAATACAGCACACAGGAGAAAACGCCCACGCTCAGTCTTCCTTTGGTCATTCACACACACACACACACACACACACACACCCATGTGAGGCGGTGGGTGGGGGTACAGCTCCACTAAAGTAACCACACCCCTCCAGAACTTCCCTGTTCTAACACAAAGAGTTTTTTTTTTTTCCTCCCTGCCCTTTTGCAATGAGATTCCTGTTCTATTTATAGAAGATAGATGCTTCTTTTTAAAAACCATAACATCTAACATTCAATGAACTTCTCTACAGGGTGTCAAAACTGAACCTCTGCTCTGAGAAGCAGCCCAAGCGCAGATGGAAGTGACATGTTCACTTGTGAATCATGTCTGAAAGTGAGGGCAGGGCTAAGACTGCTTTCATTCTTCTACGGGGAAGGCCCAGTGGAGGCTCCCGGAAAGGAAAGGAGGCAGGGAAGGAGAGCCGGCATGGTTAGATACCCGCAGTCCCGGCAACGGGAGGGGAGGCAAGAGAGTCAGCTCACCGTCGTCATCCTTGGCTGCTAGCAAGTTTAAGGCCAGCCTGGGCTACACGAGACCCTGTTTCAAATCAGAAAAGGAGAGCCGGACGGTGGTGGCACACGCCTGTAATCCCAGCACTCTGGGAGGCAGAGGCAGGTGGATTTCTGAGTTCGAGGCCAGCCTGGTCTACAGAGTGAGTTCCAGGAGAGCCGGAGCTACACAGAGAAACCCTGTCTCGAAAAAACCAAAAAAATCAGAAAAGGAGAATCTGCCCTGTCTGTCTGTCTGTCTGTCTGTCTGTCTCTCTCTCTCTCTCTGTCTCTCTGTCTTGCTCTTTGTTTCTGTGTGTGTGTGTGTGTGTGTGTGTGTGTGTGCCACAGTATGATTATGACATCTAGTCTTTTCTTCTACCACGGGGTCAGGCTTGGTTATCACCTTTACCCACTGTGCCATCTCACCTGCCCCAGCGTGCTTTGCTACAACACTAAGGACTTAGGTCATGAATGCCAAGCACTTTCAGGCATTTCCACACGCCACGCAACCATCTAAGGACAGCATTACCGTTATCCCTATCGTAAAGCAGTGAACCCCAAATAGAATGAGTAACCTGCCTAACGTTGCCCAAGTGCACCCCATTCTTTGGTGAGAACACACTTGCCCAGAAGTCCCTGCACAGCCTGAACTCTCTCCTCTCTTAAAAGTGGGGTGCTATGCATATTTCCTCATCCAAAGATCTCATTTGGATCTTGGGGCGTAGTTCAATGGTAAGAGTATTTGCCCAGCACTCACAAGGCCTGGGTTTCATCTCCAGCCCCAGCACTACACACAACACACACTACACACAACACACACACACACACACACACACACACACACACAGGGGTGGGGTGGGGGGAGGGAGGGAAGGAAGGAGGGAGAAGGGAAGAAAAGAGAGAGAGGGAGAGAGAGAGACTCTTAATTGTGACTCTTTATGAAATACTTCTCTTTGTTAACTCCGATTTCTTAGAGTTTCACGTTTTGCAAGTCCATGCTAATTCCACAGTCCACACAAACAGGCTTGTCAGCACCGGTTGGTCTGCGGTTGCTTTGGCTGTGACCATCGAGATGCCCCTTCCCCCCAGTCTTGACCTCTCACCTGTGTCAGAGCCAGCTCATTACTCATGGATCCGTTTGCTCCCCTCTCGTTCCTTCGTGGTTGGGCGTGGCCTCGTGGCTGAATTCCGGACGCGGGAATTTGCCGGCCCCTGCCTGCACACAGTCTCCGCTAGCCAGATGGAGCATGCCAGAGGCGGGTGCCGAGGACCCGGAGCTGCACCGGTGGAAAACTCACAGCACACCAGTGGGAAAGCCAGAAATAAACCTATGTGTGCCCGCGGGCCTAAGCTGCAGCGGCTCTCTGGGTCGGTCAGCTCCTATGGGTGTGTACCCAGTAACCCGCCCGCCCGACAGCAGACACTGTGACAACCTTCCCCGCCCGTGACCTCTGTCTCACCCCTCCCCAACCTACTCCTTGCCCTCCATGCTTCAAGCTAAGTGTATTTTCAGCTCCCCTTTTCTAACTCAGCACCCTTTGGCTCTGTGGTGATGACACTCCCTTCTCTGTCTCAGACCTTTACTACCTTTATTCTCTGGGTTTTGGTTTTGGTTTTTTGTTTTTCGTTTTGTTTTGTTTTGTTTTACTTCCATGCTTTCAGTGCTTTGCCCCTCCCCTCTTTTCAAATCTGGCAAAACGGGGGTGGGAGGGGTGGGGGGTGGGGGTTGGGGGGGAGGGGGGAGGGGTGGGAGGTGAGGGGATGGGGGCTGAAGTCCCTTCTGCCTGTACTCAGCCAAATGTGGACCAGAGACGCATCCAGACCTGCCCCCTCTTGAGTTGAACGGCCAAATGACCCCTCAGGCCAGGCTTGGCCAAGTACTGGCGAGGGACCTCTAGCCACCTCTGACCCCTTTAGTGTCCCAGTTCTCCCTCGTAGCTTTTGTCCTAGCTGCAGGTTCGCAGGGAGAAAACAGCTGCATAGGAAGCGGCTCTCTCTTGCCACACAGCCAGCCTCAGCAGATCATCGTTTTGGCTGTGAGTTGTTGGGTCACATGAATACACAATTTACCTTTTACTAAGTATGGTGTATTTAAGATGGCTGCAAATTATTTGACAGTCCTCATCTTGAGCATGGGCGTCTGTGTACCGGTGAACAGGCCTGGCCAAGAGAATATGGAAGGTAATATTTTGTTTCTTTGTGTAGCCCTGGCTGTCCTGGAACTCACTTTGTAGACCAGGCTGGCCTCAAACTCAGAAATCCGCCTGCCTCTGCCTCCCAAGTGCTGGGATTACAGGTGTGCGCCACCACCACCCCCCACCCCCCGATGGTAATTTTTGTTTTGTTTCATGTTTAAATCTCTCTCCTCTTTCCTGTGTGTGTGTGTGTGTGTGTGTGTGTGTGTGTGTGTAGTTCTAGGGATGAAACAGAGGCCTTTATGAGTGCTGGGCAAGCCACTATGTGTGTGTGGAGGTCAAAGATGTTCTAATTAGCTTCCAATGGCTCTGATGAAACACCGTCCAAAAGCATCATGGGAGGAAAGGGTTTCTTTCATCTTACACATGCAGACAACCGTCCATCACAGAGTGGAGTCAGGGTATTAACTCCAGGCAGGAACCTGGAAGCAGGAATGAGGTTCAGCCAGACCGTGGAGGACAGGACAGCTGACTACTGGCTTCCCCTAGTTTGCTCCGCTGCCTATCTTATTTAGCCCAAGACCACCCACCCAGGAGTGGAACTCACTGCAAACACAAAACAAGCCCTAGTGGTTGGGTGGTTCCTTTCTTGGGTGACCCCCGGAAGCCTGTGGCTACAGAGAGATTCTCCGGGGCTGGCTCAATCCCTGCAGGGAGGTCTCACTCTACCCAGCCTTAATCAGTAGCTCAACAGCAAACTGCCGGCAGGCCAGAGAGCCCCGCCACACACACTGTGGCTAAGTTAGCTGGTCTCCTCCTGGTATCCTGCAGCTCCTTCAGGCCCACCTCTTATGAGCCCAGCCGTGCAGCAAGCTGTAGGCCCACCCATCTCCCTGCCCATCTTGCATGGGGCTGCAGCTGTTAGCTCTGTGATCATCTCCAAAATTACCTAAAGATCAGGTCCTGGCTAAGGGCAGATCCCTCGACATCCCCAGTACTCCCTGCCTGCCTGCCTGCCTGCTGCCCCGCCCTTCCCCGCTGCACAGCTAGACCTCTTTCTCCCAGCTCCAGGTTCTAAAAGCCCAGGCCCAATTATCAGCAATACCACAAAACCCAGCACTTCCCCTGCATTTCCCACAGACCTGAAGGAAATGAATAAGAACTCTTATCACGTTTTTAAGTTGTGTGTGAGTGTGTGTGTGTGTGTGTGTGTGTGTGTGTGTGTTGCTATTGTTATCGTAAGTCAAATCAGAAGCAGAGAGGAAGGGAGGCCTCCGGGAAGGCTTTGACCTCCTACTTCTTTATTAAGTCAAGGTCCCTGACTTGTGCAGCAGGGTTTTAATATTTCCAGCGGAACCACAGTCAAGGTGGTAAGGAATGGGGAAGGGTGTGTTTGTAGGGAAAACATTGTTTCTGGAAAGTAGAGAGATAGAAAACACCTGTGGGTTTGTAAAAAATGACCTCTGGTTCAGCATGGGAGGAGTTTCCAAAGCACCGTTTCCCATCACAATCTCCACTGGGAGCTCTGGGCTGTCCCAGAACAAGGAAATCTGCTATAGCTCACTCACACAATAGATTACCGTACAGCGATGAAAACCCCGAGCGACCCTTGCTCCAAACGTGGAAGCTGTGGCAACCACGTCATCAGCTGAAAAGTCCCAACACAGAAGATGGCCTGTTGATGACACCATTTATACAAGATTCGGTGTACAGACATGATTGGGAAATATAAAAAAGGGAGTGAAGAGGCAGGTGGATTTCTGAGTTTGAGGCCAGTCTGGTCTACAGAGTGAGTTCCAGGACAGCCAGGGTTACACAGAGAAACCCTGTCTGGAAAAAACAAAACCAACAAAAAAAGAGGGAGTGAATTCCATAGAGGAGTGGACAGGGTCGTGAGAGGGCTTCTGAGTGCTGTTGGCACGCCCCTCCTCCATCTCTGTCTCTCCAGCTGGCCTGGAACTCACGACAGTGTGGCTCAGGCTGGCCTCAGACTTGCAGCAAACTTCCTGCCTCGGCCTCTGGTGTTGGGTTGCAGGCGTATGACACCACACTCGGCTTTCCTCTTCCTCCTTTCTTCCTCTTCTCACTTCCTCCTCCCCTTGTCCTTTTCCTTCCTCCTCTTCCTCTTTCTCTTCTCCCCTTCCCCAACAGTCATAGGAAGAGTACTGCGTTAACTACTTTCCTTGTTGCTGTGACCAAACACTTGACAAGGCCACTTAGAGGAGGAAGGTCTTCTTGTGGCGCCCTCTCTGAGGAAGTACAGTTCACTGAGGAGGGTAGGTCTGCCAGCTGGGGGAGGGGTGGGGGTGAAGGTGGGGGTGGGGGGCAGGGGGGTGCGGCTATGACTCCTTCCCTTCCTGCCTCTTTCTGTGTCAGTCCTTCTCCCTTTTCACACAGAAAAGTATTTGTTTTGGAGAACACGAGGAGCCATTTTTGACCTGGAAGTAAATTATGTGCAATTCAGCCTGGCGGTGGTGGCGCACGCCTTTAACCCCAGCACTTCGATTCTTAAGGCCACACACTTGAAGTGGTGTCCCGCGTCCTTCCTTCCCACCATCTGGGTTGCTTGCCAAGGACAAGGGATGTCTACAACATTATTGATCTTTTGGAAATTTAGCCTGGAATATCTAAACTTTTAAACAGCAAGCTTTTAGGGATTTCGAGAAGGCTCTGTGGGTAGAGGAGCTTGCTGCTAAGCCTGACATGAGTTTAATCCCTGGACCCCACCCATGTGCTGTAAAGAAAGAACCGGTTCTCAGAAGACATGCTCTGACCTCCCCATATATATAAGTATCCCTTCCGAATAATGAACTAACTGAACAAATGTAGAAAATAAAACAAAACTTTTATCTTTGAATGACACGTATAGATGAGTTAGAAGTTAGAATTCCCAAAATAAACTTTATTTGGGACTTAGGAACTGAAATTTGGGAAACACAGGTTCAAATGATGCTAAGTTAGTATGCCAAGAAAGGGAGGAAAAGTGGGTGTTTCTATGTTGAGAATGGCAGGGGCTTATAGAGCTGGTAGACGATAACAAGAAGACCAATACACAGAATATAATTGCCTATAAACAGAAGCCAATGTAACGTGTGTGCAGGGTGTGCAGGATGTGCTGTATGTGAGTATGTGTGTGTGTGTGCGTGTGTACTTGTGTGTTTTATTGGAGGTTAAAACAAGTCTCTTATACATGCTAAGCAAGGACTCTACTAGTGAATTATATCATTAGCCTGTTTTATTATGAGACTCAATTGTGTCCTGTGATATTTTTCTGGAAACTGCCCTGAGAGGATATTTTGCTGAAGCAGACATGTGGGCAGATGTTTTGCTGAGAGCAGACACATTGTGGTGGTTTTCTGGAAGTTGTCTAGAAAAGAGGTGTGTGATGTTTTGCTAGAGCAGGGGCTTAAGAAAACACATGATGAGCCAGACAGTGGTGGCACACGCCTGTAATCCCAGCACTTGGGAGGCAGAGGCAGGGGGATTTCTGAGTTTGAAGCCAGCCTGGTCTACAGAGTGAGTTCCAGGACAGCCGGAGCTACACAGAGAAACCCCGTCTCAAAAAAACAAAAACAAAAACAAAAACAAAAACAAAAACAAGCAAACAAAAAAAAAAAAAAAAAAAGAAAACACATGATGTTTGGAACGACACCCAACAGGCAGTGGAGGATGCTGTGGCATTGGTCTGTCTTGCCACTCTTTGCTGATCGTCGTGACGTCACAGAAAGAAACACACCAAAGAACTTCTGGTGTGTTCTGGCAGCTTCTTGTCAATTCCTCAGACTCTGGCAGAGCCTGGGGGTTTCTTCTGGATCGAATTGCCATTGCTGATTCGTAAATGGGGAGTGCAAGAGGATCACGTGACCACTGTTAACGCGTGAGAACCGATCTGCTGGTATCCTGACAGCGTAGATTGAATTTTCTCCAAAAGAGCTATTTCTGAATAGGCCCACATCCTCCTTTGTCCTACTAACCTTTCCTTCCCACAACCTCTGGTGGGTGATGTGCTAGAAGGGAGGTTAAAGAATTTAAACGCATTTATTTAAGCAGGTTTTGAAAAATATAAGCCTACAACCACCTAGCTCAATCACCTCTGGATTGACATCTCAAGCCTCTGGCACAAAAGTAGCAACATGATCCATTGTTTAAACTCAGCATGCCCATTCTCTCTCTCTCTCTCTCTCTCTCTCTCTCTCTCTCTCTCTCTCTCTGATTTAATTACATTTTTTTCAAAGCTCTAGAACACAGGTCAGCCAGATTTATAGTTTCCAGAGTTCTAAAATTAGGAGCAAGTTATTATTCAGAACACATTTCTGAGGGACACACTTGGCCCTCAGTGTTGGTGACAAATATTCTATCTACTGCACTTGTGAAACTGAAGGGACGATTCCAGCAGATGCAACATTGTAACCTTCCAAAGCAGAGGCGGAGGCGGAGGCCTGGGGAAAGCCAAGACTGCTCTGTCCCCAGAGAGAAAATGGAGTTTCAAAGGACAGAATTACAGTTTAGTTCTACAAGTTTACTGAGCTTTGTTTTTCGAGTCTGGAATCAAGCAACATTTCATTACATAAAATACAATTAAGTGCTCCCTCAAGGCCAGCAGAAGAAGTTGTTCATTCTAAAATACCCCAGGTTGGCCTCTAAGTAGCTGTGTAGCTAAGGACAGCCTTGATAGTCCTGTCTTCCTGTCTCTAGCTCAGAAGTGCTGGGATTGCAGGCATGGACCATCCCGTGCACTTTACGGAGAGTTGGCTTTGAATTTACCCTCTCCTGCGCTAGGTGAGAACTCCAGCAAGTGTGCACACCCCCAGCCCTGACAGGGAAGTTTTGTAAAGTCAGAAAATGCCTAAAGAAAGCAGGAAGTAGACTGGTCACTTGAAGCTTGCTTTCTTTGTAGATCAGGGACCTGGAGGGGAACCATGGAAAAGTGACTGGTGGGTAAGCAGCAGGTTCCCTCAGGCTGCTTGTCTGATGTACGGGCTAAGGCAAAGGGAGCTTCCTTGTCATCACTATAGAAACTGGGAAATTTGGCTCTGATCTCTCTAATCCTGACTTCTCAGAAGGGCGAATAAATAGGGTAGTTTCAGCTTGCTGGGGGAAGTAAGGGGAGCAAGAGTGACTCCATTTTTAGTTTGCTCTGCTGGGGCCTAGTTTGGGAGTTGAGCCTTGTACAGGTTTTTGTTTAACGGCTGTGACGATGGTGGGGAGGTGAAGCCTGGGGAAATGTGAAGAAAGAAACATTGACAGGCCTCAGGGAACAAAAGAGTTAACAAGCTGTAATCACGTAACAGGCCCAGTTCCCCAGAAATCAGGGTGCTGAAGGCTAGCCCTGCACATAGAGATAGGAACAATAAGGCTTAATAACCGTAAGATCTGCCCAAAAGCCACTAAACGGGGTGACGCACGCCTTTAATCCCAGCACTGAGGCAAAGGAAGGTGGATCTCTGAGTTGGAGGCCAGCCTAATCTATAAACTGAGTTCCAGGACAGTCAGGGCTACACAGAAAAACCCTGTCTAAAAAAGCAAACAAATAGCCCTTAAAATGCACACCTAGGTAAAGAGAACTTACCCGGATATAGCAGTGAGTATCTGTCATTCCAGTTCGAGTGTGGAAGATCTGGTTTTCTGTCAGCTTGGGCTATGTAGGTTAGCCTGAGCTATGTAGGGTGACAGGAGGCTGAGCTATATTCTGTCAGAATCTGAGAGAGAGAGAGAGAGAGAGAGAGAGAGAGAGAGAATATGCATTTGGTTGGTATGTTCAGGATATCCTCTGCCCAATTTTTTTCTTTTCTTTTTTTAATCATCCTTCTTAGATAACCTTCTTGGCGGCCCTCAGACATGAATAAATTGCCTGAACCTGTGACCAGGGAACCATGCGGCTCGTCCAGCACTGGGGGGAAAGTCCAGGTTGTTCCTGCTCTGTCTCCAGCTCAGTCTCAGACATCCCAGAACACATCCCGGTGGTTCCTTCCTGGTCCTGATAAAAAACATGTCCCGGCTCATCGGGATTACATTGCTGTGCAAGTGTTGGCATCAGAGATTAATTTGAAAAGTTTTTCCTTGTGCAGGAAAAAAAAAACAAAAAACAAAAAAACCCAACAAACCACCAGGTAATTGAAAAAAAACTAAGGAAACAAGCTAAGAAAAAAAAACAACAAAGAACAATGGGTGGATGATTCACGAGGTGGGGTTCTCCTTTCTCACACACACATACAATTATTCCAAGATTGCAATCTGCCTGAGGCAGTCTTATTCTTTAATGACCGTATTCTCTTTCAGAATTTTAAGTGTAGGTTAGGCCTGGCCCGAACAGGAGCAGCAATGAAAGGCCTTTGTTATAAGCAGTGTCTCTGCCAGCCCTTCCCTTGAGGACCTCGGCCATGACCCCTTGGTCATGCTCAGTAGTTCAGTCACAGTGGCCCCTGGCCCACCGTGTGGTTCAGTATGTGTTGTGACCTCTAAGGATGTCAGGTTGGAAGAGATTTGTAAAACCTGCTTTGGATTGCTCCCGGAGACTTGGAGGACCCGTTGCATTTGAATTATTCCAAAGCCCAGCAACATCTTGCTGCCATGGAGGGCGCTTTCGTCGTTTGAACCAATAATAAGCCAGGCGCGGCCAGCTTGCTTCTCTCCAGACAGGAAGACCCCAGGAAGAGCAGTCAATTCACAATGTTCACAACACAAAATAAGTGGGTGCCTGTCATTTGTTGGGCCATATGTCTAGACGTTCAGCTCCAACCCGATTCAGCAAAGAGGACTTGAACGTTCCTCAAAGGAGTCCAGGACGTAGTTTTCTCCCAGAATGACAGTTTTCTATTCATTGAGTTAGACTTACATCTTTCCATTAGGGCCTAGCGGGTAGGTGTCGGGGCGGGTGGTGTGAAAAGGCACAGGATTCCAGTCACACATGTGTTGCTGGAAAATTGGGTGGGGACCAGTGTGGCCTGAAAGGAACCTAAGAGAGGATTTTTTTTTTTTTTAGGGGCTAAGGGCGGGGCTCAGTAACAGCCTTCCTTTGCATTCTCAGAACTGTTGGGAGAACACCTGTCAACAATTAAAAACTAGGGGATTACACACTGGTAATTCTAGCAAGGTGGGAGAGTGAAGCAGAAATCATGAGTTCAAGGCCAGCTGGGCTGTATGAGTCCTGTCTCAAGTAAAAGTGACGATACTCCAGGCTCCATCTGCGTTTGGGAAATTACCTACAACGCAGTATGGGGTTCTCAATGTATTTGTGCCTTTGATGCACATATATATGGTGATTCAGTCCCATACTCTTAGTGCCCCTTAACTTGTATGTCAAGTATGCCTAGGGCTGTATCAATGTTATAGGCCTGGAGCCTCGGGTGGGGAGAGATCAAACGGTCACCTCACAGAAGTCATGGAAGAAACTCTCAACAAATATTAGGTACTGACTGTCAAGAGTGTGAAGGAAAAACAACTCTCCTGTAGCAGAAATCAGCCAGAATTGTGGCTTTTAGTTCTCTGTGTGCTCTTGGGTCTAAATATCCTCGTCTATAAAAGGTGAGAGTTGAAACGTATACGATCCAAGCTGACTTTTAAAAGTATGGAGTTACTCAGTTTGCATTTTCCTGTTAAAAATAATAAAGTTGAAGTTGGACTGTGGCTGCCAATAAAGCCCTCCCTAGCCTTGGAGGAACAAGGACTTGAGTTTGATTCCTCGCCTTCACATACAGGATGGGCACAGTGGTATGTGTGAGAGAGATAGGCAGACCACCGAGAAAGCTGGCAGCCATTCTAGCCCAACTGATGAACTCCAACGCAATGGGAAACCCTGTCTCGAAGGAGGTGAATGGTGGTTGAAATTATCCTCTTACCTCTGCAGAAGCTAAAGCACACACGCGTGGACACACTCATGACTATTGTAAGCACTCACTAAGAAACTAATGAGGGTGACTGGAGAGATGATGGCTCAGCGGTTAAGAGGCATGTGACTGCTCTTCCAGAGGTCCTGAGTTCAATTCCCAGCAACCACATGGTGGCTCACAAACATCTGTAATGGGACCTTCTTCTGGTGTGTCTGAAGACAGCAACAGTGTACTCACATAAATAAATAAATCTTAAAAAGAAAAAAAAAGGAAAGAAATGAATGAGATAACTGGGCAGTGGTGGCACACACCTTTAATCCCAGCTTTAGGGATCTCTGGTTTTGAGGATAGCATGGTCTATACAGCAAGTTCCATGACAACCAGGACTACATAGATAAAGCCTATTTTGAAAAAAACAAAACAGAAAAACCACCAAGAAACAAAACAAGTCGGGTGGCATGTGCTCCAAATTCTCATAAAGAGATGCTGTCTCACAAAACAAGGAGGCTAGAGCCTGAAAAGACTCCTGAAGTCAACCTCTGACATACACATCTGAATACATGTACGCACACAAATTAAAAAGAGCCTTTCAGACCATCCATCCATCCATCCATCTCCTATCTCAGACTCTTGAGTACTGAGTTCTCTCTCTCTGTGTCTGTGTGTGTGTGTGTGTGTGTGTGTGTGTGTATACGCGCGCGTGCGCATGCATCCTACCCTGAGCTATACCAGAACCCACTTTTATTCTTTAAATGACCCCAGAGACTCAGAATTTAGCTACCAATGTTCACTTAAACTGTGAAGACACTGGGTGTGGGACATGCCTGCAATCCTCAAATTTGCTAGAAGAGGCAGGACGATGGAAGGTTAGGGTTAACCTGGGCTAGGTAAACTTTTACAAATATTAAACAAAGCTTATAGTGTTCAAAAGTTTGAATAAGGTAAGGATTTTCTTGGCTTTGGTGGGTTTGGTGGGTCAAGAATGGAATCTGAAATCCAGGCTGGTCCACTGAGCCTACCTGCTGTCTTGCACTCTGGTCTTATCTGCGAGTGCATAACTTGTGACCTCAAATCTCTGCAGGGCCAGGCATTACTGCCCTTTTATGATAACACATTTAGGAGGAAGAAGTGGCCGTCACGGATCTGTATATTAGATTTAAAAAAACAAAATGCAACAAAAACCATTCAGAAACCATCCCACTAGCACCTGATGAGTATCCTTTGCCGTGTGTGGTGCTTTGAATAGGTATGGTCTCCGGAGACTCATAGTTGACTGAATAGTTGGCCCTGGGTGAGGTCTTGTTGGAGGAAGTGTGTCACTGTTGAGGCAGGCTTTGAGGTCTCATAGGTTCGAGCTACACCCAGTGAGGCTCAGAGGCTCCTTCTGCTGCCTGTGAGGAACAGCATACACCCCATTTGTCTCTATTTAAGGACCAGGCTGATTTCGAAAAGAGGCCGTAAGGCACCAGCTCCAGGAACAGACAAACTGTAAGTCCCAGAAACTAGGCTATAAGACACCAGGTGGTGCACGCCTGTAATCCCAGCACTTGGGAGACAGAGGCAGGCAGATTTCTGAGTTCGAGGCCAGCCTGGTCTACAGAGTGAGGTCCAGGACAGCCAGGGCTACACAGAAAAACCCTGTCTCGAAAAACAAAAAACAAAAAACAAAACAAAACAAAACAAAAAAAGACACCAGCTCTAGGATGGAGAGATGGCTCAGTGGTTAAGAGCACTGACTGCTCTTCTGAAGGTCCTGAGTTCAAATCCCAGCAACCACATGGTGGGTCACAACCACCCATAATGAGATCTGACATCCTCTTCTGGTGTGTCTGAAAACAGCTACAGTGTATTTACATATAATAATAAATCTTTGGGCTGGAGTGAGCAGGGCCCGAGGGAGCAGAGGTCCTGAGTTCAATTCCCAGCAACCACATGATGGCTCACAACCACAGTGTACTCATATACATAAAATAAAATAAAATAAAATAAAATAAAATAAAATAAAATAAAATAAAATAAAATAAAATAAATCTTTAAAAAAAAGATACCAGCTCCAGGGACAGACCATAAAATCCAGAATAAGATCATAAAACCCCCTCCAAAGAACAGCCTGGGGATAACCACAAAAATGGGGAAATATCTTATCTCAGAATGGGCCATCTGGGCTGGGCAGCCCGATCTCATCCTATGGTTAAATGCTTATGACATAGGACTATAAACCACAGACCACCTGTGGCCTAGCACCCACCAGTGAAATTTTAGATTACCTAATCCTTCTAGAGAGTTTCCCTGGTTCCCTATAAGAAGGCTTGTGTGCCTTTGTCTGGGTCACCATTTTGGAAAATGGTTGACCCCGGTATGTGGGTTGTTTCTGCAGAATAAACGCTCTTTGTCTCTGAATACACTGAGTCTGTTGTTTTCCTTCAGCAATTTTCAGACCCTTCCACCTGCCAGTCAATTTGTGGAATTCTCAGATCCTTCTCCAGCACCATGTCTGCATGTTTTTTTGCTGTGATGATAATGGATTAAAGCCTCTGAAACTGTAAGCCAGCCTCACTTAAATGTCTGCCTCTATAAGAGTTGCTGTAGTCACAGGTGTGTCTCTTCATAGCAACGAAATTCTAGCTACGACACCATGACTGCATCCAGAGCAATCACTGGCAAAGGGGAGAGTAGGCCTAGAACATTCATTGTCACAATAAGCCCACAGTGGAGGCAGAACTACCTCCTGGAGACCACACTGCCTCCCATCGCGTGTCACCCGCGAGCAGGGGAAGCGGCAGCTGTCACATAACCCCTTTTGATTCTCTTTGTCCTTCCTTCTCACAGACCTGGAAAGTACGTAGGCTAGGCCAGGGTCATGATCCAATTCAGGGTCAGAAAAGAGGGGAGATGGTTTGCTCTGAGGTAAAACCCATAGTTTTTCATTACAGAATAACCAAAGAAATAGAGGAATAGTTGTGGAGACAGGACAAGCCGGCAGATCCTCCTACGACAAAGTAACTTCCAGCAAAGCACACACTGAAGCCTGCTGTGAAGGTCACACCTGTAGTCCCAGCACTCAGAGGCTGAGGCAAGAGGATGACCATGAGTTCCAGGCCTGCAGAGTGAGAATTATCTCAAAAACAAAAACAAAAACAAAAACTCATCTCATTTAATGAGCCCAGTCTACCAAATAATCATTCAAGTTCTTGGCATTAAGTAAAAGTTTTATATGATTTTAAATTTGTATGTGTTTGTGTGAGAGTATGCCTTGGGTGTGTAGGTGCCTGAAGAGGTCAGAAGAGAATGTCAGATCCCCCGGGGCTAGAGTCTTAGGCAGTTGTGAACCCAACGTGGGTTCTGGGAAAGGGTCGGGCCTTGGGAAGAGCCGGAAGCGCTCCTAGTCACAGGCCCATCTTCTCCAGGCCCATGACAGAGCCTCAAGGTATAGCCCAGGGATTCTCTGAGCAATCTAGGATGGTCTCGAGTTCAGGGTGACTGCGGCCCCTGCCTCAGGCTCTGCATTGCTGAGGACTCACACTAGGTCCTTTCCATCACACCTGGACAGGCTGTTTTTGTTTTGGGTTTTCGTGCCAGCATCCTAAGATGTGGCCTAAGCTGGCTTGAAACCTGTGCTCTTTCAGCCTTAACCTCCTGAACTCTGGGACTGCAGCTGGGCACCACCATGGTTTCCTAGAATGGTTTCGTAGAGAAGCTACATGCTGGGGCCTGTTTTCCTCCAGGAGCGTTCCTTTCCCCGAGTTCCAGCTTGGGGCCTTGCCGGAGGCTTTCATGCCCTTACTCGGTCTTTTGCTTATTGATCCCCTGCACTTCAATGGACATTCCCAGGACACGTCTACCTTGCTGCCTGGGAGCGATGGCTGTGGTCAATGACTTCTAAGTCCTTATCTGGTTTCTCTTCTAGGCCTGGGTCACCAGTGATCGGCTGATAAAATAAAAGCGTGAGGTGGAATCTGTCCAGCTGGGAACAGAAGCCCAACTGACAAACCATGTACATTTCGAAGGCTGCCTCTTGGCTGGGATATAATGTCAGCTGGCAGAGCCTAGCGTGAGTGTGGCCCTGGGTTGGATTCCTAGCATCCCTTATAGTGGGCGTGGCAGTTCACTATGGGAAGGTGAAGGCAGGAGAAAAAGAAGTTCAAGGTTACCCTTGCTGTATAGGAGTTTGAGCCAGGCTGGGGGATGGGAGACCATGTCTGGAAAACAAACCGGGGCCTTGGAGATGGCCCAGTGGGTAAAGGTGCCTGCTGACGGACAGACAGACGACCTGGGGCTGAGGCTCACAGGGCGGAAAGCGAGTCATCTTCACAAGGTTTTTCCCTGGCATGTCTACGGTGCGCGCGCGCGTATACACACACACACACACACACAAACACACACACACACACACACACACACACACACACACAAATAAAACCAAACAAATAACCTACTTCTCCAGAAAAGCAAAAGCTGGTGTAAGATTTGTATGTGGTACAAACCTGCTCACCCTGTCCCTTTAGAGTGCTCCATGCCCTGCAGCCGTACACCCGAGGGAGGAGGGTGGCACAGTGCTCTCTAGCGCTGCAGAGGCCGAGTGTCAGACAGACTGCCTCTCCACACAGCGAAGCTCTAGTTAACCATCCTGGCATCCCCAAAGGAAGCTCACCACCCTCCTACCTCCCCGGGGATTTGGAACTTGCTTCCTTTTGGTTGGTTTTGTTGTTGTTTGATAGCTCAGGTTGGCCTCGAACTTCTATGCAGTCAAAGAACCCCTCAAACACGGGGTCCTTCTATGGCTTTGTAAGACCCGAAAGAAAAATGGGAGCACCCTAGCACCCCACACCTTGGAAGCCATCACCCCAATCTCTCACGAGAAACAGTCTTGATGCAAATAGCAAGAGGATTTTAATTCCAGAGTCTCTGGGGTTCACAGTCTTACCATGCAGGGTAAAAGAGCATGCAGAATCGCAACAGCTTTTATAGGCTTATAACAGAACCCGCCTACCACAAGCCACTCCATAGCTTTTAAGCCAATCAGTTTACATTATCCCAGCCCACACTATCTGAGAACCAATCAGTTTCCTATAGAAGCCGGATGGGAACTGGTTGTCATTTCCACTTACATGGCCACCACGCACAGGGTCACGCCAGGGTTATGCACAGCGTCACATACGTATTACGCGGGCGTGAGCCCCACAGCCCACTACGTTCACCCCAGCCGAAAGGACGCTGGGGACTTCCCCAGGCCTGCAACTCTCATCCTTTCAGCTTCCTCCCAGGGATTTATTTTGAGATTATAGATTCTTGCCGCCATG
Source organism: Apodemus agrarius (assembly GCA_964023405.1). Taxonomy (NCBI): domain Eukaryota; kingdom Metazoa; phylum Chordata; class Mammalia; order Rodentia; family Muridae; genus Apodemus; species Apodemus agrarius. The sequence continues at coordinate 99,308,011 of OZ030012.1, forward strand.
CAAGGCTTGAATGTGGGACTAGGTTTACATCTCTGCTCTTACCCCTGTTCTGTCTCCTAACTCTGTGAAGTATTACTGGCTTCTTCACAAAGGGGTGCAGACAGCAATCGCCCCAATAAAGGCCTTCTGTAGCTTCGGCATGTCTCCAGTGTTGCGTACAAGGAACTTAGTGAGATGTCTGCAGCTAATCACTTGAGCTAATCAGGCTAGGACTAACTTCTCAGAGAATCCCAAGTTCCTGCTCCAGAGTCAAACAGATGTGTCTCTCCTTTTTGTCAGCCTTACACACTGTGGATGAGCGCTGTGAGCAAAATGACCAAGAGTGAGTGACACAACTAGAGAGACCCGATGATAGACAGACTTCCAGGATGATAGACAGACTACAGGCCTCTTATCAGACCAGAGTGACTGAGCATTGATAGCACTGGGAACCAGAGGGTTAAATGTTGCCGAAGAAGACTTGCACATTCTAACGATGCTGAAAACCCACATGCTGGGACAATGCCTTGCACTGAGTCAGCCCGCCTTTATAGGCCTGGCACAAGAACTCCAGCAGGCAGAGCGGCCAGGCCTGGAGGGCACACCATCCCCCAGGAGTGGGATGCAGAAAAGGGCCTGGCACTCCCGCCTGAGCGGCTCTCACCATTGTCTGCCGCCTTACTGGTCACGACATGTGTGGCATCGCGCCCCTCCTTCTGGCATCCGTTAGAGCAACATTTGCCAGCCCCAGTCTGGATATGTCTCTCAGCCTGGCTGTAACTTTCCACTTTCGAGGGGGCGTTGCGAGGGTTTACGAGATTGAATTTGACAAATACTCTACATCAGAAGCTTCAAGAAATCCTTCTAAAGAGGAAACTGGATTTGGCATCAACTAAAACATAACAAGCATTAGATTAAAAAAAAAAATTACAGGAAGTGGCCTGAGAGATGGCCCAGGGGATACAAGACTGACAGACGGAGCTTGATCCCTGGAGGCACACGGCAGGGAAAAAGAATCAGCTCCCAAAAGCTGTCCTTTTGTGAGTGCGTGAGTTCGTGTACGCACGAACCCGAATGCGAGTACATACCCATTCACCCAAAATAAGTAAAATGTAAAAAAAGAATAGAATTATGAAGTTCACAGGTAAAGGAACATCTCTTGCAGCAGACGGAGGCTACTACGGAGATCCACAGTTGACCAAAAGGCGCAAAATAAATGCTCACAGAATGCTCAGCCCCAACTGGGACATCTAGAACACAACTCCTTTGCTTAAACCTCAGGGGACATCTCAGAGGAGGGGACAGAGAGATTGAAAGAGCCAGAGGACCAGGAAATCTTCTGGAAGATGGTGACTTCTGGACATGGCAGGGAAGCTGCACCCGTGAACTCCAATGACCTGCTTACAAAAGACCACACACACCAGTCAACATGCTAAGGATGGGGGAAATTTTCACAAGGCTCCATGCTTAGAAAAAGAGCTAGAGGTAGTAAATGATTGCTGGAAGAGGGAAAGGATCACGTATTTCAGAGGATGAGCCCTGTGATGGGGTTCCCAGTCAGCCCAAACAGCCCTATTGTAGGCAATAGTAAGGGATTCAGTAGAGTGTGTGTGTGTGTGTGTGTGTGTGTGTGTATGTGTGTGTGTGTGTGTATATATAAAGCTACTTTTAAACTATAGAAAGGGTCATGAGTTTGAGATGGTACAGGAGGGACACGGGAGGAAAAGAGAGGGTGAAAAAGATGTAAATACAGTATTCATATATAAAATTCTCAAATAATTAAGACTGGAAAAAGAAACTGTGAGAAGATAAATTACTATTGTGTTTTAAATGTAGTAAAGCCAGGATTGGCTGTGCACACCTTTAATAGCACCATGTGGGGAAAGGAAGCAGAAGGCTCAGGAGTTCGAGGCTAGCTTTGATTACATGAAACCCTGTCTCTAACAACCAAAACACAACCCAGGGGCTGAGGGTACAGCTCGGTTGCTGCTAGTGTCTTCCTAGGATGCCCAAAGCCCTGGCTTCAATTTCCAAGACTCTGCAAAGGATACACGGTGGCATACCAGTACTTGGGAGCTGGAGACAGGAGAATCAGACGTTCAGGGACAAGGACTGAGCATGCAGCTGAGTTTATGGTGGAGTTCTTTCTTTCCAGCGCTGCAGAAGTCAGGCACAGTGGTGGAAGCCTATAATCTGAACACTCGAAAAGATTAGGTAGATTAGAAGTTCAAAGTCATTCTCAGCTCTGTAGTGAGTTCCAGGCCAGCATGGGATGGATTGCACTCTGTCTCCAAACAGCAACAAAGTTCAAGATTATCCACACTGTAGAGCAAATACCCAAGACCCTGTCTCAAAACAAGCATCATTTGCTCTTAGCCTAATAAGTCTGATCTAAGCTCTGTAGAAGGTGTATTATTGTTGATGTTATTGTTGTTATTTTGTGTTTTTAGACATGGTCTCAGCCCAAGAAACAGGTGTCTAATCTTCTGTGAATCAGGAGATAACCTATTCCTCGGCCTGCTTCCACCTCCTGCGTTATCATGACCCACCATGACCAGTTTAGGTGGTCCTGGGGTTGAGCCAAGAGCCTTGTGCATGCCAGGCAGGCACCCTACAAACTGAGCCTGGCCCCTTCCTCCGTGGAAGATTTCTTTTTTTTTTTTTTTTTTTTTTTTTTTTTTTTGGTTTTTTGAGACAGGGTTTCTCTGTGTAGCCCTGGCTGTCCTGGAACTCACTCTGTAGACCAGGCTGGCCTCGAACTCAGAAATCCGCCTGCCTCTGCCTCCCAAGTGCTGGGATTAAAGGCATGCGCCACCACGCCCGGCTACGTGGAAGATATTTTAAGAAAGATGCAGACTTGTTCCTGCCTTAGGGTGCCAAGGCCTTCCAGATAGACTTGGGTTTATTTTAGTTCTCTCTCTCTCGGTCTTTGGGAAGGTAGCAAACTCCTGGAGCATTCCCCTCTCTCTCTCTGCAAAATGCTGGCGGCAGATCTTTGCCGTATGGCTGGCAGCACGGAGGTGGTATCCTCAGACGCTCCAAGTACCTGCCTACCGTGAAGCACGCGCTCCTTAGACGGGCTCTTCCCTAAGCATCGGCGGTAGGAGAGGTCAGCAGCACCAACCAGACAATTTCCTTTAGGGGGGAAAAAACATGCCAGTGGATTCGCCCTTAAAATAACCAGAAGCTGGGGTGGTGCGATGGTGCAGCAGGTCAAGGTGCTTGCTGCCAAACCTGATGACCTGAGTTCAATCCCTGGAAGCCACCACATAGTAGAAGGAAAGAACCTGCTCTCAAAGGATCTCTGAACTCTGCACGTGTCCACACACATGCACAAATGAATGGATAAATATATTATACATGCACATACATATGCACATGCACATACACATACATATACATATATATAAAATACCACAACACTGAGAAGAGAAGCTGCAAGCAAGAAGAGATGGGCAGAGTCATCTCAGCCCCGGATCGGCATTGCAGGACACATTGCATGTGCTGGATTAACTCCCTCTGCTATGAACTACCTCCTGGCCACAGTCTCATCTTACTTGATCTATGTATGAAGGTTTTTATTATTGTGTGAGCCGTGCAACATTTCACACATACGGAAAGGCCTCATTCTTTGTGTCCCTTGCTACTCAAATGTAGCTGCTCACCTCGTGTGTGTGTGTGTGTGTGTGTGTGTGTGTGTGTGTATGTGTGTGTGTGTGTGTGTGTGTGTGTGTTTGAAGCTGGCCATCCTCAGGGATGTTAGTGCAGAGACCCGGGAACCACACCTGCCTTGGGTGTGCCTGGAATGCAGCTCACACCACCGCCCTGGGGCTCGGCACACTTCGCACCCCCAGCAGATGAACCACTGACATCTCTCTTCCTTGTATTTTTGGCTCCTGGCTTTCTCCCCGCTCTCTTTCTTCACCCCCAACTGCTTTTCTTGCTGCGTGTAGGAACTAGCAGCAGGAAAGGACTAGACAGCTGGCAAGGCAGAGGGGCAGGCTGGTTTAAAAATATACAACGGTCAGCTGGCCACGCGCACCTCGCCCAAAGACCTCTGGGAAATGCTGGCTGTCTTCGGCGGTCACCATCCACCCCTGATCTCTACCTTCTGTTGGAGGGCTCTTCCCTCTGCTGTGTGTCTCATGAGAGCAGAAGGAGAGCGCTAAGAACTTCTACTTTGGAATAAGAATTTCAAACATAAGCCTTGGCTTCTGTGACCTCATAGGGCTGTTAGACTGTTGTGACTGGCTATCCTTCAAATAAAGACACAGTCATGACGGCCATACAGGAATTGAAGGGAACATATACTAAAAGCTTGGTTTAACTCAACATTGAAGACAATTGTAGGGCACTACAGTAACCTCGAAGATGTAAAAGTACACATTCATGAAAAGCAGTGTTGAAATGCATGAGTAAATCGACCTAAAATTGGCTTGGTAATGTCTTGAGCCCAAACTGTTTCTCAAAAGCCCAGGGCTGAAGCTGCAATCCTAGGTACTTCAGAAATGGCTGCACTTAGCGGCTAGACTCTCGAAGAGGTAATTATGTTATGTCAGTACAGTGAGGCCTAACGCAATGTAAGCAAGATTAGGCCTTGCATATAGCAAGAAGCTCCTGAACAGACTCGGGAGAAGGCCACGGAGCCAGGCCTCAGAAGCCAGGCCTGATCTCAGACATCAAGTCTCTCAAGCCAGGCTCGTTCCTAGGGCTTTGCTTAGGTGTGTACTCTACCACTGAGTTTCTAGAGTATGCTTTGCTTTAAGATTTATCTCATTTGTGTGTGTGCGTGGTCTGTCTGTCTGTCTCTGTGTATGCATTCAGGTATGTGCATGTACCCACTGAGGCCAGAAGTGGGGTGATGGTGACAATTCTTTGGAGCTAGAGTTAATAGATGTTTTTAAACTTCTGTTAGGTCTCAAACCATGAACAAATGGCTGAGGTGCCTACTTAACAGATCAAAGTGGACCTGGACCCAGCTGCCGGGTTCTGCCTGCGTCCCTCGGCTCCTAGCTGTTCAGGGCCCTCCTGGCTGGCATGCCCCACACTCTACCCTGAACTCTCTAGTCCAGGGATGGGCCTGCTCTTCCCTATACACCCCATTTTGGTTATGCACTCTTTGGGCCTGTGATGGTTCATATATGATTGGCCCAGGGAGTGACCCTATTAGGAGGTGTAGTCTTGTTGGAGTGGGTGTGTCACTGTGGGTGTGGGCTTAAGACCCTCACCGTAGTTGCCTAGAAGTCAGTCTTCCACTAGCAGCCTTCAGATGAAGATGTAGAACTCTCAGCTCCTCCTGTACCATGCCTGCCTGGATGCTGCCATGTTTCTGCCTTGATGACAATGGACTGAACCTCTGAGCCTGCAAGCCAGTCCCAGTTAATGTTGTCGTTTATAAAACTTGCATTGGTCATGGTGTCTGTTCACAGCAGTGAAACCCTAACTAAGACAGGGCCCCTGGCTGCTGCTCCTGGTCCCCTCTCTCCTTTCTCTCCTTTCCTCCTCTCCTCATGTGGCTTAGGGTCATGTCCACTTTGGACAATCCCTGCCTCTGGCTCTGCTCACCCACATTTCTATAATAAACTTTCTCTTCTACCATGTCTAAAAGCAGTCAAGCTTCTTTTCTCTCTGTCTCAGTTTCTCTCTCTGTCTCTGTCTCTCTGGTGTTGCAGGGATCTGAGCTCTGATTTCTGAATGAACCGGAAGCACTCTTGACCGCTGAGCCACCGGTCCACCTTTTGTTTTGCGATCAGGTCTCCTGCAGTTCAGGCTGGCTTGGATCCATCCCTATGTAGTTGAGAATGACCTCGAACTCTTGTTCTTTCTGCTTTCACTTCCCAGGAGCTGGCATTAGAAACCATCCTTAGTTAGCTTTAACAGTCAACTTGATACAGCCTAAAGTGGTCTGAGAGGAAAACCAGGGTGGGGGAATTGTCTTGGCATATCCAGTTGGTCTGTGGGCATGTCTACAAGGGATTGTCTTGATTGAGATTTGCTGTAGGAGGACCTAGTCCACTGTGAGCGGAACTATTCCTTAGGCTAGCTGAGGCTAGTTGACCGTGAGCCGGAGAGAGCCAACAGGTAGAATCCCTTCATGGTTTCTAATCCAGGTCCCTGTCTAGAGCGCCTGCTCTGATTTCCATGGGTAGTGGGTTGTGCCTGGGAGGGTGACCTGAAACAAACTTTTCCTCTCTTAACTTGCTTTTGGTTAGGTTTTTTTTGTTTTGTTTTTCTTGTTTGTTTGTTTGTTTAATCACGGCAACAGAATGAAACTAGGACTCAGGCATGTAACACCACGACTGCCTCCTAATTTCTGTTGTTTAAGCAACCCAGTCTGGGTGGTCTGCTGTGAAAGCCCAGGCTGACCAACACAGAGGCATGTTTGAGATGAGAATCATTTGTGTTTCTATTAGCCGCCTGCAGCTTTCAGAGCTGTAGAACATCTCCCAGAGAATCAGATATCCCATCAGCTTAATAATAAGTTTCTCTCTCTCTCTCTCTCTCTCTCTCTCTCTCTCTCTCTCTCAAGTGCTGGGAATTGTTGAACCTAGAGACTCACATATGCTAGGCAATCTATCTATCATGAACTAAAGCATATCCCAATACAGGTTAGTTTCTAAGTAGACGTGGAAAGCTACTGTGTGGACCAGATCCAGCTACACTGCTTGGGTTCGTAAAGTTTTATTGGAACACAGCCACACTCAGTCCTTCAAACATTGCTCTTGCCATTTCATACTACAAAAGTAGAGGTAAGGACTTGTCATTTAAAAAGTCTCAGCTAGCCGGGCAGTGGTGGCGCAGGCCTGTAATCCCAGCACTTGGGAGGCAAAGGCAGGTGGATTTCTGAGTTCGAGGCCAGCCTGGTCTACAGAGTGAGTTCCAGGACAACCAGGGCTACACAGAGAAACCCTGTCTCGAAAAACGGAAAAAAAAAAAAAAGTCTCAGCTATTTACTATCTGGTCTTGTGTGTGTGTGTGTGCATTCACGCAAGCAGAGGCCAGAGAATGACATCCACTATCTTCCTCAATCGCTATCTGTTGTGGAAAATATTAAAAAAGAATGTCGAGTTCTCTCAAAATGCCCTGCTACTCTCTGCCCCTGAGGGCTGGCCGGCCATCCACTGGTGGGCAAGGCTGGCCTGTTCTTATCTCGTGGAGACTCTCTGATCTGGAGCTCCCAAAACATGTCTCCATCCAGCTTGCTAAGTTCGCACTGGTGGGTCACTACTATGCCAGCCCCATGCTTCAAAACCCCCATGGCTTTTTGTGGTGCACATCAGGCAAACCCATGCTTTGTCCGCTGCACCTTTCTCTCTGGAACTGCATGAAGAAAAACACCACACAAACTTAGTTCAGAAACGACAGTAAATCACTGGGTGCATCAACTAGAATCCTAATCTTGCAAGCCATATTAAATCTAAATCCTCTAGTGGTAAATCCTGGTGGATCTGCTATTGAAATGGGGAGACCCTTGTCATTACATCTTTTCCTCTCCCTATCCCCTTCCGAAAGCCCCTATCTCTCTACTGCTTCCTCTCTTCCTCCATACAACCCCAAATTCACCTCCTTGTCCAGTGATTGGTCCCTTTATTCATGGGGGATTGGGGTGAAGGTTCACAAAAGTTACCTAAGTGTGTGACTCATTCCTCATTCCAGAAAGCCCCTCCTGGGAAAGCAGAATTAACATCAAAATCCCGGCAGCTCCAGGGCCATCCATGACAACTCTCCACCTTAGTTTTTGAGGCGGGGCCTCTCACTGACCATGGAGCTCACTGACCAGTGAAATTCCCTGTCTGGGATCATCCTGTCTTCCCCAAGCTGGGATTGCAAGTGCAGGCTGCTATAGCTGGATGTTTTGCTTTGGTTTGCTCTTTGAAGACAGGGTTTCTCTATATAGACCAGGCTCATCTTGAACTCAGCGATCCTCCTGCCTCTGTCTCATGTATACTGGGATTAATGGTGTGTGCCACCAAGTCGTGGCACTGGCTTTTTATATAGGTGCTCGGGATAAAACTCAGGTCCTGCCGGGCGGTGGTGGCGCACGCCTTTAATCCCAGCACTTGGGAGGCAGAGGCAGGCGGATTTCTGAGTTCAAGGCCAGCCTGGTCTACCGAGTGAGTTCCAGGACAGCCGGAGCTACACAGAGAAACCCTGTCTCGAAAAAACCAAAAAAAAAAAAAAAAAAAAAAAAAAACTCAGGTCCTCATACCAGCAAATAAACCATCTACCAAATAAACCGTCTCCCCAGCCCGACCAACCAGACTTTTATAGAAAAGTGCTCTGAAGTTTCTAGAAGACCATGCACTGCTTCCTGTTCAAGCACAAATGTTTCCCTATAATTGTAATGTGGTTCAAGGTCATTCTGTCAAGAAGGAGACCATTTTGAGATTATATGAGTCAGTACACTTTCAAAATATATATTTTTTTGAGACTGGACTCCGGTGTCTACTTGGGTCAAATTGCAACTAGCTCATTAAAAGGAACATTTTAACTACCCATAAAAAAAATGTTCTAAAGCATGTGGAAGGTAGCCACATTGTCCTCTGTTTTATTTCTCGTAGTTGTAGTAAAAAACTTGACCTCTGACCAGATAGTTCATGGTCCGGATTGTGCAATCACTGCTTGGCCCAACCTTGGGTGCCAGCTGCTAGTTACGTCCAGGGAGATTGCTGGCTTGGATTCGGAGCCTTGGTCTTATGCCCAGAACCCAGGCCCATGTTCTCTGGGGAAGGGGGATGTTTGGGAGTGGGGGCTGGCTGTGGCCACAGTCAGCCCAGGTCTGTGCCTCAGCCCAGTCCAGCCAGTTATGATGGGTACCTTCTTGTTTTAAATCACACACACACACACACACACACACACACACACACGTATGTGTGTGTGTGTGTGTGTGTGTATATATACATATATATACATATATATATGTGTGTACACACACACACACACACACACACACACACACACATATATATATATATATATAAAAACACATTCCGTGTAGAAATTGCTGAAATGTGCAAATTTAGAATTCATGCCCATTCAGGGAGGTATAAAGATTTATTGCCTCACAGAGGGACCATTAAAGGATTTTCTGATCTACTGCTTCCAAAGAGACTGGTGGATTGGGTGATGTCATGAAATGCGGATCTGGACGTGACATGGTCGGCGTACCCTTGAATTCACTGCAGCAACGGTTGCCTGTACAAGATCAAGCCAGCCAACATTCCAGGATGGCTAGGAAAGGATGCATGAGGCCCCGCCCCTAACTGACGAGTGATTGGCAGTCGACGGCCGCTGAGAGGGGGCAGTCATTTTTCTTCAGGCCTGGGACCATTGTCAGCCTCTGATGGGTGGCCCCATGGCCTCTAGCATGCGGGCAACACTAACTGGACTTAGCAGTTTTAGAAGGAAGAGGGAGAGGAGTAGGAAAAGAAGAGCTGAAGGCCGAAGAAGGGCCGTTGGAGGAGTCTGGGGTAGTGTGGGCGGATGTGATCGTGATACACTGTATACGCGTATGAAACTGTCAAAGAATAATATATAACTTCTTATAGTCTTTTTTTTTTTTAAATCCATGACTTTTTATTGAGCCTTTTAGTTTACTAGGTAAAAGGAAAAGCCGTTCTCCTGAATACTTTACAAGGCTATAGGAAAATATCAGACTTAGAGGGAGTTACAGGGAATTATGTTCCTCAAAAGTTGAGATCAAGTAAAGAAGCTTTGACTCTTTAAATTTTCCAGTTGACTCTTCCCTCAAGATAGTAACGAGCTCTAATGGGCCACATAAGGTTTTTATGTTTGCTGATGTCTGATCTGAAGAGCTGGTTTTAGTCAGTATCTACTATTCCACTTCAAAAATGAGCTTCGCTGGAATTCTGGCATCAGGCTGTCCTTTCTTTCTGCAGGCCCATTCGGGTTCAACCTCCAGTCGAGCCTTTTCTCCTTTACTCATAGTCAAGAGCGTTTCACCCCATCCTCTGATAGCCTCGCCTTCTCCAACTGTCTAGTCAGGGCGTCTATTCCTGCACAAACATGGCCAAGAACCAAGCTGGGGAGGAAAGGGTTTATTCAGCTCACACTTCCACACTGCTGTTCATCACCAAAGGAAGTCAGGACTGGAACTCAAGCAGGTCAGGAAGCAGGAGCTGATGCAGAGGCCATGGAGGGATGTTACTTACTGGCTTGCTTCCTCTTGCCTTGCTCAGCCTGCTCTCTCACAGAACCCAAGAATACCAGCCCAGAGATGGCACCACCCACAAGGGGCCCTCCCCACTTGATCACTAATTGAGAAACTGCCCCACAGCTGGATCTCGGAGGCACTTCCCCATCTGAAGCTCCAGCCTGTGTCAGGTTGACATACAAAACCATCCAACCTTTAAGGTTAAAACCAACCTTAAAACTTAAAGGCTAGCCGGGCGTGGTGGCACACGCCTTTAATCCCAGCACTTGGGAGGCAGAGGCAGGCGGATTTCTGAGTTCGAGGCCAGCCTGGTCTACAGAGCTGTCCTGGAACTCACTCGTAGACCAGGCTGGCCTTGAACTCAGAAATCTGCCTGCCTCTGCCTCCCAAGTGCTGGGATTACAGGAGTGCGCCACCACTGCCCGGCTTGAGCTTGTTTTAATATTAGTATCAAAAACAGTTCCATCTAGGAGTGTCTCTGTATACCAGCAAGCAGTAAACAATATCTCCCCTTTTAGGAATGTTGGTTTTATCTCCCTTTTTTAGAATAGAATTTGTATATTTTGGTGGACTTTCACCAAGACTTCAGACTTGGATTCTTTGGGGTTGTTGTCACTAAGCTTCGAATTTTTACCTGTTCAGACACTTTACTTAGTTTCAGTACCCTTTAAATGCTTACTTTTTTTTTTTTTTTTTTTTTAGGTTTCTTTGGATTTGGTTTTTTTCGAGACAGGGTTTCTCTGTATAGCCCTGGTTGTCCTGGAAATCACTCTGTAGACCAGGCTGGCCTCGAACTCAGAAATCCAGCTGCCTCTGCCTCCCAGAGTGCTGGGATTACAGGCATCTGCTACCCCCACCCGGCTCAAAATGCTTACTTTCAAAAAGACAGTTATAGGCACTAACAAAATAGTCCTTATTAGCAGTCTTAGCTACATTTTTTATGTTTCCCAGTAATTTCTGCTCTGCAAGAAACAAATCTGAGCCATGCTCCTGCAGAAGCTTGATAATGTCCTTCTTGGGCAGCTGCTCTGCGGTCCATGCTCACTGGGGCACAGCCGCCGCCATCTTCCCCCACTGCTGCCGCTGTATTCAGCACACTTTCCTATACAACCCCAGAACCACCTGTCCCCAGTGCGCTGCAGCCTCCCACATTAATCACTAATCAAGAAAATGCCCTATAGTAATGCCCAAAGGCCAAGCCGATGGAGGGAATTCCTCTACTGAGATTCTGTCTTCCCAAGGGGCTCTAATTGTGTTGACAAAAAAAAAAAAAAAAAAAAAAAACATAAAAGGCAGGCCGGTGAGATGGCTCAGCGGTTAAGAGCACTGACTGCTTTTCCGAAGGTCCAGAGTTCAAAGCCTGGCAACCACATGGTGGCTTACAACAATCTGTAATGGGATCTGATGCCCTTTTCTGGTGTGTTTGAAGACAGCTATTGTCTACTCATATACATAAAATAAAATATAAAAAAAACTTTAAAAATAAAAATGTAAAGAGTTCAACCACTGTGCACCATTAACACAGTGCTGGGGATCAAACCCAAGGCTTCCTGTGTGCTGAGCAAGCTCACCTGCTTTCGTTCATTTTTAAATTGGGCTACTTGTCTTTGGTTATCTGTGTTTTCTCCCTACCACGCAGCTTTATTAAGACGTAACTGGGTCTGCGGCAATGGTTCACTGGGTAAGAGACCGTGCTACAGGCCTGAGAACCCGAGTTCAGATTCCTCACATCCGTATAAAAACAGGGATGGCCCTGGACGCTTGTAACCTCAGGGCTGGGGGTGGAGCAGAGGGGGGGGGCAAGCAGAGAGGAGAGTCCGCGGGGCTTCCTGGCCAGTCAGCCTGGGAGCTCCGGGGTCAGAAAGGGACCCCTCTCCGGGGAACCATGCGGGATAGACCCTGCTTTGGCCTTCACACACACCCACTCACTACCGAATACAAACACACATACATATATCACACCCACCAAAGTAACGAACGAAAAGGAAAAGAAAATCCACAAGCCCAGGTTGGTGACGAAGCCTGTAATTCCAGCATTCCAGGGATTCATGTTGTCCTTGGATACAGAGTTTGAAGTCAGTTTTACTAAATGAGACCCTTTTTCCAAATAATAGATGGATTTTAAATGTTTGAATATTGTGATAAATTATCTCCAAAGAGGGAAAAAGAAACTGTTGGTTAAGTTGAAGTTAGTCTATAATCTGAATTATTGCCAAAAAATTATAATCCGCCGGGCGGTGGTGGCGCACACCTTTAATCCCAGCACTTGGGAGGCAGAGGCAGGCGGATTTCTGAGTTCGAGGCCAGCCTGGTCTACAGAGTGAGTTCCAGGACAGCCAGGGCTACACAGAGAAACCCTGTCTCGAAAAACCAAAATATATATATATATAATCCATATATATATATAATCCATCCCTTTCTCTTGTTACCAGGGAAACAAGGAGTCTCTCTGGCTGTCCTGGAACTCACCCTGTAGTCCAGGCTGGAACTCAGAGATCTGCCTGCCTTTGACTCCAGAGCGCTGAGATCAAAGGCGTGAGCTATCGCCTCTGCTATCACTACTTGCCAGTGTGCAATGTCATGTTAACTGATGTGGGTGGGGCTAGCCCACTGTGGGCGGTACCACCCCTGGGATTGGTGGACCTGGGCTGTATAAGAAAGCATGTGCTTGCGAGCAGGCCAACAAGTGGAGCTCCTCTGTGGCTTTTCTTGGAGTTGAAATAAACCGTTTTCTTTACCTAGTTACTTTTAGTTCGAGTGTTTATTACAGCCACAGAGCAAACTAGAACACTCACGGACAGTTTTATTAGAGTTGGAGTGTAAAACAACAGAGCTGGTAAGTTGTAAATCCCAGCAGTTTGCAGAAGGGAGAAACCGGGAAAAGAGAGGAAGCCATACTCACCTCAGTTGGGTCCAGGCAGCCAGAGAGCAGACAGGCAGCTGCACAGCAGAAATGGTGCTCGGTGGAGAACCTCAAAGAAGAGAGGGCTGGTGAGATGGCTCAGCGCTTGAGAGCACTGACTGCTCTTCGGGAGGTCCTGAGTTCAAATCCTGACAACCATATGGTGGCTCACAACCATCCGTAATGAGATCTGACGTCCTCTTCTGGAGTGTCTAAAGACAGCTACAGTGTACTTACATATAATAAATAAATCTGAGAGAGAGAGAGAGAGAGAGAGAAAGCCAGGGGTTCTGGGAAAGCATGCCTAAGCTTTGGCCAGCATAGAAAAGAAGGAAAAGAGTTAACACTTTTCGGCATGACCGGGAGAGGAGGCAAGTGCCTCAGTGCCCATGATGGAAGCGCAGCAAGAGTCTGTGTGATGAGGTTTCTGGGAGGTGGGGAAGTCCTAATAAGGATACTTATTCCTCCCATCTCTGTAGCATGGCTTCAGAACAGCCAGTTTTCCTGGCAGGGGCACCCATGGCTGTGTGACAGACAGGTCTAGTAGGGTTAGCTCCCAAAAGGAAAGACAACCTCTGTCGTGTTTTGCATAATTTAGAATGTCACATCTACCCAGGACCAGAGATGGAGCTTAGAGTCTATTCTTTTGACTAAGAAGTAGCTTTCTCTTACTGGGTCTCAATAAAGCTCAGATTGCTTCAATGTTATCTATCTATCTATCTATCTATCTATCTATGCAGGGCAACATTGATAGTCCTTCAATATTATTTATTTATCTATCTATCTGTATTTATTTATTTAGGCAGGGTCACAGGGGGCTGGAGAGATAGATGGCTCAGCGGTTAAGAGCACCGATTGCTGTTCCAGAGGTCATGAGTTCAAATCCCAGCAACCACATGGTGGCTCACAACCATCTGTAATGGTATTCAATGCCCTCTTCTGGTGTGTCTGAAGACAGCTACAGCGTACTCATTTAAATAAAATAAATCTTTTAAAAGAAAGAAAGAAAGAAAGAAAGAAAGAAAGAAAGAAAGAAGGAAGGAAGGAAGAAAGAAAGAGAAAGAAAGAAAAGAAAAGAAAAGAAAAGAAAAGAAAAGAAAAGAAAAGAAAAGAAAAGAAAAGAAAGATGGCCCTAGGCAGGGTCACACTGTATAACTGGTTAGCCTCAAATTTTTTTTTGTAAAGATTTATGTATATGAGTACACTGTAGCTGTCTTCAGACACCCCAGAAGAGGCATTAGATCCCTTTACAGATGGTTGTGAGCCACCAAGTAGTTGCTGGGATTTGAACTCAGGACCTCTGGAAGAGCAGTCATGCTTTTAACCACTGAGTCAATCTCTCCAGCCCAGGTTGGCCTCAAATTTATAGAGATTCACCTGAGACATAAAATGAAAGTTTAACACCACTCCCACCCACCACCCACCCACCTCTCCACTTTTTCTTATGATATTTTGAATCCAAGGAGTGGCAATGCTGATATCTGTCTGCGGTTACCAGGGAAACAGGAGGTGGGGTCCTAAGTAGACTACAAGGGGAGTTCATTCTCAGTGCCTCCTCACTAAGGCTGTCAAAGTTCTCCAACACTTTTTAGGGGAGAACATCTATTTCCAGCTTCAAATGCCTTTTCCTGCAAAGAAGCAGATGATATACTGGAAGGCAGGGGAGAGAAATACAAACAGAGACAGTAAAATGAGTATTTACTAAGAATTGGAAAGGCTCATTTTCCAGGTACACCGCAAAGGTCCCGTTCTCTGCTCACAGGACTTTGTGTAACTCACGGAGACAGGGAGAAGGGAGACGTCTGCTTTCCAATATTAAAACAAACCAGGGTTCCTTCTCCCGGCTCTAATGAAAACCCTGACCTCACCGACTTCCATCGCGGAAAGAGGAAAAGAAAATGTGTCCTGGTTGTGATCTCACCTGCCTTTCCTACTGTCCTGGGATAGAAATGTCCCTCTGATTCTCAGGCCTCATTCGGAAGGCCTTCCTCGGGGTTCTTCCTTAGGAACCAGCTAGGCACCACGGAGAACTGTGTCAGCAGAGACTGCCTCCTCCCACGGGCGGCTGCTGCTGCCTGGCAGAGGGCAATTTACAATAACAAATGCACTCCAGACTCAGTGGGTTGCTCTTCCCCCCCATCTGAAGGCACGGCGGGGGCGGGGCATTCTGTTCTGAAGAGATCCTTTTCTGCTGTTTCTTCTTGGTACACAATGAGGAAAGCACCTGCAGCAAGTCTTTGGAAGAACGACACCTTGGTCATGGAATTCCATCACCCAAAAGTCTGGAGAGATCGTCCATTGCATCGGTGGCATGTGTGTCTTACATAAACCACTGAAAGCAGCCCTGTCCACTAAACTGGCTTCCAGGGGAAGGAAGGTGATAGTTTTGAAGACAGAGGTGTTTCCTGGGTTCACCAGACTTTTCTCTGTGAGGAAGGTGATTGGGAGACACAGCTGGAGCCTTAATAAGAAACAGTCTAACAGAACAATGTACACGACAGCTTTTCTCACATCCCAGTTCAGTCGCAAAGACAATTTAATGATACAGCTGACCGCTCTGAGGGCTGGAGAGAAGTCTGAGTCTGGAGAGTACGCACTGCACTTGTAGAGCAGGGAAATTCAATTCCTAGCACCCACAGAGTGGCTCCCGACCACCAGTATCTTCAGCTCCAGGGAAACCAGGCACCCTTCCCAGTTCTTTGGATATACGCACTCACCTGGATACACACACAAATATGCACAACTTAAAATTAATTTTTTCTGAGACAGGATCTCATTATATTGCCCTGGCTGGCCTAGAACCCACTATTATAGACCAGGCTAGCCTCAATCTCACAAAGACCCCTCTGCCTCTGCCTCTCAAGTGACAGGATTAAAGGAATGTACCACTATGCCTGACTAATTAATCTTTTAATTCCTTAAAGAAGCCAGGGTGTTCTCAGTTAGTTATACTCTTGCATAGTACACGTGAGGCCCTGTGCTCAATCTCCAGCACCTGTAAACAGAGCTCCCAGCACTGGAGGAGCAGAAGAGTTAAAGTCATCCTTGGCTATGTAGAGTTCCAGACCAGCCTGGTAAGATGGTTTGAATAAAAATGCTCCCCCATAGGCTCATGTAGTTAACATCTGTGTCCAGTTGGTGGCGCTGTTTGTGAGTGGTTATAGCACTGTTAGGAGACAGGGCCTTGCTGGAGGAAGTACGTCAGTGAAGTCTGCCTTTGAGGGTCTAGAACCTTGCCACGTCCTGCTATCTAATCATGTTTGCAGAAGAAATGCGATCTCCCTGCTTCTTGCTCTGCCATCTTGGCCATGATGGACTTTGCCTCCCTGGAACCGTAAGCCAAAACAAACATTTTCTTAGTGAAGTTGCTTTTGGTCATGGAGTCTTGCCACAACAACAGAAAAGTAATTAACATAGTGGATAGTGTGAGACCCTGTCTCAAAAACAACAGTGAAGCCATACAAAGATAACTCTGCTGAGTGGTGGTGGTATATACCTTTAATACCAGCACTTGGGAGGCAGAGGCAGGTGCATCTCTCTGTAAGTTCTAGACCAGCCTGGTCTATAGAGCGAGTTTCAGGACAGCCAAGGCTACAAAGAAAACCTTGTCTAAAAGAACCAAAAGGTTAAAATTTAAATAATGATAACAATAACTCTGATCCTACTGATACATACACTGCTGGCCAGCCTGTGTAGCCCAACCAGAGAAGGAAGGAAGGAAGAAAAGAGACAAAGAGAAAGCAAGCCAGTATGCTTTGGTCCTATAAGATGAAATATTGACAACCTTCCTTGGGGGAAAAAATGTTTTCTTGGGTCGTTGCCAGCAGCAGCTTCCCCGAGCAAAGCCCTCTCAGAAAGCATCTGTTGTTGTGACTGTTTCAAGTAAAACTGTTTGTGACGTTTCTGGAAAAGCGTACAGGGAACAGCTGCTCTGTGAAAGAGAAAGCCAACACTTTCATTCCAACACTGTGTTTTGTAAAAATTCATCAGAATGAGATGTTGTTTGCTATATGTGGTGGTCCCCTCCCGAGCCAAGGCAGATGTCTGGACAGTGTTACCTACAGCCGAGCCGAGCCCTTCCGCCTCCCGCGTTTACGGGTTTCTGGGATGCATTGGGTCCTTTCATCTTAAAAAAACCTAAGCGCTAGGAACCAGAGGTCAGTGAGGACTGAAGCCAGTCAGTGTCTTCTGGACAGGACAGAGCTGCTGCCCCTGTGAACTGTGAACTGACTGCAGCTGCCGTGACCTGCACACGATCTGCACAAGATCAAACCGGTCAGCATTCTCGTGGAAGGAGAATGACTCCTCGCTGAGGAGCTATGGGCAGTTAGTGGCTTCTTGGGTGGAGAGTCGGGTTTTTTTTTTTTTTTTTTTTTTTTTTTTTTTTTTTTTTGATATGTGGCCTCTGGAAAGTAGTCCCAGGGAATGTCCTAGTATCAAGGAGTACTAGAGCAACAAACTAAACTTGGTGGGTGTGGTGGTTCGAATCCGCCCCCTCCCCCCCAGAGGCTCATATATTTGAATGCTTAGACACCAGGGAGTGAAACTGTTTGAGGAGTAGGAGGCGTGGTCTTGTTGGAGGAAGTGTGTTGCTGTGGATGGGCAATCCCCAAACTCAGGAGGCAGAGGCAGGTCTATCTCTGAGTTTGAGGCCAGCCTAAACTACAAAACAAGTTCCAGACTAGCCGGGGTTACATAGTTAAACCTTGTCTCAAAAAATAAGACAGGGCCTCTAGGAGAGGCTCCCAGGAGTCAACACAGGTGACCTTACCCAGGATGGCCAACAGTAAGGATATGGAACCTGAAGAGGCCACTTCCTGTAGCCAGGTATGACCCCCCCCATAGAGGGATAAGGACACCAACCCACCCACAAAACTTCCAACCCAAAATCTATCCTATCTAAAAGAAGTGCAGAGTCGGGCAGTGGTGGCATACATCTTTAATCCTAGCACTTGGGAGGCAGAGGCAGGTGGATCTCTGAGTTTGAGGCCAGCCTGGTCTATAGAGTGAGTTCCAGGACAGCCAGGGCTACACAGAGAAACCCTGTCTCAAAAAAAAAAAAAAGTGCAGGGAAGGAGCAGAGACGGAGGGAATGGCCAACCAATAACCTGCTCAACTAGAGACCCATTCCCAAGGGCAAACACCAATCGCTGACATCATTAATGATACTCTGCTGGGACTGCACACAGGAGTCTAGCATAGCTGTCCTCTGAGAGGCTCTACCCAGCAGCTGACTGAAACAAATGTAGAGACCCACAGCCAAACATTGGACGGAGGTCGGGGCTCTTATGGAAGAGTTAGGGGAAGGATTGAAGGCTCTGAAGGGGATAGGAACCCCACAGGAAGACCAACAGATCAACTAATCTGGACGCCTGGGAGCCTTCAGAGACTGAGCCACCAGCCAAAGAACATACACAGGCTGGAATGCGGCCCCTGGCACGTATGTAACAGACATGCGGCCTGGTCTCCATGGCTGCCTTGTTTCATCTCGGTGGGAGAGAATCCACCTATTCTGGCAGAGGCTTGATGTGGGGGGGGGGGAGGCCTCCCCGCACTTTCAGAGGAGAAGGGTTGGGCAGAGGAGGAACGGACTCTGTGAATGAGGGACCAGGCGGGGGAGGGGGAGCAATGTTTGGGATGTAAATATAAATAAATAAATAAATACATAAATAAATACATAAATAAATAAATAAGTAAGTACGTACGTACGTAAATAAGTAAGAAGATATATAAAGTAGGGTGTAAGGGGTATGGTAGAGTGGGAGGAGCATCACATGAACTCGATATAGTGGTGAACACACAGAGCTTGGGAGGTGGAGGCAGGAGAGTCAGGAGTCTAAGGTCATCCTCATCCATCGTGGGTTCAAGGCCTGCCTCCGGTGCACGAAAGCATCTCTCTAAAAAGGACACTTTCAGCCGGGCAGTGGTGGTGCACACCTGTAATCCCAGCACTTGGGAGGCAGAGGCAGGCAGATCTCTGAGTTGGAGGCCAGCCTGGTCTACAGGGTGAGTTCCAGGACAGCCAGAGAAACCCTGTCTCGAAAAACCAAAAACCCCAAAACAAACAAACAAACAAACAAACAAAAAACAAAACACAAATACATTTTAAATCTGAGCACTCAAGAGGCAGAGATGGATAGATGTATCAGTTCAAGGGCAACCTGGTGTACACAGAGCTTCGGGCCAGCCAGGCAACATCGTGAGACCTGTCACATTAAAAAAAATAATAACAATCTGGCAGTGACTAGGTCTAAAGTGGACATGGATCAGGATGGCACTGGTGCCACCACAGCTAGGTTATAATTTGGGTGACGTATAGTCCAGTTTGCCTGGAACAGTCCCGGCTTACATTTGCCACCCTGGCCTCTCTCTGAGTTTGCATTTCTCCAGACAAGAATCCTGTGGGCATCTCTGAGGCCCGGGATGGCCCCTCTTTTTCTTTGTATCCAAACCCAGACACTTAGTGCAGAGTTTTCCTTGGTGCGTGTCCAGCACAGTGATTGTTAAGTAAACAACAGCAAGGAGATATTTTCCAGGTCAGTGTGCAGCAAGCATTTATTAAGCCGTCCTCTGCAATGAGTTCCCAGGATATCAAGACATCGAAGGCTCACTCTGCCTCTGACCATTTAGACTGGTGGAGCCAGGCAGGTCAAAAGGTCAATCCATTAAAGGAGAATGGCACAATGGAATGTGAAGCAAGGGTGGTAAAGAGGTGTGTGTGTGTGTGTGTGTGTGTGTGTGTGTGCTGTGTATGTGCATGTGTGCTGTGTATGTGTGTGTATGCATGTGCTGTGGGTGTGCTATGTGTGTTGTGTATGTGTGTGCACATGCATGTGTGGTATGTGTGTGTGTGGTGTGGTGTGTATGTGTGTGTGTGTGTTATGTGTACGTGTGTGTATATGATATTATGGTGCACGTGTATGTGTGTGTGTGCTGTGTATGTGTGTGTGTATGCATGTGCTGTGGGTGTGCTGTGGGTGTTGTGTATGTGTGTGTGCACATGCATGTGTGGTATGTGTATGTGTGGTGTGGTGTGTATGTGTGTGTTATGTGTACGTGTGTGTATGTGATATTATGGTGCATGTGTATGTGTGTGTGTGCTGTGTATGTGTGTGTGTATGCATGTGCTGTGTGTGTGCTGTGGGTGTTGTGTATGTGTGTGTGCACATGTATGTGTGGTATGTGTGTGTGTGGTGTGGTGTGTATGTGTGTGTGTTATGTGTATGTGTGTGTATGTGATATTATGGTGCATGTGTATGTGTGTGTGTGCTGTGTGTGTGTGTATATGCATGTCCTGTGGATGTGCTGTGTGTGTTGTGTATGTGTGTGCACATGCATGTGTGGTATGTGTGTGTGTGGTGTGGTGTGTATGTGTGTGTGTGTGTTATGTGTACGTGTGTGTATATGATATTATGGTGCATGTGTATGTGTGTGTGTGCTGTGTATATGTGTGTGTATGCATGTGCTGTGGGTGTGCTGTGGGTGTTGTGTATGTGTGTGTGCACATGCATGTGTGGTATGTGTATGTGTGGTGTGGTGTGTATGTGTGTGTGTTATGTGTACGTGTGTGTATGTGATATTATGGTGCATGTGTATGTGTGTGTGTGCTGTGTATGTGTGTGTGTATGCATGTGCTGTGGGTGTGGTGTATGTGTGTGTGCACATGTATGTGTGGTATGTGTGTATGTGGTGTGGTGTATATGTGTGTGTGTTATGTGTATGTGTGTATATGTGATATTATGGTGCATGTGTATATGTGTGTGTTATGTGTACGTGTGTGTATGTGACATTATGGTGCATGTGTATTGTGTGTGTTTTGTGGGTACATCACAGAGATGTGTCATGCTGAGAGTGTGGATCTGTCAACCTGAAAGGCTGTCCAGGTGATCAGCATTGCAAGACATAGAATCGGGAAATGAAGGGAAAATTCAGGGACCTTTTGAGGAATCTATTCCTGGAATGTACAATCTGTAAGTCTGTGGCATGCTTTGATGAATGCGGGGTCTGGAATTGTATTGTGGAGTATCCACCAGAGAAGACTGCTCAGACACAAGCTTTGTAAGCCAGCTGGCGATCACACAGGGTGTTAGGGATACTTCTTTAGCCCTGAGCTTTTTTCAGGGTGAGCTTTTAAGCACAGAAAGCCATACCCTGGGTCGACATACTTCTGCTAACAAGAACAGTTAGCCAGAAGTGGAACTACAGAAGCCAAAAAGCAAGGTTAGTACATACGTTTAGAGACCTCCCCAGAACTGTAGATTTTGATGTATCTGGTCTCATTTTAGTCTGGGCAGGTGGTGCTGTCCACATGTTGAGTTTTGTGGCCTGAATGGCGCTTCCATCATGGAGTCGGTGGCGCTAAGGTCTGGGGGCCTGTTACAGTTCAAGGTACGGATAAGACTGACAAACTATCTGCCAATATAGGAACATCCGCTCCCCATTTCTCTGTTCCACCCACCACAGAAGCCACATTTTTGCGCCTCTGAGTGGTGGTGTGGTGTCAGCTTTGAGGGGCATACAAGTGGACAATGGATGCTAAGAGTGGGGAGCCGGGGAAACAGAAATGGCCAGGATGGCTTAATGTATGGAGGATGGCTACACAGATCGCAGGTGATATACAACTCTCGCTGTCTGTTAATGCCAGAGAACGCAATATTATGTGGTTATACAAAGTACCAGTAATTGCTATGACATCGATGAACCTTGAGAACCTTTTTTTCAACAGAGGAAGTGAGTCACAAATGACTGTATTTTATATAAACATAGTCATGTCAAATGTCCAAAATAGACAATTCCACAGATACAGGAAGCAGACTCTCGGTTGCTTAGGAGGGGGGAGGGGATGGGAGGGACTGCTAAAAGTACATGATTTCTTGACGGTGGGGCAGGGGAATGATCTAACACTGGTTTTGGTAGCATTTGCACATCTCCATGATTGTTTAACGCAGTAGACTTGGAACCGGAGAGGCAGCTCAGCAGTTAAGGACAGACACTAGCTGTTCTTCCAGAGGACACAAGCTCAGTTCCCAGTACCCACACGTAGATAGGTTCACAACCCTGTATAATTCCAGTCCTGGGGACAGTCTCTTCCTGCCTCCCTGGGTACCAGGCATGCATGTAGTGCACAGATATACATGCAGGCAAAACACCTATTCACATAACTGGTTTCAGACAGGGGAAAGGGACTGAGGCCCATACTGCACATCTAAAGCAGACTGGCCTCCGCCTTCTCCCCGCAGCCCTCAGTCCCGGCGCCTGACTGTGAACTTCCCAGCCCAGGGGCCGGCTGCCCCTTCCCGGAGAAGCTCCTCCCTATGTCATCCAGACATTTTGGTCCCTCGCTCTTTTTCTTTCTCCTCTTTCTGCATGCACGACCTTTTTCTCTTTCTCTCCCTCCTCTACCCACCCCCTTCCCTTGGCCACATCCCGGGCCTCTCCATCCTCGGGGCCAGTGAACTTGCCCACCTGAGGGCAGCTTCCCAATAAACCCGCCTTTAACGTAATATAATCTGGCTTGAATGGGCTCATTTCACCAGCAGCAGAGAAATAACCTGTCAGTAACATTTGGTTGTTTTTTTTTAAAGTAAAACAAAAAACCAGACTTACCGTAGGATAGTATTATTTTAAAATTACAGCTCAAGCCGGGCGTGGTGGCGCACGCCTGTAATCCCAGCACTTGGGAGGCAGAGGCAGGCGGATTTCTGAGTTCGAGGCCAGCCTGGTCTACAGAGTGAGTTCCAGGACAGCCAGGACTACACAGAGAAACCCTGTCTCAAAAAACCAAAAAAAAAAAAAAAAAAATTACAGCACAATAAAGTGACTAAAAGTGTCAATGATAGAATTCTGGAGAGTATTTCACAGGTCCTGAGTGTGAAAATATCACAACTTTCTTGTGTATTTGAATAGAGTATAGAAAGGAAAGAGGCACAATGCTCGGCTGGCCGCTGGCTCACCAGGCTCGAGAGACTCTTCTAGAGCTGGCACAGCAGGGAACCAACCACAGAGAGATCAGAGGGAGAATCCAGTCCCTCCCGGCTCCTGAACAGTTAACCAAGGCTTTATGCCCAAGGCTCATTTGTCCGTGTAACCAGAGTTAGCACTCAACACAGCCTATCTCATCCTATGGGAAAGTGAAGGCAACTTGGCCATGATGAGCTGAACCCGGGATGGCCCAAGGGAGAGGGCATCTGGGAGGTGTCTAAGGCTAGCCCCAGTACCTTACACATCATGAAGTTTCTTAGTCCTGTATTCCCGTGCTGTGCTTTGCACACCCGGTGCTGGTTTTGGTGAACTGACTCCTCAAGCCAAAAACCAGTTTCTTGACATGATTTATTTTCTCTCTCCCATTTTTTCCTGTTTCTTAACCTTTTAAAACTTTTTATTATTTTTTAAGCTTAGCTGAGTGAATGTTCACTTATTATTTTCAGTTGTCTGTTTGGTAGGTTTTTCAAGAGAGGGTTTCTCTATGTAGCCCTGGCTGTCCAGGAACTTGCTCTGCAGACAGGCTGGTCTCGAACTCACAGGCACTGGCCTGATTCTGCTTCTCTAGTGCTGGGTTAAAGTCATGCACCACTGCCATCCAGTTATTTTCAACTTTTTGGTGATCCCAAGCCTAGTGATTAAAGCCAGCACTCGGGACATACTCAGATTCTATATTAAGAAGTTTCAAACTCATCTCTAGGCTTAATTTACTCTTACTCTTTAACTTCTACTATGTATACACTTCTTCTACCTAAAACACAAACATTTTATTATGGGAAAACTTAAACATTCGGAAAATAGCCTGTCTAGAATAGACTGTTAGGATAAAGGCAGAGAAACCGGTGTGGTGCTGAGAGCCCACGCCTCTAATGCAAGAGGTTTAATGGGGGAGGGGAGAGAGGGAAAGGCCTTCTGGGACTGGAGAGAGAATAGATGGAGACAAACAGAGACACTGGGAGACAGAACGAGAGACAACAAGAGGAAGACCTTCTTATTGGGGCATCCCACACAGGGAATCCAGAACTCTATGGAAGGCGTGTGCTGCAGGGCCTGATTCGCTGAAGGGCGGGCTGGTGGAGCGCCTGGTTTACGACTGCACCCTTCCTGGCTCCAGCTATTATCAGGCACGGACAGTCCTGTTCCTCCCATGGCCTTACGCTCCCCTACCCTGCCTGACACTACTCATCATATCGTCGGCGCCTCGCGGTAAATCTCCAAAAGATAGCTCAGCGGCAGCGCACCGGCCTACCATGTGCAAATAATTGTGCGCTCAGAGGAAAAACCGAAAACAATACTGGATACAATTAGGTGCTTATTACATGCTAAATAGTTTAAATGCTTGCATGAGTCTTGTTTTTATTTATTCTTCGTAATGACCCTACAAGACAGTCACCACCGCCACCCGGCTCCATTCCACAGCTTAGAAAACAGAATCAAAAGACTTTAAAAATGGCCTGAAGTCAAGCTCACGCTCATAAGTTTCCAACACAAGACTGTATTTTGTTCTTTGTTTTCTTTTAAAGGGTCTCATGTAGCCCTGGCTTGTCTTAAAATTTTGATCCTCTGGCTCCCACTTTTCCAAATGCTGGAATGTGCCCCCACACCTGTCTGTTTTGTTACTGTGGTTCTGGGACTCACATTCGAGGCTTTGCACATGCTGAGCACGTGCGTTAACCCCCAGCTACAGCTCACATCCTAACAGACCTCTATCATCATCTTCTCGTCCTCCTCCATCATCATCTTCAGCAGCAGCAGCTCTGGACCTTGAACCCGTGTTTTACTATTGAGTTTTATCCCCACCCAGCCTGGGTCTACATCGTCAGACCTCTATCAGAATGGATGAAGTAGCTTTTCTTCAGTTCCAGGTCCGCCTGTTTTTAGGATAATGCGCGTCCCTCCTTCCTCTGCCCTTCCCCGCCCCCTTTAAGACAGGGTTTCTCTGTGTGGCCCAGGCTGTTCTCGAACTCACTCTATAGACCAGAGTAGGCCTGGAACTCAAGATGTCCACCGGCCCCTGCCTCCGGAGTGCTGGGATTAAAGATGTGCACTCAGAGGGCCTCTCTGCAGCCTATCCAGTCGATTTCTTATGCTTGGCTGGTCTCTGCTGACCCTGCTGGCAACCCAGCAGAGGTTATGGGGACTTGGAATCTGGACTCTGAGGTATATTCTGAGACAACCATTCTCCCCAAGGAAACTCATGATGAACTGTCTCCTCAGTTAGGCATGCGGACATACACCTATAATCCCAACAGGTAGGAAGATCAGAATTTCAAGGCCAGCCTTGTCCACATAGTGAGTTTGAGGCCAGCCTGAACTACATAAAACCTTGTGTTAGGAAACAAAAACAAAACAAAACCACAAACAAGAGAATTGGCCTGTCGTCTGTGCAGTCCCTTGGGCCCTTGGCATGGTGGACACATTTTCAGGACTGAATTACCTATTAGTCAGATGTGGAATCTGAAAGGCCCTCCGGGGGGTATTTCCCTGAGGAGACTAGAGGCTGAGGCCCCTGCCAGACACCCACATTCCATCCGTCTCCAGCTGGAAAAATTAATTGCCTGCCCTTTATGCCATTTGTCTTCGGCATGTGAACTACAGCCTCAGAGTGGGAGGGGGGAGGGGGAGGGGGAACGCCAGGCAACTGGGAGCAGGGGCCAACCACGCTGGTCTCTGGCTTTAACTCCTGCGGTGAGAGATCGGAGCGTTCGTCTCCGGCATCAAAACAGTCCTTTCTTTGGTCCGTGTGACCAGCACTGCCGTTTGCACGGGACTGCAAAGCCCACAAGAATCAGCGGCCCACGGATCCATCGGTGGAAGCCTTGTGCGAGCTTCGTTGTGGGCTTGCTGTTGGCTTCTCAGTTGGCCTTTGGCATAGCCACACGTTCTCGAGAGAAACAAAGCACGTCCAGCATCGCTGTCGCACCTCGGCCTGTCCCCGTCCTGAGACTACGGTGTAGGACGCTGGCAAGGTCTACCCACTCCCTCACCGCCCCCACCCGGGAGTATAAAGTCTCTCCTGGGGGGACGGCTCAGGTTCACCTGTCACTGGGGACCTTGAAGGTGGACAGACCGGAATTCGGACCCCGATCCTCCAGGCCCCTGCCCTCTATTGCCATTGCCCTGACCCAGGGGAGAAAGGTGGCGCAGTGCGGGCGGGGCTGCACCCTGTGTAGTCCCAGCGTGGCCCTGCACAAGAGCGGGGGCTGTGACCGTGGCTGAGATGATAGCGGGACAGGGCTTCTCCACGGGCCCGAGAGTCGGCCTGCAGAACTCACTCGGTCCCATCCCTTCATCTAGAGCGATGCCCTCGTGGGGCCCTCGTGGGGCCACGCGCTCTCGGCTGGGGACAGGCGAGGCGGACAGCGTTGCCCCCAAGCGGCAGGTCGGGCCAGAAGCCGCCCGCGATGCCTCTCCCCCAAAGCTCTCTCTTCACAAAGCAGACTCAGTCTGCGGCGCAATCCAAACACGGAGGGAATCGGAACGTACGTCTTTTGTTTGCCGTGGCAGGAGAACTGTTGAGCTGAGGAAAAAACAAGCTGAGCTTAGCGCTCTCAGCTGCTTCCTGGGGCTCGCTCCTTCCTTCCTCCGAGGGGGGTCTGGCCGCTTTGTTCTCGTTCCCAGCTGCACTCCTGCGCCTTTAAGCAGTGGCCTCCGCAGACCTCGGAGGAATGCGGCCCTCGGACCCCAGGGGACTTGGCTCGGGGCTCCGCCCGATAACGGCCCCGGAGCTCTCAACCCGGGTGCTTCTGCCCTTGCTCTAGGTATCGCTCTTTCTGCCAGCCACTTCCTGGCTTGGGGGGTGAGGCTCCCCTAAGGGGCTTCCTGTTTTCTTTGACAATCCTGGGAGGACGCGGTTTCATAGAATCCCACGAAGAGTCCACAAAAGGGTGTCCGTAATAGTTAACTTCGATTGTCTGGGGTAGACTGTGTCTCTCTCTCCTGGCATCCGTTTGCCCTGGTTCAGATCCCGGCTCTGACCGTTTCTAGCCGGTCACACCCCCCGCCAGCTGCTCGGCCTCTCTAAGGCTGAATAGCTAGCTACCTAGGGAAGATTAAAGCGCTAACAGTGATTTGGATGCCTTCCCAAATCTTGGCTCACAGGGGGCCCTCAACAGGTGTTAGTCAATTGTCACTATGCCCGGGTTTTGATTACATTAGTGACACAAGAAAACCAAACAGAACCCTTTAAAGACTTCACTTTTTGAAGGAGAGGGTGTGGCACAGCATAGCTAGGCAGCTGGGGTTTCACTGGAGAACGTTCCTTCGTGATCTGTGGATCACCCCCCCTTTCCCCTCTCTTCTCCCTCCCCTCTATTCCTCCAGCCCACCCCCATCCCAGTAGGATGTTACAGATTTCCGACTGTGCCTCTTATTCAGCTGAATAAAACTGCAAGGGGGACCCCACGTGCTTGCATTTCCTGGCTGAGAAGAGGAACTGCAGGTGCCGGGATTCAGCCAAAACATCAGGCAAAGTGCATAGGCTTAGCTCAGGCCTTGAGGACCTGGAGGTTCACGGTCCCTCTCCGGAGATGCAACTGCGGGGACCGCTGACCAAAGAGGCTGATCTGGGATTCCAACCTGTGTCTTTATGAAATTAGAAGCCATCATCTGGGGGCTGGAGAGATGGCTCAGCGGTTAAGAGCACCGACTGCTCTTCTGAAGTCCCTGAGTTCAAATCCCAGCAACTACATGGTGGCTCACAACCACCTGTAATGAGATCTGATGCCCTCTTCTGGTGTGTCTGAAGATGGCTACAGTGTACTCACATATAACAAATAAATAAATCTTAAAAAAAAAAAGCCATCATCACCTAGACCGTTCTGTCCCAGGCCAGCCCTCTCCTGTCATTCCCTGAAAGCCCCTCCCACAGCATCCTGGGGTCTTTACCCATCCCAGTTGGTTCTCTAGACCTCAGCGTCTCTCCCTCCATCAGTCCCAGTGTTGTGATCGTAAGAAGAGAAAGAGGTTTAGAGAATATGGTATGTGGGGGAAGGGGGTGCCCCAGCGGGCCCACGCTGAGGCATCCCTTCCCCCGCCCCCCCCCAGGGACCACACACATAGTATAGAGTTTATTCAGGGCATGGGGAGGAGGGCTAAGGGGGTAATGACAGGGAAAGGCACAGAGAGAGAGTAGAGAAACAGAGGCCGGCCATGACCACGTGGAGGGAGAGGGGAGGAGAGCCCAAGAGGGGCAAAAGAGATAAGGGGCCAGAGAGAGTAAGAAGAGCTAAGAGAGTGTAAGAGAGAGAGGAGGGGCTGAGCAGCCCTTTTTATAGTGGGCCGGCCTACCTAGCTGTTGCCAGGTAACCGTGGGGTGGAGCTTAGACAGAAAGCTAACACCCATCCCAACTCCCTCTCACTGATTCTTCCTTGAGGACTTGAGGATGATTTTTTTACCTCCGGGCTTTACTTTTTCTCCTCATTTCTGGGTTCAAAACTTTCCTTCAAAGAAAGTGACAGGTTCCTCCCATACACACACACAGTCTCTTTTCTCCCCCCCCCCTTCTCTCTCTCTCACACACACACACACACACACACACCCACCCCTTCCTCCCTTACAGATGATAGGAGGATTGGGCCCCATCCTCAGAGGAAGGAGCACTGAAGGAAGACCCTGCATAGACAGGCCTCATGGCTCTCCCACCCCTCTGTCAGCATTAATTAGATCACACCCTCTGTCCAATTATATTTCCACTCGTCCATGCTCCAGCGGCCTCGCTGTAAAGCCCAAGGACAGAGTCAGGAGCTGCTTCCCGCTAGCTGAATCCACGCAGGCTCAGGAAGGTGGCAGGACCTGGGCAGAGCGTGGGAGTTTCTCAACGCCCTCGCTCCTCATTCTTTGCCCCAGGCATCTCTCCGGCTGTGGCTTTTATTCTATCTTTCCTAATAACCAGTAAGTGTGCGTCCCAGCCTAGCAGCCTCTGGAGCATATTAATCAACACCCTAGAGGGGTGATGGGAACTGAACTTGCAGTAGGCAGATCAGGAACACAGATAAAACAGGGTGATGGGGTGGGAATAGTGGCTCAGGTTGCTCCCTGTGCAAGCAAGAGGACCCGAGTTCAAATTCCAGCAATGCTATAAACTGGGCGTGCGATTTGTGGGGGGCAGGGACAGGAGAGTCCTGGTGCTGGCCTGGCTCCAGGGTTACCTGTCTCGGGAAGAGGTGGTGGACAGTGAGTAGAACCCCAGGGATCCCTCTCTGGTCTCCCTGTGGGGAGTGCAAAGGTTCACACACAAGCACATCCACACACTCACACTCACACAGTCAGATATACCAAGCACGCATACAACACCTATACTCACAACACATCAAAACACACACACACACACACACACACACACAAACTGAAACTTGTGATGGGCATCTGAAATGGGAGTAGGGAGGGGTGAGGTCCCTCAGACTGCGGGACTCAGCGTCAGAGCTGAGTTAAATAAGGGCCAGGTGTGGCTGCACATGCCTGAAATACCAGCCCTCTGGAGGTGGAGGCAGGAGAATCGGAGTTTAAGGTCGTTCTCCGTTCTATGTAGAATTCAAGACCAGGCTAAGCTAGACGAGACCCCGTCTCAAAACGAGAGAACACACACTAGGAAAAACAGTTCTGAGTCCAAGCTTGGGGGTTGCCTGGTTTTCCCGTTCATTTCATTGCTTAGAAGCCTTCATTGCTGTCTCAGAACCCTCCGCGTTAGGGGCAAACGCCTCTGTCCACTGTTCCGCCCTTTAAGGTCTGGCTCTCTGATTACAGCGTCGTCACCCCTTCATACCTGGGTCTCCCTGCTCCAGGCAGGCGCAAGAGATCTTTGTCCTGTGTCGGGGCTACAGGCCTCACAGCTCAGGAAATCTCAGCTGCCCCTGGCCGCTCTGGGCTGGCTAATTTGTGTTACTAGGGCTGGGCTGTCCTACCCACCCCACCCCCACCCAGTAGATGGATGCTGATCACGGATTCCCAGGAGTGACGTCCAACGCGGTCCCCAGACGTTGCCCAACACCTTCAGGAGAGTTGGCCTAGCCCGGGCAGCAGAGATGACTCACCTGCGCCCTCTTTCGCCTCGCTCAGTCTTGTTCGTCAGTCTACCTTGTGCTTTTTGCATTTCTACCTGGTTGTCATCCATTCTCTCCTGGAAGCCCCTCCGGATCACGTGACACCCGTGTCCCCCAGGGTGGGTTGGGAGGCTCTCCCACGTTCTCAACTCTGGCTCCTGCCCACTGACTCGCCACACTCTTCCTTTTTTCCTGAGGCTTCACGAAACCAGGCAGGCGTGTTCCCTGGTTCCCTCAGGTATACGCAGGGCCAGTGAGGCAGCCAGGCAAGCAAGGGTAATAGACTATCCTAACACCACCCCACCTCCACCCCCCTGCCTCCTTAAACCCCCACAACCATCCAGTTAATCCCCGAAGGTACCCACTGTGATCTGCCTACTTTATCACCTCTTGATCCGAGCCAGTGGATTCCAAATGACAGCAAATCCCTAAGTCCCTCTGATCAGTCCTCACTTCAGCTGGGGATAACCTCTGCAAAGCAAAACGCTAAGCAGCTCGAACCCCTGCCTAAGTCTTTTAAAAGGCTTTACAACGCTGCTAGGTACCAACAGCGGAAGCCCTTCTCAGGGCGCGCACCGCCAGGCTCAGCTCGCCCGCCACTCCCTGGCTTCGTGCAATCCTGATGCTTTTATGCACACATTTCTCTGCTTTTCCTCATTTCCCGAGAGCAGAGATGCTCTGGCTGCATCCCGTCATACAAGCTCCCCACCGTAGTGGGTGCTGAACCCACAGCCTTCACTCCGGCTCCTTCTCAGTCTCCTCCACCCAGTGATTGGGCCCAGAACAGCTTCCGGCCATCTCGTGGACTCTGAGCTAGCCGCATTCCTACACGGAGGCTTCATGCTGTGTAGCTATGGCTGGCAAGTGTAATAAGTTTTTTTTGTTGTTGTTGTTGTTGTTTTTTGTTTTTTTTTTTGTTTTTTTTTTTTTTTATTTTTTGTGAAATCCAGTGAGACATGAAGCAGAAGGCCAGGACTTGCAGCCGCGACAGGCTCCTACCTGCTACTCATCGTTGGCTTCCGGAGGTAAAGTCTTGGTTGTCTAGTTCCCCAGTCCTTTTATTTTTTTGTTTTTCGAGACAGGGTTTCTCTGTGTAGTCCTGGCTGTCCTGGAACTCACTCTGTAGACCAGGTTGGCGTCAAACTCAGAAATCTGCCTGCCTCTGCCTCCCAAGTGCTGGGATTAAAGGCATGCACCACCACCGCCCTGCCAAAAATCAGTTTTGGCATTAAAGTGGCGTAAGGGGAAAGGGCACAGTGATCTCGGTGCCTGTGAGAGGTCCTTCTGTCCATTTGGGTGGGAATTCCAGAGCCTGAGGAAGTAAAACATGAAATAACAAAAAAAAACCAAGCCTGGGAATACAGGCAATCCCAGGATTGGTAAGGCTGAAGCTGGAAGATTAAGCTTCAAAAGTGAGACCCAGTGTGTGATGGTTTGTATATGATTGGCCCATGAAGTGACCCTATTAGGAGGTGTGGCCTTGTTGGAGTAGGTGTGTCACTGTGGGTGTGCGCTTAAGACCCTCACCCTGGCTGCCTGGAAGTGAGTCTTCCACCAGCAGCCTTCAGATGAAGATGTAGAACTCTCAGCTCCTTCTGCACCATGCCTGCCTGGATGCTGCCATGTTTCTGCCTTGATGACAATGGACTGAACCTCTGAGCCTGTAAGCCAGCCCCAATTAAATGTTGTCTTTTATAAAACTTGCATTGGACATGGTGTCTGTTCACAGCAGTGAAACCCTAACTAAGACACAATGTTAAAAAGAGAGAGAGAGGCCGGCGGTGGTGGCACACGCCTGTAATCCTAGCACTTGGGAGGCAGAGGCAGGCAGACTTCTGAGTTTGAGGCCAGCCTGGTCTACAGAGTGAGTTCCAGGACAGCCAGAGCTACACAGAGAAACCCAGTCTCGAAACCCCCCCCCCAAAAAAAAAAGAGAGAGAGAGAGAGACTGAGACTGAGACTGACTATGGCGGGTGGTAACGAGCTTGGATACTTTTTGATATATTCCTAAGGGGTGCCATGTTTCTTTCATTCTGAGCACCACATATGTTGACAGTTCTGGTGAGGCGGTTTATTGGCCACAGCTCACATCTGCACCTTTACTCTGAATGGCCTCTGGAGAAGGAAACTCTCTTTGTTGGGGTTTTGGTTTTTTAGTTGATTTATTTATACAAATATTTTGCCCACATGCACACATGTGCACTAAGGGAACCACTGTTGCCCACAAAGGTCAGAAGAAACCCGCATATGGGAGTTACAGATGGCACTGAGTCACCATGTGGGAGCTGGGAATTGAACCCAGGTCCTCTGGAAGAGCAGCCAGTGCTCTTAACCACTGAGCCACCTCTCCAGCAGGAAACTGTCTCCTAAGCTCCCACCTTACGGGTCCTGTAGAGATGTGGAGGCCTGGACCTCACCTCAGTTTGGGACAGCTCAGAAGAGTTGTCCAACTCCAGTTCCCTGAGGGATTCACTGTGGCTTTATTGTCCCCTCACTAGGGGGTCACCTTCTCCCTCTGCCCAAGCCTTGGCTGCAACCCACAAGAATACCATGCCTCCAAAAACCTTCTATGAGTAAATCTCAGCTTTTGATTCAGAGAACACTTGTAGCCAGAAGCTCCTCCGCTGTGCCGAGTGAAACCCTCCCTACCTGTTGCTGGCGCCTGTGATTCCAGCACCTAAGTGACCGGCCAGGCAGAAGGATCACAAATTCAAGGCCAGCCTGGCCTACATAGTAAGACCATTTCTTGTTGGGCATGGTAGCATACACCTTTAATAACAACACTAGGAGGCAGAGGTAGGTGGGTCTCCGTGAGTTCGAGGTCAGCCTGGTCTACACAGTGAGTTTTTAAGACCACCAGGGCTATGTAGAGAGACCCTATCTCAGACAAACAAAAAAACGACAACAAAAAGACTCTCTCTCAAAATCCAACCAGCCAGCCAAACAAAAAAGCCTATTCATCCTGATCCTGACAGTAATTTCTGTATGTCTGACTCACTGATTATTACATATCAAGGCAAACCCTCCTTAGGAAGTCAGGCTCCACAGCTCTCTCATTTGTCTAAACTGAAATCACATGTTCACTTGATATTTGTTGTTGTTTCTCAGATGCTCATTGAATTTGTGTGTGTGTGTTATTTTTATTTCGAAACAAGGTCTTACTTTGTGGCCCAGGCTGGCCTCTAAATTGTTATAATCCTCCTACCTCAGACCCCCACGCCGCCCAGCCTACTTTGGCGCCTTATTAAGTTTTGTCTCTTCTATCAGAAGGAAGCACCACAGGCGTCAGTGGGCCGGGGGTTTTGTCTTAGCGTCCTGCTTAGCATCATGCACGGTCCTGATGGGCAAGGGATGCGACAAGCTGGCTATGAGTGAATGGAGCAGTGGATGCCTCTTGAACGAAGGGGCCCTGAGACCAATCCTGAGGGCTGGGCTGTAGCTTATGGTAGCATGCTTACCTAGCAAGTTCAAGGCTCCGTGTCTGAGCCCAGCAACTGCAACACTGTACCTGGCAATAGCTGTGAATTCTTCTTGGTTCAGTTTTTCTTGAACCGGATTTCTCATGTAGCCCAGGTTGGCCTGACAGTGCCCGAGCTGCTACGGTACCAAGTATCAGGCATAGGCCTGGGGGAATTGACAGAAAACATAGACTCGGGTCATTCAGTAAGGAGAATGCCAAAGCTTTACTGAGGGACCAGCCATATATACTAGAGGCCAGGAAGAACAACAGGAAAAAACAATCATAGCCATAGGTCAGGCACCTGGGAAGTCCCTACCACACTGGGCGGGGGAAACAGGAATCAAGCTGAGCTGCAGGATGTTCTGCTCTCCGGAAACCGGAAACCGGTGCAAACAGCTCAGCTGGGGGCGTTGAGCCAAGCTCACGGGTGCCCAACACTGGCCTCCAACTTTCTATGTAGCTAGGGATGACTCTGGATTCCTGATCTTCCTTTCTTTACCCCCCACATACCTGGATGGGAGTGGATGTTTCAAAGGGGAACGTTCAGTATCCCTTGCAAGCATTTATTCACTAATACCTTCCACACCGTGGTATAACAGACACTTCAGAACAATCAGAAAGGCCAACCTCTGCTCCCACGGTCCCCCTGAATGTAAGAAGTCAATTCTCTGCTTCAGGCAAGCTGCTGCAGTTCCTGCTCCGACTTTACTCCCATTCCTGACAAAATATCAAGTTTTTATGACTCACGTTGCATAAAATCTGAAGGTCACTGTTCCCTAAATAGAACGCTGAGTTTGAAAAAGCCCCAGTGTGTACTCTCCAGTGTCCACTCTTCTGATTACATTTCTCCAGAGTCACTGAAAACTAATATGTGTCAGTTCCACCCTGCGCATGTCCATGTCTGCCGGGCGCAGGCAGTGGCACCGCAGAGATACTAAGAATGAATGTCATCTGGGCATGGTGGCTCCTGGCTGTGATCAGAGAGCACTTGGGAGAATCATTGTCCAGCCTGAGCTACAGAGTGAGACCCTATCTCAAACAAAACAACGCAAACATAGAGGAGAAATGAAGACAGAGTGTCAAGATGACCGTGGCCGCATTTACTTGTGTCTAGCCTGTGTGGGGGAGGCTGGATCTGAGACCGCGTCACCATGATTCCCTGTGTGGTCGGGGGCATCCTCTGGTTGGAGGGTCAGTTAAGCTTGGTTAGTGTTTATACCAAACCAGACTGGCACGATATTTTAATCTTATCACACCCTTAACCTGAGTTTTGTTTGTTTATTTTAAGATTTATTTATTCATAAAACAAATATGAGTACGGTATTGCTGTGTTGCTCTCTTCAGACACACCAGAAGGGTGCATCAGATTTCATTACAGATGGCTGTGAGCCACCATGTGGTTGCTGGGAATTGAACTCAAGACCTCTGGAAGAGCAGTCAGCGCTCTTAACCGCAGAGCCATCTCTCTGGCATTTGTTTTAATAATCTATTTACTTTGATTTGATGTGCATTGGTGATTTTGCCTGCACTCATGTCTATGTGAGGGTGTCAGATCCCCTGGAACTCCAGTTACAGTTGTGAGCTGCCATGTCGGGGTTGGGAGTTGAACCCAGATCCTCTGGAAGAGAAGCCAGTGCTGTTGACTGCTGAGCCATCTCTCCATTGCTGAGGCTGTCCTTGAACTCTTGATCTGCCTCTTAAGTGCTAGAATTGCAAGATTATGTCACCATACCTAGCCTTTTTTTCCTGAGGTTCTTTGTTTCTTCTTCTTCTTCTTCTTCTTCTTCTTCTTCTTCTTCTTCTTCTTCTTCCTTTATAAATTATAGCAGTAGGAGCAGCCAAGGTAGAAGGATCCCAGATTCAAAATCACCCTGTACTACATGCCTAATTGTTGAGGAGAGGGAGAGGAAAAGGACGGGAGAGGAAGGGGGATGACTTATAATGTATACACAACATACTCAGCCAACCAGGAACAGAGAATTCAGAGACAGGGGATCAGCTATCTGTGTGTTTTGGTGAAGCACGGTGGCTCTCTGGGAAGGGGTCTCATCAGTCAGGTCGTAGGCCAAGTCCTAGGTCAAACAAGGCCAGCTTTGCACGGCAGCACACAGCCCAAGGACCTGGGCCAGCGTTCCCACCTCCTGCGTTCTGGGCTGGGCTCCTCCGTGGGTGGCACACAAGCGAGTGACTGACTCGGGCCTCGGCCACCCTCTCTCCTCTTGTGCTGCAGCCCACACGTGCTGGCCCCTCCACTTGCCTTCCTTCTGGGCACAGGGAGCCTTTGAGTTTGGTTTTGTGTGTGTGTGTGTGTGTGTGTGTGTAGGGTGGTGTATATGTGCCCATCAGCGCACTGTTTGCAGAGGTCATTCCATTGACTGTGTCAGTACTTAGAACTCAGGTTGTCGGGCTTGGTGGCACATACCTCTATCAGTGGAGTCATCTCGCTGGCCCAACCTTCTGAGTTTTGCTGAGCCCTTTCGGCCATTAAAAATGAGGCATTGCGAGCCGGGCGTGGTGGCGCACGCCTGTAATCCCAGCACTTGGGAGGTAGAGGCAGGCGGATTTCTGAGTTCGAGGCCAGCCTGGTCTACAGTGTGAGTTCCAGGACAGCCAGGACCACACAGAGAAACCCTGTCTCAAAAAAAAAAAAAAAAAAAAAAAAAAAAAAAAAATGAGGCATTGCAGCTGGGTGTAGTGACACATGCCTTTAAATCCTAGCACCCAAAAGCCAGAGGTAGACAGATCTCTATGAGTTTGAGGTCAGCCTGGTCTACCAAGAGAATTCTAGGACAACTCACAACTACACAGAGGGACCCTGTCTCAAAAATAAACAAACAAATAAAATAGATAAAACAAAACAAAACAGAAGGCATCATGGGAGTATCTTCGTTAGGGTTCCTATTGCTGTGATGAAACACCATGACCAAAGCAACTTGGGGAGGAAAGGGTTTATTTCACCCACAGTTCCACTTACCCAACAGTTTATCATCAAAGGCAGCGAGGGCGGGAGCCTGGAGGCAGGAGCCAGTGCAGAGGCCATGGAGGTGTGCTGCTGACTGTCTGGCTTGCTCCCCGTGGCTTGCTCAGTCTGCCCAGGAGTGACACCACCCCCAAAGTGAGTGCTCTTGCTGAGAGCCCTGGGGTTCCCCACTTGTGAATTCCACCCAGGGTGAGGCCTCCACAGCAGTCTGCACTGCTTGCCCACCACGCTCTGGACTCGTTCCTCTCCTCTGGCTCCCTCACCAGAGGTCGTGTGCTGGCTAGTTTTATGTCAGATGGACACAAGCTGAAGTCATCTGACAGGGGAGCCTCAATTGAGAAAATACCCCCCCATAAGATTGGGATTGTAGGGCTGGAGAGATGGCTCAGCGGTTAAGAGCACTGACTGCTCTTCCGAAGGTCCAGAGTTCAAATCCCAGCAGCCACATGGTGGCTCACAGCCATCCTAACAGGATCTGACATCCTCTTCTGGAGTGTCTGAAGACAGCCACAGTGTACTCACATATAACAAGATTGGGATTGTAGGGGCTGAAGATATGGCTCAGTGGTTAAGAGCACTGGCTGCCCTTCCACTGGTCCTGAGTTCATTCCCAGCAACCACACGGTGGCTCACAACCATCTGTTGTGGGATCTGATTCCCTCTTCTGGTGTGTCTGAAGATAGCAACAATATATTAATAGAAATAAATAATTCTTTAAAAAAAGAAAAAGAAAAAAGATCAGGGTTGTAGGTAAACCTGTAGGACATTTTTCTCATTTAATGATGGATTGGTGAGGGTCCAGCCTACTACAGGTGGTTTCATCCCTGGGCCGGTGGTCCTGGGTCTATAAGAAAGCAGGCCAACCAAACTGGGGAGGGCAAGCCAGTAAGGAGCACCTCTCGATGGCCTCTGTATCAGCTCCTGCCTCCAGGTTCCTGCCCTGACTTCCTTTGGTGAAGAACAGTGATACGGAATTGTAAGCTGAATAAACTCTTTCCCCCCCAATTTGCTTTTTGGTCATCGCATTTCCTCCCAGCGATTGAAACCCTGACTAATGACCTGTGGGGTTGCAGGATCTTTGTTGTCCAGTTAATACAATGGCTCATATCTTAGGGTTTCCTTTGCTGCAATAAACACTCTGGACAAAAGCAACCTGGGAAGGAAATAGTTTATTTCCGTTTATAGCTCCATATCACAGGCCACCAGCAAAGGAATCCAGGACGGGAACCTGGAGGCAGAACAGGAACGGAAGCCATGGAGGGGTGCTGCTTACTGCTTGCTCCCCATGGCTTGCTCAGCCTGCTTTCTTGTAATATCCCAGTTCACAAGCCCAGGGGCGGCACTACCCACACTGAGCTGGGCCCTTCCATAGCCCCCATAAATCAAGAAAATGCCTTGCAGGCTTACCCACAGGCCAAGCTGGTGGGGGCGTTTGCTCATTTGAGGAAAACGGCACGTTTGGCTGCTTTCGTTCTGGCGTGTATATTCTCAGGGCAGGGCGCGGGATGTCGTACCACAGAGGCGCAGCTCGCGGCTCGTGTCTACAACACGGAAGATGGGGAGCTTCCGAGCTGCATAGCTCAATCAGGGTCCTGAGCAGGCCGAGATGGGACTTGCTCTCACAGGCTCAGGCCAGTGAGATGAAGGCTGCTCACGTCTCTAAGACAGCGTGCTCGCCTCAGTTCCCTTCCCCAGCCGCTTCTTGTCCAGTTTCCCTTCTCTCCCTCCTTCTCCTCCTTCTCTCTCCTCCTTCCTGCTTCGTATCCAGTTTTTTATGGTCATATATCATACTAGTATTTCTCACCTGGACCCAAAGACCTAAAAGGAAAAAAAAGACACTGAGAGTAAGAAGTAAAAGTAGAGGGCCCAAGAAAGGAAGAGGAAGAGGAAGAGGAAGAGGAAGAAAGTGTGGAAGTCAGTGCAGAAGAACAGCTTTTGCTTACCGTAATTGGAAAAGAAAATAAAAGGGTTGGGATGGAGAGATGCCTTGATCTAGGTCAGATGGCGAGCCTCCCACGCCCCAACACAAAACAGAAAATGCCAACAGTTGGCCGAGACACGAAGAAACATGTGTGGAAACAGAAATGTGGAAGAGGGTTCAGAGGTGCCTTAAAGGCTAAGAATTATGACCCAAAGTCTCCCCACACCCTTACTAAGCACACTCGTAAGAAAATCAAAGTAACCCTTCGAACAGCCCCCCCCACACACACACACATGAATGTTCATAGTGCCTCTACACACAATACCCAGAGGGGCTCTCGACAGGTGAATGGAGACATTCAGACAATGGGGTGCAAAAACAGCCACACATGGGAGGAAAATCCACGTTCTGATTTGGATCTGAACTGTGCCCCGATGGCTCGTGTGGTAACGACAAGCCGCCAGCTGGTGGGCTTTGGGGGAATGATTGGCTCACGAGGGCACTAATATAATCAAGAGGTCAGTCCCTGGAAGGCTTATGATTTAAAGGCTTTATTAGGGAGTGGTGGGACGAGGGACTGGGCCAGCTCAGAGGAGTAGGACAATGAAGGATGCTGCTGGTGCCCAGCTGCTGTCTTCCCCTCCTTCCTCCTTCTCCCCCTCTTCCTCCTCCTTCCCTTCTCGTTCCTCCCCTCCCTCCTGCCCCTCCCTTCATGCTCGTCCCCCTCTTCTTCCAACCCACCCCCACCCCTTTCCTCACGTCCTGACCTCTGCGAGCAGCTGTGTGATGCTCTTGGCCTTACGCACGAACAAGCCTGCTCTTCAAGGTGTGTATTTTCTCAGAGAGGCATCCTTGTCGCACCACCACCGGGACAATTCGCCGGGAAGGAGTTCCATTCCATTCTATGACATTTTCCTCAGTGTCAAGGACATGTGGCAGGAGTTTAGAAAGTCCACATTTTTGTGCCATCCTTGGAACCAATAGATTAGATAAGCAGCTTTCTTCTAGGGCTTGGTGGTTTCTCCTCCAGCATGCTATTCAGGAATATTTCCTGTCCACAGCCACTTTTTCTCAGCACACAGAATTGGGTGAGGTGCTGTCTAACTCAGTCTAGATCTAGGGTGTTTGCACTGCAGACTCTTGCTACAGAAGGGATTGGCCAAGAAGTCTTGGAACCATGGTGTGGACCTTGACCAGGCCATCAGGTCCCGTTCCTCTTCCCGGGGGGGTGACCTGTCCACAGCCAGTGCAATGCAGCTCTAGGCCCTGCAGGCCAGTGGAGTAGAAAGCAGCATGTCCAGGTTCTCATGTCCCCTGTGGCTGTGTACCAAGGGACCCACATGGCCCCTGAGTTTATCCAACATGCAGGGACTGACCAAGGGGCAGATGGTCTGCGACTGGGACCCATCAAGGCAGACCAGGAAGTTTCCAGTAAGAACTTGACTACTACGGATAACCAGCGCCACAGCTCTACCATACAGTCTGCAAGGCCTGAGGACACCCTCTGTCTAAAGCTGGGTTGGGCCTGAGGACGGGGCGACCTGGCACACCTTCCATTAAAATGGAACAGAGAGGGTCATCCTGACCCTAAACATTAAGTAAGCTGAAAAGGGAGAATTCCTAAGACAGATCGACAAGGGAGAGAGCTTGGAGTGTGGACTCTGAGTGACGCAGGAATTTTCCATGACTCTGAAGACAGGAAGCCGGCCACCCTACAGCATGTGGTCTGGCTGTTCCGAGCACACAATCTAACAAATGGACTGTGGGTGCCAAGGAGTCCGTGGGACACCAGAGCGGTGACGTTCCAGGGGGCTGGTCCACACCCCTGCCCCTGGAAGCAAGGCTGGAGGACAGGGAAGACGCTCAGGCCTGAGCGCACCGGGCTAGAGAACTCACAAAGGGCAGAAATTGTTTCAGATCAGGCTGAGCACCTCTGCTCCAAAAATAACAACTGTGTCCCGAGGGCAGGAGAGCCATCCAAGCCCTTCCATATCAAGGCTAAAGGAGCTTAAAACAAAGCCGTGCAGTGTGATGGAACAGAGGAGGGGAAAAGAGAGAGAGAGAGAGAGGTCCCCCCCCCAAACAAACCTCTCTCACACTGTCAAAACATGGTTGTGACGGCCTGTCAGCCCCTGACTACTTCCCAGAGCAGATATGGCTCCGAAAATTCTGTGATGAACTTGTGGCAACCCTTTGGCTGAGCCTGCTGAGCTTCAGACAATCACCTCAGAGACCCCCTCAGAGAGTCTCAGCACCCGCCATCGCCATCAGTGCTGATGCTGCGGGAGGGACGGGAATGTGTTGTTTTCTTTTCTTTTCTTTTCTCTCCTCTCCTCTCCTCTCCTCTCCTCTCCTCTCCTCTCCTCTCCTCTCCTCTCCTCTCCTCTCCTCTCCTCTCCTCTCCTCTCCTCTCCTCTCCTCTCCTCTCCTCTCCTCTTCTCTCTCTCTTTCTTTCTTTCTTTCTTTCTTTTTGGTGTTTTTGTTGTTTTTTGTTTTGTTTTTTTGAGACAGGGTTTCTCTGTGTAACACTGGTTGTTCTGGAACTCACTCTGTAGACCAGGCTGGACTTGAACTCAGAAATCCTCCTGCCTCTGCCTCCCAAATGCTGGGATTAAAGGTGTGCGCCACCACCACTCGGATATTTTCTTCCTTTTTTAACATTTTTTTTGTTTTGTTTTGTTTTTTGGTTTTTTGAGACAGGGTCTCTCTGTGTAACACTGGCTGTTCTGGAACTCACTCTTGTAGACCAGGCTGGCCTCGAACTCAGAAATCCGCCTGCCTCTGCCTCCCAAGTGCTGGGATTACAGGCGTGAGCCACCACGCCCGGCATTTTCTTTCTTTTTTAAAGTAGGGTTTTAGCCAGGAAGTGGTGTCCATACCTTTCATCTCAGCACTGGGGAGGCATCAGTTTAAGACCAGCCTGGTCTACAGAGCGAGTTCTAGAACAGCCAGTGCTACACAGAGAGACCCTGTCTTGAAAAACAAAAATAAATAAATAATAAAATAGTGTTTTAAGAAGTGTGCGTGTGCCAGGCGGTGGTGGCACATGCCTTTAATCCCAGCACTTGGGAGGCAGAGGCAGGCGGATTTCTGAGTTC
Organism: Apodemus agrarius; assembly: GCA_964023405.1. Taxonomy (NCBI): domain Eukaryota; kingdom Metazoa; phylum Chordata; class Mammalia; order Rodentia; family Muridae; genus Apodemus; species Apodemus agrarius. The sequence continues at coordinate 99,349,547 of OZ030012.1, forward strand.
GAGGCCAGCCTGGTCTACAGAGTGAGTCCTAGGACAGCCAGGGCTACACAGAGAAATCCTGTCTTGAAAAAGAAAAAAAGCAAACAACAACAACAAAAAAGAGAGTGTGTGTGTGTGTGTGTGTCTGTGTGTGAGTGTGTGTAGGTATATGTGTGTGTTTGTGTGTCTGTATATGTTTGTGAGTATGTGTGTGTCTGTGTGTGTATGTGTTTGTGTGTGTCTGTGTGTCTGTGTATGTGTGTGTGTATGTGTCTGTGTGTGTGTCTGAGTGTGTGTGTGTGTATCTGAGTGTGTAGGTGTTGCAGGGTCCAGAAGAGGGTATTGGATCCCCTGGAGCTGGAGTTACAGGGTGCTGGGAACGGAACTTACGTCCTCTGGATAATCAGCAAGAGTTGCTTTTGCCCACTCTCCAGCTCTTTTGTTATTAATGTATTATCCCAGATCCCTGTTTCTGAATAGTGAAAACTCAGTTTAAGAATGTAATCCATTGAGGAAACCCCCTTTCCCATGATTCTTAGGAGTGCAACAGCAACCCACAGGGCAGAACTTTGAGGAAAAAGTAGCATCACCGCCACCACTCAGACCTCAGTGGAAAAATACCTCGCTGGTGGGGGGCTGTGCTGTGGGCTTCTGTGGGTCCTTTTAAAATCTGACGCATTTACCTTAGGACTCTTTGATGGCGTAATCGTTTCCTCTGACTAAAACCTTCCATCTTGGAGGAAAACTTAAGTAACGCGAAGTAAAAGGGAAGTAAAACAAGAGGGTATTTTAGGACAGGGTATTTACAAGGAAGTGAGAAGAGGAGATACAATATTCCCATACTCCAGAGAGGATACCCCTAAATGACTCAAACTAGTTTCAGGAAGTCCCTGACTCTGATCAGATTCACTTGGTCTATCCTTCCACAAAAGTACACAGGCAATCCAAAACTACTCTGGGCACTGAACTCACAGAGATCTCCCTGCCTCTGCCTCTGCCTCTGCAGTGCTGGATTAAAGGCCTGCACTATTAATGCCCAGCTCGGAATGCAACACTTTCAGGGCGGGGGCAGGAAGAGAGAAAAGCTGCAGGGACAGCAGACCCTTCATCAGCAGGCAGGTGAAGGAGGAGGTAGAGGAGATGTGGGGGAGTGAGAAAACAAGCGGTGGTTCCTAATGCAAGCAGAAGCTAGTGTTGGATGAGGGGAGCAGGGCCCGAATTAAAAAAAATAAAATAAAAAAAAAGACTCCAGGATCCAGGGGAGGAGGAGGGCTCCTCTGCGGTCACATGGGGAAAAGAGGGGGGAGTCTGGTTATAAAGGTTAGATGACTGGGAACTCAATTATGGGAAAAACCATGATACAGTGCGCTTAAAAGCTATTATACAGTCAGGCAATGAGCAATAACAGGGAAGAGCAATAACACTCCAGTCCGCGGGGAATGCCAGTTTAAAACTAAGTGTTTTCCTGTTAACTGCGAGCATTGTCTGATTCACGCGCTCGCTTGTTAAATGCCTCGTAGCCCTGGCATGGCCGCGGTCTGTGCGAGCCGTTACTGCACATAACAAAAAACTGAGACCAGGAAAAAAAAAATTAGCCTTAGCCTCAGCCTAGGAACTCAGCGTCTCGCTTTTCAATCCTGGCTCCTTTCGCGGCGCACCCTCCCTGGCAGAGAGCGGGCTGGAGATAACGGAGTCCAGTGTGACACCAGGAAAGGAGCCGCGGTTGCGTTTGTAAGCGGTGCGGCGTGCGGGCGCCCACGGAAAAGCAGCGCTTTCATCGGAGGCCCAAGGTACGGTGGCACGGAGGTCACAGCGACGGTCTCTGCGCAGCTAAAGAAAAAGCCTTGCCGTAGGAAGCCTGACCTATTGATTGGCAATTCATACGGAGACTAGGAGAATAAGAAACTAGGCTCTTTAAAAGCTCACGCGTGGGGCTCAGCGGTTAAGAGCGCTGACTGCTCTTCAGAGGTCCCGAGAGTCCGGTTCCCAGCAACCACATGGTGATCACGGCCATCTGAAATGGGATCTGATGATGCCCTCTTCTGGTGTGTCTGAAGATGGCACGGTGTGCTCCTATACATAAAATAAACAAGTAAAAAATTTAAAAAGCTCGCAGGTCCCCAGAAGCAAGAGCAAACCTGCAGCTCCGTTCAATGTTTCTTATTTCTACCATAAATTACATTTATAACTAAACGTTGACCTTTAGGATCTACAGTCTGGCAAAACATTATTATTGTCCTTTCTGAATGAAGCTCTAATTATTTAGACGGTGACCATACATCAGTACCAAGGAGTGTGCTTGATGACAACGATGATGATGTTGTTATTATTATTAATTTGTTTTTTGAGACAAGGTCCTGCTACACAGCCCTGGCTGTTCTTACACCACATAGAGTAGGCTGGTCTTGAACTTAAAGAGATTTAGCCGGCCTAGTGCTGGGACTAAGGGTATGAACCATAGGCCCAGTCTGGAATGTGATTCCTAGCAAAACCCCGCAAGAGCTGAGAGAAACTGGGTGTGGTGGTGGTGCACACCCTGATCTCGGCCCTTGGGAGGCAGAGACAGGTGGATCTCTGTGAGTTTGACGTCAGTTACAGCTACACCTGGAGACCCTGTATAAAGAACAAAAAGTAAAAATAAAAGCTGAGAGAGTGGTTGGTATATTGGAAGGAGACAGCACATACATCCTGAAGGAGTCCTCTGAGGAGCAAGCCCTGGGAAGTGTGGAATCTAAAGTGAGTCGTGTATATTCACAGAGCGGGACTTCGGGGTTCTGTTGCAGCTCAGGACAGGAAGCGATCAGGAGAAACGTAAACATCGCCATGTTAGCAGAGGAACAGCAAAATCAACTCCACGGGACACGTATTTCATCTGTGGGGGGCCCTGGGGACCCAGGGGACCTGTGTGGGAGAAAGCCTTGTGGTCCTAGGAATGAAACAAGAAGACCGGAATTCAGTTTATTTTTTAGTAGGATACCAAGCACTTTGTACTCTGGGATGGAGAGGTATGAAGGGTTTGCTACACATTTTAGCAAGTCAGCTTTGCAAAAGTCTGGATTTAGAATCATCTAGGAAGCAACGTCTCTGAGAACCTGTGTGAGGGGGTTTTTAAAAAGCTCTGAGGAGCCGGGTGTGGTGGCGCACGCCTGTAATCCCAGCACTTGGGAGGCAGAGGCAGGCGGATTTCTGAGTTCGAGGCCAGCCTGGTCTACAGAGTGAGTTCCAGGACAGCCCGAACTACACAGAGAAACCCTGTCTCAAAAAAAAAAAAAAAAAAAAAAAAAAAAGCTCTGAGGAGGGAAAACTCGCCCTGACTGTGTGAGTGGCTCCGTCCCACAGACTAGGGCCCCAGACTGAAAAAACATGAGAAGCTGAGCGGGGCAGCCACAGTAGACACCTGTCCCACTTGCAGAGTGATGTGACCAGCTGTGTCACCTGACCAGCTGTGTCACTGTAGTGCTGGGGGAAATATTGGTCATTCTCCATAAAAACAGACAGGAGCCAATTTGATGCAATTCACAGCACGGTCTTTATTCTACTCAAGCTAGCTGATCTTCCTGCCCGCGCTCCCCCCCCGCCCCTCCCCCCCACCATGCACTGTCGTCATGCAGAATGGTTTTGGAGTCCTATCCTAAACTTAATTTCTATTTCCCTCTGCATTGGTGGTCATTAGGCAGGGGGTGGGCTTGTAACCTGGGGGTGCAGGTTTGTTGGGGGACATGACCTGGAGATGCTGGTCTTGTTGAGGGTGTAACCTGGAGATGCTGGTTTTGTTGGGGATTAGCCTAGAGACTGGAGCTAGGCTCGGGTTTTGTTGGGGGGCGACTTGGAAACTAATGCTAGATGCCAGCCTGTTGGTTTACCTGAGTTCAAACTTAGGTCAGGTTCTCTGTACCGGAGTCTGCCTCTCATCATGTGACCAGCTGCCTCGTGCGCCTGCTGCCACCCACGCCACCCACCGTGTCTTGTCACACTGTGTCTTCAGACTTTGAACTCAAACCAGCTCTTCCTTTCTTTATCTTGTTTTTTTTCTGGGGGGGGGGATTGGGGGGTAGGGGTGGGGGGGTGGATGGTTTTTCGAGACAAGGTTTTCCCCGTGCAGCCATGGCTGTCCTAGAACTCACTCTGCAGACCAGGTTGGCCTCAAATTCACAGAGACCCACCTGACTCAACCTCCTTAGTGCTGAGAGTAAAGGTGTGCACCACCACTGCCTCCTCATTCCCCCCCTCCCCCAATTCTTCCTTTCTTAAAACTAACCAACAAATACAAAGAGAACTTAAGGGCGGAGGCTACAGATGAGTGCCAGTGAGCTTACGGACTTCCATGAGGCTCTGGCTAGAACCCAGCACTTCCCTGGGGCAGGGCGGGATGGGGGGGAGGGCCGGGGGAAGAGATGAAGCACTAGCTATGCATGCTGGCTCACACCTATAGGTCCAGCACTTGGGAGGCTGACAAGAGGACAGCCTGGGGCTGGAGAGAGATGGCTCAGTGGTTAAGAGCACTGACTGCTCTTCCAAAGGTCCTGAGTTCAAATCCCAGCAACCACATGGTGGCTCACAACCATCTGTAATGAGATCTGACGCCCTCTTCTGGAGTCTCTGAAGACAGCTACAGTGTGCTTACATATAATAAATAAATAAATCTTAAAAAAAAAAAAAAAAAAAAAAAAAGAGGAAAGCCTGGGCAGCAGCCTGAGACTCTGTCCAAATAAATAAACCAAAACCCCCAAAAGTCAAAGGCACTCTAAGCCTATTGTTAGAGACTCCAGAGTACAGGGGCAAACGTCGGGCCACACCGACACTTGTCTGGCTTGAGTCCCTGAGACACATTCCCAAAGTCATAGGGCATGTGTAAAATAGTTCCCCCCAAGGAATGCCTCTTGCACCTCTTGCTTCTGGTCCCTTCTGATAAGCCTCTGGACGCGCAGAGCCTCTAACGAGCCCGCGGGGCTTTCTCAGATGGCCTCCACGGGGGACCAGAGCAGGACGGGGAAACACAATTATTCAGATTCAAGTGCTTCCTTGAAGAGCTGAGCATTAAGGCAAATGGCACACCGTGAACAGTTTCCCACACTTGCCTTTCAGCCAGCTTAAAGTGCCGGTGCTGGTGACTCTCTTCAGGAAACCACTTCTAAGCGTAAAAGCATTCTGGTTCACTACTTGTTTGTTTTTTCTATTATGAGGAACTGCACCCACTTGCTTGCTACACAAGTGCTCTGTCTCCGAGCTCCTCAAGTCTATGTTCTGTAGGGAAACATGCACAGGCTTTTAAGTGTACAGGACGCTGTGTTCGGGCAAATGTCGATACTCAGGACTCTGTCACCGGTGGAGCCAGGGCTTCCATCACGTGACGGGTGCATCCCCGGTCTGTTGTCTCTCCTGTTGCTGTTCATGGCTCACCCTGTGCCCGGGTTCACCGGTATTTTATACCATTCTTTGTCATCTGTGCTGACTCTAGTTTGGGGCTTATTCTAGTTGACAGTTGAAACTAACTAGGGCAGGGCTATCATTACTAATATAAACATGAGGCAAGGGTTTTGAGTGTCCCCTTGAGAGCCTTTTTGGGGTTACATGGTATTACTGCTTTTTGGCAAAGGCCTGTGGATAGAATCGCTGGGTCACAGAGCACATGTGCACCGAGTTCCCTTTTCCTTACATTATCTCATGTGTGTAGACTCCTGGCACGGCACACACATGGGAGCTAGAGGACAGGTAATGGCAGTTGCCTCTCTGCTCATTATGTGGGTCGTGGGGATCGAACTCAGGATGTCAGGTCTGGCAGCAAATGCCCTTTCCTGCTAACCACGCTATCTCACCAATCCCCATGTCAAGCTTTTCAAAAAACTCAGTTTTCAAAGTGGCTATTATACATTCCTTGTATGTTATCCAACACTATCACCAGTCTTCATACTAGAGCCTGTGTGTGTGTGGATAGGCAGGGGCATGCTGGTATTTCATTGTGATTTTAAAGTTTTATTTTTTGGTTTTTTATGACTTTTTAAGTGTTTGCCTGTGTATATGTGTGTGCACTAACCGCATGCATGCAGTACCCTTGCTGGCCAGAAGAGGGCATCAGATTCCCTCAGAACTGGAGTTACACATGGTTATTATATCATGTGTATAATAACCTGCTTCAAGGAACTAAACAGCCTCCTCTGCAAGTAGTGGGTGCCTCAGCCACCTAACTATAACTTTATAGTCTCAATTCAATCTTCTCAGGAGAAAATTTTGCACCTTTCCACGTCTCCTGTCCTTTTTTGGGGGGAAGAGTTGGGAGTAGGTTTCAGTATATAGCCCTGGAGAACTCTCACTACATAAACCCAGCTGCTCCTGGACGCCTAGATCCACCGGCCTCTGCTGGTTAAAGGCCTGTGCCCCCACGCCCACTTACACATTCCTTTACTGTGGAGTTGTCTCTAGGCACGGCATTTTATTCAAGGGTTATCGGAATTCCTATTGTAAGACACATCATAAAGGTCTACTAATTTTTTTTTCTTTTACAAGCCAGTATATCCAGAGCATAAAGATGCTGGTTCAGAGAAAAAGTGATCTTCCCAATTCTGAGTCAATGAAAACAGTCCACGAGGCACCGCCAGTGGAGCATTAGTGGTTGTTAGCTGGCTTTGACTGTTGTCTGCGCATTGGGAAGATGGCTCAGGGCTTTGGTGCCACATGGCCAGTCTGTAACCCACAACTTAACTGAACGCTAATTGTGGCGGTCAGGCCTGTGGGCTGATCTACAGCTACCCCAGCTGCTCTCCCCTTGTCCCCACCCCCAATCCACTGAGGAAACTGAAATAAAAACCAGAAACAAAACAAAACAAAACAAGCCATCTCTGGGGCCAGGTGTAGTTGTGGATATCTAAAACCCCAACATTTGGGAAGGCAGGAGGATCAGGAGCTCAAGGTCATCTTTGAGGACATAGTGAGTTCCAGGCCATCCTGAGCCTCCAGAAACATAGTCTCAAACAAACAAATCCCACCAAACAAAAAAAAAACAAACAAAACGGAAACCATGGGGGCTGGTGAGATGGCTCAGCGGTCAAGAGCATTGACTGCTCTTCGGAAGGTCCTGAGTTCAAATCCCAGCAACCACATGGCAGCTCACAACTATTCATAATGAGACCCGATGCCCTCTTCTGGTGTGTCTGAAGACAGCGACAGTGTACTTACATATAATAGTAAATAAATCTTTAAAAAATAAAAATTAAAAAATTCCCAGAAACCCACAAAGCACAGGGCTGAGAGCTCAGCAGGTAAAAGCACCAGCCACCAAGGCCTGCTGTTGATCTGACCTACATCCTAGAATCCTGGCCCTCCTGGACCAAGAGGGCAGACAGGGACAAGCTAGCCTGGAGCTGTCAGTGCAGCAGAAGCAACAAACCCCTGCCGGGCGGTGGTGGCACACACCTGTAATCCCAGCACTTGGGAGGCAGAGGCAGGCAGATTTCTAAGTTCGAGGCCAGCCTGGTCTACAGAGTGAGTTCCAGCTGTTTTCAGACACTCCAGAAGAGGGCGTCAGATATCATTATGGATGGTTGTGAGCCACCATGTGGTTGCTGGGATTTGAACTCAGGACCTTTGGAAGAGCAGTCAGTGCTCTTAACCACTGAGCCATCTCTCTGCCCCCAATAAAAAAGTTTAAGAGGAAAGAAAAAGTTACTTAGCTCAGTTCACAGTTCTAAGAGTGGACCCTCACTCAGGATTTCCGGTCAGGGCACCATGTGGACAGTGGCACAAAGCCAATAATCAAAAGGAGACAAAAAAAAGACCAGGTCCCTAGAACCCTAAGAAACTTCTAGAAGGCCCCACCTCTAAAGGTTCATGGCCCCTCCTGGGAACTTAGGGGCCAGGACTGAGAGAGGATCATCCGAAAGTCAAAGCCAGCTTGGTCTGCATACCACGTTCCAGGTCAGCCAGGCTCCATGACAAGGCCCCAGTCTCACAGCTAATCAATCAGTTACAGTAAAATATCTGGTACATTCTTTTATAAATGCTAAAATACTAATAAAGCAGGTTATCCCAACATCGCTATTTTTAATTTGATTCCTAAGCAAACTCACTGAAGGTTCCCCCCCTCCACCCACCCACCCCCACCCCCCGGGTTAGAGTGTGGTCCTCTCAAGAGTTGCTCTAAAGTCAGCGTGTCCTGATAAAACAGGCAGAACAAGAGGATGCCCCGTGCAATGGAAGCGGCTGACTTCACGGCATCATTGAAACACGAGTTCATCAGCTGACACGCGCTTGGCAGCACATCTCCGAAAAACAACTCCATCGCCACAGAGGTGGCTTTATTGTCCCACACAATGAGGAGCCCGGCGTGGGAAGTCAGGGCCGCTCCAGCAGGTCAGCAGTGCCATCCTGAGCCAGGCTCCCGGTTTCCTGGCTGGGCCTGGGCAGCATGAGGCCGTGTTCTTCAGGTCCTCTTTCCTGGCCCTGAGGGGATACCGTTCCTGAACAGGAATGGGGGTGGGGGTCATGAGGATCTTTGCTCAGACGTTGACTTGAGTGGGATGGGTCCTGGCGAGCTGCTTTCCAGGGGCCTCATGTGGCTGCCTGGCATGCACACACAGGCAAGTATTTTCCTCTTCTTAATACTCTTAACTATCCCAGTCCTTACCACCCCGGGGTTAGAGCTCAATGTGCGAATCCATCCATAATACAACAGTCTGGCTTTCCATTTTCATAGGTTTTTACTAAATTCTGTTTGTTGAGTGAGGCTGGCATGTATGTGGGGATCAGAGCACACCTGCAGGGGCCATTTCTTTCCTGTGTGGGGGTCTCAGGAATGAACCCAGATTTCCACCAGAGACTTGGTAAGAGGAGCCTTTACCTGCAGAGCCAGTAATGAGATCTGCTACCCTCTTCTGCTGTGTCCCGAAGATAGCTAGTGTACTCACATGCATACATAAAATCTTTAAAAACAAAAACCTTTAAAAAAAAGGCTCTCACTCCTGCCTACTTCTGTAGTATGGGCAAGCGGGTGACAGAAAGCAGCATCAGAAGGCAGAAGTGACAGTAGCAGCCAGAGAGAGAAGATACCAAGTAGGGAGACCACATCCCAGGCTGAAGGAGCCACTGAAAAAAAATGCAGGTTCTGATTGCTGGAAGAGCCCCTGAGAGCCTCGGGCCTTCGGGGCACAGGGACAGCTGACACCTAGTTGCTGCAATGCTGGCTGTTGTCTTCAGAGGCTGAGCAATCTTGGTACCTAGACCTACCTGCAAGCAGCCATGGCAGCCACTGCCAAGGGCTAAGGAATCCCAACTTGCCTGGCACATACGTGAGCCGCAGACTCTTGGACCACTAAGGGTTCTAAGGGGCCTGCCCGAGTTGTGGCAGAGGGCACCGCCTACCGCGGCTGTGGAACACCAGCACTGGGCGCTGTGTGCCCCCGTGCTTGCTATCCATCAGGAGCCCCTCAGCAGGGCAGCATGCATGCTAGGATAAACCTGGTAACAGCCTGGCACACAAAGTGGAGACAGGAGGACAGAACGTTCAAGGCCAGCTTGGGGTACACAGGACCCCGTCTCAAACACGTAAGGCTAAGGTTCTACAGAGATGGAGAGACTAAAACTAAACTGCCTTCTTCTAGACGGGGCTAGGGCTTCTCTGTGTAGCCCTGTCTGTCCTGGAACTCCCTCTATTGACCAGGCTGACCTCAAACTCCCAGATTCTCCTCCCTCTGCCTTGTGTGTCACCACACCTGGCCGCTAAACCTTCAACATGTATAAACCTTTTCTGAATATAAATCTAAAAATCATGTTACCTATTTGGGAAGTAGTTAAGGCCTAGCTGCATGTTACACCCATAATTTACTTGTTCCTCTGCCTTCTGCCTTTTTTTTCTTTTAAAAACAAAAACAAACAAACAAACCTGGGAACAGTTGGGGGGGGCTTTATCCCACAACAGAACACACTTGTATTAAAGCTTTCACCGATGCCAAAGCTCAGCAGCCCTTGCCAACACCAGACCCCTTAGTTATTATTATATATATATAATATTATATATATATTATTATACTGCTAACCAGACAGCTTCTAGCATCACCTAGGAGCCACGCTTTGGGACTCACCTGAGTGGGAAGTTTCTAGACGGGGCTAAGGCAGGAGCACCTACCCCAGCTGCAGCAGTAGCCTCCATGTGCTGGGGCTCTGTACTGGACACAAAGCAGAGAGCTTCTGAGTAACAGCACTCCTCTGCCTGCCATGGCAAACCGTCTCCTCAGATTGAGCCAAGATAAACCCTTCCTCACTGTGCTTTAAGTATGTATTTATGGGTCTGGCGAGATGGCTCAGAGGTTGAGAGCACTGACTGCTCTTCCGAAGGTCCTAAGTTCAGCAGCCACATGGTGGCTCAAAACCATCTGCAACGAGATCTGATGCCCTCTTGTGGAGTGTCAGAAGAAAGCTACAATGGCACTTACATATAATAAATAATAAATAAATCTTTAAAAAAAATTATGTAATTACACCGAGGAGAAAAGTAAAGAGTCCTGGGCTCTCAAACAATCCAGTGATGTTGGAACACCACATAGGGAAACTGAGGAATAGAGAGGGGGCAAACCTAAGTTAGTCCCCGTCAAGTCCCAGCTATTATTAAAAATATCAAACTATAGAAATATCTTCTCCCCGGGGGACATACTTTACTGTACAAAACCTAGCCGAGAGAAAGGATGTATGGGATACAGGCTTCGAGAGCAGGGAGAGTCTGGGGCCAGGGTGATTTACAGACCATGCCAAAGCGCTGGCGTCACTTCACACAAACATCCACCATTTTCAGGGTTTTGGCACACCATTAAAGTGTTTAGTACAGAACAGTTTAGAATACAAACATTTCGACTTTACGCGATATGTACATTCTTTATATCCGAATCTGTAACCTTTTCCCATGGTTTATAACTGGGTCTCTCTATATAAGCAATGGCTGTGATCCTCCTGTCTCAGCCTCCCAAGTGCTATTTTTCACAGAGCAACACTTAAGCTCTCCAGAGCCTTCTTTAGAGGATAGCAGTCACATGGGCAGTAAGTGCCAGGCGCTGAGTTCAGTCCCCAGCACATAAAGAACCTTACCTTTTAAGGGCATCCTTTCATTCCTTTGCCATTCTGGAGTCTCTAAGAGGCTGTGGCAGTAACGTATGAGCAGCCCTGTCAGAGGCTCTCACTCTCATCTGCTGTCCCAAGGAGGCCAGTCCCACCTCCCCAGACAAGTTTTAAAAGTGTGAGCATTTTCAGACTGGACGGTGGGGAGAGCTGGGAGCTGGGCAGCTTATGATGGTGGGGACCGGGTGACACACAGCTCACGTCACACACCACTGTATGGCAGGAAACTGTTTATGACGAATGTAAGAACCTAACTGCTGTTTATAGATAGTTTTTTTTTTTTTGCCTCTGCCTCCCAAGTGCTGGGATTAAAGGTATGTGTCACCACTGCCTGGCCTATTTTATAGTTTTAAGATAATATTTACTAATATGTAATTAAAGACATTATATATCATTTAATTACTTGGAAGGAAAACCCAGCTTACTGGTTCTGGAACCCACACTAAAGTGCGGCCTCTGCATGTGTTTCCTGATGAGACAGTGTGCACGGAACTATGGGATGGCTGTGCAGATGAGGGGTATCATGCCAACAAAGGGGGCGGGAGCAGAACTACGCTTGTTTCACTCCCTCATCTCTACCCTCAGATCCTGACATGTAGCATAAACAGGGCTTTGTTAGTTTCACTGGGTGGAACACCAACTCATGACCTGTCAGAGCCACCTAAGGAACATGACGGGAGACTACTTCTACAGTCACTGCCAAGCCAAACACTGGACCGCACTCTGTCAAGTTAATTACACAATGATAGACACAGTCAAATAACCAAAAACATTTGTATACTTTTTAGTACCTAGAAAATTTAGAAAATATTTACCTGTACTTTTTGTTTGTTTTTCTATATTTTTTGTTTATACTCGTACTCTTTTAGTTGGTCTAACAGAAGCAAAAATCTCAGAGAAACCAGATAAACAAGAACGCAGCTCAGAACGCAGCTCAACCGACGAGGCAGTGGCACACACCTGTGACACAGTGCTTGGGAGGTTGGACCAACCCCATTCACTCTCGGTCCAGCCAGGGCTACAGTGAGACTCGGTCTCAAACGTTTTTGAATTCATTTTGATTCTAAACACATTTCGAAGAAAATTTCTTAGAGCATCTATGAGTATTTGTCCACATATACGTGTATCTTCATGTTTCTACGGCACTCTGTACATGTAATACCCACAGAAACCCAGAAGATGTTGGAATCCTTGGAACTGGAGTTACAGTTTTGAGGGGCGAGGAGAGTGATGGAAACCAATCTGGGTCCTCTGCAGGAGCAGCAAGTGCTTGGAAATTACTAAGCCATCTTCCCACCCCTGATTTTTTTTTTCAGGATTGGGCTGCCACGCCGTTTTTTCACATGAGTTCTAGGGACCGGAAGTGTAGTCTTCTGACTCACATAGTATTTTACACACTGAGACATCTTCCCAGCCCTTCTGAAGAGTTTGACAAAATTATGTTTGATGTTTCCAAGTAATTTTTACTGCCAAATAAAGTGAATATTATTTTTTTCAAATTATTTACCTGACAGATTAGTTTAATGAGTTTAAGAGTATAGATCAAACTTTAATAACTCAAAGCACAATATTGTATTTGTTAAAACATTGCATCCTGAACTCTAGTGTTATACTAGTAAGCATTTTCCCACTAATATTTTGATTCCTAGAAATAGCACCACTTCTGTAGAACTAATGGTTGAACAGGGAGGTGAGGGCAGGCCCAGCTTCCTGGCCAAGGCGGAGATGGAGAGTCGAGACAGAGCCTGCTCACCTGCCGGCCACACTGTATTACCCTCTGCACTGAGCTGCAGGGCTGCCTCTCTCACCTCTCTCCCAACAACAAAAAGGATTAGGAGCAGAGGGCAGGAGTCGGCTTTGCAATGTATTTTATTTGTTACTGTAACATTCTTTTATTTATTTTTTAACCCTCAAGCATAAACACAAACAATGTTCTTCTGTGAGAACATGGTGTGAACACAGCCATTGTGTACTGACAGATGAACAACAAAGATCAATTTCTGCTGTCTCTCTCCTCTAGCTCTTCTAAGCGGTCCATATCACACACATACCACAGAGGTAGGAAAAGCCATTTTTAATAAATTACCTTCGTAATTGTAGAGAATTTCCAAAAATTAAACAGACAAAATGATAAAGGTTGGGTGAGTCTCAAAGGCCGCACAGCATCCTCTCTAGCTGAAGGATGAATTCCTTGGAGTGTCTAGTCTTTGTCCAGTAACTGGATGGAAAGGTTGTCCAGGGTCACCAGCCACACCAGGCCAGCCTGTGCCACCTCTCACTTGCCGATTCTTTGGACCACCCAGTCCTGCTGGCACAGAGGGCAGCGGTTGTTCTGTTTCACCCACAGGGACATGCAGCAGTTGTGGAACGAATGGTTACATTCTCCCCAGACCACTGTAAGAGAGAGCCAGGCTGAGTGGGACCATGCCCGTGCCTGTGATCTGAGCACTAGGCACTAGGCGAGGGGCCCAGTCCCAGGCCACTTGTTACAAATCAAGATCTGTATCAAAATCAGACAATGAAACAAATGTACAAACAAATCATCTGACACAATACAGTTCAATTTAAATAGCTAAATTCAAGGGGACAGGATGTTAGGAAGGGACACACAGAGGTGGATGTCAGGGGGTGGTAGGGGAGAGCAGGGGGTGGGCAAAATCAACACACGTTATTGTTTATATGAATTATCAAAACAAAAATTATAAATATTCTAAAACTTTAAATTACTAAGTTCAAAATAATAGTTTAAAAACCAAGAGAATAGTCATGACTCAGAATCCTGAAAAAAGTTGGGTAAGTGATCAAAACATGTTTTTTTCTATTTATAAAAATATTTAATTTAAGAAATGTGCCACTGTGTTTAGGGGTGAAGCCACAACCCTAGCTTTTAAAGAGCTCCACCAACTATCTTAAATTAGGAGACTGAAGGACCTGAACCTACTAGAATCCCAGTCCTCCTCAGTCATGGGGCAACCTTGGGGATCTTCTGTGCTTTTTTTTAATTGAAAAAGATCCTTCCTGGTTTTTATTTATCAAAATACAATGCTTACGACTTAAGAGTTGGCTGTTATAAACAGATGGCAGGCATGGATCAGCAGCAGCGGACACCCAGGGAGCTGTGCTAGAAGTGACCAGTCATGCTAAGCCATCCAGCTGGGTGTGGTCACACACTAGAACCCCAGAATTTGGAAGGTGGTGGGAGAGAATCACTGAACGGCCAGCCTTGTCTGCACAGTAAGTTCTAAGTCAGGGCCACACAATGAGACCAAAACCCAAAACCAGCTAATCATACCAAAAGTATGACTAACTGCCAGCAAGCGGAGCGGAGCTTCATCTCCTGGTTAGATCCGCAGTGGCTGGAGAGGGAGAGTTCTTTGCGGAGACAGACAGAGCCTTGCTATATATGGCCCAGAACTCACTGTGCTGGCCACGGTAACGGCCCTGGCTGAGCCTTGCAGGGTGCTGGGATTACAGATGCAAGCCACCAAGCTCAGGTCTGGAAATGTTTCTTCCTTCCCTCCTTTTCACTGTGTTTTTGAGACAGGGTTTCACTGCACAGCTGACAGGCTGGAATTTGCTATGATAGACCAGGCTGGTGTCCAAGATGCAGTGATGCTCCTGCCTCTACTTGGGGTACAGGTATGTGGCATCAGTCCTGGTTTAGCAGTTTTCTTAATAGGAAATCGTATTTCTTTCTGTTTAGCAAAATATTTATCATGACCATGAATAGAATATATAACCAAGTCTTAATTAAAACAATAAAGGAATTTTCAAATGTATTTTAAGGATCTTCTGATCTAAACATTTTATTATTTATTAAAAAGATTTTACCCAGCACTTGGGAGGCAGAGGCAGGCGGATTTCTGAGTTCGAGGCCAGCCTGGTCTACAGAGTGAGTTCCAGGACAGCCAGAGCTACACAGAGAAACCCTGTCTCAAAAAACAAAACAAAACAAAACAAAACAAAACAAAAAAAAAAAGATATCTTATAGCCAGGCGGTGGTGGTGTACACCTGTACTCCCAGCACTTAGGAGGCAGAGGCAGGCGGATTTCTAAGTTCAAGGCCAGTCTGGTTTACAGAGTGAGTTCCAGGACAGCCAGGGCTACACAGAAAAACCCTGTCTCAAAAAAACCAAAAACCAAAATCCCACCCCCCCAAAAAAGATATTTTACCATGGGTCTTCTGTTAGAAGACGTCCTTTTAGTTTTAATCTTGATTTTGTTTGTAACTATTTTATAATTATGTGTATATGATGGGGGTGGGAGATACATGCCACAGCTTCACTGGGAGGGCAGAGACCTCTGCAGAGTCATCTCTCTCTTGAAATGGTTCCAGAGATGGAATCTGGCTCATCAGGCCTGAGAGGCACCTTCACTTACTGAGCCGTCTCAACAGCTCCTAACTGCCCCGAACAGTTTACATTTTATAGTCATAACTCATCACTGCTTTGTGGTTTATTTTCTATGTACCAACAAGGCCATCCTCCCCCCCCCCCCCCCCCGGTCCCTCTCAATACACAGCAAAAGCTGGCCTCAACCTCTCTACTTCTGGATTTACAGGCCTGGGGTACCACTGCTAGTTTAATAAAGTCAATCTTAATTGCAAATTCAAACGTTCCCACAGAGACAGAAGAAACCTCTGAGGCAGAGAAAGCATGAGCACGTACCAACGCAGTCCTCCTGCTTGTTCTCAGCTTGACATCTGAGACAGGCATCTGAAAGTAAACAGAAGAGGTGCACCTGAAGTTAGGGGCAACACCGGAAACCCAGACGGCCAGGGTCAGAGACGAAGAGAAGTCATATTAATTCCTCATCTAAAATTAACTTTTTGTTTTGTTTTGTTTTTCGAGACAGGGTTTCTCCGTGTAGCTCTACCTGTCCTGGAACTCACTCTGTAGACCAGGCTGGCCTCGAACTCAGAAATCCGCCTGCCTCTGCCTCCCAAGTGCTGGGATTAAAGGCATGTGCCACCTAACTCACCAATGTTTTACGAGGGCTAATGATTTTATAAGCTCTTATGACAACATTGCTTGGCAACTGCACTTTAGGGGTATTTACTTTCAAGACACCACTATAAATAAGCCATAGCCATGTACTGATTATCTGATTATATAAACTTAAGGATCTAGAAGGCTACTATAGGAACTAATAAAGGTTTTGTTTTTGAGACTGGGCCTCAT
Organism: Apodemus agrarius; assembly: GCA_964023405.1. Taxonomy (NCBI): domain Eukaryota; kingdom Metazoa; phylum Chordata; class Mammalia; order Rodentia; family Muridae; genus Apodemus; species Apodemus agrarius. Next base: position 99,365,806 of record OZ030012.1, read on the forward strand.
GTAGCCCCAGCTATCCACTAACCTGAACTGCCACACTGGGGATGATCACCTTAAAATCCTGCCTCTACCATCTACTTCAAAGTCTGGGAATCAAAGGCACATGCTCCTAGCCCTGTTCAATAATGAAGTTTCCACAAATACTCCCTTAATTTCTAAGGTATGTGACTCTACTTGAAAGTTAAAGGCTTTTTCTAATTGTTTTCATAAGCAAAATTCCTTTCCTTTGTTTTTGAGTCTGGGTTTCATGTTGCTTAGGCTGGCCTCAAACTATACAGCCTAGGATGACTTGAACCCCTAATCCTCAATACGTTCACTCAACATTGACGAAGTAAGTGAGTAAATTACTTAGGAGTAAATACTAAGAACAGGAACCTAAGGAGTTCTAAATTTCTAGTTTATAAAATTCAATCAGTACTACACTTTAGGAGCCAATGAAATACATTCATTTTTTAACTGTATTAGTAGTCCAAATTAGGTAAAAGAAAGCTCAAATCAGCAGAAGAGGCTTTTGTGGGTCTAAATGTGGTTCTGGGCATGTGCATGCAGGTACCCTTGAAGGTCAGAGGTGGGTGCCCCTGGGGCTGGAGTTCAGGCAGTCTGTGAGTGTCAGCATTGGTGGTAGGTTTTGCTAACCACAGAGCCATCTCTCCAGACCCAGAAAGAGAAAGAGAAGCTGAAGAAGAAAATGAATGTGTTGATTCATGCCTGCCCTTTATCAGGGAGCTACGGAGGCTGAGGCAGTAGGACTGCTGTAGAGTTCAGGGCTAGCTCCTCCCCCTTTACCTTCATTATGTGCACTGGTGTTCTGACTGCCTGGATGTCTGTGTACGAGTGTCAGATCCCTGGAACTAGAATTAGAGAGCCATGAGCTGCCATGTGGATATTAGGAATTAAACCTGGGTCTTTTGGAAGAGCAGCCAGTGCTCTTAACCTATGAGCCATCTCATCATCCCCAGAACTAGTGTGTCTCCCCCTCACCCCCCTCCGGCCCCACCATGTTGCTAGCTAGAGTGATTTGTCCAAAAGGAAAACATAAAAAAGAATTCTGTAAAAGTAGCAACTGTGGAGCTGAAAGACTGCTTCCTGCCTCTCCTTACTCTGGCTCAAGCACAGGCATGTGCTTCTTTCCACACTCTTGTTACCCTCAACAAACAAAAACCCACAGCCATCCTGGCCTCTTCTATACAGATGTAAAACTGCTTGCACAGGCTTTATCCATAGTTACTAAACATCTACTCTTCTAGGATTTATGCCCTGGAATGACAAAACAGCCAAGGCTCCCTCATGGAGCTCACTAGGAAATGGAGAATTGAGGCAAGCAAGCCACCAGGTGTGCTGATCACCCGTGCCTGCTCTAGCTCCGGTGGCCTGGCTGCCACCTTTTTAGTGAAGTAGTCACTAAAGTAGTCAAAGCTCCAAACAGCCGGTGTGACATCTCTTAAGTTAGCAAAATCAGGCACTCTCCTCTGGCTGTATGGGTGAACTGATCTCCTCCCTACAGAGTACAGGTGAACCCAAGGGAGAGATTACCCATAGTACAACTGGGTGGCAGGCCACCTTTGGAGTAAGAAGGCAAATAAGTAAGACTGTGAGGCCAGGGCCCGAGAGATGGCTCGGTGTCAGAACTCTCAAACAGCACACAAGCTTAGTCCCACTGCCCAGCCCAGGGCGCTCCCAACTGCCTGTGACTCCAGCTCCAGAGGGATCCACAGGCACCTACACATATGCACATACTCTCCATACATGTACATTAATTAAAAAATGTTGGGGTGGGATGGGCTGAGACAGGATCTCTATATAAACCTGGATGGCTGTCTTAGAGTTCATTAAGTAGACCAGGTTGGTCTTGAAATCAGGGATCCACCCGCTTCTGCCTCCCAAGTACTGGGACTAAAAGGTGTGTGCCACCATGCCCAGAATAAAAAAAAAAAAAAAAAGAAAAAAAAAAAAAGAAAAGAAAGAAAAGATGTATATATTTAAATGCCAATCTCTGGCCAGATAAGACTGCTCAAAAGGTTAAGGCATATGCCTGAGTTCAAGCCTTGGGACCCATGTGGCAGACACAAAGAATCAACTCAATACTGTTCTTCTGTCTCCACATACTTCTGTGAGTGCCCAAGTACACACACATACACACACTAAATACATTTTGTTGTTTTTATTTTGAGACAGAGCTTCTCATGTATCCCTGGCTGTCCTGGAACTCACTCTGTAGATCAGGCTGTCACCAAACTCAAGAGATCCACCTGCCTATGGCTCCCAAATGCTGGGATTAAAGTATGCACCATAAACAACAGGGTAATAAATAATTTTATAAATAATAATGATGATGTTTAAAAAAATAAAACCAAACAGGCTGGAGAGATGGCTCATTGGTTAAAAGCACTGACTGCTCCTCCAGAGGTGCTGAGTTCAAGTCTCAGCAACCACATGAGGGCTCACAACCATCTGTAATAGGATCTGATGCCCTCTCTTCTACCATGCAGGCATATATGCAAATAAGGGTCATACATATAAATAAACCTTTAAAAATCTGCCCCTCAAAAAACAATCTCCAGGGTTGGAGAGATGGCTCAGCGGTTAAGAGCACTGGCTGCTCTTCCAGAGGTCCTGAGTTCAAATCCCAGCAACCACATGGTGGCTCACAACCATCTGCAATGGGATCGATCTTATTCCTCGTCTGCTGTGTCTGAAAAACAGCGGCAGTGTACTCACAGACATTAAATAAATAAATAAATAAATCTTTAAAAAAAAACAAAAAACTCCAAATAAAATGTTCTTAAACACCCCCCCCTTTTGTTTTATCTTGCCTGGCCTGAATTTTCTACATACGGACAAGACAGTTCTTGAATTAACATGCCGAGATGCTCCTGCCTCTGTCCTGTGTGTCCAGTTAGAGATTTGCCACACTTGGGTCAAAGAAAAAATTCCTAAAGTCTGCGTCAGTATTTCTAAAGCACACAACAATAACCTTTCAAACAGTGTCAGGGATCAGGACTAGTAAGTCTTAATCTCCTTTGGTAACCTGACCACTAAGATCTCATAGCCCACAAAGATGACTAGCAGTTATCTATAATCCACACTTGGACCTACTTTAAGCATCTGTGCTATAACATTTCAATGGCTACTTTAGGTTCTACATTTCTTATTACTTAGATTTGTGGAGAAATTAGCCTTTTTTTCTTTTTCTTTTCTTTTTTTCTTTCTTTCTTTTTTTCTTTTCTTTTTTTTTTTTTGAGACAGGGTTTCTCTGTATAGTCCTGGCTGTCCTGGAACTCACTCTGTAGACCAGGCTGTCCTCGAACTCAGAAATCCGCCTGCCTCTGCCTCCCAAGTGCTGGAATTACAGGCGTGCGCCACCACGCCCGGCCAAAATTAGCCTTTCTAATGAAAATCCTTTTTAAAACTTCCCTTTGGAAAGATTCATCCTAAACTAATCTATTTTTTTAAAATTAAAGATATTTAAGATTTATTCATTATTCATTTCTTTTTAAGATGGGATCCCATCTACTTAGCCTTGGCTGTGTAGACCAGGCTGGCCTCTGAGTATCTTTCCCTCTCAAGGGCTCAGATTAAAGACACCATCACACCTGGCCAGAATAAAATTTCTAAGCAAAGCCTGTGCTGCAAAAGAACAAAAGTAACCCCCTGCCTCAGCCTCCTGGTATTTCAGACATGCCCTACCACACCAACCCTAAAATGGAAATTATGGCCCAGTTCCTAAGCAAGGGTGAGCGGTGTATTTTAGTGTTTTAGTCAAACTTAGAAACTAGTGTCTGTGCCTACAATTAAATGTAAAAAGTAAAGTTTGGGAATCCTGTTGAAGCAAGTCCAAAGACAAAGAATATAGTTTGGACTCGCGAGTCTACATTTAAAGTCTCAATGCCAAGAAGCGTGCACATTTTCAAACTACAGAAATTTACCCCCAACCCCAATCACCTTGAAAAGCATGCTCTCAGTAATCTAAAATTTTGCGTTTATGTTGCCTGCATCTGTGTTTGCATACCAAAAGTGCCCAACGCCCTCAGGGCCATGATGGGGTGTTGAAGTTATTGGAACAGGAGTCTGAGGGTGTTGCCACGTGGGTGTGGAAAATCGAACCTGGGTTCTTTGTAAGAGCAGCCTGTGCTCTTAACTGTGGACACATCCCTCCAGTCACTGGCTCTGGTTCTGTGCGAGGCTGGTCTCACGTGCACTGCTGGCCTCCGGCTTCAGCCTTCGGAGTGGTGTTATTACAGGTATGCATGACCAACGCACTGGAAGACGGGTTGGGGATGGAGCTCAGCTGGTAGTGTGCCTAGCATGAAGGAAGCTCAATCCCAGCATGCCTTAAGACTTGGTGTTCATTCCAGCATTTGGGAGGAGGAAGCATCAGGAAACACCCTGGCTACACGAGATTGAACCTTTCTTAAAAAAAAAAAGAAAAGAAAAGAAAAGAAAAGAAAAGAAGAAAAGAAAAGAAAAGAAAAGAAAAGAAAAGAAAAGAAAAGAAAAAGAAAAAGAAAAAAAGGAGCAGAGCCTGGCAGTGGTGGTACACGTCTTTAATCCCAGCACTAGGGAGACAAAGACAGGTGGATCCCAACCTGGTCTACAGAGTTCCAGGATAGCCTGGGCTACACAAAGAAACCTAGTCTTGGAAAAAAAAAAAAAAAGAGTTCTTTTCAAGGTAGACTGAGCTCTAACTATGCAAAACTCAACTAGATTAAGTTGATACGTTTCATTTGGTCTGATATTTTCATTCAAAATACTAAAACAGACGACTATTTATGAAAGAAGGTTCTTTGAAAAGGCACAAATGAGGAGGGTATTGTTTTCTCTAAGAAATAGTACCTATGATGGGAAGAGAGCATGCTGTTCTCTGAATCAAGCAATCCTTGGCCCTCGTTTCAACACGGGAAAGTTCTTCCTGATTCGTCTTGTCAAACTAAAACTTAAAAGCCAGCCAAGTAGCAGCACCGAATCCATCCGGGAACGCAATGGCTGAGCCTCCGGAGGCAAACAGACGGAGCATCATTTTGTTATGACAGAGTCCGCATAGTGGCGCAGGCTTGCAATTTCCAGAACTTGGGAGGTGCAGGCCTCAAGGGTTCAAAGTCAACCTCGGCTAAATGGACAAGCTCTAACCCAGCCTGAGGAACGTTGAGAGCATCTCAAAAACATTAAAACACCCCAACCCTCAGATCCACGACAGGGATCCGCTGTGAGATTTGCTGGCCGCTGGGCTGTCCAGGCAAACCCGGAGGCTGCCCTCGGGTATCCCGGTCACGCCCACGCCCGGCGGAAACCATCCTGTGTCTGGCAACCCGGCCCAGCACTCGCCGGCGAGGCCCGCCCAGCAGGCCGCACCGCGGACCCGGTTCCGAGTGCATCGCTTACCCATCACCTGGACCCTGCAGATGGCGCAGGTATCGCACTCAACGTCCCAGCTCCACATGGCTACGGCGTTCCACTTCTTGAGCGAGAACATCTTGTCGCCTCCTGACTTGGAGCCTGCGCTCCCGGAGTGCGAGGAAAGGACGCAGGGTTCCTCGCCGTCCTCCACGTCGGCCATGGCGGCGGCGCAGAACGGCGACGCGGACGTTGGGCGCGGAGGCGGGAGGTATGGTGGCTCAGCAGGGTCACAACACAAGCCACAGGATCTCCTGCAGGCACGGTCGCGCGCGGGGGGGGGGGGCGGCGGCGCTGATTGGCTGGCGCGGATCGGTGACGTCACGAGGGCTGGGCGAGGCCTGCACGGTGAACCCCGGGCGGTTGCTTTAGTGACCGCAGGTCAGTTACTGTAGGGCAGGCCGGGGTCAGTAAGCGAGCACTGCCTGGAGTCCTATTGTATTAAACTCGGGGGTCTCAGATATCACCTCGTTCCTGTCTTCATTTGTCTCTTTTCTCCCGTGAGCTATCCGAGTAGGGACAGGATTCTCAAACTGTAACCTCCGTATCTTACAAAATGGTTGGCCTTGAAAATTCAGAGATTTTTTTTTTTAATATTTTAACTTTATTTTATGTGCATTGCTATGAGGTGTCAGATTCCTTGGAACTGGAGTTACAGACAGTTGTGATCTGCCATGTGGATGCTGGGAACTGAACCCCGGTCTTTTGGAAGAACAGACCATGGTCTTAACCACTTTATCTTAGGTTTCTTTATACTTAAAATGCATTAGAACCCTAACCTTCCCCCCACCTCTTCTCCCCTCCCCGTTTTGTTTTGTTCTGTTTTTGGTTTGGTTTGGCTTTTCGAGACTGGATTTCTTTGTGGAGCCTTGGCTGTTCTGAAATTAGTTCTTGTCAGAACTAATCCTGCCTTTGCCTCCCCAGTGCTGAGATTAAAGTGCTTTTGGTTGTTTTGAGACAGGTCCTCACTATATAGCCCCAGCTCGCTTGGAACTCATTATTTAAACCAGGCTGGCTTTGAGGTCTTCCTGCCTCTGCTTCTGGAGTGCTCAGATTGAAGGTGTGCCCCAGTAGGCCTGGCTTTTAGGATCTGCAAAGGTTTTTGTTTACTTTTTTATTTTTTTAAAGATTACACACACACGCCGGGCGTGGTGGCGCACGCCTGTAATCCCAGCACTTGGGAGGCAGAGGCAGGCGGATTTCTGAGTTCGAGGCCAGCCTGGTCTACAGAGTGAGTTCCAGGACAGCCAGGGCTACACAGAGAAACCCTGTCTCAAAAAATAAAAAAAAAAAAAAAAATCAAAAGATTACACACACACACACACACACACACACACACTGGAGCTGTCTTCAGACACACCAGAAGAGGGCATCGGGTCCCGTTACAGTCAGTGCCATCTCTCTAGCCCAAGGCTTTTGTTTATGTGAAAAATAGATTCGGTTTATTTGCTTCTTCTAGGCAGTCTCTGTATTTAAGCAGAGCTGGCCTAGGACTCGTTATGTAATCCAGGCTGCCCTGAAACTCAATCTCCTGTCTCAAAAAACCCCAGTGACACTTTTCTGGAAATTTTCCACCATGCTCTGGAAAATAAGAGTGAATAATGGGAAATAGTACCAAATATCGTCACGCAAAGCCCTGTTGGATGACTCTGCGAGTTAGTTTAAGCTTTCTTACATGTAGGAGTAATGAAAACCAGAAAAATGACATTACAACGGTCATAGGACTGTCATGGGAAGGCGCCTCCTTCTCTGTCCTATCTCTTTGTCTGTCTCTACTCCCAAAGTAAACCTTACTTTATACTAGACCTGTCATATGACCGGTACCTGGGGCGGCGTGCCTCAGCAAGGGCTCGCTAAGGCACCTCCTTCCACTGCATCACGCCACCACTTTACAAAACATATGTGTCCAGCTGCAACAGAGCAGAGCAATAGTGAAGGAACCCAGGGATCCGCCCACACTTTTGTTTTGTTTTGTTTTGTTTGTTCTTTTTGCTTTTCGAGACAGGGTTTCTCTGTGTAGCCCTGGCTGTCCTGGAGCTCACTCTGTAGATCAGGCTGGCCTCGAACTCAGAAATCCACCTGCCTCTGCCTCCCAAGTGCTGGGATTACAGGCGTGCGCCACCATGCCCTGCTTCTGCCCACACTTTATGAGAGAAAAAAGTTCCTTTGAACAGACGCGAGAGACCTGCTCAACAGACTTCTTTTGCCTACGCAAGGCCTGATTTGGTGACAGACGGCTGTATGTCCTAGATGGTGCCAGGTAGGAAGCAGAGGAGAACCAGCAGTCTGGGAGAGGGAAGGAGAAACGCTTAGATGGAGAGTTCAAAGAACGAAGGCCGAGGAGGCTTGAGGGTGGAGCGAGCCTAAGGCTTGGCCCTACAGAGGACTGCGAGACACGGACAATCGGGGAGTGGGGTAGATTTGTAGTGTGGGCATCCAGCGCTCAGGAAGGCCTCTCAGGCGACAGAGACTAGGCAAGGGTGCCGTGCATAAGCAAATGCGTGCCGGGGAGAAGGCGGAGTGAGCCCTCAGGGAAGGCCTAGGCAGAGGAGCTGGTTCAAGGGAGCTCAACACCCGGCAGGGGCCACTGTGATTGCGGTTTACACCCCTCCCACTAGATCACGTGGGCAGAGTTACCGGAAAGCTTGGATGTAAAAGCAAAGCAACGTTCCTGCCTCTTGCTCAGCTACCGTCAATGTCGACAGTCAGCCTTCAGGCTGCTCTTACCAATGGTGGAGGGCGGAGGGCATCCTCACGCAGGTGCCCCTGCTGTTACAGAAACGACGACTCCAGCTAAGCCAATTAAAAGTGTGTGAGTCAGAGGGGCTGAGGTGGTGCACACCTTACTCCCAGCAGGGAGACTGGGACAGGTGGCTCCTTGTGAGTTATGAGGCTAGCCTGGTCTACAAATCAAGTTTCAGGCAACCTAGGCCACACAGACAGAGAAGCCTTGTCTTGAAAAACAAAACCAAAAACAAACAAACAAAAATACACAAGTCCTTTATTAGTGCACAACCAAGTTCCATCTCATGCCTCAGAGTCTCTCCGTGTCGAAGCTCAGGGGTACAGAGTATTTAAAGGTAAAACCCACAAAGACCACAACTCACATCAAAGTCAGATGACAGAATGATCTTGAAATGTTCATTTCTGGCCGAATCTAGTGATTTTTTTTCCAGACGTAACATGAAAGTTACTTTTGATTTATTCCCTCTTCAGTTATTTTAGTTTACATTAATTATTTTGGTTTCTACGTCTTGTCCATGGTCAAGGCCACAGAAGTCTCAAATGTGTTGGGAGGGTAGATGTCACCATTGTGGGGCTGGGGTGGGCTGGGAGAGGACTGAGAAGGGCCTAAGCAAATACAAAGGGAGGCAGGACAAGATGGCGTTCCTGTGCTCACTTCACTTCCTCAGCGGGAGAGTCTGCTCCTATGTTGAGAACACTGAGGAGATGCGTGGCTTTGTTTTAAGAGACTTTCCTTTAACACAAACATGTCTGAGCCCTCCAGGAAAGACCTTATTCCCATCCCAAGTGAGTGTTTCCGCTGTTTATTTCTCTGATCCTCATTCCTTCCTGACATTCATCTTTAGGAAAACAATCTTTCCGGTGGCTGAAGAGGAAGAGCTCTCCAGGGCTTCTTAAATTCAGTCCTTGGCGGCTTGTGAACTACACAGATGGGGTTAGTCAGAGGAACGGCAGGCTTTAATTTGTAGAGGTTAGAATTCGCGGGAGAAAAGACAAAGGGCAGCCTGGGCTTCGTGTTTGTACACCAGGTGAAAGGGAGCTTGAAGAAAAGGAGTGGGGTGTGTTAGCCTGCTTTCTGTCTTATGATAAAGGCCCCGCTTCAAAGCAGCGTAGGGAGAACACTGTTTAGCTTATCCATCCAGACTGCAATCCTCCACTGAGGAAGCTAGGCAGGATGGCTCACTGGCGTTTTGCCTGCAGGTATGTCTGTGTGAGGGCATCAGAAGCCATGGAACAGGAGTTAACAGTTATGAGCTGCCAGGTGGGTGCTGGCCATTGAACCAGGATCCTCTGGAAGAGCTGCTAGTGCTCTTAACCTCTGAGCCATCTCTCCAGGCCCATCACTGATTTCCCCAGGCTGGCCCAGGCTCTCTTCCGGACTCAGTTTGAGTCAGTTTCTTCACCGTTGTGATGAACCGGCCTCCACCCAGCTGTGGAGGAGGTCATGCGCCCGCACATTCACAGCTTCTCAAAGCCGCACACAGGGCCTTGCTTGCTGGGAGGGCACCAGGCTTTTCCAGTATCCCGCTGTGGCCCCGCTGTGGCCCCGCTGTGGCCCCACTGCCCTGTGTGGTTAGCACTCCCCGCAGCCTGCTTCCCAATCGTCCCCTAGCTCCCGTTCCAGCTGGCACCACCCTGCTCCAGATGGCTTACCTCCACGGGAGTCCTGCCACCACAACGACCTTCAACTGTCCCCTGGCACCCTTGTCCAGGACCCTGTTCAGACTGGCCACCCTGACGTACCACACCCTTTTGAGAGAAAGGTACTGACCGTCCCTTACAGCTGATGTCCCTCTGTTTTGGGGGGGATGTTCTCACCATTGTGTCCTCAGTGGCCTATCACTGCCAGGGCATGTGCACATCCGATAAGACGTCACAGCGCTTCCTGTGTGCCTTCTTCTCAGTTCCCCCCAGGTCACCCAGCAGCCACCACAGTGCTACTGTCCCTCCACAAGCTCATCGGAATGATGGAACAGTTAGAAGCGTTCTCCCTTCTAGCAACAGCTCATAAATGGTTAAAACCCGTTTAAAATAATAGGAGATATATAATATAAAAAGAAACGCAAATGCTGAGAATAGACCCCAGAAGATCCTGTATAAGTAGATGTACAATACATTAATTCATTAAAAATTGTAATGTGGCAGAACACATACATTTTACCACTAAGATGTAGTTCAGAGTTTACAACTAAGAGTGACAGTGGTGGGCTGGAGAGATGGCTCAGCAGGTAGGAGCGCTGACAGCTCTTCCAAAGGTCCTGAGTTCAAATCCCAGCAACCACATGGTGGCTCACAACCCTCTGTGATGAGATCCGATGCCCTCTTCTGGTGTGTCTGAAGACAGCTACAGTGTACTCATCATGTTATAAAATAAATAAAATCTTTATTAAAAAAAAAAAAAGTGGCAGTGGCTCACAGGGCAGCCAGGCTCCATAACGCACTGATCTCGCAGAGCCGGAAGTCTGCTTCTGCTGACCCCCTGGCAATCTCCATTCTACTCTCTGTCCCTGTGAGAACTCTTTTTTTTTTTTTTTTTTTTTTTTTTTTTGGTTTTTCGAGACAGGGTTTCTCTGTATAGTTCCGGCTGTCCTTGAACTCACTCTTTAGACCAGGCTGGCCTCGAAATCAGAAATCCACCTGCCTCTGCCTCCCAAGTGCTGGGATTAAAGGCGTGCGCCACCACGCTCCTGTGAGAACTCTTAAGCAGCTCAAATAAATGGAAGCATGCAGCATTGGTCTTCTGTGACTGGCTGGATTAAATTGACATGGCATCTTCACTGGTTGTTCATGCATCCTTTTTGTGCCGTGCATCAGCCTCTTAAAAGCCAAATAATAAACCATCGTAGGTTTATAGAACATTTGGTTTCCCATGTGAGGCTCAGGGAACATCTTGGAAACGGCGTGGAAATGATACGAGACTGGGAAGATGGGGAGGAGCACCGTGAAATGCCAACAACGGGACATGGCCGCTGCACTCATGAGTTTATAACGGCAGTAGCTGTGTGCTCGGCCTGCACACAAGCAGGTTGATAATTCCAGGGGGGGATGGAGGGTGGGGGTGGGGCTCGTGGGGCTCCTCTAGCTGACGTCCAGATGGCTGGTCTAGACAATCGAAAGAGCTGAAGTCTGTTGAGGGAAGGGGAGAAATTTGGGGGGATGGACTATGACACTAATTAGACTCGGTGGGTGAAGAAGAGGAGGAAGAAGAAGAGGAGGGGGAGGAAGAGGAAAGGGAAGAGGATGGGAGCTGTATGTGCTGGGGTTACCCAAGGGGAATTGGAGGGATTATTGGGGTCTATATGGCCAAGATATGTTACCTATCTTGTTACATGTGTTTAATATGAATTAAATTGGCAACAAATAAACTTGAGATCCCGCTCTCAGACTTGCCCGTCCACCAGCCGTGAACTGCTTTCACCATCCGTCTGTGTGTGCTGCTCCATGAAGATGGCCTGTCAGCAATCCTCCGCGCCAGCTCTCAATCCTTTGGGCTCTGTATCCAGATGTGAAGATGCTGGGTCATATTTCCTTTAGTTTTTCTCTAGGAATTGGACTCAGGGCCTTGGTGCATTCCAGGCAAGGACTCTGTGGCTGAGTTTTAGTCCAGCCTCTCTTCTTACTTTTTGGTTTAAGACAGAATCTCACCAAGTAGCCCAGGTTACCCTTGGACTTTGCGATCATCCTGCCTCAACCTCTTTAGTAGATGATATACCACTGATAGAGTGGCTAGGTTGTAAAACCAGGACTCCTGAGAGGTTACGGATGGTTTGGGCAGCCATTATCAGTCCGCTCAGAAAGCAATGTTTGCAGAGACAGCTTGTTTCCCAAGATAATCTGTCTTGCTTGAAGCAGACGACTTATAAGAGACTGCAGACCTGCGTGGAGCCTGCTATGACTGCAACAATTCCAAACCCCACACCCCGTCCTTATACAGGGTCACAGCCCCATTTCCCCCCTGGCAGACCCCTCACTTTCCCTGGCAGAGAGGCCACTCCTCACTGTGCCTGCAAATAAACACAGTCTTGTTGGTTGAAGGTCAGACTCGTCTCTTTCTGCCTTCCGTCTCTTCCCCTGTCTCAGAAATCTAACGGTCATCCGGCCCAGATGTTTTTCATTTGTGTTTTACAAAAGAGCAAATTGAGATGCAATAAGCTTCGTTAAGTGACACACAGCTGAAAATCAGCAGGTTTTTCATGGAAAATTCTGGTTGCTCTGATGGCCGAGCGCCTATCTTATCAGCTGCAGCATACTGTGAAGATATAGAAAACGCACTTAATTCTAGTTGCCAGTCATAAACCTTCGGTTCTAATGAACTAGCTGGCGTTTTGGGGGGCAGTACAGTGATTCTGAGTTTCCTCATTTGGAAAAGGTCCTAATTCCTAGGGTGGTGTCTTTCAGGAAGTTGCACTAGCTACTTTTCTTTTTTTTTTTTTTTTTTTTCTTTTTTTTTTGGTTTTTCAAGACAGGGTTTCTCTATGTAGCCCTGGCTGTCCTGGAACTCACTCTGTAGACCAGGCTGGCCATGAACTCAGAAATCCGCCTGCCTCTGCCTCTCAAGTGCTGGGATTACAGGCATGTGCCACCACCGCCCGGCTACTTTTCTTGTAATTCCGACAAAATGACTCTCAGGAGCAACTCAAGGAAGGGGCACTCGGCGGCCAGAGCGTGAGGGCCAGCGGGTCAGAGGGGTCCCCGATGGGAGTGGAGGGTGGAGAGAGGGGAATGTTCTGTGTGCCCAGCCCCCTCTCTCTGTATTCAGCCTGGGGACCCCAGCCTATTGGGTGGTGTCGCTCATTTTGGGCGGGTCTTCCTGCTTCAGGTAAGCCTTGTTGGGAACACCCACGTAGAAACATCCGAAGGTGTGTCTCCCATAGGGTTCCAAACCCCAGCAAACTGACAATTAAGAATAACAATGGCAGAAATGTCTGTAGTCTCTAAACAGCCCTGTTGGCCATGTTTTAAATCTTGTTTTTATGTCTGTTTAAAATAACTTTCTTCACATTGTTTCTCATGCACAAGAGAAACCCAAGAAGAATTTCTCTCTCCCTCTCCCTCCCCCTCCCTCTTTCTCACTTTACTGAGATGTACTATAATGCTAAGTATGGCCCTCAAGACCTAGAACCTACATGTGGACCCAAATTATCCTGCCACCAAATTTTCTCTGATTGATGAATAAAGATGCCAACAGCCAATTGCTGGGCAGAAGAGACAAAGGTGAGGTTTAGGTTTCCTGGGGGCCTTCAGGTCAGAGGAGAACCTCGAAAAGAAGAAGGTGCAGGAGAGAAAGAAGCCACCATGGGTAAGGTGAAAATGTGGCCCCAAGGGCTGGCCAATTGGAGTTAAGAGGAGCCCAGATGAAACACAGTAACAACTCGGGGTTATTGATAAGAAAGTAGATTTTAGTAGCATAGAGAGTAGATATCTGCCCGGCTCTTGTGCTGGTTAAAGTTTATTGTAAATATAAAGGTTGTATGTGTGTTTTGTCCAGGAACTAAATGGTTAAAGGCAGGGTAGAAACCTTGGAGTGGGAATAAAAATGTCTACAACACTTCATTTTCAAATTTATTTATTTGAGATAGGGTCTCACCATTTAACTCTGGCTGGCCTGGAGCTGAGACCAGTCTCCAACTCACTGAGATCCTCCTGTCTCTGCCTCCTGAATGGTACTGGTATTATGTTGGGCAAATGTATTTATGTAGAAACAAGTTATTTTTAATGTATGCATGCTTTGTACGAGCACAGGGTTGTCACGTGTTGCTGGGGTCTTCGGGCCATACACCTGCTGCCTCATTTTCCAGAAGAAAATCCAAATCCAAAACAGCAACTGGTAAAGGAAAACGGGTTTATTCTCGCTGGTTTCCCTCTGCCCATTCTGTACCAGTGCACAGGAAGCAGAAGTCGGGAACTGTGAGGACTGTGCCTCGGGGGTCCTGTAAAGGCTTCCTGTGATGCAGCCTCCTCCGCTGGCACCCGGCATGGGCCACCTAACTCTGTTTTTCTTCTTGCGGGTGGTGGTGGGAGAGTTGTGGTTGAGAATAGGGTCTCGGCGCGCAGCCTGCAGCCCTCGCTGGCCCACGACTCACAATAGAACAGGCTGGCTTTGGACTTGCAGGAATCCTCCTGCTTCTGATTCTCCAGTGTTAGGATTACAGGAGTGTGCTGGCGTATCCAGTTTGGTTTTTGTTTTGGGTGTTTTTTTTTTTTTAATTTATTTATTTTATTATATGCAAGCACACTGTAGCTGTCTTAAGACACACCAGAAGAGAGTGTCAGATCTCATTACAGATGGTTGTGAGCCACCATGTGGATGCTGGGATTTGAACTCAAGACCTTCGGAAGAGCAGTCAGTGCTCTTGACCGCTGAGCCATCTCTCCAGCCCGTTTTGGGTGTTTTTAAACCAGAACATTCCTTGTCACACATCTTGCTTCTGCTGCTAAGACCAAAGAGGCTGAGGCTGAGCTTTCTTTCTTTTTTTTTCCTTCTCTCTCTCTCTCTCTCTCTCTCTCTCTCTCTCTCTCTCTCTCTCTCTCGGTCTTCTGTAGCCTCAGGATAGCCTTGCACTCCCTGTATAACTGGGGACCTGCTGGGCATCATGAACAGAGCTCAAAGCCCTCCGCTGAGCTGTTTGCACAGGTTTCCTGAGAGAGCGGAACATCCTGCGGCCCAGCTTGATTCCGCTTCCCGCCCCGTGTGGTGGGGACTTCCCAGGTGCCTGGCCTATGGCTATGATTGTTTTTTCCTGTTTCAATTTCAAGTATAAATTGCTGGTCCCTCAGTAAAGCTTCAGCATTCTCCTTACTGAATGACCCGAGTCTGTGTCTTCTGTCAATCCCCCAGGCCTATGCCCACCCGATACTTGGTATTGAGGCAGCGTGGGCGCTGTCAGGGTTGGCTTTAAGCTTCTTCCATCTCTCAACTGCTGGGATTGTAGACCTGTACCACCACACTGGGTTCGATCTTAATTCTTTAGGGTCTATCGTTTTAGACCCTGTTTCAACGGTCCTTAGCCCCACAACACTATCACAACCAACGACTTTTTCATTTTCTCACGCATCCACCTTGCAGGTGCCTAGTCCTTCTCTTGACATCAGCCTTCAATCAAGTTGGCGCCCAGCAGGAGCCTCTGCCAACCTGACATGCACAGGTTCATCACGGTTGGATGTTCCTGAGGAAAATGGGCACAGTAACTTTCCGCATGCCTGGCCACTATGGATAAGGCATCTCCAGCAGCAATGGCTTCCTGGATCATGTGTTACCAGTGAGGCTGGCCTCCTCCTGGTCACTTAGTGGCAGCAGAGACAAAATGAAACCCACAGTTTAGAGACTGATTTGTGTGACAGAATTGCCACGGACCGACTCAGTCAGAACACACACACCGGTGGGGGAGCCAAGGTCTTTGGTATGCAGGAAAGCACTGGTCCGGCGAATGACAGACAGACACACCAGGTGTAGGTTGAGTCTGAATGCACTTTACTGTTCTGAGGCAGGAACTTTTATACACATAAGTTGGCATTACATTACTGAAGAAAAATTGTATCCAGTTAAGTGTTTACGAAGAATGGTTACCATGAGTATCTGGCACAAGGAAATACAAAATCAATCAGGTATGAACTTCAGAGAACACCTACAAAGCATTATGTCCCTTGATCAGAGTAGCTGTAGTCAATGATAAATTAGTTCTTGGGAACACTTTGTCATACCCCTAGGGCCCTTTGTTCATGTGTAGTCTTTGTCTAACATCCTGCTTCCCTTTCTTTTTTTTTTTTTTTTTTTTGTTTTTTTTTGTTTTTTCAAGACAGGGTTTCTCTGTGTAGTCCTGGCTGTCCTGGAACTCACTCTGTAGACCAGGCTGGCCTCGAACTCAGAAATCCGCCTGCCTCTGCCTCCCGAGTGCTGGGATTAAAGGCGTGCGCCACCACCGCCCGGCCTCCTGCTTCCTTCTTGTGAGACTCTTTTAGGTTCACTTTGAAACTTTACTTAACTGATGCTTTCCATGTCAGGGTGCCAAAGCCACCTAGCCATACAATTATATATATTGTTGGGAGGTTAATTCTTTAATGTATTTAGGTAATAACTGTATAGCTGATCAAAAGGCAAAGCAGTGGATCTCTAGAAGATAAATCATGGCCAGTGCTGTAGCTCAAAGAATGAACTCTCGTTAGCTTTAACGCCTGGGTGCTCACAGCTCTTGCTACCAGGAACATTTCATAAGTAAAGAAACAGGTTAAAGAAAAGTCACACAGGCAAGGCTTGCCATGAGAAATCCAGCTCAGCATCTCCGGCCAAGGAGTCTCACAATACGAGTTCCTCAGAAGACAGCCTGGTCATAGACAAGGCTTTTACCTGTAAAGATTATCACACAATGTCCACCGAATGCGGTTTAATTGTGGAAATCATACAGTGTCTACCGAGATTCGTGTGTTACAGAATAGACTACTAAGTGGTGCTGACGGGTTTTAGGACCTGAAAGCGGGTCACAGCGACGAGAAACATTTACGTCCAACACACGGCGTCTTTCTAGCTGTGTCTGTCTCTCCATGGAAATAGGTGCCATCCATTTGGAAAAATGGCGTCTGTATTCAGTTTTTTACCTGTGAAGTAATGAACAGGAGGTCATGGACTAAGAAAGAACTTAGGAGGCAGAGGCAAGCAGTTTCTATGAGCTTGAGGTCAGCCTGCTCTGCATGGTGAGTTCTAATCCAGCCAGCACTATATAGTGAGACCCTATCTCAAAAACAAACAAACAAACAAACCAAAAAAAAAAAAACCCAAATAATAAATTTAAAAAGCAAACAAGCCTGAATATTCACTTTCTTCTATCTTGACAGGGTCGCATGTAGCCAGGGTACCCTCAAACTTGCTGTGTTAGTGGAGGCTGGCTTTGAATTCCTGATTCTTCTGCCTCCGTGTTCAAAGGCCTCAATTACAGGTGTGCACCGACACATGAGATAAAACAACTTCTATATCTTTTCTTTCTGGTATGTGGAGAGTTTTATGGCTAACTTGCTAAACTTTTATGGCTAAAAATAACAGTCTGCCAGAGAGGTGGCGATAATATAGAAAAACTGTCTTGGATTCTTACTTTTGGGGGTTGTATCTTCGACTTTAATAGTAGCTGACAACATTCTTTATCCCCCTGAAAACACTGTATCATAGGACAACGACCTTTGAGAGATGATCAAGGGAGCACTTCTGAATATGCCTGATTTTACACATTCATTTCTTTATCTCTGTGTGTACATATTTAGGTAGGTCCCAGTGTACATGTGTGTGCATATATGTGAAGGCCAGAGGTCAGCTCTGTTGCAATTCCCCAGGATCTATCTACCTTGATGAGTTTTTTAAGTTCTTGGAGATTTCATTCAATACATCTCGATCATATCCATTCCTTTCCCCAACCCCTTTCAGATCCTTCCCTACTTCTGGAATCCTAGTTCTGCTGCCTATGTACTCTTGTATGCGGGGCAGTCCACTGGAACAGGGTCCACTCACCAGGGCCCACACCCTTAAAGAAAGCTGGCTTTCCCCCGCTCCCGGCAGTCATCAACAGCCAATAGCTCCTCGGCTAGAATTTCCTGTCCACCGCCTGTCTCCACGCTGGGATTTCTGTCTGGCTTGCGTGTGCACAGTCCTGGGCGTGCTGTCACAGCTATTGTAAGTGCAGCCTCCCTCCTGTGCCTGGAACACAGCGACCTCGTGCTCACCCCGCCTTTGCTCTGGCAATCCTTCTGCCCCCTTCCCTACAATAAACCCCGAGCCTTTGGAAGAGACAGTGTGATACAGAGGTCCCAGGTAGAGGGGAGCATCCCACAGCTGTGGCACGGTGGTCTCTGTGTTAGCCACGATCTACTTACTGCATTAAGATCCTTTTTAGATGAAGGTTGAGGGATAAGTAATCGTTGAGTATAACAAGTCATTGGAAGTTATCTTAGTTCTGCGCTCATGTAGCATAATAATAGTTGTAGGTCCCACCCTAGGGCTTAGGACGCACTTATTTACAGGTTCTTGGCTCCAGTAACGGTGCCAGGTCCGGACCTCATCTTGTTGGGTGGGCTTTAAATCCAATCAGAAAGTGGTTAGTCACTCACTCCTGTGACACTTGTGTCACAGTGGGCAAGAGTGGGTAAGTTTTGCCGTTATTGCAGCTAGGAAGGTTCAGAGCTGAGTGACAGGGACATGTGCTTTGGCATCCAGTAGGGTGACGTCCCCCGGGCCAGTACCAGCTTGATTTCTCCAAGTTCTAATGGCTCAGATATGTGATGTCATCAGCAACAGGGTCTTATGATCAAGCTCTGGAGGGCAACCACTAATCTATAACTCTGAGGTCTATGGGAGTTCCCCGGCTAATGACTCCAAAAGAAGTAACCCCTTTGGACACTGGGCTTTTTGTTTGTTGCCTGTGGTGTATAGTAGGGGGCATTGTTGGCCCATTATAGTTAGTCCGTTTAAACTCTTTATATATGTGTATGAATATATTTTAGGAAACTTCTAGGAAGTTTCTAAATATGCGGCCTTTGGTGTTAGTTATCCCCCGCCCCCCTATTCTCTCCTCTTCCTGTCTTCCCCTCCCCCAAGCCCTTTCCCCCTTTTGGAGACAGAGTACCTCACTGGGATCAGGCCAGGTTCACTGTCCAGGGAGCCCCAGGAAGCTGCTGTCTCCACCTCCCCAGCTCTGGGATTATAAATGACACCACTTTCTCTATGTAGTCCTGGCTGCCCTACCTTGCTCTGTAGACCCGGCTGACCTCAAACTCACAGAGATCCTTCTGCCTCTGTCTCCGGAGTGCTGGGACTAAAGGTATATGTCGCCACCCCTGACCCACCCCGATCTGGTTTTAAAACAATGAGCCTTTCTCATCTCAGCTATTTGGTCTTTTGAGGCTCAGTCTGGGGCTTCCTGGGATGAGAGCTGTGTGGTTTTGTTACTTGAAGTAAGTGCCCCTGGAAGTCTTAACGCTGTGGGAGGAAAAGTCGGAATTGAGACTGTTGAATGTCCTGGTGGTATATGGGAATTTCCTGTTCTCCAGTAAGTCAGCAAAAGCAATTAAGAAAAAAAGAGAAAAGTCAGAGCAAAATGCACAGTTGTAATCCCAGCACGAGGGAGGCAGGGGCAGGTGGGTTTCTGTGGGCTGGGGGTGGGGGAGAAAGAAAAGGAGAGAGAGAGAGAGAGAGAGAGAGAGAGAGAGAGAGAGAGAGAGAGAGAGAGACAGTCAGCATGGCAATGATATTCATTTTAATGTGCTTAATTGGCGTTATTGATTTTAATCGTGTTTAATTAGTATTTTTTTACTTGGGCTGCTCCTCTTCCTGCAGAGTACTCAGACGCCTCTCATCAATGCGCGTAGCACCTGGCATGGGACATTCTGCAGCAGACACCGCCCTGGGTGTCTTTATGAGGAACAACGACCTTTTCTAGATCTGGGCCCGTGAAACAAAACACACACATAGTGTCTCTTTAAAATGACCAGAGGTCAGAAACACATAGCCATAAGTTGTAAGAGCAAATGATTTCCAGCTAGCTTTGGGTAGGATATAGTGCAAAATAATAATACTTTACAGCAATTCAAACCCAAAGCTGCGAGCGACGCTTTCCTACTGGGCCAGCTAATGTTGGTTTAGGCCCAGTAAGCGTGATTACTTAGAGGATGAAAAATGCAGACAAGCAGCTGCATCTGCGACATCTGCATCTGCGACATCCATGCCGTCGCGGGCTTGACCACTGACACCTGCCCACATGCCCTGCTTCCGGTTCCCGACCTGACTGCTGGTGCCCGGATGGGCTTCTTGGAGTTCCACTCCTGATGTTTAGAGTCTCTCTAACTCCTCACCCCCTCTCTCTTTATAACTGTTGACTATTTTTGTTTTAGTTTTTGAGACAGTTTCACATGGTACACCAGATTGGCCTGAACTCACTAGATAGCCCAGGCTGGCCTTGAACTTGGGGCAATTCTCTTGCCTCAGCTTCTCAAGTGTTATTAGGATGACAGTATGAACCACCATGGACAACCCGCTTGGGTCAGAAATAGATGTGTTTAAAAAATACATAAAGAGCCGGGCGGTGGTGGCGCACGCCTTTAATCCCAGCACTTGGGAGGCGGAGGCAGGCGGATTTCTGAGTTCGAGGCCAGCCTGGTCTACCGAGAGTTCTAGGACAGCCGGAGCTACACAGAGAAACCCTGTCTCGAAAAACAAAAACAAAAACAAAAACATAAAGAACAAAACAAAACAAAACAACAACAACAACAACAACAACAACAACAACAAAGGCATGGTAGCTTATGCCTGTCATCTCAAGGAGACAGAAGGATTGCCAGTTCAGGCCCAGCCTGCCAGTCTGATAGACAGAGTGAGACCCAGCCTCAGAACTTACGAACTGAATAAACAGATGACACACACACAAGCCCATATAGGGGAGAATATTTACCCACTGGATGGTAGTAACTGTGCCGATATTTTGGTGTACAGCAGTCTAGGTTTTTAAATTTTTATTTATTTATTATATGTAAGTACATTGTAGCTGTCTTCAGATACTCCAGAAGAGGGCATCAGATCTCATTATGGGTGGTTGTGAGCCACCATGTGGTTGCTGGGATTTGAACTCAGGACCTTCGGAAGAGCAGTCCGTGCTCTTAACCGATGAGTCATCTCTCCAGCCCAGTCTGGGTTTTTAAATGCATGTGTACACTTTAAAAAAAAATTTTTTTTGTATCAAAAGTCGTCCTCTGCCTATTATAACCAACTCACTTTGTAACTGTGCCATTAAATATTTGCTCCATTAAAAAAGAAAGTTCAGTTTTACGCAGTGGAGAAGGAGCTTGTGTAAATCAGCAGCGCAGGCCCCTGAGGGCGGAGATGAGGCTCCCGGCAGAGCCGCAGCAGGCCTGCAGCAACAGGAGTTTAGCAGGGAAGAGGCGCTGAAGCCGGAGGCAGTTTTCACTAACCTTTGAGAATACGTCTTTGTTGTATGTCATTGTCTTACTGCTTTTCTCTTGTGATAGCCATCCTCTATTTGACTATGGTGTAGAGGAGGATGGCCTGGACCCTAAACTCTGGGGCTGAAGGCTCATCGATTCCACTGAGGCCCACGTTTCATCTCGTTTCAACCCTGCTGGCTGCTACCCAACTGCACAGACGGTGAAGAATTTACCTTTTTCTTCTTTTTACGGGTCCTTTTAGATTTCTTGCTAAGTTTCCAGATGGATCTGAAGGTGTCCGAAGAGATCCGGGGGGTGACTGTAACTTTTAAGGGTGGTAATTTACCTGAGCAGAGAGAAGGAGCAAGGATGAGCAGACGGCCAACACTGGGTAGGGGCGCTCGGATGGCCCCAATGCCATCATTAGAGTTGGCACATGAAGAGCTCCCTGCTAAAGCTGGGCATGGTGGTACTCATCTGCAGTCCTTGGACTCCAGAGGCTGAGGCAGGAGGTCTAGCCTCGGCTACATACAAACATACATAGCCAGCATATATAGATCACCCTGGACCACAGAGATCCTGTCTCAAAAAGAAAAAAAAAATCAAAACCATAACCATAACCAGAGGAAGAGGAGGAGAAGACGAGGGAGAGATGAAGGCATAAGCGAACCAAACTCGCTCCTTACCATGTAAGTAAATGAGTCTGGTTTCAGGAAAGGAGAATTAGAAATCGTTGGCTTGAAAATAAATGGTAGGAACCAAGAAACACTGGAAGAACATTATTTTTTTTTATAGTCGGGGATGTTTCCATTGTCTTTTAAGGTTTAAAATGTTGCCTTTAGGGCTAAAGGCCAAGTGAGTCACTTGTGAGATCTAATCAGCTAACCCTTTTTTTTTTTTCTTGAAGACTCTTCATTGTGTTCAAACTAACGACCTAATTAAAGCGCTCCATCGGAAACAGCCGTGATGATTCCAGCTCATGACATAAATGCACTAAGGCTGCACACGACGCACACTTAGACTAAGTTTCAAAAAAAAAAAAAAAAAAAAAAAAGCTGATTTCCTGAGCCGTAGATTGCTTTTTTAATGCTGTTTAAATGAGTACTTGTATTCTCAGGTGGGCACGCCATAATTAGCCTCTCATTTATGTAAATTGAGCCATTTACTAAGCATGTAAGACATTTTCCATTCTAGAGAGGTACTGAGTGAAAACCGTTTCCCGTCGAGGCTGCCTGTCCTTACGTTCCCGCACTGATGCTGCCGAGATCGCCTGCAGCCCAGTAATGGGTTTTTGCTGCCGGGTAGAATTAAGGGGTGAGTTCGGCACCAGGAAAATCAAAGCGCTTATCGCACTGAAAGTTAGGTTCAACAGAATAATCCTGCCTAACCTCATCCCGGCTCTAATGGAACACGAAGTGGGTGTTCTGTTCCTCTAAAAGACAAGGATAATTGAAAAAAAAATCTTAGAGTCATTTAATTGGCCATTAAAGATGCATGGCTTCAGTTTGAAATGGGGCAGCACAGCGGACCACAGGACCAGTGTGGCCCTGTGAGCCTCTTTTACTACACTGCCAGTGAAGGAAAATTGCGACCTCTGACCTTTTTACTGAAGCAATGCCGGAGACAGGATACTGCTGCTGCTGCTGCTGCTGCTGCTGCTGCTGCTGCTGCTGCTGAACTCTCCCCCACGCCACCCAACCCGAAACAGAGTCCTCCTGCCTCTCAACACCGAATTTCACTTTAAAATCTGTCCATGTCTTACATCGAGCGACATTGAAAATGACATTTCTTGCTCTCTCTCTCTCTCTCTCTCTCTCTCTCTCTCTCTCTCTCTCTCCTGTAAAAGCAGCAAGAACAGCTGTCACCAGTTCTGGCCATGCGTACTAAAGGAGAGGCTAGGACTGGTCACCGTGAACTGTCCTCCCTCCTCTCCTTGTCAGAGGATTACATGGCCACAAAACGCTTAGCGCTGCCTGCCAGCTAGAGCCGGACCTCTCTTCAGTGATTTAGAAGTTCACTGTGATCCTGGTTCATGCTCTCCCTCCTCCTCCTCCCCTCCCTCCCTCCTTCCCTCTCCCTCCTCCACCCCTTCCTCTCCCCCCTTCTTTTCATGGTATCCTTAGATAGCCCAGGATGGCCTCAGACTTGAAAGGCTCAAGTGAGTCTCCAGTGCCAGGCTCAACTGTGGTCTTAGGACGGTCCTCGCCTCTGTTTTACAGTTGATTTCTATACTTCAGGGTGGGTTGAGAGGAGGCTAGAGAACAGGAGAAAACTTTCTTGGAGAATAAGAAAGGAAGGAGAAAAAACCAAAGCAACAGAGAAAAATTCATTAAAACAAAACCAAAACCCCAGCCCGGCTGGGAGGCACACTGTAAGCCTCAGCTACTTGAGAAGCTGTGAGTAGATCACCTCGACACTGGCTAGAAAAACCGTTACTCAGAGGATCCATGGGTCACACAGCATTGCCAACGGTCCTGAGCTCTGCACGAGTCTCGGCATGTTGACACCATGGTGGCTAGCCTGCGACAACCGCACGGATTACCCACAACAGACAAAACCACTGAGACCCTTGTGATTAGTTCTGGTCTGGGAAGGAGGGGATGGAACCTCACCCTTCTTCCTGACCCTCAGCGCATCCAGGATGTCCGCTGCAGCCGTCTCCCCCAGGACGTTGTTCCCAAGGTCCATCTCCCTCAAGTGAGCCGAGTGTCTGACCAGGCTGCAGAGAGGAAAGGGCGAGGCAAGATGGCTTTGAGCCATTTGAGCTCAAGGCCCCTCAGAGGAAGGCAACCCCAGTTTCAGAGAATTACCCCGATTTGGGGGCTCCCCACCCCTGCCCCGCTTTCCCAAGTTGATGACCGACCTCACTTGAGATTGGAGCTGAGCTGAGCCCGGCTCGTCCCGGGTGAATCTGCTTTGGAATACTTCGCTTCTCTGAGGGAAGCCGATTTAGGTGTTTACTGCCCTGAATCTTTCATTTATGTACATGTAAGACTTTATAATCATTTATACTTTATATGCCAGTAAGACATCAAAACAATTGAAGAGATTGACAAGGGCTTGATAACTTTCAGTCTGTCAAATAAATGGCAACTCTTACTTGGTGATTTTTTAATTTTTTAAAAAATTTTTAATTTTTTTGTTAGGGTCTCTCTATGTAGCCCAGGCTGTCCCAGAACTTGCTCTGTAGACCAGGCTGGCCTCAAATTCGCAGAGATTCTCCTGCCTCTGCCTCCGAAGTATTAAGACTTAAGGTGTGCCACTGTGTCAGGTTTATCTGGCAACATTATAAACAGACAAATATTTTCACATAAAATTAAGAAAGGCAAGCCCGAGAATAAAGTCTTTGAAATCCAATGGATTTAGTTTTGTGAAAATAAAACCACCCCTCTTCTGCCCCACTGCTCCGGGCTCGATTCTCCTTAGTTTATATAAGGTCAGCAGAGACTAGGCTGTTCAGGGCCCAGTGGCTGCTGCATTTTCCGGATTTCTTGGCAGGGCATGGAAGATCCTGCTGGTACTCTGTTAGCTGGTTTCCAGGAGCCTCTGGCATCTGGTGTAGAAGCGGCACTGAGGCAAAGATCTGCTCTTTTGAAGGTCCTGAGTTCAAATCCCAGCAACCTCATGTTGGCTCACAGCCATCTGTAAGGAGATCTGATCCCTCTTCTGGTGTGTCTGAAGACAGTGTACTCATATCCATAAGATAAATAAATGAATCTTTAAAAAAAAAATCTGTGTTATGTATATATTTGCATACAGAGCCTGGATGCCAGAAGAGGAAATCAGACCCCCTTACAGATGGTTGTGAGTCTCCATGGGTGCTGGGAATTGACCTCAGCCCCTCTGGGAGAGCAGCCAGTGCTCTCAACCGTCTCTCCCACCCCAGCTGCCAGCCTTTTAATACAAGGCTCCTCAAGAGGTTTTCGTGAGGCCCAAGTGCCAAGATCAAGACTGGTAAGTGCCCCTGTCAGAGCTGAGAAGCCACGCAGGATTGCTAGAAAGCTGTGACCAGCTGCGGGGGTTAACTCCAGCACTTGTTTCAGACAGTGAGTGAATTCAAGGCTCTCAGCGTTCCCCACCATGTCACAGTTCGAGTGAGCTCCGCCAGGTGCTGCCCCTCCTTCCCTGTCCCGTCTATGCCGTTGTCTGCCAAACTCAGCGTCACTATCCAAGGTCCGGCTTCCCTCAGGCTTTTTACTTGTTTCCAGATTCCTGAAAGGAAAAAAAAATCAGAATATTGGTATTACTTTTAGATGACCAGCTAAACCGATATTTTAATAAAGTTTGCACATGGTGGGTTTGTGGATAGGTTTGTTTTGCAACAGAATCAGTGGGATAGAATGTATGTGATTTTTGGAAGTCCTGGCTTTATGTTTGGTTCCCTTCATTGGCACCTCCCCTTTTCAGCCTTGACAACTGCATGGCAGACAGTTCCCTCTTAGAGTCAGATAGTCGCCATTAACCTAGAGAAGGAAGATTGACGTCCCTAGAAATTTCTTGGCAAATGACTTAACCACTGACCCCGGGGAGTCAATAGGTTTTATTGAAAAGGGGGCTTTGCTCTTTGTAAAGGTCTGAGAAGTTGCCTCATTTTTTGAGCTTTGGCCTCTACAGAACATCGCAAGGCGAGAGGAGAACCTGCCACTGTGACTCTCTGCCTGTCACCCAGATCTGGAGTCCTGATTCAGGTTTCACCCTCATCAATATGCTGGGATTTTCCAAAGTTCATCGTCAGGGCCGTGGAGTGGTGGTGCTCACACGTTTTGCTCATCCAGGTTCAATTTTGGGAAAGCAGGAATCATGAAGGGGCCAGAGGTTCAGAAGACATCTGCCCGGTGTCAGACTCATCCACTCAGCTGGGGGGGGGGGACAGGGAATCTGAACCCCCGGTCTCCAAGCCACCCAAGCTCCCGGAGGCTTCCACGTGTTCACCGTTATGCAAGCTGCTTGAGATGGGACTGGCCTGAAGAGACAATGGCTTGAGTTAAAGCCAGGGAAGAGCCAATGTGGAACTCGAGCTAGAGAGATGGCTCAGCAGTTAAGAACACTGACTGCTCTTCCAGAGGTCCTGAGTTCAATTCCCAGCAACTACATGGTGGCTCACAACCATCTGTGATGAGATCTGGTGCCCTCTTTTAGCCAGCAGTCATATATGTGGGCAGAGTGCTGTATACATGATAAATAAATAAATCTAACACAAACAAGCAAGATTTGAGGGTTCAAGAGGTGGCTCAGTGGTTAGGGACACTTATTGTTCTTACCGAGGACAACAGGTTCAATTCCCAGCACATGGGGGCTTAAACCATTGGTAACTCCATTTTTGGGAGATCGACTTCTGTCTTCTAACCTCCTGAGGCTTGTATATGGTATACATGCATATAGACAAAATACATAAAAATAAACAAATAAATGTATGCAGGGTGGTGGTGGCATACGCCTTTAATTCCAGTACTCGGGAGGTAGAGGCAGGTAGACGTCTCTGAGTTTTAGCCCAACCTGGCTCTACAAAGCTAGTTCCAGGACGTCCAAGGCTACACAAAGAAACCCTGTTTCGAAAAACCAAAAATCAACCAACCAACCAAACAAACAAACCAAGCAAAAGAACAAAACAGAATTTGAGGGCTGGAGTGAGGGCTCAATAGGCAGAGCTTTTGCTGTGCAAACGAGAGGACCAGAGTTTGGGTCCCAGCAGCCCTGTGAAAAGCTGGGCATGGCCCACGTGGCTGTAACCTCAAAGCTGTGAATGGCAGAGCACAGGAGGCGTTCGGGGCCTTGCTGGCTGCTGGCGTAGCTCCAGGTTCAGCGAGAGACCCTGTTGCAAGGGAGCTAGGCAGAGAGAACGGGGCATCCAGCGTTCTACTCTGACCCCTGAGCCTCAGCCGTGCTCACATCCAGCACGTGCACACCTGCACACACTCAAGGTCTGATTGGTCCCGTGGGCTATAAATTAAACGTGCTGGATTGCTAGGGGAACTAGATTTTACTCGAGATGATAGGTGAAAGGTGGCCTGCCTTTTATTATTTACTTGGGATAAATAACATCTAAATTTTGTCATGGCACCCAGAGCATGGGCATGATGTCAGGGGCCAGCTGTCGAGATTAACAGCACTGATATACTAGAACACATGTTGTGTGTATGTGGCACATGACAGATACATGATGGATTACAGCATCGATATGCTAGAACATATGTTATGCGTATGTGACACATGACGGATACATGATTGGTCATGAATGGATGGATGGATGAATGAATGCCCCCCCCAGGCTGACAAATACAATCAAATCATAGAAACGTTTACTATTCACTGTTAGCGTGCCATGCCTTGATCCCACTCATGAAGGTGAATGGAGCGTGAATGGAATATGACTTTTTAATTCATAAAAAATTTTCACAAACCTAAATGCCTTCGAAAGTTGAAAGTTGAAAACTTTGAAAGTTTGAAAGTTGCCCTGATGATGTGGATACTGATCAGTGGCTCTCTCTTTTTTTCACCCACTTTCCACACACCAGAAAGTAGCAGTGGGTAAAACCTGGGCCAGCAGGGCCAGGATGAGGGCATATGGCCGAATTCCTGCACAGACACTCAGCTTCTCCACTGTCAGCCCCTCAATACCCCGACGGACGCTCAGCTTGGTGTCCATGTGCGCCTGTGGAGAGGGGAGCCCTCTGGGCCTGTGATTGGCTGGGGATAGCTTGCACCCCGCCTCCGTGGGAAAAAAACGATCTCAACTGCTCCAAAACCAGCTTCCAGGAAGATAATGAAAGCATCATCTCTGCCCACAGCAAAAGGAGCAGATTGGAACGTAGACCTCTCAGGAGCGGCAGGAGCTCTCCCGCGAAGGCGAAGGCGGAAGACAGCTGCGGCTCAGGTCAGCGTTCCTGCTCTGGGGCTTTAACCGAAGCAACTGGGAGCTCCTCTCTCTGGGTGGAAAACAGATTCCTTGGAATAAGGGTGAGGACACGCTCAGCCCCTGGTTATACCTGACCTGCCGCGGCTGTTCTCACTCTAATCTATTTTTACTCAAACTTGTTTTTACTACTTTAGAACTAAGCAAGGTGCGGGGTAAAGAGATGGCTGAGCAGTTAAGAGAGCGAGACGTTCCTCCAGATTTTCAGCCCTCAGACAGAAGGCCATAAATGTCTATAATTCCAATTCCAGGGCACCCAATATTCTTTTCTGGCTTCTGTGGGCAGCAGGCATGCAAATGGGCACACACAAAATACTCATACACACAAAAAAATAAAACAAATAATCAGGTTCATTATCAATAACTGACTGAATGCTCTTCTCTGTCTCAGAAAATCTGGCTCTGCCCTATACATGCCCTGTGATGCTTATGAGATGGGGTGGTTCAGGGAAATGTACAGAACCCCGGGTTTCAAACCCCTCTTTAAAATGCCCCATGGCTCCTTAGCACCCCAAACTTCGTTGTAAAAGAGAGGCTATGATCCTGAGTCTCCCTGCCTCGCTGTGAGGGTTGGCTGGGAGCCCTTTCAGTGACTGTTTGTTGAGGATCATAGTACACAGTGGTGCTTCAAACACTCAGACCATCAGAGTACCGGGTCACTGAATGGGAAATGCTCAGAGGCTCCTGGGTTTGAACACATGGCTCCCATCTGGAGGTGCTGTTTGGGAGGTTATGGAAACTTTGGGGCGAAGAGCCTAGCTGTCAGTCAGAAGTCCCTAGAAGGCCGCCTTAAGAGCTATTGTCACTTCTGGTCCTGGCCTGTGGTCTCTGCTGCTTCCTGGTTTGGCTGCTGTGTGTGGAGCTCTGTCTCACACTCCTGCTGCTGGGTACTTTCTGAGGTGATGGCCTGTGACCTGTGACCTCTCTGAAACCGTGAGCCAAAATACACCTTTCCTCCAATTCCTGCTTCCACCAGGTGTTTTGTCATAGCAGTGACACTGTCCAGCTTGACATCCCCAGTTTTGATGGTTAGGTCCACGGTCATCTGCAGTCGCTTCCCCCCAACCCCGCTCCGCACCGCCCTGGCCCCGCCCCCAATGCCACCCTCCCTGGTGTTGACCATGTAGCTTGCTCATCCTCTGAACTGTGTCTCAGGACGACTTCTGGATACTATGTCCTCTTTCTAGCTTCTCCTTCCTTTCCAGAGCGTTCCAGATCCCAAAGTTCACGGAACCAGCATCCCTCCAGACAGCTTTGTCCTCTCCCTCGCCATCTGGTCTCCTCTAGGTCCAGCAGGACAGGCGGTATAACAAGTTCTGTAGTGCTTATTTGTAGACCCTGGAGTCTGCCGGGAGCTATTCCTTATGGTAGATTTTTTTGAAAACTTGTGTAAATATAACCTCTTCCCATTTATAACGAACACACACTATTTTCTGGTTTTTTTTGTTTTGTTTTGTTTTGTTTTGTTTTGTTTTGTTTTGTTTTGTTTTGTTTTTTAAAGTGAACAGAAACTCCATCGCCGTGATGATGGGACTCCAGAAGGCAAAATGTGGTGACACTGGCTGCGTCACACCGAGGGGAACCTGTGGAGGCTCCCACTCCACCCACGTTCAGCTGTCACCCCAGGGCGAAGCCATGAGTGCAGTGATTTCAGGATTGGAACTAGTAACTTCCTGTTTTTGAACTCACCCAGTTTTTGAAGATTACATCTTGACTCTTGAACTGAGCCCCTACATTCCTTAATGCCACTGGTAACTGCTGTGGCCATGACATAAACAGCGATGCTTTCTTTGGGAGCTGAACTTGACTCTTGGGCCGCTTGATGCTGCAGTCTCGCTTGGTGCTGGTCTTACTCAGGATCCTGGAAGGACCGTGTTAGGACTGGGCACTATCCCCGTTCTAAGTCACATACTAAATCCTCCAGATTTAAACCAGCCCTGGGGAATGCTACACTGTGTAGCTTCAGCGGGAAAAGAATAGGCCCAGATGATGAGAAGCTCGTTGATCTCTACTAGGTCTTTTGGGGGGACTTGAGGGGGTTTGGAGGTGATAAGACAGGACTAGCAGAACAGCTCAGGAGTTAGCAGGAGGCCATTCCTGGTGGCCACTGGTAATGATTACCTTCACCATCTTCTCCTGTTGTTTGTAGCAAGACTGGGCGTCACCTGCTTGAAGGCAGACCCACGTCTAAACTCTTGTTCTCTTGTGATACACAGAGTCTGGATCTCAGGGCTGGATCCACTGACACTGGTCTAGCCTGAGCAGCATGGGAGGATGGGCCTGGCCCTTGCATTCTGAGATTCCCAGGCCACAGAAGAGGCGTTGAGGAGCCCAGCTCTGCTGTCGTCTTCACTGAGCAAAACAAGCCAAGGGAAGCAGTCGATGCTTTCAAGTCTACAGAAGTGGATCTCGGTGACTTAGCTTTCCTGGGGACCTCGACAGAAATGAAGTGGGCAGCATTTTCTCAGAGCCCCCGCGGGATGGCGCCCAAGCTCGCAGGGAGTCTTTGATGACTGGTGGGCCCTGGAACAGCTCTGGTTTAATGATTCTGTGTGTTCAGCGCTGCGCCATTGCAGCGTGGCTGGGACAGGCCTGTCTACCACTGCAGCAGCACACAGAATACGGTGCCTCTCCATCCAGCTGTGGACGGCTGCCCAACGTCAGTCTGCCCCGTCTGGGTGGTTAAATGTTCTTGGGATTCCAAATGAGAGGGAGGGGGGGAGGGGGAGGCTTCTGAGAGGAGTTTGGCCTCAGAAGGTATTGTGGGGATGGCTTTCCAAACATCAGGCCAAAACCCTTCTGTCCTCAAAGGGGTGTGCATGAAAATATTTTGGCTGTTTCCAATTAGGACCAAATGGAAACCAGCTGGCCTCCTCGCCCAGGAGAGTAGCCCAAGTAAGCTCATCTCAGTCCCTTACTTTGAAACAGGTAGAGCCCTACGAAAGGCCAGATTCTCTCCCCCAACCCCCTATGACGGCAGAGGCAGTTGTTCAATGTGCAACGGTCACTACGTAGTCCTGGCGAGCACACTGTATGTAAACCAGGCTGGCTTTGAGCTTCCGTAGCCCCAGCCGCCCCTGCCATCATGCCTGCCTTCAGGCCTTTAGGAAGTTGTTTGAAAATTTGTTTTGTTATCTCACATATATGATATATGCTTGATATATATATATATATATATATATATATGATATATGTGATATACATGATATGTATATGATATATGATGGACTTTGTTTCCATTGAGTTCAGACTTGAGGGCTCTAATGGCTTTGTCTGTTGAGTCAAATCCAAGCCTTTGGCCGGGCCTGCCCTTCGACCCATTCCTCCAGGAGGGCCAGCCTCCCGCCTCCTGGATGGTATTGGTTGTTCCTACTTACACCTTTCCTCATCCAAGCCCTTCCTTCTTCCACCCTGGGTCAGCTTGCTCCCTGGAAGTTTTGTCTCCAGTGCCACCTCCGGAGCGCAATGCCCTTCTGCTGTTCCCGAGAACACACCGAAGGCCGCTTCTGTGGACTTGGAAACACTGACGGCCTTCTCTGTCAGCACTGCCCAGTGGGAAACTGCACCCACGGCAGACACCACCCCAAGGCCTGCTCTGCCCTCTTGCTTTATATTCTCCGCTCTTCCCCCTTCTCCCTCTCCTCTTCTTCCCCCTCTTCCCCTAGGGTCCCATGTAGCTCAGGTTTGCCTCCAATTTGGCTTTGTAGCTAAGGATAACCGTGAATACCTTATCTTCCTCAGTCTGTCTCCCATGCGCAGGGCTGAGGGGCATGCACCCTGCTTCCCAATTTCCTGAGGAAACTGTGGACCACAGGAGTTTATAGTTTTCTGATGTAGTGCTTGTCAGAGAAGATTCAAGGGCATAAAAAATAGACCACACAAGAGCAGATTAAAATTGAAGAAGAAAGAGCCCGAGGGGATTAGGTTCCACTCACACAGCTGGTTGTCTTCCCCACAAATGCCAAATACAGACTACAGCATGCTCTAAACACAGCAGCACAGACTCAGGTTGTTCTGTGAGGGGCTTCCCAAGGGCTGTGCTCATGACGAATCCAGTAGAACCTCTGCGCCACCGTGTGCCTGCTTAGAACTCTAGCAGGTTAGCGTTTGGAGAGGGGCGTGTGAGGCCAGGCCTGCCCTTTGCAGAACGGGATGCCGAGAGCCAGGCAGGGCACGGCTGCCAGGGGCAGGGTCTGGGGCTGCGGGACACTGTCGTGCCTGGGAGGCTGCTGTGGTAATAAAGCCTCCTGGGAGTTCACTGTCTCTTTCTGTCTCTACCTCCTCCTCTTCCGCCTCCCTGTCTCTTTCTGCTCCCCCCTCCATCTCTCTCTTGAGTTGGGGTTTCTTAAAGCCCTTTCATGGTAACCCTGCTTCTAAATCTGAGTAAGCTGAATTCTGAGGGTTTCTCAGATTCTCGCTGGCAGCTCCTGGAAGAAATGTTCCAAACCTTGCTTTTCTGGAATGTTGAAAGTGCCCATGATGGATTTCTCTGGCAGACAGGGTGGAACTGTTCATGGGTGGTTTGCGTAAGGTCACGAGACATTGATTTTAAGCCTTTGTTTGGGATGATTACGCACTAGAGACCCACAGGGAGTGAGTTGAGGGTGGAGAGGGGAAGGCATTATTGACGCCACAACCAAGATACCTACCTCCTTTCCCGCTTTTCTTCTGTGAGGTCCTTTTCGCTGTCAAAGCTTCGGAAGATTTCACAATCTGACTCAAAGTTGGGTTTGCTCCCCGGCACACTGGTTAAAAAAAAGGGGCGGGGTCAGAGTCAAGCAAACGGGTTTTGGCATCCTTTGGTACTGGAGATGGGCTGCCTTCATTTTATGGATACTTCGGGCAAGGGTATTTCTCTTGGGAGGGAATTAGCCAGAATCTCTTCAGTTCTAATAGTTTGTATTTCTCTGCTGTAAGACTGGAGGTTAACTTGCCACTAAGCAGGGCCAAGCGGGGCTCTCAGAGTTGTCCTGCAGGGGCCGTTGGCTCCCTCAGGCCACAGCTGCTTCCTGTAACCATAGCTCCATGTTCCTGGGGTTACTAAGAACAAGGTGGAGGAATACACCTTGCTGCTACACAGTAAAAACTGTGTAGGGAGCCTGGCAGTGGTGGCACACGCCTTTAATCCCAGCTCTTGGGAGGCAGAGGCAGGTGGATTTCTGAGTTCGAGGCTAGCCTGGTCTACACAGTGAGTTCCAGGACTTCCAGGGCTACACAGAGAAACCCTGTCTTGAAAAACCAAAAACCAAAAAACCAACCAACCAACCAACCAACCTCCCCCCTCCCCACACACACACACACAAAAAAAAAAACCCAAAAACCCAAACCAACCACCAGATGGTATTGATCTTGGGGCCAGGGACGTGCCTCAGCCTGTAGCGAGCTTGCCTCGCATGCATGAGGCCTTGGTTAAGTCCCCATCGTCATCCACAGGAATCACTCTAGAGCCAGGCCAGGCCCTTCTTCTCCATTCCCAGCATGCAATTGGAACGATGCAACGCAGGATCCAACCCCCTGCTCTGTTCCCACTCTCACCCCACTCACTTGGGAACCTGGCTCTTGCTTTGGAGAGCAGCTCCCCAGAATGTCTCTGCCCTTACTTTTAGTGACACCCAGTCTCTGTCCCACTCTTCCCTGTGTGTTCTGAGCTCCAGGTCCCTTCACCCTCTGCCCCCGCCATGGTGTCCACAGGGCCTGCTGCCCCTGGTACAAAGACTCTAGGCCTTGGCTGTTACCTCTTTCCTTGAGAGGCCCTTTCTCCAGGGAGCGAGGCAGAGAAGGACAGGGGAAGGGACCTGAACAGCCTCCTCCAGTCACTACATGATCAGACACAAGCACGCACAACCTCACGCTCACATACTTGCAACACACACCATACACTTACCCTTGCACTCAGAGGCGGCCAGCAAGGCCTCGGGTCTCTATTAAAATCCTATCCCATCTTCCTCTCGGACCCTGCACTCCTGTACCGCACTCCTTTCCTTGTTTCACATCAATTGTTACTTTAAAAAACATTGTCTGTCTTGCCTGTCTGTCTGTCTGTCTACCTACCTACCTATATCTGTCTGTCTGTATATCTTTGTCTCTTTGTCCCTCTGTCTCTGCCTCTCTGTCTCTCTCTGTGCATGCGTGTGTGCGTGTGTGCGTGTGTGCGTGTGTGTGTGTGTGTGTGTGTGTGTGTGTGTCTGTGTGTGAGATGTGCAGGTTAAAGGACACCCTGCTGCCAGTCTCCTTCCTCGTGGGCTCTGGGCTTTGAACTCAGGTCCCCCATGCTCTGCAGCAGGCTCCATTACTGCTGACCCATCTCTCTGCCCCCCCCAAACCTATTAACTTGTAATTTTCCTCTGCTAGAAACTACCCGAGACAACTAGAATTGAGACCCCCATGTCTCCTCCTTACCCCCTACCTGGCGTTCTTTATCCTCTCCGCCTCTCACTCCGGTCCCTGCCTGCCACACTCCAAACCCACAGGGCATCGCTTTCCACAGGACATCGCGTTTACATTCAGAATATTAAGAAGCAACTGCCCACACAGGGCCACTCAGCCATGCTGAGCCCACAGCTACAGCACAGCACTCATAACTAGCGCTGTGGCTCTTCCCGGGACGCTGTAGCAGCGCAGGGGAGGTGCAGCAAGGATCCATCAGCTGTGCTGTCCTGGTCCTTTGGGGCACCGAAAGCCTTGGCTGAATCACCAGACTCCACAAGTGACCCACGTGCGCCTGATCCCATGAACATCCCTAACTAGTGACAGACGCTGTCGGTGACAGGGCCTTCGAATTCTGTTCCCCAACATGGCCTTTACTCAGCCCCTCGTTCCCACTTTCTTCCCCAGCAAATAGAGCAACTGGGCTTCCCACCGTGCTCTCCGATTTCTCTCTCCTAGGAAACACATAACCTGCCCTAATGGTGAGGATGATTGACGTTCTTCAAGAACGCGCCACTCGGTCCTTCCTGGACACCAAGGGGAATTACTGTAATGTTCACTTTGCAGCTGAAGGGCCTGAAATTGTTCAGTCACACACAGGTGCACCCCTGTCTGTGTTATTAGCCATTCGATACAGACAACCAATCATTAAAAGCAGTCAGTCTTAAAATGTCCCATAAATATGCATCCTTAGGATTCACTTAAATAAGTGGAAATCCATAAGTGGAGATGGTTTGTCTGTCCTGCGTCTGTCTGCCTATTATCTGGGTGAGGACATGCTCTCTCTTTGAACCACATAATCTTGGCACATACTCCTTGCCCCGCCCCGCCCCCCCCACACACACACACAAGGTAGGTGTGTGATGAGTCCTGTCAATCACAGCTCTTCATGACCTGGGCCACAGAGCCTGGACCAAGAGGTAGGTCTGGGGACCATAGATGCCCAGAGTTGCAGACTCAAGGGTTTCTGCTGTCATGACTTCAGCCGTCTAGCCATGCAGGGCCCAGGAATGTGTGTCACACACAAAGTATTCGTTAATCCTGTTTGTTCTGCCTTGACCAAGCTGATGAGTCTGATTAATCTGGGATGTTGGTCTCCAGTCGCTGCTGTGACAGATGACCACACACTGAGTGGCTAGCGGAATAGCTAAGACGGCTCAACAGGCAGAGGCAGGAAGATTAGCAAACATTTAAGGCCAGCCTGAGCTACACGGTGAGTTCCAGGCTAGCTGGCATGACTCTATCTCATGAGGGATATAGAGACATGAAGGGAATAGAGGCATCGGTGTGTGTCGGGGAGGAGGGGGGAGGAGGAGGGGGAGGAGAGAGGAGGGAGGAGGGAGGAGGGAGGAGGGAGGAGGAGGGAGGATAACAGGAAGAGATACAAACTTGCTACCTTATTGTTGCCTTACAGCTTTGGAAGCTGCAAGTCTGAAATGGGTCAAGCCATCCTGAGGTTAGAGCCCTTTGCAGGCTCTGGGGAAATGTTTGTTTTGTTTTTGTTTCGTGTTCTGTTTGCTTGGTTTCTGTTTGCTTGTTTATTGCTTTTCCCTGAGTCTAGAGAGCCTACAGTTCCGGCTCAGATTACTTTGTTTCTATTGCCTCTGTGCGAGTCCTCCCCACAACCCCGTCTCTGCCTACCCTTTAGAAAGGTCCTTGTGATTATACTTGACCCACCGGGCTAGTCCAGAGAGCATCTCCATCTTTGGCTCCAGATCTGACGTCTGTCATGTGAGCACAGTCACAGGTTCTGAAGGTCAGGACAGAGACACCTTTGGGGCCCTTTATCCTGCTTCCCACCTGGAAGCAGTTCTCCACGGAGTGCTAAGAAGCCTCCTAGTTACAAAGTACAGTCCTCCCTCCAGAACCACAGGAGCTGTCTGCGAGTGGTGCCCAGTGTTCACCTTGGGGAAGCCGAGGGGGACTTCCCGCGTGTGGCGAAGCCAGTGTAGGCTGGTCCTTCCCCTGCGTCTCTGCGTATTCAGCTATCGGTCTGAGGAGAGCGCGTGCTCCAGAGCACTGCAGGGAATTTCCATCCAGGCGCAGCTCGCTGGGGAAGAGGGCAGAAAACATCGCTCAGGGGCGGTCAGGCCCACTACAACTTTGAACCTAAGATCTTTATTTGACGTGACACAGCTAGTCCTAAATGACATCATGTAACACAGTCAATAGACAGTGACAGGAAACACACGCTAGACCTTGTCGCAAAACACGGTCTATGCCAGCAGCAGACACCTTTGGTTCTCAAAGTTCACCAAAGGCTTTTTCTCTAAGGGTAAGAACAAAACAGTCAGGGCAGAGGAACTAGGTCAGCGAGTAAAGTGCTTGCCAAGAAAGCGTGAGGACCTAGGTTTAATCTCTAGAACCCAGAGTAAAACGCGGTATCAGGTATCAGTGGAGATGGCTGAGTGGATAAAAAACTCTTGCTATAAAATCAAGTGGAACTAGTTCAAATCCCCATTGCCCATGTAAAAGCCAGGCGTGCCCACAAGAACCTGTGACCTCCAGCGTTGGGGTGCTGAGACAGGTGGGTCCCTGGAACTTGACTCGCTAGTCTCGCTGAAATGGCAAGTTTCTTGTTCAGTGAGAGACATTGTCTCAAAAAAAAAAAATAGTGATAGATGAATATATTTGGTGCAGTTTTCTGACTTCGGAATGTGCATGGGTCATATATGTGTCTGTATACACACCATGCAAACAAAATTTAAAAGAGATGAATTTCTGATAAGATGTAGAAAACCCTAACAGCACAGGACAGCAGTGTGCTTTGAAGCTTGGAGTTAGGAGGGGAGAGATGGGAGGGGAGGGGGGCATTCCTGGCGTGCCCTGGCATCCAGCCCAGCCTGTTACGTGAACTTCAGGCCCGTGAGAGACCCTGGTTCAAGAACAAGGTAAGAGCACCTGAGGATGACATCTGCTGGAGTTGACCTCTGACCTCCCGCCTGCAAGCATGTGCACCTGTATGAACATACACACTCACCAAAAAAGAAGAGAAAGAGAGGAAGGAAAGGAAGAAGAGAGGGAGGGAGAGAGGGAGGAAGAGAAGAGAGGGAGGGAAGGAAAACTAAAAGATAGCCACCTGGATGCATTGTGCAAGGAGTCAAAACAGAGACATGGTGAGTGGGGCATGGGGGTGGGGGTGGGGCAGCTCACCAAATAGCACTGCGGCTGATGACAGAGCCCAGCCTCGGCCCACTCTGGGGCCCCAGCCCACAGTAGCGCATGCTGAGGCCCTGGAGCCGTTGGCTGCTCTCCAGGCCTGAGAAGAGACTCTCAAGTTCTTCATTTCCAAACCTGAAATGACAGAAGGAAGCCCATGGCTTTTAAACTCCGTCATCGGCTGAGGGGGAGCCTGCCCGCGATGGCGGCAGGTAAAGGAACCGTGAAGACTGAGGTTAGCAACTTGGACCAAAACTTCAGGAAGTCTGATGGCAGGCAGCTTCTTTCTAGCACATTAAAATGCAGTGTGTTTTTTGGGGAAAAAAGTTTTCTGGTGTAAGGCAGTTCCCAGTACACAAGAGAGCACAATTACATCAAAACTCAACTTAGGCTACATGCCGTTTCTTCCAAGAAGATGTGTTCTGGAGATAGGTTACCCGCGCTAGCTTAAGGGTCTAGGATAGGAGTGGTCATCTGGGCTATTAGCCACCTCTGGTCTGGTCGTGGGAGCTTGGGGGAGTCTTTGACTATTCAGATCATGTAAAGGTCATCAGACTATCAGGCCCTGGTTGTGGGAGATTGGGGAGGCCCTGGCTATAAGGGTCATTTAAATTACTAGCCACCTTCGGCCCTGATTCAGTCCTGATTGTAGGAACCCAACAGATTACACAGATCTCAGGTTGTCAATCACCTCCAATTCCCAGCTTTCTGGTTGGAAGAACATATTTTACAACTTTCATACTGGAAAGACAATCCTGTGTGTTTAACGTTCCTGGTCTTTCTGGAGAACTGTGGGCACAAGGAACCTTTCTGCTGTGCTCCCAACAATGGCCGCAAAGTCTTGTCTGGGCCTCCTAGAACTGTTTCTACTGATCCCAATTTGAGTTTCTAGGGCCAGGTCTGACTGATGGTTAGTGCAGGGATGACCCTGAAGAGAAGGGAATCTTGTAAGGAGAGAGGGAGTTCTTAAGTCACATTCCAGAGCAACGAGGGCAAAGGATGGTTTGAAACACCTTTTCAACGGAGAGCAGGCTCAGAACGTGGAGGTAGAACAGAGATGGGCGTGATGATGCGGACGCGATGACGTCACTGGTGGGATGATGCGGACACGATGACGGTGGGTGGAGTCTGGGAAGCACCCCCCCCTGGAAACACACCCACCCCCACCCCCCATCCCTGCTGTCGGAAGACTCTAAGAAATTCCAGCCTCTCAACCCTCCTGTTATTACTGGGCTCCCTCAATGCATAATATTTCGTTTGCAAAGTGACTCACAAGCACGGTCTACAGCCCTTGGATAGGACTGGTCACGTGTACTGTCAGAGAACCAGAATTTAGGGAGCTAAGCTAGTTAGGCATCTCCCCAACTGAAGCTCCTTCCTCTGTGATAACTCCAGCCTGTGTCAAGTTGACACACAAAACTAACCAGAACTGTAAAAATCATTTACAATTTTTAAAAATGTATTTTTTACCTACCACCCAGCTCTTCCAGATGAATTTTATGGAGGACTTTTCTCATTTGAGGCTCCTTTTCTCTGTTGACTCTAACTTGTGTGAAGTTGACCTACAGCCAGCCAGTACAGTGAATTTATGCAAGACACAAGTGTTGCAGCACTAGAAACGCTGAGACACTCAGCTTCAACAAACACTTGTTGAGAGGACAAATGGGAACACTAACATTTACTTGGCCACAGGAGGAAGGCTAGAGGCACAGAGAATGTGGGTGTGGTCCTCCCCTCCCCCTCCCTCCCTCTGGCTGTCACCGGCTAAGGCCCACCGTCTGAGAGTCCCACCTTACTTGCAGTAGTCGAGGACCAGGAAGTGCAGACTGCTGAACTGCAGAGCTTTCCCGAGTCGCCCCAGAGACCACAGATCCATCTTGCAGTCAATGATTTCCAACGTAGTCACTGGGCAAGTGGTGTGCCCCTTCTGCTCCAGGAACAAAGCCTAGAAGATTAAGAAACTCTTCCATCAGGGCTACCAGGGTGCTCTGAGTTCTCATATATTCCCAAGTCAAGCTTATCAGGCACCTCAACATTTTTGCTGCCAAGATAATTTTCTACAAGGAAACATAGCATGAAAATAAAGGAGCTTTCTTTTCTTTTTTCTTTTCTTTTTTCTTTTCTTTTCTTTTCTTTTCTTTTCTTTTCTTTCTTTCTTTCTTTTTTTTTTTTTTTGGATTTTTTTTTTTTGAGACAGGGTTTCTCTGTATAGTCCTGGCTGTCCTGGAACTCACTCTGTAGACCAGGCTGGCCTCGAACTCAGAAATCCGCCTGCCTCTGCCTCCCAAGTGCTGGGATTACAGGTGTGTGCCACCACGCCCGGCACGGAGCTTTCTTTTTTTTAAAACAGTGATTCATTGAAGAATCATGAGAGCCAGGAAGCCCTGTGATGAGATGTACTGCAGGTGCTGTGTGCAGGTGCTGTGTGCAGGTGCTGTGTGTAGGTGCCGAGTGCAGGTGCTATGTGCAGCTACTGTGTATAGGTGCTGTGTGCAGGTGTGTGCAGGTTCTGTGTGCAGCTTCTGTGTATAGGTGCTGTGTGCAGGTGTTGTGTTCAGGTGCTGTGTGCAGGTGCTGTGTGTGTGCAGGTGTTGTGTGTGCAGGTGTTGTGTGTGTGCAGGTGCTGTGTGCAGGTGTTGTGTGCAGGTCCTGTGTGCAGGTGCTGAGTGCAGGTGCTGAGTGCAGGTGCTGTGTGCAGGTGTTGTGTACAGGTGCTGAGTGCAAGTGCTTTGTGCAGGTGCTGTGTGCAGGTGTTGTGTGCAGGTGCTGTGTGTAGGTGCTGTGTACAGGTGCTGAGTGCAAGTGCTTTGTGCAGGTGCTGTGTGCAGGTGTTGTGTGCAGGTGCTGTGTGTAGGTGCTGAGTGCAGGTGTTGCATACAGGTGCTGTGTGCAGGTGCTGTGTATAGGCGCTGAGTGCAGGTGTTGTATGCAGGTGCTGTGTATAGGAGCTGAGTGTAGGTGTTGTGTGCAGGTGCTGTGTATAGGCGCTGAGTGCAGGTGTTGTGTGCAGGTGCTATGTGCAGGTGTTGTGGGCTGAATAATGCTCCCCAACTCATATGTAGAGCTACTAACCTCAGCCATCTCAAGGAGGCTTGGGCTATAGCTCAGAAGTCTGGATTATGGAGTCAGGTGACTATGTTATGGTGACATATGGGGATGAGGCCCAACTCAATACAACTAGTGTTGTAACAAGCCACAGATTATGCGGAAGATACAGGAAGAAAACATGAACCTTGCTGATGTCTTGAGTTTAGGCTTTAGCCTCCATGAGACTTGGTGGCTTCAGCTACACAGGCCATGATGCCAACAGCAGCAATGTGTAGACTATGGCACATGTTGATTATATTTTTAAAAAACAAAATTGATTACTTTGTAGGGCAGGGATGTGTGCTTGCGGTAGCATAGAGGTCAGAGATAACACTGTGGAGCTGATTCTCTCTTTTCATGTTTTATATAGATTCTGGAGGTGGAACTCAGGCTTGCATAGCTGTTACCTTTGCTCCACTGAGCCATCTCGCCAGCCCTGGATTTGTCAAAAAATAATTTAATTAGTGTGTGTGTGTGTGTGTGTGTGTGTGTGTGTGTGTGTTGGAGTTGGTTCTCTATTATCCTTTCATTCATTTTCTCTCTCTCTCTGATTTTTTTCAAGAGAGGGTTTCTCTGTGTAACATTCCTGATATTCATTTTGTAGACTAGGCTAGCCTTGAACTCACAAAGATCTGACTTGCTCTGCCTCTTACAGGTGTGCACCACACCCAGTCCCTGTTCTCCTTTAAGTAGGTTTTAGGCAGTGAGCACTGGGGGGTGGGTGTGGGTGCAAGCTTAAGCAACCAATGTTTCACCTGCTGAACCATCTCACGGGTCCCGAGACAGTGAGTGCTGGCTTTTATTTCTAATAATTTTAAATTTTTTATTTTTTACTTTATCTGCATTGGCGTTTTGCCTGCATACACGTCTGTGTAAGGATATTGGAGTTATGAGCTGCCATGCGGTTGCTGGGAATTGAACCTAGGTCCTCTGGAAGAGCAGTCAGTGTTTTCAACCACTGAGCTAGCTCTCTAGCTCCTGAGATACTGATATTTTTTTCAGACTTAATTCACTTTTTCTTGTGTAAAAAGCCTTATGTGGTGGCCACAGCTGGAGCCTGGGTCCTTTGAACAGAGACTCTGGTGTGGTTTTTCACAAGGTGGTTAGTGAATTACTGAGAAGGAGACTTGGTGAACACCAGAGGTCATTGGTCAGGTAGCTGTAGGTCTTGGAGATGGCATCAAAGGTGGCCTTGGCAAAGTTGCCCAGGGTGGCAGTGCAGCCCCTGTCTGAAGTGTCACAGTCATCTATCCCGGCCATCCTCAGGAGCTTCGTGGGCACAGGAGCAGAGACAATGCCCGTGCCTCTGGGGGCAGGGATGAGACACACCAACACAGAGCCACAGCGGCCTGTCACCTTGCATGGAAAAGTGTGGGGCTTGCCAATCTTGTTCTCCCAGTAGGCTCTCCACACAGGGATGATGTAAAACTTGCCCAAGGTGACGGCTCCTCGGATGGCAGTGGCATCCGTCTTGGAGCTTTTAACACCAAGACCAACGTGACCATTGTGGTCCCCAATAGTGACGAATGCCTTGAATTTGGCCCTCTTGCCAGCTGGCTTCTGCTTCTGCACTGGCGTGATCTTTAGAACCTCATCCTTTAGGGACGAGCTGGGGCGGGGGCGGGGACGGGGGTGGGGGTGGGGGCGGGGGCGGGGGTGGGGGTGGGGGTGGGGGCGGGGTGGCAATAATCAAAGATCCCTTAAAGGTCAGGGCGAATGGGTAGATCTCCTCCAAGGACTTGATTCTCAGGTCCTTAACCAGTCAGCCCAGTCTGGGGACGGGAATCCACTCTTTCTCTTTGGATTTACCTCCATGAGCCCCGAGCCTCAACCACAGCCAGAGCCTGGATCACCACCAGGACCCCAACTGTGGGTCTTGAGACCTCTGCTAGATCCTCTGGGGAAGCCACGGTGGCTTCTGGGTCCTTCAGGCCCTCTCACTGCATAGCATCATCTGCTATTGGGTGTTTTCCCGGAGAAGGGGGAGATGGAAGAGAAGAGGAGGAGGAGAGGGGGGGAGGGGAGTAAGAGAAAGAAGAAACAGAAGAGGGGGGAGGAGAGGAGGAGGAGGAAGAGGAAGGGAGGGGGGAGGAGCAAGAGGAGGAGGAGGAAGAAGAAGAGGAAGAGCCATCCGTCATTGAAGGAATTCAGGGCAGAAACCTGGAGGTGCTGCTTCCTGGCTTACTCCTCATGGCTTGCTCATCCCTCTTTCTTTCTTTCTTTCTTTCTTTCTTTCTTTCTTTCTTTCTTTCTTTCTTTCTTTTTTTTTTTTGGTTTTTCGAGACAGGGTTTCTCTGTGTAGCCCTGGCTGTCCTGGAACTTACTCTGTAGACCAGGCTGGCCTCGAACTGAGAAATCCGCCTGCCTCTGCCTCCCGAGTGCTGGGATTAAAGGCGTGCGCCACCACTGCCCGGCCTCAACCTGCTTTCTTATAGAATCCAGGACCACCAGCCCAGGGATGGCACCACCCACCATGGGCTGAACTCTCGCCATCAATCACTGTCTAAGAAAATGTTCTACAGGCCTGCCTACAGCCCAATCTTATGGAGGTATTTCCTCAGTGGAGGCTACCCCCTTTCAGATGATTCTAGCCTGTGCCAAGCTGCCCTAAAACTAGCCAGCACACTCTGACCGTGGCAGTGAGGAGGTAGCTGAACGTCCCAGAGAGCCACCATGAGCGAAGGGTGCTGACACCCGGAGCTCAGAGCTGTACTCATAGTACGGGGTCTTTGAAACTTCAGAGAGTACCCCAGGGTAAAAAAAGTCAAGGAGCTAAGGCTACGAGAAGTGAAATGTAGGGATGGCAGAGAAGCCGAGACTAGAAAAGAAGAGGCTTTGGGAAGCCAGAGGCAGAGGCCGAAGATGGAAGCAGGAGTCTGAGGGAGCTGGGGCTGAAGAGCTCAGAGGCCAGATGCCGGAGGGAGGGGCTGCGACCGGCTGCTGGGTGAGGCACTTTAGGCCCAGATCAACATTAGCAGCTAGAGCAGTGAGCCCCCAGTTTTGAAAGTTGGTGCCATAAAGCCTCTCGTTCTCAAGGCTTAGAGATATGAACGTCTACATCTGGGGGCCCTAGCCAGGTGTACTGGCTCGCACCTTTAACACCAGCACTCGGGGAGGCAAAGGCAGGGAGACCCTTTTGAGTTTGAGGCCAACCTGGTCTACACAGTGAGTTCTGGGACAGGCAGGGCTCTGGAGAGAGATCCTATCCCAAAGAG
Organism: Apodemus agrarius; assembly: GCA_964023405.1. NCBI lineage: Eukaryota > Metazoa > Chordata > Mammalia > Rodentia > Muridae > Apodemus > Apodemus agrarius. The sequence goes on from OZ030012.1 coordinate 99,409,654, forward strand.
AGGGAGAGGGAGAAAAAGAGGGAGAGGAAGAGCGAGAGAGGGAGACTAAACTTTGGAATCAGGGGAAACTGCACTATAGTCTTCCAAGGTGGCTGTTGTGTGTGGACTCCTCCCACGGTGTGGAAAACTCAGTTGCTCCGCACCTTGCTGATGTTTAGTACCGAGCTTCTGTCTCACCATTTCTGTTTGTGATTTTATTCTGCATTCCCTTTGGCTTCATCCCGTTCATCACCTCTTCCTGTCTCTGGTTTTCTCCTCACTTTCTCCTCAGTGCAGGGACATGAACAGGGTCCTCTTTTCTGTTCTAGTTTGTCCTTTCTTCCCTTCTTTCTCTGTGTGTCTTATTTTGTTGAGACTGGGTCTCACTATGTAGCCGTAGGTGACCTGGAACTTGCTATGTAGACCACTCTGACCTGGAACTCACAGAAATCCACCTGCCTCTGCCTCATGCCTTTAGTACTAGGGCTAAAGACATGCAACTTAGGTTCTTAGTCATGTGTCTAAGTTTTTCAACTACCTTCTATTAAATAGTCCAGGGGCTGGACAGATGGCTCAGCGGTTCACTGACTGCTCCTCCAGAGGTCCTGAGTTCAAGTCTCAGCAACCACATGGTGCCTCACAGCCATCTGTAACGGGATCTGATGCCCTCCTCTGGTGTATCTAAGGACAGTGACAGTGTACTCACATACATAGAATAAAATAATTAAATAGCCTAGGGAGCACCTTCCCATCTCTGTCCTTCCTTGGATCATGTGTGAATGCACGTGCACACATGTGTACATGTATGTTTAACTCTCAGTGAAAGAGTTGGTCTGAATTATTACTTGCAAAAGGGAAGTTCAATTTTTAAAAATGGTCAATCCATAATTGTATATGTAATAGGATAGCAGGATTATTGAACTTGGGTGGTTCTTGACAACGTAATATGCATGTCTGATTTACAAAATCACACATATGTAGCATGCATGCATATGTCTAAAGGCGTTAGAGCATGCATGGCGGATACGGATACGCATCTTCCTTAGACAGGCACCCCGCCTTTGGGCAGTGGGTGGGGAAAGAGGGACCGAAGCTTTGACTGTTACGTTGGTCAGCATGCGCACATCCCATTCATTTAGGAGCCGACTGTGGGGCTGGAGGGACAGCAGAGTGGTTAAAGCACTTGCTGCTCTTGCAGGCGACCGGGGTTCAGTTCCCAGTACCCACGTGGCAGCTCGCGACCACCCGTAACTCCAGCTCCACTTGACCCAGCAGGCCTGAAGGCGAAACAGCCACACACAGAGTTAAATAAGTAAATTTAAAAAACTAATTTAAAAAGGGTATACTAAGCCGGGCGTGGTGGCGCGCACCTGTAATCCCAGCACTTGGGAGGCAGAGGCAGGCGGATTTCTGAGTTCGAGGCCAGCCTGGTCTACAGAGTGAGTTCCAGGACAGCCAGGGCTACACAGAGAAACCCTGTCTCGAAAAAAAAAAAAAAAAAAAACCAAAAAAAAAAGGGTATACTATGTTGTAGAGGTGAGTTTGTGGATATTGATTTCATTATTTTCCACACTTTAAGATAGAGTTGAGGCATTTCATTAAAATAGTGGGTTTTTGTTTGTTGTTGTTGTTGTTTTTATTTTTTTGGAGACAGGGTTTCTCTGTGTAGCCTGCCTGCCCTGGAACTCACTCTGTAGACCAGGCTGGCCTCAAACTCAGAAGTTCACCTGCCTCTGACTCCCAAGCTGGGATCAAAGGTGTGTGCCACCACAGCCTATCTGTGTTATTTTTAAGAAAGAAAATCTTGCAGCATATGATTAAGTCAGCAACCAAATAAACTACTTCTGGGGTACAGGGTGTTGCTCGCCCGTTCTTAATTTTAAGGTCCGAAGAAACTGAAAACCACACTCACGAGTCTGGCGATCTCCGGGTTCGTCAGCTGAAGGCCCCAGACGCAGATCTCCTTGGCCAGCGTGTAGCTCTCATCTCGGATGGTCATGAGCAAAGGTTCCAGGGAAACGGGCAGGGTGCTGGCTGAGGCGTTACCAGCCCTCACAAGCATAAACTGGAGTGTAGGAAAACTCTAGGTGACCACCATAAAGAGATACCCAATGTGGGAAAGGGGTACTGGCAAAGATGGCTGCATGAACGTTTGAGGCAGTCACTACCTGTGCATGGGGTGGCGGTCCTGCCGTGGACAGGTATGTATGTATACTATAGGTCAGAGTTACTACAGGTCACTACCCTCTCTTGGGTCACAGAATCCATTTAGTTTTGTATACCGAGCATTTGTTTTTCTTTAAGGAAAACAATCACATCTTATACAGCAAGGATACTGATTGTTTCGTACGGTTTTTAAGATGACTTATGTACTTGAATTTTCTGTGTCTGGATGTTCTGCCTACGTGCGTGTCTGTGCACTCCATGTGTGCGCTGCTCTGAGGCCGGAGGAGGACCGTGAGCTCTCCTGGAACTGGAAGGATGGACACTGTGAGCCCCGAGTGGGTACCGGAACCCAGCCTCGGTACTCTAGTCAAGCAGCAAGCATTCCTAACCACTGATCTCTCCTCCAGCCCCTCGCAAGGCTCTTCATGATAGTCACAATCAACACAGAGAACCCTGGTCTAGGCAAGCTACCAATTTACACAGCCTCTCAGTTGTGTGTGTACCCACAGATTCACCCTGGATGGGGCTGTGAGTTGTATTTCTGATGGTTGTAATAAAACCAATTTGGTGGAGGCTAGTTTTAAGAACTACAGTGGAAAGGAACATTTAGTGGGCTTGAAAGAGGACTCAGCAGTTAAGAGCACGCTGGGTTAGCTAGCAATGGCCTGTAACTCCGGCTCCAGGAGACCCAACACCTTCTTCTGGCCTCCATAAGTGCCTGCACTCGATGCACACCTTCCCCTCCACCCCCCGTACATATAATTTAAAAATAACATCTTTAAAAATGTAATCAATAATCATTTTACTCTGTCCCCACCAAAGGCTGGCTGTGAGGCTGGAGAGATAGCTCAATTGTTAGTGTGCAGAGGACCAGGGTCTGGTTCTAGCACCCACGCACGCGTGGAACTCCAGTTCCAGGGAACCTGATGTCCTCTTCTGACCTGTACTGCCACCTGCACATGTGTGGTGCACATACAGACAAAGACAACCAGGCACACACACCTGTACTTTTTTTTTTTAAAGGATGGTTGTGGGAAGCTCCTCTCTGAAGCAGGGAGATGAGTGTAGGAACATTCAGTAGAAACTAGAAAAAAGAAGGGACTAGAAAGCCCGAAAGCAGAAGAGGTGGGCATAGCGGAACAGGCGGGAAGAGAGGCTAGAAGGACGGAGGGGTGCAGGGCGGGGATGGGACGGAGGGGTGCAGGGCGGGGATGGGACGGGGGGGGGGTGCAGGGCGGGGACGGAGGGGTGCAGGGCGGGGATGGAGGGGTGCAGGGTGGGGATGGGACGGAGGGGTGCAGGGCGGGGACGGAGGGGTGCAGGGCGGGGATGGGACGGAGGGGTGCAGTGCGGGGACGCTCAAGTCTGAGACAGAGGAGGGCTTAAAGGGGAACTTGATAAGGTGGCTGTGATGTTCACAAAAAGAGAAAGAGGTTGAGAGAGAATGGGGGAGGTGAGGGTGGAGAGGTGTGGGGGAAGGGGGTGCCCCAGTAGACATCCCTTCCCCTGAGGGACCAGACACACACAGACTTGGTATAGAATAGAGTTTATTCAGGGCAGAGGATGGGAGTTAATGGGGTAGGGGAGGCAGAGAGAGGAGAGAGGAGAGAGGAGAGAGAGAGAGAGAGAGAGAGAGAGAGAGAGAGAGAGAGAGAGAGAGAGAGGAGGAGGAGGAGGAGGAGGAGGAGGAGGGAGGGAGGGAGGGAGGGAGAGATAGAGGAGTGGAGGCCGGCCATGACCACATGGAGAGAGGGGGAGGTGGGGAGAGCCCAAGAGGGGCAGAGAGGAGAAGAGTAAGAGGTGAGAGTGCCAAGAGGTAAGAGAGAGAGGAGAGGACCCAGAGTCCTCTTTTATGGGACAGGCCTACCTGGCTGTTGCCAGCAACTGTGGGGAGGGGGCCTACCTGGCTGTTGCCAGGTAATTGTGGGGTGGAGCTTAGACAGAATCCTAACAGTGGTATTGTGTGGACTCAATTCCTGACACCCCAAAACACATTCTGGCAGGCATCGAGGGCAGGTGCATGGGTGCAGGGAGCGCCGAGGACTGGATGGAGGAGGCCCGTGGAGCCTCAGGTCAGTCACTGTCACCTCAGGCAATGCAGAGCTGGTGAGGCCATCAGCGTCACCGTCACCGTCAGGGTCAGCGCTGGGTTGGAGGAAGGTGTCCCTGCCCCGCGGAGTCTGAATCCCCAGCACTCACCTTCCTGAGGATCTGCTCTCTGTCAACGCTGCTCTTCAGGTCCCTCTGGATGGCGGGACACGGGGCGGTCCGAGACTGTAGGCAGTGCTTCTGGTATGTCCTCAGGAACTTCTGAAGAACGGGAACCACCGAAGGGGCAGCCCCCTTGGGCTTTTGCTTTCTTTCCTTCGCTCTGGGCATTGTTTTCCAGTGTTTGATTCCACTTCGTTTCTGTAAACAGTAACTTAAGCTGAAACCCAGCGTAGACTGTGTGCCTCGCCCTCGAAATCCCAGGAAACGCTGCTGCGTGCCCTTCTCTAAGAATCTTAAAGGCAGGCTGGAGAGATGGCTCAGCGGTTGAGAACACGGACTGCTCTTCCGGAGGTCCTGAGTTTAAGTCCCAGCAACCACATGGTGGCTCACAGCCATCTGTAATGGCATCTAATGCCCTCTTCTGCTGTGTCTAAAGACAGCTACAGTTTACTCATATATAATAAATAATTCTAAAAAAGGCTTCCCATTAGCCTAAATAGCCCTGGTGAGTTGAGTTAGCGCCATTATAGAGATGTTTAATTTCCAGTGTTCATATTCATTGCTGTTTGTCTTTAAAAATGAGGGCAGTACTCACAGACTCAGTTATAAGGAAGAGAAATAATATTAATTCAAGGCACTAGTCAGTGACTACTAATGGTTATACACTTGTTTTAAAGTGGCATGGTTCTCTTTACTGATTCAGTGTTTGCCAGACTGTACATGCTGATGTGGTTAAGGATGTGGACTTTGGCTCTTCCTGTAAGCAGCCAGAGGTGACCTGTAAAGATGGTTCGCTACTCTCTTGACCCAGAAAGCCCCACAAAATCTTGCAAAATCAAGAGGTTCAGGCCTTCGTGTTCACTTTAAGAACACTGGAAACTGCCCAAGCCATCAAGGGTATGCATATCCGCAAAGCCACCAAGTATCTGAAGGATGTCACTTTAAAGAAGCAATATGTGCCGTTCCGGCGGTATAATGGTGGGGTCGATCGGTCGTTGTGCCCAGGCCAAATAATGGGGCTGGACACAGGAACAGTGGCCAAAAGAGTGCTGAATTTCTGCTGCACGTGCTTAAAATTGCAGAGAGCGATGCTGAACTTAAGGGTTTAGACGTGGAGTCTCTAGTCACTGAACACATCCAGGGGAACAAGGCCCCTGAGAACCTACAGAGCTCACGGCCGAATTACATGAGCTCCCCCACCACACTGAGATGATCCTCACTGAGAAGGAACAGATCGTTCCAAAGCCCGAAGAGGAGGCTGCACAGAAGAAAAAGATATCCCAGAAGAAACTGGAGAAACAAAAACTCATGGCAGGGGAATAAACTCAGCACAAAATAAATGCAGATCAAGTAAAGGTCTGGCCCTGCCTGATAAGCTCTGTTGGGAGAGATGTGCCTTAACATGCATAAGAACTTTTTTTTTTTTTTTTTTTTTGGTTTTTCGAGACAGGGTTTCTCTGTGTAGCCCTGGGCTGTCCTGGAACTCACTCTGTAGACCAGGCTGGCCTTGAACTCAGAAATCCGCCTGCCTCTGCCTCCCAAGTGCTGGGATTAAAGGCGAGCACCACCACCGCCCGGCACATAAAAAATTTTAAATTAAGCAGTGAAATAGACTGTCCATGACCACATGACTATGTGACTGTCTGTCTTTATTGAATTAGTGAGGAACTCTCATGCAGAAGACTATGGGTATAAAGTTTGTTTCGTCCACAAACTAATGGGTATGTGATAAGCCTGCCTTGGGAAAGGAATTCTTTACAATTGATTTCTTTCTTTTTTTTTTTTTTTTTTTTGACAAGAATGAGACTTTAATCAGTTTTAAGTGGAGTTTATGACACTAAGAGATAAAGGGTTGCTAACACACACAGTAACAAATGGACATCGGATTGGTAGGAGGCATTGTCCTGTACACATCGTATTTGTGTCTCCTCAGTGCATAGCATTTACACACAGAGCCACTGCTGCACAGCACAAGAGCATCTGAAGAGGCTGAGTCAGGGGAAGGCTGCTTTACAGACTGCAGATTTTTAGTATATATATTCTATATGAATATGTATATATATTCATATATTCTATATGAAAACAGATCGAACTCTTCAACTGGCAGGTAGAGGGTAAGTCTGCCGAATACTGGAGTAAAAGCCCCGGCTTAGTGCACAGACCCACCCCTTCCGTCTGCATGCAGGACACATTAACAGTATTGAAAGGTAAATGAGGCACTTTGTGGCAACCACAGCCATACAATTGATTTCTAATTCAGCTATGACATAGCTTAAGATACTTTTGGGCACCCCCCCTTTTTTTTAAAGAAAGGGCAGAATTTTTATGTGTTTTGTTTGTTTTATGTAGTCCTGGCTGTCCTCCAATTTGCTCTGTAACAGTCTGGCCTTAAACTATAGCCACCTGCCTCTACCTCCCAACTGCTGGAATTAAAGGCCTGCATCACCACTAGGGGAAAAAAAAAGAATGTGGGATATAGTTTAGTCATCAAATGTTTGCCTAGCAGCATTAGGCCCTGGATTCAATACTGGGGGAAAAGTAGGCATTTATAACGTACAGTATATCGGGGTACTGTCATGTGCCATTTACGTTCGCTGGGAAGCCACTTCTGTGTCCCACTCCCTTCAGATCTAAGCATATTTATGTCAAGCGGTCTCCAAGCCCCCTGTCTGGGGTGAGCCCGATTCCTAACTTTGTGAACTGGAGGGAAGAGAACAGCCCAAGAGTTAAAACACATGGCTTTCAGGACAGTTAGAAACACACCATCACCTACAGCCACCAACAGCCATGACTGTTGTTGAACTTACAATATAAAAATAAAATAAAATAAAATAAAATCCTGCAGTGGGAAAGGGGAGTGGGGTTCAGCTACGGGGAGCACAGCCACGAGGAGCACAGCCACGGGGAGCACAGCCACAGGGAGCAGAGCCACGGGGAGCACAGCCATGGGGAGCTCAGCCACGGGAGAAAGCTCAGTCAGGAACTCTAGCTGCTACCTCATCGCACCCAGCGGGTTTCTTTTCTTCTTTTTATGTTTATTTTGTAAGTTTTTTTTTTTTTTTTTGGTTTTTTTTTGAGACAGAGTTTCTCTGTGTAACAGTCCTGGCTGTCCTGGAACTCGCTCTATAGACCAGGCTGGCCTCGAACTCACAGAGATCCGCCTGCCTCTGCCTCAGCTCCCACTCTGTTCTTTAAAGCAGCCAGCCAACACTTGGTGTTTTCTTACAGCAGTCCAGCCTGATGTCAGGAGGAGAGCCTGCAGCCCTGCTCATCAGAACGGTTCCCACCAGCCGCTTCTAAGTACTTCCTTATGGGCACGCGCTACACACGCAGACTCCGCAGATGCTCTCTATGAAGAGAATTTGTGTGTGTGTGTGTGTGTGTGTGTGTGTGTGTCCAGAAGGTCTAGAATTCCTTTCTCAGGCATAAAACCAGGCCATCATCTAGCTATATGACAGGAAAGGTGCAGGCATGAAGTAAGGTCTAAGGAGGCGTGTCCTCTGATGCAAACGAGACCACAGGGACAGAAAAGTGCAAACAAACCCTGATAAAGGGTCACAAAGCCTTTGTGTCCAAGCCTTGCTGGGTAAATGCTATATAAGCAGCCATGGAGGATAAACAAGGGAACGGCTGTTCATTTCTGAAGTAAACCAGAGTCCCGCATCTCCAGCTAACATTACCCTCCTTTTCAGCTCCCCGTGTTAGCTGCACTGAGTCCCAGAATGCCACAGTGAGTCCCACAATGCCTCTGTGGAGGTCAGAGGACAGTTTACAGCAGTCAATTCTCTGTTTTCGCCATGTGGTTTTGGGAATTAAAACCAGGTTTCCAGACTTGGTAGCAAGTGTCTTCTACTAAGTCCAACAAGTAGGTTTTTGTTCTTAATTATTTTAGTTAGGGGGCTGGAGAGATGACTCAGAGGTTAAGAGCACAGACTGCTCTTTTAAAGGTCCTGAGTTCAATTCCCAGCAACTACACCCTGGCTCACAACCATCTGTAATGGGATCTGATGCCCTGGTTTGTTTGTTTGTTTGTTTTTGGCTTTTCAAGACAGGGTTTCTCTGTGTAGCCCTGAATGTCCTGGAACTCACTCTGTAGACCAGGCTGGCCTTGAACTCAGAAATCCGCCTGCCTCTGCCTTCCAAGTGCTGGGATTAGAGGTGTGTGCCACCACTGCCCGCCCAGCATGACGCCCTCTTTTTGTGTGTCTGAAGACAGCAACGGTGTGTACTCACAATCAATAAATCAATCAATAATTCCTTGATTATTTTCTTTGAATAACTGGCCTGACAAGATATTGCCCACTGGTGCGATAATGACACGAGTGCTTATGGGAGTTTCCAGTCCATGGGGTGGAACTTATGCCTGGCTCTGTTTCCAGGGCCAAGAACATATGGACCCCAGGGATGAACACCCAGTGCTCTGCTACATGGACATGGCCTTAAAATGACTCCCAGTGACTTCCTATTACAAACTCATAGATTTGTATAGTTAAGGGACACCATGCTCTTCCCTCCACACCTCCACATCCCCCCACTCCACACCCCTCCCACACCCCCATACCCTCCGAGATCCCAGCCCCCCCAGGGTGGCTGGAATTCCCCATGCTCCCTTGGGTAGAGCTGCCCTGACTCTCACCACCTCCCGTTTCCAAGGTGACTAGTATTAAGCTCTCCCCTAGGGCCTATAACTTCTTTAGCGCCAGGCATGCTCTACCTCATCAAGAGGCTGCTAGGTCCAATCAGAAAGCATCTGGCGACTCCTGTAACATCCGGGCCACTTTGCATTGTGCAGCCCTTCGGAGAAGCTGCTTCTTGAAGGAGAAGACACGTAACACAGAGACCTTATCTGGTCACAGTGTGGAGAACGCGAGATAAAGGAATAATAAGATAAACGGGCTATACACATTACACCCTTTCTCCGGGAAGTCGAGGGAACTCCTCCAAAGACCCGGCAGAGCCAGAGGCACTGGATGGCTTCACGGAGACCTTTGCTTTCCAGACACGGCAGAGCAGAGGCACACGTGAATTCACAGTGACTGTGACAATGTGCACCAGTTTTGTAACCTCAACCCAGGCAAAAATCACTGCCTGGAAGGGGGAGGGGCGCTAGGCAGTCATCACTAGCTGAGGAGTGTGCGCTGCACTTCATAGCCGCTGGGAGACGGAGAGAGGCAAGCTGAGCGCTACCGCGCTCCAAGGCAAGCCTCAATCCTGACAGCAGCTGGGCGACAGAGACCGGACTCATGGGGAAAGGAAAAGAAGAAAACTCAAAATTGGGTGTGGGGGAGGTGAGGGTGGAGAGGAGTGGGGGGAGGTAAGGGTGAGGAGTGGGGGAGGTGAATTTGATGAAAAAAACATTGCATGAAATTCTTCAAGAATTAAAACAATATTATTTAAAATGGCTAATGAGAGAGAAAGGTGAAGGGGGGGGAGAGAGAGAGACAGGGAGAGAGAGAGAAACAGGGAGACAGAGGGGAAGAGAGAGAGACTGTGTGGAGATGAGAGGGCAACCCAGTGCATTCTCTGCGCCCATGATGTGTTCTGGTGGCTTCTGGAGATCTTAGGCTGTTTTGTGAAATGGTGTCGAGAGACATCGCTGGTCCGAGACAACCGGTATTCCGCCACCGCATTTTTTCCCCCATGTGCTCTCTGCAGGCATGTGGGGCCGGGTGCTCCTAAGTCCCCTCCGGTGATCACGGACGAGCACTCGCCGAGGTCTCGGGTGTGAGCCTTACCTGGCAGCTGGCTTTACCGTCTCCTCCGCGGCCACGCTCCCTCCCTCCGTGCACCCCACTCTGGAAACGGGACCGGAGGGCACAGTCAGAGGGAGGAGGGCGTCAGAGCTCCGGGAGCACCGAGGATCCCCGTTAGCCCGGAGGCAGGGACCGGACACGCAGAGCAGGCCCCGTGGGGTGTGGAGTGGGGAGGGCAGCGTCCTCCTTGGCTACCCCACAGGTGCAGGTCTGAGCACTGTCCCGGTGTCGCAGTCCTGCTTCCCGCGTCAGCTGTCGCCATAGGGACGGAAGCTTGAGCTGGCGACAGAGGCTGGATAGAGGAATCTGCTGTGGGCAATGGCTTTGGAGTTAAGACCTTCCGGGCTGTGGGACATGGGGAAAGGCCTCAAGGGAGAGACTTCCCACCCCGAGGCGCGGGGCAGGACCCCTTCTAGGGCAAAGACAACTTCGAGTCTGATTGGGAGTCCAAACCTTGGGGGGATGATACTCTCCTGCATCCGGGCAGGCCAGCCTGGATGGAGCCTGAGGACCTCACAGTCTGGGGTCGGGGAGAGAGATGAGACCTGAGGAGGAGGACTCCTGAAGCTGCTGGATTTAAAGAGGGAGGACGGAGCACTGGAGCCGGGAAGTGCGAGCGGCTTCCAGACGTGCCACACTCCAAGGAAGTAACTCAAAGTGTGAGAGGTTGGACGACAGCAGTAAGATGGATTACTCAGACGTTCGGGAGTGAGAAGCGCTGATGTTGGTTTGGTGTCTCCATGGTAGAGCCGCAGGATTTTTTCTTGCTCCATCCTGCCATCTTTAACTGGGGAGGGGGATGGGCAGGGGGGAAACATTGTTTCCTCCTTTGACCGGGATAGGAGGGGCCTCCAATGTGGGGCTCTCTAACGGAAAGGAAAGCCAAGCCCCAGAGCCAGGGAAGCTGTAGAGGAAACAAAAACAGTAGCTGAACAAAATCCCCCTTATTCTTTTCTCGAGCGCAGGGGTGTGTGTGTGTGTGTGTGTGTGTGTGTGTGTGTCTTTTGTTGGTACTTGCATGAGTGCCGATGCCCACAGGGACCAGACACATCAGGACCCCCCCCATCCCCACACTCCCACCTCCCCCACCCCCTTCACCCCACCCACCCACCCACCCACCCACCCACCCCCACCCACCCCCACCTCCGATCTGGAGTTATATATAGGTTCTTGTGCGCTGGCTAATGGGGGTGCTGGGAACTCATGTCCTCTTTACTGTTGACCCAGGCCTCCAGCCCTGGTTCTTAGTTAGGGCCTGGAGCACAGCAACAACGCAGGAAGAGCAGCTGCAGGTGGCCAGCAAGAGTCACCGGAGCGATCCAATCGGAAGAGTCACATTCTAGATCTGCCAGTCTTTGGTCCTGTCGGTGGTGACCTGCTTTCTGCAGACTTGTTCTGCGAGGGACCTCCCTTTGTTGACAGCCCAAGCCCTCGGAGAGCTTCCCAGAGCTGTGACACTTCTCAGAGCAGGAATGGCGGCTCTTGGCTAGCACCCCACTGCTACCAAGGGTTCAAACTGGTCGTTTAACTTGTCAATTCCCACAGGGCAGCTAATTAATACCAGATGAGTAACAACGTCCATGTTTGGACCTTCCGATCCCACTCTTCCCAGCTGGAAGGATGCTGGACACCGAGATCATGGCTGGAGACAGTAGACGGCCTCTTGGCGACTGCTTTGTGTACAGTGGTCTCAGCGGCTGTGGGCCAGGGTCTCTTGGTCTCAACGATGGCCAGTCCGAAAAGAAGACGACTTTTTCAAGAAATGCTACCCCTGGCCAAGCGGTGGTGGCGCACGCCTTTAATCCCAGCACTTGGGAGGCAGAGCCAGGCAGATTTCTGAGTTTGAGGACAGCCTGGTCTACAGAGTAAGTTCCAGGACAGGTAGAGCTACACAGAGAAACCCTGTCTCAGAAAAAAAAAGAAAAAAGAAAGAAAAAAAGAAAGAAAAGAAATGCTACCCCTAAATCTCAGGAACACAAGTCTTCTCACAGTGTAATGTAGATAGGTGTGCACACCCCTGAAGTGCAGTTCCCAGGGGATGTGATTTCCACAGTGGGGTAGGCATCAAGGCCTGTAGGCGGTGGAAGGCTTCTTGAATAACACTGGGCTAATGCAGAAGCCGGGAGGGAGGGTGAAGGGCCTGGAGTAAACAGCCAGCCTCGCCTGCCCCAGGGAGCCATAGTTTTCATGCAAAGATGTTTAGTAGAGTGTTATTCATCCATATTAAAAAGATGCAAACTACGCAGGTCAGAGACGACAGTACATTTATTTGAAGGAGAGAGTCACTGGAATTAAAATGAGTAGAAATGGCTTCCTACCAGGTCGGCCTGACTCCGGGCCCACATTCGAGTTGGCTAAACCTTCCCAGGATTTAACAAGACCAATGACAACAATTGAAAGTAACAGAAAGCCCCCCAAAACTTCGGAAAATACCCAAAGCACCATGGTGCTCCCCTCTTTAAGAGTGAGGACCAGTGGAGAGATTCCTGCTCTGCCCACACCCAGGCTGTCCTCTCTCACCCTCACTCCCCCGGGGGACTGAAACCAGGGCCCCATGCACGCTGGGCGTGTGCTGGACCCTGAGTACACCCTAGTCCTCAGCTGTCACTTTAGAGATCAGTGGACTGTCCTGAGATCCTTCGCTTGACTCTTGCTGATAGGGTAAAGCAGTTTTTTGTTTTTTGTTTAAATGACTTATTTTATGCATATGAGTACACTGTAGCTGTCTTCAGACACACCAGAAGAGGGCGTCCGAGCCCATTACAGATGGTTGTGAGTCACCACGTGGTTGCTGGGAATTGAACTCAGGATCTCTGGAAGGGCGGTAACCACTGAGTCGCTCTCCTTGGGTTCTGCCAGCTTTACGGGATCAACTGTCATAGTGTAGTTAGTTCCGTCCAGACAGCATGAACCACTCAAAACCTTCAGCCAGGGGCAGGGCGTGTGAAAGGAAGCATACAGGAGAAGCAGTGCCTGGCAGGGTTGGGCTGCAGTATTCTGACGTTCCAGCGACAGTGGATGAGAGTTTTGAAGTTTAGGGATGTTTTTGCTTCAGGTCATTGTCTGATGTCATCTTCTTACTGAATGGAGACTGCTGGGGTATGCAGGTTGCAAACCGTGCTGCCTGGTTACACCTCTCAGGTCGCCTAACTTCTAGAAAAGCCTGATCCACCCTCTCCCCTGATCTTCTGTTACACGGTATGTAGAGTCAAGGTAAAACTTGACCCCTGGTTAGTCTTAGTGTGTGTCAAGAAGCCCCCAAAGCCATGCGCTCGTTTACCCAGAATAACCACAGCACTTTCTGTTGGAAAAGCCTCGCCAGGAAGGGACTCACCCTGCAGGGCTGGGGTGCACGGGGACTCATCCTGCAGGGACTGGGGTGCAGGGGGGGACTTATCCTGCAGGGACTGGGGTGCACGAGGACTCCCCCTGCAGGGGCTGGGGTGCACGAGGACTCCCCCTGCAGGGGCTGGGGTGCACGGGGACCGACTCATCCTGCAGGGGCTGGGCTGCACGGGGACTTATCCTGCAGGGACTGGGGTGCACAGGGACTCATCCTGCAGGGGCTGGGGAGCACGGGGACTCATCCTGCAGGGGCTGGGGTGCACAGGGACTCATCCTGCAGGGACTGGGGTGGATGAGGACTCATCCTGCAGGGGCTGGGCTGCACGGGGACCGACTCATCCTGCAGGGGCTGGGCTGCACGGGGACCGATTCATCCTGCAGGGGCTGGGCGCTCCGCAGCACTTTCCGGATGAGTTACTCTGTGCCGTGCGTGCGTGTCTGCTGGAGTGTCTCCTGCTTCATCACAACCTCATTTATTGCAGAGCCGATTCCAGCTTACAAGGACTGCTGGAGCGGCTTGAGAAAGCAAACACAATCATTTTGCTTTCAGCGTTCAGCAAAAAATAAAAATATAGTCATTGGGGAAGTAGCCCAGGGGTAGACCACTTATGCACAAGACTCTTGAGTTCCATCCCCAGCACTGCCAAATAATGATGATGATGATGATGATGATGATATAAGTAAAAGTATGTATAGTATATGCTATAGTACACCTGAGAGAACTGAGTCGCGTTCCTTATAGCACTTTACGATTCCCTCTCCCACCCTGCAGCTTCAGTCCTGATGGTCAGGAATGATTGTCCCTCACAGACAAAGGCGACTCTTGGCCCTTTCCGCTTTCACATTCACTTGATATTTTTGTTTGTTTGATGGCAGTGAACTACGGCCCCAACCCAGCTTGTCACATGAACCTCAGATCAGCTCTTCCAAACCCACAGAAAGTTCTGGTGGAAGTTTGAGGCCAGGGCCAGGGAGGTGGCTTAGTGAGCACAAGTGCTAGCTAGCCTCACAGACTGAGTTCCACCCCGGAACCCAAGGGAAGAGCCAGATCCTTCTGCGTCTCTGATGTCGCACTCCTACAGTGAGACGGGAGGCAGACAGAGATGGGAAGCCACTCAGGACAGCCTGGGGACAAGGCCTGGAGTCCATCCGAGGGGCTTCCTCATTGTTACGTCTTCTGGTCTGCTGGGGTGGGGAGCAGATCTCAGATCCACAGAAGTGCTGTAGCTGAGGCTGGAGGAGAGAGAGAGATGCTGGGGGTGGGGGGTGGGGTGGCATCCTCGGGTCTGCAGGCCTGGGGGGTGGGGGGGTGATGAGGAGCCAGGAAGCTGATGAAGGAGCAGAGCAGCGGAGGATCTAGAAGGGGAGAGAGTTCAAGAACCAAGTGGGTCAGCGGGTGGCTTTCAGTACGAGTTGGCTGGCTGCCATCCGACCCTACAGCAGCATTGACAATCTATTTGTATAAATGACAGATAGTAAATGCTTTATGACATCTGTGGAAACCATTGCAATCTGGCTTTTAGTGCAAAAGCTCAGACAATATATAAATGAAGGAACACCAGTGTGTTCCCAGAAGACAATATTCATGAGTACAGGATTTCAAATCCCATGAAATGCTATTTTTTCTTCTGATTTTCAACAATTAAAACTATAGAAGCAGCCAAGCAGTGGTAGCGCACGCCTTTAATCCCAGCACTTGGGAAGTGGAGGCAGGTGGGATTTCTGAGTTTGAGGCCAGCCTGGTCTACTGAGTGAGTTCTAGGACAGCCAGGGCTACACGGAGAAACCCTGTCTCAAAAAACCAACAAAACAAAACAAAACAAACTATAGAAGCAATTCCTGAGTACAGTGGCCAACTCCGGTAACCCTAGTCCTTGGGAGGCAGAAGCAGGGAGATTGCTGCAGATTTGAAGCTAGCCTTGTCTTCACAGTTTTAAGCCAACCAAGGCTACATAGCAAAATTCTGTCTCAGAAAGAAAAAGAAAAAGAAAAAGAAAAAAACATCAGAGGTGGGCACAGTGGTCCACCTCTGTAACCCAGGAGGGAGGCAAGAGCATCTCAAGTTTGAGGCCAGTCCTGTCTACACAGCAAGACCCTGCATCAACAAGAACAAAACCCCAAGCAAACAAAAAATGGGTCTGTCTGTATATCTCTAATCCCAGCACTAGAGGTGAAGGCAGGTGGATGGTTGTGACATTCGGGGCAGCTTTGTCTATGCAGAGTTCCAGACTAATTGAGATGACATAGGCCTGGCTTGAAAAACAAACAAACAAAAACAAAAAACAAACAAAAAAAAAGAAAGAAAGAAAGAAAAGGGGCTGGGGTGGGGAGTGAGGGATGAGGGGTGGCAGTGGGGGCTGGGTTGGCAAGATGGCTTGGAAAAGTGTTGAGTTCAACTGAGTCCAATCCCTGGCCCTTACATGCAGGAAGGAAAGAACTTTTTCAAGTTGTCCTCTGACCTCCACACCTGTCCTGTGGTACGTAAGTCCCTACCTTTATACACATGAATAAATAGCTATGATGAAGAGAATAAGAGGGAGAGGGAGGGAGGGAGAGAGGAAGGGAGGGAGAGGGTGGGAGGGAGGGAGAGAGGGAGGGAGAGAGAGAGGGAGAGAGAGGGAGAGGGAGGGAAGGAGGGAAGGAGGGAGAGAGGGAGAGAGAGAGGGAACTAGAGAATAAATGTGGTTGCAAGGATACGGGGAAGCCTTTGTTATCAGGCGTATAAACCACTACAGAAAACAGTGTGACAGTTCCTAAAACAATAAAAAATAGAATGACCGTATGGGCCAGTAATTCCATTTCTGGGCATATAGCTCCAAGATTTTGAAAACAGGGTTTGATCCCCCATGATCCTGGTGATATTTACAAGAGCCAAGGAGGATTGACAACCCAAATGTCAATGACAGGTGAGTCACTGAATATGACAGACATCCGGCTTTAAACAGAAGGACATTCTGACACACAACGTGGATGGCCCAGAGGAACAATGCAAAGGGAAATAAGCCATTCTTAAGAGAGAGAACCATTTTCTAGAAAAAGGTCATTGTGGGCTGGAGAGATGGCTCAGAGGTTAAGAACATTGGCTGCTCTTCCAGAGGTCCTGAGTTCAATTCCCAGCAACGACATGGTGGCCCACAACCATCTGTAGTGAGATCTGGTGCCCTCTTCTGGCTGTGTTGGCAGAACAGTGTATACATAATAAATAAATAAATCTTAAAAAAAAAAAGTTCATTGTAGAGTCTGGTGTCTCAATCTGAGTTCCTAAGTTCAAATCCCTGACACCCATGTAGAAAGCCCAGCAAACCCAGTGGTGTAGGAAGAGCGGCCTTCAGCCCTATCCCAGGGTCACTGAGAGATCTTGATGGGAATACAACGGAGGCGATAAAGGCGGGCACCTGACATCCTCCTCACTGGCCTCTACGCTTGCTCAGGGACACCCGTGGCTGCACACACACCACCACATACACACAAAGTTCATATACCACACATGTTTACACACACACACACACACACACAAATAAAATAGTTTTAAAAGTTCATTGGACTAACTGTAGAGAATGGTCCAGAAAATAATGACTATTTGATTCCATTTACACAACTTATATAGAGTTGTCACATCCTGGTAGACAGAAGGTAGATTGGTGGCTGCCAGGGCAGAAGGAGGTGAATGGGGGATTGTTTATTAGGATTAGAATTCCAGTGCATTAAAAAAGATATTAGTTCTCTCTCTCTCTCTCTCTCTCTCTCTCTCTCTCTCTCTCTCTCTGTGTGTGTGTGTGTGTGTGTGTGTGTGTGTGTGTGTGTGTATGAGTGGGGGGAACCTAGTATAAGCTTTGAAACCTCAAAGCCCACCTCCTCCAAGAAGGCCACGCCTCCTAATCCTTCCCAGAACAGTTCCACTAACTAGGGACGTGAGGCCGTTCTCATTCAAATCACCATACAAGGCTTGCATGTGGGGGCCAGAGGGCAATGTCGTGGAGCTGATTTTCTCTTCTGCATTCACTGTTGGTTCTTAGACTCAAACCCAGGTCATCAGAGAAATGATTTATCCCTGTACCATCTCAGCAGTCTGAGATTCAGTTTTGTAAGACAAGAACGTTCCAGAAAATGGTTATATGACTATGCGAATAACAATCTGTACTTAACACTACTGAATTGTGCATTTAAAAGTGATCAAAGTGATAAATGTTTTTTGGGGGATATTTAACCATTTATAAATTTTTTTATACTTTTTTTTTTAACCGATTTACTATTTTACCAATTATAAAATCCGTGAACGGGGCTGCTGAGCCGGCTCTGGTGTTTGGACTCACAGCTGTCTCCTCCAGGGCTCTGACTCCCTCTTCTGGCCTCCACAGATACAGCAAACAAGCAAAATACATACACGCAGGCTAAAACACCCATGCACACGAAATAAAAACAAATGCAACTGAAAAACTGAAGTATCCATCAGAGTACTGAGTACACAAAAACACGGTTGACCCTTGCGCTGTAGTTGGCCAATCCTGTCATGGAAACCTGAATCAGCCTCAGTCCTCACTTGTGTGCAGATGGTCACACATCCCGTGTGGTGAGACAACCAACGCACACGGCCCCAGAACAGAGGTTGGGAACAATGTCTGTCTCAGAGCAAATGAAGAGGCAGCCACAGACTTGAATACGCCGCTGCAGTCCCGTTTTTTTCAGCGGGCGAGCTCTGAGCAGAGGGCTCTTCCCTCCAAGGACAAAGAAGTTCATTTTACCAGGCTCCACCCCCCCACCCCCCACCCCCCCACACACACCCCCCACCCCCCGTCATGTGTCTTTGGAGTGAAACTTGTCAGGGCCTCTTCGCCCCCAGTGCTGCTCCCTCTGCTACTTTTTTTGGGAAGGACTTTCAGCTAACTGGTGCCTTTTTGGCTCCTTGACAATTTGCATTGTTTGCTATAAAAAGCTCACCCGTAAACCGATGGAAAGGGAGCGAAGGGCTATAAAATGTCAGACACGCATCATGTGGGCCTAAAAAGAACGATCTGCGTGTGGAAAACCATTGAGCCGGGCCATGGGAAATATTCTTCAAATAGTTCGAAGAGGAAAAATTAAACAGGCCCTCAGCCGGTCTAGCCTCGAGCATGTGTCACCGAGAACAGAAAGCGTCCTTAGGAGTCAAGAGGTTGGGCGGGATCTGAAGTCCTGAAAGGGAGGACTGGCCACGGATTCGGGAGGACTGGCGCTGTCTGCCATTGTCATCTTTGATTCCCGCTGGGTTTCACTTCTACATCGCGAACCAGCGTGAGCACTGAAATACCATCACGGAGTGGTTATAATCATTTTAAGGCAGGATAGTTTTGGTTAATCTATGATTAACCAAACTATAAAATTATTCAGAAATAAATGAGCATTAAGAAAATTCACTTGTACACCCACCAGCTAGAAATGGTCCCAGTTTGTCATAAGGACAGTGCTAATGTCTTCCGGTCACCTGTCACACAGTATCTTCCTGACACTAATTTCATCCTCTGCAAAATGGGTCCAATAATCCTATTTAGAAATTATTTGAGGGGGCTGGAGAGATGGCTCAGTGGTTAGGAGCACTGACTGCTCTTCTGAAGGTCCTGAGTTCAAATCCCAGCAACTACATGGTGGCTCACAACCATCCGTAATGAGATCTGACGCCCTCTTCTGGGGTGTCTGAAGACAGCTACAGTGTACTCACATATAATAAATAAGTAAATCTTTTAAAAAAAGAAAGAAATTATTTGAGAGTTAAAAATAAGGTACCGTTTGTAAACTGTTCAGCCTGGCAGGCCAT
This sequence comes from Apodemus agrarius, assembly GCA_964023405.1. Lineage (NCBI taxonomy): Eukaryota > Metazoa > Chordata > Mammalia > Rodentia > Muridae > Apodemus > Apodemus agrarius. The sequence continues at coordinate 99,428,899 of OZ030012.1, forward strand.
AAGTACTCACCCACACTGTCACAAAGGAGAGGAGGTCTTCATTCTCCGTCCCTCCTTGTCAAAGACAGGTGCACACTTCACCCAGAATACGCGCTCCCTCCCTCCGTTCCTCCCCCACCCTTCATGCCCCCTCTCTTTCCCTGTCCCTTAACAGCATACGACTTTTATATGGGTCCACAATTCATACCAAATCAGGAAGAAAAGGGACACTAACAGAAGGGTGACCGTTCTTTTGAAGATGTAGATCATCACGCCACACTCACATGAATCTGCACACATAGATACACCACACACCTGTTACTGACATCTGGTAAACTGAGTAAATCTGAGTGGATAATCTGATATGTGTTGACATATGAGCCACTCATTAAGTCAAAAGGGAGGAAAAACATCTTCCTAGCTGGGGTGATGGGGAACATCTGTGAACCTAGTCCTTTGGAAGTTGAGGCAGGAGGATTACTGTGAGTTTGAGGCCAGTCTGGGGATGCACAATGAGTCTGAGGTTAACCTGAGTCACACAGCAAGACAAAAAACAAAAAACAACAACAAAAATCCCAAAAAGAACATTTTTTTTTTTACTTTGTCCTGGATTTGTATGGCTCAAGACTCCTGAAACAAAAGGACAAATCACACATGTACTTAATATAAGCTGTGAAGGCAACATGGGGGACTATGAGGGAAAGAAGACACGAGGATGAGTTGAACACACATGTGTGCACTTGATAAAGCGTGAAAACTGGCTGACCGACTGACTATAAAAGTCTGGCCCACTGCTAAGGGCTGGGCACATGTTTGTGTTCTTTTTATTAAAAGGTGTGTGTGTGTGTGTGTGTGTGTGTGTGTGTGTGAGAGAGAGAGAGAGAGAGAGAGAGAGAGAGAGAGAGAGAGTCTCTGTGTGTGGATGAGTGTGTGTGTGTGTGTGTGTGTGTGTGTGTGTGTGAGAGTGTACCCTCAGAGGCCAGAAGAGGTCGTCCTCAGACATCCTGAGCCGAGGTTACTGGTGGCTGTAAGCATACCCTGCATGGGTGCTGGGCACTAAACTCTAGGCCTGTGGCTGCGAAGCAAGCGTTCTTAACCACGAAGCCGTGTCTCCGGGCCCTAGATTCTCTTCTGTGACCTCCAGTTCTGCAGGTCTAGGGAAGGGACTTGCACTCGAAGGCCTCATCACCTGCCTCAAGGGGGAAGGCAGACTGTGAGGGTGACTCTCCTCTTTCTGTCACTTGCTCAGATCCCTATTTCATCTGTCAGCACGCTGTATTTACAGGGTTTGAACTGGGCAGACTCGGGCTCATCTGCAGGCCCTGCTGTGCTCTTCCCGACTCTTTTCCAAGGCAGCTAGCCCTTCTCACCGCCCCCCCACCCCCATCCTGTTAGACACGAGTCATGGAGATCAAGAGAAATTCTCAGATGAGAAGTTTCCGGCAGCTATTTTGTGACATCTACAGTTAAGAATCCACAAAACCAGGTTGGCTTGAGGCGGGGCTGGCTCTTGAGTCTGAGTCCACAGCCACCCCGGGCTTCTCTCAGCTCCTCTTTGTAACAGAGAAAGAACCAGAAAGGGGCACAGAAAAGGCTCTGCGATTTGAGGCTGTGGGGCCGGGCACCCTCTGCCAAAACTGGCTTCTTTTCCCACTTGCTGAGCTTACACTGTGTTGAGACACAAGATGGTTGCAGCCTTGATACTAAAAGGTGAGGATTTACGCACCTGGGTCCCGATTAGAAGGGAACGCCTACATTATTTACCAGTTAATGTCCACTCCTCCCCAGGGGCAGGGCTTTAGCCCCGGGGTTCTATAATCTTGTACAAAATATTTCCATCATTACGAAGCTCCTTCAAAAATAAATAAATATCCGTAGCCCCACAGATGTTTCCTTATTTGCCAAAGGTAAAAGAAGATCAACACACTGACTGCGATTCACAATATTTGTGTAAAAGGCACCACACTAGAGCTGTCCGAAGTGCGCTCAACAATAATATTTGGGGAACTTTAATTTCTTATCTTGGACGGCTCCTCGCCACATGGATGCAGCGTCAACGTTCTCTCCCAGGGCGGACACCTCCAAAATCAGAAAAACCTGTGCTTCCAGGAATTGCCCTTCCCCAGCGAGACAATGAGGACGAGTCTGGGTTCCCTCCTCAATGAGTATCAAGTAGAGGCTGGCCGCCCAAGGCCTGCCACCCATGGCCACCATTCCAGACCAGCTCAGCAGGGCTCACACGGGCTGTCCAACTGGAGGAGCCTCTGATCCCTGGAGGGCACATTATAGAGGCTCTTGCTGGGCTCTCTGTTGACACAGGGTGCCTGGGTTGCCTTGAAGCCTGCTCCTCTAGTAAGTGGTACTGCTGGGGCCTCACTCTGTGAACAACCAGCTTAATCCTTCTTTCCTGTGCTTCTAAAACTTTTAACTCATGGCTGGGAAAGCATGAGGCCTGCTTCCCACTTTGCAGCCCAAGGCGAAGGGTGACAGCCCCTTTGTGGCCTAGCGGCCTGTTCCGGAACTCACAGGCAGGCTCACCTTAGCGATCCAGGCCCAGAGCTGTCATTTAATGTGTCTGTCACCTGGGGCTCTGGCCCGTGGCCAGGTTACTGATGACTAAAGTGCTTAGCCTTCACACTTCCGACTGGGCCCACTCAAACCTCAGAGGGACGTTTCTGGGTCGTGTAGTATCCGATGGTGGCTTTGAGCTGGGCTGTAGGTCAGACCTCCTGCAAAGGCTGACGCAGGAACTGCTTTCCCGTCGGGATGGACAGTGGGGAGGCGCTCGCTGCGTGCCGTGCAGTCCTCACGCCTGACACCCGGGCTTCTGCTGCATGCTTTGCCCAGTGTGGAACTTGCCTTTTCCCTAATGCTTTTGGCATCTTTGTTAAGAGCCAGACGGTTATAATTGCATGCGTTTACTTTTGAGCCCTTTGTCCCACTGGTGTACGTTTGTGCTTTGTGCCAGGGTCCACGCTGCTCTGGAGCTCCAGGCTCCGCCCTACGGCTCAGTTGTAGAGTGTGAAATGGGATACTGTTTCTACAGGCTCTCCTAGCTTCAAACTGCCTTAGCTATTTGGGAACTTCTGTTTACACTTTGGGATTTTTATTTTCTATTTCTGGAAAAAATCTCATTGAACTTTTAATAGGGATTATACTGAGTATGTAAATTGCTTTCAGTTGCATGTTTATTTCTACAATAACAATTCTGGTCCATGATTATTGGGAGGATTTTTGTTTTGTTTTGTTTTTTAAGTTTTCTAGCATCCTCATCTGACTTCATTTTTTCTTACTGATTTTCCCTCCGTCCATCCTATTGCTCTGGCCAAGGTTTCAAGCACCATTTCCGAAGCAAGAGTGGAGAGCAGACATGCTCGCCCCAGCCGGTTTCCCCACTTAGGGCATGGTTAGCTACCAGTCTGCTGTGTTCCCGCTTTACCGCTGAGAACTTTATCATCAACATATGTGAAACTTTGTTCAAAGCTCTTCTGCTCTAACTGGTGCTTTATTTGGGTTGTTATTACATTTGCTAGTTTGTATGTGTTGAACTATCCTTAAGCTCTGGAATGAGATCAACTCGATCTTGGTGTGTGATCTTTTTGAGAGAGAGAGAGAGAGAGAGAGAGAGAGAGAGAGAGAGAGAGAGATTAAATGTAGCTCCAGTTGAACTAGGTAGTTGAAACCTCTTAAGTGCTGATTATAGGCGTGTTCCGCCCAGCCTAGGTATTTGCATTTGTTGTTGTTGAGGGTTTTCACACTGGTTTGTCAGTTACCTTCTTCTCTAACTATAAAACCATGCTGTTGACTATTTAATTCACACTTTTTTCTCATCTCCATTCCCATTCCCACTGGCAGAGTCTGACCTGCCTCTCTGAAGCCACGGATTCCATGTATCCATCTAAAAAGAGGGCCCCTTACCTTTACAGGCAGTGTGGTGATGGTGGTGCATGCCTTTAATCCCAGCACTTGGGAGGCAGAGGCAGGTGGATCTCAGAGTTAGAGGCCAGCCTGGTCTACAGAGTGAGTTCCAGGACAGACAGGACTACACAGAGAAACCCTGTCTCCAAAAAACAAAACAAAACAAAACAAAAAAACAAAAAAGAGATGTATGTATTCGATTTAGAAGACCATGTTGTTTCTGTTTTCTTGTTGAGTAAAATTTACACATCTAAGGCTGAACTCCATTTCAAAAACAAAACAAAACAAAACAAAACAAAACAAAACAAAACAAAACAAAAAGTCAGGAAAAAAAGCAAAAAGTTTCCAATAATCTAAAACAATAACATTCTTAAACTGAAGGAACAAACTAAAACACGAGCTTTAAACAAGTTCTACCTTCTCAGTGTCAGTGCGACATACAGGCTCAGAATATAGATGCTGTTCCTAAAGTCACATGATGCAACCTCTTAAGACATGAGCTTTTTAGTCACTGTTAGCTCAAAGCGGCCCCTCAAAATGGCAGTGCTGAGGCCAAAGTCCTAAATACAGTTTTGGCTGGGTAAGCAGAGGCTGAAAGGTGGGTTTCTGCCAACCAGGAACCTCTCTTAATCTTGACCCCAAAGGTCAACTACCTTGGGTGAGGGATCTGGTCCCCGTCAACATGAAGAGTCTCTATCAGCCCAGAGACCTCCACCTGCTGGCTGTCCTATAAAAACCTCTTGCTTTTCCGCCATTTTGCTCCCTTCCGCCCCTGCCACCTCCCAGACAGTCTTGGCAGTTTGATTCCCAGTGAACCTTCTTTTCTCCCCAGAGAGTGGTCCAGCTCAGGGGTTTCACTGTACCTTACATTTGATTCTGAAACCCTAGAACTGAAACAGTCACCAAAGACGGAAGTTCAGGTGAAGATGCATATGAAAATCCAGATCAAAGGATACTGGTCAGCTCATTTAAGAATATCAAATCATCCACAAGACTCACTGTGTGAAGAGCTCGAAGAGGAGGCACTGAGGTGGAGTAGAAAGGAACTATACTTGGTGTCAGGTAGTGTTCATTCTGGAATCACGTACGTTAGAGAGGGAGATTCAAACTATGGCTCCTGTCTTTTAAAGAACGGCATGTTTACTCAGGACACAGAGCTGGATATGGTGGCGCATGCTCTTAATACAGCACTAGGAGTGCAGGAGGAGGACCAGGAGCTCAAGGCCAACCTTGGCTACATAAGAATTAAAAAAATGGAAACCAACCAACTGACCTCTGCTCTGCTAATAAACTGTCAGAAAGAAGACTGGTATTCATTGCAAGTTTTAGTCCACACATGGCTAGCACGAAAGAGGCTTAGACCCCCAACTCTGTTAATGTTAAACTCTTATGGGACTACAGAGGCTGTTGCTTATTTAGGGGTGCTAAGGGCTGCTGAGGCACACAGGGAAAGATCTGCCTCTCCCGTGGGGACATCAGTCATCTCTAGTCTTTGGTGCCGCCATATATAGCTCAAGATAACTTGTTAACACGGCACAGCATGGTAAGTGTGAACACCCAGGGGATGAGGTACTGAGGTTATACAACGGGCAGCTACAGGGGCCTGCACGGCAAGCTTTGAGTCATGAGTGGCTTTAATGTTTGTTTTGTTTTTAAAGAGCAGAAAGACCCTTCTTGAAAACCGTCAACAGGCCCAGTTCTGTTCGCCCAGACAGAGTGGAATACATTCTACGCCTCCCTCAGGGAAAGACAGAACCGCTCTGACAATGCTGCAGGCCATAGGGAGACGGGAACGGACAAGAGCCGCCAGGACTGTGGCCTGGCCGCGTGTAGGCGGAGCCCAGGGCCTCCTAGCTGCTGGTACTGGAGCTTCCTTTAGTGCCTCATCCACAGACAGGCAAGGCAAGGTGCAGACGTTTTAAATATAGATAAGGTCTCACAAAGAGCAGATAGGCTTCTTGTACTTTATTTGAGTTATTTTCAAATGACAGTTACAAAAGCTTTTAATTTTTATAATACTCTTCATAAGAAAATAAAATTTAAATAAAAATACGTTCTCAACAATACAACATGGTTACACAGATTCACTATATTATGTTCTGATAACTTACATTTTCAAAGTAGACATTGTAAAAACCAGTATTTACCAGTAACATATTAATTCCCAACTTAAAAATGGAAGCAGATAACATCAACCAAGATCAGTCATTTAACTCTAGAATGAGTTTTGCATTTGTCACATAGGTAAGGACACTAGAAAGCTCCGCTGAGTCCATCTTTATAGGCTACTCAACAGTATTTAATGAAATTTAGAAGGTGCACTCACTTAAAAGAAATCTGTTTTTTAAAACCTGGCTTGAATGAACTTTCCCAGTAAAAGAATGCAATCAGGCCTTGGAAACACAAACAACCCCAGCCATCAGTCACATGACAGCTTTCGTTGGTAAAATAAGAGCCCAGTTCTGATGCTTAGCATTACCCGTGATATTAAAAACATAGTTCTTTGGTAAATAAGATAGTTTGATTTGATACATTATATTCCTGGAAGTTAAAAAAAAAAATCTTTGCTGTTGCCCAGTGCCTTATCAGATGATTTAAAACAAAGCTAAACAAAGCATACAATAGATCAGTATAGTCTGATGGATGGATACAGCTCTACCAGGAGTCAGAGCTACTGAGTGTCTATGCTAAGTCTCCCCTTATCTTCTGATTACACACACACACACACACACACACACACACACACACAATTATGTATGTATGTGTGTATATATGTATGTCCGTGTTTTTTTTTTTTTTAAATGCTCTTTGTAGAAGGTGGAAAAAGGAGCCATGGAGTTAAAACTCAAATACTCAAGAGCACAGCATAGGAGAAGGCCCTGGGAGGGCCCTGATTGTCTTAGGGTCCTGTGGACATAGTTTCTGATTGGGAAAGGCTTACTCTAAAGGAAATGAGTTTCATATGTCTCTTTTACCCTGTGCCAAGCTGACTAATTAATTCCAGTCAGGCTGGTTGTTTAAAGGGTCATGTGAGTAAAAGAACGAGAACACGGAACTCTTGGAGTTATGCATGTATACAGCATTGGCCCCTTTGACCCTGTGATCATTAAAAATATTTGTAATTGGAGTTTGATATTAGAAATATTAAGTGATTTGGATGTGGTGATGCACACATTTAACCCCAGCACTCGGGAGGCAGATGAATTTCTATGAGTTCCAGGCCAGCCAGGGCTATATAGAGAGACTATGTCTCAAAACAACAAGAAGAAATCATTAGGAAATCATCCCTTTTTTTAGAGGGTGGGGTGGGGAAGAAAACCCCAAACAAAACAACCAACAGAAGATTCCAGATCACTCGAGAGTCTTGACTTCTCTAATGTCCCTGGTTCTTGTCCTTCTCTGGTAGACATTTTAGAGAATCTAAGTAGGCATTTTTATATGAGGTTCATGATAAATTTATTAAATGGCTAATCTTTAAAAAAATCTGTAGTAGTACAGTTAATTAGATCTGTCTGTAAGTTTGTCAGATGAGTCACAACCTAGCACAATGCAGGCCAGTACTGACTTAAAAGTCATTTTTTTAAAAAAAAATACATTTTTCAGTCATGATTTTTAATGGGACAATTCTGTGTTAATAAACTTTAAAATACCTAATAACAAAGTAAAAATAATTACCCAGCAACAACATAACTGGTAAATATATTCTGAAATACAGCTTAAGCTCAATGAAATGGAAGATCACAGCTAGTTAGACTTACACCCATAAGTCACAGTGTTCAACAGGAACATATGTAAATACCCTAAGATTCAAAGTACCACACTCAGAAAATGTTTTTAATTAAAAAAGACAAGTAAGTACCATAGTTCTTAATACTGATGAAGCCAAGTGCACAGTCCTCCTCAGGGAGCACTGGCTTCAGCTGCTTATTTACAGTTAGGGTTCAGGACCAGAGCAGAGCGAGGGAAACGGTGTTCCAACAGTGGCTGCCCCTACTTCCCCTTGGCTAGCAGGCAAGAAGGGAGCAGCAATACAATATCAACATCTTCAGGAAAGCACTGCTTGATATTTAAACACTGATCATTCAACTGATCAAAAGATAGATACTACAGAGTATCCAAACTACAATCTGGGATGTGCCAGATTATTAAAGTGCACCAAGTGACCGTTCTCGAGTTAGAGCAGGGCCTAACACTATGGAGGGCATCCTTACATGCCCTTACTATGACGTGGGACTGAAGGCAACGTCAAATGGTCTCCTCACTCCTCACTGCTTCCCTTCCGGCTGGGAGGAGATGCGGCAGGAGGAGTGCTGAACTGAAGTCTCTAGTTAAGGAACCGAGTACCTGATAGCTGAACGATGGCGAACACTCAGTGGTCCACTGTCTCACGCACCATCACTCACTCCAATGTAAACATGGTGCACAGGAGCACACACTCCCTGACACGCCCACCCTGTGACCAGGCGAGACACCCACAGCTCTCAGAGGTGTTCAGACGTCTCTGTGTCTCTCTGTAATGGCTAACACATCAGAGGAAAAAGCTTTTTTTTTCTTTTTTTTTCTCTTTTAAACATTGAAGGTTCAGATGCACTTAATGAAAAGTTGTGGCTTGACAAAGAACTGTGATTTTGTATACTCAGGATGGCAGTGCGAGCAGGCACTAACGGCAGGTAGGGAATGACCCTGGCATGCTGCACAGAGAGATGGCTTCTTCCCGCCACGTGCTCCTTGTCGCAGAGCTTCTTGGGACGCCTCCTTAGACAGAGCCTTTCCATCAGAGGAAGCTTCAGAGTCACAGATTTGGATGCCTGGATATGAGGGAAATCTTGGGCTTCAAATTCTTTAGTAATACACAGAACTGTTTGGATCCCCAGTTAATTTCAATCATTAAATATTAAATACATCGTGAGAACAGGTGTCATCAAAGCCAAGGAATGCTCTTACATACTATGAGCAAAACGAGGCGAACTGAAAAACTTGGTGGAAAAGAGTAGTTCCTAGTTCTCCATCAGTTGGTCAAACTGACATCTTTCCAACAATTGGATTTTCCCTACAAAACAGTAAAGAAAGAAAAGTACTCTTTAAAAGAAATACACAAATTAACAATGTGACATATACAGAACCCACCAAGCACTTTTAATTTTCCTTGACTGTTCAAGCTGAGTTTTGTTTTATTAATTCAACAAGTCTTATTGATCACTTACTATATATTTCAAGTACTATTCTAAAAGCTAATGGTACAGTAATGAACAAAACAGACACAGAACACATAGAGCTCACATGATGATATAGGGAAAGAGAAGGAAACTATTTAGTCTAAGAGGGTTTGTTTGTTCACTGTTGCCCCCCTGCCCCGCCCTCTCCCCAGTGCGGAATTTTATACTAGGCAATCCCACTAACACCAAGCTATTTTCTCAAGACCTTCCCCCCAATAAGGAAAACATCTGTGAAGTATGTTGCAAGGGGTAGTGGGAAGAATGCCAGCAGCAACTGGATTATTTTTATTTTTTTTTTATTTTTTTTAAAGATTTACTTATTTCAAGTGAGCACTCTGTTGTTTTCTTCTGACAAACCAGAAGAGGGCATCAGAGCCTATTACAGATGATCGTGAGCCACCTTGTGGTTGCTGGGATTTGAACTTAGGACTTTTGGAAGAGCAATCAGTGCCCTTAACCGCTGAGCCATCTCTCCAGCCCCAAGTTGGTATTTTTTTTAATAGAGAAAATCAAAGTTGGTCAAGGTATTGTATGCATAGATTATAAGGTACAATTTAAGAATGGTCAAGCCTTGGCTAGGAACTTCGAAGGACTTCAGGAAAACTAGATTAACTTTTGTTTGAAAGATGCTCAATTATACTAAAGAATAAAATACATAATTAGGATGTTTAAAACACAACCTTTGTAATGTGCCAAGCTTTCTACCAAGGAAGAATGTATTTATATCAATAAAATTGATTTTTCTTATTTAGAAATATAAAAGTACTGACCAGCATAATTTTCAAAGACTACTTAAAATAGTGCAGCAAGGAGTTCGAGTCCTCACACTAATGGTGTGGGACCTTGGGCAATCATTCATCTCTCTGCATTTCAATTTTCTACCTATAAAGTAGGAGTGAACCCACACTGGGCTGGTGTGAGGCTCCGTGGTGGAGGGGCAGGCACTGTGGAGAACACTGGTGTTTGCTGGTCACCTACTGTCTTAGCAAGCAGGCCCCTGACCACAGTGAGTGCTGTGTGTCACGGAGTGCTGGAGGGTACTCAAGACAAATTTCTTTCCTCACAAATAAAAATAGTCTTTTATTTTTCTCCCTGTGAAAACTATCTTAAAGAAGAACATGGGGCTCTGAGCTGCTGTGGCTCCTCCAATGGTAAGAAGAGTGAAGAAAGGTTCAAGATCCAGACGATCTCAGTGTGGAGTATCTCCCACTGCCAGTGCTCAGAGGTCGCAGTACCCACTGGACAGGCTTGCTCTTCACTGTGGAGACCAATGACTTCCCCAAGAGTCTGCTACCGCTGCTGGGGGTAATCTAGCAGCCGGCATCCGGTGCTGGGTGTGGTGGCCTGAGAGGAGCACGGGACACGCCCGCTGCACACCAGCTGTTGCTGTCCTCAACCAGCTCTTCCTTTGCATCTGAGATGCAGCACTTGAAACCAACCTTCAAATGCTTCTGTGCACTGTTATGGACTACTTTTTTGGTATTTATTATAAATATACTGTATTGCGAGATATATAAAGAAGACAACATAAAGAAAAGCTAAGCATCATTCGGAACGATCACAGCTGACCGCGACCGCGACACTCACTTGCTGCCGTACTTGGCACTGCGTGACCTCTTCTTTCTGTACTTCTCATGAGGCTCGTCTAGCTTCTCTATGACGCCTTTTATTTGCTGAATTGTCTTAAAGGTTGCGACAGAATCCTCAATGGTGAACTCAGAATAACCAGGTTCTTTCTGTGGCCCCTGATATACAGCTATAGACCCACAAGCCTCTGTAAGGAACAGTGAAATCTCTGATCAGAAAACCAAATTCTACAAATGTAATCTGTAGTATGATTTAAAAATTTTTGAAGTTTTTAAGTGAGTTTCTTTGACAAGAGCACAGGTATTATACAGTATTATACACTATTACACAGGTATTATACAAGTGTTGTACAGTATTATACACAGGTATTATACAGGCATCATACAGTATTATACAGGTGTTATACAGTATTATAACAATTTACTAAACAGAACAATCACATTTACATAGGAATAATTATTTAATTTCATGAGTAGATAAAGATAAATGCCTCCTTTGAGGGTTTGTAAACTTCATTATCAGTAACTTAGGAAATATATAAATATTTTCAACTTTTTAAAAAGTCAAGGAAATAACTTATAAGTTAATAATGAAAAATAATGGTTTATAAAAGAGTGTGTTTACCTTCCATTTTCTGTAGCTTAAGTAAACTGAGGGTGAAAATGGAATAAATTCTTTCTGTTTCTCTGTCTTCATCGATATCTATCTGGATGTCTGCAGGGATGCCTCTACGATAAAAAGAAAATTAAAGACATTAGAAAAATTCTTTGTTAACATTAGAAATGAACTGAGACTAAAACTAGAATTAGAATTTTGTAAAAGAGACTTTCAGAAATAATTTTCCAAGACCGTTCAACAGGATCACAGTGTCTGGTTGTTAAGGACTCAAGTCTTGAAAAGGATTTTAAAGTAAAATCACTAAAAAAAAATATTTTTAATGTTTCTCTCTCTATCTGTGTGTGTGTCTGCGGAGGCTGGAAGAGGGTCTCCAATCCGTGCTCTGGAGCTGGGGTTTGGAACTAAACTTGGGTCTTCTTTCTATAAGAGCAGCAAGCAAAAACTGCTCTCCAGGCCCAATAAAAATGTTATAAAAACATCTGGTGTTCTTCACCAAATAATGCATCAATAATAAAAGGGCAACAGTCTACCTAGTCCCTGGTCACCACTAACTTACATTTGCGTCTACAGTAATTTACTTACTCTCTATATGTTATTTTTTGTGGTACTAGGATTCAATCAAAGCCCTGTGTTTGTCAGGTAGACACTCTACCACTAGGCCACAACCCAAACCTTTCTAGACGTAATTTATAGAAATGTCTTCCACACTATGTGGCCTCTGTGTCCAGCTACTTCTACTTAGGGTCCTGTTCTCATACCCACGCCCATGTCCGGCCAGGGGCTGCGGGTCACTGAGTCACTCACGCAGTGCACGGCTTGCAGCCTGGGGTGCTCTCACTTGTCTCCTGGCAGCAGAGCCAGCTGCCGTTGAGGTACGCGGAAGGGTGGAAGGAGCTGAGCCTGTTGTGGTTGCACCTGCTCACCCTGCACAGAACGTCTATCCACTCGTTGGCCTCCACGCAGTTGCTCGCTTGGATGTACAGAGTTTTCTCTGCATGGATCACTTGGAACATCTTTATTGGAAGTCAAGATAAAGTTAGAGATGCCTTAAACACAACATATAATACATAAACGGAAAAAGCACTGAGGACCTAGCTTGCTCGGCTAAGAAATGGCTGCTCATGTGTCTTAATGAATTGTTACACTAAGCTGGTCAGTACCGAAGACCACCTTAGTTAATGGTCCTAAGAAGAACAATATAAACTGTAGATGCCATACATGTGCAAAGGAATGGACCCTGTCTGAATGAGAACAGAGAGGTAATTTTAGATGCAGGAGAAACTGTGAGGAATGACAAGTCAGTTAGGAGCTGCTAAGGAACAAAGACGCCATCCTGGGGACTGGAGGGCCCTACACCAGCTGAGTGGCCTAAGGAACATTACTTAGAGACCTGAATGGTAAATACCAAAATGACCTACACGTGATGACTTAAAATGCTTCAATATTTATACAACTTACATTTTTCTTGTTGAAAGAGCTTTCTTCCAGTTTTTCCACAGCAAGAATGTTTTTTACTGGAATAGTGTAAATTGCATCTTTGCCTAAATAATAAGACAACAACAAAAAAGAATTACTGTAATAACCACAAAGGTGAGATGTTAATTCTGTAAGGTTAATTCCACTAGTCGATAGAAGCATATGTATCTGCAGAAGACTTCTGGATGGTTTGTGTATAATATGGAATGAGAATTTTGATGGTTTTCTGTAAAGCAATGTCCTTGCCTTTTATCATATAGATGAAAACTTCTTCAAGGAAAAGCATGTAAATTTGGTCTTAATATGAAAAATTATTTTCTATGCTTTTACAATTTTGCAACACTAGTTATGTGGCAGCTGAAAGAACTAATGTGTCCACCGACAGAGCCCCATTGAGAGGCCCAGGCTCAGGAACTGTGACCACAGTGAATACAACGATTCAAGTAGAGTTCTTTCTGTCTCTTTCTGTCTGCAAACTTAACATTTAATTAAAGGACAAAGGACTGGTCCTCAAAACAACAGCAACAACATCGACAACAACATTTAGTGTGTGTGCACATGTGCAGGGAACCAAACCCAAAGCATGATGTGTGTCGGGCAGGTGCTCTAAGCCTGATCTACCAAGTGTTAGGCAGAAATAGAAGAAATAAAAGAAAAACTTCTAAATTTTGGGTCATAAAATAGCAAAACTTACTAAAGAAATGTTATAAGAGTTTTCAGAGAGATGCATCAAAAGTTTAATAATCAGATATAAAAACAATCAAGTATTATACATATATATATACATAAAACACACACACACACACACACACACACACACACACACACACACACCTACAGCATCTGTTATTCCCAGGTGGATTTCCATCTGACTACTAACCAGGTTAGGGGCCTGCTTATTTTCTGAGGTAAGTCAAGAATGGAAAACTCAAGGTAGCATGGCCATAGGTCAGAGTATTATAACTTTAAAGTTCTGAGGAAAACTCAGGATCATTAAACAATAAGGATAAAAATGTTTTGATACATGTAAATACTCAAACAACAACAACACCACCACTTATTTTGGAAATACTCCAAGGAATTATTCCTGTAAAATTGTAATGAATCCAGGAAAAAGACAGGTTATATAAGATGTTATGTTGATTAAAGAAATCAGAAACACAGAAAACCATGAGAACATATGTAAAAGAGACAAAGTGTTGTATTGCATGGACAGAACACACTCATCAGCTGGTGGACATTAGGCTGGTTCCAGTTTCTGGCTGTATAAATACTGCTCACCCACTCACTCACTGACGAAAGCCCCCTTGGGCAGCTGCTTTCAATTCTCCTGGGGCAGACAGCCAAGCACAGAACTGCTATGAGACAGTTTTGTGATTTATGGTAATCATTTTAATATTCTTTGTGTGCTTATTAGCCTTGTTAATGTTTACTGTCCTTTAAGTAAAAAAATATCTTTATACAAATTTTATCAGATAAATGTTTTGAAAGTATTTTCTTGGGCTGGAGAGATGGCTCAGCACTTAAGAGCACTGACTGCTCTTACAGTGGTCCCGAGTTCAATTACCAGCAACCACATGGCGGCTCACAACCATCTGGAACGGGATCTGATGTCCTCGGAAGACAGCCACAGTGTATTCATATAGATAAAATAATTAAAAAAGAAAGCATTTTCTTCTTAGTTGTATGTACTGTGCGTGGGCTGAGAAGGGGCATCGGGTCCCTGGGAACTGGAGTTAAGGATGGTTGTGAGCTGTCATGTGGGTGCTGGGACCTGAACCTGAGTCCTCTGCAAAAGCAGCCAGTGTGCTTAGTGGAGTCACTCCTGGAGCCTCTTAAAAGTAATTTCTTTTACTTGTCTGGTATCTTTTCATTCATTTGTTTATTTATTTTCTTTCTTTTTTTTTCTTTTTTGTTTTTTCAAGACAGGGTTTCTCTGTATAGCCTTGGCTGTCCTGGAACTCACTCTGTAGACCAGGCTGGCCTCGAACTCAGAAATCTGCCTGCCTCTGCCTCCCAAGTGCTGGGATTAAAGGCGTGCACCACCACCGCCCGGCTCTTTCTTTCTTCCTTTCTTTTCTTTCTTCCTTCCTTCCTTTCTTATTTATTTTATGTATGAGTACAATGTGAATCAGATCAATGTAATTGAGTATGACATTTTGAATTTCTATATTTTTGTTGATTTTTTGCTTATTTATTACTTTCTTAAAGAAAAATACTGAGAGAAAAGTGTTTATATTCAATGATGATTGTGGATTTGTCTGTCTTGATTCTGTTTTCCCCTGACATACATTAACAAACTGTTAACAGGCAATACGAACACTCGGAACTGTGAAGGCTCTTTAGATAATTTTGGACCATGTCTACATTTACTTGATAACAGCTCTTCTGAAGTTTACTGTGATTACTGTTCATCTTCACACCATCTTTTTCTCTACCCAATTACCTTCAACCTATCTGTGCTTTTATATTTAAGATGCGTAAGTTATAAAAATATTTCAAAAGATCTTGTTTGTTAGAATATATAGTCTGGCAGTTTCCACTAAGATAGCATCCTTATACTTACTGTGATTATTGATATTGTTGAGTTTAAGCCACCATTTTGCTATTTGTTCTGATTTCTGACACTCTTGCTCTCCCTTGACATCTTTAGATACAGCAAAAAGAGGACAGGCTAGTTATATCCATTTCTACGCTTCGGTCATTATATAGTCCCGTTTTGAGACATGGTCTCACTGTGTAGATTTGGCTGCCCTGGAACCGGCTATGTAACTAGGCTGGTCTTGAACTTACAGAGATCGGACAGTCTCTGCCCCCCAAGTGCTGGGATTAAAGATATGTGTCATCAAACTCGGCCTTATATAGTCTACTTAGAAATTATTCTTATGTTCCCTCCTAAGATACAAGAAATCCCTCCACCCCCTTTGGCTAGAACCCTCCCGCCACATCTTTCATGTTTAGATATGCTGTAAAGCCACAGGCCGATGCGGTGCTGCAAACCTTGTAGTAAGCAGCTACGTTCTGAAGCAAACCATCTACATTTGTACAGTATCAACTACTTCCTGTGCTTATCACCATGGAAGGCTCTCCTTTAGAATTTTCTACACTGAGGACTGTCACAGTCAATCCCATCTTTTATTTATTGAAAGGATATTTTGATATTTGATGAAAAAATTTACCAGAATATTTCTAAGTTGAATTTTTTCTTTTTCAGTATTTTAAGACCACATTCCATTGTCTTTGCTTCTGCTTGCTTGCTAGGAGAAGTGTACAGTCAAGGGTACTGCGGTCTTCTACATGTATGGTGTTTATCCTTTCTCCGTTTACACACTTTGTCTTTGCTTATCATATACCTTGTTGTTCTTTCCTTGGTGTTTACCATGCTTCAAGTTCACTGCATTTCTTGGTTCTTTAAGATGATTTTTCTAAATGAATTTTTGAATTTATTTGGGCCTTTACCCCTTTAAATCTCCCTTCTCTGTTTCTATTTGAGATACCTATCATGCCTTTGAAACTTGGTTTCACAAGTTACTATGGTTCCCTTTATCTCACAAATGCTCCAAATCTTTTTTGTTTCCCTAACTAGTTAATTTCTATTGATCTGTTATTAAGATCAGTCAACTTTTCTTCTGGTACCTTTGGCTAATAAACCCATCCAGTCATTCTCTAATTTTAGGTGTTACATATTTCAATTCTACAGTTCTCTTTGAGACAGGGTCTCACTAAACATCCCTGGCTGGCCTAGAACTCACTATGTAGACCACTGTGGCCTAGAACTCAAGAGCCCCACCTGTCTGTCTCCCAAAAGCTAGAATTAAAGGCATGTAGTATCTGTTAAAGCGTAGGTAGTTGCTGCCTCTCTAGCCAGCCATCTGGGGCTGTTACTAATGTTATAAGGAAACTTTCTCATGCCGAGTTGATTACATATTCTGTTACATTCTGTGCTTTGTGCTCTTGGAAACCAGTCACGATAGAAGTCAGTTAGACCTGCTTTGTATAGTTAGCCACAGTAAGCCCAACCCAAGCCAAGTGTCTAGCAGCAGTTCCTGCACTTGGGAATGTGTTCGAGCTTTAATAAGCTGTCTTTGGGATGGACCCCACACAAAAGAGACACCTA
This sequence comes from Apodemus agrarius, assembly GCA_964023405.1. NCBI lineage: Eukaryota > Metazoa > Chordata > Mammalia > Rodentia > Muridae > Apodemus > Apodemus agrarius. Next base: position 99,445,810 of record OZ030012.1, read on the forward strand.
TACCAATATAGGAAGCCATTTAGATTAAGACTTCTATCTTGCGTAGGTGCTGAATAAAGTTTAAGTTCCTAAGACCTCCCGGGAATTGACATCCTGCTCAGCAGAAACTCATCTATGTGGCAACTGACATCTTGGTTGGTAAGTTAAGACATGAGTGTTAGGCAAGTCTCCTGCCACAGATGAATATCCCAATCAATGAAATCAGGATAAATGGACGACACGTTCCAAAGGAAATCCCCCATCACTAAATCCTGGCTGGTGGAATAACTTGGCACAGATGTTTGTGGCTTTTAGGATTCTAGCCGGGGTGGGGGAGAAGGGGGATACAGTTTAGCTCCTAAGTCTGGACTACATCCCTGATGGATCAGTCTTGGGGTGTGCACTGAATAAACCGGCCCTGCGTGACTGAGATCAGTGTCTGAGTGGCTTGCCAGGTGATCCCCAGACCCAGCACTACCATGCCTGGTAATGCTACTGCTTCTATTTTCTTGTTTTTCTAACTAGTTTCTGCAGAGTCCCCATTCTTTTACTCCTCATTACTAATATTTCCACTGAATCCTTGCAGCAGCTTTAAAGTTTGTCTATTTCCAACATGCAGATTGTCTGGGCACACTTCCATTCCATTCTCTTGACTACACTCCCTCCCTGCTTCAAGCTGTCAACATTTCACTAAACAGTGAAAACAAATTTAAGTCTGCATCCCTTACACATCTGTATTGTTAACTCATTTCTTTGAGTTGTAATTAGTTCAAACTACATATACATTGTTATTTTACATAGTTTAGCTTCTGCTTTTCATTAGCTTCTCTGAATTTTTCTCTTTGCTTAAGCACTTAAAGATTTTGGGGAAGTGCACAAGGAATCTGAAGGTTCCTGCCTCTTGTTTCCTCAACTTCCAGTCTTTCTGGAAACCTTGAAACTTGATCTTTTGACACCTGAAGCCAAACAACTATATGAATTTAATTACCTTAAATTACAGTACTTTTGTAGATGACCATGAAAACAGAAATCCTAGCCAGAATGATTCTTTTCTTTCAAGGGTCAAACTCATTAGCATTGTCTAATATATTTTGGCTAAGTTTCTAATTATTATCTCTGAGGGTGTTAGATTAGTACCAACTTCTCTATTATTACCAGAATTGTATCTATTTAAAAGATAAGCTTTCACAGAGCCCAGGATTACCTTGAATTTCTGATTTTCCTGCCTCCCAAGTTCTGGGATTACAGATGTGGTCCCCTCCCCGCCCCGCCCCCCTTTCCCCAGTACATGTCCCGCTGGGGATGAGGCCAGGGTTCTGTGCTCACTGGGTGAGCAATCCACTAACTGAGCCTCAGCACCAATTCTCATGCATCTATTTATTAAAAGTTAATTTCATCCCTTCAGTTAAGTTTTGTCCAAATCCTTGAAATATTCCATTACTCTTTCCCCCACCCCCACCTCTTTGTATCTAATTCCCTAAAAGATTCTCCAGGTACTACCTTTAAAGTAGACCCAGAATGTGAGCTGCTTTTACTATCCCTATTGCTATCAACTGGTCCAAGCCAGCCAGTATCTTCTGTGCTTTGGATTATTGTAATTAAAAATAATTTTGGTTGATCGGTCTGTCGGCCCGTCTGTCTGTCTAGCCATCCATCCTAATCAAGTTGAATAATATCTATCTATCTATCTGTCAGTCCGTCCATCCATCCATCCATTCATCCTAAACAAGTTGAATAAGAGCCTGGGCTTTAGTATGTCTTCTTCACAGCTGTTCTGTCCTGCACCTCTGGCACACAGTAGGTACCCAGTGAAATATGTCCAGCTGAAAATACCTGCATAGTTGAGGCAATGATTTATTTGGTTCTTTAGCTGCTAGAAAAAAAACAACAAAATTGTGGAGGGCTTCACGTCAGAAAACACGAGGAGGGAAACATCAAGTCACCCTACCTGCACTGGGAGTGTATGTTTATAGAAATTGTGTAAGTTGTCTCAAGAACACACAACAGCTAAGCAGATCACACAAAGTATTTCAAAGATGGGCTTATTAACAGTTTTACTAGTAAACTTGGTTAAAGCTTCCAAATCCAGAGCAGTGGTTACTAAAGTAATTCAGGCCACAGCATATCTGGAAGATCTGGTGTCCTTTGAGAGCATTTACTAAATGCTTTTATGCTAGTAAATGATTGTTACCACTGATGATCCTAAAGACCAGGAGAAGAGAGACAGGGAATGAAATAACCAGTGTGCTATACCTTCCTATTAAAGGCAGCTAAGTGGCTAGAGACTTAAAATGACTTCCATGAAGAGTTGACACTTGATCTGAGGTTTACAGGAGGACATCAGATCAAAGACCCGAAGAAGGAAAGATCTTGATAGAGTATATACAGAACCATAAACATAAAGATTGTACATTAAGGCAACTATAAGAGCTATTCTGGTGGAGACCTATATAATGAATACAAATGAGGCATGTGAGACATGAAGACGCTTGGACATCATCTAACAGGAGGTGATAATAATATTACAGTAATTTAAAGTCAGCTCTATAAAAATCTCACAGAAGCAATGACTGACCACTGGGTATCTGAGAACATTCATTTACTGCATTAACTATTACTCACTATCAGTTGTTTACTATTGCCTCTCAGTATTTGGCTAACTGAACATCACAATTTGAGAAAAAAAAACATTCAAAGTGGAGAAAATTCTATTAATACTTTATACAGCAAATTGGAAAGATACTGGTACCATGACTGATTCAGAATACATATACCTATTAGGCAGGCTAGGTGAAAGACAGTGATCCACAACTATGTTACAGAATATTTTTTCAGACATCAAAATTTATTGTATAGCAAATTTTAATATAGCAGCTGCAGTGAAAGAAAGCGACCACCAGTTCCGGCTGCCGAGAAAACAGCTGGAGACAGAGGTGGGCGAAGCTCCGAGCAGCAGCAAATACGCAGCTCTGCACCTTATTTACGAGGGACAGTCTTATGTCTCCATTCAAAGCCTTCGATCTTATGTAGTTTTAGCAATTATAGTGTCTGCACCTTAGTCCCTAGAATATTAGTAATAAGGAATGAAGGCTGGCGACAGGGATGGGAGTGACAGCAAAGGAAACTTAAGGTGACAGTCTGACTAAAAGAGGTGAGAGAGAAACTATACAAAGCAAACACATGGACACAAAAGTACAGCTTCGGAGGTGTTTAACTGGGAATAAAGGCTCTTCTTTATAAACAGCTGCTTCTACCCTCTGGCATTCTAGAAATGAGTAACATCACCAATGATCACTCCACAAGATCAGAAAATGTCAACTTATGTTCAATGAATTCTTTTTTAGACAGCAGGAAAGGATGTAATACAATTTGGAAAAATCCATCAAAATAGTTAAAACAAGCATACATGCTTAGAACTGTAGGCTTTGGCAAATAATCTCATAAGCCTGTGTATTTCCTCCAACACAAAACCAACACAGATCTAATACATCCACTCTTATGGTTCCACTGGCTTAATTCCGTGAACGTCTATCCTCTTCTAGCATCACTGGATAGAGCAAAAGGCTATAGGTGACAACTGTAGGTGCACTTCAGGCCTACGAGGCCCATGAAATGCCTATGCAAACTCCATGTGTATGTGTACATAATATAAGATTCTCAGGAAATTCACCATGACTATCATCTGACTTAAAGAGCTCTCTAACCAGCACTTTGGAATGCTGACTTAGATTAGACTGTTTTAAATGAGGAACAAATAACTTGTTTATTCACAGAAGATGGCTAATTTATCTTAAATTTTATTTAATTGCAGTTTTTTTTTGAAGCAGCAGTCTCTATGTTATCTGAGCTGGTCGAGGACTCACAGTATAGACCAGGTTGGTTTCGACCTCACAAAGATCTGTCTGTCTCTTTCCTATAACTCCCCCACCCTTAGAACCTAGACTAAAGGTATATACCACCAGGCCTGGTTAAAACTGTGCTATTAAAATAAACATTATAAACAACAATGGTATCCATAGGTGAGAATATTTATATAAAATTCAATATAAACTAGAATTTTGAAACATTCAAAGACATGTTTTAAAAACAAAAATAAACCTATTGATCTTTATAGTTACATATTTATATACTATATACATATCATATACTGTAACAAACTATGTAGATGCCTAAATGTAACACACTGTGAAACACTTATTAATATACTTGGATATATACATGTATATTCATTCGCTCAGGTTAAGCTGCTCATGTGTCTGCACTCGTGCACATGTGTGGATACACAGATACAGACACACACACACACACACACACACACACACACACACTTCTCTTAGCTCATATAGTAGTACATGCCAGTAGTCCCTGCTATTTGGGATGCTGATGCAAGAGGACTGCTTAAGCCCAGGGTTCTGGGTCAAGATGGCATTTCTTTAAAATATCTCTATTATTCTACTATTCAGCAATTCCCAGTGAAGCACTCTATATTCTCGTAAAGTCTCGTAAAGTCAGGTCTTTATGTCATCATTTTGGTATTCACAGGAGAAGCTCTCTTAGTTGGTATTTACTCATCAGATTACATGGGACTGCAAACCTGCTGAGCACCCTGATACTGAGTGCTCGTGGCTGTCAGCTAACCTGTTGAGTCGTACCTTTCTGCTTCTATTGTTACACTGTCTTACTTACCAAGTCCAGTCGTTTTGTTCTCAAATTGATCTTATAGTTTTATTGTATACTCCATAATGTGATAAAATAGACACTTCCGCTTAGTTTTGTGTGCCACGGTGAGACCCCTGGACCATCTGCCACAACGAGGCACAGACACAACCCTACCTTGCTGTTTGTGGTAGGTGAGCTCTTTGCTCGTCAAGCAGAACCATCGTTTCTTGAAGTTCTTTTTTCCAATACGGGTTCTTCCTTGAGCTCTTTTATACATCTCACTGCCAACAGAACAGACAGAAACGAACATTTAGCCCTCAAGGTGAAACCACTGACCTGAAACAAAGCGCTGGCCCTGACTGATAGACATCCATGCACGACTGCTACTGTCCAGCAGCGGCTTTCAGTGAGACTCAGGAAGTCTACATCAATGCAGGGTTGTTTTAGTTTTACTTTTAGGAATGGTGTAGCCTGTATGATGTCTATGTAGTGTGCATTGCCTGTGGGAATCAGAAGAGGGCATCAGATCCCTTGGAACTGGAGTTACAGACAGCTGTGAGCCACTCTACCGGTGCTGGGGATTGAACACAGGTCCTCTCCAAGGGCAGCTACCTCTTAAGCACGAGGTGCTTCTCCTGCCTCTAAGGAATGCTGTTCTAGAATTGTGCTATAATAAAAAGGGCCAGGAAAGTTATTTCCATCTCATTACTCCTAGTAACAACCATTCTTCTTTACGGCAATAGAGCCACTTCCTAACTGAAAAGCCTGGGACTGTGCAGCCCAGTGAGTGCTGCCCTAAGACGGGGCCGACAGGGCAGTGAGGGTGATTTACCCGACTGAAGCAGCCCAGGGTGCTCTGGGACAGAAGGGCCACGCAGGCGTCTTCACTCTCAAGCCACTCTCTGTACTTACTGTCTACAGTGGACCGCGGCTTTCACGGCTCAGTTAGGTAATTACCCTTCTTTCAGGTGCACAGGCTCCCTCGCGCCACTGGACTCTTTAGTTTCCGTAGATGAAATTTCATCCAAGAACTAAATGGGGACATGGGGAAGTATTACAGCATGTGAGTACATGAGGTATATTACAGAGCATTGTTTTAGCTGTCATGTGTGGTGGCAGCACACGCCTTTAATCCCAGCACTCCAGAGGCAGAGGCAGGCGGACCTCTGAGTTTGAGGAAGCCTGGTCTACACAGTGAGTTCCTAGACAGCCAAGGCTACGCCAAGAAATTGTCTTGCAAAACAAACAAACAAGCGAACAAAAGTTTTAACTTGCATGTCACTAATTATATTAGGAAATTTCTCATTACTAAAGACTATATATAATGCAGGTTGGGAATCTCTTGCTCAGGACCAAAGTGCTTTAGATTTAGGATTCTGAAACATTTGCATATATAGTAAGATATCTTGGGGACTGGACTCATATCTAAACAAAATTTATATCCATAGCCTAAGGGTAATTTCATAGTTTTGTTTTGTTTTTTTTTTTTTAACTGCACCTGCACTTTGTGACCTATCATGTGAGATCAAGTGTGTAATTTTCCTTTGTGATATCAAGAGGTTCCTCCCACAGTAATCTATAAAATAAAATATATCTGGTTATACAAAGACCCCAATTTATAAATGAAAGTTATTCTAAAAAGTTGTTTCTTTTTTTTTTTTTAGTTTTTTTTTTCTTTTTTTTTTTCTCGAGACAGGGTTTCTCTGTATAGCCCTGGCTGTCCTGGAACTCACTCTGTAGACCAGGTTGGCCTCGAACTCAGAAATCCACCTGCCTCTACCTCCCAAGTGCTGGGATTACAGGCGTGCGCCACCACCACCTGGCTAAAAAGTTGTTTCTTAACCTACTCAAATTCTGAATGGATTTCCTTACAGAAATAACTCAATCTATAATCCTTAACTGTAATTCGTTTTGAGACAATGTCTCACTATTTCTGAGGCTTAACTCAAACACACTGTAATCTTCCTGTCTCAGCCTCCTCAGTGCTAAGATGACAGGCATATACCACATCTAGCCCTTATCCATATTTTTGGTACCCTGGCTGTCCTAGAACTCATTTTGCAGTCCAGACTGACCTCAAACTCACAGAGATCCACCCTTCTCTACATCCCAAGTGCTGCGATTAAAGGTATATGCTGCCACCACCTGGCTCAAAGCATTAATTTTTCCTCCCTTTTTAAAACTTTCATCTCTGATCTGCAGCAAACACTGGCTCAGGAATCTCATGTATTATCTTATAAATATTATATCATGTATTATCTTATAAATATTATATCATGCATTATTTTCCATCGTGACAAATAAACACTGTGTGTGACTACTGGATGGAACCAAAGGGTCCTTAATATAGCTTGTTCCCATCACTTTTTGAAATCCTGAAAAATTGAAGTCTGAAAATTCCTGGATCCAGAGATTTTTACATACAGTACCATGAATATATCGGATAGGCTGGTAACACAAAACTATGGACTGAGCCAAATTTGATCTGTAGTCTGTTTTTGTCAGAACCAGGGTTATGAGATGAACTAAAAATGAAATATGGTAGTGGTCTTATGTAACCAATAAATCCTACCACTCGTTGGTCATTCATAGAAAATAGCTTGCTTCTTTTTTTTTAATAGATGTATTTATTTTATGTGAGTACACTGTCGCTCTCTTCAGACACACCAGAAGAGGATGTTGGATCCCATTACAGATAGTTGTGAGGCACCATGTGGTTGCTGGGACTTGAACTCAGGACCTCTGTTAGAGCAGTTAGTGCTCTTAATTGCTAAGCCATCTCTGCAGGTGATTTCTATTATATGTAACTGATGACCTCGACAAATGAGATAACCTAAAACCAAATATAAGTATTTACAAACTTTCTATGCAGAATATAAGGATGTGGCGCAAGAAACTTTGTAACATCCATTGCTAGAAACAGGAGACCACTCAGTGAAGAGCATTCAGCTTCATGAGCATGCAACCTGGAGTAGTCACGGGCTTCCCAGCACGGAGATACCGCCTCATGGAAAGGGGAACTTGGCAGTTCAGAAAGCCTCTCTCACTCTTAAAGAGGAATCCTAGTCTGCCTCCTAAATCAACTATCCTTTTGCTTATCTGTGAGATATTATGATTCCAGTTGTCTGGCCTCTATTGCTTTCTTCCCTTTTGTTTCTAACTTTATTTTGTTTAGGATTTTAGGATATAAACAACAAAAACATGTAATTTTGTAAGAAGAACATCAAGGGACTGGTGCTTCCTCTACAGTTCTGAAGGCATAGCAGCTCAGGCCTGAGACTGTTGAGCTGCCCACCAGAGCACCCACTCAGGAGGCTTCTCCATGGGCTCCTTCTAGTTTGCTAAAAAGTGAACAAACCAGAAGAGAATCCCTTTTGTCTTGGTGATGCAGGTTCAAGTGTCCATGCACAACATTAACAAAGTATCCTGTCTCATCTGTAGTTCTAATAGACGACCATCCACCAGTGGAGTTTAATGGCTACTTGAATATATCTCACTTCTTAGCATTATATGAAGAAGTGTAAGATAAAAACCAATGTGTGATGTGAAATGTAAGAAAACATGCAGATGAAATAAAGTAACTGTAGGTAACGAGCTGGCTCAGGTTCACTCTACTCAGAGCTGTAATCATCTTTAATTCTTTATAGTGCTGTGGTTTTGTCACCAAACTGTACAATCACCCTGTACACAGAACTCTTCTGGCCACCTTTCCTTTACTGTGTGGGTTACAAGTCACTTAAAATCATAGTATAAACGCCAGTGTGGATGAGAAACTGAGTTACATGGATATTCGTAATTCCTTAATTATAGAGGCTGGAGACAGAGCTCAATCTTAAAGACACGTGGACACACACAAAGAAATAATTAAGATTTTAGGCCAAACTATCTTATGCTACCTCAGGACTACAGATATACATCAGACAGTAAATGTACTATGGTTAGAATCTATTTCTGAGTGTACAAAACTTGTAACTTTATCTTACAAATTAAAAGCATATTATTAAATTTTCTCAAAAGCTTTCAACAATTACTTTAAAAAGTTTTAGTTGAATTCTAGATAAAGAAGAAAAATCTAGGTTTGGCATAGTGGTGCACACCTTTAATGTCAGCACTTAGGGTGTAGAGGCAGGTGGCTATCTGTGAGTTTGAGGCAAGCCTGGTCTACATACTAAATACTAGGACATCCAAGGCTATATACTGAGACTCTGTAAAAACAAACAAAACAAAACAAAACAAAACAAAACAAAACAAAACAAAACCCTGATGGGAGGAGCAGTTTCACTCATGGAGTCCCTGAGGAAACATGTCACCAGTCTAAGCGTGTACTTCAGCAAGAGTGTTCCTGGCTGCCAACGGCTAAGTCATGTATAGAGACTGACCAGGTCTCACAGGCCGCCGTGCTGACTTGGCTCACCAGGGTGGAGCAGCTGACCTGCTGTGGGATTAGGGAAGGTGACAGAAGCTGAGGAGGAGGGCAGTCCTGTGGGAGGACCAGCAGCCTCATTTAATCAGGACCCCCGAGATCTCGCAAACACTGGACCACCAACCAGGCAGCATACAGGTGGTGCCGATATGAGGCCCCCAGCACACATACAGTAGAGGACTGCCGGCTCTCTCAGAGATGATCCACCCTCAAGAGACTGGAGGCCCCAGGAAGTTTAGAGGTCAGGTGGGGTGAGGGTGGGAAAATCCACGTGGAAACAGGGGTGTGGGGAGGAGGTACAGGAAGTGGAACAGTCAGAGGGTGGTCGGGTGGTGGTGGTGAATAAAATATGGAGTGTAAAAAATTAATTAATTAATTAATAAAAAAGTTAGGATTGTGATAATGAAGACATAGTACTTTCTTCATATTTAGTTTAGCTCTATCCTGAGACAATTTTTTGTTCCAAGTTTTTCAGGGTTATAATATTGTATTTTATGTGAATGACTAATGAGTCAAGGACCAAAAGATTAAAGACTTTAAAAAACCTTCTCAGTTTCTAATCACACTCCTTTTTACATATTGTAGGCCTTATCCTGGCATGCTATGTGCTGTAGGCATTTATACATTTTTATTTTTACTTATTTTTCTCCAGTTGCTATCATATATACTCAATGTATTGAAAACCCTGTTTTCCACTTTTCTGACTTTGTGACTGTGTGTGGGAAGGTGAGCGTCTCCACACGCACGGGAGTTGGTTCCCTCCTTCCAATCACGAGACCCAGCGACCAGGCTCCGTAAGGGGTCTTACCTGCGGAGCCATCTTGGTGACCCACTCTGTAAACTATGGCAACTGAGTGCCCGCTCTACTACATAACAAGCTCTACTAGGCTTTAGTCCCAGACCAACGGTTCTTAACAAACGCTAACCCCATCCTCCAGGGGACGCCTATTTAGTAATAGCTAAAAGCATTTCTGGTCTTCAAAACTGGGGCAATGTTATTGGCACTTAATTCATGGATGTTACCAAATGTCCTGCAACGCGGAGTCCAGAACTGCCTAGGCCCAGACGTCAATAGTGCTGCACTGGTTAGGACAGCAGCAGCAGCTACTGCTGAGACTTGCTTATCTCACAGCTTTATTTGATGGAATTGGAAGAAAAAGATTTTCTTAAAGATTTATTTACTTATTGCATACACAGTGTTCTGCCCGCATATATGCCTGGATGCCAGAAGAGGGCGCCAGATCCCATCACAGATGGTTGTGAGCCACAGTGTGGTTGCCGGGAATTGAACTCAGGACCTCTGGAAGAGCAGTCAGTGCTCAACACCTCTGAGACATCTCTCCAGCCCGAAAAAGACTTCTTGATTGTCATTTTCAACATGACTTTTTTTTTTTTAAAAGCTGGAAACTGACTCTTTGGGAAGAATAAGAGCTGTTAATTCCTTTAAAGTAGATGACAAGGAAGAACCATACCTTTTTCACGTCAGTATAATATTTTTCTTCTTGAAACATTTTGAGAAATTCACACATGACTGACTTTTTGAACCGAGACTGTGAGAAAACAAATACAGGATTTGTGTATGTTAAATACGTACAGTTCTTAAACTATTAGTTTCCAGTTTCCATACCAACTCCCTTCTTTTCCCAGATGACCTCAAGTCTACTCTCTTCACAGAGTAGGGAAGTAGCTGGCCACTATGCTGTTCTCCCCGCTGATAGAGCCCACTCCTGGGAAGCAGTGGACAATACCTATACATTCTTCTGGCTCCCCAAGCCCCTGAGACCCGCAGATTTTATTCATGTCGGGTAGCGAGTATGGTGGTGTTTCTCCTCTTGGCTAATGAGTCTTCATTACTCATGGCAGGTTGGTCAGGTGCCGTACGGAGCCAGCTCGCAGCCAGAGGGTGCAGAGGAGTGCTCCCTCGTCTGTGTTGTTGGCCCAGATTTGCACATACACAACTAGAGAGGAGAGCAGACAATGGCGCTTCCTCAACTCTTCTCCCCATGGGGCAGCGGGCGGGCCGGCCGGGGAATGATATTCATGACCTTGTTCTAAAGCACTCCTAGAGTGCACTCTACCCAGTCCAGAGCCCAGACTGTCCCAGGATCATGTCCACAGACTCATGGCCTTCAGCCTTCCCCACACAGCACAGCACGCTCAGCCTGTCCCTGAACATGATCAGGCTTGGTTCACATTCTCTTGATTCCAGCTGCTGATAGCCCAAAATACCTCAGGCTGGGCCAGATGCAGGGTGCCAGCAAAGCCTATTCTTTAGAAGTCAGTGACCTGCAGTCACTCTATCAGTCAGAGCCTGGTTCTCATCCCTTCTTTGATGAACATTCTTGGTGAGAGGGACTGAGGACCAGTGAAGACCCCTCAGAGGCTGGATACAGCTTTGAACTGGTAGTCGCTGTTTGACCTTTTTCCTCCTTGATCTTAAACTAGGGAAAACCCAAAGATAGCAGTTGCAAAAGCAAATGGAACTAACCCCTCAGCACTGGAGGCTGGACATTTCAAAATGCTAAAATAAGTTATCAGTAAATGTTTGATCTTTATATGTAAGGTTGCATAAGTTTGAGTAAAAGGCTTCATGAGTGAGGAGTTTATGAAACTCTGAGGTAGAGCACTAGACAACGCCAGGCCTGTATTTTGAAGCTAAGGATGAAGCTAGTCCCATTTTTCCATGAACCATCCTGGAGCTGAAGACACCTTCCAAAGCTGTTAGGTGACTTCGGCACAGACCATCACATAACCCAACTGTGCTGTGTCTTCTCTTCCCAGTTGTTCTACCGACCGTGGGTATATCAGGTTAAGTACCACTGTCTCCTTCAAAAGGTTACTACAGTAGAACACCCACTAAAAGACAATTATTGCATCTGAATATGTATTCTCTTCAGTTATATTTTTAATACAGGAGGAAATTGAAGAAGGAATCTTAGTGCATAATAAAATATGTTAAGCATGCAAAGATGGAACAGTTATAAACTCACCTTTCTCCTGGATTGACACCCCCAGTTTCCAATAATCTGAATGGTGTTTGAGATGAGAGTTAACGTCCTAACGGTCTGTGTATCCTAGAAAGTGTAAGAACGACCAAAATTCTTGTTAATTTTTCAAGAAGTGGAGTTTACATAAAAAGCAGAACAGAGTGAACGGGCTATATGGCTCTAAAAATAATGGCTAAAAATGTTCATTCAAACAAAATAGTTAAGATGCAGCTAAGGCTAGGACAACTGAGGAAGCCTGGGTTAGGAGGTGACGGAAGAAGGTGGTGGTAGAGGTCTATGACCTCAGTTCCTTGGGAGGCTCAGACAGAAAGACTGCAAACCCAGGTCTGTTAAAGCCACAGAGAAAATCCAGTCAAGGCAACTTACTGAGACTGCCTTGTCTGTCTCAGTATAAAAAGTAAAAGAGGGCGGGGCGCAGCTCAGGGTGCAGTGCTTGCCTAGCGCATGAGGCCTTACATTCCATTCTCAGTCCCATTAAAAAAAGACAGAGATCAAAGACTTAATGACTTCCCTTTGAAAAACAAATGTAATCAACTGTATCAAATGGCTTTGTGTAGTCTAAATACCGGATCACACTACAATTGTATTTCCTTTTGGAAGATCAGAAATTCCTCCTTTTTCCTACCCTAGAGGTGTTTCCAGCTTTCTGTTCTCAGTCTACTTCTAAGCATAGTCAAACAACACATAAGACTTCTGTAATCAGCTGTTCCTACCATGGGAGTGGAGGGAGAACACAAAGTCAAACCAGGAAATGAAGTCACACACTCACATAGGATCTCACCAGAACGTAACTGTTGGGTCTGTTATCCAAGTTATCTTTCAAGTCTGTCTACCTGACAGTAGTGTAATTTACATTAAAGTACATGTAAATAAAATGAACAGAACACAGTACTCTCATAAGTCTTAATCTACATTTCTACATGACCAACTATCCTACCACAGTAAACAATATTATCAAAAGACATATCCAGGAAAATATAGTTAATATGGTTTTAGTTTTCAGTATCTCACATTGAAAACAGGCAATGAATGTAGTGGGGGAAGAAATGATCAAGAAATGAAATCTGGTATAGATATTATGGTCTATCTGGCAAAAGTTATAAATTATGGTTATCTAGAAACAATATCAGCTGGAGCACCCAGGCTGACTCACCCTATTTGTGAGAGAACCCTACTGCAGCTCTACCTGGGAAGAAAGTAAGTTCTGGGAACATTAAGTTTGAATTGAATTTCATAAAACTTCTCCATTTAAATTTGTTGATTCGTTAGTTTTCTTGATTTTTTTGAAACAAGGTTTCTCGGTATAGCCCTGGCTGTCCTGGAACTCTTTCTGTAGACCAGGCTGGCCCTGAACACAGAGATCTGCTTGCCTCTGCCTCCTGAGTGCTGAAATTAAAGGTGTGCACCACCACTGTCTGGCTTAAACTTGGTTTTTAAATTCATTGTTTTAGGTTATTTTTTTCTTGAACTAGCAAGAGGGACCAGAGCTCATTTCATTCAGTTCCAGGCTGGCTTAGACCCGCAGAACCGTGGCTCCTGGACTACAGCCACACCACTCAGCTGCTTGATTCCTGCTGCCATCTACACACAACTGTACTGAAACTGCCCTCACCGCAGGCTCCCAGTGCACAGCTCAGCAAACACTATGTAACAAGTACTAAAGTCAATTGAAATTTTTTTAAAAATGTATTTATTGTGAGTACACTGTAGCTATCTTCAGACACTCCAGAAGAGGGTCAGATCTCATTACAGATGGTTGTGAGCCACCATGTGGTTGCTGGGATTTGAACGCAGGACCTTCAGAAGAGCAGTCAGTGCTCTTAACCACTGAGCCATCTCACCAGCATACCCCCCCCTTTTTCTTTCCGAGACAGGGTTTCTCTGTGTAGCCCTGGCTGTCCTGGAACTCACTCTGTAGACCAGGCTGGCCTCGAACTCAGAAATCCACCTGCCTCTGCCTCCCAAGTGCTGGGATTACAGGCGTGCGCCACTAAGCCCAGCCTAATGTTCAACTTTTTAATTCAAAGTAACTCAGCATGCATTCTCTTCTTTCTTCTTATACTGACCCATGGAATTGGTGCCATTTGACTGTCTTTAGTCTATAAAAAACCAATGTCACAGGATGGCTACAATCTTTCAAAAGAGCAGCTGCTCTGTCCTAATCCATGTCTTTCCTTAGAATCCCCCAGGACTGCCCTGGAGGCAGCAAAGCCCTCTGTTCACTTGCCCACTTCTTCCCCTGCATTTAAACTACGAATCTGTTTCTCCATTAAAAACAGGCTCACTTGATGAATTCCTTCTCTCAACTATCATTTTTATTAATTAAACTGAGCATGTGACTGTCTTAGAAACTACCGTATGTTTTGGATACACATATTTGGAAAAGGTCTTGCCTTGTTGCGGAGATCCTGGCAGTCTTTGTGCAGAGATGTGTTGTACACAGATGTTACTAATCAGAATATAAAATGCCATGAGAGAGAGAGAGTGCGCACAGGGTTTTACAGGTATATACAACAGACTAGAGCAAACTAACGGGCTAGAGAGGTCTCCACTGGGAGGGTATTATCAAAAGCATTATCAAGGAAATAAGAAGGAATATAATAAGATCATCCAATTATTTTCCTTTATGAAAATTTCAACAGTGGTTTAGCAAATCAGTGTTCGAATAATCTGTATTTTTAAAAAACCCACAACAATTACCAAGGACATTCAAGTGAAGGTTTCCTTTTTTTCTTTCTTACAGTCCTAGGAGCTGAGTGCAGGACCTCCCAAATGCTTGGTAGTGCCTGAAAACTGAGCTCTAGTTCCAGCCCTTAGTCCATCTCATTATTTATATTTTTAAATTTTATTTTTTACCTGCATATGTGAATCTGTGTATAGGCATGCGCACACAAGGGTGTAGGTGCTCAGAGTTCGGAAGAGAGGTTAGACCCTCCAGAGTGTGCGCTACTGTGATTGTGAGCTGTCTGACATGAGTGCGGGGAATTGAATTTGGGTGCTTTGAAAGAGCAGTATGTCTTCTTAACTGCTGAGCCATAAATCTAGCTCCTCCTTTCTTTCTTCTTTTTCTTCTTCTCCTCCTCCTCTTCCTCTTCCTCCTTCTTCTTCTTTTTCTTTTTTTTAAGATTTATTTATTTTGTGTATGTGAGTACTGTTGCTGTCTTCAGACATACCAGAAGAGGGCATCGGCTCCCAGTACAAATGGTTGGGAGCCACCATGTGGTTGCTGAACTCAGGACCTCTGGAAGTTCAGTTAATGCTCTTAACCACTGAGCCATTTCTCCAGCCTGTCCTTCCATTTTTTAAAAACTAATGTTTTAAAAAAGTTTGTACACATGTATATGCACACATCCCTCCTGGATTCTGTCAGCAGGCATGGCTCAGATCTGGTGCCCTCGCTATGATTAATTAGCTACCCGTTCTTTATTCTTTCTTGTCTATGCTAAAACATCTATAATTAGTTTCTCAAAATTAAAATAATTTCTAGATATAAAATTCAGTAGCATTTGATCAACTCTGCTCCTGTATTACTTTGTAACTTCTGTCCCTGATGGCGTCATCTCAGTTGAGATTACTCCGTACTCTCAGCAGTGCTCTCTCATATACTTCTTTCTTGGTACTAATCACACGCTCACTTTAAACTGATGCAACAGTTCTAGCTTAATAGAAGCTATGCCATCCCTACAGCACCAATGCCAAATAATGCTATGTTTTCTCTATTCCCAATACTTCAAAATTTCTTTAAAATGAAGGGTTATAATTGAAGACCTGATGGAGATGCTGAGGAGGTGGGGATGAGGGCAAACAACAAAAAGGGACCCAAAGAAAAGATGGGAAAACTGGAATAAATGATAATCAAGTGGCATGAGAAGTGACCTAAAAGTGATCGTGGTTAGGGGGATTTTATTCAAATTCCACGTAGGAACTCCAGGTCTGAACACAAGGCAGAGCCACGAGCGGAGGGGCGGCAGTTCTGCGAGCTCTCTGCCCGGGCCATTCCGGCTTTAGTTAACACAGCACAGAAGGACTCTCCATGAACACAAGGCTACAGGCTACACGGAACCTGCTTCCTGCCATGGCTCAGTAACCCTGGGAGGCTCTCCAGAGAAGTGGGCACTGAGACCCAGCTTTGTCGCAAAGCTTTCCCTACACTGTGCTACTTGATGGACCATGGGCACACCGAAGGAGGGAATGTCAAATTGGGCTGCGTGTGCCTCAGCACTGAGCACGGTGACAGTGGCTGCTGCAAGACTTTAACACCACTCTGCTCTAACTGTGGACACTGACCTGGTCCCATCTGAACCCAGTACAAACTGTGTAGGATCTGATCATAGTGCCTGAGTTATGTGAGCCCAGAGAAGCCACTGCATGGGGACTCCTTGCCTGTCCACGAGGCTACTGAACAGGTTACTCCTGCAGTGACTAGGAAGACCTAAGTGAGTTAAACACAGTAAAGCCTGGAACAAAGTAATCACGTGTGCTTCTTATTATTCTGTTATACAGCTAAAAAGCAGCTAGAAGCATCAAGACTACATATAAAATATTTACAACAGAGAAAGACTAAAGAGTGACTAAAGTGCGCTATATGAGGGACTAGAAAGAGGTTAAAAGAAAAAGGACACCGCAAAATATTAAGAGGTGTATATTCAAAGCAGATTTAGATTTAGGTAACTGAATAGAACTTCATTTTAAATCTTTTGATATAACTTAGGTGAACAGAAAGCAAAAGCATGAAGGTACCATGTAAGTCAGGTTCCTAAATACTTTTGAAATAAACTTCATTTTCCTTCCAATTTCCGAGACCTTAAAACTCTGCCATGATTCAGCTACCATAAAGTGGGTGCGGCGGGTATGCCTGAGATCCCTGTACGCTGGAGGCCGAGGCAGGAAGATGGATATGAGTCAGGGTCTATCTGGGCTATATAATAAGATTCTGCCTCAAAATAAAAATAAAAAATAACCTGCTGTAATAAACCAGGAAAGGGTCTATTAACAACCAGCCACAACCATGCAGCCACCCAGACATTCCCCCCACCCCCGCCTGCGCCACCCCCCCCATCCCAGGCCCCTGTAACTAAGCCCACAGCCTTGTTCCCTTCTGCCCATCAGCAGACTTCAGCTTAGCAGCATTTTACCAACTGTAAAATGTCTTGGGACAGCAAAATAAAAGTGGCATATTTTTTCTTCATTTTACTAAAAATAAATAAAAATGGAATAAAGCTTTGAGAGGAGCAAACACTTACTGGATAATGAGGTCGCAAATGAAAAGCATGAGGTGAGAGTATCGCTACAGCAAAGAAACGGAGGAAGACAAAGCTGCTCACGGCAGAGTACTGAACGTGAGGGTTATCTGCAGGGACAAAACGGGAAACGTCATGCAGGACACTAATTATAACCCAAAGTGACAAAGAAAAAAAAATCATGTTAACTATGTAGGAAAGGAAAATAACTTGTAAAGTAAAAACTGAGTTGTGAAATGATACTGACGGTGGTAAACCAAGAGAAAAAATGATGTAACTTAAAATAACAAATGGAAAGCAAAGTTGCTGTTTTTAAAGAAATATTTTTAATTTGAAAAATAGCTTCTTGATATAAAAGATTCTTGACATTATAAAAAAGTAGTAATATTAAAGCACTATCTAGCACTACCTAGTAGCAATACTGAATACCAAAAAATTTTCAGTTTTAGATTTTTGTTTCAAATTCACCCTAAAAATCTTCATGGTGTCTATTATCTTGGATGAAAAATACCTATGAGACCAGCAAACCAGCACCTGGAGTATTTCTGTAAGAATGTTTCCAGAGATGATTAGATCATGATGTAATCAATGTTTACGACACCGATGGATTCCGACTGCAATAGCCTGTTGTATGCAGTGCTGGGGCTGTGGGGGCTGGAGGCTTATCAGAGGAAGCGGGGTACTTGGGGTATGTCTTTGAAGGGTGTATTTTGGCCCTGGCTCATCCTCCCTCTCCCTCTCCCTGCCTCCTCACTGCCAGGAGACAAGCAATCTCTGCCACAAGATGCCATCACGGTGTTTTGCCTTGTCTCAGGCCTGACTAAAGCAATGGGCCCTGTGGGTGTTGGGACTGAAGCTTTGGAAACTGTGAACCCACAATTATCCTTTATGTTGCTTCTCTCACGTGCTTGTCACAAAAAGAAAAACCAACAATTTAAAGAGTAAAAGCAATTAGGTAGAGATGTTACTTTTAAAGCTACCAGTATTTCACACAAACTGCAGGTGAACTGAAAGCCACTTGTAGCTCTGATCACTCAATGTCAGGACTTGCTTCAGACTGGAGTCAACAACTCCAGCAACCGGATGCCGAGGAGTGGTAGTGGGGGAGTCTCTGGATTTGACTTGGGGTGTAGCTCTTACAAATCAATCAGCAGGAAACTGTCAAGCTGCCCATTGCTATGACTGCTTGCCCTCCTAGCAGGGTAGTAGGCCTCCATCCAGGCAGCACGAACAACTGAGACCTCGGTTTCACGAGCTAATCACTGGGTAATGGCTTCACACAGTGTTGGGAGTAAGAGAAGACAGACTAGCAAGCAGGCGAAGTGGCTATGAGCGAGCTCACTATCTGAGGACAGACTCCAAATGCCACTTCATCTTTATGTGTACAAATCAAGTCTCTGACTCTATTCATTATGAAGATTAGATATATTTATTAAGGCTAAATGTTTTATCTCTTTATTATAATTAGCCAAGAGACCAAATCCTGAGTTCATGTAGAAGTTAGTATTAGGTACATTAAATAGAGGGACAGATAAATGCAAATATAATGAATTAAGAAAATCCTGGATGGCCAAGAAAATTAATTTACGGCTTTCTGCAGATGGGCAGGCCTGGCTGTTCGCAAGCACCTGCCTTGTCTGTCCGCCCCCTCTGTTAGGGGTGGATCTGCCAGGAGCTTTGGCAAAGTTATTTATATAACAGAAATGAACTAAAATTTTGAGTATTTCCAAGTGCTAACAATAAGAAGTAGATTTCATAACTTTATTAAACCTTTCCAAGCAAAATCTTAATACAAGTAATTTTGCAAAACTGAAGCATGATGATTCCTAAAAGTCCTATGTATGTTGGGACAAGTATTTGTAAAGCCAAAGACTACTTCTGAAAAGTCATCTCACCACAGACATCTTAGTATTCCTAAGCTGTCAAATCCAGTCAACTGTATAAAACCAGTGATTACTATTCCTGAAAATCTGCAACTCGAAAAAACAGCTGGTACACAGAGGTTTATTCCACAGTCTGTTAACTATATGACACATAAAGGTTTACTTACATATTATAGAAAATTTTACAGATGCAAACTTTTCCTTCTTAAAACTAATGATTTTGATTAGCTCTTTATATAGTTGCCATTATATTGAAATAAAGTGAATTGCATATTTTGAGATTATAGGAAAAATAAATCATTAAGTCTCACAAAGAAGGTAGCACCATTTTGAAAAACTCAGAAGATTGTACCTATGTACAAATATTTCATACAAACCAAATGAACAGCATGGAGAAAAAAAAAAGAAACTGTGATTAGCATTTCACAATAAGTATAACAAGGCACTTACTAGGAAATTTCTTAGCAGCCATTTGCCTCAGAGAGTAAAAAATATCACACATCACAGTGGGGCAGCTCACACTCGATCCTACAATCGTATTGAATACTTTGTCCACATAGTAGTACAGATTCTCCTGCGGGTTTTAACAAAGTGAACACTAAGATTTTGATTGTCACACATCTTCAGTATCTTCATGAGATTTATGAGAGGACGACTCTTCAGTCTCCTGAAGTGCTGCTTCTGGTCCCAACTCAGGTTAAGGGATAGTTAACACTCTGGCTTATTAAGTTAAATCCAGACTTTCTAGACAAGTGAATGATTATATGAGTAATTTTCACAAGAAGCACAGTTAACAAGACAATAAAAAGGGAAAACAGGGAAATAATTCATGACAGGCAGCATTAGTACACAGTGACACAGTTATATACTTCAGTGAAAACTTGTGACCCCAACACAACTATAGATGTGTCAGAGGCAACTAAAATCATTGTGTCACTTAGTCTAACGAGTCTGACCTGAAAGGAATAGTCAGAATGGAGACTATAAATAGCTGCAGTTTTGATCCACTATTATTATACGCTATTTCCAATACTATGGATTTCTCAGAGAACTAAATGGTAAGACCCTACTGCTGAAGACATCATGCTCGCTAGTCTAGAAACATCCCCCCGCTGGTTAGACGTCATAGAGTTAGATGGCACGCGCAGGCTGTAAGGGAGAACTGTCACTAAGAATTTGCTCAAGCAGGGCTAGGGAGACGGCTCAGCGGGTAAGAGCACTGGCTGTTTTTCCAGAGGTCCTGAGTTCAATTCCTAGCAACCACATCACAACTATCTGTAATGGGATCTAATGCCCTCTTCTGGTGTATATAAAGACAGCAACAGTGTACTCATATACATAAAATAAAAACAAATCTTAAAACAAAACAACAAAAAAACCAAACCAAAACATACAACAAAAAAATAATTTTCTCAAGCTGTGACCCTGTGCACCGCACTACTGACCTGCCAGGTAATGGGGGTGCTACTGTTTTGGGGATAAAACAAGTACTTTTTAATTTGGATCAGATGCCTGCTTCACAGGAGAGAATCTCACCTAACCTAGTCAAAATCCCATAGCTGGGAGTCAGAGTCGTGGTATAGCAGGGAGGCTCCTGCTGCTGAATTAATTCTTTCTCTCTCTCTCTCTCTCTCTCTCTCTCTCTCTCTTTCCTTTCTTTCTCTCTCTCTCTCTCTCTCTCTCTCTTTCTTTTTTTTGTTTTTGTTTTTTTGTTTTTGTTTTTCAAGACAGGGTTTCTCTGTATAGCCCTGGCTGCCTGGAACTCACTCTGTAGACCAGACTGGCCTTGAACTCAGAAATCCGCCTGCCTCTGCCTCCCAGAGTGCTGGGATTACAGGCGTGCGTCACCACCACCTGGCCTCTGCTGCTGATTTCTAAATGGATATACCTATCAAATTGCCCATGGATTAGAGTGCTGTTGGCTCTGCTCAGAGAAACTTTTTGCAGTGGGTGGCAGCCACTGCAGAGGCTCACAGTGCTAGGAATAAGGGACTGTTGAGAGCTTAGCTCTAAATGGGCCTCCCTCAAGGCTCAGGGACATCTCTTAAGAGTGGACAGAAGAGTCTAGCCGAAAAGAGTGACTGCCCCTAACAGATTTTTTATTTTTGTTTTTTTCAAGACAGCGTTTCTCTGTGTAGCCCTGGCTGTCCTGGAACTCACTCTGTAGACCAGGCTGGCCTCAAACTCAGAAATCTACCTGCCTCTGCCTCCCATGTGCTGGAATTAAAGGCATGCGCCACCCCCCCACCCCCCCACCCCCGCCCCGGTGCCTAACAGATTTCTGAGCACCACGTGGCCACCGCACTCTTGAATTCTCAGTAGCTATGATCACCAGAATAAGACCTATAGAAAGTCAGGTCCATGAGTTTATCACAGAGTGGGGAGGGGCTTAAAAGTCCCTACCTGTCCTTGAGAATTAACAGGCAACCAGGGGTTTCTGGGAGAGGGAGAAACACTTTTTGTGGTATAACTATTGGGAAGTTATCTATGCTACTATAATTAGCCCCTGGCTTCCTGTTCCTAAGTAAACTTACAAAAATACACGAGCATGCACATGTATGTGCCAGGATGGAGTAGAAAAGCAGAAGAGTCAATAATTAAACACAAAAACTTAAGGAAAGGAATGAAAAGGCAGGTAACTAGGGAGGCGCAGCAGCTAAGCACACATTTCTTAAGCGCAGGCTCTCCGCACCCGTCATGCAGCTCATCTCTGACTGCAGCTCCAGCTCTAAGGGACTCGAAGCCTCGGGACCCACAGCAACTGCTCTTTCACACGCACATAGCCAGCTGTACAACAAAGGAGAGCTGGGCAGTGGAGGCACACACACTTAATCCCAGCATCAGCAAGCAGAGGCAGGTGGATCTCTGTGAGTTCAAGGCCAGCCTGATCTATACAGTGAGTTCTAGGGCAGCCAGAGCTAGACAGAGAAAGCCTGTCTTGAAAGACAAACAAGAAAAGAAGATAGAAAAGTTGCAGGGGAGGACTAGTTGGGAAGACGAAAGAAATCAGCAGGAAGGCGACAAAAAGATAACGGGTTAACATGATCAAAACACCTTGTATACATGTATGAAAATCATCATGTAATCTGTAATTAACATATGCTAACAAAAGGTGAGCTTCCGGAGAAGCACAGTTCAGTTCCCAGAACTACATCTGTCTGTACCTCCAGCTCCTGAGGATTGAATGTCCTGTTCAGACCTCTGCTGGCACCTGCATTCATGTGCACATATCCATACACATACCTTCTTCAAACACAGATATAATTTTAAAAGTCTAAATTAAGAATTTTAAGAATAAAAATAAGCTAAAATCAGCACTATGAAATGCTCTGGAAAGTAAAGGCTAATATAAAGAATAAATAGCACTGTCTCCAGACAAACAACATATGTTGGAAGGTAGAGAGATGGCTAAGTGGTTAAGAGCACTTATGTGTTTGCAGAGGACCCAGGTTTGATTGTAGCACCCACACATAACAGCTTTCAGCCACCTCTAACTCTTCCCAGATGGTCCAATGTCCTCTTCTGACTTCCACAGGCACCAGACACACATATGGCACACGGACATGCAGGCCAAACACTCACACATAGGAAATAAAACAAATCATTTATGGGAGACAGGTATAATATTAAGATCAAAAATTAATGTAGCTGTAAACTACATTATGTAACCATACCTTATTATTCTCTACATTATCTCCCTCTTTCAACTTAAGAGGATCTATTTCACAGGATTTTGAGGATTCACATATCTGAAATATACAAGTATTTTTCAGTTACTCCTCTTACAACATGAATATAATTCTTCTTTTGGTGGTATAAAAAATAAATCTAACAAAGTTTAAAACTCCCACCTGAAGATAACTTAATACAGTACAATTTTCCAAAGAACTGTGTCAAAATTCTAGTAATATAAAAATATAAAAAACAATAGTGTAGATCAATGTGCCTTGTGAGTAAGAATCCACAAAGGGCAAAGTAATTTACTTATCAAGTGTCTACACTGTGCCTCCAGCAGCGCATGAATGGACAGACCCTTCTAATCATCACATTACTTCTTGAAAGAGAAGCTCTACAGCAGTGGCCCTCAGCCTTCCTACTGCTGGGACCCTTTAATACAGCTCCTAATATGCTGGTTATAACCAAGCATTAGGTTATTTTCATTGTTACTTCCTAATTGTATTTTGCTATGGTTAGGAATCATATTGTGCCGGGTGGTGGTGGCACACCCTTTAATCCCAGCACTTGGGGAGGCAGAGGCAGGCGGATTTCTGAGTTTGAGGCCAGCCTGGTCTACAAAGTGAGTTCCAGGACAGTCAGGAAGTCTCTGACATGCAGATAGCCTCTGAAAACTCCTGTGAAAGGGTTTTTTCAAGATGCACAAGTTGAGAAGGGCTCTAGCAGGTCATAGACTCTGTGGCGAGGTCTACTCTGTACCTCATCTAGAACGGGCTTCAGTGTGACTTTCAGGTAGTGCCTTCCCACTATCTTGATCATCTCAGTCAGACACCGGGTAGCCAGGGAGTCTCCTCTAAATACTGCAGTGGCATCTCTGAAATAGAAAAAGACAAAAACCACTGATAGCCAAAAGAAGAAAAGTTTTCAAACAGTAACAATTTGACTTTGATACACAATTTTAGTAATTTTCACTACTAACAGGAATGTTTGCTGCCTTTAGAACCTCTAAACCTACCAAAGCAACTTTATGAAAATGCTTTGAGTCATTTTAAAAAAGAAACCATGTTTATGAATTTTTAAAAAATGTAGTGTGGGTATGTGTGCATACAACGATGGCGTTGTCTTGCCATGATGGGAGTGGAAAGGCACTGACTGCTCTTTATAATGTCCTATGTGTGCCTACAATGTGCCATAGAGAGCTGTTGCTGTGACATGTGAATCACTGCAGCCAGCAGCAACGATCAGTAATAGTAACAAAGGAAACAGTACCATTGAATCATACACATTCCTGCACTAGCTGGTTCTTACGGCTGGATTCTGTTTGGTAACTCTAAGAACTGTCTTTTGTTACTGACTAAGCAGTTCTTTTAAACCTAGTGTATAGTAAACTTGGTCAATATAAAAGAACTGAGACTATAAAAACAATCTGGCAAATTGAAGTTTAAATATTTAATGAAACACAGTTCTTACTGAGTATCCTTCAAGTCCAGTTCAGCCACCGCAGTGATGAAAGGAACAAGCTTACTGTGATGCAGCAACAGTCGTACAAGGGGCAAGACAGCATCCTTCTGATCTTGACATATTTCACCCAAAATATAAGCAGCTGAGGCGGATACTGGCTAGGATAAAGAAGGTAAAAACAAGCACAGAATGAAGGAAACATGGTTGCATGCAATCACTAACTTGTGGGTGTAATTTAAACACTCATTAATTATAACTGATCAGAGATAATAGTATTTAGTTTTCTAAATTATAATCAGAGATAAAATTTGAAGCACATATCAGTTTTCAGGTTCAGAGAAATCAAATACACAGCACTTTGTAAGAGCTGACACTATGAAATCTTTTCTTATCATTTGCAGAATTAGTTTAGCCTTTTCATATAAGATTTTTAAAGATGTTCCCAGAGCTGACCACAAGGGCTCCTTCAACATGTGGACTGATGAAGCCAACCATTTTTCTGGTTGTCTATCTTGAAGTTTTGTGGGCTCCTATATACAAATCCAGAACAAATCACAAAACACTTGGGGAAAAAAAGATTTTTAAAGTACCTGAACATCTGGTGATTTTAGCAGCAAAGTTTTCAATGGTCCATAGTACTCTGAGGGAAGCACATAGTCTTCTGTATAACACAGAGTTAATAGAAGAGACCCCAGGTCATCAGTTTTAGATGGCTTGTTTCCATTGTCTCTTGGTTGTAGCAGGTACCTAAAGTGAAAGCACAGCTGACTCCATGAGATGGTGGTGAGTGGACAAGCACGTGGGGTAAGGAGACAGGCGGGCCAGACTGCAGCTCAGTGGGTGAAATGTGTTCTCAGCACAGTCAGCCCTCAATGCGTCCACGAAACAGGCGGAAGCACAGAGCCAGTGGCGACTGGCGAGGATGGGGCCTGAATCAGGGCAGGCTGGTTCTAGAGTGGAAGTTGTTAAGCACCATCAAGAGTCAACACATATCTATAGTGTTCTACTATATTGCTGAATAAGCATACAAGCATAGCACAGGTGGGTGTGTGGTTGTGTATGCACTTAGGAGGCTAAAGCAGGAGGATTATGACTCCTAGGCCACATAGAAACCTAATTTCAACAAAACAAAACAAAACAATGAATGAAAATATACACATGCATTTGCCTATGAATATAGAAAATATTCCCAGAAACTAGAGAACAGAGGCTGGCTCAGAATCAAGACCTAGGTGAGTAGCACTGGGGAAGGAGGCAGGATTCTCTTTTACATCTTTTTACCTAGGAATGGCGTCATTCCTATTTAAAAAAAAAAACCAAAACCTATTAAAAAAATAAATTACATTCTCCTATCTACACATAGCAAAGTGAAAATTAGCTAGGAGCAACATGAAAAAGACAATGCTAACATTTGATCTAATTATCACCAAAAATTAAGAATTAACCCCCCCCCAAAAAAAAACCAAAATCGATGTTAAGGAGGTCAATCACTCAGAAAAGAAGGGGGGCTGGAAAGATGGTTCAGTGGGTGAAGCACTTGCTGATGTCAGAACACGTCCAAGAATGGAGTCAAGCATGGGAAATCTGAGTGCTTGTGAGAAAACGACAAGAGTCTTGTGATCGCAGTTTCTTCAAAAACACAGACTTGTTCCTGGAATGCGTTTTTCTTCTCCTGGGTGTAGCAGTAAGAGTGAGTTTGAGCTTACTTTGATTATTCATTAAACTAGCTACTGTGGTTTATGTGCCTCTATGTTAAAGCACGGACAGATTGCACACTTTAGTCATGTGACTCTTAACCCTCAGAGTCTACACTGCCTGATGCCCTGAGTGCAGCTGGGTAGTGCACAAGACTTTAAGTCTTGTTTCACTCTCCTAGGTCTCACCACCACTGAGAACCAACTCAAGGGAAACAGAAACTTCAATACCCAGAAGTCAAGTGGTAGAAACAGAGCAATTCCTACAGGCATTCACAGGCTGCACGCACAAGGGATACACATAAAAGTAAATAAGTAAGTGTAACAGAAGAAGTTTTAGAAAGCAAGGGGAAAGTGGCTTGAGACATCATATTAATGTAAATAAAATTAAATAGCAAGTAGGACTAGAGAGATGACACAGCCTTTGTAGAGGACCCACATGTCGGCTCACAGCTGTCTGTAACTCCAGTGGCAAGGAACCTGACACTGTCTGAGGACCTGCACAAACACCAAGCACACATGTGCACAGACATACTGTTATTGTGATGCACAGACATACATACAGTAAAACACTCATATACATAACATAGAAATCTTAAAAGTGAAACCATCAAAAAGCCAGTTTTTAGACATCCAATATAATAGGCAAATACTAATGGAAATTATTGGAAAAAAAGAAAATAGAAAAACTTACTGCCTACTGGTAAGTTATTATGACCCTCTGCAATATCAACATTAGAAATAATTATGCCTGAATGGAAATGAGTTTTTGTGCAGTTACCTTTAATACCACTAGAGGATGCTACAGCTCTATAAGTGATAAAGGAGACCAATTAAAATGGCATTAACATTTTTATATTTCCATACAATGTACATTAATACATATAGATTAGCAGATTCTTCTCTTTCATGCTATATAAATTTTAGCATTTATGTTTCTTTCTTTCTTTCTTTCTTTCTTTCTTTCTTTCTTTCTTTCTTTCTTTCTTTTTGGTTTTTTCGAGACAGGGTTTCTCTGTATAGCCCTGGCTGTCCTGGAACTCACTCTGTAGACCAGGCTGGCCTCGAACTCAGAAATCCGCCTGCCTCTGCCTCCCAAGTGCTGGGATTAAAGGCGTGCGCCACCACCGCCCGGCAGCATTTATGTTTCTTACAGGCTACTTTAAATTAAAATATTATTGGGGCCTAGAGAACTAGCTCGGTGGTTGAGATCATTAGCTCTTACAAAGGACTTGAGTTCAACTCTTAGCACCTACAATCAGGCAGCCACAAATCACCTGTGACTCCAGCTCCAGAGGAGCCAATGACTCTGACCTCAAAGACACCAGCACTCAAGAGCACATAAAATACTTATACTATTGACAGAAGAAACTGAAATAAGATTACTTATTGTTTGTTAATTTTCCCTTGTTGGCCAAGGTAGACAATTTTGTCCAATTTGAAAGTCTATGGAGAGACAGTGACACTGTAAGTGCCTGCTGTGGGGCAGATCAGAAGCTCACTGGTGGGCCCCGGGAGGCACACAACAACTCACTTTTCTCTTCTGCACTAAAGGTATAGAATATTATTTTCAAGACTTAAACACTGAGTTCAGGAATCTTCATGGAGAAGGGAGGGAGCATGACATGGGGCAGGAGGCAAACGGTAGTACATTTTTCTCAACGATTAAGTCATTTCTCTCCCTCTCTGGATGCATTTAGAAATAACATGCAAAATGTCTTTAGAGAGACCAATACATTTAGATTTGCATTGGAAGAGTTAAAAAAATAAAACTTGAAAATTAGTCTACAATGCAGTCTATATAAGGGAGACTATGGAATGGCTAATCCGGGTGAGGACGTCTGGCAGCAGGCTCCTTTAAAGGCAAATGAAACCAAAAAGAAACACCTAAACCCTGTGTCAGCTATAGTGACACACAGCTTAAATCTCAGCACTTAGAAGGCAAAGGAGGCAGATCTCTGAGTTCAAGGACAGTCTGGTCCTCATAGCAAGATCTAGGTCAGCCAAGGTTACATAGTGAGATTCTGTCTCAGAAACCAAAACAACGAAAACAACACAAAACAACAAAAATCCAACCCCTAAACATTCAACACTACTCTTCTTCTAGGCAGCTGAGTTCCAAAGAATAGTTCTTATGGTTAGCATTCCAATGTTTGTACAGACCACATTATTTAAATCCATTTACTCATCAACAGACATTTTGCTATTAAAGGGTGAAATCCTATCACTTGTGGTAACCCATCTGGAACTGGAGGTCATTTTATCTTAAGTAAGGCATAAAGAGAAGGCCACAGGTTCTTATTCATTTGTGAAAACTAAAGTTGATCTACATAAAAACAAAGTAGAATACAGGTTGCTAGAGGCAGGAGGGGAGGAGGAGCAGAGAAAGGTGTTATTACTGGAATGGGCTCTACTTGCAGCTGTGGGGGTAGTAGCTCTCCTGTTTATAATCCAACAAGTTGACTATGGTCTGTTACAACTGATGTTACTTCTCAGCACAGTAATTCTCTAGCATCCCAACACATGGAAATGGTATCTGAGAGATGGAAATGCTGACTGTACTGATTTGATCATTACACAGTGTATACAAGTGACTCTATTATACTTAATAAGCAAGCACAAATATTACATTTCATTTTAAAAAGTGATCTTTAAAGGGAAGTGACAGAGGTTAGAGAAATGGCTCAGTTGATAAAGTGGTTGCTATGCAGAGCACGAGGATCCGAGTTTGGGTTCCCAGGACCCATGTAAAAGCTGGGTTTAGTGGTGTGAGCATCTGTAATCCTTGTACTGGGCAGGTAGAGACAGACAGATTCCTGGAGCTCACTGCCCACCCGGCCTAGCTAATCAGTGAGCTCCTGGATCTGAAGTCCTCTCTCTCAAAACTGGGAGTGGCCGATGATATCCAGTGTCAAGCTCTATTCTCTACATGCACTTGTGTGTATGTGTAACTACACGTTCACATACCAATGTGAACAAGCACGAACAACTGAGAAAGCACGTCCTACATACTCAGTTGAAATCTCAATCTAGGAACATGGGCTAAGACACATGAAGAGACAGAAAACACTAGTTTTAAGGGCTATAGCAGATCAAAAGTTTCACATTGAAATAAGTATGAATTTAATGGAAAAACATTAAGGTTATTAACATCAAGTCAGTATCACTATTAGAGCCATGAAAAGGTCAAATGGCATTATAGTCAATACTGAGTCCCCAGAGCTCCTCAACAGTCGATCAGTTCAATGCTAACACCCTCCACTCAGAAAATACATCAAGGTTATCTGCATTTTTAAGTGTGTGATATTGGAAAATCACCCCTCCCCCATATACACACTGCTATGTTTTCTCAGTAAGCCCTTTGCTTTTTACCCACAATTCTTGTGACCAAAAAGCATCCAAACTGCAGATGACCAGCTGTGATCAAGCATCAATGAGTGGTTCATCTGATGTCTTACTGTTTCTCATTTCTGAGATTTAAGACTTTATTTTTAGTGTGTGTGTATGTGTGTGTGTGTGTGTGTGTGTGTGTGTGTGCGCGCACACACACACACACACACACACACACACACACGCATATCTGTACATGTATGGGTGCCCATCAAGACCAAAGAGCAGCAGTGGATTCCTTAGGCCTAAAGTTAAAGCTTTTTTTTTTTTTTTTTTTTTGAGTGGTTTGAGATAGGTGCTGGGATCTGAAACCCAGTCCAAACAGAGCAGAGAGTTCAGCTATTTCTACAGCCCCAAGGTTTTACTTTTAAACAGAAAAATATCCCTAGACAACTAAATTCTTTTATCTCCTTATCACAGATCAAGTGATACAACTATTAAAGTACTTAATTTTCCTTTAATCACAAATTCATAACCAAATTAATCAGTAACTTTTGACTTTTTTCCTGCAAGCATACATTTATATCCTTTATTAAAGAGAATTAAATTTGGTTCATTAGAGTATTTGTCTTCTTACCAGGCTTGATGAGAAGAATCATTTCTTAACACATTGACAGGAACCTTAATCTCTCCCAGGAAAACATCTTGGACTAGGTTTTCATTATTCCACAAGTCAATCCTGAAAATTGAAAACCTAGTTTCAGTTTGGCAAACCACACTGAGTAGTTTCAAGTGATTTTGATTTGTACTATATTTTTACATGCTTTTAAAAGAGATGTTAGCATTGTCATATAATGCATTATCTAGATGTTGAAAGCAAATTACTACAGTAATTTTTATTGAAAAATAATTACGATTTAAATTCTAATTTACATTTTTATTAATTAATTTTGGGGGAGGGATGCATGCCGCTGTGCACATGTGGAGGTCAAAGGACAATTTACAGGAGTTGGTTCTTTCCTTCCATTGTGTGGGTCCAAGGAATAGAGCTCGGGAAGACTGGTTTGGCAGCAAGTGCTGTTACCAGCTTAGCCACCTCCCAGGCCAAATTCTAAACAGTATAAAAGAAGAAACTACGTTTGAAAGTCTAGGGTTTTTTGTTTTTTTATTTGTAGCATTAGGACAAAAGGGTTACTTTACTGAAATGAGAAAACAAAACAAGACCACACTTTCTCTTTGATGATAAATTAACTAATATGTAAAGATCGGTGATTTAGAAAAATATTGCCTAACACTGTGAACACATGATTAATATGCCTTTTAGTCAACACACTGTTAACACCACACCTACACATGCATTTGCAAAAGTTTCCTTTCCAAAAGAGCATAGATATATTTAAGACCTAGGAAATATCACAAACTTCAAACACATGCACCTGTGCAGTTATCTCCTTACCTCACTGAAATTTCTGATAGTCAGCAGATATGTTAAGAAGAATAAAAAAATTATTTCTAAATTGGATTAAATATAATTGGTTTCCCATTCATTAAACAATAATCCAGATAGTTAAGGAGCAATTAAATTAGGGAAAAATGAAAAAAGGAATTGATGAAATTAAGTTGCCTTTGCTCACATAAGAAAAATACTTCGGTATTTGTGAAAAGAATCCGATTTTGAAAGGATAAGTGGATTAAGTTAGATGCCTGTTCATCTAAGTTTCATCAATCAACTTGCTATAAAGAGTTCTATCAAGGTTTACATTGAAAAAGGCTGTTCTCTTGTAAGACAGCAAAGCACTGACCTGACCTCCAGCTTCTCAATGTCCTCCTCCTCCACCTGGAATTGGGACTTCCTGGTGTAACTGCTAGATCTGGTTACCTACAAATGAAGTTATTTTAGTAAAAACAGTTTAAAATATCTTTTTCCTCTATAAGTTCAAACATGACCATTCCAAAAATATTCAATGACAAATATAAAAAGAGTCAAGTGTGAACGTAATTTCCAAAGCCTGGGAAGTGTACCAACTATGCACAGCGGTAAGGACGGCCTCCTCACCCCCACACGTCAGCTCGACTTGGAGCCACATCTGGTTCCCTGGTTTACGGAGCTCTGTCTGCAAGGGTCACACCACCCCGTGGTCTTCCAGCTTTCACAAGGTACACACCTACTCATATTTCCTTCACACAGTTTTTACTGAAAGTATCAAGGCCACTGGGCAGAAACGTCCTTAACTGCCACCAAGCTGAGTATCCGCTCCCTCCTACCCTCAGGCCTTTGGAAGAGGTGATGATTTTAAGATTTCCCCCCTCCAAGCCTGTTCCTTCCATCACAGTATCTAACAAGCATGTGTTATAAGGGTTTGGTCTACTTTAAGTACAGCTGCCCTTACTAGTCTGATCACTTCTTTCTAGTCTAAGAAAGTCTGCCCTCAAATCACAGTCCTCCTGTCTCTTTTTCAGCCAACCACCTAAAAACTAATTCTCATTCATCCCAGGATGGGTGCTTCCTCACCGCCTCCTCAGAACCATCACACTTTATCCCTGGCTCCTTTACAGACCACCCTTCTAAAGTCTCTCATCACCAGACCAGTGGCCAACTTGGACTCGGCGGTGTCCTTGGCCTCTCTCCCTCCCTCTCTCCTTCCCTCTCCCCCAAACCTCCTCTCTCTGACCTAGTCCCAGAAGAGCTCTTTGTGTTGGGTTACCTGTGGGCTAGCCTGCCCTCTCTTGTTCTCTTTTCTTCCTTGGAATTTGCACAGGTGGTTCTCCAAGGTTGTTTTACTTTGTTCTAAAAGTATCTTAAAGCCACACCATGTTGTCTAGCTTACAAAGTGCTATCACATCTCTTTGACTCATCAGAATGTTGCTTTGAGGCAGGGAGAACTAGATTTATTACCCTCACTTTAAAAATGAGGATGCTGGAGTACAGGCTTAGCCAGCATGTTTGAGGCTGAGTAGTTAGCAAGCACCAGAGCTGCGCTGGGTTTCTTCTCTGCTGCACCTCTTCACTCTCTTGGCTCTCCTGACTCTGTAACAAGTCTTGTATTGTGACCTATAGCTATCACCTACCATGTTTCAGTCGTGAAACCATGAACACCTCTCCAGGACCGGGATTACAGCGTGCAGCACACCTCTCTAGGACCAGGATTACAGTGTGCAGCACACCTCTCCAGGACCGGGATTACAGCGTGCAGCACACCTCTCCAGGACCAGGATTACAGTGTGCAGCACACCTCTCCAGGACCGGGATTACAGTGTGCAGCACACCTCTCCAGGACCAGGATTACAGTGTGCAGCACACCTCTCCAGGACCGGGATTACAGCGTGCAGCACACCTCTCCAGGACCGGGATAACAGTGTGCAGCACACCTCTCTAGGACCAGGATTACAGTGTGCAGCACACCTCTCCAGGACCGGGATTACAGTGTGCAGCACACCTCTCCAGGACCAGGATTACAGTGTGCAGCACACCTCTCCAGGACCGGGATTACAGTGTGCAGCACACCTCTCCAGGACCGGGATTACAGCGTGCAGCACACCTCTCCAGGACCGGGATAACAGTGTGCAGCACACCTCTCTAGGACCAGGATTACAGTGTGCAGCACACCTCTCCAGGACCGGGATTACAGTGTGCAGCACACCTCTCCAGGACCGGGATTACAGTGTGCAGCACACCTCTCCAGGACCGGGATTACAGTGTGCAGCACACCTCTCCAGGACCAGGATTACAGTGTGCAGCACACCTCTCCAGGACCGGGATTACAGTGTGCAGCACACCTCTCCAGGACCGGGATTACAGTGTGCAGCACACCTCTCCAGGACCGGGATTACAGCGTGCAGCACATCTGACACCTGGCGGGGAGCTTTACACTGATCCATGGATGCTTTGGTTTTCTTTCCCCCTTCTCTTCTACGATCTAGACTTCTGCCCTCCTCTCAGCTCTTTGAACACTGAAAATGCAATATCTAGACATAACAGATCATAGTTACTTTCTTCTTGTTCAAGTATATTCAATGGCTAAAGTTAAAGCACCGCCGGTCATGCACTGGAAGGTCTCATGTATCAGTTTATTCCATCTTTTTACTTTTCTCAGGTTACTTTTTTTTTTTTTTCCACCAAACTCAGTTAAATCTTCACTTGATGTTCTTTGGGTAAAACTTTCAGTTTTTCTGTCTCTGTGTCCAAAGTGTTCTGTTTCTGTAATATTATCTGTTCTCACAAAACCTAGTTTTGGACTGTTTTGACCCTGAGCTCAAGCAATGGGTGCTACCCGTTATGGCTGTGTATATGCACCTGTGTGTGCTTCCTTATGTCTTGCTCTGGTTTCACTGAACAGACCTGTCTTTATAACCAATCTAACAAAGGGCTAGATGAACACACATTTTAAGGCCTAATAGATAAATTGGTAAGGCAAACATTTCTGACCTCGACTTTTAAAGTTACCTGCTTGTTACAGGTTCTTCCTGAGCACAATGAATTCCAGCCCATCTGAGGTGTGAACTATGTGCAGTGACTGACTTTGGACAGGAGCTTTTATCATATTCTCATGGTTAGACATAAGAGCCATTAATAAATGTAGAAAACTGCACGAAATCCTCAGCCAGAACAGGAAGTCTCTTGACTTAGTAGGCTTTCCTCCTCCCCACCGACCCCCCAGTTTCTTATGTAGCCTTTTGCATTTTCTTCAGCCCATGCTCCTTCTATTAAAGAAAACATTCAGGCATGAGTAGGGGCAC
Source organism: Apodemus agrarius (assembly GCA_964023405.1). Classification (NCBI taxonomy): domain Eukaryota; kingdom Metazoa; phylum Chordata; class Mammalia; order Rodentia; family Muridae; genus Apodemus; species Apodemus agrarius. The sequence continues at coordinate 99,479,899 of OZ030012.1, forward strand.
TTGGGTGCCCTCTCCAAAACAGAAGAAAATACAAAAGAAAACCTTCAAGATGTAATTAGCCTCTTATACAAACTGTTCTTACATCTTAGTATCGATTGAAACTTGTTCTATTATTACAATCTTTTAGATATTTTGATTTCTGGAGTTTTCTTTAGTCTTCAATTAATATGAAAAAGGACTAAATATTTTAAAGAATGCCAGAGCACTTTATCTGGGGCGATTTCAGAGCAGCTGGAGATGCAAGCCTGGTAGTCTGGTGGTCAGGACTCTCTCAAGGCAGCTGGAGATCTTGGTGAACAAGCTACATCTACAGAGTACATTAGATTATGGAGAACTCAATGGTAAAAGGGTCTAAACACAAAGCATATTTGGCAATCTTGCTACTGTTCTTCCTTATCAAATTACCCTCTCACAGGGTATGGGAAGCAGGCTTTACATTTAATTGATCATTAATGTCAACTGGGAAATGGTTTCAGATCTTCTGAGTGATAATATTTAAATTTCTATAGGTTTTCAAACAGTCTTCTCAGAAGAGTCACTATGTGTCAGGTAGACTAGAAAGTGTGGGGAGGCTCTCAGGGTAGCTGTGACAATGAGGGTGATCACAGGGTAGGGGCTCTAGCCCCCCCCCACTTCCAAACCAACCAGAGTCACATGTGTGACATTATGTCTTTACTGCTTTCTGGACAGAGATTATTAGCTGCATTAACTGATAAAATAATTACTATGGCTACAGTTTACAAAATTAAATCAACTAAAATTACATATCAAACATAAACTATTTATATAAAATGAAAAATCACCTCAAAATAGAAGACTTCATTGAAGTGCGGATTGCTTGTTTTCTTCTTTACTTTTGTCTTCCTTTGGTCATTCCTGTTCCAATGTAGTAGAGTTTTACCTTGTAGAACTTACTAGTACACAATTATAAAACAAGCTAGTTCCAACTAGGATGCCTAACGTCTGTCTACATGTTAGGACAACTGAGAGAAGGCAACAATTTACATACTATGCAAGAGGAAAAAAGCCAAGGGGTGAAAGCCTCACAAACTTGAATCCGATCAATATCCATACACAGGATACAAGTTTTACATTCTATACATGGCAAGAGTGAGCTACTGTCTCCATGGCTGTGAGAAGCTGATTCCAAATCATCTTTGACATTTTAAAGCACCTCCTATTCCACAAACAGAATACATGGTGAGAAGAAAGGAGGGAAGCCTCAAAGCGCCTTCCTGATGATGGAAGACCTGAGGAATGTGAAAAGTAACTTTGAACTCAGTGTACCTTTGGGGGCTGCAGCCAGGACAGTAACTTACAAGAACAAGAACAAAAGCCTGTTAATTCTCAAGTGAACGTACAAATTTAGAGGCAGTTACAAAGAAATGTACAGGGAGTCTTGTGACTTTAGCTAGACTCAACCAATGTGAATATCTTGTGCCACTGTAGTATAATAAAATCAACTGTGATTAAAAGAAAACGTTTTGGGCTGGAGAGCCAGCTCAGTGGTTAAGAGCACTGGCTGCTCTTCTACAGAATCTTTTTCAGTTCCTAGCACTCACACAGCTCACAGCTGTCTACAACGCCAGTCCCAGGGGGACCTGGCACCTCATACACTCCTACAAGCAGGAAGAGACCAATGTACACAAAATAAACATAAATAAATCTTAAAAAAAGTTTCTGTGGAATGTTACTTTAAAAGTTCCATTAAAGAATGTCATGAGACAGAAGTCATTAAACAGAAAAAAAGAACAACCTCCTGTGTTGAGACTGTATCTCACTGGTAGAGTAACTGCTTTTAGTATCAATAGTCTGGTTCAGTTACAGGACTACAAAAAAGGCTTACTCCAAATAAGCAGCTCCTCTAGGCTGACTTGTTTCCCTTCTCATTTCTCTGTGAGACTTGGTGGGAAGTAGTGCAGGCTGGCCAGAACTTGTGATCCTCTACATCTACCACCCAGGGATTATTTTTATGCTTATCCAGTGAGGTTGAACATTTTTTAGCATGATGGGAAAAGCCCTTTGATAACATTTAATGCCATATGAATTTTTGCTTTGAAATTTAAAACCAATCTGCAGTAATAGCACATCAGTATTTAAGCTCCATGGTATCAGGTGCTTAGAGCAATTACTCAACATCACCACGCTCCACTTCACCAGAGGCTGGGACCTCAGTGGTTCTTCTAGAGCTTGGAACTCTCTTCATAAAGCACCAATACCATGAATAGAAAAGGCAGTTCTTAGTTCTAAGCGGCTTTCCAGATACTGAAATGGAAACTGCTTTGCTATTTTGAGTTGACGTTCACTAAAATGTGATTTTTTTAAAAACTTATTTGAAACTAAGAATGTTAGTGAGTAAAGGCAGCCAGGTGTGTATGATTTGGGTTTTTTGTCTGGATGGCCTGTAACTTGTCATGTAGACTCAGCTGGCCTTGATTCACAGAGATCCACCTGCCTCTGCCTCCAAGTGCTTCAATTAAAGGCATGCATCCCCCACACCTGGCCCAGGAATATATTTTCAAGTACATTTTACAATGATATAAGATTGAAGTTTTCACCACAGCCTAACAAACACATAGCAGATTTGAAAAGACACCCAGTATCTGGAAATAGAAAGATACTGTTTACCAAGTGTACTCTAGAAGTTACTAAAAATTCCTTTAAAGCATTATTTTATGTCAGTTTCTCAGCACTTGATCTAAGAACTTTACATTTCTAATTCTTAAATCCAACTTTTAACTTGGAAATCCAGTAACAAGTTAATAAACATTACCTAGACGGGCCCACGAGGCACACTGTTGCATAAGGATCACAGCTTTGTCCGTTTATGAGCGGCAGCCCATGGCATGCCTTGATGCTAAGGTGGAAGAGAACAGACTTTAGGATAGTAGAGTAACATCATAACAGAGCACCTCCGCCTTCGTCCCCTTTGCCGTCTTGGGGCCTGGGAACAGACCCTGGCTCCATTCATACACACAGGGCAAGCACTCCACAGGCGAGCTGCCCTCTCAACCCTAAAACACTATCTGTCCATAGAAATCCATATGTTCAAAGACCTTAACATTGCTTACCATTTTCGTAGTTCCAATATATCAACTACTCCAAATGATGTATTTACTTATTCACATGATTACTTCCCAAAAAGAACTACACAGGAATGACAATCGGTACTCAGACTAGCATAACACAGTTCTTCCTGGGAAATGCTCAAGGTACATTTTGTGGTTTGATAATACATCAAAACTGCTGCGGCTTCTAAAACGGAAAAGAAAGTGGTGTAGCCTTACATGAGAAACTACAAACCAGGCCTCTCTGTGGCACCATATCCTCTGCTAACGCATGAATGACACACAAGGAAATGGTTGTGGTTTACTTAAAATCTGATTCATAAATATAGGGCAAGCCTCACACAGTTCTCTAGACGTTCCTGCTGAGTCTCAACACCAGGTCCTACATCATCCTGTACAAAATGTTCCACACAACAACCCAAGGCCGGCCATCTACTTTATGGATTATAGTTGTATTTATAGAAGCAAAGAACACAATCTAATGATCTGATTCTCAGAGTTCCTCTGTAATTATTATTAAATTAGTTGGTTTAAAGCCTAAGTCTCATTTCCTGCTCCCTCACAGAAGCTCATGAATGCAAAGTGGTTTTGTTTTTGTCTCCTCAGACCCCTACTGAGCAACAGCCTCTCACTCTCTCTCCAAGTCTCACTCACGGGTGAACTGCAAATGGTGTCCTGCCAAGTAAAGACAAGACTGAAAATAAGGCTCATTTAGACTACACCGGGAATCAGAAATAAAATTCAAAAATTTCTGAAACTAACCAAAAAAAGTACAGCCCAAAGAAATATTTTGGAGTTCATATTTCCCACTAATGGTATTATTCATAAACTACCAGTTTTTCTTCTGTGGCTGGGTAGGCCTCTTGCAAGCTCTATGATATATGCTGTTCTCATCTGTCTGACAAAGCTTAAAGGAAAATTATAAACAGAATGAATTGTTTCTAAGTAAGTTAACTGATACCTAAAAAACAACTCGAGTACATTATAGGAACACAAAATACTTAGTGACTTCAATGTCCAATGCAAACAATGAAAAAACATGGCCTATAGTGAGAAGAAAACTCACCATAACAGAGGCAGAAATGACAAAAAGTAATTGTAGACAAGGACACTGAAAATCTTTACTTCACACACCATAGACACAGAAAACCTTAAACAATAAAGATCCATGTCTCTCCCCTCTCAAATCACCATCCCACAAACAGGGTCAGGTGGAGCAGGTGAGCCAAGTCAGGAGTTTGTAAGGGACTCAATTCCATGGGTTAAAGACGCACCCAACCTAGTAGAAAGGAAATTTCCAGCAGATCGCCATGGCCACAGCGATAGGATTTGCCATCATGGGACTGACTCACTGGCTTCTCTGTGAAGCAGATCCGTGTCCCTATGGATAACATTACTGTGGGTGCTGGGCCCTTTCTCTGTGAAGCGGATCCGTGTCCCTATGGATAACATTACTGTGGGTGCTGGGCCCTTTCTCATCATGGGACAAATGAGCCAACGAGGGGCGACAAGCTCATGAATGAAATGCTGTCTGGATGCTTTGTATTTTTTGTTTCATTCCACCTTGTTATGAGGTTTTCTATTTCTAAATTAAAATGATTCAAAATAAACAAATTTTTCCATAAGAAAATAAAATAAAAATAAAAATCTAGCCCTAAAATTTAAGTGTGTGAAATTGGGCTTATTTAAACAGCATGTACAATGGTTGAGTTATCTATCAAGTTATGGGGAAAAATAATGGGCTGGGGTTTGACTCAGTGGCAGAACGTAACCCTGTGTGCTAGCATCAGGGAACACAGCTCCAGAAAGAAGATTCCCTACTCCCATCGGCAACGTTACAGAAGCCAGACAAGAAGGACTAAGTACATCATATGGGGCAATCCAACTGACATTTTGGAAAAAGTAAAAACAGATACAGAAATCAGATTGTGGTTGCCTAGAGTGGGGTGTGAGGAGGAGGGGACTAAACCACATCTATGAATACTGCCTTCTGATACAATTTCTTCTTCTGAAATCATGCTAATGTTCTATATCCTAAAAAATAACAACATGGAGCCAGAGAAATGCTCAGCAGGTCAGAGTCCTTGATACTCTTCCAGAGGACCCCAGTTAAGTTCCAAGTACTCATATCAGGCAGCTCCCATAGTCTCTGACTCCAGCTTCAGGAGATCCAACACCTCTGGCCTCTGTAAGGACTTATACATATATGACATACACTCACACAAACACACAATCCAAATAAAGAAAACTAAATCTTAAAAAAAACAAAACTCTAAGCCAAGGACCAAGGAGAAAAACCTAAACAAGTATGCAAATAAAACAAACTAATACAACTAACAGTACTTCAAATGACTGATGTAATAATCAAACTCAAGCAGGGAAGGAAGTGTCTTATCCAAAGAATTCCACTATAGGTTCTCAGTCTGGGGTTAAAGTCTGCACACAATTTTTTTGATTGTCTTTTTCTTGTACAGGATCTCTCTCTGTAGTCCTGGCTGTCCCCAAACTCTCTATATAGTCCTGGCTGTCCCCAAACTCTCTCTATAGTACTGGCTGTCCTAGAACTCTCTCTAGTCCTGGCTGTCCTAGAACTCTCTCTAGTCCTGGCTGTCCTAGAACTCTCTCTATAGTCCTGGCTGTCCTAGAACTCTCTATGCAGCCCTGGCTGTCCTAGAACTCTATAGTCCTGGCTGTTCTAGAACTCTCTATGTAGCCCTGGCTGTCCTAGAACTCTCTATGTAGCTCTGGCTGTCCTAGGACTCTCTATGTAGCTCTGGCTGTCCTAGAACTCTCTCTATAGTCCTGGCTGTCCTAGAACTTTCTATGCAGCCCTGGTTGCCTCAAAGTCACAGAGATCCACCTCCTCTGCTTCCTGAGTGCTGGGATTAAAGGCACATATCACAATGCCTGGCTTTGGACTAGGCCTATTTTTCAATAGGCAAACTGAAATTGAAAATCAATAAGACAAAAACTAAGTAAGTTAGAAAACTTTATTACTTTATTAACCTATTAAGTTATCGTCATTATAAAGCTTTTAGGAAAAATGCCTTAAGCATACTGTTTTGGCAATTCATCCACACATAGCAAAAATCACCTAGTCTTTATTATTTATTCAAGATAGCTAATAAAAGCAGAAAAAAAGTGAACACCTCAGATCATATAGTATTAGTACACACAACAGAGAAAGGCAATGCTTCAAGGAATCGGGGTTTTCATCAGGAAAGTGAATTCCAGTGTGGAACAGCAACAGGAAAGCAACACCTTCTCAGTCCCTTGCCCTAAGAAGAACATGGCTAGAGCATGAATTTCATAACATAGTCAGACTACTAAGAACTCCACAGAAAGAAAGTGCTAGCAATCTTAGGGTGGTCACTTAGTTTGAGCGTCATGTCATGTGACCCCCTTACCCTGACCCCTGAGTCCCTAAAGCTCTATGTAGTGACTGAGTGCTCAGAGAAGACATCCCTTGAAAACACTTTCTAAGTCTCCGCAGCTAGGAAGCCAGAGGCTCTTTCCTACGACCCTGTCATACCTTAATGCTTATATAGATTTGTTGCTTAACACACATTCAATAAAACTTAGTTGAATAATTAATGACTCACCATAACCTGAAAAATAAACTGGATTATCAGCTTGGTTAAAGAAATGATATATTAGAGTTTTATTTTGAAGTTTGTAAAATATTTAAAATAAGAAATTTGTCTAAGAACATAAAATAGAGAATTACTTCTGGATGGTTTTGGCAAAAATAATAAACGAATAAGGAGGATATGCTTACTGTACAACAAGCTGCTGGCATACAGTTCCATTCTCTGTTATCAGTTCATTCAATTTTAACTCAAGGTGAACTTTTCCCTGTGACAAAAAGAAAACATCAAATTCAGTCTATTTTATTTTGCTAACAAAATATTACAATGTACTTCTATCCAAATGGTACACATCCTTAATTATTCACCAACCACTATTACATGTCTCTGCATACATTTATTTATAAAATGGCTAATAATCATCAATATATATATCAAAGTTCTGAGAGAAAACATGTTGTGGGTAATATAAAAAATGAATCTGCCAACTCTCCGTGCCCAACTGCTCTCTATCCGCCAACTCTCCGGTGGGACTGGACCGGCAGGCTTCCCACAGCTACTGCCGTCCGCAACTCTCTAGCTAGTCCCCACAGCGACCATCCATCACAACACCCATCAACCCAGTAAAAACACAACTCTAGAAGCTTATAATTAATCAATCAGATTTATGTATCAATAAATTCTCAATTCACAAGTTGCCAATACAATAATTTCAGAACCAATTGACAGTGATAAAAGCTAGATTAGACAAATATCCCAATTATTCTGTCCTTTAATATCAAAACTACTTGTGGCTAATTAAAGCTACACTGGTTCAGGTTCTTCTTCCTGTCCATCAGATGCTTTCTGTCTTTCCAACTCTTAGCTCCACCTCCCTTGTCCAATCACAGGCCTCCTGCTACCCTAATATTATAGTGTGATTGGACTGGGAAAATCCTCTCACAAACACATTCTAATATTTGTATGAAATATGACATGTAGAAATTTAGGAACTTTATTCCCTGCTTAATAAATGTTTATATACTGCAATGACCACAGTATTTCCTTAAAGATAGCGCTTATATTTTTGGAAAAAATAAAAAGAAGTTCATTTCTAAAGCTATGAAATTAAGTTAAAGACAGTAAGAATCAGTTTTTTAAAATGTATTTCTGTCAACCACTAAAGACTGATTTAATACCTGCTATGTTTTAGGAAATACTATGGGAATAGATAGGAACAGCTGTGTAAGATACCATCACTACTGACCAGAAGCTCACAATTGTCACATTGTCAGTCAGGGAGACAATAAGAGTGACACTCTATGGTCAAAGCATTGATGGAAAGATTGGAATAAAACAGAGTTCACTCTGATACACAGCTGGTAAGAGAGGAGTTGAAAGTGCAATTTAGTAAGTTTTAAGGAATACAAGGATCAGCTTCCTCAAGAGCGAGCTTAGAAACAACGCAATCCAGAGTGTGGTTACCTCTTCTACTTACTGGCAATGAGTAATTCTAAACCAGTTAACAATTAGTGCTGCATTACCTCCACACAGCTGACAAGATAAATTCCCACAGTGCCGAGTGATGTCTAGGGCCTGGTGTATTGAGTGATAGTATCAGGGGTAGGGATATTTAAGCTCTAGTTACAGCTTCTCGTCAGAGCCCTTTTAGACATTCATTCCAGGAATGTAATCTGGATCGCCTTTACTACTTTATGTGGACTGGTCTCATGAGACTGACACTCTCAGGACCATTGGCTGCGAAGCTCAGGTTAGACGACGACAGCAGGATGAGCAGAGACAGCCATAATGCAAAGGTCTGGATGAGTGAGGTGCGCTCTGATACAACTAAGGCACCCATGAGAAAACAAGCAGTCATGTGGAGTTGGAACTAACAAAAATAAGAAGTCCAGGAAAAAAATCTAGGTATAAATACCAATAAAACCATACATATCTTACAAACTAGGTCTTTCACTATTCCTGCATTCTGCTTTTTGATACTAACCTTGAAGGTCTATACTGTGTAGTAGTTTCTAGTATCACATGTGTGTATGTATATGACAAGAACAGAAGACTGTAAGTGGAGTGGGAGTTTGAAATAGTTATCTAAATTTTTTTTTTATCATACAGTCTATTTAGTGTAGGCCAGCCTCGAACTCACAATATGTACCACCCATTTTTTGTTTATTTTACCTTTTTATTCTAACAGAAAATAAAGTGAAAAATCTAGCAAATAACTGGGAACTATGAAATGAATTAAATGAAAACCTTAGAGCAAAGTAATAAGCTAACTGAAATGAGATATATTTAACATCAGATCAGCTTCAGCTGAAGAATAAACAGGAGAGAAAGGCTCATCAATAGAAAATACGATGAAGTACAGAGGAGGGGAGAGCCTATGAGACACGTGACACAGGCAAAACAGTCTGGTACCAGTACCAGTGAGACTGGAATCCCAGTACGGAAAGTTGGGGAAGCAATTATCAAGAGATAATTGCTTTAAATTTCCTAAAACCTATGAAAGACATTATGTCACTGATTCAAAAACTCCTAAAAACACATCAGTTGGATAAATAGACAACATAAAAAGGCACTAGTGAGATAGCTGAAGAGATAAAAAGGAACCTTAGAGCAGCTGCTATCTCCTGCACAGAAAACAGAGGTTTGTAAAAAAAAAAAAAAAAAAAAAAAACAACAACAACAACAAAAAAACAAACAAACAGGCAAAATACAATCCATAAAGATAAAATCCTCACCTGTGCAGGATAGCTAAAACTGCATGGTATTGGTACAGTGGCCAGCAAGTAGATCAATGGACTAGAACTGAAGACCCAGAAATTAATCCACACACTTATGGTCACTTGATCTTTGACAAAGGAGCTACAACCATCCAGTGGAAAAAAGATTCAACAAATGGTGTTGGTTCAACTAGAGGTCAGTAGGCAGAAGAATGCAAATTGATCCATTCTTATCTCCTCTAAGCTCAAGTCTAAGTGGATCAAGGACCTCCACATAAAACCAGACACACTGAAACTAATAGAAAAGAAACTGGGGAAGACTGTTGAGGACATGGGCACAGGGGAAAATTTCCTGAACAAAACACCAATAGCTTATGCTCTAAGATCAAGAATTGACAAATGGGACCTCATAAAATTACTGAGTTTCTGTAAGGCAAAGGACATTGTCAAAAGAACAAAACAGCAACCAAAAAATTGGGAAAAGATCTTTAACAACCCTATATCTGACAGAGGGCTTATATCCAAGATATACAAAGAACTCAAGAAAATAGACTCCAGAGTGCCAAATAACCCTATCAAAAAATGGGATACAGAGCTAAACAAAGATTTTCACCTGAGGAATATCGAATGACGGACGGAGAAACACCTAAAGAAATGTTCAATATCATTAGTCATCAGGGAAATACAAATCCAAAAACCCTGAGATTTCACCAGAATGGCTAAGATCAGTAACTCAGGAGAAAGCCGGGTGGTTGCAGTGCACGCCTTTAATCCCAGCACTTGGGAGGCAGAGGCAGGCGGATTTCTGAGTTCGAGGCCAGCCTGGTCTACAGAGTGAGTTCTAGGACAGCCAGAGCTACACAGAGAAACCCTGTCTTGAAAAACAAAACAAAACAAAACAAAAAAACCTCAGGAGAAAACAGGTGCTGGCAAGGATGTGGAGAAAGAAAAAAACACTCCTCCACTGCTGGTGAGGTTGCAAGCTGGTACAACCACTCTGGAAATCAGTCTGGCGGTTCCTCAGAAAACTGGGCATGATACTTCCAGAGGACCCTGCTATACCACTCCTGGGCATATACCCAGAGGAGTCCCCAGCATGTAATAAGGATATATGCTCCACTATGTTCATAGCAGCCCTATTTATAATAGCCAGAAGCTGGAAATAACCCAGATGTCCCTCCAAGGAGGAATGGATATAGAAAATGTGGTATATATACACAATGGAGTACTATTCAGCCATTAAAAACAATGAATTCATGAAATTCTTAGACAAATGGATGGTCTCAGTCATAAAAATGACTGAGAACGTCTCAGGGCTGGAGAGACTGCTCTGTGGTTAAGAACATTGGCTGCTCCTGCAGAGGACCCCAGTCTGATTCCCAGCACCACAGAGCAAATCAAAAATGCTTGTAACTCCAGCTCTGGGACACCTGATGCTTCTTCTGGATTCCAAGAGTACCAAATATGCACAAGGTGCACATACACACAAGTACACACTCATACACACATAAACCTTAAAGACAAATTACAAAGAACTCTGTAGGTTTCAATTGGTTTTAAAAAACTTATGAGGGGAAGAACAAATGAACAAACAGATAGACAACACCACCACGACATTATGGTTCCTGACAGATTTTTACTGGCTGTTTTTGAGATAAGGTCTTGCTATACTGCCTAAGCTGTTCAGTTTCCAGAGTAGCTAGAATTACAGGTGTGCATCACTACAGCAGCTAATACAACTTTAGTTACAGAAATTGCCTCTAAATAATTTTAGATACAACTGCCTGCCAGATGAAAGACAAAGTTTTACTTTATAACATCTCTTATATTAATGGCAATATTTTACAAAAAGATTTTTTCCTTAAATAATTTAATAGTGAGATAAAGAGTGGGGCACAGTGGCCCACACACGTCATTAGTCCCAGCACTCAGGAGGCAGAAGCAAGCAGTTCTGAGTTTAAGGCCTGCCTGGTATGCACAATGAGTTCCAGGCCAATCAAGACTACATTTCATAGTGAGACCTCATTTCTGTTACTTCCCATATACAAATTCATAAATAAAGTTTTAAAATCAATCTATAATAATGAATTATGCTTTTATATTTATGATCTCTTAACTGCTCATGTGTGTTTATATCTTGATTTCTTCTTAAATGGTTGTTTAAAACAGTAAAACAAAAGCCATTAACAAAACGTATGTACCAATCGATAACTTACAGCATGACCCAGATGGCCAAGCTTATCCTGTTGGATAAGACTTACTAAGTAATTGCATCAAAAGGACATAACTAACTTTACATCTGGCATAACAACTGGGTTTGCTGCCTGTACAAGTTGTGTGAGACACCACCCATAATTAACAGTCTTATGCAAACCATGTTCTTTATCGTGGTTCCTAGGAAATAAAGAATGGAACAATGCTTATAAGGCGTGAGTTCCATTATCTTACAGCTAAGAGGATGGCTGCACTACCATCTGGAAGAAAGTAGAGATAATGTACATACACCCAGTGGAGCAGACTGACAACAGGATCATAACCAGGACAGGAACCCAAGGAAGAGAATGCTTCAAAACCAAAGAAGGCCGGGCGGTGGTGGCGCACGCCTTTAATCCCAACACTTGGGAGGCAGAGGCAGGCAGATTTCTGAGTTTGAGGCCAGCCTGGTCTACAGAGTGAGTTCCAGGACAGCCAGGGCTGCACAGAGAAACCCTGTCTCAAAAAACCAAAACCAAAACCAAAAAAAAAAAAAAAAAAAAAAAAACCAAAAAACCAAACACCAAAACACCAAAACCAAAGAAGCAGTCAGCCAGAGTCAAGCCTGAGAAAGTCAAGTGTCCATTTGCTTAGGGGCATCGAGTCCTATGAAGCGACATCCTCAGTTTCACTGTGGAGTCCAAAGGCACATTACAACGGTTTCGGGAAAAAAAAAGTTCAACTCAGAGGGGAAAATGGAAAAAATCAGAATCAAGATAAAGATTTGTATATTAAACGGTAGAGAGGGGCTGAAGAAATGGCTCAGCAGTCAACAGCAAGCACTGCTCCTGCAGAAGACCTTACGGTGGACTCACTCCTGTCCAACTCCTGCCCCCAGGGGACCCGAGGCCATGCCCTTTTTGACTTCTGTGGGCTTTGCACACATGTGCTGCTCATCATACATCAGGTAGACACACATACAGATAGAATAAATATTTTTAAAAATTCTGTCAAGGAACTGAAGACATGGCTCAGCTACTAAGAGCACTGCCTGCTTTTGCAGAGGACCTTGGTTCAATTTCCAGCGTCCCCAAAGCGTTTAATAACTGTCTGAAACTCTAGTCTTAGAGGGTCCAACACCCAGCTTTCACAGACACTAGGCACACATGTGGTTCAGACTTACATGCAGGCAAAACATCCATACACATAAAGTATTTTTGTATTAAAATTCTGTCCAAAAAGGTAGAAAATGCACTCATTAAATACTGTTATCATAAGCTTCTGAAAAGAAAATAATCAATAACTTCAATAAGAGAGTGACAAAGTAAAAGACTAACATGCCAGTTGACTCAGTATACAATGCGAGTTACTAGTGGGGTCTTCTCACTTGAGGAGTAAACTACATTTATGCATGTCACTTCCTGTGTCTTTACTGACAGATGATCCCTTATACTGACATCCTCATTTCATAAGTGATCTTCCAGCAACAACTCAGACTTGAGTTACAAATACTAATTAGTGGTAATGATAGATAATTAAACTGCTTCCTCTCTGAGATCAAGGTACTAATAATTTCATCCACTCAATCCCCTAAACAAACAGGCTAACCCAAACCCCAGAACGGACTGCCCTGCAGCGTTTCCTCCCACCGCACCAGGCTTCAGTCAGCTTCTCTCTGTGACTGTGAGTCAGATCTGAGGATGAGAAAGCTATATAGACACAGAGGCTTAAAGATGAAGACAGCATTTTAAAAGAGTCACTAAGAGGGTAAATTCACAGAAAGAAACAAAGGAAGAGATATGTACTGTCATTAGGCATACAAAACGAATGAGTGACATCTTTAAGAAGCATTAAGTGAGGAGACAGCTCATTGCTACAGTGTCTGCCTGCCACACATGCATGAGGATGAGTAACTCCCGCCAGCCACCCAGGAAGATAGTGTATACACAGATGGGTATCTAATACATTCTAAATATTCAACAGTCTACCCTCATCCTGCATATCAGGGGAACTTCTCTTTACAACAGACTAAGAACATTAAAGAAAACCACAACCAACACAGTGCAGAGCTGTGGAGCCCAGTCCCAAGCGATTCACCGACAATACAACTCCTGCACCTAAGGCTCGGGGATCACTGTGAAAGGGTTGCGGGGTGGGCAGACTGTGAGAGCCAGAGGGTCCGAGTCTGCTATGAAATCATGTCTCCCAGTAATGTCAGAAGGGACACCCGTGAAGTTCCACAGAAAGGGCTGTCTAAATGCAAGCAGAACAAGGATGACAACAGGCATGCCATTGTGGGTTGGGGTGAGGTGGCCCAGGAGGCCCCAGCCCCGGCAGAGGAAACACTTACCCAGAAGATTACACCAATTGGTTATCTGATACCAAACACTCAGCATAGTATTGTACAGATTAAATAAGTTGTTGTTATGTTAAGATATATGCATGCACACACACATACACATTCATAACATTTAATGGAAAAAATTCATAAATTTGAAAAAGAACAATGAAGGATATACGGGAGGGCTTGGAAAGAGGAAGGGGGAAATAATATAACTATATTATAATTAAAAAAATAACTTTAAACAAAGATGGTTGTAGTGGTGTACTCGGAATCCCAATCCTAGGGAAGAAATAGGTAGATCCCTGGGACTCACTGACCATCAAGCCTAGCAATAGTGATCTCTAGGTCCCACTGAGAGACCCTGTCTAAAAACCAAGATGAAGTATCTTTAAGAATGACACCAAGGTTCTTTTTTTTTTTTTTTTTTTGGTTTGTTTTTGTTTTTGTTTTTTCGAGACAGGGTTTCTCTGTGAAGTCCTGGCTGTCCTGGAACTCACTCTGTAGACCAGGCTGGCCTCGAACTCAGAAATCCACCTGACTCTGCCTCCCAAGTGCTGGGATTACAGGCGTGCGCCATGACGCCTGGCTGACACCAAGGTTCTTTTCTGGTCTCTAAATACACAAGCTTACGCATACATAGGCACTTGCATACACATACACATACACCCGTCACACACAACTCCTCCCCTCACACACGCCCAGAATCTTTTTTCTTTTGTTAGAAATTGGTTCTAATGTTTTGTCTTATTTTGGCTTCCCAAAAGCCTCTCTTCCAGACCTTAGGGTACCTGCCCCCAGCTGGCTTTGACTGATAATAAAGAATCGCCATACATCAATGGCTGGACAGGGAGACGGGGCAGCACCTTTAGATGGTGTGGACAAGGGACCCAAAGAGAGGGGAGAGATGGAATCGCCATGATGGGGAAGCAGAAAGATGAAACTTAAAGGCCCACCAGCATGTAAGAATCTGGGAAAGTGGCCCTAGGACCACCTCCCTGCTTGGGTCTGTGGTAGCAGAGATGAAATATAGATTTTAAAAGATTAACTCAGAAATATCAGAGGGGAGTGTTTGCTAGCCATGGGGAGGTTTACAAGTGCCCAGCCATTCAGCTAGCCAAAGCATATCAAAATGAACTGGTGTGTGTGGATTCACGAATCCAGAGAGCTTTTGGGCAGGTGCAGCGGGCATGCAACCCACCATGAGTCAAAGCGAGTTTCATTAATTCACCTCTACTTTATTTTGTAAGTATATAGTTATTTAAAAGAGAGTGAAAGAAGAAAACATTAATTTTTCAAAACAAAAGGTAAAAAGCCATAAACATGAAAGAAATCAATCAGTGGATCTCAGTTCCACCTGCCTTACTGCTGTGCTGCTGTGGAGCTGAGGCTACTGCTAAGAATGACACCACATAGCTGTTCACCAAAGACCCAGCTAAAGACGAACGTTCTCTGTGTAGCCAACCATCTTAGAAAGACTTTAAGTCATTTCAAGGATCATTTTTAACTTAGGTGAATTTTTATCTTGTCTATTTCAGAACCTAACTGCCAATTACCACGCAGTATCTGCAAATGTCTAACCATGCAGCTCACATTTCCAAGGAGGTTCCTCTAATTTGAGTGGGAAAAGCTCCCTCTGCACTTCCTAATGCACTTCCCTTTGCCCACTGATGTGGGTAGGTTTCAGTTCTTATATTTTGATGCTACCTGAGTGATTCTAATCTGTTGAATTCTTTTTATAGCTAAGAGCACACACATCATGGAAAGACAGTGCAGTGCTGTAATTAGGAGTTAGACAGATCTCTAATGGAATCACAGTTTCTATGACTAAGTCACTGTGCCCTTTAATCCTATTAAAATAATCTGTAAAATGAGGTTAATACTACCTACCTCATAGTGCTACTATGGACCTTAAATGAGATAATGTATATTAAGTACTCACTACTGTACTTGGTACATACTTTTATAATTACTAAAAGTAATCATTAGATTAAGTCCTTGCCAAATGTAATCTCATTGTCTTCTATATTGTTGATTTATTTTTATTTTTTCATGTCTTTAAAAAATGTTAGCCGGGCGGTGGTGGCGCACGCCTGTAATCCCAGCACTTGGGAGGCAGAGGCAGGTGGATTTCTGAGTTCGAGGCCAGCCTGGTCTACAGAGTTCCAGGACAGCCAGGGCTACACAGAGAAACCCTGTCTCAAAAAATTAAAAAAACAAAACCCAAAACAAACAAACAAACAAAAAAAACAAAAACAAAATGTTATAAAACTTATACAGGGTAAACAAACAAAAACTGAGTAGGCTTTGTGTTAATTGCAAGCTGTTTTCATATTTTTTATACTCACAAGGCTAGAGTGGTTAAATAATAATATTCCCAATGATAGCATATTACCCTGAAAAGTATTATCCCTCCCCTCCCACCTCCTACAGCATTCTTCTTTTAAAATCTATTTTAAGTAGTGGGTAAGACTTACTAATTACCATTTAAGATAAAAGTTCTAGAAAGGCTAATGACTAATGACACGCAAGCAAGCAGTACTAGGAATGTAAATGCCAATACTATATATGGAACACAAATGCTACTTTCAGGGCACAGAGGTGATGGTTTTATACATACACTGTCAGATCAAAGCCGGTGCCTCAGTATTAGTTTCTGATATCATCTCCAAGATTTACATAAAGAACACAGAGTTCTACATTTTCAGAATCAAATTCTTAAATCCAGAAAATGTATGCTGGTCATTAAGAATGCACTTAATAAATAAAAAAGCTGCAATGAATCTTCTAATTAATTCCATTTCAGATCAAAATCTCAAAAGCCTCTTAACTTTCCTTTGTTCAAATCATTGACAGATTAGATGGGTGCAGTGGTGCATGCCTATAATCCCAATGTTAGGAGCGTCGTAGGAAACGGGGTTGGTTGGTTGGTTTGTTTTAAAGACAAGGGTTTATGCAGCCTGTCTGGCCTTACAAGCCTGCCTTCACTTCCTAGGTGCTGAGGTTACAAATCTGCACAGACCACATTCCGTTTCTGTGGTGCTGGGGATGGCACGCAGTGCTCTGGACATGCTAGCCCAGCACTCTACTAACTGAGCTACAACCCAGCTCAAAATTACGTTTTAAAGTGTTCTTGATCCATATGAGTCAAGCATGGTGAATTTTATTCTTTTACAGAAATGAACTCAAAGTCACTAAAGAGAACATATAGAAACCCCGTCAGTCTTCTGGTTCCTCACGTGGCTTCCCCCTTGGCACCAACGATACTGAACTCCTGACAGCTGAACGACACACATGGTCAAATGGAGAGAGATTAGATGGGGGTAGAACAGAGAAAACAGAAAACGTACTTGGCTATAGTCTGTATTTAAGAGGGGATTTTAGCACGCAATACTTTTTTTTTTTTTTTTTTTTTAGAATTTAATCACAAAGATTCCATAAAAGGTTATGAAGAAATGGAGACATACTTTATTTGCAAAGTATCTGTGGGTATGCTCTTTTCCTCTTTGTCTTAAACTTCTGAGTCTTAGCAGCAAATTATAGCTTGCTTAAGAGACAAGGAATCCTGCCTGCAGTTATGTATGCCCTTGCAAATGTTTTCACAATCATTACCATAGTTAATAAATAAGATTACAAAAAAAGAAAAGAACTAAGAAAGAAAGAAATGAACAAAGAAACAAAGAAAGAAAGAGAGTTGGTTCCCACTTTCTGCCTTTCCAGGGGCTCTGGGGACTGAACACAGGTCAGCAGGCTTGGTGGCGAGCACCTTTACCCAGTGAGCTATCCCACCATTCATACCTTTTTTTTTTGTTGTTTTTTTGTTTTTTTTTAAATAAATATCCAAATGGAAAAGCCATTTCCCTCCATCTCTCTATTACTTAAAGGTCTACGTTTGGTAGTAGAATGTAAAATAAGGTATAATAAGTTCTTTTTTTTTTTTTTTTTTTTTTTTTTTTTTTTTTGGTTTTTCGAGACAGGGTTTCTCTGTGTAGCTCCGGCTGTCCTGGAACTCACTCTGTAGACCAGGCTGGCCTCGAACTCAGAAATCCGCCTGCCTCTGCCTCCCAAGTGCTGGGATTACAGGTATGCACCACCACCACCCGGCTAACAAGTTCTAACAGTATAAACTAGTATACTTAGTTGGTTTTTACTAGTTTTCTGTATGTTATAATCTCTTGTGTTATTTAACTTACCTGAACTTCTGAATTTGAGTCAATAGGCTGCAGTGAAAACCAAGTTTCTTTACCACTATGACTGCACAAGTCTTCTTTTTTGATGGCTACTTTTCCTACAGAAAATAAATAAAATGATGAGCAACCATAGTTTACATAACCATATGGTTCACAAGCATTGTTATATAGTTTACAGAAAATACTTTAGAATAATTTGTATCAGTTGATATAAAAATCCACCATTACTCCTTTTTTTGAAACTGGATGTTGTTATGTAGCCCTGTCTGGCCTGGAACTTGCTATTTAGCCCAAGATAGACTTGAACTCATGGTAATCCTCCTGCTTTACCCTTCTGAGTGTAGTGCTGGGATTACAGAATTTAAAATTTTGTTTCTATAAAGTTTGTTTTCTCATATACCTTAAAGAAGAAATGTCCTATTTCTGCTTGTCCACTGGAGACCCTTTTGTGGGTCATTCTGAATTAGGGTATTAGAAGAACTCAGTTGTAGTTTAATGTAACTATGGTATGTTAGCACTTCGTCAGATTAATATTCAGGATAAAAAACAAAATGTAAATGGAAACGCAATATAATTTTCCAGGTTGTGTAACACTGGATGTGGATGAAGCATACGTGCTGGTTAATTTTATCAAAACATCATTAAGCTAGCTATACTGTTTCAATTCATACTCTAACCATCAAGGCTGCTCTCTAAGGTGTTTGTGTCTCTCAGGGAAGATGATGTACCATGAACACAGGAGCATGAAAGGCAGGAAGCCACAACAGTCTTCAAATGAGTTATTTGGTGTGCTGGTGCAAAGCACTCCCTTCCTCAATGCAAGCCTTCTGAAGCAGACTGAAGTCACTTCTGAAGCAAGTGACTAGCCATTCAAAGACTGCACCAACGTTCCAACGAAGGAGATTGCTGGTAGTTTAAAAGTAATTCACTTCTTTCCTTGTTTAAAACATACTTTTAAGTATCCCAACTGTATGTTATGTCTTATGACATAATCTTACTTTTAGTTCAACAGTTGAAAACATTAAAAATTATAAAGAAATTTTTAAGTGAAGCTGTCAATTTTAAAATATCAAGTGAAGAAGAAGATAGAAAAACAAACAGAACAACACACACACACACACACACACATATACATTTTTTTTTCTGGAAGCAGGTGGTGATTATACAATTGTATACTGTGTGATTTCATAGTGTGATTTCAAATTTTACAAATATTTTATCTTGATAATCCCAGCACTAGGCCACCCTGGTCTACATGGTGCGTTCTAAGACAGCCAGAGCCCTGTCTACAACAACAACAACAACAACAACAACAACAACAACAACAAAGAAAGAAAGAAAGAAAGAAAGAAAGAAAAAGAAAGAAAGAGAAAAAGAAAAAGAAAGAATTTCAAATTTGAAAAACAGCTGCCAAGAACAAACAGTACACAAAACTTCCATTTTCTTTACCCAGGATTTCCAGAAATCTTATCATTTTTCTCATGTTTTGCTTTGATATGTGTGTGTGTAACATGTGTATGTAAAATGATCCTTCAAAGCCATTAAAAATAAGTTTCAAATATAATACACTTTAAAATGAAATTTTATGGTATGTAACTTACATCTTAATAAAGTTTTTATTTAAACTTTTTAAAACATTACAGTTTTATACTTATCTTTACAATTAAAAGTTAAAACTCAAATTACAGATGTATAATTTAAAGAAGAAATGTTAAAGTACAGAACCAGATTTGTAGAATGGCAACTGTAGCAACAATTCTCCAGAGACTGAAAATCCAGTCTATTAACACATAACATTGAAAACACATAAAACTTTAAACCTATGAAACTGTTTTCTTTTAAATATTTTGAGTGAAATCTAATGTAAAGATAAAAATCTTTGTGTGACATCTAGAATTGTAGAAAATGACAAAAGAAAAATGTACTTCGGGGATTTTTAATTGAATTTATTCTAAAACTGACTATGCTCACTGATAGCTAAGTACAGAATACAGGCATTAACTTAAAAAAAAGCAAATATTCCTTATAATGCCTAAGGAATTTAGATTGAAAGTAAATTATACAAATTTCTTGATATGTTTCATCATTGATTGCACAAAATTCCTAACAAATCAATACACCTGAGATGGCTGAGGATACAGATAATGAAGTATTTTAATTTAATATGCCAGTAATGTGAGATAATAATTCCAATTCTCACTAACCCTACATTAGAAGTTAATTTTAAGGGAATGACCAAGAGTTTGGTACTTAAAAAATTCACATATATGTACACATACATACACATACACACATGCAGATTAACATACAGACACATGCACATAAGCCCTATAGATGAAGTTCTTATCTTCTAGCCATTACTTTCATTTTATAGATTTTTTAAGTGAACATCTGTTATCCTTTCTCCCCAAAAAAGGCATAGAGAATATCTAGCATACAGTTTTTAACATGCTAAATTTATATAGTAATATTTTTAGTTTCTTCTTGTTATTAGGACCTCATACACACTATAAAAGCACTTTGCAAGTGCACTGTAATCCCTGCCCTAGCATGTAATTTTAGGAGGGTTTACTAAACCAGCTTATAATCTCAGTGCTCAAAATGCTGAAGCAGGGAAGTTTTAAAGCCAGCCTGGGCAGGGTGGGTGTGGGGGAGAGGGAGACAGAATATGTATGTTTCATTCATACACACACACACACACACACACACACACACACACACACATATAGTAATTCATTCATTTATATGTATATGAATGACATTGTCCTACATGCACGTGCAGACAGACACACACACACATACATGGACAGACAGACAGACAGACAGAACGCCAAGTCCTCAACTTTAAAAGGAAAGGTTTTAAAATTTTTTATTTGGAATTTCATTCCTTTGAGTAATTCATGCTCATGTTCTATAAATCATATTGATATAGTTACAATTAGTGATTCAATTTCCACGCTGCCTCAGCTTAAAACTATTTATCCAAGCATGTGCCTAAAAGCTACTCAGGAATGAATCTTTCCTACTACACCGTTCAGATCACAGGAAATACACCTGACACAGCCATCTTCCTGAACGACAATCCACACCCCGGGTACATTTCAGAAGCAAATTATCTGCTTATGTCCTGTTTGTTTGTTTTTTTTTAAAAAAAAAACTACAAACTGTTTTTCTTACAATTAGTATTTGCTTCTTAATAAAAATATTTGGTTTTCTTTTTTTCTAGATGGGAAGTCTGACTCTGTAACCCAAGAGAGCTTGAAACAGAAAGCAACTCTTCTGCCATGATCTCTTGGTACAAGTGTGAACTTTCATGCCTGATGATTTTTACTTTAAAAATGAACAAATATCAAAGGTGACTTTGAGAAATAATTATTATTTATAGTTGGTATGGAAACATATCATATTTGACTAAGGAACCAGCAAAGGTCTATTTACAGAATGCCATTTAAAGCGAATATACCAATTAAAAAAATCAATGAACACATTAGAAATGTTGAACATATATTATCCTGATTTTTTTGGGGGGTGGGGGTTGAGACAGGGTTTCTCTGTGTAGCCCTAGCTGTCCTGGAACTTACTCTGTAGACCAGGCTGGCCTCGAACTCAGAGATCCACCTGCCTCTGCCTCCCAAGAGCTGAGATTAAAGGCGTGCGCCACCACTGCCTGGCTATCCTGAAGTTTTTTAACACCTCTTTATTTACAGAAAGAATGAACATAATACTAATGTTGTAATTATAAATAATTATGAATAGTACCTACCTATACGAAGATCTCTTTGTAAAACATTTTTATCATAAACATAAAAAGACAAATACTGGAAAGTTCTTGGAATCTCAAAATAAAATTCTTCACTGAAATATGGACTAGAGAGAAAAGAGAAAGCTCATTATGTTAAATAATATATATTTATTATCACTATTAAATATTTATTACTATCACTATTAAAATGGCATCAATAATAAAATCACATTCAAATTTTACTTTCAACAAGCATTCATAAAATGATAAACTAGAATTCTTCAGAGTTTCAAACAAATTCTATACAAATCAAGCTGAACTGAAAAGACTTTAGGTGCCAAATTAATTCTAAACATATAGCTTTTCAGAAGGTCCTGTGAACAGAAGATATAGTAACTGCCTAAGCCATGCTCACCTTAAGTTGACTTACATGAGAGCGAAGAACAAAGCCATTCATATTATTATCTTAGAAAGATATAACGGTAAAAAGTTGTATTACTCACAATAATACCTAATATCTAAAATGAATAATGCTATATAAAATATTTTAAGTATATTAGAAATAGACTATTAAGTATTTTTATTATCTTTCCTGAGTTATTTTTGAATTATATATAATCAAATCTGATCTATGGCAGCTGGTGGCCTTTGATAAATTTATAAGCCTGTGTAGCTTCCACTCCAATCAAAATATAGGATACTGTTATCACCTTAAAAAGTTCCTTTATGTTCCCAATAGTACCCTAACACGTCACAAGAACTAATTTTATGAGTAGTGGGGGTAGATTCCAGGGGTTAGAGCCTAGGGCCTTGTGTATGCTATGCAAGTATGTAAATGCATCTTTTATTTGCCAGATATAATTGTTGTTTCAGAGGCTTACTGCTGAAAATCTCACCCTTTCAAGCTCTTTCTGAACTCTGGCTGGCTGGTTCAACTCAGATGTTTTGGTTCAAACTCCTCTCCAAGCTGACTGATTCGATCTGGTTCCTCTCAGCTTCTGACTGAATTGCTCTGCTTGGCCTTAAACTAACTCTGACAATCTGTTCTAATCTTGTGGATCCTCCTTATTCTCTGTGTTTATCTGTCTTTTATCTGCAACCCATCTCTATGTAAAACTCTCCTGGTAAAATTCTCCCCACCCCTCTATGCTGTCTCTTAAGTCATCTCTCTTTCTCAAGGTGTGAGAGCTGGGCATATCCTATCACTGACTCATTCTATCAAATCTTTCTCTGATTTGTCATTTTGTTCACCTCTCATGGCTGCTTCCTTCTACAAATTAACTTTACTTTCATTGTTTGGGATTAAATGTGTGTGCTAAGGGTGTGTCTGTATTCCAGCCAGATCAGAGACCTAGAAGGTCTTTGGAAAAGATCCCTTGCCAGAACAGGCATGATGCTGAATTAATCTTCCCCCATTCTGTTTAGGCTAAATACTGTACACATTTTAACTGCTATAACATTAGTGCTCTTTTACTGAGTTATTCTTAGCCCAGTGATATGATTTCTTTGTATGTGTGTGTATATGTGTGTAAGTGTGACTGTTTTGAGTATAAAGACCCGAGGTCAATCACCTAGTTGAATGTCATCATCTAATTTTTTTGATACAGGGTCTTTCCCTGAGACTGAAACTCCCTGTTTGGCCACACTGCTGGCTACCTAGTTCATATAAGGACTCTCCTGTTCATATAAGCCCAGCCACTGCAATAAACTTTTATGGTGCTGAGGAACCAAACTCAGGTCCTCATGCTTGTATGACAAGACTGGGCTATTTTCCCAGTCTCAATGATTTGATTTGTGTGTACCTATGTGTTGGTGTGCATACTCCCATGTGTGCATCAGTATAGAGATCAGAGGTAGATATCAAGCATCTTCCTTCATCTACCTCTACCTTTTTTTTTTTTTTTTAACACAGGGTTCCTGCAGCTCACTGATGTAGCTATACTGACTGGCCAGCAAGTCCAGGATCTTCCTAGCTCCACAACCTCAGCTCTTGATTATACCACGAATGTTTGGCTTTTTACATGGTACTAAGTATCCAAACTGAAGGTCTCAATGCTTTCAGGACAAGCACTTTATTGACTGACCTATCATGGTTGGGGAAGAGGCTTGTGAGGCCCCACCAGCAGTTAATGGCTACTGGAAAGGGGAAATCATTTTCCGCAGTGGTGTAGCCATTTGTTTGTTGCCCATGCTCCAGTACATAATGCTCTACCTACGCTTATGCAAGCAGCCTTAACTAAACTCAGGGGGTCACAAACATACGCACAAACCATGAAAGCAGGAGAGCTTGCCAGCAGGAATCCAGGGAGCACGCGTGGGAATCAGACAAGGTAGGGTAACGGAGTGGGTACGACTTACAAACAATACATTCATATATGGAATTTTCAAAGAAAGAATTAAACATAAATCCTATCACCTATCTCCCAGGAATTTCCCTGTCCCCTCTGCAATCACCCCACAGACAGTCAACGGGGGAAGTTCTATTATTACAGATTACATCCTAATGGTGATGAAATGGGTTTAAACTGTGTTTCCTGATGATTAATAGAGCTGGATCTCTTTTCATGTGTCTCTGAGACACTTGATATCTTTTATGAAATATCTGAGTCTTCTTATTTTTAAAAGCCTTAATTATTAATCATTTGCTTTGATTTAGAGATATTTAGAAGCAAAATCTCTTAAGTCTATTTACAATTCTAAAGTATTTTCTGTTTCATAATTCAAAGTTAAAAAACTGAAGAAAATATTCCAAAAGTGGAAAAAGTTAGAAAGACCTACAATGTAGATACTTCCAGTTTAATGGTTGATTACAATTTAGACAAGTATTAAGAACAGTATAATAAAATCAAGACAGTATAATCTGGATTTTTACTCCAGATTATTTTGCCCTATTCTAGAAAGGAAGATTAGGGGGCATTCAGAACCCAAGAATTATCTAGTCTAGCTAGCTATACCCTTAGGTGTCTCAGGCAGTGACACAGCTAGCTTGAAATTATCTTTCAAATTATTTTCTTTTTAAAGATGGAAATAAATAAAGAAAACTGGTTTCATCATTTTTCCACTATACATTCAGAAAAGTTAAGGGTTATTTTCTCATTTATGGCTGTGTATCACAAATTGTAAGTACTCAATTTATGGACTCAACTTAAAAAAATTGCTATTTAATTTTGCAATCACTGAATACCTTGTGATATAAAATTGTAACAAACTGAAATTCAAATAATTTCAGGTCTCAAATCCCAGCTGTGCTTTTTAACTTCCTTCATTACATGACAAATCATGTGGCCTTTTAGTGACATGATTTCATCATTCATAAACGTAAATAAAAAGGCCATTTGTGAATCTGAATGGACAAATGTGAAAAATATCAAGATTCTAAATCAATATGGGCATTTGTGACAAAATCTTTGTGAAGTTTATTACTCCCAATACTTTTGGGCTACTAAGGCACCGTTAGTTTTTTGTTTTGTTTTTAATTATGTACTTACTCTTTTTTTTTTTTTTTGAGGAGGGTGTACATGTGAACTCAGAGAGCAACTGTGGGAGCTGGTCCTCTCCTTCCACCATGTGGTCTCTGGGTACTGATCTCAAGTTTCAAGCCTCACAGCTGGTTCCTTTACCCACTGACTGAGCCACTACATGGGCTACTTTTAGTTTTATATACCTTTCTTATGAAGAGTTAAAAATTGTAAGAATCAAAAAAACAAAAAGCTATGCAGCGGGGTATGCCTACACCATCAATGTTTGAGGCTGAAGTAGGAATGAGAGTTCAATGTCAACTTGGGCTGCGTAGGCAGGCCCCACGTAGAGAGGAGGAAAGGGAAGGGAAGGAAGGGCACAGAGGGAAAAAAAAAAGACAGAAAAAGAACAGGAGAGGAGACACAAGCAAATGTCACAGGAAAACACAGGCAAGTATGTGGGAGAAGGTAGCAAAGTACAGAAGTCCAAGGGAATAAAAGAGGGTGACAACGTTTCATTCAGCATGCTTCCTCTCAACAATTCCCAGAATCCACCACACTTTGTCTCTAGACTATCTTTCAACAGTTTGGTGGTGGTAGTTTAGTTACTCTTTTCTTCTTCCCCCCTCTCTGTCTCTGTCTGTCTCTGTCTGCCCTTCCATCTCCCTCTCCCTCTCCCTCTCCCGGAGATAGACTTTCATTATGTAGCTGGACTGGCCTGGGACTTGTTATGTAATCCAGGCTGGCTTCAGACTCAACAGAGATCTGACCACCTCTGCCTTCCAAGTGCTGGGATTTAGAGCATGTATCATGACACTTGGTTTTAGCACAGTTCTATATAAAAATTACAAACACAAACACTGCTACAAGGCAGAGGAGGGAAAGAAGAGGCTGTAGCACTTTCAAAGAATATACTTTCAAAGATAAAACAACCTACCAAGGGCTTATTTCCTGATAATACATTAGTAAGTAACTTGTATATGTGCAGGCGCAGCCAGAGAAAGGGTGTGTTTGTATAACCCAGAGGTTAACATCAGTTATCTTTCTCAATCATATTCTACCTCATTCTCTGAGATAGGACTCTTGTTAAACAATTTATCTACACTGGCTGGCCAGCAGGTTCCTGGGATCCTCCTATCTCCATGTCCCCAGCACTGGGAACTATAAGTGGTAGCCATTGTGCCTGGCTTTCTTACATGGGCACAGGGGTTGTAACACTTGACCTCATATTTGTGCAGCAAGTACTTTACCAAGAAAGCATCTATCTCTCTAGCTTCAACTTGTGTGAATTTTCAGCTAATATGTTCTTTGGAGAAATAAAAAGATGTGCTTTGAGGAAAGATCAAACAAGTAGGACTACTTGAACTCCTTTAATAGCTGTTTTCAAACATTAATACTGTCACAGAAAAGAGGGACTAAAATTGTTCCCTAGAAATCTAAGGAACAGAGTGAGGGCAACTAAGAAAAAATTTCTAAGGCAATGGAAGCCACATAAAAGCAAGGCATCTCTGGTGCCATTCTAGACAGATGAGTAAACAGAACCTAGACCTGAGCAAGCGCTTGGCACATGACTGGATGTCATTCCGATAATCATTAACCAATTAAACATAAGCACTTTCTGAGTCAGAAGAGTTCAAAGACCAAGCAGACTACTTAGGAAGTGTGAGCTTCTTGGTGGGTGCCCCATGACCACTTGCCAGAACTACTGTTAAGGAGACCATTGCTCTCAGTTCAGCTTACTGACATTAAAGACCTCTTCAAATGCTTACATTCTGAAAATCTAAAAAATACATTTATAATAGAATGGAAAACCTTTAGATCAAAATATTAGCTTCAAATCAAGAAAGTCAATTTGATGATAAAAATCTGGAAATACATAAAACTATGAATATATATCAAATGAATAATTTCTAATTTTTCTACCAACCTTAAAGACTTTTCAACAACCTGGGTACGATAAACTTCTTCCTGGTCCAAATTTATAGTGCAGAAGCAATCTCTCATTTTGTTGGGTCCAAGATATGGCAATAAATTTTTTGCTTTATCTGTTGGCACAAAAGTTTAAATTGATGTTAAATTTTTTACTTATATCACCCAAAGCTTACATATGAATTCAGTCTTGAAGAAGGCATACTATGGAGTACAGAAAAAAAGTAACTAGTGATCGGAGAGGTCACGGGGGTCTAAAGGAGGCTAGTAAAGACTGAGGGATGGGGCTTTCCTGACAAGTCTATAAAAACAAGGATTTTCTTATTACAAGAAAAAAAAAACCCTAAGTGTTTAAAAGCAAAAAAAGAGCGGGGGAGCTATGAATAGACACAGCACTGCATCCTTCCTCTGTGAAAGGGTAGTTTCTCTCCATCCTGTCCCACCAGAACATCTCAAGAATTTTCCTGCAATTAACCTCTCCTCAATCAGCATTAATTTTCCCTTCTACCTGTTTGCTCTCAGCAGCATATAAATAACACTTCACAATTAAAACAAACAAAAGCAGCAAATAATCATCTTTGGTCCCACCTCTCCTCCCTTGCCACACCTCCACTTCCAGACTCCTTTGTCTAAGAACGTCTTCAAAGCACTGTCCCTCCATTTCTCACTTTCCATTCATGCTGTGGTCCTTTCTCATCAGCTCCAATTCCAAAGTGACAATGAAACTGCTTTAGTTAAGGTCACCAATGTCAATGGATGTTGGTTCACCAGTGTTCAATCTGTTCTTACTATATCTGCATCTTTGCAGCAGCATCTAACAGAGTGGACATTTAACATGCTCCCTTTTCTTATATTCCTCAACATACTATTTTTTTAAGATTTATTTTATGTATATGAGTACAGTGTAGCTGTCTTCAGACACACCAGAAGAGGGCATCAGATCCCATCACAGATAGTTGTGAGTCACCATGTGGTTGCTGGGAATTGAACTCAGGTCCTCTGGAAGAGCAGCCAGTGCTCTTACCCGCTGAGCCGTCTCTCCAGCCCCACCACATATTGTTTCTGGCTTTCCTCCTATGTCTTCCACTCTTGGTTCATCTCCTCATTTCAATGCTGTAACTGCCTCGGGGCTCAATTCTAGACCACCCCTTCCTTGTTCTATAAACTACTGCAGTACACAGGGTTAAAGCTAGGAGCTCCAGGTCTGTGTTTGCAGGCCTGACCTTCCCTCATCCATACCACTGGATATCTGGCCAGTATCTCATATTTAACAAGTCCCCAAAACCAATCTTATTTCCTCTTCTATAAGTTCTTCCCTTGGTCTACCACCACTTCCTTTCACTTATCATCTTCCTGTCTCTCCCTTATACAATCCAACTCATTAGCAAATCCAGAAGATCTTTAAAAAGACAAAATCTAAAATTCAACTACTTCTTTCCTTCACTAGAATCACCTAAATCCAAGCCACTGCAATCTTTTCTTGACAAGCATGGTAATATCTTCTGCTTTTTCTACTCTTCAACACCTGGTCTTCACCAAGAGATGTGATCTTTTCTTTCCTTTTCCATGCTAGGGATCAGACCCAAGCCGTCTGCACGAATGCATAGTAAGTGAATGTTCTACTTCTGAGCCATAATCCAGACCAAGCCTGGTCTTTTCATAAGATTGAACTCAGTCACTTCTCTGCTCATACCACTTGTCTGAGAATAAACTCTAATCTCTAAATCATAATCTTCATAACCTTTAAGCACCCCTTCTGACCCCTTCTTCTGTTCTCCCCAGGGTTCACTTTTCCCCATGCATCAGCTGTGCCAAGTTTATTATGCTTTCTTCCTGGATCCCTCCAGTTTGCATGGCTGGTACATTCTTATCAGTCAGGCCTGAGCTCAAATGACACTTGACAGAGACCTTTTCCCTAATCAGTCTTATGTTTGGTTTCCTTGAGAGAATTTGTAATGGGCTGAACTTTGGTTAAGAGTTTCTGCAGCTCCTGTATGAGGCCTCAGAATTTGCTAATGCCCAAGATCTAAAATAGTAAAACTCTGGTGACGTGTTTGTGGAAGGAATAAAGAGCCCGGCGAGTGAAGCTTTGAAGGCCTCATGACCTATTTGAGTACCAAAATGACTCACAAGTGTCTACTCGAAGTGTATCCTGAAATTACATACCAATGCAAAATCTAAGAAAGTAAGGAAGGGGCCAGCAAGGGAAGGGGTAAAAACATCTGTGTGCGATCCAGACTAGCTGGATGCAGGAGTGCACAAAATGTTTCCTGCAGTGCTACAGTAAGACAGGAGGTGATGCAGGAGACAGACCCAGAAGCTCTGGGGTCAGACAAGAAGATAAACCCTGCAGCCAGGAAGATCTCTGTGAGATTGAGGGCAGGCTGGTCTATAGAGTAAGTTCCAAGACAACTAAAGCTAATCAGAGAAACCCTGTCTGTCTTAGGGGAAAACAAAACAAAAAACAAAAACAAAAAGGGAGAGAAAAACCATGTTTTATAAACAAGATGAAGTGGCTGAAATGGTGGCGCATACCTCTGATACCAGCAACTAGAGTCAGAGGCAGGAGGATCCCTGTGAGTTTGAGGTTCTCTCCCCCTTCTCTCTCCCTACACAGGACCTTGTTTAGCAATTCTATCTTCACTATTGTCAAATTTCTTCAGACTCTCCTTTGCCTCTGCATAACACAATGGATTTGTTTTAAGACCAAAGTTTATAGAGACCATAATACAACACCCAATTTTATATGCATACACACACACACACACACACACACACACACGTATACATATATGACTATAATAGATATGCTCCATATCTGAGAGTTTAGAACATTAAGTCATTACCCTAGGACGCATACCTGTTTTATTCATGTTAAGTACTGTTTAGAAAATAATGGGATATAATGTGTACATAATCTACCAATCCCACCCCCCAAGAGGGAAACAAGGGTTATTTTTTCTGTAGAATTTAATGAAACTGATATGCACCCAGCACCACTTTTTTAGAAAAAGCAGTTCTCCTAATGTATTCTTTTCACTATTCACCACTGGTTGACATTCAAATAAGCTGTTTTGAAAATTCATCCCATCAATGCCTAGTTCTCCCAAATAATCACACTGTTTATCAGCTATGAGGAATTTTAAACTGTAATACCAAACTACAGTAGTGATTACTGCTCATTTACACAGCACAGTAGGCAATGGTTAGAACACGAAAGCACTGCTGCATCCCTCACGCAGAAGAAGGTGTGACAGCGCACTCCACCATCAAGCTACATGAAGTGCAAAGTGAAACACTTTCGAAGCCTGCATTTTCCCACAGATGGTTCTACTATTTCTAGGCAAGTTTAGGACATAAATCACATGACTGAGTCAAAATAACCCACCCTCTACTCCTCCTCTTTCACTCATACCCTAACTTTCCACAATTACCTTTCAGACCTTCCTTTGTTTAGAACCTTTATGAACACCAAATTATTGCCTGTCAATACCCACTTTAATGTGGCCACTTTGAGCCGGGTGGTGGTGGCGCACGTCTGTAATCCCAGCACTTGGGAGGCAGAGGCAGGCGGATTTCTGAGTTCGAGGCCATCCTGGTCTACAGAGTGAGTTCCAGGACAGCCAGGGCTACACAGAGAAACCCTGTCTCAAAAAAAAAAAAAAAAAAAAGCCATTATAAAATAAAAGATTCTCCAGGCATGGTGGCACACACCTTTAATCCTAGCACTCAGGAAGCAGAGTTTTGTGAATGGATCTCTGAGTTCCAGGCTACTCTAGTCCACATACTGAGTTCTAGTCTTAAGAAGAATCAAGTTTATACTTGTACAAATCAGTGAGTGGTACAACATTACTTGTATACCTTTCTGTATTATAGAGACTCTAAAGCTTAAAGCTCTCTCCTAGTCTATCCTGCAGCTATGTTTATGTTCCTAAGTTCTACTAATTTAAGTTCCACTAATCAGATTCATTTCGTAGTAAACTGGATTTCAGAAGGACCCTGAGTTTTGGTAGTTTCTAGTAGCAAGCAGTACCAGTTACAGGTTTCGTGTGTATTAAGAGGAAATTCACAGGGCACCCATTCTATGGTAAAGGCTACGGGAGGTTTGGGCTGGATCCTGAGCCAGCAACAGTGATGAAGGCAGTAACTTTTGTGGTAGCCTATGTAAGATGTGGTTATATTTGTTTTTGTGATACTGTGAAACTTGGCCCCACAGCCATGTTATGCAAGCGTTGCACTACTGAGCAAAACCATAGCCCTTGAAACGTGACTTCTGAAGTCATTCCTGAGAGTTCCACAAGTCTTTTCTGGGAGCCGAGGGAGGTAAGGATGCATGCACAGAAATGTGTAGTGAACGTGGAATCCAGGGGACAATCTCAGGTGCCATTCCTTAGGGGCTGTCCACTTTCTTTTTTTGATACAGGGTGTCTTACTGGCTTAGAACTCACTTAAAAGACCTTGGGTCTGACAATATGGCTCAGTGGATAAAGGTGCTGCCTTGGAAGCTTGACGACCTGAATTAGAGCCCATGTGCAGATGGTAGGAGAGAACTGACAGCACGGAACTGTCCTCTGACCTCCATTATCACCCGCATGCTGGAGCATGTGTGCGTGTGTACACACACACACACACACACACACACACACACACACGGGTGCGGGTCTGGGGGACAGATCATTGTTCCTCTTCCAGAGGACTAGAGTTCTGTTCCCAAGTGGCTCACAGTTAATTGCTTCTAACTCCAGCTCAAGAGACCTGACCTCCTGGCCTCCAAGGGCACTAGTGTACATATGACACACATATAAATAAAAACAATGAACCTTTAAAGTGATATATATCTTAATTCAATGCATGAATGAACCTGTCTCTGGAAAATATTCCTTATAGCATTTTAGCATAGTTAATATGATACTTGAGTAAGTCAGTTGAAAAAATACAATTTTCACTTCAGCTTTATTATTAAAAGGAAATCTGTGCACATGTTTATATATACAAATTCAGTATATTCATGTATTCTCATCACATAGTCAGAATTCAACACTGGGTGTGTTCCTCTCTTCATTAGACATTTCTTCTTTCACAGATGTCTGTAAGTTAGCCAAAATACCTTCACATTATATGACAGTGGTTTTAGCCAGCCAATAAGATACAACTTTTCTTCATTGTGTGTGTGTGTGTGGGGGGGGGGGTTCCCACTGACCTTGGACCTGACATGTCATGAGGATAGAAAGATAACCTTGCACTCTTCACCCTCCAACTCTACTTCCCAAGTGCTAAGGTTACAGGCCTATGCCACCATTCTCAGCTATTATCAGTTTTTATCTTAAACTAATTTAAAATTCTGATGATCTGAACGTGGAAGCACTAGTTTTCCATTTCTGTTATCAGTTACTATGTCCATTGGTATTTATTATCTTGCTTTTAACTGTTTACTTTTTGACAATGGCAAAAAGTGACTGTCTCGTGGTTTCTCCTGTTTCCTTAGTGACGCAGAAGCTAGCTTCTCAGCAGAGTCCTGGCTGACTCTTCTCACCCTCTGTCATTACATAGTACCCAGTCCTATTCCCACTCACTAATGTGCCACAAAACGACTGTATACGGGAGACTTATGGTTAACCTTTGGAGGGTTGACACAGATCAACATATATCAAAGGAGAAATTTACATGTAATTTTTTTTACTACTTTTGAGACAGTCTCATTAAGTAGACTTGGCTGGCCTTAAGCTTTAGTAGTTTTAACTTTAAAACTTTAATAAATATCATTTAACTTTAAGTGGTATTTATTTATTTTTTAAATACCATGTGTGAGCACAGTGCCCATAGAAGTCATAACGGGCATCAGGTCCCCCTAGAACTGGAGTTATATATTGGCTATTGCACTGTGGATGCTGGGAACCACGCTCATCCTCTCCAAGAGAAGTATATGCTCATAACTGTTTAGCCTCTATTCTAGCCCCAATGCTATATATTTTGATGCTTGTCCTCTCTATGTAGATTACAAATTTTTGGGGAACAGTCTCCCACTGAAGCTGAAGCTAACAAGTTTGCCTAGACCTAGCTAACAAGTTTGCCTAGACCTAGCTAGACCATGAGTCCCAGGAATACTCCTGCTCTATCTCCCCCAAGATAGAGT
This sequence comes from Apodemus agrarius, assembly GCA_964023405.1. Lineage (NCBI taxonomy): Eukaryota > Metazoa > Chordata > Mammalia > Rodentia > Muridae > Apodemus > Apodemus agrarius. The sequence continues at coordinate 99,513,257 of OZ030012.1, forward strand.
TACAAGTGTGTATCACCATATTTGGCTTTTTTATTTTATTTTATTTTTTTTTGGATTTGGTTTTTTCGAGACAGGGTTTCTCTGTGTAGTCCTGGCTGTCCTGGAACTCACTCTGTAGATCAGGCTGGCCCAAACTCAGATATTCGCCTGCCTCTGCTTCCCAAGTGCTGGGATTACAGGCGTGCGCCACCACTGCCTGGCTCATATTTGGCTTTTTAAATGTGAGTTGTGAGCATCAAACTAAGATTCTCATGATTTTGCAGCAAACATTTTGCCAACTGAGCCATCTTCCTAGTCACCACGTAAATTGTGTCTGGCCCTAGAACACTAACATGAAGCTGCCCAGCAGAGGCTTTTGTATGTGTGGTCTGTACACCTGTGTGTGCATGTGTACATGTGGATGCTTTAGGGAAGAGTCTGTATATATATTTCTATCAGTGGGTTTGGTTGTTGTCTAAGAATGTTCTAGGTGAATACAGTACTGAATAAGCCATCTCTCAAATATCTGGACACCCCATAACTAGGGATTTTTCTCACATGTTTGATTTGTACAACACTATTAGGTAAGCAATTCTGTTCTTTTTTATAAAGTAAATCAGCAGCTGCAAGAGCATCAATGAATAAATCACAGTCAAAAGCCAATAGCATGATTATCTTTCCACTCTATTCTTAAAGACGTTCTAAAATAGTAGTTCTGAGACTCTATCCTTGTCTGAAAGGGACTTGGTCAACCCAGTCCTACTTCAAAGCATACCTTTAAAACAAAGAAGAAAAGGACCCAACACAGATCCTAAAGGGATTAAGCTTCAGAGGAAATTATAATAGGTCAGGGTCCTGGACAAAATAATACCAAAAAAAAAAAAAAAAAGTAGTATTTGGAGCAGGAAAAAGCCAAGCCAAACCACAGTGAAAAGCTACCATTTACTTAATAAATTAATATGTTACACATAGCAGACTTTTAAGAACATCATGTTATTTTACTTAAATTTCACAATAAATCCTCCAAGTGATATATATTTTTCAAAATACAGAAATTAATACGGGAAGAACAATGTTCCACAGAAGACCGGCCACATGGCCTGCTTCACATGGGATGTGGTGTTATCGCTGGCAGTGGAGGTGGGAAGAAGGAGCACCTTCAAGGCAGCAGTGACTAATACAGACGAAGGCAGGAGGATGGAAGGAGAGCGGAGGACACAGGATGGAGCCAACAGAGAGCCTGAAGTGGAAGGCTACAGCGGTCTAGCTTAGACAACGGGGTTACTAAAAGCTATGTGGTCTTCTTCAGGACAATTACTCTGACAAAGGTCTTGACTGAGGTAATGAAAAGGAAAGAGATGAAAGAAAAATTGAAAAGAAACTACAGAGAGAGAATTCATAGAACTGGTATAAACTGACCCACATGACACAAAATATGATGTCCTCAAAAATGTCAATCTAAACAGAAGCTCTTAGCTTTTACATACTGAGAGATGACAGTATGTAAACTTTACTGTATATCCACACCACCAACAAAAAAACAACAAAGGATCAAACATACTTAAAAAATACTGTGGGAGCAAGAGAGATGGCTCAGCGGTTCAAAGTCCTTGCTGCTACTGCAGAGAGCTAAGTTTGGTTCCTAACAGCCAGATGACGGCTCACAATCATCCATAACTCCAAGTTTAGGGGATCTGGTGTGATCTGAGGCCATGGGGTACACATGTAGTGCATATATGCACATGCAGACAAAGTTCTCATACACTTAAGATAAAAAATAAATCTTTAAAAAAATTAAAAATTTTGAAAGTATGAACTCAGGTTGATAAGCTTAGATAAAATTAAAATGCCACCTAATTATACATCAGACAATCCTAGCTATGATATGATAATATATAATAAAGTTTCAAATTTTTCTTTTAATTTCAACTTCTGCAACAGGGCAATTCTAAAACCACAAGTAGTACTGCCGACACGGCAGGTTAAATGAGTGCATTCTCAAGCAGACATCTGAGGTTCAATATAAGCTTTGCACTGTAGAATCGGTTATGTGCTCAGTTTCAACTTCCTGTGTAAAAGAGGTAATCCTTAGGACTGTTGTGAACATTAACTGTGGTAAAGCTCTTGGCACAATATCTAAAACAAAGTAAGTACTTAGTAAATCAAAACAAGAACTAGTACTCTTGCTGGGCTAGAGGTTCTTAAAAATTAACATCTATATAAAATTCCCTTATCCAAGCTACTATGTCCTGATCAAAGGTAATGCATAATAACTGTTCCAGTTATCTATATTGTGATCATACTAATCACCTCTGACTGAAGCTTAGTCTAGAACAAGAAGTTAGGAAACTACTGTACATGAAAAGGCTAGTTTCACAAGGTATTGCCAGGAAGTGTCCATAGGTTATAGAAGTATGTTGCCAAGTGCAGGAAGGATCTTCCTGTGGTTTGCCTTTCTCACTTCTGGTGTCAGCTTTGAATGTGTACTGGTTTCTAAGGTTCCTACAGGTCCCTGTGGATGGTGAGAAAGCAATCAGAGATTGTGGTGTACTCGCTGCTGAGCTAGGCCATTGGTCCCTACAAGCTATAAGATGCTTAGCAGGGCTCATAGGCAACCCAAAGAGCCTGGAATGGTGAGCGAAAAGCCTAAAGACAGACGCTCATAGTGCCTGGGCCACATGCACAGGCCTTCATGGGATGTGACTGCTATCTTTGCTAATGGAACTCTTGTCAGCTACTTTTCAAAAGTGTTTTCACAGCGCCTGTAACAAAGACAAAACACATACCCCATGTGTTTATAAGAGGTGTGTACACATTAGGGGAACCACTCAAAAGCAAGAAAGTGCATAAAACAGTAGAGCTCAGTGGGCGTGGCGGCACACACTTGCAGCTCTGGCTCTCTCTCCCTAGGCTGAGGGTTTGAGGCCAGCCACAACTACATAGAGAGAGACTTCATGTCAAAAAACAAGGAAGTAGAGAAAGAAAGGAAGAAAGGAAGGGGAAGGGAGGGAGGGAGGTGGAACAGAAAAACCATCAAAAGCAGAGGTAGGCAAACAAAAGAGTACTTTGACAAGCCCCTGGACTCCTTCTTACTGCATTTGACAACAATCTAGCTTTACTCACTATTCACTAGGCCCAAGTGACTTTAGAGAAATCACCATGTCTGACAACAGAAATGCCTTCACACAGTACACTACTACACAGGCAACCTGGCATAGGGAACGGACATGAACATGTCGACTAGCCTGCTGACATCTGGTGTTGTTAAAGAGAGTCTCTCTGCTGCTCCTTTTTTTTTTTTTTTTTCTTTTTCTTTTTTCCGAAACAGGATTTCTCTGTGTAGCCCTGGCTGTTCTGAAACTCACTCTGTAGACCAGGCTGGTCTCGAACTCAGAAATCCACCTGCCTCTGCCTCCCATGTGCTGGGATTAAAGGCGTGCGCCACCACCTCCCGGCTTTTGCTCCTTCTTAAAAAACAGCGATCCTCTAACAAATGAAGCAAATGAAATACTCAGCAAAGTCTCCTAGCCCAATACCCGGAAAGCAGCAAATAAACATTGCTGCACTTCCCATATGTACTGAGCAAATTTTATATAAATAAGACTGTCCAAACATACAGGTTCAAAATTATTCAGGACCTTTAACATTTCTCTGAAAGTATTAACTTTTTGAAAAGTCAACATTCTTAGCATAAGCAACTGATCAAACAGGCAAAGTACATAGGAATCCATTGAATTTTTCTGAGTTTCATTTTCTTTAGCCTCAAAATAAAATTATGGGGCCAACACAAGCTTCTCTTGAAGAAGACCCAAGTTCAGTTCCCAGCATCCATATAGGGTGGTCCCAACCACCTCTAACTCCCCTAGCTCCTATAGACACCTGCACTCACATATACATAACTAAATAGAAATCATTAAAACTGTCCAAAAGACATAAAACGACGGCTGGTGAGGTAACTCAGCAGGTACAGGCATTTGCTGCTACTGCTGATGACACAATGGATGATTGACAAGATAATCAACGCCTACAAGATGTCCTCTACACATATACCTCCCGACATAATTATATACATTTATATAGAACCAGTAAGTAGAAATTGAAAACAGAAAATTTGATATTATTCATTTCAATGTATACTTAAAATGTTACTAAATCTGATTTTAGATATAGTATTCAATCAAAAGTTAAATTGAGTCTCATAATGTCTGACACTATTAAATTCATTTGTACAAATAGAAAATTTTGAAAACATCTCAAATACATACTATACTCCCTATTGAAAATAAAGTCATTACAGAGAGGGCTAATTCCTGTTGCTCAACAATGAAAAAAATCAATATACATCTTTCTAGACATTTTAAAATAAAGTTTATCTACTAATTTATAGGGGAAGAAACACACTGTTCCAAGAGTTTAAAAGCATACATTAAGGGGCTGGATTGTAGCTCAGAGATAGAAAACTTAATTAGCATTTGTGATGTCCAAGGCTTGATCCTTGGGCATCACAAAAACAGATTAAAGGGATGGATGGATGGATGCATGGACAGATAGATGGATGACAGATAATAAATATACATAGTACTCTAACAATTTGCTTTTTTTCACTCAACAATATACTCAGGCCATTCTAATATAGATGTACTTTATTCCGTTTCACTACTATAGAATTTATTTATGAACAAACCACTTTAACCAGTTTCCTGTTAAGAGAACTTCAGTTGTGCCTTTTTAAAAAACAAACAAGGTCAATAGAAAATATCTTAGTGCCTGTAGGATGATATAGCAAAAGTAAAATCATAAGAAAAATACATCTAAATTTTATTAGATATTACCAAATTGCTCTAACAAGGTTTTATGAATGTAAAACCACAATGAAAGGACAAACAGCATCTGTCTCCTTAAGCACTCACTAAATACTAAAATACACAAGGGTTCCATTTTTTTAAATGTTGATGTATTTACACTTTTATTTCTCTGATTCATTTCTGGACAATTTCACCAGCATTTTCATATATTTACTAGAGAATTTCTTTTCTTATGTGGAGTGTCTTTGCATACATTTTTCTATTAGCCCTTTTAATTTAAAAATCTGTATGAAGTCCAGACATGGCGGTGCACACCTGTAATCCCAGCACACTTGGCGACTATAAGAGTCAAGAGTATCATCACAAATTCAGGGTCAGCCTGGGCTACATAGCAAGAGCTCACATTTAAAATAACATACTGCAGTCAGGCAGTGGTAGTGGCAACCATGCCTTTAATCCCAGCACTTGGGAGGCAGAGGCAGGCAAATTTCTGAGTTCAAGGCCAGCCTGGTCTACAGAGTGAGTTCCAGAACAGTCAGAATTACACAGAGAAACCCTGCCTCCAAACACATACATACATACATACATACATACATACATACATGGCCTATAGCTTGGCTGCAGACACAGATTGATGGTAGATTGCAATTAAGACCCTTAATTTTCTCCCCAGTTCCAAACATCCACACTCACACCCTACTCAAGTATATGATAAACAGGGCTATTTACTGTGGCAATGTTTGTTATTGCAAAGACAAGAGACAACTTAAATTGCAATCAACAAGTGACTGGTTACCTAAAATGCAATACATCTCGATGAGATGAGGATGAGGTATTATACATATTATGACTATATTATTTTTAAGTGAGGATATAAAAAATCTTTAAGTTATATTTAAAAAGATACAGAACACTGCATATTTTGCTTCTATTTCTTTGAAGAGGAAAATTTACAATACACAAACAATTGTATGTTTAAACTACCTCTAAAAGGATACAAACTAAGCTGGTAGACCCTCAAAATGATGGTTTTAGAGTCTGGGTATCAGAACTTTTTAAGTACACAAGAGACACTGATGGGCTGCAAAGAGCTAAGGTGGCGCCTGACACAAACAGTAAACATCCAGATTAGTCTCCACAGAGCTAGCAGCTGCGTGTCCTGACCACCTCACTGAGTTCCTGGCAGGAGCGGATGAGCATGAGTACAGAACTCATGGAATTCCACCACCCTGAAACCATCAGGGATGGAAAGTGGTCTTCACATGATAAATATAGTGTGCTTTCAACATTCATAGTAATAAGTCAATAGCACTCTAGAAAAAACAGTGCACTAGTGTCCAACAAGTCATTAACGTGTGACACTTAGGTCCCTTAGTCTTCACGTACACATGAACAGGACAAGAATGTTCTTTTCCTTCCAGTTCTAAAGTTTTATAACTCTCTATGCAGAGAGTGAATGAAAGCTACTGCTTAGAATAACTGTTAGAGTAAAACACTGCGTAAAGGCTTTCTCATCCCACTCACAGCTCAGACCTATTTTACAGTGCCAGGGACTGGTATGCCCTAACAGAAACTCAAATATGTATTACATACTACTACTGAATTAACTACCGCCCACAGGAAAATGTTTAGGACTCAAACAACCTTAATAAATCTTAGGCAAATTTCTTAAAAGTACTGCATTAAATACAAAACAGGTATATTAAACAAACTCAAGCGTTAAAGCAAAGATCCCTGATGTATTATCTTTAGGCAAATGGTAAAGCAAGTATGAAATAATTTGAGGGGTATTTTTTGAAAGACACATCAAAATCCTCATTTCTGAGGTAAAGAAGTAGGGGCTCTTCAATCTGCACAGTCTATCATTAATAGCACTATTAGAAACCACATTCAAGTTTTGGAGGCCTTTCCCCACTTTCTCCTCTATTACTTTCAGTGTATCTGGTTTTATGTGGAGGTTCGTGATCCACTTGGACTTGAGCTCTGTACAAGGAGATAAGAATGGACTGATTTGCATTCTTCTGCATGCGGACCTCCAGTTGAACCAGCACCTTTTGTTGGAAATGCTCTCTTTTCCCCACTGGATGGTTTTAGCTCCTTTGTCAAAGATCAAGTGACCACAGGTGTGTGGGTTCATTACTGGGTCTTCAATTCTATTCCATTGATCTACCTGCCTGTCACTGTACCAATACCATGCAGTTTTTTTGTTGTTGTTGTTTTGTTTTTGTTTTTTTTTTTGTTTTGTTTTTTCGAGATAGGGTTTCTCTGTGTAGTCCTGGCTGTCCTGGAACTCACTCTGTAGACCAGGCTGGCCTCGAACTCAGAAATCCGCCTGCCTCTGCCTCCCAAGTGCTGGGATTAAAGGCGTGCGCCACCAACGCCCGGCTACCATGCAGTTTTTATCACTATAGCTTTGTAGTACAGCTTGAGGTCAGAGATGGTTATTCCCCCAGATGTTCTTTTATTGTTGAGAATAGTTTTTGCTATTCTGGGTTTTTTGTTATTCCAAATGAATTTGAGAATTGCTCTTTCTAACTCTATGACAAACTGAGTTGGAATTTTGATGGGGATTGCATTGAATCTGTAGATTGCTTTTGGCAAGATGGCCACTTTTACTATTATTAATCCTGCCAATCCATGAGCAGGGGAGATCTTTCCATCTTCTGAGATCTCACATGGGCACAGGGGAAATTTTCCTGAACAGAACACCAATGGCTTATGCTCCAAGATCAAGAATTGGCAAATGGGACCTCATAAAATTGCAAAGCTTCTGTAAGGCAAAGGACACTGTCAATAGAACAAAATAGCAACCAACAAATTGAGAAAAGAACTTTACCAACCCTACATCCGATAGAGGGCTAATATCAAATATATACAAAGAACTCAAGAAGTTAGACTCCAGAGAACCAAAAACCCTATTAAAAATGGGGTAAAGAGCTAAACAAAGAATTCTCAACTGAGGAATATCAAATGGCTGAGAAGCACCTAAAGAAATGTGCAACATCCTTAGTCATCACGGAAATGAAAATCAAAACCCTGAGATTCCACTTCACACCAGTCAGAATGGCTAAGATAAAAAAACTCAGGTGATAGCAGATGCTGGCAAGGATGTGGAGAAAGAGGAATATGCCTCCATTGTTGGAGATTGCAAGCTGGTACAACCACTCTGGAAATCAGTCTGGTGGTTCCTCAAAAAATTGGGTACAGTATTACCTGAGGACCCAGCTATACCACTCTGGGCATATACCCAAAAGATGCTCCATTATATAACAAGGACACATGCTCTATTATGTTCATAGCAGCCTTATTTATAATAGCCAGAAGCTGGAAAGAACCCAGATGACCTTCAACAGAGGAATAGATATACAAAATGTGGTACATTTATACAATGGAGTACTACTCAGCTATTAAAAACAACAAATTCATGAAATTCTTAGGCAAATGGATGGAACTAGAAAATATCCTGAGTGAGGTAACCTAATCACAAAAGAACACACATGGAATGCACTCACTGATAAGTGGATATTAGCCCAAGAGCTCAGAATACACAAGTTAAAATTTACAGACCACATGAAGCTCAAGAAGAAAGAAAACCAAAGTGTGGGTGCTTCAGTCCTTCTTTGAAGGGGGCTACAAAATATTCACGGGAGCAAATATGGAGACAAAGTATGGAGCTGAGACTGAAGGAAAGGCCATCCAGAGACTGCCCCACCTGGGGATTCATCACATATACAGTCACCAAACACAGACACTATTGTGGTTGCCAAGAAGTACATGCTAAAAGGAGCCTGATATAGCTGTCTCCTGAGAGGCTCTGCCAGAGCCTCACAAATACAGAGGTGGATGCTTGCAGCCAACCATTGGACTGAACATGGGGTCCCCAATGGAGGAGTTAGGGAAAGGACTGAAGGAGCTGAAGGGGTTTGTAACTCCATAGGAAGAACAACAATATCAACCAACCAGACGCTCCAGAGCTCCCAGGGACTAAGCCACCAACCAAGGAGTACACATGGAGGGACCCATGGCTCCAGCAGCATAGGTTGCAGAGGAGGGCCTTGTGGGACATCAATGGGTGGAGAAGCCCTTGGTCCTGTGAAGGCTTGATACCCTAGTGTAGGAGAATGCGAAGGCGGGGAGGTGGGAGTGGGTGGGTGGGTAGAATACCCTCATAGAAGCAGGGGAAGGGGAATGATATAGAGGGTTTCTGGGGGGAGGGGGACCAGGAAAGGGGATAACATTTGAAATATAAATAAAGAAAATATCGAATAAAAAAAGAAAAAGAAAGAAAGAAACCACACACAATAGTAACGTGGGGGTAGCAATCAAGACTGTTTCTCTGAGTAACCCTAGTTGTACTAGAACTTGATTCATAGACCAGGCTGGCTGTGAACTCAGAGATCTGCCTGCCTCTGCTTCCCAAGTGCTGAGATTAAAGGCCTATGTCAGCACCACCTGGCTCCTATTTGATATCATCTTATAATGTGCCAATTGGGGGCTAGAGGGAGAGATCAGTCAGTATCTCTGGTGGTCGCCTCAAGCCTGAGCACCTGAGTTTAATCCCTAGAACCTAGGCAACAAAGCTGCCTGTGAGGGCCATGAATGTAATCCAGCACAGAGGGCAGAGACAGAGGGATCCATGGAGTTTGGTGGCCAGCCCATCTAGACTAATGAGTAGTGCTCTAAGCCATAAGAGAGGTGGTCGGTGTTCTGGAGGCCAACGTCTAAGATTATCCTCTGGCAGCTACATGCACATAAACACACATGCATGCATACCTGTGAGAAAGTGCCTGTGCACACACACAGAATGAAGCCAATTTAGAGACTGTTGATGATTAAAACATCATACAAAACTAGATGTCATATTTTTGTTTTGTTTTGTTTTGTTTTGTTTTGTTTTTATCCCTGGCTGTCCTGGAACTCACTCTGTAGACAAGGCTGGCCTTGAACTCAGAAATCCACCTGCCTCTGCTTCCCAAGTGCTGGAATTAAAGTCGTGCGCCACCACTGCCCGACATAAAAATTTAACATACAGAAAATGTTCCCTATTTAACAATAATACATGACTTTACAACAAAACTTTGCTACCAGTTCTTAAAAGAGTATAAAATATATCAGTAGGCAAAACACATAATCTGATATTATCAAATAATTTCACAAAGCACATTAACAAGGAAATAGGATTAGGGTTTATAATTAAAGGATAAAAATGACGGTTTTAGTCTAGCTACATTACTTCCACAATCACTTCAGAACTATCAAAGAGGTCTCAGTTTCAAAACCTCTATGAACTCCCTGAGGTTTATTCCTGTCCTCCATAGAGCAAATGATTAGCTGAACGCTTTGTGGACTCTTACAAAGACCCCCTTTTCCTCATTTCTATCCATCTCAAAAATGGATTCTTCTTCTGTCCTAAAAAACTTGTCCTCTCATTTCAAATTTCTGACAATAATGAATTATTAGCACGAATAATCCCTTTTAAATCTCTTCTCTCAACTCTTGGGTAGTCAATAAAATGTCTTGATTTACATCTTATTAGCAAAACATTTAAACCTGCCAAGTCAAATAAAAACACTTCTGGGTAAAGTATGAGTTTAATATTTTCTTTTCCAAGCTCCAGGACCAATTAATAACAAAACTCATTAACATAGTCAGACAACAATTAATAAGCCAGCATTTAGAAAAATGTAATCCTTTTCCTAATGAGGCAACTTTGGCCTCAGTTCAAACCTAAGATTAGTGGACATTACAATTTTTCAAGAAAAAGAATAAAGAACTTCCTGAGAGACCCATGAAGTTCTTTAATAAAGCCAACACTGCTAATCTGTTCAGTGATATGGAAGTCCTTTCTTATCCAGATACCCAGTACTCGTCGTATCCTCAGTATAACACTGAGAGATAGGGTATTTTCTAAAGGCCTGCCCTGATCTAGTGAGATGTTAAAACAAACAAACAAACAAACAAACAAACACTACCATAGCAACAAATATTAAAAACAAGAATGAATTCTAAAATTAATATCGTAGGGGATATATACGAATGATTTTTATAAGAAAATGGTCATGAATTACGGTGTTTTTTTTTTTTTTTTTAAGCATCAAAGCCATATGGCTAGAAACAAGGGGAAAATTTGGTCAAAGAAGACTTGGAGCACAGGGAGCAAGCAAGCTTTGGAAGGATGTGTGGCTCTCCATCATAAGTAAGGGGAGGGGGCACAGTCTCAGGCGGAGGGAACATGAACAGAATGTCTGGTGACAAAGCACTAGTCCACTCTAAAGATGGGAGAGATAAAACAACCGCAAGCTCAGGGGTCAGCGAGCTGCGAAAGGCCCAGGAATATTCCCTAACAGCGCAAAGCCGAACACGGCTTTCTGCCTGCAATCTGCTCTGGACACCAGGAAATGCTAGTGTATGTTGGACAGGAACATCAGATAAGGCTTATCTCCTACTTCACTCCTTCCTAAGAGATGGCCCATGGCTGACCAGATTTTTTTTTTTTTAGGGTGCTGGGGGGGGGGGTGTCAAGGTACAGACTACACCAGGGCCCCAAGCTTCCGTACTTAACCTATCTCCTTTGTCAAACAGCCCAAAGTCATTCTTGGTCTGAGACTATCAAAATCCTAAGTGAGTTCTTGGGTCACACACCATTGTCTCACGGATCTTACTGTACAACATATCAAACACTTCCCACAAATCTTCGCAAGCTGGTGGGTGCCTTTATAACCTGGTATCCCCAAGAGGACAGTCCTGTGTGTAAGGTAGGGTAGAGCCTTTCAAAATGTTTACAATTGACTTAATTAGACAAGAGGGGGGTAACCAAAAAAGAGCATCAAGCCTGGAAATATATATAAAGAAGAAAATCGAAAACTTTTTTTTTACCTGAATGTAGGGTGCAATGGGGGGTGGGGGGGAGGTTTACAAACTACCTTTAGGTATGCTACTTATATCAAAGTAGTTCAGACCAAAAATACTAATTTTGTTTACTAAAGGTTCAGATGGAAATTCTAAACTCTGTGAGGTGGATACAGGTAGGGAAGAAGACCGTTCAAAACACCCAGGACACAATGTCCTAAGAACCTGCACGTTCATCAGTCTATAACCCAACAATACTGTCTGCAATAATAGATTTCCTTCAACTGGTTGTGTGAAAACAGCTACAAGGTGGTTTGTGTGTGTGTGTGTATGTGTGTGTGTGTGTGTGTGTGTGTAGTTGTTAGTGTACAACTGTGTGCACTAGCTGTGTGCACCTGTGCATGCCCATGGGTGTGGGTGCCTGAGACCAACATCTGGTGTTTGGATCTCTCTCTCTCTCTCTCTCTCTCTCTCTCTCTCTCTCTCTTCAGCTTTATTATTTGAGACAAGGTTTCTCCATGAACCAGGCTAGCCCAGTCAGTGAGTTGCAGGGTCTGCCTGTCCATACACTCCCTTAGTGCTGGGGTTAGAGGCATGTGCTAGGACCCCTTCCTCCCCCACCCATGCCTTGTTGCTTGGATTCCCGGGAGCTGAAGCAGATCCCCATGCTCGCTCAGCAGGCACTTTACCAACTGAGCGTCTCCCCACCCTCTGCTTCTCTGATCTGTCAACTTGATACTATATATACCTTGTGAAATCGATGGGACACAAACAAATTAGAAATGAAACACTGAAGAAGGGTGTGGACATTATCTTCCTCTAAAACTTCAACAATGTACAGCTCTTTTCTCAAGGATGATCTGGACTACTCTTCCCAGGGATGTCTCCTCTCAGGTGGACTTTTCAGCTGCCCGTGGATCAGATGGGAGGCCCACCAAAGAGCAGATCTGGATCTGACAGCACCTCTCCAGGCCAACAGGCAACTACCAGGCTCTCCCCCAGGGTTTCTCAGTGCAGTAAGAAGGACTGGTGACCTCAGCATCCCCAAACTGCCATCCTCCTGCTTCCGTGACTTCAGCACCTGCTAACCTGCTAAGGTTTCTCCCACTCCTCAGCCCTCACCACCTTACAGAGCCCATGTGTCAGTTTCAGGAAACAGAGAAAAGCATTTCCTTACAAGGATCTGGAGCTCGACCTTGATTACCAGCTAAAAGAAGGGCCGAGGAGTGGGAGGGGTATTCTTGATTTAAATGTTTCCTTGTGAAACAGTCACAGTATGGCCTGAGCTATAAGATGAGCAATTAAAAAGCAACGCGTTTAGGGTGGAAACAAGTGTAATACTTTAGTCCTGATTAAACTAAAAATATTCCCAGGAAATTAATGGTCAATTTCTGGGGGTGGGACTGCCTAAACCACAGAAACCAAGAAGTGTTTTTTTAATCTGCAGACTTGAATTTCACTTGAAGTGATGTTTTTACCAAACTGTTCACAGAACCTTTGCTATGGATCAGGTCAAAGCGGAAGGTAACTAACTCCTAAAAACAGCCCAACCCTAAATCTCAACTCCAACAGTGAGTGTTGTCATCCGACAACACAATCTGCTTTTATAGGTCAGCTAGGCTTCAACAGTGTCTAGCACCAATCCACAGAAAAATATAAAGTAGTAAAAATTTGGAAAACCAGATTAGTAGGGGGTGAGAATTCCAGTGCATTTGGCTCTTCCCAAACATTACATACATGCAAATATTAACTGTGAAAAGTTTACATACACCTAAGAAAGTAACTTCAAATATTGGGAACTTGAGACTCACAAAACACCCATTGCTCTGGTGTAATTTTCCAAGCTTTAATACTTAAAGTGTCTGAAGTAGGAGTCCTAGGATGACATCAGGGAATTTAAAAGTAACATTTAACATGCTTGCTCCTGGGATTTTAATAATATTCCAAATCCTTGAAATTAACATCAAAAACTGAAGTGGGAGAATCCAAAAGAAGATATATATAGCATCAATATTTAAGAAGGAAAGTCTATATTCTGCTGAAGAAAGCGATCTCAGCCATTCTAACACAATTGAATTTTCAACATATAAAATATCTCTTATAGCCAGGGATTATAATCCCTATAAAATTAGGAGACTGATTCCCTCCTGGGGACAAAATAATCTGAATTTCAAAAGGTTTTCAACAAAAGTAACAACAAACTCTACTGCTTCGCCTGTCATACAGAGGAAAGGGGTCCGCCTAAACCAGTTGGGGGAAGTCAAGGGGTCGTTTTTAAAGAAAGACTAAGGATATCAATGACAAACAAACTGGCCCGTCTCTGAGTAAGAGTCTATACTCTCCGGCGCGGCTCTCACAAACGCACGGGGAAGAATGAAGTGGGTGAAGCGCGGACTGGATGACTGTGTTTTGAGACCTGCTCACAGGAAGCCACTACATCCTGCCCGAAGTCCCTGTCAGTCACGCCGTCTCTCGATTCAAGTCCCCGCCGCGGCAAGGTGGGGCGGGCGCAGGTGTCCCGCCCGAGCCTCTCGGGCGCCCCGCTCGCCCGCGCGCTCCGCCGGGCCTGGCTCGCCCGAGCCCCCCGCCACGACCTCACACGGGCTGCGGCGCCCCAGGGAGCTCACACCCCCTCCTCAGCCCGCCGCCCCGCCCGGCCCGGCCCGGCCCCGGCCCCGCCCCAGCCGGCCTCCCTCCTCCAGCCGCGCCTCCCTTGTAATTACCACGGGGCTCCCACCTCGGGCCGCTCCCGTCGTCCGCGGCCGCCCGCAGGCCTGCGTCGGGAGGGAGGCCGGAAACTCCGCGCGCCCCCGGCCGCGCCCCGGGCTCCCGCGTCCAGGCCGCGCTCCAGGCAGCGCCCCTCGCCGCCGCCGGTCCGCGCGCGCAAGTCCCCACCCCGCTCGCTCCGAAGGGAGCTCTGAGCCGCGCCGGCCGGGCAGCGGGTCGCGCGGCGCCTCCCCCAACACACCCCCATCCAGTCTCACCAGTCCCGGGCGGCCGCCGGTGCCGCCACCCCCGCGCGTGCCCGCCGCCCACCCTCCGCGCTGCCCCGGGGTCCCCCCTCAGCCCCGGCCCCCGCTTACAGATCCTGCCGCGCAGGCTCTGCAGCACTCGGACCTCACGACTGTCTTCGTCTCCCGTCTCGGGTTCTGCGGTGCCCGTGACGGCCGGCGCTTCGGGAGAAGCTGCCGCAGCAGGCGCTGCCGCCGCCATGGTGCCGCCCGGCCCCTACCGCAGCCCTACCGCCTGCGTAGCCGGGCAAGGCGGAGCCGGAGCGAGGCCTAGGCCGGAGCGAGCCTCCTTGTGGCCCCGCCTCGGCCTCGGGCTGGCTCGCCCCGCCTCTCGCGCCGTGCCCGCCCTGCATCCGCCTAGCTTAGCCTCCTTGGGCAAGTCTTGAGAGCTGCTTGAAACCCCCACAAGAACCCTGGCCCTGCTGTGATCCCCAGAACCCTGGGAATTGGACATCCCCCACGAACGGACCTTTAGGTCCCCAAATGCTCAAGGAAAACAGGAGTCCCCAGTCAGAACGACTCCAGGCTCAAAGAAAAAGTTTGGCATTTTGGCCAACATTAAGAGATGTGTTAGAAACTCTTCCAACAGTGTCTAGATGCTCCCGCACGTGGGACAAACCACTCAGGCAACCTTGGCTCTGGGAACATTGCTCAGCAAAAAGTTGGGTCAAGAAAAAGGACCACAGACCCTGTCCAATCCTGTCTGAGACCCACAGAAATTCTGAATTTATCACCAGTTGTGTATTTCAGAATCAGAACAGTGACTTCTTTCCCACTCCCAGAAGCAGGCTTTTTAGAAAGCTAGATCGACCCTGGGAAGTTTGTCAATCTTCAACTAGTTGTTGCCACTATCTTAAGGGAACTATTTAAAGTGAGTAAACTGTGTGAATAATACCCTGGTATGTGATGAAAGGGATGATTTCCTGGTCCTGAGGTTAACTGCGCTGCCCTAAGAAGGAAGAAACTGATTTAATAGAGCAGAGCTGTTCTATGCCAGGTATCTACTGGAGTCAGCCAGTTAAGGAATGTTTTCTAAGGGTCAGACATATAGGAATGGCCCGAGGGCAAAAAGACTGGGCAAAAGGTGCCCAGACCGTGAGCACCTCAGTCTGGAGGGCACGCAGATGGAAGAAGCAAGGTGTAGAAACGGGGTAAAGGAGCGCCTTCCTGGGAACGAACCCTTCCTGGGAAGAGTGAGCAGAACACAAGCAAGCCCAGAAGCCACTTGTGCAAAGGCCAGCCAGGCAGCCAGAGTGACCTAAGCTTGCTCGGTGTCTTAGGCTACAAGAGCAATACTTCAATCCAGCCAGTGATGCATGGGCACGCCCCTTTTCCTGTAGACGCAGCCTCAGAGAACGTGAGCATAGCCCGTCTTCCAGGCATTTTGTTGTCGTGCCAAACAGTAAGCCCAAGTGTTCTCTCCCCTTCTTTCCAAAGAAAGAGCTCACGCCACGGAGCGGAGACTGGCTTTTTCTATTTTAAAACTTTTACTGCTTTATTGGTATGTCTTACTTGTGCACAGTCACGGTGTGATACGGCTTTCATACACATGTATAACGTATGTATCATGTTCACCCGGTCGGGAACCTCTTCATCACCCTCCGCATCCTCTGCACCCCTCCTCCCTTCCCACCTGGCTTTCTTCCACTCCGATCCACTGGAGGAAGGGCAGTGGATGACTGTTGGGAGTTGGTTCTCCTTCCACAGTGGGTTTCCTAGGGATTAACCCGGCCATATGGTTTGGCTAATCACTTAGTCATCACACCAGGAAGACTTTTTTTTTTTTTTTTTTAGTTCAATGAGTTTATGAGAGTTGTTTCCAGAAGCAGAGGCAAGAGATTAATTACAGGAGCACAGGAAACTTATCAGAAGCTGTACTACTGAGGAAAATGTCTCTTCTGGCAACCATTAACTGCCAAAAAAAAAAAAAAAAAAAAAATCCTTGTAAATCCTTCTACAGCCTACAACAGGGTGTTGAGGCCCAGTCTTGCACAGATCTTGTACAGTACAGACAACGTGACGAGTAGAATGGCCCAAGAGATGGCCGAGGGGTTTAGAGCCCTTACACCTCTTTTTTTTGGGGGGGGGAGGGTTTTCGAGACAGGGTTTCTCTGTGTAGTCCTGGCTGTCCTGGAACTCACTCTGTAGACCAGGCTGGCCTTGAACTCAGAAATCTGACTGCCTCTGCCTCCCAGAGTGCTGGGATTACAGGCGTGCACCACCACGCCCAGCTGAGCCCTTACACCTCTTAAAGAGGAGTTCCCAGCACCCAAATGGCAGCTCACAATGATCTGTAACTCTAGTTCCAGGGGATCCTACCCCTTCTGACCTCTAGGTACACTAAGCACCCATACGGTATACATACATGCATATAAACACTCATATACATAAGAATAGAAATATCTTTGTAAAAAGAATGTGACCACCATGTGTCATGTCATGTCATGCCCAGAAAACTCCACCACACTCCACTCTATCCTCTGATTCTTACATTCTTTCTGCCATCTTTTCCTCAACGTTTCCTGAGCCTCAGGGGGTGCGATATACAGGTCTTACTTAAGCACCCAGCATTTTCTTATTCTCAGTGACTAGTTATGAATCTTTGCATTTAGTACTGCCCATGACGGGGTGGACTTCTCTAAACAAACAACCTCACTAATCCATGTGCACAAGCACAAATGACTGGAAAGCAATTTGGGGCCAACATCACACCCGTTTAGCAGAAGAACATCTGTACATTCCCTACTAGGGTTGTGACTTCCCCGGCCATAGGCTTTAAAACAGGTTTATAGTACCAGATGTGAATGAATTCCCTCTGAAGGAGCAGGCTTTGGTTACAGTCAGGAAGTGGCTGGTCACCCCCATAGCAGACTTCCCACTAGTGCACAGTAGGTACACTTTGCCAGGTAGGTCAATGGTGTAGCATGGACCTCAGCTGAGTAAGATTCTTGATGACAATCCTCTCTCAGCAGCCTGCGTGGAGCCTTCTGGCACTCTGAGAAGTTAGCTAGCTGAGAGGAAGCTTCTTTCTCTGTCTCACCTTGATTTCTGTATGTCCCTCCGTCTCTTCAGCCTTACAAGTCTACTTCCGGTGGGCTAACAGCCAGAGTGGTGATGGCCTACGCTGTTTGGAAGCCTGATGGCCCGTCTGACCAACAAGAGGGTCAGCCCACACCCGGCACTGCCTTCGCATTTAACGACCCGTGGCTTCTCAGCGCCAAATTTGATCTCCAGGGTACCTCCATCAAACACCTTTTATCTCATTCAAGTTTTTAATTATCATATCAAGTGTCTGGTTTGCTTGTGGCCTTTTCATAGTTCCCAGTTTCGGTTGGCCCTTCCCTCCTCCTCCATTCTCCTCATCTGGAGACTAAGTTTGCTCCACCTTCTCTTCACAGTGTCTCTGGTTGTCACATCCCTCTGACAGAAACTACCTTTTCTTTCTCTCCTCCTTTCCATTCTGTCATGGCACTCCTTTAAAAACAAAAGCAAGGCTTCATCTGAAGAGTGTCCATTTCACAATTTGTTTTCAAAGACATGACTTTTTAGATCATATACGAAACCCGATCCAAGACGTTTTTTGATCATATAGGAAACCCAATCCTATCCTTTTACAGCTGTGATGTTTGGGAGTGTGACACTCGAGCTCTGTAAATGTGCTTTCTCCTCCCTTGGGGTTGGAGAGATGGCTCTGTGGTTAAACTGGCTGCTCTTCCTGAGTTCAATTCCCAGCACTCACATGACTAGCTGCTCATGACCATCTATGACGGGGTCTGATGCCTCGTCTGATGTGCAGATACACACATGCAGACAAAGTACCACATACATAAGATACATAATAAATAAATCTTTAAATTGTTTTCTTAAAATGTATTCTCTGGCCGGGCGGTGGTGGCGCACGCCTTTAATCCCAGCACTTGGGAGGCAGAGGCAGGCGGATTTCTGAGTTCGAGGCCAGCCTGGTCTACAGAGTAAGTTCCAGGACAGCCAGAGCTATACAGAGAAACCCTGTCTCAAAAAAACAAAAAACAAAAACAAACAAAAAAGTGTATTCTCTGATCACACACACATACACACACTGTATTTTGATCCTACTCACCCCCTTATTCCTCTCCACTCCTACTGAGATTCTTCTTTTCCCTCCAAAAGGCCTCATCCTTGTATGTGTATGGAGAGGGAATTGTCTGTGGCACTCTCGCTCTCTCTCGCTCTCTCTCTCTCTCTCTCTCTCTCTCTGTGTGTGTGTGTGTGTGTGTGTGTGTGTGTGTGCGTGCGTGCGTGCGCGCGCGTGTGTGTGTGTGTGTGTGTGTGTGTGTCTGTAAGTGCCCAATCGTGCCATAGATTCTAATTAGGGCTGTGGAACAAGGCTTATTTATTGGAGCAGTTTAACAGCGGCTGCACCCCTCAAGAAAATGATCCCCCTTACCCCAGCAGCCATTCATTAACTGCTTATATAGCTCCTCGGAGCGGGGAGGGTGCTTGTGGGCCCCTCCCCCACCGGTGCTGGAATGCTGACCCGGCTAACCTTGTGTAGGTGAGCACAGCTGCTGGGAGTTCACGAGCACAAAGGCTGCGTCACGTCCAGAAGGCGGCATTTCGCAGTTCTCCTCCCCATCCTCGGGCTCTTCCTGCCCATCCCTCCTAAGTTCTCTGCACCTCAGAGGTGGCAGGTACGGATGTCTCCTCTAGAGCTGAGCATCCCTCAGTCCCAGATTCTCAGCGCTCTGGCCAGCTGTGAGCCTCTACATCCACCGCTGGCCACTGCAGAGGGAGGCTTCGGACTGATGTCCAGCAGCACTAACCTATCGGGTTAAACACCTCCGCGTGCTTCCCTGATACAGAATGGAAATGTTGCACTGGTGCTTCCTTCTCTGAAGGAATATCATTAGTATTAAATGATTGTTGAGAGCATGTCTGTGACATATCTAGTAGGATTAGTTCAGTAGATGCCGTGTCATGCTCTTACTGTGGATGCTTGTGATAAGTCTGCAGCCTCCCTCTGTCCCGTTCTGCACCAATTAGTCTTAATCTAAAGCAAAAACAAAACAAAACAACAACAACAAAACAGGAAGCTTGTTTGCTTTGTGGAAAACAAACCTAAACAACACCGCCAACAAAAACAATAATAAAAACCCTAGGAACGGCTTCATTCATCGTGTCAGTCGCCAAGCAAGCGCGCGGTGCAGGTCATGACCAGGTTAAAGACCACTGATGACTGAGGTTCACATTCCTCGGGCAGGCAGTCAGGGTCTGGATTGACCCCAGCCCACCTCAAACACTTCCTGCCGCTTTGAGCCGCTTTCCCCAACAACCTGTTAATCCCAGCAGTTAGGAGGCAGTTGCAGGCCAATGTCTGTGAGTTCAAGACCTGCCTGGTCTAAATACATCAGCTTCCGTTCCAGCCAGGGCTACTCTGTCTCAAAAAAGAAAAGGGGAGAGGAGAGGAGAGGAGAGGAGAGGAGGGGAGGGGAGGGGAGGGGAGGGGAGGGGAGGGGAGGGGAGGGGAGAGGAGAGGACAGCAGAGGAGTGGAGAGGAGAGGAGAGGAGAGGAGAGGAGAGGAGAGGAGAGGAGAGGAGAGGAGAGGAGAGGAATTGGAGAAGAGAGGATAGGAGAAGAGAGGGGAGGGGAGGGGAGGGGAGGGGAGGGGAGGGGAGGGGAGAAAACCTGGTGAGGGTTGTGTCACCCTCCTCTCTTCTCTCCTGGGCAGTAGCTCTCACATGAGTCACTGTATCGTACCTTCTACTCGATGTTATATGAAACTCCCCCAGCACAAGGAGAGAGTAATGGAGGGGTGGTCGATTAGGGGCTTTATCTCCTACACTCAATGCTCTTTAACGATCTCAGTGTGTTCAACGCATGAATGAGTGATGTATTAACTCACTTCCTCTGTTCCGCAGACTCGGTGCTTCCCTATTTTGAAGTTTCTCACTTGTAATTTGTTATCATAGCCGTCCAAATGGCTGGTGTCTGACCTGAAAACTTGAGTGATGTCCTCCAGTTAGACATCCAAAGCTAGCTTTTTTTTTTTTTTTTTTTTTTTTAATCTTTGAAAAATACCAGTGCTCACACTGGTATTTTACACTTCTCTATTTCCCTTCTAATTCCCTTCTTTTTCATAAACTCTTATTAAATTGTTACTTAAGATATAAAAACAATTTTACTTGAAGCAGCATTAATTTTTCCTCAGGACATCTTCCTGTAGTAGAGTTCAAAATGACCACACTGTCCCACTGAGACCCTCCTGCTCCCTTGCGTTTTCACCAGAAGTCACGTCTAATTACTCCATTTCTGAGTGGGTACCTTAGGAACGAATTTTTTTCAACTGGTGCTGAAGGAATCTTTCCGAGTCTTTGTTCCTTAATATAAAGCAGTCGGGAATTGAGTTTTATAGACTAAGGTCTGCATCCGAGCTGCAAGACTGCTTTTCCATCTCATTTTGTCTATGGCTCGTGCACCGGGTTCTGACTTGGTCGAGAGTTCCTCTCCTCACTGTGTTTGGTAACGGAACAATATTGCAGCAGACACGATCTTGCAGTTCATTTCCTTCCCCATATTATTAATGAATGTGTTTAACCCCCCTCTCGCTCGCCACCTCTTCTCTGTTCTGACGAGCAATCATTCACTGCTTTGTCTTTTCTGACTTCTTAGCTAGTTTTAAGCCCATTCATTTGTATAAAACCACAAATCAGCTCATCCATGGCGTGTTGTGTAGGAAAAAAAAAATCACCGTTTCTGTTAATGAAATGAATACATCCTGATGCTAGAAACTATTCCTGGAGCTGGCCAGGTCCATCCTATTTCTGAATCACCCACCAGCCTGTAACTCACGTTTTTAATTTTATTATTTTTTAATATTTATCTTACTTTAAATTTTTTATGTGTTTAATGGGCATTTTGCTTACATGTATGTGTGTGCACCACATGAGTACCTGGCACCCCTGTAAGTCAGAAGAGGGCATTAGATCCCCTGGAACTAAAGCTGTAGATAGCTGTTAGCTAACCTCCGTCCATGGACTGCGAGTCAAACTCAGGTCCTATGAAAGAACAAGCACTCTTAACCACTTAGCCATTTCTCCAGCCTCTGTTTTATTTTACTTCTGAGACAGGGTCTCATTATGTAGGCCTGGCTGGCCTGGAACTCACAGAGAACCACTGGCTCCTGGCTCCTGGATGCTGGGGTCAGATGGGTCAGCTGCTGCCTGGCTGTCCCCCGCCCTCCCCCCCACAAGTTACTGGTATTTCTTTGGTAAGTCAGGAGATGTGTTTGTGTTTTTTAGTAGTTAAATGTAGGTCATTTTCGTATACCTGTGCACTAATGAGACAGAACCATTTCCCCTAGACTGGCTGGGAGGCAAATCGCTTTCATCAGCGATGATCTGGTGCCCCGTTCATCCCATCTTAACGTGTTAGTGAGTTAGTTATTCGCTCTCCCTCTGAGTCCAGACGGCAGTTCTCAGCGAAGCTGGACTTGGGGAAGACAATGAAAGACTTAGAACTTTTAAGATTTTTACTTCAGAACCAAACAAGGCCATGACAAAACTGGTCAACAATGTGGACGACGTTTTTTTTTATCCTGAAGGCTCCAACTCATCTATTTAAAATACCTTCAAATAAGTTTAGCTCCTGAAGGAAGCGCTTAGAGGCCCGGCTGTCAAAGGCAGCATATGCCCTTTGGCCAGAGTGACTGACCTCAGGTGTCCCAAGGCTCCCTCCCTTTTGAATTTTGGTGGCCCGTTCACCCCTCCTCTGGTCCACTCTTCTTGTCACTTTCAACTGATAAAACAACGGCCATGAAAGGCAGCACCGCTGAGCACCTCTGCACTTGGTTGTCTGGGCAGATCTATCCAATCATCCAGCATCCCAGAGACACTCCTCAGTCACTCGCTAGTTAAGAGCCAGGCTAGAGTCTCTCAGGCCAGGCAGCCCCTGCCAACCCAGCAGCCATGGGAACTTCAGGATATGGTCTAACCGAGTCCCACACTCATAAGATACCGCCAGGGTCTCCCAATGCCCCTGTCACTAACCTGGCTTGTACAGATACACACGGGCAACCTCCGGGAGTCAAGGGAATGTGGACCCTCTTGGCTGTGCTCTTGGAAAGTACCAGGTGCCCTCCTCCCCTCCTGAGTGCCTGACAATACCTTAGAACGTTAGGTGGTTAAATGATGCCTTCAAAATCTTCTCAAGTCTCAGCAAAGAGAAAGTGTAACTGCATGAAGAGCTGGCTGAGACCAGAGAGATGGCTCAGTGGTTAAGAGCCACTGGCTGCTCTTCCAGAGGACTCAGGTTCAAATCCCAGCACCCACGTGACAACTCACGACTGTCTGTAACTCCAGTTCTAGGGGATCCAGTGCCTTCTTCTGGTCTCTTTGGCCTCCAGGCACACACATACACGCAAGCAAATAAAATGGAATTGGGGGGTTGGGTGGGTGCTAAAGAGCTGACCCAAAGTCCCTCTTGCAACAAAAGCCAGGAATGGAGGACATAGAATTTAGGCAGAAGGGGAATTCTTTGACGAGTCTCTTCTCTGTCTACAAAGCACAGGCAGTGTGCTGTGCTGTCTGTTAAATACTGAACCAGGCTTCTCACGTGGGCCTCTGCAGGGGGATGTCACAGGCTACACTAGACTCGTCAACGCTGTGTGGTTAACATCAGCATTTGTTACTGTTATTCTCATGCTGTCTCTGAGCAAAGTTGATCCACAGACTCTCTAGGATCTGAGCCAATGCCCCCTGCCCGCCGAGCACAGTCCCAGTCAGTTCTCTTTGTTAACATCTTCAGAAGCTCCATTGCCCACTGGGAAGTTTTCCAGTGGTGAGCACTGGGGGAGGTCAGCTCTGGGACACAGCCATGTTGGATGGCATGCGCGACTTCTGAGCCACTTCCGTGGTATTTTTGATGTGAAAGGGCTGAATGGGGGGGGGGAGGTGTTTAGCCCCAGAGCAGCAGAAAGAGAAGTATTTGAGTTGAGAAGTAGACACACCGATCCGGAGACTGAACAGGCCTCCAGGAAAGAGGACCTGCTAGGGGGGCGGGGCGGACCCTTTCGTGACGAGCCAGCGACTCTGCAGTAGCCAAGGGTACGCAGGGATTCGTTCAGGCAACGAAACAATTCTATTCACCCTCTTCTCCTGATGCTACTGCTTTTCTGGCTCCAAGCGCATGGTGCTCTGGTCCTATTTCCAGAACCCTTTCAGCCTCTTTTAGCTGCCCCCAGTACATCATTTCAACAATTTAAGCATCATGTTGAGGATAACGGGTCAAAGCTATGGCTTCTCCTCTCCTTTGAATCAGGCCTGTCACCGTCTGAGAGAGGCTAACGGCAGGGTTGAGACAGGACACCGCTGACTTTCTTGCCTTTTTTTCTGCCTCCTTTTGTGCTCACTGAGGTTTCCACCTTCTCTGGGGAAGACGGGGTCCAGGGGAAGAGAGCAGGGAGAACGGCTCCGTCGTAGATGGAAAGTTACTGCTGCCCAGACTCAAACCAGTGCCCGAGCAGCACCCCAGCCCATGTACCAGCGATGCTGGCTGCCTGGACAGTGCTCTGACCTGCAATTCTATCCCGTCTCCTCCAGTTACCAGCTCACAGTTGTAAACATGCACCTCTCACATTTCCTCAGTTTACCCTTCAGCTCCTGTACTTCCTTAGCCCACCAGCTCAGTCCTTGGGGGAAGCTCTCCCCAGGACATCTCCTCTTTTCTGCACTCTTGTCTACCTTTCTTGTTACCTAGAGCAGGAGCCTCAGCCTCTCACCTTGGTATTCCTTCAGACTTTCACACTCCAGAGACATCGTCTTAAGTTTTTACAAGAGACTAGCAACATGTCTAACACTAGCCCCAGAGTAGGCCTCAGACACTTACAAATCGTGAGCAGGGGTCCTCTGTACACACTGGGAAGTAAGGAGGCAGCTACCGTGTGGTTCTGTTGCAGGAAAGTGGAGAGGGGAGGGTCACCTTGCCATTGATCTCCCCAGACGACAGAAGAAAACACAGCACTGCCAAAGCGGGGAGGGTTTTTAAGGACACTCAAAGTGCAGTGGTGGGTAGTTCAGAGACACTATCTGGTTTCTTACTAATAGAAAAACCTAGGAAAGCTGAGACACAAGAAGTTGATTAGGCTGAAACCCAGTGATTCAGGGTAGCAAGGTATATCCTACATCAAATCCAAGGCCGTTCCTGTATACCTGTAGATCGTACACTCCTCCAGCAGGCCCTGTGTTCAGGGAACTCTCTTGTCCCTAGGGTCCATTAGAGCCTGGAGCCTGAATAACTTACTGTTCCTGGGGAAGACAGACAAATGGTCAAGCTTTCAGGGGCATCTTGTGAGGCCTGATGTCATTCCATTGAGAAAGAGAGGTGTTAGATGGCCTGAACCCAGGTGGTCGGTTCACTAGAACAGAGGAAGACCCTTGACCCCAAGTCAGCACAAAACGTCACCAAGTCCTGACAACCACAGGTACCGGCATCTAATTAATTTGTCGGGTCCAAAAGTTTAGTGTTGTAGCTGTGTGCATTGTGTGGAGGTTAGGTGGTTACAGGTCTTTTTGTCTACTAGTCTCTCACCAGCCCATATCGATATTCTTAATGGATTCATGTCAGCTGTTTTGTGGAATATCCTTGAATTCTGTCCCATAGTTTCTGGCCCAGAAGAAGTTGTGCCAAGGTTAAAGTCTTGCTGACAGATGGGGCGCGTAGACATAGCTGGAACCTCTCTTCCCAGGAAGGTGAGGGGAAGGCAGGGCTGGAGAAGGCTACGTAGAAGCTGCTCACAGTATGAGGTCCCAGAAGGAGCTCAGCTAGCAGACGTGAAGCCCTGGCCGCTGTTCCTGCACACTGTTCACTGTGCACTGTTCACTGCACACTGTTCCTGCACACTGTTCACTGTGTACTGTTCACTACACTGTTCACTGCACACTGTTCCTGCACACTGTTCACTGCACACTGTTCACTGCACACTGTTCACTGCACACTGTTCACTACACACTGTTCACTGCACACTGCTCATTGCACACTGTTCACTGCACACTGTTCACTGCACGCTGTTCACTGCACACTGTTCCTGCACACTGCTCACTGTGCACTGTTCACTACACACTGTTCCTGCACACTGTTCACTGCACACTGTTCCTGCACACTGTTCACTGCACACTGTTCCTGCACACTGCTCATTGCACACTGTTCACTGCACACTGTTCACTGCACGCTGTTCACTGCACACAGTTCCTGCACACTGCTCACTGTGCACTGTTCACTGCACACTGTTCACTGCACACTGTTCACTACACACTGTTCACTGCACACTGCTCATTGCACACTGTTCACTGCACACTGTTCACTGCACGCTGTTCACTGCACACTGTTCCTGCACACTGCTCACTGTGCACTGTTCACTACACACTGTTCCTGCACACTGTTCACTGCACACTGTTCCTGCACACTGTTCACTGCACACTGTTCCTGCACACTGCTCACTGTGCACTGTTCACTACACACTGTTCACTGCACACTGTTCACTACACACTGTTCACTGCACACTGTTCTTGCACACTGTTCCTGCACACTGTTCCTGCACACTGTTTTTCTTGGCTAGAGCATTTGCAGTTTGACTCTTTGAGTCTCCAAGGAATTCTTAGTTATCTAACACCATCGAAGCAGTCATTCCTTACTGGAACTAAGAGAGGTTTCAGTTGCTTCAAGCAAAGTGAGGTACATCCGAGTACTGTGCTGAGGTACCACGCTGTCTGCAATCCCCTAAATGAGCCCAGCGTCTCTCTACAGGGCACCCCGTGTCTACACAACTTCCTCTGTACAGCCTTCCCTCCGAGTCCCATCCCTCATGGGCACCGTGAGGAGACCTGGGCTGTCACTAACAGAGAAATGTTCAGAAATGTCCTAAACAATGATATCTTTCTTTTTCCATAGAGAAGAAATGTTTATTGTTACTCCAAAAATTAGAAAAAGAACTGTCATACATTTCACCACTTCTGGGTAAAAGAATTTTGAAGAGTCACTTGTTCACTAATTTCCTCAGCACCATCATTCACCTTGGCCAAAAAGGGGAAGTGACGGAGCCCTCGCTAAAAGATGAATGGAAAAACAAACTGTAGTGTAGACACAGGATGGACTATTACTCAATTGTTAAAAAAAAAAAAAAAAAAGGAAGTTCTGGCCCATGCTACGATGGGGTGAACTTCAAAGACAATGTACAAGTGAAACACGCTGGTCACAAAGCCTAAAACTGTTGCTCTACTTACCGGTGGCACCTCAGGGCTCAAGTCCACTCACAAAGAAGCAGAATGGGATTTCTAGGCACTGGGGGAGGGAAGGGGACGTTTGAGCTTTGTGCATGGAAGGAACACTGGGGATGAATGGTGGTAAAAGCTATACAACTATGCGGATGTCCTTAGCTACTTAACTATGCGCTTACCAATGTTAAGATGACCATCTTGAAAACAACTCTATTTTATTTTTTACACGTGTGAATGTTTTGCCCGTGTGTATGTGGGTGCATCCGGCGCCCACAAAGGCCAGATGAGAACCTTAGATCCCTCAGAATTGGAATCACAGTGGTTGTGAGCTATCATACGGTTTCTGAAAACCAAACCTGGGTTCCTAAGATGACACATTTTATGTGATACGTATTTCTCATAATGGGAAAAAAATGAAAAGAAAAAGAAGGGACTGGAGAGATGGCTCAGCGGTTAAGAGTACTGACTACTCTTCCAGAGGTCCTGAGTTCAATTCCCAGCAACCACATGGTGGCTCACAACCATCTGTAATGAAATCTGATGCCCTCTTTTGGAGTGTCTGAAGACAGCTACAGTGTCCTTATATATAATAAATAAATACATTTTTGAGAGAAAAAGAAGTCATTGAGGTTGGAGGAGGCCCTGGGGAGTTGGTGTCTTTGTAATATTCTTGGCTTTTGTTTCATAATCGCAAGGTGGCTGTTATAGCTGGAAACACCCACATCTGGTGGTGGGCTAGGTACACTGGCCAGGATTTTTTTCCTTAAGACTCAATTACAATCATTGTGAATGTGTAAATTATCTTGATCTAATTATCGCTAATATCCTTGGGCCTGAAGATAGGCCCTTCATCATGAGATAACCTGCATTGCTTGTCAGCAGGTACTCTGGACCAAATCAATATTTTAATGTGAGAGAAGGGATCAGTATCCATGAAGTCAGAGAGTTCTGTCCACTCCTCATGTCTTCCAATGATATTGCCTATGTTCAACTAAAAATATCTTGATACGCTTGCTGCCCACGGCTCCTTCTGACTCTGTCCCACAGACCTGCCTCTTTCTTCCTTTGGTCTAGTGTGATGCCTTGTGGATACAGACATTGCCTGCAATGCTCATAGCAAACTCACGAGTCCTCTTTCTTCAGCTGTGTGTGCAACTCTCAAAAGCTGGACAGTACTGTGCCCTTGACTCCTACGTACATGGACAATGAAACAGACACAGGAGGCTTCAACTGAACGATTTACGAATGGGCGAACGAAGGCATGAGGTGGGATGCTGGGAGAAGTGGCTAGCCAGTGTGCCAGAACTCTGCACCTAGAGCTGGTACAAGAACCCAGAGCTCGCCACAGAGCCAGAGGGCTTAAACAAGAGCTTTGCAAAAAGTTTAGGGCCAGAGGGCGTGCAAGATGTCAGAAGTCAGGTGAGGAAGAAGAAAGGGAATGAGGGAAGGCATGTGGCTTGAAGTCTTCACCATGGGCTGGGCTGTGTGTCACAAGCAGCTCATATTTGGCAGAGAGGGCAGAGGACAGAAGCTCCTTGGTCATATACTGTTCCAGTGGCTTAGAGGTAAACATCTTCCGTGTGTGTGTGTGTGTGTGTGTGTGTGTGTGTGTGTATGGGTTGTTGTGGAATGTAGGAAAAATGAATACAGTGTTGTAAGCTGGTTTTGGACTTATGAAGAAATCTCCAGGTAGCTTATCACTCTGTGACTACCAATTAAACTAAAAAGTTCCATCTTGAGGCTGCCTGTTACCTACTCAAATCCTTCAGTCTTTCCCCAGTTGTTGATTTCTAGGAGGGCCCATGGGGTTGCCATTGGCATCTTGGGAGTTGGTTGTATGGTGTGAGGAGGATGGGGTGGTTATGGTCTTCCTTTCTGTCATATAATGGGACTCTCACTACTTGTGATCCCTGCTAAGAGAAGGCCAAAACCCAAGCCAAGAGCATCATGTTTCAGAACCCATGGGGCAAAGCCGGCAAGAATGGTCACTCTTTAATTTCTAGGTCCAAAGTAGCACTGTGTGGGCTGAAAGACTTGTAAATAAGTTCTCAGCTTTGGGGTTTCCCCTCTTTCACCATGATTCAGGACTACGCTAGTCTAAGATGCGAGTCTGCATATGTAACATTTGTGTCATGTTTAAAGCAACAACATTTCCAAACTTCTCCCTTAAGTGTTCCGGGCTCCTTGGCAGCTTGTGCTGGTTCTATGACTCAGTGAGACTTGAGATGGAGTCCTCTTTGATCTTCCAAAAGACCTTGTGTTCTCCGTTAGGAAGGGTACTTAAGACTGTCGCCGTGTTCTCCCATAGCCCCGTCATCTTTTGTTAAACAAGAACAGATGCCTGGAAATTCAGCAGCTGCTGCCTTGTGATCACACGAAGCTTAAAAGGGCCCTGGTTCTGAAACCCCGAGTTTCTGTGCCAGCTGTGGACTGCGTTCCTCCAGTCCATTGAGAGAGAGAGAGAGAGAGAGAGAGAGAGAGAGAGAGAGAGAGAGAGAGAGAGAGAAAGACTCTCTCCCTGTCTAAGCCACCCTCCGTCAGTTATTGAAGCCCCAAGCAGCTCCTCTTGGTTTTACCTTTGACTTTTGCACATTTTGTGCTGATGCTATTCCTCCATCTCCTAAGGGCCAAGTTGTTCATTCACAAATCACCTGATGGACAACAGTCTGGAGTCATCCAGGGGTGACTTTGCCTGCTGTTGTTGTTACTGAAGGAACCAGTTACGTCTCCCCCAAGGGCAGTGATGATTTTGATAGCCTTGGTGCTAGGACCAAGTCTGATGGTGAGTGGCTCTGGCCTTGTGCTCTGCCTCTGGACACTTGACTTGATATGTCCCTTTAGAGAAATATAGGGGTTTGGAGCAAGCCAGGCCAATATCTTGGATGAGGTGTCGCTGTTAATTTCCAAAACATAGGACCATATTTCAGAGAAAAGGCAAGGGTGTATAGCCAGAAAAGAAATAGAAGTTTGGATAAATTTGTAGTCTATTGGAATAATTGAACCAGTGATCACCCAAAATTTAAGCATTCTAGTTTGTTTTGTTGTTTTTAAAGCTATATAGTGTAGATTCTTAGGACTGAAGCCTGGGATATCTTCACAGAGAGAGAGAGAGAGAGGGCTGATGGGAACCCAGCCAGGGAGATTATAATAAAAATTTGAAATTAACTATGCAATCGTTCCCTAACATCTTATCCCAGTAGTCCTTCTTGGTGACTATAATATCTGCAAGAAGCAAAACAAGGCTCTTAGTTCCTGTGTGGAGGAGCAGGGAAACAGTTAGGTTCTGGGACTTTACTTTGGGGAATAAAGGATGCAGAGAAGCCATAATTGTCCATCGTGATCACGGCTTGATCGTGACAGCCGTTCCATCCGGTGTGTTTGTTTCATACTGTGGATAGCCAAGGAGATGGCTCAGCAGTGTTTGGATCCCAAGAGCCCAAGAAAATGCTGGGCAGCCATGCCGGCCTTCCTATAATTTATAATTTCAGCTCTGGGAAGGTAGAAGGCTGAGGTAGAGTATCCCTTAGGCAAGCTGACTAGCTAGACCTGTGGAAATGAAATAATGTGAGAGCAATTGAAACTCCTGAGACAAGCCTTGAACCTCTATATGTACATATGTACACACACACACACACACACACACACACACACACACGTATAGACATGCAAAAAGATATTCTGTACCTTTCTTTATTCAAATCTCTTTTTTCCCTACTGGGTCTTAGATTTTTCTTCTCTTTCTTTCTTTGTTTTACAGGGTTTCTCTGTGTAGTCCTGACTGTCCTGGAACTTGCTCTGTAGACCAGGCCGGCCTCAATCTCGGAAATCTTCCTGCCTCTGCCTCCTGAGTGCTGGGTTTAAAGGCATGTGTGCCACCACGCCCTGTTGGGTCTTGGAATTCTTAAACAGGAATCCTTCCACTTTAATGGTTTTTACAAAACCAGTTTCTATTCGATTACCAGATAAGAACTGATATGAAAAACTAGTGAGATAGCCCAGAAGGTAAAGGCACCTGCCACCAAGACTGACAGGAATTTGAGTTCCAGGACCCACCTAGGCAGGAGAGAAACCACTCCCCAAATCACTCGACCTTCACAAGTACCAGCTTCCTGGGACTGCGTGCTCGCCCCCATCCCACCCCACCTCTGTCTCCTGTGCTTTCTCTCATGCATGCACATACCATAGAATAGATTAGAATAAACATTTTTTTAAAAAAAAACTGCAATAAATGTAAAGGAATGTTTAAAAGGAGAAAAGCCATCTTTTACTTTTTGTCACTAGAACAGGATGATGTAAGAAAACAAGCATTTCTTGGTCATGTTTCTGCCTGGGACACCTTGCTGTGGCGGGCCGTCCTGTAAACTGGAAAGGGCTTAGCCACTCACGTATCTCAGTTGTGATAACTAAAAACGTCTGCAGGGGCTGGAGGTGGCCCAGTTGTCATACACATACTGAAATCTCAGCACTCTGGAAGCACACATAAGAGGAACAGTAGTTCAAAGTCCTCATTGGCTAAATTGTGAGTTTGAAGCCAGCCTGGGCTGCTTCCGACCCTGTCTCAAATATCCTCTGGGAGACAAAAGAAATCACCCCCAGCTGAGACTCGTTGCTCTATATTAGCCATTTCATATACAGCATCAGGGTCACGGTGGGCATCAACCTGTTAAGGCTGAGCGCTCTGTTCACCAGTGACTGGGTGAGGGTCAGAGAAATAGTCTTGACAGGAACTCCCATAGATCTCACGGAATAGCAAAGACCCAGAATGGAATCCACAGCAACTCCTATTGAAATCCGTCTTGTATCTCCTCTAACGTACAACGGTAACTGGGCTCCTTGCTGTCTCTCCGCGGAATACCGTGTTCCGTCATTTCTATGTGTGTGTCATCCCTTCCCGCTCTGATACTTTGGACACACTCCTGTCCTGTGCTCTCTAGAGAATCCTTCAATACACACTGGTTCTTTGCTTCTCTTTAGAATCCACCCATTGGCTTATCCATTTCTTGCCTCCTTCTTAAGTCTCTTAATTTGGCACCCCAGAGCCAGAGCTCTGGTCTGGACAAGAGCTTAGAGAAGCTCTTCTGCACAGTTGCACGTGGGTGGATGGGAGGACTGAGCAGCCCTAGTGGCACCCGATTTAGCAGTGGGGAGGAGGCTGCAAAGGGCTGGCAACAATTCTCTGTGAGGGGGGCAGCAGATCCTTGTCACCCCACTCACAGATGTGCAGAGACGGCATACTATCTTTGCTTCTCTAAAACTGTTCTCCTTTCCACGTCCGAGAAGAGGGGTATTCAAATGAAATTATTTAAATAAGCACAACCAATAAGAGGTCCATCTTGCCTGGTCAAAATCATAAAAACACTCTTGGTCTTTGGTTGTCTGCTTCCTCTTTTTAACACATCTTTTAGCGGTGGTGTTTGAATCTGGGATAGAGTCGTGGCTGGCAGATTCTTCAGAGACAGAGAGAGGATGGGCTCCCGGGGGCCCAGGCCTGCGGAACGTCGCTAGCTGGGTGGTCTGGATACTGCTGGTGTTTGGCCTGCGAGAGTGAGACTGGATCTGCTCCTAGGCTATTTGTGTGCACCTGCTGTGGTGCAGTGATTCTGGTGCCTGTGGTCTGGGCCTTCCTGGCCTGGAAGGACCTGCGTGTGTGTTCCTTGATGACTCAGTGCTGCTCTGGCTAGGACTCTGACCCCACATCCTCCATCTGGCTCGTCTCCAGAGTGTCCGCCCCCACCTTACTAGTGACTCACCTTTCTCTCGTGACGCTTGGCACATGGAGGCCTTGTTGGCACTCAGCTCAGTCAACTTAGCTATTTTTCTACCGTGGTCCTGGGGGCAGCCCAGGTCATTGTATTCAACCCTTCTCCCTGAATAACCTTGCAGCCACTCCTAGGAGCTAGGCAACATGGCAGGTGACCGCTCCCTCCTAGGGTCCCAAAGGTGAGATCTTCCAGCACTCTTCACCTTCCCCACCAACCTGACATAGGCAGGGTCAGGAGAGGGGAGACGATACTCGAATCAGTTGGTGACCTCATCTTTCTGTCCCTTCCTAAGGAGTTCATGGGGCCCAGCAGGGTGGGCCGTTTGCTCTTTCTGTCTGCTCCAGCACTTGACCTAAAACTCCATGATTAACCGACTCTGGTGCCAACAAGCAAGGCAAAGCAATCTGTGACCCTGGGCACTCGTTCTCCCCTGCACCGCTCGCGCAGCTGTTTAAGCTACTATTTGGCTAAAAGAAAAAAAAAAAAGCCTGACAAGTCTATTTAGTAGAGGATTTTAACATTTCCTTTTCCTGTTTACTCTTTTCTTTGCTTTTCTTCTGTAAAGTTCTAAGCATAGCCTAGGCAACTGGAAACCTCTAGAAGGTGTAGGGGAGGGTCAGTGTACGGTGAACGAGAAAGGAGGCCACATATTTGATACTTTAAAGTATTTGCCACCCTGGATATGTTTATAGTCTACCTTCTACACGTCATCTCTAATGCGTTCCCCTGAGGCCTGCCTGCAGGCTGAGACCGCAGCCCTGTGGGGAGACCACATCTGTCCAGGCAGTGGCCAGAAGAAGTGCAGATCCCCAGACAGGAAACTAGAACACCCAGAGTAACTGCTGACCAACAGGAGAAGGGGTGCCTTGCTGTCCTCAGGTCTGGACTGCGAGGATGAAGGGTTTCTCTACTGTGGGCAAAAAACCCAGTTAGGCCAGATTCTTTGAAGAGAGACTTCTTTAGCTCCAGTTTCAGAAGATTAGCAAAACAAAATCTTTATATGAAAGGAACAAAATAGGGATAACAATCTTTTATTTTGCAGATAAGTTTGTCTAAGAAGAATCACTATTTGTGGTTTTTATATCGTCAGTGTTTCTGTTGTTTTAAAAAGGAACTTCGGGGCTGGAGAGATGGCTCAGTGGTTAAGAGAC
Source organism: Apodemus agrarius (assembly GCA_964023405.1). Taxonomy (NCBI): domain Eukaryota; kingdom Metazoa; phylum Chordata; class Mammalia; order Rodentia; family Muridae; genus Apodemus; species Apodemus agrarius. The sequence goes on from OZ030012.1 coordinate 99,547,063, forward strand.
CTGGCTGCTCTTCTGAGGACCCAGGCTCAATTCCCTGCACCCACATGGCAGCTCACAACTGTCTGTGACTCCAGTTCCAGGGGCTCCAACAATCCCCACACAGACATATTTGCAGGCAAAACACCAATGCACATGAAATAAAAATAAATACGCCTTTTAAAAAAAAAATCCAAAAGGACCTTTTCGGGCGGTGGAGATGGTTTGGCAGTTACAGCTCTTACAAGCAAGAATTTGAATAGTCGGCACCCATGTAAATGCCATGTAAATGCCAGGAGGGTGAGGGCACCCACCTGTAGGTCAGCCTGGGAAGGTGAAGGCAGGATCCTTGGAATTGGCAAGACCAGTTCTGGCTTTAACTGAGAGACCCAAAGAAAAAGGCAGAAGAATGATGAGAATGATTCCTGAGATCAACCTTGGACACACACGTACACACATGTACACATACACACACACAGGTACACACACATGTATACACACACGGGCACACACACAGGCACACATATTTGAATATGTATGTATATACCTGCATACTATACACGCTCACGTGTATTTGAATATGTAGGTACACGTGCATATTACATATATCTGAAAAGAAGAAAAAGAGTAATTTTTAGAAGGGACTTTTAACATCTAAAACTAAAAAAGGTGACTTTGACAGAGGACATTGCTAACAAATGGATAAGTGAAGACTCCACTTCAGACCGCCGGAATGCACGGAGCAAAGGACAGGAAGCCGCTGGTTGATGTCTCTCCAAGGTGGCAGGTGTCCGTCTCTGTCCACAGGGCTTGTGAGAGACAGGACTGGAAGGCAGTTGGGACAGGATCTGGAGATCTGAGTAACAGGATAAGAAAGCAGCAGGTCAGCTTTGAGATGGTTCAAGTAGAAAATCAAGTTCAGGAAACTTAAGAATGCAGGCTAACATGTGGCTTCTGGTTGACTTCCTGCGTTTTGAGGTGGAAAGGCTAGAGAGGAAGGAAAGCCAGTTAGGAGAGAAAGCTGGGATCCAACCTAGCCTCAGATGAAGTGTAATGCGCTGTCTAGAAGCATGAAGAGAGGGGTGATTTTTCGGAGGGTCACAGACATATCCTAATAAACAAACAGACTTCTGAACATTCTACCCGATTTCTCTCTCACCTGCACAGAATTTAGGCCACCATCTGCGCAGCTCTTCCGCCTTGATTTACCTCATCTTGATATCCATCATGAGTTTTGCCTTGTGCTTTTCATTTGATTGTGATGACTTCATTAACAGGAGCCTTCGGTAGCTTGTGTTTTTCCCACTAAAGCATGTCACATGTAGATGCGGGTTCATCAACCTCCTCACTGTTACCATCCAGTGCCACGCCCGGGTCTCTGATGCGTTAGTCCTCACCAAACTTGACAGAGTTAGAAGTGGTTGAATAAGTGGATGTGGTTCTGCGGGGTGGGGGGGGGGGAGATGACGGACACCACCCATGCTTTATAAATGCCTTCTTGTCAGGGGACTGTGGGTTTGTTGTTGTTTGTTTGTTTTTTTAAGTAAACAGAATGAGCTTACAAAATGATGTTCTATTCTGGACCAGAAGCGCTGGCCCCACTCCCCGCCATGGTTTGCCTAACTAGGTCTCCTTCCCAGAGAAGGAGAAGCATAGTGTAGCTTAGTGTCCCCTGTTGGATCAAACAGAAAATCCAGCTTTTTAATACAACCACATTTTCCCTTTATGCAGAAATATGTAATCTCACTTGAAAATTTTATCTGGACTGCTTTTAGCCCTTAATTTTTTTTTTTTTTTTTTATTATCTGAAGATAAGCTTTCTCTGCTTAATTTACTATTTTAACTGCTAGCTTTGTTTTAACCTCACACTTCACTTGTCAGATAAACCCTTTTAAATTGTGAAATACCTCTTATACAAAAGCAGTCAGGGAGTGAAGCATTACTAAGATTACTTTATGTGCCATGTATGAATTACTTTGATATCTGTGGGAGAAACACGCACTACAGCAAAGGTATGCGCACACTGCCCTTGATCCAAGACTGCTGGGCAGTAACTTCAGAAGAACACAGTTACTATTGTAAACTTGGGTATACTTGAAAAACCGTGACACAATAGTTGATGGAACCATGGCTAGATGTTAGTGATTGTTCTTTCCAGTCAATTCATCTCTAAACATTACCTCGGCCATCTGGTCTACCTTAGGAGACATGGTCACTGACTCAAATGATGTTATCACTGTCTCATGCTGTGACTTATCATGTGACCTTAAAATAGAGTTGTTGGCTGGTTTGTTTTTATTTTTGGATCGACTGTTAAACGTTTTAAAAGTCTGTGGTTTGGTATTTGTTTTGTTTTTCTTTTCTTTTTCTGGTTACTGCTTCCGTATTGGCAGTGAGATCTCTTCTGTGGTTATGTTTTTGGTGATCTCTCTTAGTGCTTCTGGGGGAGAATTGTGTGTAGTTCTAGAGATTGAACCTTGAACCTATGCACATACTAGGCAAGTGCTCTACCACTGAGTTACATTCCCAGCCCTTAGAAATCTCTCTCTCTCTCTCTCTCTCTCTCTCTCTCTCTCTCTCTCTCTCTCTCTCACACACACACACACACACACACACACACACATCTTATATTTTAAAGACAAAGATAGCCAACTTTTATATATCCATAATCAAACTTTCCCTTTGTGATAGTTTATTTCCTGACTGTTCTGGAAATAGATCTGTAGACCAGGCTACCTTGAACTCAGAGGCCCCCTGCTTCTACCTCCCAAATGCTGGGACTAAAGGTGTGTGCTACCATACCTGGCTTGTTCTTTGTGATAATTTCTATCTTCTCCTTACCTGTCATATCTGCTTGGTTTTATTTTGTTTTTGTGATTTAATTTTTCCTAGCAATTTAATCCATTTGAAATTTACTTCTATATATTACTAAAACAAGTGCCAAGGATTTTCTCCAAGTAACAACCTCAGCACCTTTTGCTTAATAGACTATTTGCTTTTTCATAGTCTTGTAGATAGTGTCAGCTGTCAACATGACTCAGCCTGGAGTTATCTGAGAGAGCCCCAATTGGGGGATTGACTGAATCAGATAGGCCTGTGGGTAAGCCTGTGGGATATCTTCTTGACTGCTAATTACTAGGAAGGCTCAATTCACAGTGGGAGGTACCATCCCTAGGCAGGGAAGCCTGGGCTGTATAAGAAAGCTAGCTAAGCACAAGCTAGTGAGCACGTCAGGTAACAGCTTGGCTTTGGGGTACTTGCCTCTGCTCTTTCTTGAGTTCCTGTCCTGACTTCCTTCAGCATTGGACTGTAATTTGTTAAGTGTAATAAACCCTTTCTTCCTATTTTGGTCATGGCTATAGCATCAGAGACCAAACTAGAACACATGAATTGTGGTCTTTCCTTTATTAGAAACAAAGCTGATACACAAATAAATATGGTTTTCATGTTGTTCCCTGAAGTCCTCTATTAATTATTGTGCCAATACCACACAGTTCTAAGCCTGATAACTATTCTGTACATTTGTTGTTGTGGTAGTTTTTAGATTTTATTCTGAGACAGGGTCTTCTCTACAGAACCCTAGCTGTCCTGGAACTCACATGTAGACTAGACTGGGCTTAAACTAACAGAGATCTGCCTGCCTCTGCCTCCAGAGTGCTGGAATCAAAGGCGTGCTCCACCACACCCTGCTTATTTCATACCTTTTAATACACAAGTCTTCCTCTCTATGATTTCCTTTAGAATTCATTCTTCCAGACGAACTATTAGGATCGCCTTTGCCATTTCCTAAAGCATAATTATTAGAATTTTGATTTACTGCCTTTACACCTATTCAGCAAGATTCGTGTTTGTTTTTGTTTTAAAGCACAAATGTGAAGAAGCTACAGAATGCTGACACAAATTATGGCCACTACATTTATAAACACTTATAAACACTTTATACATACAATGCACACAGAAGGCTTAGTGTAAATCATTCATGCACGCTTGAATATAAGTAAATTAAGGTTGGGTCATACAGGGGAAATCTTCCTATACAAGGAAGGGGACCAGGCTCATTGAGTACAGTTAGAATTCAAAGTGTCTTTAATTCATGTCAGAAATCTAGATGCTATATAAAATGTAAAGGCAGAAATTGGGAATGGCAGCACATCAGTCTAAAACAACCAGCTGGGTAGTGGTGGTACACGCCACTAGTCCCAGCACTAGGGAGACAGAGGCAAGTAGGTCTCTGTGAATTCGAGACCAGCCTGTTGGGAAAACCGTTTGAACAATGTGTGAAGTTGTTTCTGTCTATTCAATTGTTGATTGCCAAACCAGCCGAGAGCTGAGTACTAGCCAGGTCTTGGTATTGTTATTCCTTTTTTTTTTTTTTTTAATATTTGATATATTCTATGAACCATCACCAGGTGTTTTGTAAAGCTTCATCCTTCCTTCCCTACTGACCAGGTTAATAAAGAGCTGATGGCCAATAGCCAAGCAGGAAATGGAAGGCAGAACTTCAATGTAGAGAAAAGGTCTCTGAGAGAAGAGATCAGAAAGGAGATTCAGCCAGTGGACACCAAGGTGGATGGATGATTCAGATTGGCCAGGTTGCAGGATGTAGGCAAGAATTAGGTAGGTTAGAGTAGCTAGGAGGAGCCTAAGCTTTTAAAATAGATAAGTTTCTGTGTGTCTTTGTTTAAACTGATGGTGGGTCTCTGAAAGTCCCCTTATACCAGCCTGGTCTACAAAAGCTAGTTCCAGGACAGCCAAAGAAACCAAACAAACAACAAAAACAAACAAACAAACAAACAAACAAACAAATGACTCTTTACATTGGATTGCACCATCTTGACCATTGTTGAGAGATGCCCATCCTAAGGCCTTGTTCTAGGGCACACAAAGAGGGTCCAGGTTGGACACTAATGACCTCTACAGCTGTGAGAAAGTAACTATATCTATATCTATATCTATATCTATATCTATATCTATATCTATATCTATATCTATATCTATATCTATGTCTATATCTATACCTACCTATATCTATACCTATACCTATACCTATACCTATACCTATACCTATACCTATACCTATACCTATACTATACCTATACCTATACCTATACCTATACCTATACTATACCTATACCTATACCTATACCTATACCTATACCTATACCTATACCTATCTCTATATAAAATCTTCCAGCACTCTGGAGTCCGAGGCAGTGAATCTGTGGGAACATAGTCTTTATTGCCAATTTTGTAGAAGAGCACAGCTCACTGTAGTCTTGTTCTACATAGCAAGTTCCAGGCCAGTCAGAACTACATGATGATGAGAATCTATCTCAAAACAAACAAACAAAGAAACAAACAAACAAAGAAACAAATAAATAACAAATAAAAAACAAAGTTTGGGCACCGTAAAATACATAGATCCTTATTATTATTATTGGGGTTAACTTGAGTTCTATGATCATCACAATAATCTGTAATTGTTATTTATGTTGTTGGAGAAATTAAGTAATTTGAAAAAAAACCCTTTTAATGATTTTTTTATGAATTTCACGTCATGCACCCCAGTCCCACTCATCTCCCCCTCCTTTCATATCTGTCCTCTGCCCTTGCAATCCAACCACCAAAAGAAAAAGAAATGTTAAAAACAAACACAAAACCACCACACACACACACACACACACACACACACACACACAATCTCACCATGGAAGCTGCAGTGTGTCACAGTGTCACACAGTACACCCTTCTGTCCAAACAGCTTTACTTGCAAATGTTGGGTGCAATGAGTCATTGCTGTGGTCTGAGGCCCCTGGCTTCTGCTACATTATCCATACTGGATCCTCACTGCGACTCCTCTAGGATATCCATCCGGCTGTTGCCCTGGCTCATGGAGATCCTGCAGTTTTGGATCTGCAGAACCAGCTCTTCGTGTGCTCCAGGGTTTCATAGACGGGGTGGGCCGGCTCAGAGCCCTGTACCTGGGCCTGGGTGGAAGCTGAGTTGGTCAGCCCGCCAGCTCGTCTATGCCCATGCCACCGGGACCAGCTCTGCTGGGCTGCCCAAGCAAGGTGTGGGGTATGCTCTCCCAAGTGCTGCAGCTGTCAAGGGGTAGGGCGTGACAGGGGCAGGTAGCGGGCGTGGGGGGGGGACATTGGGGGGGGTACACACATCTCTCCAGTGCCCATACCACCACACAGCAGATGAGGAACAGGGCCTGCTGCTCTCCAGTGCCCAAGCCGCTGAAGCCAGCTCTTCCAAGCTGCCCAGACATGAGGTGGGGCCAGCTCCCGCCCACCACAGGCTAGGGTGGGGCCAACTCTCCCACTGCAGGTAAGGGGCGGGGTCAGCTTAGCAAAGTGTTCCAATCTCAATGACCCAGACCACTGACATCCAGTTAGCCACCTCCCTCCACTGTGCACAGACTGCTTGGCTTCTTCCTCTAGCATCTCTCCGCGCTGTACGCCATCTTTCCTAGCTCTACATCACATATTCACTCACTGGAGCAGGGCCTGTGGGAACCGGGGCAGGAGCTTCCGTGTCTTTCTTCCAGCTGCCCCACAAAATTAAGTCATTTTAAGGAGAAGCTATGCTGTCAACTTTGATTTTTTATGTTTACTTTTTTTTTAAGTGTGAGTTTGTGTGTGTAGATTTGCACATTGGAGCATGCTATATAGCGCATGCCGTAGAGGTCTGAGGTTGGTTTTCAGGAGAGGATTCTCTCCTTCTACTGCGTGGAAACCAGGGGGTTACCTCAGTCTTTATAAGATGGATAGAAATATAGAAATTCAAGTGAACACGCATAAGACACAGATAGCTGTCTATTTTTGTATTTTGCTGAAAAATTTAAACTATATTCTCTTTGGAAAGTGTGTGGTGTCTGTGTGTGGATGGCTGACATTAGTTGCCTGCCTCTCTCTCACACTTGTGCCCCGAGTCAGGCTCTTCCATCTGAGGTGAGAGTTCCTGGGTTCATCGATAGTCAGCTTGCTCTTGGGGTCTCCTGGGCTCATCTACAGTCAGCTTGCTCTTGGGGTCCGTCCCAGATGTTTCTAGGTAGGAGTTGTGTGATTCTGGGGATCTGACCCCTGGTCTTTAGAGTTCCACAGCAACTCTGAATCGTCTCCCCAGCTTGACAGTTCTATTTATAGCATAGAGTGAATTTTTTATACTATTTATTTAGAATACGGATGTCACCAAAATCTTGTATTTTCCTCACCTCCAAAAGAAATCCCATAGTTAGCAGACATCACTTTCCATTTTCTCCATCTCTCTTTCTCCCTCCCTGCACAACGTCAGACCCAAGAGTTGACCGTTGACTAGAGCTATGAAGTTGACTGTTGTTATTACCCCGTGCTTCCACATCGTGAACACATAACACAGCCTGGCTTTCCACTGATTGATGAACACTCCGGTTATTGGCATTCCTGGGCCATCATGAATAATGTCCATACGCCCTTGCAGTGTTGACACAGATACATTTCCAGACATAGACCTGGGAGCAGAACTTCTGGGCCACGTGATAACTTTATGTTTCATCCTCTGAGGAACTGTTGGGCTGTCTCCAAGGCAGATCTATCAATTTATATCTCTACAAGCAGGGCGCAGAGGTTTAAACTGCTCTGTATTCTTTCTGGCTTTTGACACTGTTGTAAAAACAAAACAAAACAAAACAACCCCCCCAAAAAAAACAACCCTCTAATATTACAAAGCAGTATCATAGTTTTGATTTGCAGTTGTATTCAAGGTTATTAAATGTCACATGTTGATTAGAAACGTGTAGACCTTTTCAAGAAGGTAAAATTGAATTTAGGTGTTAGAGGCGCTCACATAACAAAATCTGGGAATGATAGCAGGCATCTGCCTCCTAGTGCCGGGGGAGCAGAGCCAGGAGGACCCACCCTTGAGCCTTGCTAGCCTGCTTGTCTAACTAAACCAGCGAGCTCTGTGTTGAGTGAGAGAGGCTCTGTCTCAAAAACATAAGGCAGAGAGCAATGGAAGACACCTGACATCAGTTACAGGTCCTGCACATATACATATATATATATATGTGTGTGTGTGTGTGTGTGTGTGTGTGTGTGCGCGCGCGCGTGTGTGTATACATATGAACATGTACACACACTCTACACATACAATTTAAATAATATTTCCATTTTAATTGGGTTGTCTCATAACCCAATCATTGTTATTGACTCATAACAAAACTTTATATAGATCTAGATGTCTTTCCCTTATTCTGTGACTGTCTTCATTTTCTGTTGCAGGATATTTGATCGCATTGTTAACCTCAAGATTGTGTTATTTCTTTAAACCCAGCACTCGGGGCAAAGGCAGGCAGACTTCTGAGTACAGAGTGAGTTCCAGGACAGCCAGGGCTACACAGAGAAACCCTGTCTCAAAAAACCAAAAAAAAAAAAAAAAAAAAAAAGATTGTGTTATTTACCGGAAAGACCTGTTTCTAGTTGTGGTGTGACTCAGCCTTAGCAAACACCTTTATTCCAAGAGCTTTCTGCTTGATTATTGTAAACAGGATTAAATAGTCAGCCATAGGTCAACAGGCAGAACAGACAGGAAGTCAACATAGGTTATTAAGGAAAAGCCATAGAGAGGGAGTCAGGAGGAGAGATAGAGAGACGCACAGAAAGTAGAAGAAAAGAACATTTCGTTTGAAGAGGGTTTTTTTTTAATTTTTTAAAATTTTTTAGTTATTTATTTTTTTGAGATGGCACGAGGGAGGAGATGCCTTCTGGGGTGTTGGCTGAGGAGGAAGGCCAGCTGGGCGCTTTCTCTGCCTCTGTGAGCTAGCAGGCTTTCACCCCAGCATCTGACTCCTGAGACTTCATTGGTAAAAAAATCAAACAATTAAGATTTTGTTAAAAAAACAAAACTTTTCCCTATGGGAATAATTATGCCTCAGTCTGAAGTGGGGGAGGCAGTTGATCCCATGGAGGAAGCGGAGTGGCAGCCTGTGGGCGCAGAGTGAGCCTCAGGGGCGGTTAATCAGAGCAGGTGCAATTCATCTTCTGGGTCTCTGGCCCCTCCACTCCCTCCCACTCAGACGCAGCTTCAGACCTCCCCCTCCCAGTCAGAGAAAACCCGGTGCTACAGAAGTGCAGAGAAAGGGTGGCCAGAGAAGGCCAATCGTTGGACATGTTTCATGCTTCCTGGGAAATCAACCTTTGCCCTTCCCTTGGCCATTTTCAGGGTCACCGCCCATCCCCCTACCCCAGCGCTGCTCTTCACAGTCATTTGTTGGGCTCCTGTGGGTGAGCTCTTGAAGTGGGGGGTAGCAGGAGAGGCTCTGCAGGATCCTCAGTTCTGCTTCCAAGCTGTGGCATTTCATCGGGAATGAACAAACGGTGACTGTTCTGCTAAGCTACACAACGAGCGGCTTTCTCCTGCCCGTGACCTTTCCCCAGGAAGAGGCCAAGCACACTTGTCAAGTCTCCTCAGTTGCTGCAGAGAATATGAGGTAAACAGAGCAAGAAGGCTCTCATTGTCATCAAGTTTATAGAAGCCGCTGGAACTTCTCACACAGGGCTCTTGCTTGCTTAGTCAATGGCTGGGATACAATTCTTTTTTTTTTCCCCTGTGGAAATGGGTCACTTGAATAATGTATTTGGATGGATTTGGGTTGTCCTGGATGACGGCCAAGACCTTGGTAATGTGGTGATTCCACGGCAAACTTGTTGATTCACCGACAATCCGCGCCTTTTCTTACGGTGCTGGTCTGCAGAGCCCTGGTTTTGTGACAGTTCTTTCCAAGGGTAACCTTTGAAGGGGTCATCTACTTCAGCCTTTCCAGGACTGGTCTGTAGGGGGCCACTGAGGGCTTTTGAAGAAGGCAGAACGCCCTCACTGGCACGCCGCCCTGTCTTCTTCCCGTTGATCTTGATGAGGTCCTGGTGCTTGGACTGTCCTTGGTCATTGTCTTAGGGTTTTACTGCTGGGATGAGACACCAGGACTAAGGCAACTTCTATAAAAGAAAGCATTTGATTGGGGCTGGCTCACAGCTTCAGAGGTTTCGTTCATTATCATCACTGCAGGACGCATGGCGGTGTGCAGCCAGATGTGGTGCTGGAGGAGCTGGGAGTTCCACTTCTTGATCAGAAGGCAGCCAGGAAGAGTCTCTCTTCTGCAGACAACCACGAGGAGCATCTTTTCTGCCCTGGGCGGGGGTCAAGCATAGGACTGCAAGGCCCACCCTCACAGTGACACACGTCCTCCAACAAGGCCACACCTCCTAATACTGCCACTTCTCATGGGCCCAGGCATATTCAACCCACCACAGCCATGTTCTGTCTGCAAGTCCAGACGTGAAGGACAGAGCTGAGAGGTGAATAGAGGCCTGCGTCCTTACTGGCATAACTGAGCTTCAGAAAGGCAACTACTCTGGGATTCACTGTGGGCTTTTCTCTGCCACTGTCCGGGGCATCCGTGCTGATATAAAGGGTCTCCTCGATGGGTCAGAAATAAAACAAACTCTTCAGCGAACATTGGTAAATACACTTGCTTTGTCTCAAGCAAGATGCTGCAGTCCAGAGGACTCCTGAGGACTTCGTTGTTACAGCAGTGGGGAACTAGAAACCGATTTCAATGATAGGCATTTAGCTGGAGGATCAGAGAATCCTCCTTTCTCCCAAGTCGGCAGCTTCTTACTCCACAATGATGCCATTCATTTAATTACTTATTTTCTCTCCCTGAAGGATTTAGAACTGACATCACACTCTTCCTTCCTCCCGTCTCCTTCTCTCCCCTCCCGCTTCCTTCCTTCCTTTTTTCCACACATTAAAGTCTATCAACATTCTCCATGTGTTTTCTTTTTTTTTTTTCTTTTATTTGGTTTTTTTCAAGACAGGGTTTCTCTGTGTCCTGGCTGTCCTGGAACTCACTCTGTAGACCAGGCTGGCCTTGAACTCAGAAATTTGTCTGCCTCTGCCTCCCAAGTGCTGGGATGAAAGGCGTGCACCACCACCACCTGGCCTCTCTATGTGTTTTCAATGTTTCTCGTATTTCTCAGTGTGTTGGTGATGGGGTCTCTGGGTCCCCTCAGCTGAGTACGATGTGCAGTATGGGTTGTGGGCCAAGGACTGGGAGCTCTTTGATTCACAGCCTCCTCTTCCTCCTCCACTCAAAGCTGGAATCCTCTGGAGACAGGGCCAGAAGACCTTTAGAGTCTAAAAATGATTTATTCAGTATCAACTCTGCTGGTGCCTCTGTTTTAGGTATGGGGTAAGAGGCACGGTGCAACAGATTTAAGAGCATCTACCCCAAAATATGGAAAATGGACATCGCTGGCTTGGAAGATGGTTTCTGAAAAAAAAAAAAAAAGACAATATATGCTGTCTCACTAATGTTTACTCAACAATGAGGATGTCCAGAGAAGTCAAATCTTTTGTTTTATATGTGTTAAAATGTATGAAGCTATACACAGATTTCTACTCTACTGTGAACATGTTTTACTTAATTTAAAAAGTAAAAAATAAAATGCCTACATGGTTTATTTTTTATTATTTTATTGTATGTGTATGAGTATTTTGCCTGCATAGGTACACCATGTATCTGCATGTATCTGGCATCTGCAGAGGTCAGAAGACATCAGATCACCTGGAACTCAAGTTAGGGTTCTGGGAGCTAAGTTCAGGTCTTCTGCAAAATCAGTAAGTACTTTTAACCATTGTGGTGGTTGAATAAGGATGCCCCCCCATAGATTACAAATGGCTTGGTCTTCAGTTGGTGAACTTGGGAACGATTAGGAGGTGTGACCTTATTGTTGGAGGTGTGTCACCAGGGATGGGCTTTGAGGTTTCAAAACTCCATATCATTCCCAGTTAGCTTTCTGCTCCATGGTTGTTGACTTGACATGTAATTTCCCAGCTATTACTACAGCACCATGTCTGCCTGTCAGCTGCCATGCTCCCTGGTGTGACGTTCATGGACTAACCCTCTAAGACTGTAGGCAAGGCTACAAATAAGCTATTTCTTCTTTAAGTTTCTTTAGTCTTTACAGCAATATCTTTATAGTGTATCTTCACAGCAACAGAAAAGCAACTAAGAACCATTGAGCCATCTCTTTATTCCCTTTTGAGACAGAGTCTCATTACATACCAGTGGCTGGCTTGGAACTTGCTATGTAGGCTGGCCTTGAACTCACAGAGATCCCTCTGCCTCTGTCTCCTGATTGCTGGTATTAGAGGTGTATGCTATCATGCCTAGATATAAACACATCTTTAAAAAAGAAGGGAAGGAATGAACAGGAATCTTAAAGGTGGCAACATCGAAACATCTGTCTTGTCTCTCCTACCCAAGAAGGACCTGGAATGCAATTGCTCACTGAAAACTCTAGGCGTATCATAAACATCAGGTATGGCTTGATTTGATGCTCACAGACCCTACTGGGACTCAATTTCCGGGCACTTTGGGGCTCTTCTGTGTTAGTTATATCTCAGGACTTGTATTAGTCAGGGTCTTTTACATACATCCCATATGTTCTCAACATATGGGATGAGACCTCTCTGGGGGTCAAATGACCCCTTCACAGGGGCTGTGTATCAGATGTCCTGCATGCCAGGTATTTACAATTCACAACAGTAGCAAAATTGCAATTATGAGGTAGCAATGAAAATAACTTTACGGTTGGGGTCACCACAACATGAGGGACTGAATTAAAGGGTTGCAGCATCAGGATGGTGGCGAACCACTGCTCTAACAGAACAGAATGGATAGGATTTATTGTGCCTCAGAAGTCTCAGTCTGGTGCTGAAAACCTTGAAGAGCCACAGGTTTCTAGTCAGCAATGAAAGCCTGGAAACACTGGTTCCGATTTCAGTGAAGAAAGCAGAAGCAGCAACAACAATAGAGTAAATCATCTCATCAACAAGAGAGAAGGCCAGGGACGCAAGGGGAACAATCCTTTGTATCTGGGATGCTGCCTACATTCGGGGTGGGTCTTCTCCAATCAATTACGGCAATCTGGATAATATCTCAGGTAAAGGTCTCTATCCAAGTGATTCTAATTTGTGACAAATTGATTTTAAAACCAGAAATCAGAAGCCCCAACATGGCCACTCAGTTCTGGGGAGTCTCTCCAGATCTGTAAACTCACAGCAACATGTTGGCATGAGGGAAGGGGGAGAGATAATTGTCCCTTTTCTCTTAACATAGTCCTAGACGAATCCTTAGGTTTCATTGGTTCCAAGTGGATTACATGCATGTGGATGGACCAATCACTGTAACCCTGGACATACAACACCTTGCCTAATGATTTTCCTCGGCATTCTTTCTAGGCAAAAAGACAACATCCTTTTCTTTACCCTTCCCTCATCTATCCTGCTGGCAGTACAGGGTCATCGCCATCTTTTGCCCAGTGCCTGTGAGTTGCATTTATCTGGCTGTCCCATCACCCAGATGCTTGCATGGAAGACAGGCCACGGTCCTATTGGCTCCTCACTGGCAGGATCTTAGTCTAGGACAATATACGAGGCGAGTCCTGTCCTGTAACAATGTGATGGTGTTTACGTGCTCCACGGCTCTCTTCCCTTCCCCCTTTAGTAGGAAGCCTAATGGTGGCCACTCAAGAGGGCCAGCAGACCTTTCCATTATCCACAGCTGTTGTCCATAGTTCTGACATCCTGAGTGGCCCAGATGAAGATGGTCCACAGGCTATCTTGGTGTCTGTACCACTCCATGTAACATCATGGCAGTCATTCCTACTCAGTAGGGGTCTCTGTATGAAACTCAGGCCATTTGGATGTATGTGTTCAAGTGTGCCGGTGTGTGTATACATAGGCATGCGTGTGTTGGGGAAGGCAGTCCCTCCCTTAAGTTCCAGATTAGAAGCACATACAACTATTTTTCCGGGCCAGGTTAAACTTGATGATTTAAGGCTGCTTTAGTTTGAGTATTAAATCAATGTTAAAATAAACAGCTTTAGGTTGAGGGTACCAAAGGCGGGCCTCACTAAGAAAATCTGCCAACAGCACGAACACATTTCTGCACTGATTCCCTTGGGGGGGAGGGGCGGGGGGGTGCTGAGCCAGGGAGCAGGGCAGGGGCCAGTGTGAGAGGAGCTGCTGTCGATTCCCGCCTGGTACGTTAGCGACCTCTGCTGGTAGGATTTCCCTCTCCCTGTGCACAGAAGCCAGTGTTCCCTCCAAGATAGTGGTTCTGTTGCCTTCAGACGCCACAGCGCAGAGCTGGTGGGTTCCCTGCTAACACTTTCACTGGGAGCCAGGACGCCAGCTGCCAGAAATTTAGTAAGGCTCCTGCCTTTGTCCTCACAGGCTTCCTCTCAAAGCATGTTCACTTTCAGATACAATTGTATTTATGTAAAAATTCTCAAAGAGGGTGCCGGAGAGATGGCTCTTGCAGCGAGCCTGAGTTTTGGTCCCCAGGCCACACACCAGCCACTTACAACTGCTTGTAACTCCAGCTCCAGAGGGGTCAAACACCTCTGACTTCTGCATGCATCTGCACACACATGCACATGCCTGACACGCAGAATTGAAAAAATTAAAAAAAAATATTAAAACAAAATTCTGAAAAAGGGAGGCCAGCCAGATAGTTCAGCCTGAATACTGAAACTCTCTCTCTGAGACCCAAATGGTTTGAAGGAGAGAACTGACTCCTGGAAGTTGTCCTCTGACTTCCATGTGTGAAATGACATGCGTTCTTGAATATGCACACACAGGTACGTGCAAATTAAACAAAAAGTCTCAAAAAAAAACAAAAACAAAAACAAATCATGTCTAAAAACCAAACGCTACTAGCTAAACAAGTCTGAACATATGTAGCCCCGGCCGTCCTGGAACTTAGTATATAGACCAGGCTGACCTCGAACTCACAGAGATCTACCTGCCTCGACCCTGTGCATGCTGAGATTAAAGGCATGTGCCACCATGCCAGTCCAAACTTGCTTAAAGACAGCATATTTAACAACACGTCAAAGTGAAATAGATGCTATCAGAATAAGTTACCCTTCGAGTCCACGGTGGGCGGCTGCGGGGGCACCCTTCATAGATACGCAAATTCACATCTTCTATCGATGCAGTTCACCTAACTTACAAATCAACGCAAAATCCGTCGCTCCCTCATTAGCCCACATCTAAGTCAGGCGGGCCTTTGATTGACTGTTCAGGCATAGCTGTCCTGGGTGACTCCAGCCCAGGAAGCTAGGCAGTCAAGTTGAAGCTGTGATGACAGATCTTACAAGCATCCTGCAGGGATTTGCCTTTACAGCTTTTTCACAAACCTCTTGTCTTTGTAGGGCCACGGGGTGGCACTGGAGAGCCTTTTCCAGCGTGACGTCCACCTGTGGGTGGGGCCTCTGCAGCCATCTTCCCTGCGGGGCTCTGACTGTACAGTCAGGGCTCATTGGACCAGGGGCAAACTCCTGACCATGGAGGAACCAATCCCCGCATGCCGGGCATGGCCGGTCAGAAACACTCCTATGCCTGGGATGTGGGGAGACCGCATCTTCCACCCACAGCCTGGAAGAGCTGAGGCGGCTCCTGAGCTCAGAGAGAGCACAGAGATGACTGGAGAGCGGGACGCCGCCGAGATGAGAGGTCCAGGGAGAGGTTTCTGCTTCTAGTTAAACTTTGGCCCAGCCTCCTTGTATAAGGTTCCTCCCTTCCACCATGACATTTGTTCAAACAAGGAGAGTCCGTGAAGACACGGGCTTTGTTTAACTGGCATTCAAAACAAAGAGCAGATTTCTGAATAGCTTTGAGAACCCAGAATCTGAATTCATTCAAACCACCAAGAAACTTCATCATCGGATGGGGGTTTTGTCTATCAGGACTTTGTGTTTAAAAGAGACTGAGACACAGAAAGCCTTTCCCCCAATTTATTTCTATATTTGCTATTTAAAAAAAAACCTATCTATCTAAAATGTATAAACAAAAGTAAAAGATTGAGAACAAATGCTCACCATCAGGAAACTCGTTACAAGCTTATCATACACAATGCACAGCCATTGAAAGAATAAGACAGGTAGGCTGTTCCCACGTTCTGTCTCAAAGAAACTTGGTATAGAGTGGTGTGCGTAGTGTACTTTATATTACCAAAGAGGGCAAGAATGTACACGTTTACACGTTCATTCATTCATTCATTCACACACACACACACACACACACACACACACACACAAAGTTCAGGGTGGGGAGAGGGGTCTCTGACATCTACAGAATGATTGTACCATGTGAAAAAAATGTCCCCGTGTACATGTGTTAACCCTTTCAATACACAGCGGATACATATGTACACACAACTATTCGAGGCTGCTTTTCAGCCTTCTTGAGGTTATACTTAATATACTTTATAGGAGAAACTTCTCTGAACCTTGAGAGCTCTCCTTGGGTAGATCTTCATAACTGTCCCATCCTGCCATGCTTCTGCGAACTGACGGTGCGATCGTGTGGAAGCTCACGGGCGCTTGTTCCACGCAGAGTGGAATGTGGAAGGTGTGGACACTAAGTTGGTATCTGAAGCGGAGGACTTGCCCAGTAAATAGACAAACAAGGTGCCTCATCTCCGTTCTAAGGACATTCTCAGCGCCTAGACCAGGGGAGCCATTGGCTTGGGCCTGCAGGCTCTGCGTCTAGTAATTAGTGAAAGTAAAACCCTTTCCCCCAGATTCTTTTACATAAAGATTAAAGCATCTGGCGCAGAGCCTGGCTGAGTCTTGGCTGATGTTGAATGTTTGGTGCCATTTTAATCAGCTTTTCTTCAACGTGCCCTAAAAGGAGGCTGTACCACTTACGTTAGGAGAGGCCGAGCATCCGCTATGAGCCAGCGCTGTGGGGTGTTTGAATTCGGTTTCAGAGGAGACTGTTAGAGGTAGCTTTCTGAATTTTGCTGCTGCTGATAGGCTGGCCTCTGACGCGTCGTCATTATTGTGTCTGTTTTTGTGTATGTGAGTGAGATTATAATATTATGACAACACTCCTCCCTCCACTTCCTCCCTTCAAACCCTCCAATATTCCCCACCGCACTCTCTTTTAAACTCATGGCCTCTTTTTTTTCATTGTTGTTATGCGATACACACACACACACACACACACACACACACACATATGTGTGTGTGCCCTGTTGCCTGTATGTATGTTTTCTGGGCTAAGCACTTGGTTTTGGTTACGGCTGGAGTGCTCTTCACTGGGGAAGACCCCCGTCCCCCAGCATTCTTACTTGTCTGTAGTCCTTTGGGAAGGGTTGGGGCTTTGTGGTCTTTTGGTGTCCGGGTTCAGCTCCTATTCAGGCAGCCATGCTGGTGAGTCTCTGGGTGTAGCTTCTGACAGTATTAGGAGACACGGTCTCACAGCAAACTCCCTGACCCTCTGGACTCTGACTCTTGATCTTCCTGCCTCAGTCTACTGAGGGGTAGGATGTGTGTGCTATCATACTATGTTTGATCTTTCATTTTTGAGACAGGATCTGAGTATATATCTCTGGCTGACCTAGAGAACTCACTTTGTAGATCAGGCTGACCTGTATTCAAAGAGATCCATATGCTTCTGACTCCCAAGTGCGTATGTTAAAGGCATGTGCCACCACACATATCATCATCATCATCTAGTGTGTGTGTGTATGTGTGTGTGTGTGTGTGTGTGTGTGTGTGTGTGTGTGTGATGTGTTGGTAGTGGACAGGGGGCATTTCCTTTCTGCTGCTGTGATAAAATACACGACCTAAAGCAACGTAGGGAAGGAAAGGGTTTATTTCTGCTGACGTCACTGAGGGAAGTCAGGGCAGGAATTCAAAAGAGGGAAGAGGATGCAGGAACCACGAGGAGCAGTGCCTACTGGCTTGCTTTCTGACTCAGGCTCCCCTGGCTTTCTTCTACAGCACAGCGGCCTCTGCCTCTGGCGTGGTGCCAGGCCCTCCTGCGTCAATCACCAATCAGGACAGTCCCCCAAAGGCACGCCTGCAACCCTATCAGATGTAGGCAATTCTTTTTAGCTATTGCTCTCCCCACGTGACTTCAGTTTGTGTCTGCAATAAAAACTCACCAGCCCAGAGCACGCACAAGTCATGGGGCAAACGTGGAGGGCGGAGGACAGCTACAGGGTCGGATCTCTCTGTCCACCCGGGACCCTGGGCCTGGAGTTCAGGTATTCCAGCCGTCAAGTTCTTTATCCACTGTGGCAATTCTCCAGCCTCTACTTTCCCTTTTAAAGGATGTTTTCTTTGGTTGGGAGACTCTAATGCTAAGTATAGACATCTTTGTGATAAGTTGGAAGAAGTCAAACCCAAGGGAAGTAAGCAGGAATGGGGAAAGAGGCAGAGGAGGAGAGACTACATTATTGTGTGAGTTCTTCAAGCTTTGCTCAAAGCCCAAGATGGGTCTCTAAAACTAACCCTAACCCTAACCCTGACCCTGACCCTGACCCTAACCCTAACCCTAACCCTAACCCTAACCCTAACCCTAACCCTAACCTAACATAACCCTAACCTAACATAACCCTAACCTTACCCTAACCTATCCCTAACCCGAACCAAACCTAAGCCTAACCTAACATAACCCTAACCTAACCCTAACCCTAACCTAACCTAACCCTAACCTAACCTAACCCTAACTCTAACCTAGCCCTAACCTAACCTAACCTAACCTAACCCTAACCCTAACCCTAACCCTAACCTAACCTTAACCCTAACCCTAACAAAACCCTAACCCTAACCTAACCCTAACGCAACCCTAACCTAACCCTAACCTAACCCTAACCTTAACCCTAACCCTAACCTAACCCTAACCTAACCCTAATGTAACCCTAACCCTAGCTCATGATGGTCTGTACCACTTAACGAAGGAGTAAGCTGAGCTGTGTCACTAGGCAACCGTGTTCTTCTATGTACTTCATACTTGCGCAGACTTAGTATAGGTTGATTGCTGGGTGTGGCCTCTTGATGCGCTGGAGAAAAACGGCGACCATGAGATGCATGAGGCGGTTGCTGGCCTTACTGGTGTATTTCTCACAACAAACTTTAACATACACAAAAACACTCTAAAATCACCATAACAAAGTACAGAATAGTAAGTGCATAAACCAGCGACACAGTTGTTACACTCTGAGTCTGCCGCGTCCTCCACAGTCCCTAGCTGGTGGTGCCATTTCGGGACATGGTAGGGCTTGGAGGGGGGCTCCTGGGAGTGGGTCTTTGTCATCTGCTTTTAGTAGAGACCTTTCTGCTTCCTGATCCACCAAGATATGGACAGACCACCTGTAAGTTCCCGTGCCTTTCCTTCGGTGATGGACCCTCGCCCGTCACTGTACTTGATGCACAAGTTCAGCCCAAGCCCTGAACTTATAGGTCAAAATAACCCCCTTCCTTCATTCTCTCAAGTATAACAGAGCTGAAAAATTCTCAGCTCTGGCAGTGTGCCAGGCCCTCCTGTGTCAATCACCAATCAGGACAGTCCCCCAAAGGGGACCTTCCATCTATATCCAGTATGTCATTGATCATATAACACAAGACCATACATATACTCCTTCCCTTATGCTGAACAATACCTTCTGTCTCTGCCGCCTGAGAAATTCTCAGTGAGGTCCTACTCAGGCTCCAGTCACCTGATTCTGATTTCATATCTGCTCAGAAAGCAGGGCTGTTGACGAAGAGGGCCAGGGTGGCTTTTGAAGGAACTTTAGGGGCTTTCCTCATAAAAATAGGAAAGGGCTCAGCAGGAAAACCCGCAGATGTTCCATACTAAGATGACTTGGAAAGGCCAGCACGTTTTCTTAAAGTGGACTCTTAAAAGTTCTGGGGGAAATGCCTTGTGTGGGGAGTCAGAAGCTGCTTGCTCTTCAGGGAGTGGGCGGAGCTATGGGCGTTGACTGATGGATTCCAGCAGGGTCTGCAAGTGGGACCTGCGGGGCTCCCCTCCATTCTCCCAGCCTGGACACATTTCTGCGTGGCCCAGTTGCTTTTCATTGACTTAAGTTCCCGATTACTTCTCCTTCCGTTAATGAGTGCTAGTTCCGCTCCCTGAGCTCCACCTTTCTAGAGAGACTTCCCATTACTACGACCAAACATCCATCCCCGCTTGTCAGTGTTGGGGCTGAAAGGTCTGCATGCTGGGAGCAGCCTCAGGCTTGGGCATACCAGGGATGTTGATCAGGCTGGCTGGCAGATCAGATGTTCGGTGGGTGTCTCTGATGTCACTATACAGTTACTTGGAGGACAGTGCTGGGGAAAGTGGCCCTGGGTTTCACTCTTCTTGAGGTGCCTGCTTGTCGGCAGAGGCTGAGTTGAGGATGAATTTTCCCAGAGAGCAGGCCAAGACCTGAATGACTGTGGGGTTTGACCCAACAGGAGCAATGAAGGAATCTTTGAAGAAAGGAGAGACACACAGACATGCATACAGAAAATCTGAGATCAGGTGGGCTGTATGCTTTGATGGAGACACAGCAGCCGCAGCCCAGAAACAGTGCATTTATTTTATACATCTGAATTGAGGAAATGGATATCTACATATATTTGTATCTGCCTGACTGTCTATCTTAACGAGGAAACAGATTTAGCTTATCCTGGTAGGAGTCTCTACAGGGGAGCTGTCTCAGGCTGTACACATTGGGGAGGAAGAAGCTGTAGTCCATACTTTCCTGTTCAGACTGTCAATGTCTGCACAAGGCCAAAGGGAAGACTTTGTCATTCCCATGCGTTAGAGTCTGTGACGTGACTATAGTCATGTCCACGGCACAGACTCATCAAGGCCTTCATCCCACCGAGTATCAGCGAGGCCCCACGCAGAGAGAAACAGAGGTCTGAGAGTCTCTCCCAGCAGCACTGGGATGCAGAAACTGTCATATTAAGTGCTAAGAAATGACTCTGTGAACAGAAGAGACCATTTTAACATGGCCAGGAGCTTGTTTGTACGTAGACATACGATGGAGAAAGGGCTAGCTGGTGTTTGTGGAAGTTGGTGACAGATGGTCCTTCCCTAAACTCAAATTTACAATTACAGGACAAGAATTCAGATGGAGTCCTTGCATATTATGTGTCTGGATGTTTGAAAGTTATAAAGAGGGCTAAAGGTCTTAATTGAATATGTTCTGTTTGCCTCTTGTACGCGGTCTCCGGCTGGGTGACTGTGGGAGAGAAAGCAGGCATCCCAGAGATGGTTGGCTTCTCTCTGCCAATGCCTGGCCGCTCCTGTGATGTGAGTAACCTTTGCTGCCTGGCATGTCTTTTCCTTGTCCTACCGTTAGGGGGACAAGGGTGTGCAGTGTGCAGCTGATTGCCCAGACTTTGGGGTTTTGCTCTTCTACAGCAGAGGGCACGAGGGAACTTGACTCTGCAGACACCAGTTTGCCCTGAATTCTCACTCCACCTAAGCTCTGGCCTTCTCCACGTCACCCCTTTGAGTGGGGGCGGGGTGTTTTTTTTTTTTTTTTTTTTTTGACTCATCTTTCATCTCTGGAAACTCTGGCTTCTTTCTCATATAAGCTTCATGGGAGACGTCTTTCATTTCCAGTTTGAATCATTCTAAAACCAAAAGATGATCCCTGATCCCTCCTCCTTAAGCCTAGAGTGTCTTAACTCCAACCCAACGCAAGTCCGGCTGATTCTACCTCCTAAGTATTTCTCAGCTCCTCTCCTGTCTCCCCACCATCACTGCAGGCATATAATCTAAGTCACTATGCCTTTAGCTCAGTCACTTCCTAACGGCTGTTTCTAGCCACCACCGTCCTCCACTGCAGCTTGTTTTATTGATTTTGTTTTTGTTTTTGTTTTTGTTTTGAGACAGGGTTTTTCTATGTAGTCCTGGCTGGTCTGAAACTCACTATATACACCATGCTGGGTTTGAACTCAGGGGGGCTACTCTTTCCTCTATTTCTCCATTCTTCCCTCCCCCCCCCTTCTTTTTTTCCTTCTTTTCATCCTTTGGATTGAAGCCAGGGACTCATACATGCCATGGAAGCGCTGAGCCACATCTCTAACCTAAGAACCCCCATGTGGCTCCTCATACCTGACCCAGGTCTACAGCACAAAGGCCCGGCAGACCTCAGCCCTTTGTCAAGCCTGGCTCACCTGTGTTCTGGTCAGGACCAGCCTCTCATGAACTGTGACCTCCCCGGAGGCGGAGCTTAGCACACACTATTCCTGGGCCCAGAACCCTCTCCTTGTTAGCTGTTACTCATCTTTCAGATCTCAGCTCAAATGTCACTTCTTCAAGGTCAGTTTCCTCGAGGTTTTTTTTTTTTTTGGTTTTTCAAGACAGGGTTTCTCTGTGTAGCTCTGGCTGTCCTGGAACTCACTCTGTAGACCAGGCTGGCCTTGAACTCAGAAATCCACCTGCCTCTGCCTCCCAAGTGCTGGGATTAAAGGCGTGCACCACCACCGCCGCCCAGTGCCTAACAGGTTTTTGGTGTTGGTCCTGTGTACAGTATGTTAGAGCTGTCCCTCTCCCAGGTGACTTCAGGTCACACTGCCCCCCCCTCCCGCAGAGGATCCCCGGGGATGAGCTAACCCACCTCCTCCTGGGCGCTGTGTTCAGTAAACGCATTGGAGTTTCCTGGCTGCTGCCAGTGCGTCACCTGCTCAGCCCGGCTTTTCTGAATGCGTGCCTGTCTTCTTCATTCCCTCGAACCCCAGGCACGTCAGGTCCAAAGTCGCCACAGTTATGGCAATCTCGATAGCCCAAGATAATAAAAAAAAAAAAATTTGAGCTGATGAAATCTAATATGAAATAACATTTTTTTTGGTGTGATCTGTATGTGCACGTGTGTGTGTGTGTGTGTGTGTGTGTGTGTGTGTATGTGTATGTGTGTGTGTGTGTATACATGTGAATTCCCTTGCTGAGTCTGAAGCTCACTGATTTTGGCTGGGCTGGCTGGCCAGTGAATCTCGAGGATCCCATTATTCTCTGTCTCCCCAGAACTCTTGTTCTCTAGAACTCAAGAGGCATGCATGCACTTTTCACATGGGTGCTGAGAAGCCAACGTCAGCTTGTCATGCTTGAGTGACAAGTACTTTATTAACAACCATCTTCCAAGCTGGTAACTATTAATTTAAAAAAACATTTTTTTAGACTTAGTTATCTTATGTATCTGAGTGTTTTGCCTGCATGATGTATGGGCACATCACACGCATTCCTAGTGCGGGAGAAGGCCAGAAGAGGACATCAGAACCCCTGGATCTGTGGTTACGGATGGTTGAAAGCTACCATGTGGGTGCTGGGAATCGGACTCGGGTCCTCTGAAAGAGCAGCCAGTGCTCTAAACTGTTGAGCCATCTCTCTAGCCCCCTGCTTACTTTTTTAGAATGAGCATAGAGGCATTAGCATGTATGAAATCATGCTGTGTAGGCCCTGCTTCGATGGAGAGGGAGAACAGGACAGGGTACAGCTAACCCATGACTGGTGTTGAGTTACTGGCATAGGATTATGGGTATATGGGAGCTGCACATTTGAAAATTTCCACATCAAAAGATCTGAAAATATATGTCCAAAATGCCACATGTCCTTACTGCTTCTACCCTGTTCTAATCTTTTCATTACACCTTGTCCAAGTCACCACCACCTCCCACCCATCCACTCACAATCTCTCATCTGCTCTCCTGTCTCCAGCCTTCCTGTCTGGTGGTCTGTTCACAACTCTGCAGTAAGAAGTGATTCTCAAATGCCCCAGATCCATTCCCTTTCTGTACAAGCCCTCCTAAGGGGTCTTACTTACTTTGGAATCTTCGGTACCTCTCTGACAGTATCCCCTTACCACTCAGTCCCCCGCACCCCCGAACTTCCACCGCAGCCCCTTGTGTCAGAAGAGAACTTCAGTGCTGGGTTAAGGTCCACAGAGATCTGCTGTGCCCTTTGCCTGTCCAGGCTCACCCAAACGCAGTCTTTTACACCCACCTACGGTTCCTTCGTCCCTATCATACCAATGGGACCCGAGCTTAAGGTAGGGGCCCTGTCTTCTTTCTTTTCTGGTTTTGAACCCTTGGGAACTCTGGTTCTGGTTCCCAATTCTCTGTTGCTTCATCAGCCTCCTTCATGAGACTTAAGAACCTGGGACATACATGCATGCTGCCTCATATACCTGTGGCCCAAGTCTTGATAAAATGCACAATGCTAAGAGTTAAGTATATTGTAAGGCCACGTGATAACCCACACCTGTGATCACAGCATGTGGGGAATGGAAGGAGGAGGATCTTGGGCTTGAGACAAGTCTGGGCTATACAGCCAGCCTAGGCTACATAGCCAGCCTAGGCTACATAGCCAGCCTAGGCTACATA
Source organism: Apodemus agrarius (assembly GCA_964023405.1). Taxonomy (NCBI): domain Eukaryota; kingdom Metazoa; phylum Chordata; class Mammalia; order Rodentia; family Muridae; genus Apodemus; species Apodemus agrarius. The sequence continues at coordinate 99,571,266 of OZ030012.1, forward strand.
GCCAGACTGTTTTTAAAAACCCAAATCAAAACCAAACAGGCAGGAAAAAAATTCTAATAATAGAACTGGTCCAGATTTTATCTCTACCTACAAAGTTTTATTTTTGTTTTTTTATTTTTTTAGTTAGGTATAACCTATGCCTATAATTACTTGGAAAGGTTAACCTTGTATTACTCTGTGTATGTGTGTGTGTGTGTGTGTGTGTGTAGTGACAATTCTAGATTTTTTTTAAACACAGAAATAGTATAAGAATGTGCTTTCGTTTTAATCCCGGGTGGGGGGGGGATGAGGGGCTGCTTTGAGCTGTTCACAGCAGCTGACTATGATTTGCCTCATGCTATAGCAGAGGAATGGCAGATAGTATCTGAAACTGTGTGATGTTTGGAGTTCTGGGAACTTTTCCGAGGGTATACAATGCTAGGGTCCTGAGGGTTGGATGTGGTTTGTGAGTAGTCGTGCTCAAAGAAGAAATGAAAGAACTTAGATTTCAGGGATCTCTCTCCCTTATATTTCTTTCTCTCCTATCTAGCGATAGGAGGAGATAAAGGGTAGGAAAAAGAAGAATCCACAAAGTAGCAAAGACCAGCTCTGTGTGTGTGTGTATGTGTGTGTGTGTGTGTGTGTGTGTGTGTGTGTTCTGTCACATCTCCTGTGGAGGTCAGAGAACACCCTTCAGCCTTCCCCTTCCACCATGTGGGTCCTGGGAATCAAACCCAGTGCTTAGACTTGACTGCAGGTGCTTTTACTAAGCATCTCCTCGGCACACAAAAACATTTCAAAGAATTGACACCTTTGCTATTACAAACTAATAAATATAGCAGTTCTAGTATGACTAGGCTTTTCATCCATTGTCTATAACTGGGAAGATTACTGCATGCCAACATACCTGCTCAGCGACCATATTGCTTGAATAATCGGAGTCAAAGGGTGTAAACTAGGGAGGGAAAAAGAATTCCTACCAGAAGGTAAAGTCAACAGATGGCCAGAGGTTGGTGAGAGAGATGGTAAAAAGTTCTCAGATATAGACAACAATCTAAGTGGAAACCTTCTTGCCACTGTTGAGAGCGAGGGTCATAAAGAAGCTACACTGACCAGGTGTTGACTCAAATATGTTTAAAAATATGTAGCAAAGGCGTTGCCTCGCCTGACCTGTTTTAAATGCTTTTAATGGTACTTTCCTAATCGTTTACCAGCTGTTACTTTTTGAGACAGGGTCTCTCTGAATAACCTTGGCTGTCCTGGAACTCACTATGTAGATCAGGCTGGTCTCAATTAAACTCAGAGAGACCTACCTGCCTCTGCCTCCCTGCAAGAATCAAAAGTATGTTCCACCACGCCTGGCTACAAGCGGCTTCACTGTTTAAAATGTTATACAACTAGATAATGCATTTAAAAATATTTATTTATTTTATTTAATGTATGTGAGTACACTGTAACTGTCTTCAGACACACCAGAAGAGGGCATCGGATCCCATTACAGATGGTTTTGAGCCACCATGTGGTTGCTGGAAATTGAACTCAGGACCTCTGGAAAGCAGTCAGTGCTCTTACCCACTGAGCCATCTCTCCAGCTAGTCTAGATAATGCATTTTTAAAACGCAGTGATGAGAGTGAGCAGTTTCGAGGTAAATCTGGTCTGTCTGCCCTTCAAATAAAAAAGTGATGCTATAAGTAGCCACTTGTAAGTGTAAAAAAAAATTTTGAATTTTTTTTGTGTTGGTGGATTGTATTTGCCCAGCCTGGAACCTGGAACCCTCTTTGCACATTTCCCTCATGACTGCCTGTGTTTGCCACAGGATAATGGGCCATGGTTAGTCTGTGGCAATGGGATTCTTCACATGTGAAATATGGCGGGCTGATAGCGGCACGGCACGTAGCCATAGCTTCACTCCATTGTCTTGGAAGCGGGTTTTGTGGGGCAATCAATATCCCTGACCCGCAAGAGCAACTCAGCACTCAGGATACAGGACACCAATCTGCAAACAGCCTCCTTTAAGCCCATTTCACAGACATCTACAAAACAGTGGTTCTCAAACTGTAGGCCACGAACCCTTTAAGGGTGGAAGGACCCTTTCCCAGAGGTCACCTAAGACCACCAGAAAACAAAGAAATTTACATTGCAAATTCACAGGAGTAGCAAAATTAGAGTTATGAAGAAGTAATGAAGATAGTTTTATGGTTAGCACAACACGAGGCCCGCAGCGTTAGGAAGGCTGAGAGCCACTGATCTAGAGGGACTTTGTCTTGTCCATTCACTCTCCAGTGTGCTGTAAGCAAGCAAGTTCAAAGCCCCTGCCGAGCTGTGGCACTGTCTCAAAGTCACTACAAAACAGGTAATGGGGATCCCTGCAGCGCTGGGGGTTAATAATGAATGCCTAGATCCAAAGACATTGCTAAGTATCTGGGATTCAGTAAATATTTGTTTTCTGTAATACTTCCAAGTGAGGATTTCACTTTGAGCTACCATAACATCAGGCTTTTCTACAACACCCATTTACTAGAAGCATTTGATGTCTCTTATTCAGTTTTTGGTGTTTATTTGTTTGTTTGTTTATTTATTTTGGTTGGTTGGTTGGTATTGGTGGCTCTGGCTGGCCTGGAATTCATTATGCAGACCAGCTGGCTTCAAACTCAGTTCTGCCTGCCTCTGCCTCCTGAGTGCTGGGATTAGATGAATCTGCCACCATGTTTGGTCCCTATTTTAGTATCACAGTTTATGAGTCCTACACAGGTAGGTTCCATGAAATGTTAGCAAGGAAACAATTACATTGAATGAGTTTTGTATGGAACAAAACCATGACTCACAAAGATGAAATAGCTGCACAGAAGAATTAACGGTAAGTCATTTAAGAAGGAGACTTAATATAGGAATAAGCTATTTTAATCAAGCAAAACAAATTTATATTTATTATTTCTAAAAATAAAATTAGACCTTTCCAATCCTTAACATCTGCATTTAATCATGTTTCCTAACCAAAATACAGATGCTAAAACAGCAAGTTACACTATATCTCGTACGGCATAGGCATGTTCACTGTTTACACGTCAATTCTACTTGGTCGTTATGTACTCGATGCAAACTTAAACACCACTCATAACATTTACACAATCAACAACAAAAAAACAAAACAAAACCATAACCAGTTGTCTTAAAATGGCTCTTCTATAAATTGTATAGAATATACAGTTACAAAGTCAAGTATTTTATCAAAATATACACCCCTCCCTGAAACTAACACAAGCTATTAACATTTTAAACGAATAATACAATTATAGAAAATATTTGCAAAATTATTTGTATGTATAAATATTCTGCCATATTTACTTTGGTCTAGAATTATCAGCATACAAGTCCACTTAAAAAATATCCACATATAAGGGCTGGGAGACATCAATACATATCATTATATTTGTAGTTAAATCAAAACAACTTAAATCCATAATTGTTTTATTATAACCGAGATAACACAAATTAGTGGATCACAAGATTGCTTGTTATCTAGTTATTAACTCAAAAGTGATTTTCATAAGCCCTTTGTGACTATCTCAACAAAACACAAATGGTGTGGGTGTACATATATATACAACTGACAAAACAAAGCTCGATTTGCTCGCAGCCCCCCTCGTCCTCTAGTATATAATACTGTATGTAGGTGAAAGCCGGGGACAAACGATAAATGCAGATACGTACCGGGGTTAACAGCGAAGTGCTACAGTATCAAAGGTCACCTTGACTCATGTCCTTTTTTTCTGGGTGCTTACATGTTTTCTTGCCTACCCCAGACCACACTAAACCTTCTTTGTGGAGCGAGAAACTGGAGTCCTCGGATAACCTTCCAGCCTCCGCTTTCCATCTAGAAAATCCAGTGAACAGGAATGGCTGCTTGAACTTCCTGAATCTCGCCCATCCTGGTGCAAGAAGGGCAGGCTGTGCTCTCCCTCCTTCCTATTCTGCAGGTTTAACAGTAAGAATCCCTTGAGTTCCAGCTTTCCAGGGTCCTAGTTCACAGCAAAAATACTTGTAGGGCAAGCAGACTTCTGAGGGCAATGCCGACAGTCTGTGTCAATACAAAAATGATTTAGAAATGTAAGTGGGGCTAATGTCTGCAAACATGGAGACAGAGCATCTGGCTTGGTGGATGCTTCCGAGTCATGTCTGTGAGGGGCAGAACCCTGTTCTTTCTCATTCTATCTCCCCATCCCTCAAAAACAATGCTGTTGTTAGAGGCAAAGAAGGTTACCAGGTCCCCTTGTCCTCATGTTATCAGTGGGGGAGGGGAGTCTCTTGTCCTTTTAACTACTGTGTACCTGTGGGCTGCCTTATCTCCAAGAAGGTGTAAAATTGAGGAATTGGGCTTTCTGCCATTTCTGAGTGCCTGAGACTTGATTACCACAGAGGTGTCTCACCCTCAACCTCCTGCATGCTGCGTCAGTGGAATGGGAAGTATTAGGATTATTTGACCCCTTAAGTCTGGGTGCGGTGGCCCCCGGACATCCATGGCCTTGGGATGACTGGAAGACTGCGGAGAGTTCTGAAGAACTGGACCATTCTTCATTCTCTGAGGCGGGGCCACTGTAGAGGACTATAGGGATAGGTAATCTCAGGGAAGCCTGGGAAGGCTTTCCCCACAGATAAGGCATGACCTATGTTCTGTGTGACTTGAGTGGACCAGTCCTAATGACAGCTCAGCCATACTTTAAGAGGACAGCACAGCATTCCACCGAGAAGCACACGCATGCTCGTCAGTCTGGTTCCAAATCTCTGCTGGTTTTACAGCAGTCCTGAGACCTACTGCTCATTAGAATTCTCTACAAGGGACACACAGACAGCTAAAAGTTACAGTGATTCATATATGTATTTTACACGGTTTATGTTGCAGAAAAGTGTTTCTAGATGACATGAGAATGTCCTACTTTAGGTTATCCATTACATATTTTCAGTTATATTGTTAAGTATTTTGTAAATACCCATTAATTTACCAAAGATTAATAGTGCAGAAACTCAATGGCAATAAATACTGTCATAGCTCGTTTAGCATGTCTCAAAGATGCTATCTTCATGATCCTGACCCTTACTCTCTCCAGTGACTAACAACAGTTCAGCAAACCTCATTAGTGCTCGTGAGAAAGGTTTAAATTAGGCTAAATTTGGGTTCAAAAATCCCACAGCTAAGAACTTCATTAGCCTTCACAAAATTCTCGGGTCGTTAGAGGATTCAGCTATTTTGTTTTTATGCATTCTGTGTGAAGTGAATGATAAAACCCAAAATAGGATTGTTAGGATCCTTTTTTTTTTTTTTTTTGAGTTTACACAAATGAAAATTAACACCCCCATCCTTTGTGACTATTATGTGAGCAAACTAAGCTTAAAAAACTAAAAATTAAAAAAAATTTTTTTTTTAAAAATCACAAACAATTGTGAAGACTAACTGTTGTCACTCAAAGGACGTTTCAGCAAAGGTTTTTATGTCATCCTTTTGGTCGCTGTCTTCCGAATCAGTGCAAAGTTGACCCTCCAAGAGATCGTGGCACATGTCACCTGTTTCCTCTTGCTTAGTTAAGGTCTTGAATAAGTGTTTCTTTTGGTGCATCCTGAGGGCAGCGGCTGTTTTGCATATTTTGGGGCACTGGAAGCAAGCAAAGCCTTTCCCGTCATGCTCCCGGACATGCCTCCGCTCGTGGTTCCTTTTGGTGGAGAGATATAAGAAACCCTGGAAGCAGAACTGACAGTGGTAGCGCTTCTCCCCAGTGTGGATCCTCTCGTGGATCTTGAGGGTCTCGTTCAGTGTGAACGCCTTGTTACAGTACTGGCAGACGAACTCCTTCACGCCCAGGTGTATGCGCTCGTGCTTCTGTAGGTTGCCCTGCACCGAGAAGCACCGCCCACAGGTCTTGCACTGGTACGGCTTCTCTCCAGTGTGGCATCTCATGTGCATCTTGAGCGTGGAGGAGCTCTGGAACTGCTTTGCACAGAGCTCGCAGATGTAAGGCTTCAGAGTGAGATGCTGGTGGGGCTTGCCTTCCGCTCCCGCCCCTGACGCCTTGTCGCCGCCATCACAGAGCTCGCACTGCAGCTTGGGCATCTCTTTATTCTCGTCTTCCTCGAAGGCCTTATCCGGAGGCAGTTTCACCTCTGCGCGATCCAGTTCGGCTGGGTATCTGCGCCGACGGATGGGGCTTCTGCTCCTCCGCTCCTTCCTCCACTTGACTTTCCTCATTTTTCTCAACTGTTTGGATTTCTTCTTGGGCTTGTAGTTGTAGTATGGGCGCCACGGCTTATCAGTGGAGTCCTGGTCACTCACTTCATCAAATGCCTCACTCATCTCTACGCATTCAGCCTGGCAAAGCCCGAGGGGGCTGTCTCCATGGGTTTCTGGGTCACTCTCCCGAGGCAACGTCGTCTCCTCCTGAATTTGATACTTAGGTTTTCTCCCTCTTTTGTAAAACAGCTTAGACCCAAGAATATGCCTTTTCACGATGGCTTCGTTCCCAATTTTCACCGTTATTTGGCAAAGGGGTGCAACATTACTATTTGTGGAGGTACCGGGCAGAGCGGGTTTTGCAATATAAGTTTCGATCTTACTGGTTTCTTCGACGACATCTGTGGTCGAAGACCCTCCGTGATCAGCAACGTATTTTGCCTCCTCTATTACTTCTTCCCTATTACAAGGAACAGCTTTCTTTCTCTCCTTAGTGCTTTTGGGTCTGCTTGCAAGCTTACTGGCTTTCTCTGCTTCGGGCTTGCTATCCTTGGTTAGGGACGGGCTGGCCACTGGCTGTGACGGGGCCTTGTGGTTGCTGTTGGTCAGGCTAGCCATGGCGTTGCTGTGCTTGATCACCGAGGAAAACTGGCTGCTGTGCACGATGACGGACGGCACCGAGCCACCGTAGCTGATCACCGAGGCCGAGTGTTCGCTGCCCTTGCCCACGGATGACACACACGCAGGCTCTGCCTGTAGGGTGGCGCTGACAGTGCTCCCAGCAGAAGAAACTGACACCTCAGTCGAATCCAAGTTATCGATGAGATTGGTTTTCACTGCCTGCTTCCTCCATTTGATGCCTTCTGCACTTTTTACTCTGGCAGACGTGGGTGTGCCCTGCCGCGAAGGTGTTTCCATCAGGAGAGCAGGGCTGCTGGTCAATGTGTTTCTGCCATCTTGGAAGTCCAGTGTGGGCATTTCAGAGCTTTGCAGATGCGGACCGATGAACGGATCAGGGGCAGATTCAGCCCTTTGACTGTCTCCTTGAGCGCTTACATAGGAGGAATTCCGGTAGCTCCTATAAGGCGCCCTCTTGCATCTCATGGGCAAGAGCCTGTACAGTTTGTATGGATAGACGGCGGGCTTCAAGCCTCCATTTGCGGTCTTTTTATTGATGGAGAGTCTATGATCTATGGCATGAAAAGACTTCTGGTGGTTTTTTAGTATGTAGTAGGTCATAAAAGTTTCAAGACAGAAAATACACTGGTACCGCCTCTCTCCGGTGTGCCAGATTTCATGTCGCGTCCTGTACTCAGCCAGTGCAAAGACCTTGTTGCAGTAATGGCAGGGGTATGTTCTTCTCCACGAGTGAACATTTGCATGCCTCCGGAGGCTGGACAGAGTCACGTAACTACGTTTGCACACGATGCAGCCGTAGAGCATCTGCCCGTTTACAAATTTCACTACGTGGTCTGTGTCTGACAAGGCACTCCCAGCGCTGGCTAGTTCACCAATCCTATTTTCTGGTACTAATGATTCTGGGCTTGTGAATGAACTTCCATCTTGCCCAATAGTGGGGTAGTTTTCTAAAAATGGTGCGTTTCCTCCTGGGATGGGCACGTGGCTCGACCTCATGCAGATCTGCTCGTGCCGGTCCAGCCTGTTGACAGTGGTAAACTGCTTGTTGCAGTACTTGCATACGAGCGGCTCCTGGGCCGGCTTGTGGAGCTGCATGTGGGCGCTGAGCAGTGTGCTGCTGTCAAAGGACTTGGAACAACAGCTGCAGTTATAGATGAGGGGCGGGGCCTCTGCTGCTGGCAGACCAGGAGGATCAGAGGGTTGGTTTTCATCCTCCCTGGGAAAATGGACAGCTCCTTCATTGCTGGGAGGTTCTGAGTGTGATAGAATTGGAGCTGGCTGTGGGCTTCTTTCTTGATTCACCACTGGGCAGGTGACTAGAGGGAGTGGCATATTCTCTGTGGTTGAGTCAGAATCCTGGGTTTGGGTCTTTGGCTTTCGGCATGGCTTTGCTTTTGTGGCAAGAGCTTCACCATTGTCTTTTCCTGTGTTACCAGATGGACTGCTGTCATTTTCCCTCAGAGGTTGACTCCTATAAGCCTCGGTGATGGAAGAAACGGCATACGAGTGCTCGGCAAGTGTGCGGACAGGCCCCGCCTCATGACAGACGCCGGTTCTCTCCTGGCAAAGGCTGGCTGCTCTCATGGAATCAGACACTTTTTTGAAGCTTGCTCTCAAGTCCAGGGGAGAAAACATGTTATTACTGTTTTCCGTTTCAATGATGGAAAACGCGTTCGTGATCCTTGGCCCATTAGTGACAGCTGGTTCTTCGTGCCTTTTTTCATTTTTTTCTTCTTTAACCACACCCTTTTCGGTAATGCAGACTACGTAAGGACCCGGGGAATTTGAGAAGTTGCGGTCATTAAGGTCTTCTAAGAATGATATTCCCAGCTTTTTCCCTGCAGCTGCAAGATCAGTGACGGTTTCCTGTCTCTTGACCACAACGGTGGAGCTGTAGATATAATTAAGTATTTCTGTAAACACCTCGGCTTTCAGATCATCCAGCTCCAACACGTGACTGGAAATGCAGATCGTATGGCTCCAAAAGATGTTTTTGAAATAAAGGCTTGAGGCGGCCAGGACATTGCTGTGGGCTTTAAACTTGGTGTCTTCCACGATGATGGTGACATCACACAAGATGCCCCGAATGCGCTGCTCATTTAAGATGGAGAGCACCGTGTCACTGTGAAAGTCGTCCTTGAAGTCCCTGGAGAGGGACATGACTGTCATCTGAAACAAGAAACAAATGGTCAGGGGGCCTCCCATAGGTGCCTCGGTCATTTCTAGGCTATGTGCTACTTCTGGGAAAACTGTGGGTTTTTTGTTTGTTTGTTTGTCTGTCTTACACATAAGAACTCAGACGTTTATCTCATCCAGTTGTTTTCCCTAAAACTTGGAAGTCAGCAGAAGGCCAGCCTTCTCCTTGCCCCAGACTGTTTCTCATGCCATTGCAAGTAGCTGTAGCTGGAAATCCTCCCAGGACTCCTTCCCCTGCCTTCTGCAAAGTCTTGGCTACGTGTAAGTGTCCAAATATGGGGAGGACGAGTTTCTGTGTGTCCGAGCAGATAGGGTGCCTCCACCTGAGCCTGCTGCACGGAGACTCGAGAGCTGAGCGGCGCCATGGTCTTCTAGAAGCATCCACGTTTCGCCTGACTCCCCCCTTAACACAAGCTCTTGCTATTTTTCCCCAACTAGCTTGCAGCTTGTTATCTCGGCAAAGCTGGCCTTGAACTCAGAGATCCACCTACCTCTGTCTTCTTTCAAATGTTCTCCCCGGATACTCCTGACCTATGCATTAAAGCCAGGCCATCACACGTGCTAAGTAAGGCACATCCCAAGCCCTGCTGGCCTGGAACTAGGTTATATAGTTTATGCAGGCTGGCATTGAGTTCAGAGATCAGCCTGCCTCTGGGAGTCAACAGAAGGTCAGCCTTCTTCTTGCCCCAGACTGTTTCTCATGCCATTGCAAGTAGCTGTAGTTGGAAATCCTCCCAGGATTCCTTCCCCTGCCTTCTGCAAAGTCTTGGCTACGAGCATGTGTCCTGGTGTAACTAGGTGTGAAGGCATTCCTCAACACACCTAGCTTCATTTGATGTATACGTGTGTGTGTGTGTGTGTGTGTGTGTGTGTGTGTGTGTGTGTGTTGCTGAGGACTGAATATCTAGCCTCTACATGCTGGTCAAAGGCTCTACTATTGAGACACAACCTCAGTCTCTTCTATATGTTTTCAAAGATAACCTTGATAATCTGATCCAAACATAATTCATAGCAGAAACAATTTAATAATTTATTTTTAAAAGCTTCCCATAAGTGACTGGTACCTTTATGTGAGGGTTATCTGCTCGGAAAAGCAGCAAGAATGGAAGGAGCCATCTGACTTGTCCCTCTGAGATGCTTCTCTTCTGAGTGGCAATGTGTGTAACTGATCTGACCGCCAGGGACACCCCACCTCCCTTCCACACATGGCCTGGGGAGATCCGGCCTACTCTTTATTTGATTCCCCCTTTATTATAACCAGACTAGACTAGAGTTTTTAAAATGAACCCTGTGGAATACTAAAGGCAAACAAAGAGATGGCGAAACAGTAGACCAGGAAAGTATGTTTCTAAGTCTATGATAATTGAGTCTCATCACAGCTTCTGAAGTTAGAACAACTGAAAGGCCAGATGCCTCTTGGATGTCCTAAAACTGTTGCGCATGTAAGTCTCTTTAGATTGTCACTGTTGTGAAATGCGCAAGAAACAATGGTTCAAAGGGTTTAGCTGATTGTAGAAGAGAGGATGACAGTTCAGGGCAATTGACAGATGGAGGGAGGAGGAGGAGGGAAGACAGGGGGGAGAGGGGGAAGGAGAGAGAGGAGGAGGAGGAGACTGGGCTAGCTAGCTCCCAGCCTGGCGCTGCCTACGGTCAGGTGCATCTCTCCCTCTCATCCTTCCTGATGCATGCCGAACCGGGCTTTACAAATTCCCTCCACACTTCTCAACCCAGTCAGGCTGACAATCAGGACTGACCACCACTGTGTGGGCGGCGGCAGCTGAATGATCTTGTCAGTCTAACATAGAATGGTTTGTCACAACAGCAGCAAAGGAAGCAGGATGTAGGCAAATGGGGACATTGGGCGGCTCTGAAGGACAGGGGGCCATTCATCTGTATACTCTGACATTACAGGTGCAAGCACCTCACAGCAAACTCTCCAGAGTTCTCCCAGAGAGTAACTGAAACCACAGGAGCCTCTGCACAGAGAATGCCCACAATAGATTTTGGAACAAAAAGTGTAAGTCAGAAAGAAGATAAGGTTTGATTTACGTGTAATCACTAAAATGTTTTCTAAAAAGCGTTTCATGCAACAAGTTTGTAGGTCTCAGCAGTGATACTGAGATAAAGAAACGTGAAGAGGCTGGGGTGGGGACAGGGCTGGCTCGGCCGTGAAGAGCACTGGCTGCTCTTCCAGAGAACCCACGCTTGATTCTCAGCACCCACATGGCAGTGCACAACTGTCCTTAACTCCAGTTCTGGGGAATGTGATGCCTTTGTGGGCACTTGAAACATGTGTGGTACACAGATATACATGTAGGCAAAGCATCCATACACATAAAATAAAAAAATATTTTAAAAGGCTAACAAAACGTTCTAGATATAAAATTTTAAGTGAGCCAATATTAAAACAATCTGTAACTAGAGAACTGTCACTACTCCTGTGCTGCGGTTCTCCTGAGTCTGTTGTGTTTAACTTCCCTCTTATCTCGTGTGTGTGTGTGTGTGTGTGTGTGTGTGTGTGTGTTTGATAGCCTTGTGAAGTAGCTCACAGGGATGGCAGGGGACACTTTTGTGGAGTTGTTTCTTCTCTTCACTCTTGTGTGGGTCCCAGGGATTGAACTCAGGTCGTCAGCCTTGCCCGACAAGTGCCTTGATATCTGCTGAGCCATCGCATCAGCCCCAAGTTTGTATTTTATCCAGAATAACTTTTAAAGCACCTTTTGCTGGGCAGTGGTAGTGCATGCCTTTAACTCCAGTGCTGCGGAGATAGAGGCAGGTGTAACTCTGTGAATTCAAGGCCAGCCTGGTCTACTGAGTGAGTTCCAGGACAGCCAGGGCTACACAGAGAAACCCTGTCTTGAAAATAAGTAAATAAATAAATAAATAAATAAATATCACCTTTTAAATATATAAATACATATATGTATATAGACAGGCATGTATGAATGCATGAATATATATGAACATTTAAATGAATATATGCATATATTACATATTATACTTCTATTTTATAAGTACAGGTATAGAAATAGGGTGAATTATTCAGCACTCAAAACAGGACAGTAGAGAAAGAAAGAAGTGTTATTAATAACTATGTCAGGGAAATAGCATACATTGGGACCCAATCCCCAAAAGATGAAGTCACTCTATATTCACATGCTTTACTATATAAACAGAATATATAGTTCTATAAACGTCAATAGAAAAATTTTGTGTGTGTTAACATAAACTATACCTTACTCGAGTATGTTACAGGGACATTCTAGTTAATCAGCATACTGGGGCTCTCTGCTGGCTTGTGTCCTGCCACACTGCAGGTCTACAGAACAAATACACATATATGTAGTGCAAGCATGGGCACCTAAGTTAGATACTTCCCATGACCAACATGACTTTGCAAGAACAGTTTCCTTGTTATACACTTGTAAATGTATAATCCTAGCATTTAGGAGGCTGAGGCAAGAAGACCGTAAGTTCAAGGCCAGCCTGGGCTACATGGGAGAACCTGTTTAAAAATGGGTAAATCTGCCGGGCGTTGGTGGCGCATGCCTTTAATCCCAGCACTTGGGAGGCAGAGACAGGCGGATTTCTGAGTTCGAGGCCAGCCTGGTCTACAGAGTGAGTTCCAGGACAGCCAGAGCCACACAGAGAAACCCTGACTCAAAAAACAAAAATAAATAAATAAATAAATAAATAAATAAATAAAATAAAAAAAATAAAAATGGGTAAATCTAACAAATAAGTAAACACAAGTAATAAAATTATTTTGCCATACGTTCTTTCAAAATTAACTACCTTGTGTGTGTGTTCATGTGTGTGTGTGCAGATGCATATATTGAGGGGGGGTTCTTGGCCTGTGTGTACATGCCTACATGGAGGTCAGAGGTCAATCTTGAGCGTTGTCCCTAAGGAGCCATCTATCTTGTGTTCTGAGACAAGGTCTCTCATTGGGACTTAGGACTCATGGTTTAGACCATGACGGTTCCAGGGATATATATACCTGAGTCCACCCTCAGCGCTGGGACTGCAAGCACGCCCAACTTTCTTTATGGGTAGTGGGGTCAAACTTGGGTCTTCATGTTTGTGGAGCAAACTTAACTGAGTGACCGACAGTCACAGCTCCAGTATTGTCTACCTTGTAAGAAGATGAAACAAGTTTCTTTTCACGGTAGATTCAAACGGTCAGAGACAGCAGTCCCTACCCCATCACTCCATCGTGGCCTTCCTCTCTCGCCCATGTCCAGTCAGCAATCTCCCCTTCATGGACCGCCCGCCTTTGTCATAAGCTTTGGAAGACCGCTACTTCCTGTGTACATCTTGCTTTCTTTCTCTTCAAGGTCTGCTCCTCCTCCAGTTTAGAGCTCTCCTCGGCAGTCTCGGGTTTCTGGTTGTGCGTTCACGCCCTTGTCAGAGCCTCTGAGGCAGACATACTGTATCTTTCTTCATGAGCCCCCACAGTGCAGGCACAGCGCTGCCCAGCTTCGTCCTCTCTGCAGCTGTAGCACGGGGGGGGGGGGGGAGGAGGAGGGGAGGATTGGGAGGGTGGGGAGTGGGGGGGGTGTGCTGGCTATGTTGGGGATGAGCAGAGAGCGAGCTGAGCGAATGTCCTACTGTACACGCTGTGCACACAGACCCTCCCAGGGGAGAGCCTCAAAAGCCAGACCAAAGAGCCCACTTCTACGCTACGGGGAGCATAATTAAGAGGAAAATAGAAACTAGTTCGTGCCAACTTTACTCCTTTAAGCGTGGCCATTTTAAAAGCGTTTCAATGGCCTCTGGGCTGCCTAAGACATTTTCCAGATTTGTGAGATTGAAACTACTTTGTGATGATATAGAGCATTATGTTGAAAAACGTAGTCTGTGGCAAGGGATGGCAGGAAGGTGCTGGCACCTTGGCGGACACCACGCCAGACATACCCCATGGAAGGAGTAAAAATAATCATTTTATTAACTTATATTCTTAAGACGTGTGTGTGTGTGTGTGTGTGTGTGTGTGTGTATGTGTGTGTGTGTGTGATAAAACAAAGTGGTATATGTAAAACACTTAAAGAGTGTACACTGCACGCGGGAGAGATGGCTCAGTGGTTAAGAGCACTGACTGTTCTTCCAGAGGTCCTGAGTTCAATTCCCAGTAATCACATGGTGGTTGCTATATTGGGATCCGATGCCCTCTTCTGGTGTGTCTGAAGAGAAGTGTGTCCACATACATAAAATAAATAAATAAATAAATCTTAAAACGAAAGTAATGCATGTGTTAAAAGGTACAAAAGATATTAGGAGACTTATATGTAAAACAGGTTCAGAATCACTGTTGCAACCAACTTGTAAGAAATCATGATGCCAAATTCCAGTGTAATATTAAAGAATATCCACAGTTAACCAGAATGGCTATTTTTTTTAAAGTCTTTTTCAGCTCTTTATTTGTGCAAAGATGAATTCGTTTATATACCTCAACTAACGTAACATGCTGTATTACAACTGAAGGCAGGAATACATGTGAAATCCAGTTGTCTTTCTATTAAGCTAAAATTGAAGATATCTTTCAAAATATAAAACCACGTTCCTCACTGTTTTTTTTTTTTTCTTCACACAATCGCCATTTTAAATGAAATGTTACTTTATTGTTTAATTTGGGTGACCATAGTCCTTTTGCATGAATATTTAAATACTCATTTTAATTTTTAAATATGGTAAATAATGACAGACCTCAGATGAACAAAACATCTTTGAATCTTCAATGATAAATAAGTCTAGGGACTAAGACAGCTCACAACTGTAGCAGAATTTTCCCTGTCCAATTAATTTAAGTACTAATACAACAAGAAGCCTGTGATTAGACAGGGAAAAGGGAGGCAGAGCTAGGAGTTTGGGAAACCGAGGAGAGGAGGAAGGAGAGGAGGAAGGAAGATGGAGGACGAGGAAGAAGATCCAGATTCCGCGTGGCTATAAATAGCCGCACACAACCATCTATAACGCTAGGTCCAGAGGATCTGTCACCTTTTTCTGGCCTCTGTGGTCACTAGGCATGCAAGTGGTGCCCAGACAAACATGCAGATAAAACACTCATGCACATAAATAAAAGGATAAATATATCCTAAGACAAAAACTTTAAAGTTACTAAGCTAATCTTCAAGGCAACATTTATAATACTTTGAAATAATTTCTGCCTCCAGAAAATTATTTTACTAAAGAAAAAAAAAATCACATGTATGCCTGAAAGAACCAAATACAAAATGACTGAAAGAAAGCTGCAAAGCGGGTATGCCAGGCAGACTGGGGTGGGGGTGGGGGTGGGGGTGGGGTGGGGTGGGAGTGGGGGTGGGGTGGGAACCAGAGGATGGAGACATGCGCACAGCTACGGATGCGGATGCGGAGCTGAGGCCCACCTAGACTGTTCTCTTTGGATTTGAGTGTGGCTAAGCAGCTGGGGGTGGGGGTGGGGGAGGGGACCACACAGAGCCGTTCCTGACTATTCCCAGTGAAAACCATTCTTCAATCGGCACGGCCACCATCTTACTCTATACAGTTTCCTATTTGCTTGCATCTTGTTTTCTAAGTTTCAAGAACTACTTTGGTCACAACACTCTTCCTGCCCAGATGACTCCATCCGCTCATGTATTTACAACCCAGGCCTCTCTGTGCTGAGGTGGGGACGTGCAGGTAGACAGGCAGGATGCTGCTCTTGGGCCTTTGTTCTCAGACTGAGTTTGAAACAGGGAAACACGTCTTAGTGACGATGCACCCCATTTCCAGCTCAGTGAACACTTCCTTCCCTCTAACCAGTTAAGACAATCCTACCAAAATATACAGAGGTAAAGATGATTAGAACTATAATTCCCACATAAACTATACGATTGACCATATACCTCCTTATAGGGCTTGCTATTTAAATCTGGCATTTGGTGTGTATGTGTGCGTGTGTGTGCACATGCGCATGTCTATGGGTCCCTGTCTGTGCACACAAAGAGACCGCCTTGGGTTTTTTGTTTTTTGTTCTGTTTCTAAGAGCCAGGGTCTCTCATGGGAACATGAAGGCTACCAGTCAGATAGACAGTGAGCTCTCGGCATTTCCGTTTGTCCCCCAAGCACGACAGTTACAGGCTCCGTGGTACCTGAGTGCTGCGGACGCAAACTCAGGTCCTCCAGCTTGCAAAATAAACATTTTATCCTGTTGGCCATCTCCCCGACTCCTGAAGTCTGCTGCGTTTTATCGGTAAATCTCTAGGACATGACAGAGGAGAGGAAGCAGCTCTTTCCAGGGGACGGTTGTTCTCCAGAGCCAGTCTGGATCCCAGCCTCCTAAATCCTCTCATCAGAGGCCGAGCAAGCCTCCCAGCAACACTCGGCAGCTTAGTTCCTGACATAAATAAAATAATAGGGTTGAACCGACAAACAATTTTCTCCTCTCTCTACTGCAAGTCGCGTTCTATAAAAAGAAACTTAGAAATCAACCCTACCTAAAAAAAGAATGCTCCATATGAGGATACTGACCTGGAATCCTGCGAAAGACAAACCCACATTCTACATCCAGCTAGCGCAGGCCTACGGGAGAAGGGGCCACTGTGTGGGGCTGCGAGGCCCTCTGGAAATTTCCTCACAAAGGACAGTGTGCTGCAGGGAGCTGCCCCGCCATCCCACACATCCTTGCAGTGCATTTGCTCATAGTCATGGTGAGGTCTACGTCAGACCACACGTGATGGGGTGTTAGAAACACAAGCACCAGATCGCAAAAACAGATT
Source organism: Apodemus agrarius (assembly GCA_964023405.1). Lineage (NCBI taxonomy): Eukaryota > Metazoa > Chordata > Mammalia > Rodentia > Muridae > Apodemus > Apodemus agrarius. Next base: position 99,588,040 of record OZ030012.1, read on the forward strand.
ACAAAACAGAAGCCCTTTATAGCGCAGCGCTGTGTCTAGGAAGAGGGGCATCCCTTTGATTTTGTCTTCAAAATGGGGCCTAGCAGGGGCCTGGACGAACTCTGCAGGCCAGGCTGGCACACATCGAGAGCCACCAGATTCAAGACAACACACTGTGTGACAAGGGAAGTTCGCTTTCTTACCTGAAACTCAAGAGTGAGATCGTGAGCTACTGAACGCACTCCACACGGGGGTGGCTAGCTGGGGTAACCTCAGCCATTATGGTGTGTAGGTAAACGCCAGGCCTCCAGACTTGTAGTTGTGTGCACAGACTGTAAGAACAGGTACTGCCAGACTCAAATGACGCAAGGGGCTCAGCTAAACATTTTGCGTTGCTTGTTGGCAAAGATGAAAGGAGATCAGGTCCAAGGGTTCTTCCCCCGCCCCCCCCGCCCCCCCCCCCCCCCCCCGGTTAAAACGGAGCAGTGTTTAGGATGGCCTGCCTACCATGGGTTCATCTCAGGATCAAGCTTGCCCAGACACCTGCTGGCTTGAGAAACCCGGCAAACAGGCTCAGAGCCCGTCTCCTAAGCCCTCAGAGTGCTGTGTCCTCATTTCAGCAAATTCCACCAGCGCGCAAGAGTCCCAAATGTTGAAAACACTTTCAATCTGAATATTGTACCTTAGAGCAGATTCCTGTTCTCTGAAACATCTCTGCAGAGATGAGCTGTCTCTAAAGATCGTTCGTTGGTTTTTAAAGGGCAAATTCCTGTGATCCTAAAGGGCGGGCGGGCTGAGCAGAGGGTGGACCTTCCTTGCTCACGTGAAAGCCACCCCTGGGACGGTTACAGGGAAGAGCTGTTGCACATTCTGGCTTCTGAACAAGAACGCACATTTAACTAGTGGCAAGGACAGGTTATCCTAAAATGGACAGGGTACCAACTGCTGCTTAGCTCTTAATCTACTGCCGTTGGTCCCTGACTTTCCCCGTGGACTGAACATAAGACATGAAATCAGTTTATGCTGATTCTTCCTGAAAGTTGGCAGAAGCGATGAAATCACACACACACACACACACACACACACACACACACCACATATACACACACACCATCAAGGGGATCACTGAATGCACAGTAGGGGTTCTGTGACTGTGTCACACGTAATGTTCCCTAACTCAGGCCCTGCCCTGCCCAGGGATGGTCTCTCCTCATGCCTCAGGCCTGGCTCCGAATCCCGAGGTGCGTCGTCTATATGGCCCTATCTCATCTCCCCTCTGCTCTGCCCTGGACGTGACGTGTCTGCCATGGGCCCCTCTCGGTATGACCCTGGTCTCAGCTGGCAGGGCCTCACTGAAGGGGGTGGGCTGCCGTGGCAAGCCCCTGCTTTGCTTCCTGATCCCAGGCGATATGAAAGTCCGCAGTCTCGTGCTCCGGCCACCCTGCGCACGCTAACTCTCCACGCCGGCCTCGTACACCCTTTCTCCCTTACGTTGCTTCATTTTTGTCTAAAGCAACACAATTTGTACCAGAAAATAAATGTGTTTGTAAGTCAGCACTACCCTCCCTGCTGCCTTCACACTGCTTTCTCAACCTACAATTACCACACATATCCTGGTCCCTAGTTACCTGCAGGCTCCTGAGGGTTCTACCCTCACCACATACGAATATGGTTTCCCTGTACATCTTCCATAAAGCCTGACTGACAGATTAGGCGCAATTAGACATTAACAGTAACTAAAATTTAACAATGAAACACACTATAATAAAAGTTACTAAGTTCTCATGAGTTGCTTCTAGACCTTTCCATTACATATGATCAGAGTATCCCTGGCCTTAGAGAACTGAAAGTGAAACTGTGGATGAAGGGGGCGGGGCACTGCTTCCTCTTCACTGTCCTCCCAGGGAGTGGAGTGAGCTGTGGGAGGGACAAAACCTTCCTACTCTTGCTGCTCACGACACATGGGCGCCACTCAGGTTTTGTAGAGTGAGAAAAGAGAAAGGCGTGTGAAGCGAAGATGGAGCGGCCTGATGGGAAATCCAACCTGTGGTGCATGGTGTGGAGGCGCGTGCCTGTAATCTCTAGCTAGAGATGCTAAGAGAGGGACATCGGGGGTTTGAGCAGCCTGAGATGACAAGTAACACGGCGACAGAGGTCTGAGGCCAACCTGGGCTACACAGGAGACCTTGTCTTAGAATCAAGCAAAAAATGAAAATGCGAACGGTCTATCTCCTGCACTCTCATCTCCACCCACCCCCACGGCTTTCCGGTTCCACCGCGCATGGCGCAATCCAACACCGCACTCTGCTTCCACTGACCACCCATCTGCTTGACAGAACCAAGCCCCACGGTGCAGCAAGCTTTTACTGATGTGTCTTATGCACCTGGAATAGGGTCTGACGTGCGAATGCCCTTGGAAAATATTTATGAAAAAGACTAGTTTTTTTTTTTTTTACCAGAAATAGGTATATGTTTATAAATCAATACTTCATAAAGACAGTTGTGAATTACAATTTTCATCTTATAAATTCTCCAAATCCACTTTCTTTTCTAAGATTTACTTACTTTTATTTATACATTTGTATGTATATGAGTTTATGTGCATGACATATATGCAGTATCAGTGGAGTCCAGAAGAGGGCGTTGGATCTCCTGAACTGGAATCACAAGGGTTTGAGTCCCATCTGATGTGTGTGCTGGACACCAAACCTGCCTTCTCTGCAGAGCAGTAAGTGCTCTTAACCACTGAGCCACTCTCCAGTCCCCAAATCCACTCTGAATAACAAACATTATTTTTCTCACTACATTTTAGGTTGTGAAGCATTCTGCATATTAACTCATTTGATGCCTGCCACGATCCTGGGATTCTACCAGATAAAATGAAAAGATTACTATACACTGATAGGATTAAACGAATGCACTGAGGCAAGGCTTGAGATATAGACATTGTATCATTGTCCTGCTTGTAGGAGAGATGGAGAAATTGAGCCCAGAGCAGGTACTCAGAGAACAAGGGATGTGGTTTCTGATGGGGGATAGTCCTCAGCCTGCTAGAGGGTACTTATTCTATACACAAAAGGGCACTGTGTCCAAACGGCAAATGGATCACACAAGATCACTGCTGACGAAGCCTGCAGAGATGGACCCCTAGGCTTTAAGCAGAAGGCCATCATAACAGCCCGTGAGTTCTGGGTCAGAATATCACTGAAAGCTGCTGAGGAATATACTATAGGGGCCCCCAAGTGGGGCAGTGGAGGATGAGGGCCAGAGTTACCCTCACAACAGTCTTCAGTACAATCTGGGCATTGCCAGACATCGGGTCTTGATGCTGAGGAGCCTCCCCCCCAGCAGTCCAGGTGTTTGCAGCAGCTGTACCATAGGCATTTTCCAGGGGTAGCCTGATATATAATGAGTCAATGTTCACCCCACAGCCCATAAAACATCTACATGGCCCAGATTTGCTGGCCTGAAGGAAGGTGAGCTTTGGTCCTTCCCCTAACAAGAACAAGAGTACAGACTGACCCTTTCACTACAGGCCAGTGAAGTGGAGAGCTGTGAGGTGGAGAGAGATCCTACAGGAGGAGACCTGCTGGGGGTGCTCGTCAGAGAACACCTCGTGGCCTAGACGTGACCACTCATAGGATACGGCTCTACAGAAGGAGGGTTTAGGATGCGGCAGGCTGGCTCTGAGGGACTCTGACCTTGGTGCAAGGTCATCCTGGTTTTTCCATGACTTCAGACTCTTGGTACTGTAGCTTCTTCAGTGGCAGAACATGGGGCTGCTCATGTTTCTTCTCGGCCGATGCAAACGGGCGTTAGCAGTTTAACAAGAGCCTTTTAAGGTAACTACTTGCCAGCTGGTAGGAAGGAGGCCAAATGAGACAACCGCTCACATGACCAGCGCGTCTCTGTGACGTGCATTCCCCTCTTCCATGAGAGGCTCGTGCAAACCTGGCTACGGATTGAAGAAGAAACACTCACAAGACTGACATATTTTGGGCTTCTATACTTATTTCAGATAAGGGCAGTCTCTTCCCTTCCCCCACACGCCGTCTCATTACCTTAACTACCTACTTTACACTCCCCACAGACCATCTCTGCTCCTCTGTCTTCGTGCAGGAGGGATGTTTAAGAGTGCAGTCCTGGGACATCCCAGCTAGTTCTTGCTTAAATCTAGGGACCTAAGACCTTAGCCATTTGCTTGCAATTTAGTTTACAATATATATAGTATGCATATTGTATACAGTATATCTATAGTATATGTACTATATTCTGTATATATAGTATACAATGTTACTCTATTAACACTTAAATATTATATTAATATAGTTTATATATTAGTCTAAGTATTAATAGATTTATTAGCTTGCAGTTTTCCCAGTTAAAAAAATTCGTTTCCGTTTGAGGTTTAGCACAGTTCTGTACTTTGCTGTAGATTATGCTTCAAACTGCCATCAAATTCTCTGATGAAAATCATCAGCAAGTGCTGGGGTTAAGCAGTAATTCCAAGTCTCCCTGCTGGGCTGGACCAGCCTTTCTCTTAAGTGATTATCTTTCTCCTCTGAAGGCAAAGCTGGCCCCTGCCTTCCATAATACCTGGGCTCTGCTCTAGCTCTGCTAACTTACTTGTGTATGACAATGCCACTAATATAGTTCTGTAATTCCTTGGGCAAAGCCCTTCACTGGACACTTTGTCAGGGCTGTGACTTGGTTTGGTTTGCAGATGATGACCAAAGCCCACTTCCGGTTCACAGGGCAACACCTACAAGATGATGTAATGTACCTAAAGAAACACTCCAGAGCCGGGCGGTGATGGCGCACGCCTGTAATCCCAGCACTCTGGGAGGCAGAGGCAGGCAGATTTCTGAGTTCGAGGCCAGCCTGGTCTACAGAGTGAGTTCCAGGACAGCCAGGGCTATACAGAGAAACCCTGTCTCGAAAAAATCAAATCCCCGCCCCCCCCAAAAAAAAAATTTAAAAAGAAACACTCCAGAATCCTTACCAGATGGCAAATCCACGCCCACCAAAATGTCTCTCAAAACAAGAAGGGTAAATTTGCAAAAAAAAAAAAAAAAAAAAAAAAAAAAAAAAAAAAAATTGCTTTAACAAGACAGAACAGTTTTACTGAGACACTCAAAGGCACGGGAGGAGGCCACACTGGAACTCATTCTTTAGTTGCCACAGATTCCAGAGCTGGTTCTGAGGCTGCCCCATTCTGTGTGAAACCTTCATCCAGAGAAGCCTTCACCCCTAGGGACCCCCTCAGCCCCAGTCCCACTTCACCCCAAGGGATCCTCAAGTATGGCTCCTGTCCCACCGTGGCCTTTTGAGGTCTTTCCTTTCCTGACTGGAATCTAATTCTTTCAGCCATTCCTTTGTAAAGAGAATGTTATAGAGAAACCGAGGGAAACAGGTCTCCAGAATTCTGGTTCACAGGCCTTCCGGCACCGCCGAGCAGGACTGTACTCTCTGACCTTGGAGACTGCCTGACGTCACTAGGCCTGCTTCAGCCTGTGAACGGGAGCTCAGGCTGCTTCCGGAGTGCTGGAGACAGGAGCTAAGCATGCAGCAGGAAGCCAGGAAACACAAGCACCGCTGTCTGCTGTATTTCGATTATGTACTTTAGAGGAAGGCACAGAGGCGTCTTTTCTTTCCTTGCTTTCTGCCATCTCCAATTTTCAAACGTCCAGGACTAAAATTTAGTCAAAACTCAGCATTTCCTGTTTATTCTTACCCTGTTTGGATGTGTTCGTCTGGTCTGTTCCGGCTCCACCTGCTGACATGTTCAAAGCACTAACCGTATCTTAAAAGACAGGGACAGACTGCTTAGCTGCGCCACACTGCTTCCTGCATGGTGCTGACAGGCACGGAGGGAAACGTTCCTGCATGCAACCCAAACCGTCTCTGCAAGCCAGACTGTGCAGCTGTGATTCCCTAAGACACACTTGTCCATCTTTCAAAATAGGGATGATAAAGCCTCAGTCTCCTTTTGAAAGAGGGTGGATGGGTGAAGGCACTCAGACAGCGTGCGACTCTGGACCCCAGCGCAGGAATCAAGGCAGGAAGAACCGTGAGGTAAGTGAGTTCTTGACTGTAGGACCAGCCTCAGAAGGAGAGAACAAGGACTCACTAGTCCCGGAGCTGGTGACCTGCGGCTTGGGCTGCTCTGTTTAGCGGACTGAGTGCAAAACTGTAACCAGCACTGTGCTCTGTGCTCACGGTACCGACAAGTGTGGGACTCATTTCCTTTCACCTCCATCTCTCAAACCCAGTCCCAGCAGCCTGTGATCCCAGCATCCTTGCGCTCTGCCCAGCTATGGAATCCAGACAGCCTGTCATAGTTTCAGCTCCCATATCCGCTTCCCAGGCAGAATGCCTCCTTCCCTACTCCTACTCCTTCCGAAGGCCAGCTTGGTGGATTCAAACCCAGAACAAAGGCAAGAGCACCCGCTGTATCCACTTACAAACACTCTCATCCACACCAAACTCACTTTCCTTCACACAATGTCCACGCAGCTACGGAGTGATATTTCCACTCCGAAAAGAGACGCTGAGGCTCAGGAGAGTTAGGCTGGAGTCCTAGTACCACATAACTATATAGCAAGGATGGGATTCTAATCTTGCTTGTGTGGCTCTGGGTTTCAAAAATATTTGTGTGTGTGTGTGTGATCTCAGTGTTAGTAAACATTAGCCCGCCATCTCCTCTGGCTAGCATGTTTGATTTCTGGACGTTTCTGTTTCTGCTGGCCAGCCTGTGTGTCATCCCATGCCTCGTGGCAGGTGGTCATGTCCTTATTCTGCTTTGCTTCTTTGTCACCTGATCATAGCGTTTTGTTTGACATGTTCTGTAAGATGACAGCAGTGCCTAAGACGGTTATGGTAATTATGCTAAAAATAGATCTTGGCAGGAAAATGTTCTGTCAATGGTATGACATATTACTAGTTACACATTTTAAATACATTCCCTAAAATTACGTACTTTTTAATTTTACTAACAAGTGTCTGAGGCAATACTGACTCAAAGAAACAGAACTATTTCCTCCTCTGGGCCGTTTGGACGACTTCATCTCTTCACTCTGCTTCTCCTGGAGGTGCTGTCTCATGGAACAGATAATTAGGCTTAGATCTTTCAAAGCTACTTTATTTAGGTTCTTGACTGCTTTGACCTCCTTTCTAGCCCACCGACCAAAGGTACAAGAGAAAGATGGCTACTACGACAAGGGTGTTGTGGACCTGTTTAGATTGCAGTCTTTGTTGCCAGGATACCAGCAGTCTAGCTCAATAGTAAACACCAAGCAAATCAGTAGCAGTGGTATAATCTAGCAAAAACTGCAAGGCTCCACCAGCCCAGGCCTGTAGAAGAGACCAGAATCAGCTGGAATACCATGAGAAATTCTTTGGTTCTCTCTATGGAAGTGAAGACCAGCAAAGTGTTGCGTGGCCAACAAAGACCAGCGAAGTGTTGCAGTGTCACAGCGCAAGAGTGGCCTTTTGCTGTCTGTGGGATTCTACGTACACTCCTTCCAAACAGCACACTCCCTCTCAAGTGTCTACTCCAGCAAAACACATGCCCTCTCACGTGTCTTTTTCAGCAAAACATCAACGTGCCCTCCTCACAAGACAACTTCCACAAAGACATCGTATGGCACAACTGAATTTCCAAAGAAACCAGAAGCTTCCACTTCATAAATGGGCTAGAAGAAACTCCTACATCTGGTGTCCCGGCCTGAGGAAGAGGGAGCCTGGAGGTTAGTTTGGGGAAAGTCAGGGAAAGGGGGAGGAGCCGAGTACTGGGGACCCAGGAGGGGACACAGCAGTCAACTCCAGGCAGAGGAGCCAGGAAATGGAGTGACACTTCCAGAGGATAAACAGGTAGGGCTTCCCAGGGCCTGACAGGAGACGCAGAGGGAGAGAACAACAGTTTCAACGTCCTGAGGACCTGGACTTTCCTCCAGTCCCAGTGTTCTTAGCCCTAACTACAGAGTGGAAAGAAGAGAAAGGCTTCAAAGTCATCTGGGCGGGAGAATCTCCTACGGAGACATTAGAGGAGAGAGGAAAGGAGGCCAAGCAGCCATGAACAGGAGAAAGAAGCCTGGGTCCCTCGAAGCAGCCTTGGAAGGCGGGTGGCTCCTGGCCACCGGAGGGAGGCCGCAGTGCACTGACGTGGGGTGGGGACTGCAAATGTGATCATGGATTGCTGTCCAACTGCATGAAAGCAACAGGCCCAAAGGAGCCAGAGAGGAACAGGCGAGCTACCAGAAGCACCAGCAGGGAGGGACCCTTATTAAAGCTTTGTTTCTAGCCGTCACCCTGAACTGGAAGAGCCTGGAGTAAATCTGTGTTTAACAAGTGCCAAGGGGTTTTTAGATCAAAGGTGGTTGGGGCATTAAACTAGTTTCCTAAGGGTGCTGTAACAGACCAACACACTTGACACCGTTTTATTCCCTACAACGCAGGCCAGCAGGCCAACAGGGCGCTTGCCGGTCTAGGCGCCCTCTGATGGCCGGCCATGTGCAGAGTCCTTCCTTGCTGCTTTTAGCTCCGGCTTATGACTACAGGACCTCTCTTTTCTCATCCTTATGTGTCTGTCTCTCTTCTGTGTGGCTGCTTGACCATCTAGGACCATCTCATTTCTAGTTCCATAATTAGGATAATCTGTGAGATCATTTTCCCAAATGAGATCCCACCTGCAGGTTCTGGGTCGTAGGCACATCTTTTGGGAGGCCGCATCACTCAGTCAGGTCAAGCTGTCACGGCCATAACTTACGGATGAATGGGAGAAGGCCATGGATCCAGAAGCTGCAAGCTGAGTTCCCGGCAGCTGATGGAGGATCCATTGCAGAGACCATTCATATACACAGTGGCCCTCCCAAGCACTCCCTGGTCCTGGGAGACTCCAAGGGGCTAAGACTCAGGGCAAAGGCCGCCTGAGAGTACTACAGGTTGGGGGGGGGGGAACACCCACAAGCTAATAGAGTTAACATGGCTATGCCGCCTTCTAAACAGAGGGAAGCGCTCTGAAAGGCTGAAGACTGAGTTCATTTTCTAAATTGGATTCATCTGATCAGATTTCCTCCCTAAAACACAGCGGCATGTTCTTCCCCCACCCTTGAACCACTTGAAGTCTGGACACGCCACCACGAAAGAATGGAATTTCCGGCTTAGCTGTTTCTTTAGGATCAGGCAGCCATACTGCTAGTCACAACACTGGAGTTAGCTCTGAGCCCCTTCTCCCCACCCACTGCCTTCCCAGACACCTTCCCAGGGAGTAACTCTCCCCTTATTCGTATAGTGATACACTCCCCTCTGTTAAAGTCCTTCATTCTAATCGTTCCTGTTACTTCCCAGACACGCAGAAAGGCTTTCTGTCTCTTCAGACAGAAATTTCTCTTCGTGGAAACCATTTCAGCAGTCTTCAGGATTTGAGTCTCACTGAGAATCGTCAACTCCACCATTCTAAATGGAATCCAACACACACCCTCGAAGACCATCCTTGAAAACGTGTTCTAGTCAGCAAGCTGCAGACTCACAGGACGACACTGAGGACCAAGAAGGACTTCCCTGCAGCACTCTCTGATGGCTTCTCATCCAGCAACACAACTTGGAGCAAATCCCAACAACCGCATCCTGGCTCCCTACGAGTGACCCCCTGACCCCAAACCCGATCGCCTTACTTAGGTCATGGCAGAAACATGCCTTGATGCTCAAGAGTTTCCAAACAAGACTGACAGCCATAATAAGAGAGGGCAAGGGAAACAGAAGGGAGCCCACAGGACTGCCGCACGCGTGCGCTCCATCCCCATTCACGTCTAATGAGAGGGTGAGTGGGATATGCAGACGCTAAGGTGCCTGCCTCTGCTGAGAGGGAGAGGACGAGAGCCAGTGATACGGAGAGCGAGCATCTGCTGAGCAATCTCTGCTTGTGAGGCCCTGTGCTGTGCCGCACACACACCATGACTCACCGCCATAGCAAGGAGTTGCTGAAAGATGCTAGGAAAGGGAAAGCTTTCATACTCCAAGGCGATGGTCAGTAAAGCGTTACGAGAAGGGGAGAGGACAATTCTGACAACTCCAGGACAGCCCAGGAAACCGCCACTTGACAGCTGAGTGAACATTAAGTCAACACCTTAAATCACATCCGTTGGGAGGGGCCCGCTGTCCTTCTCTGTTGGTACCTATCACCTGATGCTTGGCTCCGTCCTGCTGTCCTGGGAGTAACGGCCCAGATAAGGAGGGACTTCCTCTGATGGGTTCCTCCTGTTTCACCCAGTACTGGGCAGCCTCATTGCACAACCATATGTTGCTTTCTGTTACAGACCTTACCGAAGGAATTTTGCTCACATGAAATGGGCATAGTTACATACGAAATGGGTGGTTTTTATGCAGTGACATAGAGAAGGAACGGTCAGTGGTTACTGCCTTTCCTTGGGTTGGACCCAGGACAATTTCAAGCCAGTGTTCTATAGGAAAAGACTCTACAGGCTGCCATTGTGGTGAACCTGATGGGCGGACTCAGACAGTATACAGTATAATCCACGACTGAGGGCAGCCTGTGGCCCCTCGAAGGATCCACAGTAATTTTCGAAAGTCTCGGGGCTGGAGAAATGGCCCAGTGGTTAAGAGTGGGCACTGCTCTTGCAGGGGACCCGTTAGGTTCCCAGCGCCGTATCTGGTGGTTCACAAGCACGTATAACTGCAGCTCCAGAGGATTAGACTCCTCTAATACAAGGGCGGACCTACACGCACATGCACCTACCCATTCACAGCCATATACTTGAGAAGCAAAATAAAACTTAAGAATAAATAAAAGGCTTGCAGCATTAAAACTACGTCTTATCCTCTCCTTATTAGCCCAGGTTTAATGTTCATATTACCTCCCTGAACTTGTGGGCACTTGAGTTTTAGACCTTAATCTATCAAATGTAAGTTACTTCACTTTTTGTAGCTGGTCTTACAGCTTTTTCTTCTTTTCCCACCTTCTTCTTCTCCTCCACCCCCACTCCCCCACTCCCCTACCCCGTCTCATCCGATAGGAGAGAAACAAGGACAGAAAGGCAAAAGACCCCTGAAGCTGTCTTCCCTTTTGTTTGTTCCTTGAGAATGGCTAACAACTAAATGACCAACGTACTTTGCCTCTTGGGGCCCTGGCATTTATATCCCCTCTGAAAAGTCCCCATAATTCCAAACAGCGCACAGTCACAGAAACTATCTGCAGCTGGCAAAGCCACGCCTCTGCTAGAGCACGTGGCAAATCATGGTCAGCTGCCACATCCCCACACCTGGGATGAAAACAAAAGCACTTTCTTATAATATTTATGTTTTCTTAAAGAAATCAGAATTCCAAAATGTCATTACAGGCGTGTACCATCACTGCCTGGCGTCATTACAGATTTTACTGTGTTTCTAAAATTTCATCGGCCCAGTGACTCACTGTCCTAACCGCACCCAAGGTTTCCGTGAGGCCGTTGTTGCACGCACTGCACCTGGGTGACACTCCGGCTCTCCAGTTCCCTCCAGTCTGTTTGTTGCTATGGGAAACTTGTACCGCACAAATCCTGGGAGGTAGAGTGCAAACTCTCCCTTCGGTCTGTGCATTTTCGGGATGGGGTCTCCTCCCGCTCCAAGGGCTGATCAAACCATCAGATCCTCCAGCCTTCCACATCCACCTTGAGCAGGTGCTGTACTGGGGGACGGTAGTGGCTGAGTAACACGCAGGACTTTATTTAGCTCTAACTGTGTTAGAGGACTCTGAGGTGACATCATCCCACTGCATCACTGTGCCCTCCCTCCCTAATATGACAAGGACAAAATGACAGCGAGAGCAGAACCTGGCAGCCAGAGCGTCAAGACAATGGGACAGCACAAGAAAACGCATTTACGGAGACACAAATCAAAACTGCTCCTCAACAGAAGAGGCCAACCCTAGGAGGCCAGTCTCTTCTCTAGAGGAGCCATGGGGCCACAGAGCTGACCGCATTGGTCTGGAGCACACTCTGAGTGGTCGCTATGCATCAGGAATTCCTGGGAGACAACTCCGGTGCTTTTGCCCGACTCTGCTCTTACCTTCAACGGACAACCTCACACTTGTGATGGTTTCCCACAGAGTCACAGACACAAGCTTGTCAAGGTGCAGAACCGTCGGTTTGGGACGAGTCCTAGATGATCATCCTTTCCCTACACACACATTTCCATCTCCCGCATTTCCCACAATCCCTCCATGTTTCCAGTCTGAAGCCTCCGTTAGGAGCATGATCCCTGAGAGAGGCGGGTATGGTGGTACAGGCCTCTGAGGCCTCTGGTGGTTGAGAAAGCCACTTCCTCCTAGAGCTTGGGACCCTGGGTAATCTGCAGCGTTGTTGAACAAGCGCACCAGAGCGTCTGAGGAGACACGCACATGGCTTTTTTGACTATGGAAAGGCTACGGAAACTCTGGCCAGCGTACGACGGATGCATAAGAGTCTAGACTGAGGAAAAACAAGAAGGTAAAATGGCTGGGAGTGGAATAGAATATGAAGAACTACATTTTGGGGTGGTTTTTGCCAACCCCACCCTGGAATTATTTTCATTAAAGCAGAATGCACCAGGGATGATATTGAAAACCTGTCACTCCAGTTCTGGGGAGAAGAGCACAAATCGAAGGCTAGCCTGGGCTACACTGAGAGGTAATCTCTCTACAACAACAAAACTCAGAATGAGTGTTTCTGGCACTATTTGGGTATTTAAATAGTTCTCCTGTTCACAGGTTCAAGAAAGAATTTATCCATATGGTGAAAAGTAAAACTCCCCACACAAACCCCAAGCCGTCACAGACAAAAGCCCTCAAAAGCCCTCAATACGTATGCTGTTTAGAACAACTGTGCTTTAAGTATACGGATCTAAAAATAACCTAAATACAGGTTATGTTACTTGAATGTTCCAGTCTCTGCCTGTGCTTTCGTTTTAGAAAACACTCTCACGGGCTGCACAGTGGGCGGAGTCTCACCGTGTACACTCAGTGCAGAAAATGGCCACCGGGTTGGGCCTGTACACTGCAGGCAGGGCGGTCCTTCCAGGCAGAGAACCATCTTTTCCCACCAATACTGGATTTGTTTGCTGAATACCCTGGTAAGTAATCACCAGAGCTTTCACTATCTCTCGAGCAAGGGAGCCTCGTGGGGAAAAACACATTATTTTTAACGCAAGACAGTTGGTTGTTAGCATTAGAAGGAAGACTCTTGTTTATAAAAGAAGAAAACCATGTCGGCAGGTATTTCTTGAAGAGAAGTGCAAAGCATTTTGCCAGAAATTAATAAACAGAAAAAAAAAAGTCTTAAAACAAACAAACAAAAAGTCTTTTAATTGGTTTCCTGGTAAAATGTAAAAACAATCAAACAAACAAAACAAAACAAAACAAAAAAGACAAATGCTGAGAAATTAAATAGACACCAAAGCAGGGTAAGAGTTCCCTCGGTAGAATATTTCTATAGGCACGGATGTGCCCTTCCGAGTGGTGGACAGTACACCGGTGTAAAAGGTCAACTCATGGTCAAGGGAGCTAAAGCCACTGCATACGCACTGGACCTTGGTAGGAAAAACACCGAGGTCAGGGTTGTTTCCTTCACGTTAGCACAGGCCCCAAGGACAGCAGGGCGCCAAGGCCCAGCCCTGGAGCGACTCCTCAGTCACCCAGGTTAGCAGCGCAATCCTTCTCCCGTCATTTCCCATGAAAGCAAAGGTGAAACCCAATTCTGTCAGAGGAAGGGGACACTTACGGGAGTTGTGATTCAAAAAGCACGCAGAGGGTGTGACAGTGACGCTTCCATCACACAGATGTGTGACTCAGCGCGGAGGCAGTGGAGAAAATGGCTATTTGAGTCATGTCAGGGACCACAAGACAAGACGACGACGGATGTTTAAGCAGGAATCACGGTGTGTTTGTAAAAAAGAAATCCTCATTTACATCCAGGAACCAATCACAATCCTGCTAGAGCTGAGGAAAGGGTGCTGGGGTCTCACAAACACACAAAACAGGCTGGGAAGGCTGTTGTGGTTACACTGCGGGAGCAATGGAGGATGGGGTGGTACCGTCTGATCGCCTAGCATGTGTGTGGAGCCCTTAGAAATGGAAATGGAGGCACAGCCTCCTGTGAGCTGCCAGACAGATGCTGGGAACAAGTCCTCTGTAAGAACAGCAAGTGCTTTTAACTACTACAGCCATCTCTTAAGACGGCCCTGGGAAAGCCTTGATCTGTACTCTAAACTCCTGGTCACTTCAACACGCACAGGATAGAACAGCGTGATGGTTGGAATAGATACATGAAAATGGAGTTGGGAGAGAAGGCCTCCGTGCAGCGTCAGCTCAGCAGAAATGTGCGCATGTGCACAAGGTCAAGGGGGGAAGGGATCGCCATTCGTCAGTTGCCGGCCGTGCTGTAGCTGCTGATCAAATTATCACTCAAAGTTTGAAAACAGACCAATAGAAGCGTAGGATGGAAAAACTCAGCTCACCAGGACTTTGCTCATGTCACAAGCCTAGAAAATGGCCCAGCTGGTTCGAGAGACTGGGTTTACCTGACTCCAGCATCCTCATTCCAGTGTATGAAGCTCGGATGCTCAGAAAAATAGACCCAGTAATTAATAGATATAAGCTCAAAGGCAGAAATTAAGTTACTTTTAGAAACTTTTTGCAACAACAGATTCATTCGTCCTTTTAAGAGATTCTCTGATCTGTCTGCTGCTAACACTGATACAGTGCTAACACCACTACCAAAACCACATTTTGCAGCTTGAATTTTAGTAATGACAAGAGTGTTTGGGAGCACGCTAAGGTCAGCGATTTGTGCAAGCTTTATTCTCAATTTGTGCAAGCTAGAAACTTATGCAAATGAAGCCACTTAATATTCACTGTGGTATCGCATTACTTTACAGAGGAAGATGCCCACAAACACAGAATGCACTGCTTGTCAGTCTCTTGTTCTTAGGTTCATCCCTCCTGTGCAGGACCCAAGGAAAGGTCTGCTCCAGAGGCTTCCTCTGAGGCTTTCTGCTCTCCTCACAGGGTTCTTTCTGGCTCCTCAGGTCATTTCTTAAAAGGGCTCAATACTCAACCACATTCCAATGGGAAGCCTCTTCATCTTTCCCTGTCTACCAACAGCGCCCCATCTGGCCTTCCCCTTCCTACGGGGGGCTCAGATGAAATGTGGCAGCTTCAGTGCCCCTAGGATACAACTCCTTCACCTCCTTCTCAGGGTCCCCATGGCACCACGGCTCTGGGAACGCCATGCCAGCATCAGGTACTCCTTCTCCAGCGGGACAGCTGACTGCCAGGTCTTCCCATTGGCCCACTTGCTACCCCAGGCGGATGCCATCTACTCCGGGCCTTTCCTCGGAGGCCTGCGGCAGCCTTCTTCCTTAGTTCCTCTCGAGCCTCGCAGCCTCCTCTAAGCTACGCACAAGGACAGGCTCCTCAGGTACAGCCATGACATTTCCTTGTTCAAAGAGCCTTAATGACACCATTGATTAACACTTTCCAATTTCCTAGTTGGCATTCGGGACCATTATTGTTCAGCAGCAGATAGTCTCCAGTTCTATTTTGCCCTGGACGCCTGTGTAGACCGGTTCTAACTCAGCTGGACTTGATGCTTTTCATGGGTTACACTGGGCTCCCTCCGTCTTTCTCTCTGCCTATTGCAGAAGCCTCCAATTACCAGGTTACTGTTAACATTTACATCCTGGAGACACACATACACACAGACACACAGGGGTGGGGGTGGGCCTGTGTGTGTGTGTGTGTGTGTTTCTTGTTCGTCTTTTCAAGCTCTGTTGACAGTCTGAGGGGAAAGCGCCCGTTGTTTTCTTGAATTCTCTAGCCCTCTAGTGGGGTCACCCTTATTATGGCAGCTACTTGATAAACATTTGCTGCCTAACATTTATAGAACTTCATAAAGTTCACAAGCCCGTGTGTGGATCTACGCTCTCGTTTGTTTTTGTATGAGACTTATATTGTGACAAGTGGTGGTCAGGTCCTGTAATCTGATTTCTAGTACTTAATGCAGTTCCTGGGGCTGCCATTTGGCGTTCTAGCCCATAAATCACACAAAAGGGTTTGTGTCTTTTTTAACTGCTTTATTTTGGAATGACCAAAGTCGTCTGGTCTACAAAGCCAAGAGATTGTTTTGAATCAAAAACTTCTCTTGTCAAACTGCTTCCTCGCCTCCCCGACTATGGGTACCGTACATACATTTAAAAAGGTCTCCATTGCAAGTGACAGAAACGGCAAAAGGAAAGCTTTAAAGCTAGATTTCATTTTGAAAATGAAAATGACATAAGTCAATCTCTAGCATCCTCACGTTGATCACCAACAGCAAATCGCTGACAGCTGAACAAGTAATTCCTTGCTAAAAGACTGGACCTGACTAATGTAATTATAAAAGCCTAAAACTCTCTTTGACTACCCAAGAATATCGGAGAAGTTCAATAAAATAATAAATGAACCCAGAGGCCTTATGATTGTGGATCAACTGAACGCATACGCTTAACACATGTTAAAAGTGGACAAGAATTAAAGTTCAAATTGAAAAGCAAGAACTTTGAACCGTCAGTCGGTGACGATGGTCTGTCCTTGTGACAGACGGCACTTGTCACTGCGGGAGCAGCAGGTGGAGAGCGCCATCACTGTGGGCTTCCCCACCAACCCTGCCCCTTTCGACTTCAGGTAGGTTTTAGACTGCAGGCTTCAGCAGGACAGACATTTAACTGTGAGCTTTGTGGCTCCAGCAAAGCAGTGTGAAAGGCTGCACCCAGAGAAGGAAGAGCTAGTGCAAAGCCGCCCACGACCTGCCTTGGTTTGCACATTTCAGTCCCGCAAATCTCTTCTTCCTGGACTCTTAGGGGTACCATGGAGGAGTAAATTGTTTTTTTTTTTTTAAAGATTTATTTATTTTATGTATATGAGTACACTGTAGCTGTCTTCAGACACACCAGAAGAGGCCATTGGATCCCGTTACGGATGGTTATGAGCCATCATGCAGTTGGTGGGAATTGAACTCAGAACCTCTGGAAGAGCACTCAGTGCCCTTAACTACTGAGCCATCTCTCCAGCCTCCAGAGGAGTAAATTATTAACACGCTGCCTGGCACATAAAGACACAAGTCATTTCACAAATGGTAGCTGTTTCTGTCACTGCCTAGGCCTTCGTAACCGCCTCTAAGGTAGAAGAACTCTGTGTGCTGGGCTGTCAAGACATCTATGTTAGAATCACACATGTCTCTTCATGCTTGCTCCCTCTATAGCTAGCGGAGAGCTCGCTCTACAGCATGTGAAGAGGCTGGCGGCATGTCTGCCCTGACCTCAACCCACTGCAAGTAACAACAAAAACTCAGACGCTCTGGGCTTCCATCTTGTATCGGGGCCCTTACAACTTGAGGGGGGCACAGATCTACACACACACACACACACACACACACACACATAAAAGTTCTCATCACGTCTACCAGCAAAGCTAACATGAGACGCCTGTTGCCTTGAAGCTCTGTTTGCTAATTCTCCCTCCGCGCAGAGGCCTGCCACACCACGTGCCCTTAATCACAGGCAGCTTGAGAGTGGTGGAAATTTTGTCGCACACAAACCCGGCCAGTCATGACTCAGACACCTTGAGGAGTCTTTCAGGAGCTGCCATTTCTTATTTCACGCAGACTAAGCAAAGACATAGACCTCCATTACCTCAGTTAGAACACGCCAGCCTTAACGGAGTTAGTGTCTGTGCTTGGGCAGCAATCACTTGGAAATCCTTGGTTCTGAGCCCTCCATATCTTCCACAGCAAGATCTAAGGAAAAGATGAAAGCACAGCGATTCAGGACTAGTATCTAGGATCCAGGATGTAGGCAGCAAACGCCGTTGCCGTTAGTATATGTGAGGTGCCTTCGGTGCACCAGGAACTGCGCCAAGAGCTCTCGGTGGATGGGTAAAGCTCTGTATCACCCCTCAGCTGTAGGGAACAGTTCCCCATTTTACAGCTGCAAACACTGCTGTGAACCTGATGCTGGAGGTCACACTGGGTGAGTGTCAGGACTCAAACCCAGGTTAACTTCAGCACAAACCCAGATTGATTTGAGTGCAAAATCCACACTACAGAACACTAAAACTGCAGTCTTAAAGGCTTTTTTGACAGTGACCCACTTTATTACAAATTACGTTATATAAGCCAAAGGCTTCATTAAACTATGCTTATCTGTATTATGTGCAACGGTTACCTTTTCTAGTCTTCTCGTACTATGTATTCTAATCTTTTAAACATTTTCAGCAATGACCCATCAAAGGAATTCTACTAATGCGTGTTTGGTCTTGGAAAAACACTGGTAGAAGGCCTATGATCCTAGCAGTCAGCGGACCGCTGCAAGCTACAAGTTCGAAACCAGCCTGGGCTGCTAGCGTATTAACCGTTCTAGGCTCCTTAGCCAGACCCTGTCACAAAACACAAACTCTGCTCTTTGATCTTAGCTACAATAAGACACTATAAGTTTCTCTGAAACCACAACAAAACTATTCTTTCCAGCCGCACGAACCAGAGCAAGCACTTGAGCTTCCCAATTAGGAGAATGGCCTTTAACCTTTCAAATATGCATACGCTACATAAACACTTATCATTTAGAATAGATCATTGCAAAGGTTTTCCAATCAGGCCCAACATCCAGAACGGGAATCAGGCACTTACCCACCGCAAAGCAGGAGTTATAAAGTGGAAGCGCAGACAGATTAAGATCTCAGGTTATTTATCCGCTAACCTGCAAAGAAGTGTCTAAAGGTTGAATTGTCCCAACAGACAGACGGCTGCAGTAGGAGCAGGAGGCCGAGGCTGCAACCCCTGGGGGCAGGGCCCTGCCTTTGAACGTCCGGTTCAATTCCAGGGGCTTGGTGTCGCACTAGGATCTCATCGCGGTCCGGTAGGGTCGGGAAGCAGCCCGGGTTTGCGCTTCAGGGGAGGGGAGGTGCGACAGTTCCGAGCCCCAGGTGCGCAACGTCACTGCCCGCTGCCCCCCTGCAGCCGAGCCTGGTGGGGCGGGACGCGGGCACCTGCGGACGCTGGCTGCTCCGCACGCTCTGCTCGGCGTCCGCTGCAGCCCGGCGCGAGCGCTGCCCACCGGCCCCCTCCTCCCCACTCCCACGCCCCGGAGACGCGCGGGCCCCGGCGCACTTACAGGGCTCCGCTCCGCCGCCCGCGCGCTTCCCGCGGGGTCCATGGCGCTTCCGGACCTGCGAGTCCGGCCGCAGCGCCGCCCAGAAAATGGACGCCGGCGGCTGGGCCCGGACGCCCCGGTCCTCCCCTGGTGCAGTGCAGGCCCGACGGCCGCTCGACCTCGGGCGCCGACGCGCAGGCCTCTGGGGCGCTGCGGGCTGCCAGGCTCCAGCACCCCCAGGCGCCACCGCCGCCGCAGAGCCAGGCTCGCACAGGGCTGCGCGGCCACAGAGCAGGCCCTGGGCACCCGGAGCGGGCCTCGCGCACCCGAGCCCTTTGCAGTTTCAACCCGCACCAAATTCTGAGAACAGGGTGTCAACTGTGCTTTCCCGTGGCTGTCAGGGGACGCCTGGATTATTTCCCACCATGGTATAAGAACTGCCTCATGCAATGAAAAAAAAAGCCACCGACTGCCCGCTGGCATCCTTCCTACACAGATTCGCAGTGTGGCACCTACTGCCTCATGCACACCTAAGTGCAGGTGGTTTGTTTTGAACCATCCAGCACTGAGTCTTCAATTTTTTATTTTTATTATTTTTAATTTTTTTTTGTCCTTTGGGAAAAAGACTCGCTTCCAGGCGAAACCTGGAATACAGTGTTTGCCATTTATGCACCCCAGTTCCTGACCAAGCATTAAGAATATGATCATTTTGGTGAGTTGAGTAGATTTTTAATACTATATGCAAAGCCCCTTAAAGGATGCAGGAGAATGGTGTCATTTAAAAATGCAGAGTTGTGAAGGCTGCCGGGTTGGGCGACGTGCATACACTTGTAAGGAGCAGCGCCCGACCTTCTCCATGCCAAACACCCTCGCCTTCTCCCGCTCCGTAGGCCAGTTGTTCACAGATTAACTCCACTGAACTGCATTTATTAAGTAATGATTCATCTTCCCCTTAAAAAAAAAAAAAAGGAGCTTGAATGTTTTTGTCTGCGTAACTGCCAATGAGAACTTCCACAAAACCTGAGCTAACTTGTTGGCAATGGTAGATACCAGCCTTAACAAACAAAACTGAAGACACTCGTGGTCTGATTGCGTGTTTGCATGTTTCCACTGAGGCTTTTAGAAACTCTGAAAATGATTTTAAAGCTCGGGGCAGGGGGGGGGGGCTGGTGCGCACAGATTGGGGAGTTTGTAAGCAGAATTGCTGTTGCTGCTTCCCTGGGACAGGTGGGAGGGAGCGGCAAGGCTGGGCGGCCTTTGGGGTTCAGCAGGCCTGTGCTAACCGCCTAGGTTAGTTGATAAGGCCACGTCTCTGACCTTCTGCCTTGGTATCTAATATGAAATATGTTTCTGTATTAGTCTACCTCCTAGGTGGTTTTTAAATTGAATTAAATAATACATGTGAAACATTTATAAGTAGCACCTGGCATTTGTGAGCGCTCTCTCATTACAAGCAGGTGAGAGTACTGAAGGCTAACTATTCCGAGTTAGGGCTTCTGTTGTTTCTAGTGGTTTTCCATGGGTGATCTGCTAGGGTCACTTGGGACCTATGACCTAAGTCTGACTCCAGGGTGTTCCGGGAGGTGTCTTGATCAGATCCTGTCAACAGCGTATGACTAGTGATATCTGGCTCTGGCTTTAGAGTCTTAGTATGTGAATGGCTTCTTACCTCTAGCAGGCCATTCACAAACAGTTGCATTTTTTTCTTATTGGAGCCAAATATTTCTCCAGAAGCAAGCATATTTCCTCACATTGTTTTAAGAACTAACCTATCACAGCGATAGCCTGAAACTTATGTAATAAGCCAGTCCTTCAAAAATTTCCATCCTTCCTCATAACCAGACTCTCAATCGTACTTCTGAGTATGAGGGAACTGTCTGGAAATTTCCAGAAACATCCCATCTTATCATAAGTATGCTCTTTTCTGTAAAGGTTTCCTTTACAATTTTCTTTTTGGAAATAACTACGCGTGGTGTTTTCTTTGCAATAACTTCCATTTTAATGCATTTAAAACAGAAAAGAAAAAAAAAAGAATCTAAGACTTTGCGTCTGCTTGACTCCTGCCTGTTTACCCACAGCTCCTAGGCCTTGCCCGGGAAGCTGTCTTTTCTTTCTGTCTCATTCTGTTTAATTCCCACTGAGTTTCTGTTATCCTGCATGCGCTTTCTGATTAAGATCGTGGGGCAGTTTAACACAGACTGTTCTCTTTTCTTTACAGGTCTCCAATACAGCAGCTAAAAAGACTAAAGCACTGCCTGTTTGAGCCCACACGAGGCGTCCTCCACCAGGCAGCCAGGATTCAAGAGAAAGGGGAAGCACGTGGAGTGTATGAAATTCAGCGTCAGGCAGGAGGATTTCTGAGTTCGAGGCCAGCCTGGTGTACAGAGTGAGTTCCAGGACAGCCAGGGCTACAAAGAGAAACCCTGTCTCGAAAAACAAAAAAACAAAACAAAACAAAAAAAAAACAAAAAAAAAAAAAAGAAGAAGAAATTCATCGTCATATGAGATGGACTATGGGAGACTTACTTGGAGTTGTGCTCGTTTAATAACCTAATTGGACAAATTCATATGCTGCCTATGAGATGTGATGGCATTTGGCACTTGGGTTTGGCCCCGCAGCTATACATGGTTTCAATAATCCACAGTTTAAAGCCTTTAAAAAGAAAAAAAGAAAAGAAAAGAAATATTTCAAGCTTCCAGAAGAACTAAAAGGATGATGATGGGCGTTTCCCTGCTTCTCTCCCTCCCTCCCTCTATCTCCCTCCCTCCTGAGCCTTCAAAGGCTACAGACATTATTCTTTTAGTTCAGCATTTCTTTTCTAAGACAAAAATTTTTTTCTCTAAGAATCTGTCTCTTTTAGAGAACCGTGCTCAAGAGTCAGAGATTAAAAAAAAAAAAAAAAAAAAAAAGAGGTATGAAAGCCCGGCTTAGGGGTGCAGGCCTTTAATTTCAGGACTTTGGAGGCAGAGGCAGGCAAATCTCTGTGAGTTCGAAGTCAGGCAGGTCTACAGAGTGAGTTCCAGGACGGCCTGAGCTATAAAGTGGAGAGACCCCGCCCGGAATACCGCAACAGCGAAAGGATAAAAGGGTGGCATTTCCTTTGAAACAGCAAAGGAACTGGCACTCAGGAAGGGGACGGGACTTTCGTAAAGCCTTTTTGCTTCTACATATGTTCAAGAGTTTCACAGTAAAGTTTTAAAAAGTTATGTTTATGAAGGATTTTCAAATGCTATAAAGTGTTTGTGCCGTGATATCAGATAGGAAAATATACAATGTGTCTACAAACATTAAATTGTAGTAAAATGTTTCCTGTGTGTAGATAAAAGATTAAAATGGTTGGCGTAAAACATTAAGGTTTTAGCTATTTCACTGTATACACACCTTAGCTTTCTAAGAAAAGGTAATAAAATTAGAAGACAACATTAAATAGAAAATATTTCCTGAAACAGTGGAATAAAATGTGGGTAAAATGTCTACCGCCAAGCCTACTGATCTGAGTTCAATCCCCAGACCCTTACAGCGAATCCTCTGATCTCCACATGTGCCGTGCATATGCCCATGAGCACAGGCGCACGCACACACACACACACACACACACACACACACACACACGGTTTTTAAAAATATTATTAGAAATCAGACGACATTTACTCAATCTGGCCAGCTGATCCCCAGAACAGATTATAATTTACAAAATAGAATCATCATCTATGTCTGTAATCCTAGTATTCTGAAAACTAAGGCGGACCATGAGTTTAAATCCAGCCTGGGCTACAAAAGGAGACCCTGTTTCAATAAAAGGAGGAAGAGAAGGAAGGAAAGAAGGAAGAATCGATCTTCAACTATGAATCTAACCTGTGACCTACTTTTATATGGCCTAAGAAGAGCTTTGTAATTTTTCAGCTTAAAAATATTTTTAAATTTATGTGTATTCATAATTTTCGTCTGAGTTGAGGGTGTGTGCCCATAGCACAGGTGCCTGAGGAGGCCACAGGCCTTGGGGCCTCTGGAGCTAGAGCCACACACAGTTGTGAGCAAGGGGGGGGGGGTCCTTTGCAAAAGCATTGTTTTCTCGTAATCAGCCGAGCCGCCTCTCTAGCCCAGGTTTTACATTTTTAAGTGATTGGGTGGAGTGTCAAAAGGAAGAACATTACACGATGAGAAATAATATGAAATTCAACTGCCATTGCCCTTCATGGTGTAGAGACACAACACAGATGTACCTATTGTAGTTATTATAGTTAATACTTCATTTTATATTTGCTTTCATCAGTACAAAATGTGTGGAAATCTACTTTTTTCTTTGTTACATAAACACCTGTACAATATCCTCAGCTTTGGGTCAACTCACTGCTTTTGTTGTATGTTTTGAGCCGGAGCCACTATAATCCTGCTGGCCTGGAACTCACTATGTAGACTAGGCTGGCCTTGAACTTTCAGAGCTCTGACTTCTTTGGCCTCTGGAGTGCTGAGATTAACGGTGTATAGCACCATGTTCAGCTTAAATAACATCTCTGGGACACTTGTGGTACAGTTGCTCGTGGATGCCAGCAGGTGAGCCAACCCAGAGTCGCTCTCACTGAAGTCCTGAAGACTAAGATTTGGTGTTTGACCTTCTGAGAAAACAGTAGATGGTCCTGAAGTAGGCCGGCTCTGGCGGCCAGCTAGGAAGTCCCTGCGCTTTACCCCTCATAAGGGAAGGAGCCCGAGAAGCCGGGTATGAACCTCTGTTCCCACTCAAGCCACCTTACACGATTCGGCTCTTCTTCCAGACCCAAGGCTGCCCATGGCTTTTATAGATCAGGTGCTGCCTGACTCACAGATCTTTAGTGAACGCCAGCATTGTCAACGCCATCTTTAAACTTAATTTGTTGAAGTTTTATTTCTTTAGTTTGGCATTGCTGGGGCCTGAACCCAAGGCCTTATGTTTACTAAGCAAACACCCTACCCCATATTCCTAGTAAAAAAAATAAAAAGCCTCAGCCACTTTCTATCTGACTTTTTATAGATAAGGGGGGTTGGGGGAGGGGCTAAGCTTCCCTGTAACTGAAAGCACTTGGTTTGGCGGAGGGCACTGAACCAGGATCAAGCCTGAGTCTACCCTTGACGCCCCAGACGACCTCCAGAAGGAAGAACTTCTCAGGCCAGTTCCTTAATGAGAGAAAAGGAGCCGTGCCTAGGGCAAGCGAGTCTGGTTTGAATTTCTCAGAGGCGAGCAAGAAGCACAAGGAAGACAATAAAGTCTTACCATGCCCCCCTGTCCTGATTCCTGTGCAGGCCAAGTAATTCAGACAGTCAGAATAGCCCCTGGGGATGGTCAAGGAGCTCAGACCACACAGGAGGGAGGGAGGGAGGGAGGGGAGGAAGAACAGAGGGGGGCTAGGGAGGAAGGAGAGGAAGGAGAGGAAGGAGAGAGAAAGGGAAGGAAGGAGGAGGCAGGCTTTGAGGAGCCCAATACAGAGAGGCATGGATTTAGGAAAGAGAATTTCTTGGACCTACAGTTTACAGCAGGCATTTTTTGGGTACTATTAGCCATGGCCACACCATTTTATAAAGCCCCTATTTTGGTTTTTTAAAAAATTGACAGTTCTCAGAACTAAAGTAACTTGTATTTCTAGATTCTTACCCTCCCTAACCCTAACCCTTAGGAAAGGCTGACCGTCATGGAAAAGTTTATTTATTGCTCTCAGACATTCTTTAACCCACTGTTGGCCTTATTTCTCTGGCTACCCTAAGCACTGGCTGACCCCCCTCCTCCTGGGCCAAAAAGGGGACATTTCCCATCCCCTTCCCCTCTTCTGTCCTAGGACTGTATCCCTCCATAAAGTCTATGCTGCCCTCGAGTCACAGGTCCCTTTGTCCGTCCATCTTTCCTTCTCCCAAACCTTATGGGTGGAGCTCCAGTCTCTGCCCTGTGGCAATCCAACAGCCCTTGGGCACAGCACAAACGAACGTCCTCTCTTCTTGTTTAAACACTGGTGGAGATCTAATAGGACAGTGGGGAAGGGGGTCTTCTCCAGCAGTCCTAGCATGGAGAATAGAGCCTTTGGGTTTTTTTTGTTGTTGTTGTTGTTTTTGGTTTTTTTTTTGTTTTTTTTTTTTTTTTTTTTTGAGACAGGATCTCTATAACCCTGCGGACCTGGAACTTACTTACTATGTAGACTGAACTGGCCTTGAATGTTTAGAGCTCTGTCCTGGTCTACCTCTGGAGTGCTGACATTAGCGGTGCATAGCACCATGCCCAGCTTAAATAAAAATCTCTAGGACAGTTCTGGTACAGAGTTCCGCATGGATCCCAATAGGGAGTCGTAGGGATTTATCACATTTAAGAGAGTCTATCGGTGGTCGCTGCCCAACAGGCAGCATGGAGCAGTCAAGAAACACTGTCAGTGAGGAGGATGACTCCTGTCAGCGAGGCATCCAAGACCAAGAGAGTGAGTGGCGCAGGGCTCTGCCTCCACGCAGCAGCTAGCCTGCACCTCAGGGCAGCTAGCCTGCACCTCAGGGCTCGCCAAGATTTCTCTTAGAGAGCAGGCCCTCTCTGCTCTTCCCTTGGACCCTGTGCCCCAGGGTTCAGAGACAAGCGTCCTTTCCTGTCTGCTCTCTGCTTCCTTTGTTCCCATTTTCTGATTCTCTGCACCCCAACCTGCCTTCTCTGTCTGCGGCCACCCCATTCCATTGCCCAGATGACACCCCTGTTCATTGCATGTGGATTTCCCAATAAATTCCCCGCATATTCTGGAGAATCTATGGCATAGTTCCTCCTGGTCCCTACTAAAAAACAAAAACAAAAACAAAAAACAAAACAAAAAAGAAAAACCTCCTTTCCCCTTTCTCGGTTGTAGAACTAAAGGGGAAAAAAAGGGGGTGGGGGTGAGGATTACGAGGGCACGGCCCTTCTCGGATTTAACGGCGTTCTCTGCTGGTGGCTTTTGTTCTCTCTTCTCACTGGCTTGTTAGGCCCTTAGGCGGGCACTCCACAGCCAGCGCCTTGGTGGGGAGAAGGGCAGCACTGTGAGGCCTTAATTAGTGCAAGGCCTCAGACCTGGTACGGGATTTTAATATGCAGAAGGAAAAGAAATTTCAAAATATCCATTTGGTAGCGAGGAGCAGGGGTAAAGACCATGTCGTTTTATTATGTAAAGCACACAACGGAAGCCAGCCCCACCCCCATCCCCTCACACCCCTCCAACAATTCATGAGCACCCAAAGTATTTATACTGGCATTTTAACAAACAAAGCAGTTCTAGAAAACAAACTCCCTTTGCAGGCCTAGCACAGTGAGAGTGGACACAAATCCCAGGCTCCAACCCTTAGCAGAAAGAGCAGCATTAGCAGCGAAGATGCCAGCCACTAAATGAAAAGATGCAGATGCGGCGGCGGCAAGACCCAAGAACAATTTCATGGTCACTGAGATGTTTTAGGCCACAGCGGTGACATGCTAGGGTCACCTCACAAACGCGAGTTATTTAGTGACTGGGTTCAACTTACCTGCTGCCCCCCGCCCCCACACACACCCAAAGCCTTTTACAGACCTGTCAGAAGCCAGGCCTCACCACCCCCCTCAGCCCCACCCCCTGCTGTCAGCAACGCACACTGAGAAATCATGAGCATTTGCCTGCATCACAAATTCAAATTTCTGCATTCAGGGGCTTTTCAACCTAACATCTGCTCGTGAATTTGAAAGTGGCAGCCGTTATTGAGGTCACTTGGCAATGCAGGCAGACCAGCTTGGGACAGGGTAGACAGGCATACGGCGGCTTATTAGGAGCCAGCTCTTCTTAGCAAGGTAGTGTGAGAAAAGACAGAGACCGAGCGAGCGAAGACCTGTCCTCGACATCGGCTGAGCTGCCTGGAGACAGAAGAGCGGACTTCAGGGAACGGTCGCAGAGAATTCCTTCTGTACCAGGAATGATACACAATTGTGCCTGTCCATATCATTATCTAACCTTCTGCGGAAACCTGAACACAGTCCCATGGGGGGCCCTGTCATATTCCACTCACTCTGCCTGCCTGAAAGCAGTGTTCGTTCTCTAGAGAATACTCAACAAATATACCAAGATGTGAACCAAGTAGCCGAAGGGACTCTTCCTTCCACCCATTCCAGGTAATTCTCTACCACAAACAACTAGACCAAGCTTGTCCTGCAGTGGGTTGCTTCCCAAAAGCAACGGAAGTATGAGAAACCAGCCAGACCCCCTCTGTTGTACTAAATGACCTGCTACGTCAAGGCTCGGCTCTAGAAAGTGCTTCTAGAATGTCCAGAAGGCTTTTAAGAACCATACGGTGTTTAACTTATATCTCAGTTCATCTCTGCTTCCTGACCCTCATCCCCGCAATGACCCCACAGGGACATAAGCACAGTGGATGGATCATAAGACCTTTCTTAGCCTATTAGTATAATAGGGAAAACAGTTATATCAGTAAAGCCACGCAGAGCCCACGCGCTGTGCTTTAGGCATTGTAAGACAAAGATTGTTTATTGGCCAGTTGACATGTAGGCCTTTCCACCATTTTGCCTTTTGGGGGTTAAAAAAATAATGAAATGGAAGTCTCACGTGTTTTGCTATGAGTTTAAATCCCAGAGTCCTTATGAAAAGCAAAACAAGATACTTTCCAGAACATTCCTTGCTCCAAGAGGCCATTACTGAGTTGATGTTGGGTCTCTGCCAGGATTGCGTCACTCCTGGGGATGCCATGCCAAGAGTGTCACTCACCTTCCCAGATAGGTTCAGGGTGCTTCTGGGGTCAGAGGCGCCGTATCTGGTGTCTGACAGGTTGAAACCAGCCCCAGGGCCCTGGGCAGCCTTCTTAGAGCAGAGGCTTGCCTAAGGCAGGGGAACCATGAAGCTGTGAAGCCTGGCGCCAGGAGGCAGAAGGGTCCACAAAGAAGGACAGGGCTACGGTCTGTGTTTACACACTCGCTGCACTGTACCACTCCAGCAGGTCCTTGCCTGGCTTGGTCTTTCTTTACAAGTCTCTGCTTCAAGGCCACAGCCCCAGGAAGGTTTTCCCAAACCAACCGTTCCAAAGGGGGCACTCCCTACAGCACATCACCCTTGCATTGTAACTTTCCGTGTTTTTGAGACAGTGTCACTTGCCCGGGCTAGCCTCAAGCTCAGTCTGTGCCCACTGCTGGAACTACAGGCGTGTACCAGTGCGCCCAGCTGCCCTTCCTTCTAGTTCTTGGGTTTGTTAGTTAGCTGCTTATGCGTTTGGTTTGGCCCCTCTCCTACTGCCTGCCCCACTAGAGTAAAGGCAGGAACATGAGGCACAAGCTCTACTCTGTCTTTATTATTGTATTTCTAGCTTGTAGAATAAGCCTGGTGGACGGTAGGTACTCAGTAAATGTGCCAAATACGTATTTAACCTGGGGAAGTTAGCTGTTAGAACAAGTCATGTGGGACCAGAACCTCACAGGCTTACTCAGCATGATTTAGTAATAAAGAGAAAGGTGCTAGGTTATTTTTTAGATTTCTTTTTCTTTCTTTCTTTCTTTCTTTCTTTCTTTCTTTCTTTCTCTCTCTCTCTCTCTCTCTCTCTCTCTCTCTTTCTTTCTTTCTTTCTTTCTTTCTTTCTTTCTTTCTTTCTTCTCACATACAAAAAGGTTATAAGTCTAAGCTGTGGCCTGGCCACCAGACTAGCTACCGGGGACCCTCAGAAAAGGCCGAGTTAGACTCACATCAGTGTAGCAGCTGGGGATGTAGCCTTCTTGTGTTCCTGCTGAATTAAAGCTTGGAAAAACATTTTTCTATTCCCCAAAGGAGAACAAGAGTTGAGCATTTTATACTATAAATCATCCAGGCAGAGAAGCCACACGTTCGCCCATTTCGTTTGGTGTCAGAACAAAGCAGCCCTTTGCGCATTCTTTCTCACGCCTGCTCTGGCCTGCCCAGTGCAAGCACCTCAGCCGAGATGTGTAAATGAGCTAAGCCTACCCAGTCGGTTAAACACAGAGGAGTAAGTACCGTGTTCCCCCATTTCAGCTAATCTAGGAAATCCACTAATAACTGTAAGCGGGTAAGTTTACCAAAGCTTTCTGCCCTGGCAAACATCGACACACAGCGCAATAAATAATTCTTCCATTCCCTTGTCTGTTTATTAGGGTGATAATGGTGCAGTGTGTTTCCCAACAGTTCTGTTTGGTTCTGTGGATTACATTTGAAAATCTGTATGACTGTGAGCAACCCAAATGAATAAATGCCATTTAAAAAAAAAAATCATTAGCTATGAAAATCTACAAGATGACACAACCATGCTTAAGTTGAACAAAAGGATAGAGCGTCTAGAGTGTGGGATCACGCTAGAACAACTGCAGTCTGTCCACCGAATCTTGCAGTTAAGAATCAAATTCATTTAAAATGGTTCATTTGTGCCGCCCTATCAAGATGGAAGACATTCTGTTAGGATCTTTCCGGACAGCAAGTGTTTTAACTACAAGTGCTGGGCTTACTGTTGTCCAGGAGCAAGTGACAATAGGTCCCACCCTTCTGCAATTGTTAATGACGCTGGTCTTGAAATAAATGTCCACACTAAATCAGGTTTCTGACATGTCCCTGTGGTCTGCAATCTGATAGATACTATATTCAAAAGGCACTTAGTCATTTCAAGACCGGAGCAAGAAGCAAAATGGCTCCCAAGCAGATTGGGGATGGGTGGGTGGGGGTTGGGGGGGAAAGGTGTTGCAGAAAGAAAGCTATTCTACGGCAAGCCCAGGGCACAGAATCCCTAGATGAATCGTGTTCCAATATAACTGAGCCACAGAATGACTCCAAAGACAATCATTTAGTTGGCCTCAACACACAATAACAATAAACAACGAGCACTCTTTAACCCATGCAGATCATGCAGTTGAAAATGGAAGAGCCTTGCTAGAAACAAACATTTACATATCGAGCTCTGAGTCTCAAATTTCTTCACCTGGGAGCAGCTCCCCGGAGGTTTCAGATCTGGCAACAGCTACAGAGCCACTCCCACGAGGGCTCAGGGTGCACTTGTCATGGGGAAGGAAGGCTTGGGTTTGGGTCCAGCTCTACCCTGAGCTGGGAGGTTACCATGGAGGGCTGAGGAAGTCAGGAGCAGGAGGATTTCTGAAACAGCTTTTGTGTCGGAGGCACAGGTGAGCGCATGAGAACGAGAGTACACCTCTCTCTCTCTCTCTGCACAAGCCTTGACCTGCATTCTAGAGCACATGGTAGAGAAACCTTCATTTAGAACGCACTGAGCACAAAGGGCAGAGACGGGCTGTCCTGCCTGAGCGAGCCTCAGTACAATTGCAAATGGAGCTGATGTGAAGGCTTGAAGACCACATTTCAAAACCGTCTAAAGCCAGTTCGAGTTCTGTAGGAGAGGATATAAAACTGTAGGGTTCTCACTCGGTATGAGTCTCCTTCTCTGAGAGAGTCTTGTGCATATCTATTACTGCATTTTAAAATATGAGTCAGTTGCCAAGGAAACAGGTTCTGGCCCAGTGTTAATTTGAAACTAAAATATTTTTTGAGGGGTTAGGCTCAAAGGAAAGATCACATGAAATGGTTTTGAGAGATGCCAGGATTGGGCACCTGGAGAGCCACACTGCATTTCTGCACCGAGCCATGCTCTGGGCTCGGCTTCCTTAGATGGAGCTCCATTCCTGCCAAGAGGGCCATGGAGTCTTAGCCTTTCCCCTTTAAAAGAAACCCAGAACTCCCCGCCCCCTGCTCCATGCACAAACAAATGCTGGATTTATCATTGTATATGACAAAATATGATTTTGAAAGATTTAATTTTCGTCTTTCATATAACACAGTTAAAGTCCGCGTCTTAAAGATTAACATTTTTGATAGTTCCTTTTGAGCATATTTACGCTTTTTGAAATTGTCTCCAGAAACCCATTTGATTTTTAGTTTCAAACTAAAATTGAGCCAAATCACCAGACTTTTCCATTTTTTTCTTTTGTCTAGTGGCGCCACACCTATCCCACATTTGAATTTTTTTTTTAAAAGAAATCACCCCCACTTTAAGAGCAGAATCACTCTATAAGTTTATGTTTATATCTATGCAGACTTTGATGGGAGAGGCTATTCAGTTTAATGCCATCCCCAAATATTACAAGGATCTTCGTTTTTAATTTTAAAAGTCACATTTTAATACATCTGATGTTTTCCTGCAAGGCTCAAGAAAAAAAAAGTCTACAAAGCATGCAAATTCCAACGTACCTGTGCGTATCACTCAGGACAGTGTTAGCATGACAAGACACTCAGCCATTTTTATGTAAGGCGATGGAGACCAACTGATTTCTCCGTCTTCTTGCTCACAAGTTTTTAGATGCGACTGTCACACACACCAAAAATCATACACCGACAGCTTGAGAGTCCCGTGATCACGAGGACTGAATTTATCAACAGCAAAACAGGACTGAAAAACGAAGTTTCTTATCCAAGGATTCTCCGAGGCTGCGACCGAGGAGGTGCTGTGTTGAATTATTTTTCTCCTTTGCTCCTCTGAGAGTTCAAAGCTCAGAGCTGACCAATGCAAAGGCCACTGTCACATTTGCTGACAATCAAACCACTGAGAGATACAGGCTCTGCAGACACAACCGTGAGAACCGGAGTTGCTTCCCCAGGATGCAGTGCCTGGGAACTAAAAATAGAGTCCACCTTGCCTCCTACCTGCATAATAAACATGTAAGTTTCGGGTGTTTAATTTGATATTCACATTAATTAACAATACAACATACATTATTTAAAAGACAGCAAATGAAAGAAGAAAGGGGAGACACCATCTGGTAACAGGGTTTTGTTTTTCTTGTTTGGGTTTTAGGGGTTTGTGGGATTTATTTGGCTTTGTTTAAAAAAAAAAAAAAAAGACATAATCTTATTTTGAATGGGATGAAAAGCAAGCCTCCAGAAGCAAATGAATCCTGAAAGAAAGATCATGTCGAAATAACGAAGGTTGTAATGAGGCAAAACAAGTCTTCCCTACCAGATGATACGGCATAAAGAGCATTTACATACTCACATCTGAAATACTAGGCAACGTGTAATGAATTCTACACAGCATGCACACACAGCACAGCACGGCTAATCCTGCCTGCCATCTTAGGCTCACACAAGCAAGACGCGAACTGCATGCAGCACACGAGCATGCGGGAGGGAAGGAGGCGGCGGCGGCGGCAAGGGACAGCTCACCTTAAATGCAGTATCTGATTAATGTTGTAAGTGACATTGCATTTCAGCCTCAGAGTCTTGGCTCAACTGGGTAGGAGGGAACAAAGAAGACTGTCATCAAGTGGTGATGCAAGATGAGCCCAATCGCTAACCACTGCTTAGCAAACTCCAAATTCTGCAACCAGGCAGTCGAAGGCATTCCACGCACTGAAGCAGCGCGCCTGCACAGTGAACGGACCGTCTGCTTCTGCAAATCAAACAGTCCTTGTGCTAAGGAAGGAAATCAGCTGGAATGAACACTGTCATATCCTCTTCTTGGAGAAAGCTTGCAATACAGTAGGTATCTGCTCGGGGATGCATTTTATAGACTGTTAATTTCACAGAATTGCTAGCAGCAGCAAGAAACGTAAAAAAAAAAAAAATTAAAAAAAAACAACCAACAAACCTATTAAACTACTGCCAAGTGAAGACGGATTCTGATAAAGAAAATAGCATTTGTAGATTTTTTTTTTTTTTTTAAACGCTAAGGTGCCGGCAGGCTTGTAGAAGAATGCATGATCAGTTGTCTGTATCCGTTCTATAACCTTTAACCACAGGCAGTGTAAATGTATCCAGCTAAATGTATCTGCAGTGCAGAACAGCAGATACCGCTGCAGACAGGATTGTATGAAGATGCAAGAGAAACCAAATAAAATCAGTACAAAAAAAAACAAAACAAAACTGATGTCAGGTTCCTTCGGATGTACAGCTGGCCTTCATAAAGAATTAGAGCTATCTTTAGGATATTAACCTAAATAATAGTAAGATTTACTGCAGCATACCATACATGTTCCAAACATAGGAGCGATTTGTCTTCCCCCTCCCCCTCCAAAGCGATCAAGCCCGTTATAGGAATAGCAAAAGGCTGGGGACGTTATATACCGGCGAGAAGAGACGTGTGCCGAGAGGCGATGTCCCTTTGTCTGCCTTGGAGGCTTATTTTAGCTTAACACTTGCACCATGGCATTGACATTAGGAGGTCAGGGCTGATGCAGGGTTGCTATCCATTTTATGAGTGAAATGTTTCCTGAAAATTAAATCTCATCTACTCAGACACCAAATTTCATGTCTTCTCCTTGCCACTCCCCCACTGCTCAGAATTGATGGGACCTACTGTGGCAGTACATAATAAACGGAGATCGCTTTCTATAGACTCCAATTCGTAATTTTGAGGAATTATTTTTTAAAAGCTTTCAAGAATTCTTATGCACATACCTTTCCTCTCTCAGACATATACACATGCACGTGCACACACACATACACACACGTGCACACACACGCAGTCACACACGCATAAAGACACGCACACATGCACGTGCACATATACACACAAACAACACAGAGAGATCAAAATGAAACAAAATATTTAATATGTGGAACAAAAACTGTTAAATGGCTGCTTATTCAGGATTTAAAGGAAATACCTTATAAGCAAATAATATTGTGCTATAAAATAGTGAAATAAGAGTAGCTTGGTAGATTTCTTTTTTAAAGATCTTATCAATCGATTAAAAACAGAAAAAAACAAACAATAACATGCTGTATAAGAAGTAGACTTTTAAGAAAACAAAAGAGATTCTTTCCTACAAAGAGACCATACCCACCCCTAGAGCCATCATTATAAGCCAGCCTGATTTTAAATACGTAGTATCTTTACATTTTTCATTTCATCTCTCACACAGTCTTTAATTGCCTATTGTATCACCAAACATGCTAATGTTAATTAATTTTAACAATGCAGCCATGAATTAATATTTCCTGGGTTTGTCTGATTTTTAGCGACGCTGTCTTCTGTGAGGAACGCCTGGGAATAATGAGGTTAGCAAAGCATTCGTGGTGTGTCCTAAAAATTGCTTAAAGGAGAAAATACATTGGAAAAATCTCAGCCTGGGTACCGGCCTTCACAACTGGACTGTTTCTAGTTTAAATTCTTCCTCAGAGCAGAAGTGATTTCTAGCTGTGGAAAGCACACCTGCCCATCTCTAACCCGTAAGCAAGCGTTACTCTGTCAGTGGGGTAGGCTGTCAGGAATGTGGGTCCTGCCTAATCCACAGCAAGCCCTCTTTCTTGTTGACACTCACGTCTCTCCCAAGTACTCGAGTGTGGCTTTAAGGAAAACAGTGGCTCCTGGTCTAACACCAATGGTGGAGCCATCTTCCCTACCCCCACTTCCTTGCTCTCTAAGCTCTAACATTGACAGTGACGGACTATTAGAATGGAGTGTCCTTGGGCTAATTCCTTCTTTCCTGAGGGGGGTTAGAAATAGACAGTTATGCTGAGTTTCAGGCACCAAGTTAACTATCACAAGGTCATCTACAAAGCAGGGTCCTGTAGCTGGTCTTTGCTACTTTGTGGGTTCTTCCTCCACCCCCCACCCCTGCCTTTATCCCCGCCCCTCCCCCGTTTTACCCCCAACACTAAATAGGAGAGAAACAAGGATAGAGGGGGAAAAGATCCCTGAATCTATTTTCTTTCCTTTTGTTTCTTCTTTGACTAGTCAGTCTAGTAACAAATTGAAAACAACCTTCCTAAACTAATAACAACTGAGGGTGGGGGTGGGAGAGGGGGAGGGGCAGCGCCCTCTGAAAAGTTCCCAGAATTCCAAACATCACACGATTGCAGCTATCTGCAGCTGTCGGAATCATGCCTGTGCTAGAGCACGAGGTAAATCTTAGCTGCTTCGGACAGTCCAAAGCGCCCCACATCCCCACACCTGGGATTAAAACAAAAACACATTCTTTCTAATATTTCTCTGTTTTTTTTTTTTTTTAAAGAAACCATAATTCAAGAATTCTCAAAAATATCATTACAGGGTTCCTTCAAAATGAGTAGAAAGTTGAAGGAAACGCCTTGCTTGGCATTTGACACACAGTGCGGGTTGAGAGAGTCCCGTGAATGGCGTCTGGAGCCTGGACATTCACATTACACATTCACAATGTATTACTAAGATGGAGTCATTGGTGGCTACACTGGGCCATGGGAGGGCCTCCTCGGTCTGGGATAATAAATGACAGTGACAGCGGCGGCGGTGGTCCATCCCAGGGTCCCTGGAGACGAGTGAATGAACAGTGTGCATTCCTGTGTAGCAGCGGCTCTCAACCTTCCTAAATGCCTTGTGTGACCCTTTAATACACTTCTTTGTGTTGTGGTGACCCCCCCCACCCATAAAATTAGTTTTGTTGCTACTTCACAACTGTAATTTTGTTACTGTTACGAATCATAATGTAAAATATCTGATATATAAAGGGTCCTTTGACCCCCCAAGGGGTCATGACCCACAGGTTGAGAACCACTGCTTCATGGGGAAGGCTGAAGGCTGAGGTTGGGTCTCACACTTGTGCTTCTTGTAACGAGGTGCCAGATCTATGGGTTTCTACATCTCTCTGCCAAGCACCCTTGTTCGCTCTTTGTCAAAATGAACAAAAAGACAGATATTGGATGTTACTTTGCGATGCCCCCAAACAATGATATATTTACCAAACCTACACAGTTTAAACAAACATGAATTCTAGCTGTAAATAGTCTAAGGGATGAGACTGGGTAGATGCTGTCAACTAATAAATCTTGTTTTCTACTGGAGGTAAAAAGAAAAAAAAAAAAAAAGCCATGCTCACGTCTGAATTATTTAAGCTTTATCACGATTACAAGTGGCAAAGCTATACATTCGCTTAAGATTTTAAAAAATCGCCTGCTCCTCATCCTCAGGGAATATGCGCAGACATTAGCTTAAATGAGAACCCCTTTTCCACAGTGAAAACTGTAGGTTTTGACAACCCAAGCACAAGGTTCCCAAAATAATTTGGCAAGGACAAGCTGGAGGCCAGAGCGAGGCTGTAGCAGCGTCTTTCTCTGACTTTATGCCTTGCTCGCCCGTGGCCTCTGTGCTCTGCAGGCGGAGCTAATTTTATTTCCAGGCCTGTGGGTTGAAGTTAAATTGCACGGCTTATGCAAAGTACATAATTCAAGTCTGAGCAGAGCGCCGCTCTTCTCATTTAAAAAAACCATCAAGTCAGGCACCGAGTCCCAGAGGAATCCTCGGTTTATAAACATTTGAATTGGTTTGTATATTTCTTGATGCCATCCACGGCTTTAAAAATTGCAGCTGGTTTCATTTTATACCTAATCAAATGCAAGTAGGTGAACTCATGGTCAGGTTAGCTAGGCAACTGAATTTTAAAAATAAATGTTCACTATGCTTGATGTTTTTGTTTAAATTTTTAAAATGTAAGAGACAATTTTTTTAATAAGGTTGATGAAATTCAAGCCTGGAAACAACATGGGGGTTTTCTTTCTTTCTTTCTTTCTTTCTTTCTTTCTTTCTTTCTTCCTTCCTTCCTTCCTTCCTTCCTTCCTTTCTTTCCTTCTTTAGTTACTAATCAGTATCTATGTTCTTGAGACAGAATCTCATTGTCTAGCTATGGCTGGCCAGGAACTCACTATATAAGTGAGTCTGGCATCAAACTCACGGATACCTGCCTGCCGCTGCCTCCCGATTGCTGCTGGGATGAAAGGTATGCGCTGCCTTATCCTCAATAAAGTGATTTATCACTGATTTATCACTGATTTAAAATAATTTTGGGGAGCTAGAGACATAGCTCAGCAGTCAAGAGCACTGGCGTTTCTTTCAGGAGATCTAGGTTTGATTCCCAGCACCCACATGGTGGCTCACAACCACGTATAACTCCAGTTCCAGGGGATCTAATACCCTCTTCTGAACTCTGTGAGCACCAGGCACTCCCGTAATCCCCAGATGTATATGTAAACAAAACACTCACACATTAAAAAAAAAAAACAATCTAAAAAAAATAATGGGATAATATTTTAGCTGACATTTTTAAGAAAGTCCATCACAGTTCCAACAGGTATATCTTGCCCAGAGATCCGGGTACGAACTTCTGTATACTGATCAAAGCTGGAAATCATACTTATTTTAACTATGTTGTATTAATAAATGATGCTATGTGACCTTGCTCCCCAAGTTGATTGGTCAATAAAGGGTTAAAGCTTGGGATTGGGCAATAGATTGAGGTAGGTGGGTACTCAGTTACCTGGCAGAGGGTTGCAGGGAGAACGAGAAATGGAAGGAGAAAGGACTCAGAGAGTGGAGGAGACCACCAGGAGAGGACACTGACCATGAGCCCATGGCCAGGAAAACCAGCAAGTAACAAGGGACCTATGGCTGGGGAATGGGTTAGAATAACTCTGAACCTGCCCAGTCTAGGCCTACAGCTTGTAAATAAAATACCAGCATTGTGTGTCTTTTATATGGGCTAGCTAGACTTTAATTCCAGTTACAAAAAAAGCCAGTGCACCTATCAAGGATGATGGCTTAGTTTCAACTCCAAACAGTATTCTTATCTTGAACAGAAAATCAAGTACATATTATGAGGCCTTTACCCCAATGTGTATTTTCCATTTATCTTATTTTTATTGTGTGTACGTGTAGGTATATATGTTGGGGGGGGTATAGATGCCCATGTGCACACATGCATGTGGACTGCAGAATTCAGTCCTGGTTAGGTGGTAACTGTTTCTCAGGGTGATGACCACCATTTTCTTGTTGTTCCATTTTTATTTTGTTTCTCACTGAGTTCTGGCTCTATCTCCCCAGCCCTTTGTAACTGCTACATGGTTTTTAGTGGACATTTTTTTCAACTTTATTGTAATGAACTCACAAATGAAAACACCACATAGCTGGATTAAGGCAGCCATTCAAAAAACAAACAAACAAACAAACAAACAAACAAACCCAAAACAAGCAAGCAAACAAACACTTTTTCAGTCCCCAAAACTTCTACACAGTTACAATGGCCATTCTGAAGCCAAGGAGTTCCACTTAGGAGTTACACGTTCTCTCTCAACTACATTTTAATGCACTTTTTCACCATAAAAAAGAAAAAAATAGAGTTGAATGTAGAAAAACACTAAAGCTATTTAAATCCTCTTTCATGACTTATGTGTGCTTTTGACAGCCTAATTTTTGTGTAAGACCATAGGACATTTTTCTCAACTGTTTAAATGTAACATTTTAATGAATGAATGTTCAACAGCTGCTCACCCTTCCTTCCTTCCCTCCTTCCTCCCTCTCTCTCTTCCTTCCTCCTTTCTTCCTTTCTATCTTTCTCTCTTTCTTTAAGATGGGTTTTCTATGTAGCGCTGGTTGTCCTAGAGATTGCTACATAGACCAGAATTCCCTCAAACTCAGAGATCCTCTTGCCTCCTGAGTGCTGGGATTAACTGTTCATGTACTCCTATCTAAAATCCATTCCATATGTATAGAGGTTCCATTTTGTATGTGATCCTCAAAGAACTCACCCCAGCTTGCTTTCTCACTTGGGTAGACCAAGAGCTAGATTCCAAGCCCCTGCCTCCTGTATCTGTGGCAGGCTATTTTGATTAATTGTCAGCAGTTTTGTAAGCCAGTGAGACGGCTCTCCGAGGGGCTTTCTTAGCAACCTTCTCCACCCTGTCTGGGGATGGGAGAGGATGACCTCACTCTGTGTAGTGAGGTGGTGAGTGGGTGGGGTGTTCCCCCCCCCCCCCGCAGTACTTCCATCCATCCATTAGCATGCGGGAAAGACTGACTGGGAGACTCAAACCGCAAGCCTAGGACACCACACATGGGAGGGCATTCCAAGAAACAGCTGGAAGAAAGGGAAACTGAGAGACATGAGGTTTTCAACAAAGAAAAGGGGGAAACCGGTGAGATGGAAAGGAGACTGTGGCCCCCAACCCCGCCTAGTCCACCGGATGTCCTTGCTCGGAACACCCTCAAGATGTGCCACCTTTGCAATAGGCATTGCTGTGTCCGCTTTAGCAGCTGCACCATCTTTGCTTTCGTTTCCCAGTGCATCTGAAGGGTGGTATTTGAAGAACAATATTTAGATGACATGGAGTCCACGTGGGTCACTGGCATTCCCATACCAGGCCCATTTGCTACCATGACCGTCCGCCACTGACCAAATAGACAGACAAGGCAATAGGCTAATCTAGCTAAGTTTCTTCTAGAGAGAATGATAATCAGGTAGAAGAAGAAGGGTGGGGCCGTAAACAAGATTTCCTGTGGATGGACAGCATGGACCTCCCGTGAGAGAACCATCCCTCGCTCGGCATCTATGGAACTACACCAGGTACCTCGTCTAAGAGGAGGCTCCCTTCCTATACGTCCCTCCCTGTAACACCAAATACCCCCAGGCTGAACCTAGGCCTTTTCTTTTGTCAGATAAATGAATTTGCAGCTCAGAGTCTCAACTGTGTACCTCACCTCAGCCAGGGCAGCTTAACCAACATACCCTAGTGACTCCATTTTCCTTGGACAGAACAGAAGTAAGCATTTGGTGTATTGAAGTAGCCATCTTTACCTGGGTCTCTGGGCTTGCCTCCTGTGGGGTCTTTGTGTCTCCCCGGACTCCTGGGGCTTTGCCTCATGCAGTGGAATGGCTCATTAGAATGTGCTTTTGACTCCTAACTCAAGGATGGAACTGTCTCCCTAGTTCCCTCACTACCAGGGGCATCCTCCATTTTGGGGTGAGACATTGTCTAGAATTGGAAAGTTTTGGCCCGTGCATGGGACAATGGTCCTGGAGGTCCCTTTGTAGACCTCTTAAAGGTTTCATCACTCATTCCTCAAAGAAAAACCCTGGGTTGACCGAGAAGCTGTGAAAGCTACCCTTTCTGGGACAGGAAAGGGGAAATGGAAATGATGGTGGGCTGACAGGACTTCGTCATCTCCGCAGGCCCTTGGGGCCAGAGTGTGCTTCAGAGACTTGTGAGACAGGAAGATGGTTTAGAAAATGCCATCTACGCTGTCTCAAGTTCAAAGATAGTAGCGCACGCCTAACAACCCTGGCAGCAGGAGAGAAATAACACTCCTTCCTTTGCAGGGCTCCGCTTTCTGTGATTTTATAAACTGGCTGGCTCCTTTGAGAAGAAATTCCAGACTGCTGCTTGTTTACGAAGTTGCTGTAGATTACACGAGAATGATCAGATGCCAGGAGACGAGCCTTTATAATGTGTTTCTCAGCTCCTCTCCAAGGCAAATACACTTACATCTTTTAAAAGCTCAACTAAAAATAATTTTAAACAAAATCGTAAGTACAGCTTCAAAATTCCCTAGGTCCAAGTGCCTCTGATACGTGGGTAGTATCAGACGACCAGGCTTAACTGCTGTAAGTCAAGCATTCTAAATTTAGCTCGTTGAAGTCACCTTTCTTCTATTTGGTTTGCAAAGACATATCTCATGAGTTAGCATGAACAGCTAAAAATAAGCTGCGAGTTTCATTTTCTGTTGTTCCGCATGGCTTCGAAACCAGTCGGTACAAACCTGACAAAAATCATCAGCAACTCAAACTACTCTGTTCCTGTCCTGATGACCAGCTCACCACCAGGCCTGAAAAACCTCACACTTTTGTCCTTCTCACAGTCTTAAAATGAATTGCGCGTGCGCGCACATACACACACATACACACACACACACACACACACACACACACACACACACGGCAGGAAACTAGTCACTGAGGCTGGAAATGGGATGGGACAGTGGCTTGTATGTGGATGTATCACTTCCGCACATACACTTCAGCCCAGCTCAGACTGAATCTTAAGGGATACCAGAGACCCTTCTGCAGGGCCAGAGAATAAATAAGCCATGGGTCCCATGGTGACAGGTTCTGAGGTGTTGAGTTCAGAGTCTCCCTTCACCCAAATGCCCACGTTCTTATGCAATTCCATACTGCAGACCCAGGCAACTCACAACAAGCTTAGTTTCAAAACCATCTTTTCAGGGCCAAGTCGGGCAAGAAGGTGTTTAAGAGCAGTCCCTGGGCTTCTAAGGGAAGGCAGCCGTCTCACTGTGGAGCATTCAACTGTGCTCTCGCCCAGCAAGGAGCACTGTGAGAAGCAAGCTCTCAGCTAAAGGAGATTGAAAGGGGGGCAAAGAAGGGTTAATCTCCCTCCATTAGGGAGGGACCCCTTGGTGGAGGTGAAGAGAATAATCTGTATGAACCAGACAAAGCACACTCTGGAAATGGAATGATGGAGCAGGCCGGGAAGGATGATTGTCCCAATTTTCACTGTGTGACCATTTCTTAGATCTTGGGTCTGTACCTTAGCTTTGAAGTTACAGCCTCAGGGAGGAGGAAGAGAGCATGTTCACACTGAGTGTAGGAATATCTGAGCTGTCATCCCATAGAGCTCGGATGTCTGGGAGCAGAGGGTGGAGTCACAGCTCCCAGGACACTCAACAGGCCTAACCGTCCCCAAATTAGACACTGACTGGCCAAGGAAGTGCTAGGACAGTTGCTTCCCTGGGATGGAAAATGTCCTCTGCTTCTTTTTTTCATTTTGTAAAACCTTTTTAAAATGTTTATTATTTAAATGTATTATTATTATTTGTGTGTATCTGCATGCATGAGAATGTACACGTGCACATGCTCCCCCCACTGCCCCCGTCCCCCCAATATGTCCCAAGAGCTCAGAAGCACGGTGGATCTCTTGGAGCTGAACTTACAGTTGTGTGCTGCCTGATATAGGTGCCAGGGCTCAGCTTGGGTCCTCTGCAAGAACGATACGTGCCCCTAAGCGCTGAGCTAGCTCTCCAGACCCTATTTTATTCTCAGTTATGCATGTGTGTCTGCCTATGATATGTGCATGTGGAGGCCAGAGGCATTGGCTCTCCTGGAGCTGTAGCTCTACATGTTTGAGAGCAGCTTGGTATGGGAGCTGGGAGGCAAACTTTAGCTTTCTGGAAGAACAGCAAGTGCTCTCACCTGCTAAGGCATCTCTCAGGCCCCCCACTCCCACCCCCACCCCCACCCCCAGTTTTGAAAACAAAAATTAAGAAATTTTAAAAATAACATTGTCTTTCTTTTTTGGGCAATGTGTGTGTGGTGGTGGTGGGGAGGGCG
The DNA here is from genome assembly GCA_964023405.1 of Apodemus agrarius. Classification (NCBI taxonomy): domain Eukaryota; kingdom Metazoa; phylum Chordata; class Mammalia; order Rodentia; family Muridae; genus Apodemus; species Apodemus agrarius. Next base: position 99,630,270 of record OZ030012.1, read on the forward strand.
TCACAAGAAGTTACAAGAACAGAATAGGAAGCTGACACACACCTGTGATCCCAGCAGAGGCAGGAGAATGGGGAACTGAAGTCTAGCCCGGGCTCAGGGTGAACCCTGTTGCAAGTAAGGAAATGGGTAGTAAGCATGATACTCTGGCAGTGTGTTACAAGGTTTTCCCATGCCCTGGCCTGCACGTGCTGACTGTAGCATTTTCTTTTTTAGTAATTCCTGTAGATATATAGTGGCCCCTTTTGCTCATCTACAATAAAATGGGAAAAAAAAAATAGGACAATAACTCTGAGTTCAGGGATGGAGCCGATCTGATTTCTCTGGTTTTTACAACAAACTTAGTGTGTTTCAGTAGTTCTGTAACATGTTTTCATAGAAATTGTCGGCCTGGACACAGATTTGTCCGTCAGCAGCACTCCCGTGGCCTGTTGTATTTTCTGTTTGCGTAATTCAATCAGAAATTTTCTGTTTGAGTAATTTGTAGGTATCTAGCAGCTCCTTTTGCTCACCTACAATAAAATGGAAATAAAGTTGGGGCTCCTGATCCTGGGTAGGATGGTCCCTAAAAAAACCCACATCCACTGGTCCAGCTTTCCCTGATAACTGTCCACGTGGCCGTTCATGCTGCCTGGCATTTAGATAATGGGAGATGGCTGGTCTCTTCTGTATGGGGTGAAGGTTTGCCAAGCAGCTCCTGGCTACGGCGATGGGGTGCCCCATCAGGGTCTGCCTATCTCTTTGAGCTGAGGCTCCCTTGGACTAGTGACACCCACTTCTATAGGGCAAGGAAGGTGATGCAAATTCATGGGGAAGGGACAGAGTTTTCTTGGACTCGACCCTTCCTGCGGCTATGGCTGTAGACTGGGGAGATGCCGCTGTCCTAGCAGAGATGAAGCATGGAGTCAACACAGACAGGACGAGTCGGGGCACCAGCAGTACCCGGCAATGGAAGACCTACTGAGCACCTTTTGCTTTTTGTTTTTTTGCTTATGAGCTCTGGGACCACAATGAGATGCAGAAACCCTGTCTAGATGTCACAGAACTCTGATTTCTTTCTCCCACTGGTTAGGTGCAGAAGTATCAGTCTTACCAATTCCCTAACCTGAGGACCCATCCTTTGAGTGACCAGAAGATCATGTATCAGAAGATCATCAGTTGAGAAGGCTTTGAAGGAGCAGGAGACATGGCTTAGTGGTTAAGAGCACCGCTCTTGCAGGGGGCCCAAACCTCACCAGCTGAACCCCAGACTCTGGGGAGATTGTAAACACCAGTAGAATCTGGGCTGATCTGAGCACACACCCCCAACTTTGGACTAGAAAGTCAAGAATCAAGAGAGATATGAGTGGGACTGAGGCCAGCCAGGAGAAGGTAGGGTTGGTCATCACAGCAGCTTCTCTGGTGTCTCAGCATGGAGAAGTGTTATCAATGGGTTTGTTCCTCACCAGGTGACAATGTGGCCATGGATAGGCACAGAACTACATGGAGAGTTATGGTATCTGAATGTGAACAGTGGGACAGTCTGTAGAGGCAAAATTTGTAAGGCAAATGACCGTGGTGCATGCTTTTAATCCCAGCACTCTGGAGGCAGAGGCTGGTTCTACCTGAGCTCTCTGAGTTCAAGGCCAGCCTGGTCTACAGAGCAAGTTCCAGGACAGCCAGGGCTAAACTGAGAAACTTGGTCTTGACACACACACACACACACACACACACACACACACACACACATATACAGAGAGAGAGAGAGAGAGAGAGAGAGAGAGAGAGAGAGGGAGGGAGGAGGGGGGAGGATAACGACAGAATGTGCCCCTTTGACAGTTGAGTCAGGAGAATGAGAGGAAGCGGGGGCTGTCAGATTATCACGTGGCAGGTGAGTATGGGTTCGTGGTTTCTGCAGTGCTGTGCAGAGGCAATGGACCATTATGCATCCTCTTAAATGTTAGTTTCCCTGGCTGAGGCAGGGGCTGCCTCAGGGGTCAGTCTTGTTGTTGGTTCCTTCTGTTTGCAACCAGAAGGTTGGGCATCTTCGGGTGCTGTGTCCAGTTCAGTCTCTGCCCCTTAATCCATGGGTGCTCACAGGAAGTAAATGGCCTATGTTTACCGCATTGCTCTCGGATTTACACGTTTTCTGGTTCCCTGTCTAATAAACATCTCTCTGCTGTAGCATACCAGCTAAAGCAGAAACTCAGAGGCCAAAAGAATCTTAAGTTAATTTCTCATTTGGATTGGATGTGTGCTATGGATTTGGTAGTTTGTTCTCCAGGGTCTGCGTGCTGAGGCTTGGCAGTTTTGAGGCAGTGAGATCTTTAGGAAGTGAGACTCAGGGAAGGTAATTGGGTCATGGGGGCATTGTCCACAGGAGGGATTACTATAGGCCTTGTGCAGTGGGATTAGTTTCCATGAGAATGGTTGCTGTAAATAAACCTGGCACCTCTCCTGAATCCATCCGTCTTCTCTGTATAACAGGTGTTTCCACTGCTGTGATGTCATTTGCCCAGAGGCTGTCATTGGAGCAGAGCAGATGTTTGTACCAAGTTCTTGAACCTCCAGGACTATATGCTAAATAAATATCCTTTTTAATGATATTTTATTTATGAGGTGTTTTGTTATAGCAATATAGAATATGACTGTATACGATAATATACCATAATGTACTAGCTCGGGGTTCCCTAAATTTTTTTCTATGTAATAAATACCAATGGAATGAATGTGTATCACACTAGACACATTTGCATGTGTAACATATAAGCAGGTCTCGGGCTCTGACATGTATATGAATATTAGGGCTCATTAAAATGTATATTTATGATATCTGAAAGATAGCAGGTGAAACCCAGACATGGTTAGTCCAAGTCTCCACGGAGTGATACAGATAAATCTGAATTGCCTGAGATTGTGATCAGGACTTCTGATGGCCCTGGGACCCATGAGCATGCATGTTCATCTGAGAAACCGAAGGGGACCAGGTTCTGGGATAGACACTGATGCCTTTCTGGATCAGAATTTACCAATTCTACCAATAGTAGTTTAAAAAACAGACTATTCAACTTCTGGGAATTTTTCTAAAATTGTCCACAAGGTGCCTATCTACAGCCACAGGAGTGTTTACATATTTATAACAGCGGAGCACCAGAGGCAATCAAAATAGCCATTTTAAAAAAGGGCTAAATTAAAATATGCCTGTACAAAGATAGTAATCATTAAAAATGATGTTTTCAAAGAGTACTTGTTGGTTTGCAAAGATGTTTACAATACAACGGTAAGAGGGGGACAAAAGCAACAAAACCAACAAAAACCCAACAAGCAACAACAGCCAAGATAAAAAACAACAAACTACAAAGGAATTTGTCTTGTATAGAATGGAAAAAGGATGAGAAGTGTCGTAATAAAGTTGAAAGTCTAGCCAAGCATGGTCTCCCTGCAGATGGAGGATGCAGTCTCTCCCTGGGGGAATCCTAAGCTACTTCTTTTGCAGGGCAACCTTGGGATGCAGATGCCAAGGAGCGTAAGTCACTGAGCAAGGCCTTCTCAGAGCTGGCTATTTCTTCCCTTCTGTGATTCTGGATGATAGCGAGTGATGAGACTGTGGACCGGAGTGTGACCCCATTCTATCAGACAGACTGACCACAGTGCTGCATGCTTGGGAAGAACAGCTCAGGGCCAGTGCCTCTAGGATGGTCAGTGTTCAGTGTCAACTTGACAGGCTCAACCGTCACTTAGCACTCGGGCCTCCAGGTATACCTGTGAGAAACGGTCATTTAAGTCAGCCTCTGAGAATGTCTGTGATGCTAAGTATCTTGATTAGGCTCACTGTCGCGGGGAAGGCCATCTTAATTGTGGGCAGGACCATTCCCCGGGTGGGGACCCTGTACTGTCTGACATGGAGAAGACACGCTGAGTGTGGACACTCACTGCTCTCTGCTTCCTGCTCGTGGGTATGCCCTGTATGGCTGCTTCAAGATCGTTTTGGTCACTTTCCTACTATATTGGACTATCCCAGACCGTGAACCAAAATAAACCCCTTCTTCCCGAAGGTGTATCTGCCAGAGTAGTTATCATAGCAACAGAAGAGCAACTAAGATTGCGTCCACGGTGTACCTATCAAGCCCCTTCCTTCTGGTGTGCTAGGATCCTCAGCAGAATCCCAAAATTGTGCAAATGCAGAATATACAAGCAAGAACAAAACTATAATGGTCTCAGTTAATCTAACCAACTCCTCGGTGAAATCATCCTAATACTCAGAAGGGAGTTAACTCTGGCCTATTAGCTATTAGCCTTTGGAAACAACAGGACCTTCTGAGGCCTGTTTTGTCCATCAAAGAAATACACTGGTACAGCTATCGCTTGAACGGGTTTTAAAAACATTAAAGGAACATTCTTCCCTGCTTCCTCTTTTCCCCACTCCAATATCATCTCACCCTTGATCACTGACACAACTCTTTATGTATTTAAATCTGCATTAAAATCACCTTTTGGCACAGAGAGACCACAACCCGTTTCTCACAAAGCTTTTACTGAAGCCTTTGGGGCCTCTGGTCCAGTCAGACCTTACCAATGGGGTGGGAAATAGTCATACCTCATTGGTTAGGCATGCTGCTAAAGATCACAGAGGAAAGGTGATTCAGAGACGATGTTTCTTTTTTTCACAGCAGACTCCAAAGCAGAGACACCAACACTGACTGTAGGGGAGACGACTGCTCTCCCAGCGTGCTGGCTTAGCCTTCCTGTTCCCGTGCTGCCCAAACCATTCTGCACGTAGAAGCTTGCTCACTCTGTCTCACCATCACAGTTAAAACACACACACACACACACACACACACACACACACACACACGCTATTTTGGAGGAGGGAAAGAACTTTAAAATTCTGGTAAAAGCCAGAGGCTTCTTGAGTTAAAAACAAAACCCCAAATTCTTTTGTGTGGTGTTTTCCAAATTGGTCCTTGACAAGAACTAGGGGATTTCAGTGTGAGAAATGACAAAGCCCAATTACTATGAATTCTTAGCTTTCGTAAATGTGACGCGAGCTTGTTGCAAAATTCTCTAAAAGGGGTAACAGGGCATTCATAGCGCTGAGCCAGGAAGAAGGGAGCTAGCACTTCTGTGCTTCGAGAACTATAAAGCCCTTGAGGTCAAAATAACCAGCTGGGCCAGCTGTTGTCCATGTGAGACTGCTGTGTTCAACTTGTCAGTGGTCCTCATGGTCAAACAAGGCCAGACAAACATCTTCAGGTGACCTAACTCTGCCCAGACTGTGGTGTCTCCAATGTGGATTACACAACTCACGTATAATTAAAGTGGAAAAATAATAAACTATGAGATCAAAGTGAAACTGACTTACAAAAGCCCCCTTTTCCACTGAGATCTATTTCGATGCCATTTTAAAAATGTCAAATACTAAAAATATGAAATATGTGCTTGTACACAATCCTGTCTTGCTGGTGACATCTCTGGGGTCACCATGTCTGCCACCCTAACAATGTCAGTGGCCATGCAGATCTGTGGCTTTCTTTCAGACCCTTTATGTTTGCTGTAGTGAAATCCTGGTGACTCAGTTTGACTGCCACACACCTCTCCTCGTCACATAATGTAACTAGGGATGTCAGAAATCATTCCCGTGTTGATCTGGCATGCTGTGTGCATGGAGGGAATCATATTAGATGGCAGCTGAAATTAACAAGCCATGATTAGTCAGTATTACCATTGGAATATGAAATGCTTTCTCATGGGCTCCTGGGTTGCACACACGGACTTTAGTTGGGAGGTTCTGGAAACTTTGGAAAATAGAACCTAGCTGGGAAAGGTAGTCAGTGACACCATATTGTCACAGCTCTATTCGACCCTGGTCCCTTCCTAGATCTCATAGGTGTCTTTCTGTTTTGCGTCTATGATGAGAGTCTCCCCCACCACATATTGCTGTTGCCAGGATGTGATGTTCTGCTCAGGAGCACAAATCACAATAACCATGAAGTGAATCCGCCAGAGCCGTGAGCCAAATTCAATGTATCCTCCTCTGGTCACTCTGCCAGGTGTTTTCTCACAGCACAGCCAGTCTCCTATGTGAGTGGACCATGACACCATTCTTCCTGACTGTGGCCTCTGGCTCTGTGCTTCCTGAAAAATCTGTTGAGCTGAGACTTTTGAAGCCTTGTTCTCATTCTCAACTCACTCCTCCGGACGCCTGCTTCCAGCGAGCAGCACACCCCCGCACTCAGCCTGTTTCACTCTGGACTCTTTTCCCAGCCAGTCCCCAACTCAGGGACCACTTAGCCCTCAACAACCCTGGAAGGTGAACTTTCAGGAGCAGAACCAGTTTTTGAAAGAAAAAGATTAACTTGTTATTTATTCAGTCTGCTCCTGAGGTGAAGGGACAAACGGAGATCTAAGAGGCTGTCAAATTGGCCAGTAACAGATCCTCCCACACAAGGGACAATGCTCATTCTTCAGGGTGGGGATATGGAAGTCAGGAATATCAAAGCCAGCAAGAAGATTGAATCTGTTTAGATAGATATTGACCACAAAACTAAAGAACTATGCACTATGTAGCCCAGGCAAAGACTTTACTGGAGCTCTTTCCTGACATGTACCAGTGAGATAGATGAGAATTGTACAAAGACTGAAAATCTACACAGAGTATAAAATGAGCTAGGGGTCTCCAAGGAGGGACCATGCCTTTACCTCTCATTGTTTGGGCAAATGAGACTTTGCCTGAAAAGAAAAAGCTGGAATTATACTTCGGGTATAATGTTTTTTATATTTTGATGGAGGGTAGCATTAATGTTCCTGCCCAAGTCTTTTAGTCTATATTAAAATACTTTTCTAATACATTTATTTGAAGGTCTAGAGGATCCCTCTTATTAGTTAAGTATCACAGGGCCTGGGACAGATGGGATAGAACAGGTGCCCAAAGTCCCCAGGACTGGGCAGAACCACAAACTCAGGACTCCAGGGATGTTTGATAGATTACTGTAGCTCATGGTTGTGGGAGCAGAAATTCAATCCAGTTTGCTTGATACATCAAGAACAAACCAAGAAAAGGCCTTGAACAAATGAATGGATAAAGGGGTGGCGAGGTGGGGGGTGCCCTCCCTACCGCACTGGCCACTGGCAGCAGGCATATCTTTACCATGTCTTAAGATTAGAATGGACAGAGGCATCTTGGGAAAATTCTCTCATTGTTCTTTGTCCACATGACCAGATAAAACCTATGAGTATCCACTAGGGAATTTGACATGTCCCATAATTTGTTGCTGCTGGTTTGAGATAGGGGTCTTGTTTTATATCTGTATTTGGCCTGGAACTCACTAGGTAGACCAGTTGGCCTTGAACTCATGAGTAACCCCCTTTGCCTCTGTCTCCTACTTGAGCTTAAGAGTGGGTGGTTATCTGCCTGGCATTCTAATAGTTTTTAAAAAAGATTTATTTATTTTTATTTTATGTGTATACACTTATTTACCTAGAAGTATTTTGTGTGCTGTGTGCACACCTGGTGCCCAAGGAGGCCAAAGAAGGTATTAGAGCCTTTGAACTGGAATTACAAATAGTTGTGAGCCACTATGTGTGTGTGCTGGGAACTGAACCTGGGTCCTCTGCAAGGGCAGCAAATGAGGCATTTCTCCAGCCCGTCTTCTAACACCCCCCCCACACACACACATCGCTCTACTCTACAGATTTATATTTGAGCATTTCCAAGTTCTCACATTCAATGCCAAAGAAAATTACCATTTTCCCAGAAATCCTCCCCAGTTGTCTCTGAGAAGCGGCCGCTTTGTAATTAGCTATAATCATGTGTCTTGGTTTTAGCCAATGGAATGTGAAGAAAGAGAATGTGTTCCACTTCCACCCATAAGAACCCTGCATGGATACTCTTCGGGGTCCTTGTTCCTCCTTCTGAGGGAAGCAAAGATATGCCTGTGACTTTTGAAAACCACACGCAGCAGACAACTGAGCCTCCTTCAAACTTTGAGTTTCTTGTTTCTGTTACTGTTTCTTGAGGATCAAACCAAGGGACTTGGGCACCTTGGGCAAGGAGTCTCGTACTACACCCCCAGCCTTGAATCTGAATGAATGTGTGAAAGACAGTTACCTGCCCCCCTACCCAACCAACCTAGCCTATCACATGACCAAAAGATAAACACTATTGTGTTTGAACCAATCTATATTTGGAGTCTATAATAGCAAGAAGCCTGTCAGGACACGTGTCCTCTTTGACACAACCATTGTAGTTGTGTGTAGAAGTATCTGGACCCTGTACCACCCTTTTCATTATTATTCTAAAACTAAAAAAAAAAAAAAAAAAAAAAAAAAAAAAAAAAGTAGAATTAGAGACTTAGATGTATGGACTCACCAAAGTGTTTGTCACACAGCCCTCAGATTTTTCCACCAGAGGAACAGTAGCCCCGCATAGCCTTGCTTCAAGACAGCCCGGTCTGTAAAATTATATTTAAAAAGTAAAACACAAGACCTACAAGACATATATTAAAGTGAGACAGTTAAACTCACGGGGCATTTGTTCACAATGAATTTGTGTTTCCCACTAAATGACAAAATTCTGCCTTGCCTTAAAGTAAGGCCCATTTTTTTTTATAGCGCCGAAACCACATTAATGTATGAAGAACAGACTTAGTGTGCTGAGGAAGACACACAGGAAATAGGCGCTCACTCGGGCGGTGACTGGAGAAGCCGGAAGAACTGAGTGATACCTAGCTCTGGGCCTGTCTGCTCCACAGTTGTCATGCATGTGAATGAAATGCTTTTCACAGAAACTGAAAATTCCTGAGTAGAAACTTCTAGAACATAGAAATGACAGGTCATGCAAAGACCTAGGAGATTTTAGACGAAACTAAAACAGACGACCTGTTTTATCTTTGTGCTTTACCGTCCCTGGGGCAGCGTAAGAGAAAATAAAGAACCATAACCAGGACAGCCCTGAGATGCTGAGGACACATCAGCATGAGAGCTGAACATGCTCCTAGGCAGGCTGGGATCCTTCCCTTCCTACCAGCCTTGCCAGTCTTCCCCCAGTTCCCATCCCCCACTCCCCAAAGTATAAAAATACTATTGGTCAGACATAGAGCATATGTTTGCCTAGAATGGGGCTTGCTTTTAAGTCTGATCACCCCACAGAAGATCCAGGGGGCAAACAGTCCAGACCCCCAGACAAACATTTTGGCCTTCTTGAAATAGGGCTCAGGCTGGGGGAGAAAACAAGGAGCCTGATCTCTGTTTTTCCCCCTGAGTAGCTTCTGCTTATGCATTCTTGTTTGGTCCTGTGGGGAAGAGAGAGCGAGCAGGCCCATCCTAGGCTGTATTTAGAAAGTGTCCCAAAGGCTGTCCCCACACCCCTCTGGGTTGCGGCCTGCCAGGCCCAGCTCTCAGAAGCAAGATGGCGCCCATAATGTTGGGCCATGACTGAGGGGCTAAGGGCGGGCCTTCACTTACTCGGAGGTGCTGGCTCCGTGGAAGCCCACACTCTGCCAACTCTCTGGCCTCAGGAGTTACCACCGCATTCTTCCTCTGGATTCCTCAACTCCTGCTTGAGATCTGCTCCACATAATTTTCTCATGATGTCACTCATTCTGACTGCTTACATTTGGAAAGTTCATCTACAAGAAAAGGCCTCCTTAAGGCTTAAAAAAGAAGAAGAAAAAAATTAAAGTGGGTTGTGGAGAGATGGAGAGAGCTCGGCAGTGAGCTCTCCCCGTGCCGCTATGAGAACCACTCCCTGGCCAGGTTCCTGGCTGCAAACCGAGCGAGGCCAGTGGCAGGCCGTGGGTGACGTCAGGGCCGGGCCTGAGTCATAGCCAGTGGCCCGGCTGCCCTGCCACTCGGAAAGGGACAAAAGGAACCTTTGATGTCCAGAGGCCCTCCTCTCTTGCAGGCTGGCTGCACTGAACAGCAGGCCAGAACATTCCAGCTGTCTCCCCGCCCCACCCGCCGCCCTTCCTCCTTCCGGAACAGTCCCAGACAGATTCAACAAGGCCTCCCTGAAGGGCATCGCCCTCCTGTACAGCCACGGCCATGAACCGAGAAGGCTGCAAGAACGGGGGATTGCCCAGGACCCGCTCACTTCCCCTGTCATGTGTCTTCCTTCTTGTGGCGCGCACCTTAGCAGAGTCTCAATGGTATTTAAAGATGAGGAAAGATGGACTCACTGTCACCGTCCCCGGGCAGCCCCCGGTGCTCGGCGCGTGTTTGCTTCTCCGTGTTCTATGGAGGCAGGCCTCAGCTCTCGGCTCTGTTCAGCCTGGGTCTCGGGTGGCTTTCCTTTTAGAAGACCTAGTCATACCCCAGTACCTGGCGTGTAGCTCACTAAGTACACTATGAATGAATGAATAAATGAACGAGTGAGTGGGTGAATGGAAACTTTAAAATAAACGTGGAAGGCATACGCTGAAAACTTACTGCGAATGTTTAAGTCTGTAAATACTTTGTCAGAATTTCACTTATTACTGTGACGAAGTTGTGCTTCCTCCATCTGTAGATGAAGACAGCTAATCAGTGGCAGAGCCTGGGCTGTCAGACCTGAAATTCTCTTTCAGCTTCCACGTTGAGAGGCTGGGGCGAATGAAGGACTGCTGACTGACGTGCCTCCCAGGGGAGGAAAGGCAAGAATGAAGGTCTTGAAACCTGACCAACCCTACGAGAACAGCCAGGCATGTTCTCTCTAGCTGAGGTAGGCCTCCTGCGCTCTTGATGGGCCAATACCTCAGCCGAGGCTCGCTAAGCAACCAGTCTGTCCTGAGAAGCTGGAGGCGGAAGACAGAGCCCAGGGAGCCCAGTGGCCGAAGCTCTGGTGTGTGGTGGAAGGACTACAGCAGGCAGAGCACCTCAGAGGAAGCCACGGGCCCTTGTCGTGTCTTCCCGGACTCCACGTGCGGCTGTGAGGTTAAAGGGACGGGTCTGGGCAGGTTGGAGAGCCAAGGGAGAAAGGACACAGGAATGTTCTGGAGAACTGGAAGGCCCAGACGAGGAGGCGAAACAAATGAGGAGGGGCCTCAGCGTAACAATAGCAGCACCTTTCTTAGGCTATCTCTGTCCTAGTGGGTATAGTGACTAGGCTAGACCACATGGAGAGCCCCTGCTGTGCTCTCTGTGCCAAGGCAGGGGCGTCGGGAAGAAGGTCTGGGCCCCCATCAAGATGAGCTCCTTGGCACCTTCTCCACGGTGGCTTGTGATTCTGTCTTGTACTTTTCCATGTCTCTCAAACGTCTCATTTCAAGAGGAAGACAAAAGCCAGGAATTTCCAGCCCTGTAGGGGAAGGCGCTGGAACTTTGGCCTCAGTGACGTGGCTTCACGGCATTTCCTCTCTCTCTGGAGTCAGCGCAGGTTCTGGTCATGGAGCCCTCTCACCATGGCTCACAGAGTCTGTCTCTGGTGGCCAGGGGACACTGCGTGATCACCCTTTCCTGAGAGCTCTGCGGTTCTGTGGTTCTCGGGAATCACACTTGGTTAGTGGAGTTTGGCAGGTGGGATTAGCAGATAATCTCAGAGGAGGACCCCGCGTGCTCGTCATCGAAGGAGAAGTGATAACAGTCAGCTTCTGTCTACAGAGAAGCCACTGGATGCCTCTCTGCTCTGGTTCCCTGGGGGCGGGGCTGGCTGGGTGGGAGGGGGGAAGGTTGGTGGTCTAGCCCACCCCACAGACACCATTCTTTATTTCTTTAATAAGAAGACTAGAGGCTCACTATTTCCCACTCTACCTAGGAACGGGGCAAACAGAGAAGAAAAAGCAAAATGGTCAGTAAGCAAGCTTAGCTGCAGCTCCTGTGTCAGAGGGAGAGGGGAGGGGAGAGGGGAGGGAGAGAGAGGAAAAGGCAGGGAATTGAGAAAACTAACCCCTTGGAAATGCAGAGAAGCTTCCCAGTGACCTCTCCTTGCCTGTACCCTGTTGGGGAAACTTCCTTCTTGGCTACAGTATATAACTGCATACTGCTAACTTTCTGGAAAACCCTTTAAAGGAATTCTTCAGACCTATCTATACTTGCTGCCTCCAATTTCTCTCACTCCCTTCAGTCTTAAAAAACACTGTTAAGATGTGGTTTCTGTAGCAGAAAGTCCACACACTTAAAAGGTAATTGAATGGATTTTAATATATTTGCATATATAGCATGTTTTCATAATCTACTTTTTTTTTTCCGGGAGCAGGGTTTCTCTGTATAGCCCTGGCTGTCCTGGAACTCACTCTGTAGACCAGGCTAGCCTCGAACTCAGAAATCCTCCTGCCTCTGCCTCCCAAGTGCTGGGATTACAGGCGTGCGCCACCACCGCCCGGCCATAATCTACTTTTACAACATTTTTGTCACACATCTCCCCCCACGGAGAGAAACATTGTGCATTTTAGCCATAGGCACCCACCAATGTCCCTTCCAGTCCTAGGGTTCCCCTCCTCTGGCGGTTCACACAGATGGGATTATGCAACCCGTGGCTTGTCCTGATTGGCTTCTTTCACTTAGGGCGGCGCCTTCATGTGTCCCTGTGGTAGAATATTCCCATGCCTATATTCCTTTTAAATCTGAAGAATATTCTGCTGCACGAGTATGAGACATTTTGTTTATTATCTTTGAATCAGTGGGTGAAAATTAGAATTCTCCCACCTGGTTCTTTGTACAATGTTGAAGACGGAACCTGGAGTCTCACACAAGCCAGGCAAGTGTTCTGCCGCTGGGCTATAGGCCCAGCATTTGGTCTTGAATTCACTCTGTGTCGGCGGTTGACTTTGAACTGAGAGCTCTCTCCTACGTCAGCCTCCGGAGCTGCTGAGACTGCGGGTCTGTGACACAGGGACAGCTCACTTCTACACTATCATGAACAATATTGCCATGGACTTTGGTGTGCAGGGTTATTGTTGATGGGAGGTGTGTGTGTGTGTGTGTGTGTGTGTGTGTGTGTGTGTATGTACTCCTGCACATGAGAGCGAGCACGTACCTAAGCTTCTGTTTCTCTTGGGCAGATACCAAGGAGTATGATTGCCGAGCCGTGTGAGTTAACTTTCATCGTTGCTATGAATATAGGATAGAAAAAAAATTTAAGAAAAGATCCATTGTGGCTCATGTTTCAAAGGGTTTGGCCCGTGGTTACTTGGGCTCATGTACTTGCGTAACGTCCGGGTGCCAGGGACACGTGACAGGCAGAAAGCAGAGAGAAAGGAGAGAGAGAGCCTGAATAGATAGCCCAGTTGGTCAACTGTTTGCCATGCACACATGAGAACCAGAGTTTGGGTTCCTAAAACCCATCTTAAAGCAAAGCACAGCAAAGCAACGCCATAGGCAGGCAGCCACTGTAATCCCAGTGCTCGGGAGGTGGACGCAGGAACCTTTGGGCTGTTTAGACTAGCTGACACCGGCGAGCGGCAGGTTCAGTGAATCAATACGTGATTGAGGGGGGCAATGTCACCTTTGAGCTTTCATGTGTCCATGTGCACATGTGCACATGACCCCCACATGTGTCTGCACACATTCACGTATGCTACCACCATGCAGATACACGCGCAAAACCTAAACCAAAGATAAATAATAAGTAACAATTTTAAAAGACTCGGAGTAAGAGAAGGGCAGCAACACGATCTTCCCAGGGCTCACCCATTGCCTTCCTTCCTCCAGCTGAGGCCTACCTCCTAAAGTTCCCAGAACCTCCCCAAATAGTGCCACCCGCTGGGGACCTAAACCTGGACCATCTGAGCCTGTAGGGACACCTCATTTTCAAGCCATGACATGGCTGGTGTGGAAACTCTGGGCTTAACATTCCCGAGGAACTGTTGAACTGGTTTTGCAAACTTCTTCTGCCCTCATTTGATGCTCCCACCAGTCACGTGTGAAGATTCTGATTTTCCCGTATCCATGGCCCTAGTCTCACCGTCTCTCTCTCTCTCTCTCTCTCTCTCTCTCTCTCTCTCTCTCTCTCTCTCTCTCTCTTGGTTTTTCGAGACAGGGTTTCTCTGTATAGTTCCGGCTGTCCTGGAACTTACTCTGTAGACCAGGCTGGCCTCGAACTCAGAAATCCGCCTGCCTCTGCCTCCCAAGTGCTGGGATTAAAGGTGTGCGCCACCAACTCCCGGCCTCACCGTCTCTTTTTATCACAGCTATCCTAGTAGGTGAGCTATGCCGTCCCATGTAGCGTATCTTTTCATGAGCTAGTTGGCTATTTGGATACCTTCTCTAGAGAAATGTCGAAGTCCTTTGTCCACCCTTAAATTGTACCTTCTTATCTTTGAGTGTAGAAGCTCTTTCTAAATCCTTCATTTCCTACTTTATCTCCCTGTGTGTGTGGGTGGTGGGTGGGGACATCCTCTTGGAGACAGGGGGAGGAGGTATGGGATGTGGAACATTCAGAGGGAGGACCGGGGAGGGGAATAAAGACTGGACTGTAAAAAAAAGATTAAAGAATAAAAAAACTATATATTTATTATCATTTTTATTCATGTGTATGTGTGTCTGTATGAGTAAATATCACATGTGTACAGATGCTCTCAGAGGCCAAAAGAGGGTGTTGGGGCTGAAATTACAGATGGTTGTGAACCACCTGATAGGCACACTCTCCCAAAAGAGCTGAACATGCCCTTCACTCCTGAGCCATCTCTCCAGCCCATCACGTGCTTGTTTATTGTAAAAGAGGTTTAATGTTGTTTTTCTCATTTATGTGTCTGTGTGCACATCTGTGTGAGCGTATGTTCGCCTTTGTGTGCAGGGCCCGCAGAGGGCAGAAGAGGGGGCAGGATCCTCCAGCTCTGGAGTCACATCCTGCTGTCACCGACGTGGAGCCGGGCTGTGACCACTCTGTAAGATCAGCAAGGCTCGTAACTGGGGGATGATGACCCCAGCCCCGTCTTTCTCCACGTTCTTGATGTTACCTGAAGCACGTGAGTGAGCTTTACGTTCTGAAGAAGTGCTCATTCTTGCTTTCTTTTTGTCGCTGGTGTTTTTCATGTCATGGTTTGGAAGCCTTTGTCTAACCCAAGGACACGAAGACGCCCACCCGCGTTTCCTGCAGCAGACTTAGCGGTTGACGCTCAGCTCTGGGAATGGCTTTAGGCGGTGTGAGGTAGAATCCCCGAGTTCAGCGCTTTCAGTGTGGGTGCCTGGCTTGTCCCAGCATTGCTTATTGAGAAGGCTGTTCTCAAACTGGCCTAAACTAGGGTTTATTTAAAAGGTGCTCTGGTATCTCCCCTGTTGACGTGGCTTCACTTCTTTGTGAGAAATCGATTGATCTTAGGATTAGTGATTTTATTTCTTGTCTTTTCATTTTCACCCATCAACCTAGGAGTCCTTATGCTGGTACCACATTGTTCTGTTTATGGCAGATAACCCTGCATGCATGATGCCTTAGGTTTGATTGTCCATGCTGAGAGAAAGAACCCGGGTGGACAGACAGAAAGGGAGACAAGCAGGAGGGAAAGGAAAGAGAGAAAGACAAAGGTGGGTGTGTTGGAAAATGTCCTTTTCTTTTATTGAGTCATTTAAGTAACTGCTAAGAGGCGGAAGACATCGCCATTTCTATCATGAAGGGGAAAAACAAGCTTCAGGGCTAGAGTCCATCAAGCAGGAAGGACCAGGAGCCACACCCCTCCTCTCTGGGCTCCTCACAGCAGTCTCCCCGTTCCCACAATGTGCGTCATACTGAACTCCTATGGGATACGCTATCCTCTGAGACTCTCACACACCCCATCCCATTTTATGCTCTCGGCTTTCCCAAGAAGTAGGTGGGTCAGACTCAAATCCCTATTTGATCACGTATCTCACCAAGTGACCCTGGACAAGTTACTAAACGTATTAGCCTCAGTCTCCTCGGCTCTGTGATATATAAAACCAGAGAGGCCAAGGAACCTGACCAACCTCACACAGCCTGGAGTTGGCAGGACCAAGGAGAGAACTAGGGTCTCTGCTTCCTAGCATAGATGCTCCCCAGGCTCCCCTCCTGGAAATTCTTTTTTTAGAAGGATGATTCATCTGGCTGCCTTAGGAAGAATGTTTTTAAAAGCCAAGACCATTATGTTCTCCCCGATATGTCTGAAAACACCAGGAAAGCACAAGACCAGCGACGCTTCGTGCCTCAAGGTGCAAGGTCATCCGTCCCAACATCAGAGACTGTTACAGCCAGGGTGTCTGCAGCACTTACCAGCCCACGCAGATGGAGACTCAGTCTCCGCCTGCTCCCAGTGCTGTTTGTGTTCCCTCTAGTGGCTTTGGTGAAAACAGCCTTTATAAACAGATTTACAGCGTCAGCATTGAAGAAGGCAGAGAGCCGCGGGCTCTGGGTTTCTCTTCACTGATGAGAAACTTGAGGTTCTCAGCCAGAGGTGATTTTCATCCCCTGTGGAATGTTGGACAACATTCCGGGGCGGGGGAGGTAGGGGCTAGACACCACTGCACTGCTACATAGGGGCCAGAAATGGTCCTGCCCAGCAAAGATGAGCATGACCCAAGGACGTCAGCATGCCAATGTGGAGGAACACCCCCCCTCCCTATCCCTCCAGCCTAACCCCTCCCCCAAGCCCCTTCCACCCACTCCCCAGGAGGTGATTTGCTCTGACTCAGACTAGTGGCTTCTTCCTAGCTTATGAAGGCTCAGACTAAACTTGCAATTTCTTTTTATGAACTCTTACAAATAGCTAGGCAGTGGTGGAGCACACCCTTAATCCCAGCATTTGGAAGACAGAAGCAGGTAGATCTCTGAGTTGGAGGTCTATAGAGTGAGTTCCCCAACAGCTAGGGCTACACAGAGAAACCTTGCCTCAAACAAACAAACAAACAAACAAACAAAACAAAACAAAAAACAAAAAACCCAATTAACAAATAAACAACAAACCTCTTATAAATTTGTATTAGAATTGTGAAAAATCCAAAAGCAATACAGTAATCCATACTCCCAAATAAAAGCAATAAAAGAACTTCTATTTTCTTATCCCTTTCCATAATCCATGTTGGCATCCTTGAGAGTCTGTTACATTGAACTATATTAAAATGCCAACTGGAGACCGCTTGGACCAACACGGCAATTTCCTGCGGCTGAGATTTCCTCCTTGTCTGTGCACATACTGAAGCAGTGTCGGTGCACATACAAGGAGGTCTTTGTTAGAGTCAACGTCACTTCCCAACAGTTTTACATTTCACTGAGCACTAAGCAACCATCCCTTCGGAATAAAGATGAGCTATTTTCACGTGTTTCCAGAGCACTGAGATGCTCGGCCTTGTGGAGTTATGACATCCACAACGGCCATTAAAGACACAGAATCAAATGGTACATGCCTGAGATATCACTACTGTGTGGAAAACTTAGCTCAGGATTATAACTATCTGTGGGTAGTACTAACTAGAAAGTAATACATTATTTTGTTGTCATGCTTATTATTTTGTCATCTGGGTGACTAGTGGCTTGGAAGGTGGAAAGATTGTCACAATTACAAGGCCAGTCTGATCTACACATAGTGAGTTCCAGGTCAGCCTGGGCTACAGAGTAAAAGCTTGTCTTGAAAAAAAAATTTTTTTTTGTTGTGGCCAGGCAGTCAGCTCAGCCGGGTGCTCAGAGAACAACAGACTGAACAATCACTCGGGACACAGTCTACCTGGGTTCCTTCTGCACATAGGAGCTTGGTAGCTCTATAGCTGTCTGGGCACGTATCCTGCAAGGGAGCATCTGACTTGCAGAGAGTCCGGAGGTTAGAGGGAGCCCTGCTCTCAGAGACCTGTGCCACATCTGACACAGGGAAGACCCCACTTCCTGATACTCTCTAGAGAACTGGAAGGAGCAGGTTAATCACCACTGCCCCATGCATCGGATGTGGTAGACCTGTGCCACATCTGACACAGGGAAGATCCTGCTTCCTGATACTTTCTGGAGAACTGGCAGGAGCAGGTTATTTGACCTGTGCCCCTTCTGACACAAGGAAGAGCCTACTTCCTGATACTCTCTAGAGAATGGGCAGGAGCACGGCATTCAAGAACTGTCAGGAGCAGGTCATTGGAGAACTGGCACCAGTAGGTGCATTCAAACTGGTAGAAGAGGGGCATTCAAGAACCAGCATCAGCAGAGCATTTGAAATCTGGCAGCAGCAGAACATTTGAGAAATAGCTGCCTGCAGGGCATTTGATCCTTGCCAAGTCTGCCACAGGAAAGACCCCATTACCTGATACTTCCTGGAGAACCAGCTATTTGCAGGGCATTGGTGAGAAAAGGAATCCCAGAAGTACAGAAACACAGGCCAGCAGGACAGAGAAGATAGACAGCAAGACCAGCTAACACTGGAGATAACAGATGGCCAAAGGCAAACCCAAGATCATTACCAACAGAAACCAAGGCAACATGGCACCATCAGAAACCAGTTCTCCCACAACCTCAAATCCTGCATACTCCATCACATCAGAAAAGCAAGAGCTAGATTTAAACTCACATCTCATATTGTTGATGTAGGACTTCAAGAAGGACATAGATAATTCCCATAAAGAAATACAGGAGAACATGGGTCAACAGGTAGAAACACAAAAATCCCTTAAAGAAAGACAGGAGAATATGGATCAAAAGGTAGAATCCCTTAAAGAGGAAACACAAAAATCTCTTAAAGAGCTGGGCAGTGGTAGTGCACAACTTTAATCCCAGAACTTGGGAGGCAGAGGCAGGCAGATTTCTGAGTTTGAGGCCAGCCTGGTCTACAGAATGAGCTCCAGGATAGCCAGGGCTACACAGAGAAACCCTGTCTCAAAAAAAAATCTCTTAAAGAAATACAGGAGAACATGGGTCAACAGGTAGAAGCCCTTAAAGAGGCAATACAAAAATCCCATAGAGAATTAGTGGAGAACATGGGTCAACAGGTAGAAGCCCTTAAAGAGGAATCACAAAAAATTCCTTAAAGTATTTCAGGAAAAAAACAAACAATCAAGTGAAGGAACTGAATAAAACTATCCAGGATCTGAAACTGGAAATAGAATCAACAAAGAAATTACAAAGTGAGACATCTCTAAAGATAGAAAACCTTGGAAAGAATTCAGGAGTCATAGATGCAAGCATCAACAACAGAATACAAGAGATAGAAGAAAGAATCTCAGATGTTGAAGATTCCATAGAAAACATTGACTCAACAGTCAAAGAAAATGCAAAATGCAAAAAGCTTGTAACCCAAAACATCCAGGAAATTCAGGATGCAATGAGAAGACCAAACCTAAGGATTATAGGTATAGAAGAAAGCGAGGATTTACATCTTAAAGGCCCAGTAAATATCTTCAACAAAATTATAGATGAAAACTTCCCTAACCTAAAGAAAGAGATGCCCATGAACATACAAGAAGCCTACAGAACTCCAAACAGATTGGACCAGAGCAGAAATACCTCCCATCACATAATAATCAAAACAACAAATGCACTAAACAAAGAAAGAATATTAAAAGCAGTGAGAGAAAAAGGTCAAGTAACATATAAAGGCAGACCTATCAGAATTACACCAGACTTCTCACCAGAGACTATGAAAGCCAGAAGAGCCTGGGCAGATGTCATTCAGACTCTAAGAGAACATAAATGTCAGCCCAGACTACTATACCCAGCAAAACTTTCAATTACCATAGACGAAGAAAACAAGACATTCCATGACAAAAGCAAATTTACACAATCTTTTTCTCTGCAAAGGATAATGGGTGGAAAATACCAACACAAGGCAACAAACCACACCATAGAAAAATCAACAAGGTAATCTATCAACAAACCCAATAGAAGACAGATACACACCAAAATTTCACCTTTAACTAAGAAGATAACAGTAAGCAACAATCACTTTTCCTTAATATCTCTTAATATCATGGTCTCAATTCCCCTATAAAAAGACATAGAGGAACAGACTGGATATGTAAACAGGACCCAACATTTTGCTGCATATAAGAAACCCACCTAGGTGACAAAGACAGTCATTATTTAAGAGTCAAAGGTTAGAAAACAATTTTCCAAGCAAATGGTCCCAAAAAACAAGCTGGAGTGGCCATTCTTATATCAGATAAAATTGACTTTCAACCAAAAGTTGTCAAAAAAGATAAGGAGGGACAATTCATACTGGCCAAAGGAAAAGTCTACCAAGATGAACTCTCAATTCTGAACATCTATGTTCTGAATGCAAGGGCACCCACATTCATTAAAGAAACTTTAATAAAGCTCAAAGCACACATTGCACCCCACACAATAATAGTGGGAGACTTCAACACCCCACTCTCAAAAATGGACAAATCATGGAATCAGAAGCTAAATAGAGATACAGTGAAACTAACTGAAGTTATGAACCAAATGGATCTAACAGATATTTATAGAACATTCCACCCTAAAGCAAAGGAATATACCTTATTCTCAGCACCTCATAGTACCTTCTCAAAAACTGACATAATTTTGTGACCATAATATAATTGGTCACAAAATGGGCCTCAACAGATACTTAAAAATTGAAATTATTCCATGTATTTTATCAGATCACCATGGCCTAAGGCTGGTCTTAAGCTCAAACAAAAACAATGAAAAATACACATACTCATGGACCTTGAACAATGCTCTCCTCAATGATAGCTTGTCAAGGAAGAAATAAAGAAAGAAATTAAAGACGTTTTAGAATTTAATGAAAATGAAGACACATCATGCCAGAAATTATGAGACACAATAAAAGCAGTGCTAAGAGAAAAACTCACAGCTCTGAGTGCCTCCAAAAAGAATGGAGAGAGCTTACACTAACAGCTTGACAATGCACTTGAAAGCTCTAGAACAAAAGGAAGCAAATACTACCCCCCCCCCAGGAGTAGGCGGCAGGAAATAATCAAACTTAGGGCCAAAATCAACCAAACAGAAACAAAAAGAACTATACAAAGAATCAACAAAACAAGGAGCTGGTTCTTTGAAAAAAATTAACAAGATAGATAAACCCTTAGCCAGACTAAACAGAGGGCACAGAGACAATATCCAAATTAATAAAATCAGAAATGAAAAGGGAGACATAACAACAGAAACTGTGGAAATTCAAAAAATCATCAGATCCTACTACAAGAGCTTATACTCAAGAAGGTTTGAAATCCTGGATGAAATGGACAACTTTCTAGATACATACCAGGGGCCAACATTAAAACAGGATCAGATAAATCATCTAAATAGTCCCATAAGTCGTGAGGAAATAGAAGCAGTCATTAATAGTCTCCCATAAAAAAAAAAAAAAAAAAAAAAAAAAAGGCCAGGACCAGATAGATGGGTTTAGCGGGGAATTCTACCAGAGCTTCAAAGAAGAGTTAATACCGATACTCTTCAAACTTTTCCACGAAATAGAAACTCAAGAAACACTACCCAACTCATTCTATGAAGCCACAATAATGCTTATACCTAAACCAAACAAAGACCAAACAAGGAAGGAGAGCTTCAGACCAATCTCCCTCATGAACATTGATGCAAAAATATTGAACAAAATCCTGGCCAAGTGAATTCAAGAATGCATCAAAATTATAATTCACCACGATCAGGTAGGCTTCATCCCAAGGATGCAGGGATGGTTCAATATACGGAAATCTGTCGATGTAATCCACTACATAAACAAAGTAAAGGAAAAAACCCACATGGTCATTTTATTAGATGCTGAAAAGGCTTTTGACAAAATCCAGCATCCTTTCATGATAAAAGTCTTGCAGCGATTGGGAATCCAAGGCCCATATCTAAACATAGTGAAAGCAATATACAGCAAACCAGCAGCCAACATCAAGTTAAATGGAGAGAAACTTGAAGCAATCCCACTAAAATCGGGGACCAGACAAGTCTACCCACTCTCTCCCTACCTATTCAATATAGTACTTGAAGTCCTAACCAGAGCGATCAGGCAGCAAAAGGAGGTCAAAGGTATACAAATTGGAAAGGAAGAAATCAAAATATTACTATTTGTAGATGATATGATGGTATACTTAAGCGACCCCAAGACTTCCACCAGAGAACTCCTAAAGCTGATAAACAACTTCAGTAAAGTGGCTGGATATAAAATTAACTCAAGCAAATCAGTAGCCTTCCTCTACTTAAAGGATAAACAAGAGGAGAAAAAAAATTAGGTAAATGAAACCCTTCACAATAGTCCCAAATAATATGTCACGCCTAGGTATGACTCTAACGAAGCAAGTGAAAGATCTATATGACAAGAACTTTAAGTCTCTGAAGAAAGAAATCAAAGAAAGTCTCAGAAGGTGGAAAGATCTCCCATGTACATGGATTGGTAGAATCAATATAGTAAAAATGGCCATCTTGCTGAAAGCGATCTACATATTCAATGCAATCCCCATCAAAATCCCAAATCAATTCTTCATAGATACAGAAAGAGCAATTCTCAAATTCATCTGGAATAACAAAAAACCCAGGATAGCAAAAACTATTCTCCACAACAAAAGATCTTCTGGGGGATTCACCATCCCTGACCTCAAGCTCTACTGTAGAGCAGTAGTGATAAAAACTGTTTGGCATTGGTATGCAGACAGGCAGGAAGATCAATGGAATAGAATTGAAGACCCAGAAATGAACCCACACACATACGGTCACTTAATATTTGACCAAGGAGCTAAAAACATCCAGCAGATTGTCTTTCTGTTGACTGGAGAGATGAAATGTTTTGAAAATTTATATAAAAACTGAAATAAATTTTTAATTTTAATATTTATTTTATATGTATGGGTGTTTTGTTTGTATGTACATCTATGTACCACATGTATTTCCTGGTGCCTTCTGAGGTCAGAAGAGGTTTTCGGGTGCCCCCCTCCCCCATAACTGGAGTTACAGACGTTTGTGAGGTACCATATGGGTGCTGGAAATGGAGTCGGCGCCCTGTGGAAGAGCAGTCATTGCTATTAACAACTAGGCCTCCTCTCCAACCCGTAAAGATATGGTAATGGACCAAGGTTGATTGATATTGAGAGTAATAAATCTTGGTTTGGCTGATCACATGTCATGTAACAGTCACAACTGATAAACAAATAGGTTTATTTCTAAATGTTATTCTGTCAAAACAATCATGTTTTATTTCTATTTTCATGTTTTAATTTCTATTGAATACTGTCCAAGGCGAGGATGATCATTTTTCATTTCATATGTCTTAAATTTTAAATAGATAATTTCCCCCCGAAGTAGAAATAAATCATACTACCCCTGACAATGTGAGTTAAGGTCTTCCCTCCTGCTCTAGATGTCACTACTGGATATTGGCATTCTTTTAGTTTCATGAATCTGAGGAGCAAATGTGACATTTTCCTGGCCAGACTCACGTCTAACACTTTAGACCACGAGCTCTGAAGCCAAACTCACCAAGGTTGAGCCTGTCACCTGCTGACTGGTGTCTTGGCTGTGTTTTCATGGCTGAGAGTTTTGATACTTTTCACACCGGTCAAGTGAAGATAATAAAGTCCTGCCCATTAGAGTTTTGATGGAATTAAGTGAGTCCATATGCAGGTAAGAAAGGGGCCTGAACCGGAAACCCTCACTATGTGTTAATATCACGGGAGAGTTTGAATCGGAAGCTCTAACCATGTCAGCATAGGTGAATGTGAACAGGTTGTATTATATTTTGTTTCGTGTGTGTTGTTGGTTGGTTTAGAGAGCATCTGTGTGTCTTCTTTGTGAGCTTTCGCCCTTACCCTTCCATTATTTTTCTGGGGACTTGTTTGTCTCTTATTAGTATTTGTTCTTTTCAATGTCAAGACTATCTGGGCACCCATAAGATATCTATTGCAAGTACACCCTTTGCACACTCTGACATTGATCTTTTGACTTTAAGCGTAATACGTGTATTTAAATGAGCCATATATTAACTTTGCACATGGTCACTTTCCTCAATGGAATAGAGGTCTCATTTCTTTGACCTTTCATGTTAAACAAATGTATTCATGAGTTGGAAATGAATTTTCACTGTTGCATTTATCTTGCTCCACTGTCACACTTTGCCACCATGACAATGTTAGTGAGGACAAACTCCACCTGCAAGGGTCCAACTTACTACCTGCGGTGTATCTGTCATCCGATCATCCGATCGCAGTGCCAAACTGCTCTCCTGTGCCCGGTTCTAAGTTCCCATATCCCATTCCCTCCCTTCTCACTCTGCGACCTAACAGCATCTTCTCTGAAGCTTGAACATGGCAGTTGAAGGTAAGTTACTGGGGAGCTTGTGAAACACACAGGGGCACGTTTCTCTTGGCCTTCATTCTCTTGTCTTCCCTCTCTCATTTGACTCCATTAGAAACGCCCATCGTCAGGAAAGACCCCCTTTGCAGGCTGAGGATGAGTTACGGTGGGCTCTCTTTGTCCCTTTGCAACAAATGACATCATGTGCCCCGCCTTCTTTCTTTCTTGCTGGCAGGTCTCACAACTTCATGCTGCAGACAATGACGAAGATGGACTCTCTCATCCTGCCTTGCAGCCAAGGCAGAGAAATGTGCTGTGGTCCAGGATGGAGGCACACAATAGAAGGTCCATTAGGGAGGTTATGCAGGAAAAAAATTCCTTCTTTGCAGCCGCATGCTTCTACAATCAATTATATTGAGATGGCGCCTTGGAGAGCAACAGAATCTTGCAACAGACATGGGAGAAGTCTAGGCACAAAAGTCAGTACACTAAGTTGGTGGAGACAAATATGGAAGTCCTGGGTCACGAGGGTGAGACATGGTCCAACATCAGACCAACCTATCTCTGGATTTCCTGTCAACAGGACAGTATGTCTCTGTCATGTAAGTCATTGTGGTTCAGTGTTCTTATTTGCAGCCAAGAGATTTATCATGGAGCACGGGTGTGGCCTCACAATAGGTACTGGCCAGTGCTCCTCGTGGTTCCCGTCGGCCTCCCAGCCCAGGCCCTCACTTGCATCATTGTCTCTGCAGAGCTGGTTGGGAGAATTCTAGCTTGAGCCTTTAGTGGTATACCGTGCCATGCATGAGATTCCAGAACAGGGATTTATAGAGAAGAAAATAGAGTGGCCGCTGAGGGCTAGAATGAGGTGGGAGCCTGGGAAGGTGACAGCAGAAGGTGTGGGGGGGGGCTTCCTTTTGAGGTGGTAAAAATTCTAAAATTGACTGCGGTTGCGATCCTTTATGTCTGAATATTCTAAAAGCCATTGAATCATATAGAATTATATACTTGAGACAGGTGCTTTGTATTAATTCTGTCTCAGCATTGATATGTTTTTTTTTCCTTATCATTGTTTTGTGTTTTTTATTTCTTCTGTTTAGGTGCCAGACCATTTTTTGTTGCTATGATAAATTCCAGAGGGTTAAGAGGCCATGCCCATCATGGTGGGGAAACACGGAAGGAGGCAGGCATGGGTGCTGGGGCAGCTGAGGGTGCGTGTCTTAAACACAAAGCTGGAAGCATAGATCACTAACTCAAATGTGTGTGTGTGTGTGTGTGTGTGTGTGTGTGTGTGCATGTATCTATCTCCCCCAGATAACCAAGTGATTCCTCCCTTACTCCATTTGGGTCTCTGAATGAAATGGCAACCCCCTCTATATTGATCCATATCTCTCTCTCCCTAGCTCCCACCACTGGGGTGCAGATACGCACCAACCACACACTTGTACATGGATGCTGGAATCCAAAATCAGGTACTCATGCTTGTTGTGACAAAGTACCGTGGGCAAGGAAGCGTATATAAGAAAGCATTTAATTTGGGGCTCATAGTTCCAAGGGCAAGTTTATGATCGCCATGATGGGAAGCATGGCAGCAGGCAGACAGCCCTGGTGCTGATGCAATGGCTGAGAGCTCGCAGCTTATTCAGCAGCATGAGGCAGAGAGTGCAAGCAAACTGGGAATGGTGGGGCAGAAAGAGAACGAGTCAGCTGCTAAGGGTGTGAGATTTTAAAACCTCGACGCCCACCCACAACGACACACCTCTTAATCCTCCGCAAATGGTTCCACCAAACAGGGACCTAGAACTCAAATTTATGAGCCTTTGTGGGTCATTATTATTCAAACTACTACAACAACCTTAACCAAGATATCAACTAAATATAATAATTGACTCTAAGGTCAAAGATAATTTACCTTTCCTTTCCTTTCCTTTCCTTTCCTTTCCTTTCCTTTCCTTTCCTTTCCTTTCCTTTCCTTTCCTTTCCTTTCCTTTCCTTTCTTCTCCTTTCTTTTCTTTCCTTTCCTTTCTTCCCTGAAGAAGTTTTCTGAGGACCTACATCAGCAAAGAACAGAAATAAAACCAAAATGAACAAAATGTAGGCTCATGGAAGCAGCCAGATCTGGAGAAGGCTCTGGGTCTCAAGAACAGTTTGCCTAAATTGAGCAGGGGAAGTCTCAGACACGCAGAAGACTTGGCACAATGCCTCATATATAAACCCAAGTCATGGTAAAGGGTCTCAGAATGGCAAATGCAGACTTCAGGGAAGAAACAGTCTAAAGAGCCTGTACAAGGAAGGTAAGTCAGAATGATTACTACTACTACTACACTAACAGCAGTTTTCCATAGTCACAATAACCTCCTTGTTCGTGTGTGTGTGTGTGTGTGTGTGTGTGTGTGTGCGCTCGTGTTCACATGTGGAGACTAGGGGGGGACCACAGGTGTCCTGCTCTGTCACTTCTCACAGCATCCCCAGTATCCCTCACGGAACCTGGAGCCTGCTTTTGTCCAGGCTGGTGCCAGCAAGCTCTGCCTGCAACCCTTCCATCCACATTTCTCTCCTCACCCCTGGACCAGTGCTGGGGTCACAGGTATGGGAGACATACAGGCATGCTCTGCCGTACAGGGCTGCTGGGATCCAAACTCAGGCCCCCAGGCTTGTTCAGCAAACTCTTTACCCACGAGTCATCTCCCAAGCTCCACAAATGTGCGATTCACCCCCAAAGAAGCTTCAGTTTCCTAATTATCCTCTTTTTTCACCCCATCCTGTTCTTTCATGATACCAATGTCTTCCTAAGTTTCTTTGAGGACATTATTAGGAATGTCTTCTCTTTTATTTTCTGTTTGTACTTTTTCTTTGTGTTGGTGGTTATATTTTTATTTTTACCCATTTTATGTTGTAACCCTTCTTCAAATGCATGGCCATTTCTGTTACTTTTTTTTTTTTAATTGTTTGGGTCTGGAGAGATGGTTCAGTGGTTAAGAACACTAACTGTTCTTCCAGAGGTCCTGAGCCTTCAATTCCCAGCAACCACATGGTGGCTCACAACCATCTGTAATGGGATTATGTCCTCTTCTGGCATGTTTGAAGACCATGACAGTGTAATCATATATATATAAAATAAATAAAAATATAATCTTTTTTTAAATCGTTCTTATTTTATGTGTTTGAATGTTTTGCCTGTGTTTGCAAGAATATCACATGTACACAGTGCCTACAGAGGCCAGAAGAGCTCCTCCGATCCCCGAGACCTGGAGTTACAGATGGCTTTGAGCCACCATGTGGGTGCTGGGAATTGAACTTGGGTCCCCTAAAAGAGTAACCAACGGTCTTTTTTTTTTTTTTAATTGGATGTTTTCTTTATTTACATTTCAAACGTTTTCCCCTTCCATGCCTCCCCTTTGGAAACCCCCTATCCCCTCCCCTTCCCCTGCCTCTATGAGGGTGCTCCCCTACCCACTCACCCACCCACTCCCATCTTCCTGCCCTGGCATTCCCTTACAATGGGGCATCAAACACCCTCAGGGCCAAGGACCTCTCCTCCCAGTGATGTCCAACAAGGCCATCCTCTGCCACATATGTGGCCAGTGCCATGGGTCCCTCTCCATGTGTACTCTTTGGTTGGTGGTCCAGTCCCCGGGAGCTCCAGGGCGGGGTGTCTGGCCAGTTGACACTGTTGGTTCCTCCAAGGGGTTGCAAACCACTCAGCTCCTTTAGCCCCTTCTCCAACTCCTCCATCAGGGACCCCCCCCCCAGTTCAGTCCATTGGTTGGACTGAGAAGCATCCGCCTCTGTATTTGTAAGGCTCTGGCAGAGCCTCTCAGGAGACAGCCATATCGATAAGGTTTCCATCAGCAAGTACTTCCTGGCATCCACACTAGCATCTGGGGAAACCAATGTTCTTAACCTTTGAGCTGTCACTCCAGCCCAGCGGTTCTCGACCTTTCTAATGCTGAGACCCTTTAATACAGTTCCTCAGGGTGTGGGGACCCCCCACCATAAAATTATTTCATTGCTACTTCATAATTATAATTTTGCTACTGCTATGCATTGCTCTGTAAATATCTGTGTCTTCCAGAGATCTGAGGTGAAAAGATTGTTTGACCATTCCGAAGGGATCAGGGCTCACAGGTTGAGAACCACTGCTCCAACCCTTCAGTTGTTTTTACTGCAGGCATTGAATGAGGTAATGTGCTTCCACTGCAGCGAGATTTTCTTTGTACTTGGCTGGGACCTGGTGTTTGACAGCTTTCCTATGTGGTGACTTACCGTCACCTCTTCCTTGCTGTATGAATCAGACTAACAATAACAGGTTCTGCTTTGGCTAAAAATGCACTGCCTCCTCGCCTGAGCCTACAAGGTGACCAAAAAGGCCAAAAAGCCTGGTCTATGTCTCTTTATCTTCGGGTCAGATGTCAGACTCCTATTCAACTTTGCACGTAAGCACGTCAGTCATTCAAGGAGTGTCTAAAAACAAGTGACGGAAGGAGGGTCAGCCCTAATTTGTCTAACCCTTTTCAGGCTGAAGACACCAAGATAAAACTAAGGTATTTTTACTATCAGCCTGTGTAGCATTGTTCCAGGTCTCAGAAAGGTACCTGGGAATCTCCAGTCTCTGTCCCAAACCTGAGTCACCTTGGATTCCAGGAATGGGAGGCCTCACAGATCATCCCACCATGAGACTGTCCTTAAGGAGGAGCCGTTTCCCTAGGCTGGGAACCGAGGAACAACCATCTTGTGGGAACTGGCTCACCCTCTCAAGCGATAAGGACTTCTCCAGAGTCACCTTGCAGCATGAAGGGCGGGGTAGACCCCAGACTGAGGGAGACTGCTGAATTGTGTCGTGCGCGTGCCCCATGCTCTCTCCTCTGCCTAAGCCCACAGCTCCCGCCAGGCCCCAAAGCACCGTGTGCTTCATCCAACCTTCCCACCGTGGCCACACCTGGTCCAAAAGCTCCCCTGCTTTCCCATCATTCCCTTCCCGCTGATTTCCCGGACTCATAGAGTCCAGCCGCTGGCCACTCTGGACTTCAGTAAGTGAGCTAATCCATAAGGCACTTCTTCTTACAATGTGAAGTAACTGTTGCTTTGGCTTTGACTTTGATAACTAAAGACCCAGATATTTAACGGGGAACTTCCAATGCCCACGTAAGGAGTCTTTTCTCTGAGAGGAGAGGGAGGTGTCTGAGGTTCCCCTCTCCATCTGACTGGGTCCACGGAAGTAGACTGAGTCCTGTCTGGCTGCCGAGCGGCTGTCGAGAGGTCATCTGCTCATCTGTGGAGTGTTATTAATCATCGTGGATCGAGCTGTGTGTGCCGTTCACGCCGCTGGCGTTTACAGATCATTTTTATGGTGAAGGGTCTCCCTCTGGGTTTCAGCCTCCGACCTTCATTTATATGTTTGCCATCGCTCCCTCCCTCTGCCTCCCTTCCCCTGTCCACCATCCATCGGCAGAAATCCTCTGAGCTCACATCTCTGCTGTAAGTGCTCTTATCGTTCTGAATGTGGGTCATTTCTCAAGTGCCTTTACTGCCATTTTAGTACCATCTTGGTTAGGAGAGACCAAGCCTGTTTAGTCTGCCATCTTTCCCTGAATAATTACTTACTCCCGGGTAGGTTCAATTCCAACGTTCCATGTTTGAAGTTCTAGCTCTTTTACCTGTTTTTTTTTTTTCTTCTCAAGTTGTAGGCCCTTGAGGTTTTCACAAGATGAGTCAAAGTGGTTCTGGCCTGGATGACTTGCTTTACTTGAGAGCCCTTCAGAGACTGTCTACAAATGCAACCCCCACTAGATAGAGTCTTTCTGAGCTTGCAATTAGCAGCAGAAAGTCTTTTAGGCAAAGGTTCAGGAAGGATGTTACAAGGAATGATGGAAAGGAACCATTTGTGAGGGAGATAGCATCACTGCCGAGCTCTGGAGTCCGGGCGAGCATCCCTTTACTGTAACCGTTATCAGAGGGCTCCTCTGCGCCTTGCCAGAGGTCAGCATGCATACCGGCTCCGGCAGGAGGGTGGCTTCTTCCTTTAAAATGTAGACCTGATTCCATTCTGAATATGAGTCATTCACTTCTAATTCACTCTCACCATCACATTTACAGTAGGAACATGCTGCATAAAACATCATGGAACTAATGAGCATCTAGGCATCTCAAATTTTTACTGGCAATTGATTCTAATTTCAACAGATGAAGACCTACCCTCCATCCAGCTATCCAGAAATAATAGTAATTGGTAAGCATACCCTAATTAAGGGATATGAATGTAGTTGTCCAGGTCTATGGCCAATACCGCCCAGAATGTGCCAGATCTGGTCTGGTGATAGCTGTCCATGCTTTATAAAGAAAAAAGCCATATTATAAAAATTAAAACATTGTGGACATTTTTTTTTTCAGTTAGGCGTGCTTAGAGTTCATTCAAGAGTCACAGGTAAGCAAAGGCACTAGACCCCTCCCCGAAGCTGGCACCTGGCACCTGATTTTCTTGGAATTCTTAAAAAAACAAGAAAGTTGCCTACAGAGCCCATGATCAGAAAATGGAGCAGTATCCAGCCCCAGGATGTCCATCAGATAAAACTGTGTATCCTGAAGGATAGGATGGGGATTTGGAAGGAGGGGGTGGGGTTAGGAGAGTGTAAGAACTGTAACTCCCTGGAGTCCCTGGGGAAGAGGGCGGGGATCTCCTGTGCCCTCTTCTCTCACCAAACCAACAGCAGCGTCACCCTTTCTCTGGGTGGCTCTTTCTACATCATGCTAAATTAAAAACTGCTGCACTTTCACAGCGTCTTCTCAGACACGTGTGAATTAATCACCACAAAGGGAACGAGAAAGGCGGAGAGAGGCAGCGAGATCAGCGTGCACATAGTCAAGATGGGATCTAAAGTGGGGAATTGGTTACACAGATGACGGAGAACCAGAGAAGCTCAGACTAGCGGCAGCGGGGCGTCACAGCTAGTCTGTGTGACAGGAAATCACACAGAGGGACTAGGAAGTCACTGACAGTAGTCAGACTGGGTACATTCTTCTGACTGGAGCCATCCTGTGGCTATAATCAGTAACACCATTCAAGGTCCACAAGCTTAGCAAGGCACCTGGCCTTTCCCTCCCTCCAGTCCTACAATGGTTCTCTCTTGGCCTGAGTCCAAGCTAGAGCCTCCCTGACCTGGGAAATCTGTCTGCAGAGGCCACAAGGAGAAGCATGAAGAGCGGATCTGAAAGCAGATAGGCTATGACCTGTGGATTGTATCGCGCGCGTTATGGGCATCCATAGGTTAAATGTATAGTAAGATACTATGCATCTTACAAATCCATGCAGGCTTCCGCAGCTCTCTGCGTTCAGTCGAACGAGCCATAACCCATTGCTAATATGGCTGTCAGTTGCATGCTATTTAAAAATTTACCAGCTAGGAAGTTTATTGACTATTCATCTTTGAACAGAAAATTATTTCCATCTTCTGGTTTTATTTCCAGTCATAACACTAGAAGTAGCTGGTTCCAAATGCACAGCTACCAATCCTGTAAATGTATAAATGCAGCGGTACCCACACACACACAGCTCCATCCGTGTAGCCCTTAAACCAAGGCTGTCTAACACATTTTGGGTAATTTTTACAAGACAATGGAATAACATTTTGAAACCTGGGCTTTACAAGTGACAAAGGACTGTTCTCTCTCTCCTCCTCCTCTCCCTTTCCCCCTCCCCTTCCCTCTCCCTCTCCCCCTCTCCCTCCCTCCCTCTCTCTCCCTCTCCCTCTCCGTCTCTCTCTCTCTCTCTCTCTCTCTCTCTCTCTCTCTCTCTCTCTCTCTCTCTCTCTCTCTCTCTCTGCTATCTTCTCTCACCCTTTCCACCGGGCAGGTGGCAGAATAAAGCATTAGTCACAGACAGCACCTGCTTAGGCTCCGAAATCCATGCGGCATCTGAGAACACCAGAGTCTGCCTTTTTTTTTTTTTTTTTAACCTGAGAACCTTAAGCTACAAGGGAAACGAGAAGGGTCGGGCCTAGAGGCAGCAGCTCCTCTGTGTGCCTGCTCCCTCTTCGAAGTCTGATGGTCCTGCAGGCAGAGAGCCAGGCTGCACCCCATAAACCCGTGGGTACCGGGTACTCATTTCTAACTTTTCTGAGCCCAAGGGTCTCCTTTTGATCAAGAAGACTTTAAATAATAAGAAAATGGACCCTGACACTATTAGGTTGTGTTAGCTATTGCATCCAGACTTTTGCTGCAAGCAAACAACTTGAAACGGCAAAAAGAAACCACACACTCATCTTAAATAATGGTAACGACATTTAGTAGGAGGGAGAAAAGGAAACTATGGAATAAAGCAAAGGGAGAGAGAATAGCAAGGGCACCCCCGGAAACCAACGTTCTGCCCTGATTCCAATGTCATCAGGCTCCATTTTCAAGGACAGGCATACAGAAAAATCTCCCAATAGCAGGCTGTGGTGCTAATACCCAGGACTGTACAAACCGCTATTGCTCACAACAGTTAAAGCAGTCTCTAGGATGGCCTTGTCAGTCGAGTATTTTGAAGGGCCCTGTTGGTTTCAGCATGCAGCCACAGTTTCATGAAGCTCTAGTGAGCCCTGAGCACAATGCAGCAAGGAAGACAACAGGAGTTCCTGGCGAGGGATGGCTTTCCCAGACAGAAATCTCAGCACTGTACAGAACAGTGGAGTCAGCAGAGGGCATGCTAGACTTGGAGGGTCGGGGTGGGCGGGCTCTAAATAGTACTTACACACGAGCTTTTACCTGGGCATAATTTTTTTAAACTTTGTCTTGCGTGTATAATTAGGAGAGGAATTGTTGGGTTGTATGGAAAGTTTAATGTTCTCAGGAACTGCTGCACTCTTTCCCCAGCTGGCTGTACTGTTTTAAAATCCCACCCGCAGTGTCTGAGCCTTCCTATCTCTTCATCCTCGTCGATGTTTGTTACTGTCTGTCCTTTTTAGTGCTGCCACCCCAAAAGGATGTGATATGTCGTGATTTTGATTGGCATTTCCCTGGCGGTGAATAGCTTGAGCATCTTTTCTCATGTTTGTTAACTACATTAAAATTTTACAAGCCGGGCGGTGAGGGCACACGCCTTTGATCCCAGCACTTGGGAGGCAGAGGCAGGCGGATTTCTGAATTCGAGGCCAGCCTGGTCTACAGAGTTCCAAGACAGCCAGGGCTATACTGTCCTGAGACTAGAACCCAGTCACCAGGTGCCTTTCCCCTCTTAGCCATCTCACTAACTCAAACCACTTGAATATTTTCTTTAAAGAAATGTCAACTTGGGTTATCAATCATTTCATTATTGAGCTGTAAAAGTGAGTCTTCGTCTATTTTAGACACAAGTCCCTGTTTAGAAATCATTTGTAAATACTTTTTTTTCTATCCCACGGACTGTTCTAGGATCTATCTCTCTCTGTCTCTCTGTGCACAATCATGTTTGTACAGGTGCATGCGTGTGCATTAGTGTGTGTATTGTCCCACCGTGCTCCACCAGCATCATACACCTTGGTCTTTTGATTTGGTTTGGTGTTTTGAGACGGGCTTTCTTACTGCCCTAGAGTTCACCAAGTAGGTGAGGCTCACTGGTCAGTAAACCCAGGAATGTGCCTGTCTGGGTCTTGCCATCGCTGGCATTAGCACATTACCACACCCCTGTTATTTTGAGATCGAGGAACCAGGACAAGCACTTTACCCACTGTGCCCTTGCAGGAGCCGGGAGGCTATTTCTTTGCTGGGGCCCAGAGGCTGTTTCTTATATTTAACTATGGTTTCCTGGATTCAACTGAACCCTCCCTCATAGTTCTTTCTGGCAAAGTCTCTTCTACTCCCCACTCAGCTCCAACTTCCTTAGAACAAATAGAAAGACTCAGTGTGCTTGCTATATGAAGACTGGGATTGTACATGTGCCCTGGTCATGTGTTAACACACATGCCCGACCAACCAACTTCCCTAAAAGCGGCTCTGGGGGCTCTAGCAGGGTTGGCCCTACTGCTTGGCTTCTGGCTGTGGTGAAGTTGCACATTATGGTGGGAAGTGTATGTTAAAACAAAACTGCTCACTTCATGGTGGGCAAGTGAGCCAGAAGGAGTAGGGGTTTTTATCCCCTCCAAATGCACAGACACAATGACCGGAAGACCCCCCCCAAGAAGGCCACACCTCCTAAAGTCCACCCAACAGTGCTATGGCAGACACTAAGCCTTCAATCCATGGGCCTTTGTGAGACACTTAACATTCAATTTCCAGAAGCTTAAGACTCTAAAGCACAAATGACTTTATCTTTCATGGATCCCTGTGTGTGGTGTGCACATATGTATATTCACACATGTATAGTCACATGTGAGTGTGTGTACATAGTTGTACATGTGCACGAAGGCCTGAAGCTAACAAGAGAGTCTTCCTTGACTCTTCTCCACCTTAATAATTGCAAGCAGACATGGTGCTGACGAAGTAGCTAAAAGTTCTACATCCAGATCTGTGGGCAGCAGGAAGAGAGACACTGGGCTTGGCTTAAACATTTGAAACCTCAAAGCCCACCCTCCCCAGTGACACACTTCCTCCAGCAAGGTCACACCTCCTAATAGTGCCACTTCCTGATGACCAAGCCTTCAAATATATGACCTATGGGGCCCTTCCTGTTCAAACCACCACAATCATAAAGATGTTATGATCCAAATTTATAGCCCTAGATTCTTCCCCTAGTGGACCCATTAGCTGATTTAGTATGTCCAGCTGTAGATCTAACTATTGTAACAATCATAATGAAAATAGAACCCTTGCTTCCTAAATCTATTCCTCTATTCCCTATACTATATTAGGCTTTCTAATTTTAGTAGGGGGCCTTTCCTCCAATAAGATGCCCAGGCAAAATCCTAGGAATCAATCACATGCTCTTTTTCCTTGAAAGTTATCCAACTCCTACTCTATGAATGGAGTGTTCCTAGGGACAATCCCAATATGGATGGCCACCTTTCCCTGTGTGGTACTGGATGATGCACCTCCTTGTTTAATGGCAGCAAAATGCCCCCAGATATGTGTGACAAGATACATAAACAAGGCTGGGCCATCTGAGGATAATGCACACCTCATGGGGAACCTAGGGGCCATATTCTTCTACATGGTACGGGGGGGGGGGACGAGGGGGGGGCCGGGGCATGCATCCTTGATGAATGAGAGATGCCCCTCGAATATAGAAATGTCGCCCAAAGGGCTGATGCCTTAGAAAATACGTTACAGACTTCAAAAGTCGCACGTGAAGAATGGAACTGGAAACAGGTTGTAGTGGAAGTGACTTGGTCTTTGTTGTGGGTAATAAGATGGGAAACTGAGACTCAGCTCTCTTCCCAGACAGAACTTACCCATACAAGGGAAGAGTTCTAAGAAGAACATGTGCTGTGGGTGCTGTTCTCCACATTAGCCTCTGATTTGCCAGGAAAAATGGAGACAGAAGAGGATGCCCAAGCTCCCCTCCCCCATGCTGCTGTAAGCGATGTCAATGAGCCCACTGGCTTAGCAGGCCCCGTGTGACTAGTGTCTCTGGTCTGTTTTCAGTCTCCTCTCTGATGGGAACAGGTGTTTGTTTACATCCCCTCAGGAACAGTCACACAGCAGAGGAGAGGGTTCAAAATGACCCCAGCTTTTGTCTAATCTGGTCCTATGACCAGGCCAGAGGCAACACTGTATTTTGGGGGTAATAATTCCCCTTACAGCTTTCTTCTAGGAGATGATCTAAGTACTGGGCAGCAGCTACAACGAGCAAGGCATTTCTCTGTGTTTAGACATGGAAAACTAAGCAAGACACATTTTGGGGTTAAAAACCCAATGTGCAAATCAACACAGAGCTGCTTACACAGCAAGATCACCTTGCCACATCCTGTGAATATTCAGTGGTTTAAAGTGTAAACATAGCTACACTTGAAGATGTGTCGCCACAGATACTTTTCAGCCTTACCTGTGATATTTGATTACAAAGGAGATGTGCTGGGCCTGGAGAGGTGGCTCAGCAGTTAAGAACACTTGCTGCTCTTGCAAAGAACCTAGGTTCAGTTCCCAGGACCCACGAAGTGGCTTACAACCATGTGTAACTCTAGTTCCAGGCCCTCTTCTGCCCTTCCTAGCACCAGGCATATATACGTGCACATCCGTGCCACAGGCAAAATACACACACACACACACACACACACACACACACACGTTTTAATTTAAAAGTATTTTACAAAGGTACTGTATTTATTGCTTACTCGCTAAAATTAATCATTTTAAAAGTATTCATTTTTATTTTATGCATATGCGTGATTGCCTGCAAGTATGTATGGACATCATAAGAGTGCCTGGTGCCTGAAAAATCCAGGAGAGGGGGTCAGAATCTTTGGAATTGGTGTTCCAGGTAGTTGTAAGGCACCTGCTGTGTGTGTTGGGAACTGAACCTGGGTCCTCTGGAACAGCAGTGAATGCTCTAACTACTGAACAATTTCTTCAGCTCCTAAGCTATTTTTGACTATTACTGGAATGAGCTGATGCTCAGTCACACGATATTTGAGATAAAATGAAATGATGGACTTCCCACAAGTCAGTGACCTCAAATGGCATATCGCCGCCCTTGGAGGGAATTTAGAAATGCCAGGAGCAGTTTGGGTTGTTATAGAAACTCCTTGGGTGTTAGAGGCAACTGGTATCTAACCCCCTAGGGATGGGAAACACTAAATATCCTATTATGGGGGAGTCTTGCAGCACACAACAGTGCCCCACTCAGATGCCTGGGCAGCATAGTGTAAAACTACACAAAACCCAGACAGGCTGTACTTGCGGGTTAGTCTTCCGCCCTACAAATAAAAGGATTTTTTTCCCCCTTCAACTACTAAAATGGCCTGCAATTCAGTCAACTCAGTATCATTCAAGAAAGATGACGTGCCTGCGAAGAACTGGCACCCATGATGACTGGGGTCCTGCAACCACAGAACCTGGACCCTGCCCGAAAGGTGGCTCCTTGCCGTGTGAAGAAAAGATATTTAAGAACCTGGAAGATGGAGACAGAGGTACCGCTCTCTTCTGTGACTCTTGGGTCAGTTAAACACAGGTCCTTGGCAGGAAGGAAGGAAGGAAGGAAGGAAGGAAGGAAGGAAGGAAGGAAGGAAAAAGGAAGGGTGGATGGGAGGAAAGGAGTAAGGGGCTTAAGGTTGGGGCGCACCCCCATATGTTCCCTGGGGGATCCCCAGAGCAAGCCTGTGTTTCCATGGTTACCGTGAGCCTCCAGCACTGCAGTCCCCAAGGGCCTTCCTGTCTGAGGGTTTCTCATGAAGCTTAGCCTGGAGCAGCGCGTCCCAACCTTTTCTACCTTCAGTTAGATGACGCCACACATTTTTAAGACGCTGCACCTTTGAATGCAAACCAAACATGTTGCTTGGATTTCAGGAAAAAAAAAATGAGGTTTTGCTCTGGGGCTGAGGGAAAGGACTGTGACTGTCTTACTGAGGGATATGTGTGTCTGTATAACCTTAAGCCCACAGTGTAAATGCCAGACGGGTAATGAGAAGCAGGACAAGTGGTCCTGAGTGACCGTCCCCGGGAGCGACGTCCCACTCAGCACCCCTAGGCCTGGCCTGGAACCTGACTTGATATCATAGCCTCATCCTTCCGTCCCTCCACACCACCAACAGCTCCTGTTATGGAGCTAGATAACAATGAATTCTGTCTTCTGGGCCCAAATAAGACTTTGCTGGACACCTGCCTGTGCCCTGTCTGTTGGGGTCCTCAGAGCTCTGTGGAGGCATAGAAGGTGGAGACAAGTCTCTTACTGTGTACGACTCCCTCTGACCTTCAGTCACGTGGGGCCTTTTGAGACTGTCCTGAATTTAGATGGTATTTTGACACTTTGTTATCACAGGCTGGCAGTTTTCCGCTGGTGTGGTGTAGAAAGTCCACCGTGGTCCAAATCATTCCTATTCTGAAGATTTCTCTGTGCTACAAGGGTGGCTGACAATGCGGGCTATGAATTTCCTCTAGGGTCCATCACACTTGCTGTGGAAATAATAACAATGGTTGCTACATTTTCAGCAAGCGTGTTGCTATTAAATTAATGTTTTTGAAATATCAATATAGAACAGACATAAGCGAGCCAATGTCTCTGACTTTGTTGTCCACCCTGGTGCCCTGGGGCTCTCTTCCAGGTGCCTGGGCCTTGGGAATGGGCATTCAGGCTACTGCTGAGGACAGCGGATCCTTACGGAGGCAAACATCACAGAGCACTTGATATATAATATATATATATATATATATATCATATATTATATAATATTTATATATTATACATATAATATATTGGGGAGGTGGAGGTAGGGGTGGGGGAGGAGGGCTTTCCACCAGGAGAGAAAGAAAAACAAGAGATACCAAACTGCTGAGCTGCTCTGTCTGACACACGCGCCTATGGGGAAGCCAACAGTCAGCCAGGGAGCAAGGGCGATGTGTCTGAGGCTCGCCCTCTTCTTCCCAAAGGGTCACAAGCTACCCGTCTGCTGACAGTAAGCTACCCATCTGCTGACAGTAAGCTACATTGCCTTCCATTTATTCACCAGGCGTCAAGAACGGTGGTGACTCATCTGAAGTCGCTCATCGAAGACTCCAGGGGCTCTGACTCATAGGCCTTCCCGCAAGATTCCTCTCTGAGCAAGGATGTGTGGTCACCAGGCGGACGAGCAGCCTCCTGACCAGGCTGGGGCCTCTTGACGTTCTCTCTGGATGCAGAACCACAGCCATGGCCACCCACCGTGCCAGCATCCCGTGACTCTTTTGTGCCCAAAGAATGCTGGTCTTGTAGTCTAGCTAAACTATCAACACACATACACACCCACTTACACACACACATACACACACACACACACATACACAAACACACACACACACACACACACACACACACACACTTACATGCAATCACCTATATCAGGAATGTAGGGGGCCCTTGGCGGGGCAGGGCTGTGTGAGAAAGGCAGCAGATGACAGCCTCAGAAGATAGTATTACACTTCATTTCCTTTTCAGATACCACAACAGTCACATATTTGGGCTAGCCTGCTGTCCCTGTCTTTGTCCAGTGAAGGCCTGAAGTGAAACGGAGTCTCCTTATGGGAACCAACGACAGCCTTTTTCTGTTACCCAGAACTCAGCTGCCAGCACATGCGTATCTCTGCCTCTCCTGCTTGGGTACACACGCCAACATGAAAGCAAACAGGACCTTGTCATAGGTTCGATGTCATAGGCAACTAACGAGGTTGAGGTGGGGATAATTATGAGCAAATAGTCAAAGAGGCACTGGCCTCAAGCGAGACTTTGTAGTTGAAAGGACCCCACTTTCTTCTTCCCTTGAGCCTGGGGACATGGAGAAGCATGCTAGTTGACGGGCTGGGTGCGGGTGGAGAAAGCCACTAGGAGCCTGAACAAAACAGAACATGGTCTCTCTTCTCAGGTCCTCGGATCCCAAAGGCTGGGTGATTTCAAAGAACTCCACAGGATGGGTCAGGAAAAGGGCAGAGAGAGGGCAGGAGCTTCAGGTGAGGCATCCTGGACACGAAGGGGCTCTATTCCAGTCAAAAGGGTGAGTTGACTTCCCAGCCCCATCTCCAAATTCCCTGAAGTCACATCTGGGGGCTCCAGCTGAGGCCCCACATTCTGGAGCCTGGTAGTCAGGAATGCTTAGGAGCTGCAGTGGCAGCCGGTGACTCAGCCCTGATGGGAAGGCCAGATCCCCTCCCTGGGGCCACTGGTCTGGTACACTCAGCCCTGAGCTCCAAAGGAACTCTTTCAAGAAACCCTGATCTGGCAGCCTTTCCCATGATAAACATACCACTAGAAAAAGAAAAAAAAGAGTAGGTATCATCTGCCTTCGTTAGCCCCAGGTCTGCACTCCTGGATTCAGTTCCAGCGTCTCTGGAGGTGTACCTGTGTGTCTGTCCTGTCTTCGGTCCCTCGTTGCCCAGTTACTTCAATCCCTGAATCTGTGCAGAGTCCGCAGTGTGTCAGTGTCACTGAATGTGTGCGGCTCAGAGACGGGGCACAGAGCACAGTGATAGAGCAAGGACTTAGTGTGCTTTAGCCCTCGTTTGTAAATATTATGTGTGCATGTATTTATACGTGGATGTGTACATGAATATGGTGGTGTCTATGGAGGATGAAGGTATTTGAAACCCATAGAGCAGGAGTCATAGGCAGATGTGGGTGCTGGGAACCACACTCGGGGCAGACTTTAGACTTTGATTTTAATCCCCAACACACACACACACACACACACACACACACACACACACATTCTGATGTGTTTATAAAAAGATAAAGAGGGGATATGTTTTGGTGGGTGTGTAGTCAGGTATGGGGAAAAGGGGTGCCTTGGTGGGCCCAGGCTAAGGCATCCCTGCCCCCCCCCCCCCCGAGGGACCAGCCACATGATGGTATAGTATAGAATAGAGTTTATTCAGGGCATAGGGAGCAGAGTTAAGAGGGTAGTAGAGACAGAGAAAGGCACAGAGAGAGAGACAGACAGACAGACAGACAGACACTCAAATAAGTAGAGCTAACTATGCTGGTAGACAAATTTAAGGAAGGAATGGAAGAATTGATTAGTTACTTTTCTTCAACATGTTGAAGGGATAATTTTTCAGTCCCTGTCATTGAGTGGCTTGAAGATGAGGGTAAAAGTCAAGAGCTTTGTGTGTGTGTGTGTGTGTGTGTGTGTGTGTTTGTGTCTGTGTCTGTTGCTGTTCTTCCGAGCACTGTGTCTTGCCGTCCAAGAGAGAAGATCAGAAAATCAGTGTGTGAAGTATGGCGGCCCAAGAAGGCGCGGTCCCCACCCGTCTCCACTGTGTCATCTTTAGTGTTTAGATCAGTCAACGCCTGAGCCAAGGTCGGCCGTGATGGCTGCGCTGAGGAGGAGCGCCCACGGCACCCATGCCAGGCGCCAAGGCTCCTTCCTGAAGGGGCTTGGGTTCAATATGGAGAGCTAAGCAGGAGTAGCTCCTGGAGGAAACGAGGAAAGGTGGGCTGGGAACAGGGCAGGGCGCCGAGGTGGGAATTGTGACAGGTTTAGTGTGCCAGCCTAAGCGGACTCGATCCAGCCCAGGGATGACCGAGAGTCTGATGGTTGTCACGGTGGAACATCATGGCCCAACCTTGTTTAGAAGACATCCCTGTACATTCGGGGTTCGGTGGGGCTCAGGGGACTGGAGACAGCAGTTCAGCTAGGAGCTAAGGTCAGCTCCGTGAACAGGATGTGATACTTGCCGACTAAGCGGCAGAGATTGGCAGGAAGGCTCAGATCCAGGAGACACTGAGACACGCACTGCATCCTTTGGTAGTTTAATGATTCAACGGTGAGTCCTTGATTAAGCAGACAGGGGTGACAGCATCATTCATCAGAATAGAGACTTTTTGTCAAATTGATTTTTTTTTTTTTTTTGGTTTTTGTTTTTTGGGTTTTCTTTTTTTTGGGGGGGGGGGTTGAAGACAGGGTTTCTCTGTGTAGCCCTGGCAGTCCTGGAGCTCACTCTGTAGACCAGGCTGGCCTTGAACTCAGAAATCTGCCTGCCTCTGCCTCCCAAGTACTGGGATTAAATGTGTGTGCCACCACTGTCCAGCTCAAATAGATATTCTAAGAAGCAGTTCGGGGGCCGGAGTAGAGTATATATGCTTAGCATAATGAAGCCCCCGGTTTGACCCCCAGTACACCCCACAAAAGGATGATGAGCTCAGCCAGGGTGAGCGAGAGTGGGGTTGCGCTGAGTGTCTGCCAGACTTGGTTCTCATGTGGGTTAACCACAGGAAGACGCCGTTCGTCAGGTGTGTATGTTTATAGACTGGGCAGTTTCTGCAGGCAAACAAGGCAGTTATCATCTGCAAGTGCAGGAAGAAGCCACCGTTGACAATGGATATGTATAAGATAGTGAAGGAGATAGAGGTCACCTGGGAGAGAAGGTGTCCCTGTTTGGGCTGGGAGCAGGGATATATGAATATATGTATGTATATATGAATGGATGAATGGAGACTATAGTGTGGAGAATTCTCATCTATCCAATAGACAGTTCTCCCTACCATAAAATTTTCCTTGATTTCTCTTCATGGGTGGGAAATTTGCTTTACAAACCAATGTCAACGCATTTTTAGGCTTAAGCCTGAGCTTGGTTCTGTTTCCTTAATTGTAAGTCACCTTCCCTTTTCTATTCCACAAGAGCCTTGTGGTGGTGACACGACCTTAGGTGTCACTTTCCTTCAGGATCCCCTGGCCTTGTATGGTTTCCCTCTTCTTTTGTTTTTAAACGATCTAAAGCAGCGGTTCTCAACCTGTGGGTCGCAATCCCTCTAGCAAACCTCTACCTCCAAAATTATTTACCTCATGGTTCATAACCTCAGCAAAATAACAGTTATGATCAGCGACAAAAACAATCGTACGGTCGGGGGGGGGGAGGGGAGGGAGGGGATCACCACATCATAAGGAACTCTACTAAAGGGCCACATAATTAGGAAGGTTGAGAACGCCTGATCTAGCAGGATTTGAGACTAATGGTCGAGGATTTATAGAATGTGA
This sequence comes from Apodemus agrarius, assembly GCA_964023405.1. Lineage (NCBI taxonomy): Eukaryota > Metazoa > Chordata > Mammalia > Rodentia > Muridae > Apodemus > Apodemus agrarius. The sequence continues at coordinate 99,672,909 of OZ030012.1, forward strand.
TAATTTTCTCACAGTTTTCTGGCCTTGGGAGGGAGACCCTCAGAGGTGAAGTGACATCAAGACACATCACGTGACCTATCAAGGTAGGGACGGAAGGTCAACGCCCTGAAGGCGTTACTATTGATCGACTGAGAAGGTGCTGTGTGTTTTCTCCTCAGTGGAGATACTCTTCTTCCCCTTATGTGCACTGTACTCTTTGGAAGGAGGCCACTGGAGACTTGCCATCTGGGAGGGGCAGAGGCTGTGTTCTGCCTCCTCAGGAGGGGACCCTCAGAGTTTTGAATCTCACCCTGCATCTGCTGCAAGAGAGCATCTCTTCGGCTCTCTTTTAGACAGTCTTTCAAAAACACATGGGCCCGTCAAGCATGGGCCCTGGTTGTAAAGACAACTTGAATGGGACTTAACATTTCTGAATTTGTCTACTGGGGCTGGACCAATGGTGACGCAGTGGTTAAAAGTACTGGCTACGCTTCCAGAAGACCCAGGTTTAATGCCCAGCACCCACAGAGCAGCTCCAGGGGACCCAAGCCCCTCTTCTGGCCTCTGGAGGCATTGAGCATTCATGGGACACACAGCCATACATGCGGGCAAACCATTCATACACATGAAAATATATATTTCAAATATTTAAATGTATCTAAGTGTGCAAACCTCTAAAGGACTACGCGGCAAGATCGTGACACACTGCTCAGGCTACTCCACTGCTGACCTGGAGTCTCCCTTCAAGGAGCCCGAGTGGGTGTTTCCTAGGATCCCGGGGGGTGGGGGGGTGGGGGGGCAAAAACCCACGCTTGCGCCATCTCCTGCTAGTGCCCTGGGTGTGGCTGGCTTAACCACACAGTCAGGAGGAAGTGGTCTTCACCTCCTCCCCCCAAGAAGAAGGTGTCAGAGGGAATATTTGAGTAGTGTGAGAGAGACCTCTTCCCATCAGACACAAAGTCCTTCCTTGTTCTCCGAAGAGCATTCACTTGTGCACACACACACACACACACACACACACACACAAAGCGGTCTCAGCAAAGAAGGCTCAGTGACAGCAAACATCACTTAGCTACAGAGCAGAGCCAGAGGTCCACACTACAGCGCAAAGGACGCCTGTTCTTTTTAAAAACTGGAACTCCAACGAGAATGACTGCCTCGGCAGTCACGAAACACACCTTGCATTGTTGTGTAATAAAATTTTATAATGTTAATTTTAAAAAAGTCACTGCACCCTGATAAGATAAGAACCCCCACCCCCGCCCCATTTCAGTTTCCCTCAGTGTATCTCCCTGATCCCACAATCCCCTGCCTCTTCACAAATAAACTGCTTTTCTCCCTCACGTTCTTCTCCTTATTGCCCGGACTTTGAAGTCCAACGTCATGTAAACTTTAACTTGCTTCTTAGATAAAACCGCAAAGAGAAGCTGTAATCCGAGCATACAACTCAACGTTTCCCACGAGCTCTAGGGAGTCTGATTTCTCTCCCAGTGTGCCCCAACTTCACGGGATTTACTTGGGAACAGTCTTCCCTTATTTGTTATGGAAGCGTTTGGCAAAGAATAGTTACTAGAGATGATTTATTGTCGTCCCGCCCACCTTTTCCTTTTAAATGTCGTCATGGCCCAAACGGTTGTTGACTTGATGAGAACGCACACTGAATAGCAGTGCAAATGGTTAAAGGAGGGGGGAGGGGGAAGCCCATTGGCCGCAGTGTGAGATTTATACATAACACAGACCGAAGTTAGAACCTTAGGCTTCCTTTAACTTGTGGGAGAGTCCCCGCCATCTAAAGTGGTGCCTGTGTCCCTTCTGCCGGTCCTGAGCCAGAGGCCACCTGTATCACCAACAATCATTTGTTTGTTTTTAATACACTTGTGGGGATCATGATTCCAAGTTCCCCCGGTGAAGTCTTCCGTTCACCCTAGCACGCACATGCCTTGTCCGGGTAGACTGTGAGAAACCCGTATCAACGGGACAGGTTTTTTCCCTTCTGAATTTCCTACAGAAATGTTTTCAGACTTTGCCGTACATTATTTTGATGGCCTCTCCCAACGTGGTAGTTTGAAATGGTCGTGAATTTTTCTTATGTGGGACATGGGGAGTGGGGCGTTTTCATGTTCTATAAATTGTTCTCCTGGTTGCCAAGGACGGAGTCTTAGCCTTAAGATTTTGACTGTAAGCTGGGTGTGGTGGCGCACGCCTGTAATCCCAGCACTTGGGAGGCAGAGGCAGGCGGATTTCTGAGTTCGAGGCCAGCCTGGACTACAAAGTGAGTTCCAGGACAGCCAGGGCTACACAGAGAAACCCTGTCTCAAAAACAAAACAAAACAAAACAAAACAAAACAAAACAAAACCCAAAGATTTTGACTGTAAATGTGACACTTATTTTTTAGCATTCCCCTCTCTATCCAGTGTCCGCACTATTCAAAGGGGACTTGCTGGACCTGAATTGTGTAGTTACATGACCTGAAATATATGAAAGACTAATACTAGAAGGATAGATAGATAGATAGATAGATAGATAGATAGATAAACATTTTCCTTTATCTGTTTTTTTCCTCCTGAACTGAGTTATTTTTCCTTGATCCATGATTAAATAGACGGAGCATTTGCTGAATTACTCTGTGGCTAATCTCTCTCAACCGCAGGAAGCCTAGTGAATTTCCTCCACGCACCATTTCTGATGAACTGACCTTTTCCAAATGCCAAATGAAACAGTTGGAGTCAACTCGATCGCCTCCACCACCGGCTCCCGTCTATCCCCCAAAACACCTGTTTGCTGACCCGAAGCAAATCTTGCTTAGCTAATTTCCTTTGGCAGATCGGCAGAGACTCAGAACAAGCGGCTGCTAAAGTCGGGAAGACGTGCTGACTGTACCTTGAACTATCGCTATTGTTTATACACGCGTACGTACTAAAGCCTGCGTTTTGCTTGTTGTTCCGCTATTCTCTTATCCTTTGTCATTTTGCAAAGTGATATTAGATTGAACTATTCTGGGTATTAGTGATAACGCACCTGGCTGGGTTGGAAAACAAGAGGGCCAGCAGCATGTTTCTCTAAACATCGATGGCATCCTTCCCGCTCACATCCAGCCTCCTTTCCTTTCTTCTTCCTCTCCCAAACACTTACTGAGTACCGGTGTGTCAGATGAGCTTCCCTGGACACTGATAGCAGCTAAACTCTAGGACTCCGTGAAGCTTACTAAGTTCTTTCCTTCCTGCCTGCCGAAACTCATTTAGAGAAAAGACACTATTGGAATTCCTGGCAAAGAAAGCCAACGCGGACAGCTTTTGCCTAGCTAGAGGCACACCACCAACCTTTAGCTGTTGTAGCTCGTCTTCTTCAGGGACTGGCTATGCCAGCATTCTTCTTCTGTACCCCAAGAACTGAATCTGGTGGGAGGGGCGGGGGGTTAGTCTTCCTCCTTAGCATCAATAGCCTTAGCTAGGAAGGTTTGCATGGGTATCCATTGGACGTCACCCGGGGAAGCCAGAAAAGCTTTCTAGAGAACTCAAGCGCTCACCCTCATCTGATGTGGCCGCCTGAGTCCCCAGCTACAGAGCCCCAGCAGAAACCACAAATGTACAGGAAACTGGGGAAAATCAGATAAAGGCAAACCATTACAGGACACACGTACAGAAGGGAAGCAGTTAAGAATTAACTCAAATTAATTTAAGGTTACGAGAGCAAGTGGCTCAACGGTTTAGTTAATAAGAAGCTACTCGCCAGAGCTGTCAAGTGACTAAGCGCTTTCAGGGACATGGAGGAGCAGATGGCTAGACAAAGAAACCTACGACAAAGATAAATCCCCGTGGGAGCCGGGAGTGCACGTTGCATGATGGATGGAGAAGGATTTGTTTGTCTGTCCATCTACCCATATGAACATCTGAGCACGTACGTCTGTAGAGCATTCCATCCATTCCCCGAATGCTTACTGAATACCACCTTCAGAGAGGATAGTGTCGGGGATACCGAGGCAAGCGGAAATCATGCTTCTATGAGCTTAAAACTCACCAGCACGCTGAACGCTTGTAGACAAGCCTGGCGGACTATAGGAAGGGATTGTGCTAAGAAGGCAGAGCTCAAACCTGGGCCAGATGGCCTTGACTAGCTCCTTTGGTGCTCCCTTTGGAGTATCAAGGCCGAGTGGAATAAGTTATCATCCACTAGCTAATTTAGAGTGCTTAGAGAGGAGCCAATGAACAGAGGCAAGCAAGTCCAAATTTGAGATGGTTAAATACCCAGAGCCTGTGTCAGGCTACCATATAATCCAGAGGCATAAACAGGAAACCTGCTGCTTCTAAAAGACCCAGGGTGAGCCCTGGTAGTGGGAGCAGGTACCTTTAATCCCAGCACTGACTGGGGAGGCAGGGTAGGTAGATCTGTGATTTCAAAGCCAGCAGCAGAGTTCCAGGACAGCAGGACTACACAGGGAAACCCTCTTGAAAAACAGACAGACAGACAGACAGACAGACAGACAGACTCAGCTCTCTCTCTGAGAATTCAGGCTAGATTATTATTTAGAGATAGGTTTGCTAATGAGAGTAAGGGACTCTGTAAATAAAAACAGAGAAAAGATCATCTAACCCTGAGAAACAGGCATAGAACAGATAACTAACTCCTCAGAAGAGCTAAGGGGAAAAGTTATTACTGTGTATGAGTTAGCTATCTGTTGCTATGACAAAATAACCAATAGCTTCCTACTCTGTACGCTTCCACATTTTAGGTTCGTAGCAGCATCTTATCCTTGACTGTCTGCAGTTGCCTACGGATGAGCTTTGGGAACTGCTGATTCACAAAGTTACCAGGGGAAAAGGTAGCATTGGCTTGTGATCTCAGAGGCGTGGGGCTGTGGTCACTTGTCTCCATTGTTTTGGGGCCTGTCTGGAAGCAGACCGTCATGGTAGGAAACACACGGTTGAGCAGAGTTACCCATCTCATGGTGGTCAGGAAGTAGAAGGAGAAAGAGAAGTGGCCAGTATCCTAACACATGCTTATGGCATGCCCCTGATCAACAGCTTCTTCCATCTGGACTCCCCCAAACACACACATACACACACACACACACCACCTGAAAACTCCAATGGCTGAGGGGGACCCAGTCTTCAACACACGAGCCTCTGTGGTACGTTTAAGATCCAACCCACACTGTCTTAGTGCTATGCAGAAAGAGAGATGAATGGCTGATCTTCTGGCCTGTTTGGGAGGAGTATCCGGTGGACAGACATGTGGTATGACTTCCTTCGTTCCCTGATTTTTGTTTTTGTTTTTGATCACATACTGTGATCTAGATTATATTGAAGAGAAACTGATAAATGAAATACAAATCGTTTCCTTTTGGAGCTCACAAGTACAAGCTAATAAATAACTACTCAAAGCGTAGATAAAACCACATTAGGTTTCTGATAAAGGATTCCTTTGCAACTTCAGAGCAGGATAAAAAAAATCTAGGGTGTTCCAAGAAACTAAGGGTCAATACTATGGATGAAAATGAGTTCTGGAGAACAAGACTCTTTCCAAGTTGGGAGTGAGCCGATGAGAGGACACCGGGCTCTCCTTAGCGGAAAAGAAAAAAGTCTCAGACTAGTCAGCCATGACTATTTCAGCCTTGTTGAGAAATATCACTCTCTTTGTTAACCAGCAAATCCCCTACAGCTAGGATTATAGGCCTGTGCCACCATGTTTGGCTTTGTGTGGGCATTCTTTTCAAGGAAGTAGAGGGCCCAGCAGTTACTGGCTTTTTCTAGTAAGAGGACACTCAGAGAGCAAGAATGTGCAGAGAAGGTTGTTCAGAGATAGTGTCACCCCCAAATTTGTATGTTGGGGCTCTCCCCGTTTTCCTGAATGTGCCCGTATTTGGAATAGAGCCTTCAAAGAGATGGCCGAACTAAAATGGGCTATTAAGGAGAGTCCTGAGGATAGCAGGGGCTGGCTTTTTATTATTTATTAATTTCATTATTGTGTGAGAACTGAACCCAGGGATTCATACATGCTAGGTAAGCTCCTACTACTGGCCTACATCCCCAGACCCCTTTTTACTTTATGCTTTGAGTTAAGGCCTCACTAAGATGCATATCAAATACTTCAAAGCAATGACTTCTTTCTTTTTTGTTTTAGACAGGGACTCATTATGTGGCTATGGCTGGCCTAAAACTCACTAAATAGACCAGGCTGGCCTGAAACCTGCTTGAGATCCACCTGCTCTCCCTCCCACGGTCTAGGATTAAAGGTGTGCATCACCGTGCCTGGCTAGTTTCATGTCTCACTGCTTCCTTTGTATTCTATTTCTATTTCTTTTCTTTTTATCATTTGATGTGTATGAGTGCTTTGCCTGCCTGTATGCCCATGCATCATGTATGCCTGGTGTCAGAGCCCCTCGGACTGGAGTTCCAGACAGTTTTGAGCTGTCACATGGGTTGTGGGAATCGAACCTGGGTCCTCTGCAAATACTCTTAACTGCTGAACTCTTAAACTCTCCCCAGATGCCCTTTGTTTTTTAATGCACAGGGCTTCTTAAATTCCCTGTTATGACTCATCTTTCGTCAATTCCAAGCAAGCATATAGGTTTATGAAGTAGTTATGTGATCAAACATTTACTGACATCGTAAGTTTGTTTAAAATGATTATTTGTTCTTTCATGTAATTTATTAAAGACAAAAGTAAATTTGCATGCTAGCAAGACAGATGTGTCCTTTTGTTTTTGCACAAAGCATCAGATCTTGGCTGCACATTTGATACTGCAGGATTGGGGCACAGTCACTCTTCTTCAGGGCTAGTTGATATAATTCTGGTTTTACCGTGGGCAATGCTGTGAATGCCGTACTGTGTAAATACACAGTACAAAATAGCAGAAGCCCGCTCAGGGCAAAGTGTGCATATCGTATGTTCAGAACCAAAGGCTTCGGTGGTCACCCAAAGCCACCCACACAGGCAAGCCTGCCGGAACCTTGTGGCATTCCTTACACACTTGATTTTGCATAAACTTTGGTTGCTGTGCCTTCAGAGACCTTCAGCTATTGCCAAACAACTGACAATTTAGTTATACTATAAACGGGGTCATGGCCCATAGTTTAAGCTGGGACTTAAGGGGTTTAGCTCAACAGGCTTTGGAAGTTTAGATGACTTTATGATTTCCTAAAATGAGTTTAGATTCAGAGTGAGACTCTTTCACTGGGGGTGGGGGTGGGGGGAGAAGGGTTAGACAAGAGAATCTGGCCGATGAGGAGATAGATGCTGATGTCTTGCTTGACTCTAAGAGGGAGATGCACTAAGACATATATGACTAACAGGGTGATTTGTTTCTAATGAAGAGATTGTGGCCGACATTGTGGAGAGTGACTTGCAGATCATAATTACATCAAGGGTTCTATCTTGCTTCATCTCTCTTGAATCGCATGGTCTGGGTAAGACTAGCTTTTACTCAAAGCCTGTCGGGAGCCCCTATGGTCAATACCTAAGGCCTTGTGTCAACAGCCATGTAAGTTCACCATCTTGGAAGCATAAGTCAGAATCACCTGGGTCTTTCCAAAGTCTCAACACAGAGAAACTATCAGATATAAATATTTGTTGTCTTAAGTTGCTGTGTGTGTGTGGGGGGGGGGGACAGGAAAAGAGGCTGGGGGTGCAGATCCTGTTACATGGTACCCCATTTCTTTATGCAATATTTTTTAAAATTACATTTTCCAATTTTTGCTTTGTGGATACTTCCTAGTCTGACACAGATGATTAGAGGGTCGTGAGCTTAAGGTTCAGACTTTAGTAAAATAAATACAGCTCGTTCAGGACACTTTTAAATACCATCAGCTTTCTAGATCTTAGCTCTCAAGTTCAAGGGTACAGCTACAGACACAGTTCAGCGCCTGATTCATTCGTGCCAAGGAGCCAATGGCCACGGTTATCCACTGTTTAAGATGTAAATATATGTAACTAAAATTCCTTTCCTTGAGAAGACAAAATCAAGGTCTGTCCCTCCTCCTATGGTTCCAATGACAAACTGAGATACAATGCTGCCAAAATTCTCTCTGGAGAACCAGTGAGTTCACGGGCTTACTTACAGAGAGCATGGGCGGGCTTACTTACAGGATGAAGGTTCTCCTCCCTAAAGGCCATGCCTGGAACGATCTTACCCAGCAGGGCTGTGGGCTTTCCTGAAGTTGCATAGATGGAGCCCTCTTCCCTCAGCTTGCCAGGCTTAAATACTCCAGCCACTCCCAGAGGCCACGTGCAATCAGGGCAGAGCTGCATTTAACAAGTTGGTAGGGAACAACCGGAAATTCAGGAGAGGGTCTTGTGACCCTTCCCAGCCCTCCATGGAGGGATGTAAACAGTCAACACGCCCAATTGTGCTCATCTTTTTGTATGGGGGTCCAACTAAACTTCCCAAGACCGAAGACATACAACAACAACAACAACAACAACAACAACAACAAATAGCCTTCTTTAAAAAATACAAATAACATTATTATTGTGAAAACAGGTTTGTTTGTTTTTTTTTCTCCTTTTTGCGACTGGGGTTTTGACATAGGGTTTCATGTACCCTGGGCTGATTTTGAACCTAATATGCAGATAGGGATGCCTTGAAAGGCGTGATCTTCCTGTCCTCCAAGCCCACGTGCTGGAATTACATCCAGTTCCTATAAATAGCTTAGACCATGTAGATCCTAAAAGGGTCTGAGAGACCTCCACAAGGTTCAAGAACATGTCACTACCTCTGAATCATCTATTCTTCATGACTGAGTGCAGAATTGTGTCCTATGATACACTGTCTCGTACCTACAACATGCTAAGACCAGTGATTGTAGCTCTCTAAAGGTTAGGGACTGGTGCACTTGACTTAGGAGTTTAGGGGAAAAAAATTACTATGGGTTGTATAAATATCCACAGTTAATGCCCAAAACATTAATGGTAATGTGTGATGAGCCTATAATCCCGGGATTCAGGAGGTCAGTCTTATCTCCTCAGTCACATATAAATCATAAGTGGGGGTACGGTGGGGCATGCTTTTAATCCAAGTGCTTGGGAGACCAAGGCGGGTGGATCGTCATGAGTTCAAGGCTAGCCATAGTCAGCTAGGGCCAGCTCAGGATGAGACAGTGAGACTGAAAGAAGGGAAGAAAGGAAGGAGGGAGGGAAGGAAGGAAGGAAGGAAGGAAGGAAGGAAGGAAGGAGGGAAGGAAGGGAAGGAGGGAGGGAGGGAGGGAGGAGGAGGGAAGGAAGGATTCTAATGAGGAAAACGCAGTGTTAGCTTTTTCAGTGGTATACATTCAGCCTCGTTCTATCATTTAGCCTTCCCATCTCTCCCTATCATCTTTCAGGCCCTCTCAAATCCTGTAGCTTCCTGTTAGTCCACCCCATTCCCATTTTCTGAATACCCCATCTCAATCCTCAGGGTTTTGTTTTGTTTTGTTTTAAGGTAGAGGATACGGGTGCGGACAACGCGCGGGCGGGGCAGCAGCAGGGAGCGGGGTGGGGTAGGGTGTGATTCTTAAGGGCTGATATGCTTTGAAGGAGACAGATTTTAAAAAAACAAAAAAGGTTGGGGTCCCAAATAGGTTGGAGTCTGAGGAATGACACTGAGTGGAGAGTCTTGTAAGGAGACTAACAACCTCCAGAACTCCCCAGGCATCCGCCAGTATGAGCTGGATGTGCAAGACCACGGGAAATTCTTCCACAGGAAAACCCGGTCGGGAGCCACCATACTGTTCACACTTGATCCTACAGCCTGAAGCCACAGCGGAAGCGGCAAGAGAACTGTGGCACGTGACCGCCTACAGACCTTGCCTGGAGGTTCAAGAGAGTCACTTCTTTCAAGAGGGTGTCTGGCTGCGGATAAGGAGGAGCTGAAGCCATGGTCTGTCTCCCAGGGGACCAGCAGGGAAACTGGCTCCGGCCTGAGCAGCCGCAGAGCCATGTCAGGACATCCTAACAAAGCCTGGCTTTCACAACCGAGCCCTGGGGCCGACACCCCGCCAAGGCCCCAGAGGACCCTCCCTACTGCAAGGCTTCTCATTCCGCTTTCAACTTAAGGCGCTCCTAGGGGAAGACAGGTTGGAGGTGGGGGCGAAGCTTTCTGGGAAATTCAGCTCTTGTCGAGAGGCTTCTGGGAATTGTAGTTCATGTAGGTCTCTGCACGCAAGCACGGTTCTGTTCCCCCCTTCCCCCTTCCCCCCTTTCCCCCTTCCCCCCTTCCCCCCTTCCCCCCTTCCCCCCTTTCCCCCTTCCCCCTTTCCCCCCTTCCCCTCTCCCCGGGTTGAGGCGTCTATTGCTCCAGAACCCTGGAAAAGGTCATGGTTTCTAGTTCTAGGAGGCATCTGACCTGATGGATTCTTAGTAGAAAATTAACTTTTGATATATGTAATATAATACTACACTTGTCTTTTAGGATTACTTTGCACACTGCTTTGTTGTACCATGACTGACTCATGCTCTTACTTACGTATTTTTAAATATGCCACATGATGGAGAAATTTCATTTTAATGCAAACTCTTGTAATTTTTTTTATGACAAAAGTCTCTGTTGTCAAATCCCTTTAAATAAAAGAGATTTAGAAAAAATTAAGATTTTCTATGGGCTAATTATTTTTAATGGCTATACGATGTTTATGTTTATTAGTGACATCTATAGTTTGTACTGTATTGTAGCTATATATTTTATAAATATATATACAAATAAGGCTATACACTAAGGTTACACATAAACTAATACTCCAAAGAATTTCATGATTGTCATTATTGAAGCATAATGTCAGTATTCATAAACTCAAAACATCTAATTTTATGATCTTTCCTTATCCTAGGTTAAATTTGTTAAAAAGGACAATGGATAACTTAAAGGTATATGCAGTTGTTTACTTTGGACATAACATTTTATAGCAATCTATTGATTATTTCTTTAAAAAATCTAGGTGAGCTATGAAAATCTTATATAGGTACAAGGGGCTTTAAAAGTAAATATTATAAAATTAATATGTAATTAGCTATAGTTTTAATAATGTTTATATGATATCCTTCCTATATTCATTATGTGTCTGCATGAGTTTATGTTCACTGTGTGTAGGAACACCAGAGAGCAGGAGGAGGGCGCCAGATACCTGGAACTGGAGTTGTGAGCCTCTATCCTGTCCAGGGTCACTCAATTTTGGCTCCGGGACAAACTCCCTCTTGGTCCCTTTGAAATGAGACCTGTGTTCTGCATTGACAATGCAGAATGCCTTACCAGGCTGGGGGCACATAAAATTGGTTTTGGTCCAAGTGTGCTCCCACTACGAGTCTCATTTCGGGGCAGTAGCATGGCTCAAACACTATATTCTAAGCAGAGTTGCCTTTTTTTTTTTTTAAGCATGTTCTTTTATTGAAAAAGGAAGTAAAAACATTTTATGATAAAATTGAAGATTTACATGGAAAATATTTCTGATAAAATAGAAGGGATACATAGAAAAACATGTTAAGATGGACAATTTTCATGGAAAATTAAAGAGTAAAATGGTAGACATAAAAAACATTGCTAAAGTAATTGAAAAAGGAAGTAGAAACATTTTATGATAGAATTGAAGATTTACATGGAAAATATTTCTGATAAAATTGTAGAAAAATGTAGAAAGACATGTTAAAATTGAAGATTATCATGGAAAATTTTATATAGATATAATAATGGTAGGCATAAAAGTATTCCTAAGTTGATTGAAAGTGGAATTATAAACATTTTCTGATAAAGTTGAAGATTTACATGGAAAATATTTCTGATAAAATTGAAGAAATATATATAAAAACGTTAAAATAGAAGATTATCATGGGAAACTATACAGATAAAATGGTAGGCATAAAAATAATTCTACGTTGATTGAAAGTGGAATTATAAACATTTAGCTTCAACAAAATTATAGAAGAAAACTTCCCTAACCTAAAGAAAGAGATATCCATAGACATACAAGAAGCCTACAGAACTGCAAACAGACTGGACCAGAACAAAAGTCCTCCTGTCACATAATAATCAAAACACCAAATGCACTAAACAAAGAAACGAATACTAAAAGCAGTAAGGGATAAAGGACAAGTAACTTATAAAGGCAGACCTATCAGAATTACACCAGACTTCTCACTAGAGACATGAAAGCTAGAAGATCCTGGGCAGACCTCATACAGACCCTAAGAGAACACAAATGCCAGCCCAGACTACTATACCCAGCAAAACTCTCAATCACCATAGATGGAGAAACCAAGATATTCCATGATAAAAACAAATTTACACAGTATCTTCCCACAAATCCAGCTCTTAAAAGGATAATAGATTGAAAACGCCAACACAAGGAGGGAAACTACACCCTAGAAAAAGCAAGAAAGTAATCTTCCAACAAGCCCAAAAGAAGGTACCCACACAAACATAAAAATAACATCAAAAATAACAGGAAGCAACAATCACTATTCATTAATATCTCTTAACACCAATCACTCAATTCCCCAATAAAAAAGACATAGACTAACAGAAATATTTTTCATGTTAATCTTCAATTTTATCAGAAAATGTTTGTAATTCCTCTTTCAATTAATTTAGTAAGTTTTTTTTTTTGTCAACCATTTGTTCTGCATTATTTTTCATGATAATCTTCAATTTTAACATGGTTTTCTATATATTTCTTGAATTTTACCAGAAATATTTTCCATGTAAATCTTCAATTTTACCTGAAAGAGTTGCTCTTTATATATAGGGAGTAAACACTGAGCACATCAAAAGTCCCACTGTTATGCTATAGACAGTGGCAGTAGCTAAACCACCTTATCTTGTCACTGACCAAACTTTCTGCAAAATTCTAACTCTAAAATCCGCTCTTTTGATTGTGCTTTTTAGAGCTGTTATATGTTGATATTATATGGAGGAGGAGGAGGGGGAGGGGGGGAAGAGGAGGAGGAGGAGGAACATCACCACTTCCAATTATAAATTTAGTGCATTTAACAGACAACACAAGAGGCTGAACTTAAAGTTGACCTTTAAAGAGAAAGATAAGAAAATGCTCCCAGCCTGCAGAGGTGCGAAAATGGTCCAGACTCAAAGAAGTCTGTGGGTGGTGCACAAAGACCTGGAACTAGTGCCCAGGTAAACTCAGCCCGGTCACCTTGGGTTCCGGACCTCCCAGGTGCTTAAATCTGGCTAGCAAAAAAAAAGAGCTTTTGAGCCTGGCTCCTCTTCCTGCCATGCACCCCCCACCCCAACACACACATACACACACACACACACACACACACCACACCACACACACCACACCACACACACACACCACACCACACACATACACACACACACACACACACACACACACACACGTGTGATCTGACCAATCTGGGAAAAAAGCAGTTTCCTGGTGACGAGGAACAATCAAAGCCAAACCCCAAGATGACTTAGGCGATTGTCTTCAGAGAACATGGTTCAGAGATAATGAGGAATGGAGGGGGTCATCATAGTCAAAATAGAATTATTTATTCCAGTCCTTCCCAAAGGTTATCAGTTACTTTCCCATTGCTGTTATAAAACACCATGACCAAAGCAACTTGTGTGAGAGAGAGTTTACTGTGGTTCATGGCCCCAGAGGGATTAGAGTCCACGGTGGTGGAAGGAGGGACAGGGACCAGAAGCAGGCACGGTGGCAGGCTTGGGGGCTCACATCTGGAACCACAAGCAGGAAGCAGAGGGCAGTGAACTGGAAGTGGTGGGAGAACTAGCTCTCCAAGCCTGCCCCCAGTGACGCTCCTCCTCCAGTAAGACTGCACCCCGAAACCCTCCCAAACAACCCCACCAGTTGGGGACTACACGTTGGAATGCCTGGGACTATGGGAGATACTTCTCATTCAAACCACCACAGTAACTGTGATGGGCGGTATACGCTTGGCCCAGGGAGTGGCACTATTAGGAGGTGTGGCCCTGTGTGAGTAGGTGTGTCACTGTGGGCATGGGCTTTAAGACCCTACTCCTAGCTGTCTGTAAGTCAGTCTTCCACGAGCAGCCTTCAGATGGACATACTGGACATTCTCTCACTCTTCAGCTCTGCCTGCACCATGCCTGCCTGGATACTGCCTGCCATGTTCCTGTCTTAGGCTGAATCTCTGAACCTGTAAGCCAGCCCCAGTTAAATGTTGTCCTTATAGGAGTTGCCTGGGTCATGGTGTCTGTTCACAGCAGTAAAACCCTAACTAAGACAGCAACCAAAGTCAAAATGCTATGATAGGAGTAACGAGAGTCTCAAGAAAGTCACATACACTCTTGTGTTGTTGGCTGCTGGGTTATTGTCAAGGAGCTGGTATGCTGGGAGGAAAGGCTGAAACCTGGTGCCCACTGGGGAAGGAGCATCCAGAAAGAGATCTCGCCAGTTCTGACCACATCAGAAGACTGGGACTCACCACTGTCTGATTAAACTAGTTGTTGGGGCTGCCAGGGCCCAGGCTCTGACCTGAGCAGCTATTAACTAAGAGAAGGGGGAAAAAACAGGAATCTTGGTGTTGGAGAGATGGCTCATCAGTTGAGGGCACTTGCTGCCCCCGCAGAAGACCTGTTTAGTTTCCAGCACCCATACAGTGGCTCACAACGACGTGTAACTACAAATCCAGATGGTCTGGTTCACTCTCTGGCCTCCACAGGCATGTGGATGCATGCAGTACACAAACATACAGTCAGATCCTCACATACATGTACACAAAATAAATCCTTTTTAAAAAGTAACCTAATGCATACTTACTGGCTTGCTCATCACTGCTCGCTTAGCTTACTTTCTGATAGAACCCAGGACCACTGTCCCAAGGATGGAACCGGCTACAATAAGCTGGGCCTTCCCCCATCAATCACTAATTAAGAAATGTCCCTATAGCTGCTCCTGGGGAGGCATTTTTCTCCATTGAGGTACCCACTTTTCAGATGACTCTAGCGTGCGTCAAGTTGACATAGAAACCAGCCAGCACATTAGTGCCCAGAAATCCATGCCCACCTCATCCAAACCTAACACTTGACTTCTAGAAGACTTCTACTAATGTTGATGTTGGGGTTCAGTAGGTACCCTCAATGGATTTCACGGTCTTGAACAAGGGCTTGAGCAGAGGCACACAATTGCAGCAGCAGAGGCTTAAGATATTCTTCCATGGGAGGAGGCAGGTCTGACCAAGGGAGAATTCAGTAGTTCACTGCTGCACTAGAAAGGGGTTCTTTTGTCAGAAAATATGGGCTTTGGGGGGTCATTGGCACAACATAGGATTTTCTGTGTATGCATTTGATGCCATCTAGAGGTGAAGGAACAGATTGCATCTCTTTGCAGATTAGTGAATAAAAGGTAGCGGGGTGGGGGGTCTGGGGGTGGGGTTAGGAGTGTTGCTGGAATGTCCTAGGGACCCATATGATAGCTAGGAAATTTGTGTTCCCTCTCAGAAGTCTTAGTCTCATTATTAAAAGAAGTTAAGAATGGACTTGAAAAGGCTAGGCTGATTCCATGACAGACTTCAAATTGGTGGTTAAGGGGACTAGGCCTAAGAACTGGGCAAGCCCAGGCTAGCCCAGGCAAGTCAATTACTAATAGAAAAAGCCCCAGGCTCCAGCCTTCACACCCCAATAATGGTTCCAGAATGCCTAGAGATAGAGTAAGATTAAAGCCCATCTACCCTGGAGCGCCAATGTGCTTCACATCAAGCCTGGGAGCTCATTTGGTTCTCTCTCTTTCTTGGTAATGGGAGACCCTGGCATGCTGAACTTCTGCAGAATAAAACACTCTTTGTGGTTACATATTATCTGCGTCCGGGAAAGGGATATTTGAGGGCAATTTATTAGAGTTTGAAAAGAAACACTCCCAGGCATACAAGCCTAACTCTGGCAGCTGCCTATTGTAGGAAAATGAAGACAGGAGGGTAAGAAGTTAGGTCTTTGAGATAAGCCGTCATGGCGGTCATCCCAGGCAGGCCGTTGCTCCGTGGAAGCCAGCATGGCAGTCAGTCACAGGCAAGTAGGCAACCACATGGTGGGGGAGGGAGTTATAGAGAAAGAATAGGGAAGTCCAAAGTACCAGGGAGTTTAAAAGACTCTGGCTAGCATCCAAAAGAAAAAGAGAAAAGAAAAGGAAAAGTTATGATCTGGGCATCAGGACTCAGATTGGCAGGCAGACCCAGGCAAACCTGAGGGTGGATGGCAGGGACTGCACTAGGGGGCCCGAGTCCTGGGAAGGAAAAGTGCTGTGTGAAGGTGAACCCAGCCTCTTGGGGGCAGTCTCTTAGCCAGGTTCTTAGCCCGCCCTACTGAGGTAACTCTTTTGTTTATTTTTAATACTTACATTTTTTTTCAATATAGCATTTTCATTGATTCTTTGGGAATGTCACATCATGAACTCAATCACATGCACTTCCCAGTCCTTTCGTGGTCTGCCCCCTGTAGGCTTAGATTTTTTCAAAAACAAAAATCTGCTTTAATTAGGGTTCTTAAATGCTTCATCCTTCCTTCTAGCCCACCAACCAGAGGTAGCAGAAGAGGATGGTTAATAGGACAAGGGGAATGCTGACCTGTTTAGAAGTAGTTCCCTGGGGAAGTCTTAATCTTCATTGTCAGGATATCAGCTGTGATAGGTTAATGTTGTTCTCAGGTTTTGGCCCCAAATGATGGGTTTATAAAAAGAGAGAAAAGGGGTTTAGAGAGTGTGGCATGGCAGTGTGGGGAAGGGGGTGCCTAGGTGGGCCCATGCCCAGGCACCTCTTCCCCTTGAGGGACCACACACACACACACAGACATGGTATAGAATAGAGTTTATTCAGGGCAGAGGATGGGAGTTAATAGTGTAGTGGAGGCAGAGAAAGGCAGAGAGAGAGAGAGAGAGAGAGAGAGAGAGAGAGAAGAGAGAGAAGAGAAGTGGAGGAGTGGAGGCCGGCCATGACCACATGGAGGGGGGAGGGGAGGAACGCCCAAGAGGGGCAGAGAGGTGAGAGTGCTAAGAGGCAAGAGCGACGAGAGAGGAGGGGCAAACAGCCCCTTTTATAGTGGGCCAGGTCTATGGGGCGGTGCATATCTGGCTGTTGCCAGGTAATTATGGGGTGGAGCTTAGACAGAATACTAACAAGCTGTCTAATCCAAAACATCGCAGTGACAGTAGTGATAGTCCAGTCCAATCGGCAAACAACAAACAGGAATCAGTAGCAATGGTTTGATCCAGAAGAAACCTCGAGGCTCTGCTGAATCAGCACAAGTCCACAAAAGTGGCAAGAACCAGCCGGAATATCGCGAGAAATTCTTTGGCATTTTTCTCTCTACAAAGTCACAAGTGAAGATCATCAAATATCAGTAAAAGTGTTGCAATGCCAGAGCACTGTCCACCTTGCAACCATTGGTTTATATTTATACTCTTTCTAAACAGCACGCATCCTCTCAAGCATCTGCTCCAGCAAAACATCACACGCCCTTTCACAGAACAGCTTCCAGAAAAATATCACATGACAGAACTGAGTTTCCAAAGAACCCAGGAATTTTCAATTCATCTACCAACCCTTGCAACTGACAGCTCAAAAATAAAGTAAAAAATAAAAATAAGAATAAACAGAACAGCCGGGCGTTGGTGGCACACGCCTGTAATCCCAGCACTTGGGAGGCAGAGGCAGGCAGATTTCTGAGTTCGAGGCCAGCCTGGTCTACAGAGTGATTTCCAGGACAGCCATGGCTACACAGAGAAACCCTGTCTCAAAAAAAAAAAAAATAAAAATAAGAATAAACAGAACAAACAGAAAAATTAAAACAAGTCCAATTTGTGTTATCTATATACTCCATGAAGTGTGGTCAAACTCTTGATGTCCTGCCCCTTAAATAGAACTGAATCTTTTCCCTCCTGCACCCACGCCAGAGGCCATCAGTTATAGAGAGTTACACTTCAGCTTCTCCATCACACTTTTTAAGAGTTCTCTTTGGAGGCTTCCTGTCAGGGCTGTTCATTTGGGGGAGGGGGGCTGTGCCACAGAAGCTTTTCATGTTTCTCCCTCTCAACTGTGCATCTGTAGTCATCTATGTAATAGCAAAAAGAAGTCTCCTTGTTCTCTACAATCAGTGGAAGCACAGATCATGGCTGCCACAGGCTTCTGGAAACAGCACAGACCATGCGTGTGGCTCCCTGCTGCAGTAGGACCATAACCCAGACAAGGCCCTCAGAGGCTCCCAGGACCACTGATATAAACATGGCCTAAAACAGAAACACAGGCCACTCAGATCAGTATGGCTCCTGGCAGCAACACAGTCCACCAATACCAACATAGCTTAAGCGAGTAGCACAGACCACAGACATCTGCATGGCCTTTGGTGATAACACAGGCCACAAGCAATCAACACAGACCCAGGCCTCAGCAGGACCATGGACCTGGACATGACCCATGGTAGCAGCATGGATCCAGACATTACCACAGCCTCAAATGGCAGTGCAGGTCACTTACACCAGTATGGCCCCCAGGAGCAGCATAGCCTGTGGGTATCGATGGGTTTCAGGTTGCAGCACAGACCACAGACACCCACATTGCCCTCCTTGGTAACATGGGGGCACAGACACTAACAGGGCCCCGAGCATGGCTGGGCAGCCATAGGCATGGCCGGCTTTTCATTTTTGTTTATTTAAATTTTTTTCTATATAAT
This sequence comes from Apodemus agrarius, assembly GCA_964023405.1. NCBI lineage: Eukaryota > Metazoa > Chordata > Mammalia > Rodentia > Muridae > Apodemus > Apodemus agrarius. The sequence goes on from OZ030012.1 coordinate 99,691,514, forward strand.
GTATTTTGATCATATTCTTTCTTCTCCCTTAAATTTCCCCTTCCCTACTGACCAACTTCGTGTGCTTTCTGTCTTAAAACACACACACACACACACACACACACACACACACACAAAGGGAGGAAGGGGAGGAGGGAGGGAGGGGGAGAGAGAGAGAGAGAGAGAGAGAGACCATTTCCTGGAGTGTGGTTGATATATCCAGTGTCGCTCCATTTTCCCTCTCCCGGCAGCTATCAATTACAAATGGCATCTTCCTATGGCAGCTTCAGTAGATTCTGTGTGATAAAATTCAACAGATTGAGGTGGGAAAAAATACGCTTCCTGGAGCCTGTAGAACACCCCAATTTAAAAGCCGTAGTCTCACTTGGCAATTTACTTTGCTTCTAAACCTTCCCTCTTCCTAGTAGCCCGAGACTGAGTAAATTCGAGAAAGTAAGTTGTAATCCATTCTTTGAAGTAATATCACTGGCCAAAAAACCTCTTTTCTTAGAACTGTAACTCTTTGCCTTAGTCACATTTACCCCCCCCCCAAGATTAAAAAGGAGATCTCAATGAAAATATGAAACAATGAGTAGAATTTTTCCAGGAATCCTAAAAGTACAAGTTCCTTTTGTTATTCGACCCTTATACAAAGTCCTTGCAGGACACATGGGTGTTGGGCCTAGTCTTAGACAAAAGGCTCAGATTAGAAGATATTTACATTTGAGGAACCTCATACTATGCCCTTGCTGGACAGTTAAATTTACATTTGAGTTAGTGCAAAGCTCAGAGCTTCCTCAATGGAAGCTTGTGAGGAACTGCTTTTGTCTTGCAGACCCCACCTAGGGAGCTTTTGGCCAAAAGAACATTCTTGACAGACTTATCCAGGTATGGTTCAAAATGCAGTCCAAATAAGGCTATGTAGAACTTACAAAGGCATTAAAATTTGGCCTGCCTACTCCATACAAAATTATTATAGATTTAAAAGGAACCTCAGGTTTTTACAACTGAAAGCTAGGTATCAGGTAAAGTTTATATCAGGAAGACTGATGTTATCTGTGTTTGAGCTTCTAAATTTGTTATACAGGAAATGTTTTTACCTGGTTGATTTTACATTTCCTTGTGCCAAATGGTAATGCTAATTGTTCCTTGTGCCTGCTTTGCTGGATACATCTTTTGATATGTAAATGTCAATCCCTTGTGCTCAAAAACTCCCGTTTGAGAAAAAGAATATGCACTCAGCTCCTAAACCACCTCTGTGTCTGGTGTCTGTGTGTCATTCTCTGAGTCCGTATCTTCCTGGGCCAAAAAACCCCCCTGGTTTTCCCGAGACTACAATTCCCGACTGGGTTTGGTCTGCGGCAGCATCTTGGTCACAGGTGGTACTTTCTTTCCCTTTCTCTGAGCTGGGATCTTGTCTGGCTTGCACTTGTATAAGTCTGAGGCATGCTGCTACAGTCTCTGTGTGCCAGTCCTGTTGTGTCTGAAGAAAGCTGTTTCCTTAAAGTTGTCTGTCATCTCTGGGTCTTAAAATCTTTCAGGCTCTTTTCCCCTGCACACCCCTGAGCCTCGAGTGGAGGAACATAGTGGTGGCATCTCAGTCAGGCCTTCGGACGACTCTTAGAGGGGTAGACAGGGCATGACTCCATCCAGGCACGGGTTCCATCCGTTAGTAATACTCCGCTACACATATTTCTTCCTAGAGCACCATACGTGGAATGTTGTTACACCCATTGGGTGAGAGTAAGACCACTATCACAATTTTTGAGCCAAATGTGAAGCAAGATTTACTAAATGCTGTCCAGGATGCTGGACACTAACCAGGTCCATACCCAGGATTCCCAGAGAATGGCCCTGAACTATGCTATTCAGGTAGTTCTAAAGGCAATGCTCATAAACCCACATACTTCCCACATTCATGAAAATCGGGGACAAGCATATATCCTGACGTACTTCCTTCCTATGAACCTCCTGTCTATGTGTGATCAAGCACACCCTGTGCAGTTGGGGTTGCTAACCCAACCCCTGTTTACAGAAGTGAAAACACGTGGCTTGTTATCTTACATGGGCAGCAGCCCCCAGGATTCCAGGAAGCTATCTGTCCTTGGGCAAGTGGGGCTTACAGGTTAGAGACATTCTTGTTTTATAGATCTCTTAGTCACAGTAATTAAAACTTAAAACATAACTTTGCCCTCACAGTGTCTCATCAGAATCTTAAGTCCTGACTTGGGTGTGCTTTTTAGTATTAGAGTGATTCACGGGCCACCTTCAAATACGACAGTGTTTCTACATCAGTGCCAGTGGCTGGATTCAGTCAGCCTCGGCCTTTGCATTTCCAAGCTTCCCTTTTCAGGAGCTGAGTTCCCCGACTCCTAGTGCTTCTGGATCCACAGCTCTAAGGCCTTCAGGGTCACACTCCCTGACCTATCTCCTGCCTCGATTCCTTCCTGAGCACTGTGATTGGAGGAAATGAAGGATGTGGATCCATCTGCCATAACTGTTTCCGTACTGTTGGGAGGCATAGTCTCAGTCAAAGTGCTACCACAGCATCCTTTAGTCTATCTGTTGGTCGGAGAGAAGGATCCGGATCCTGTGTGGCAGAAATTGGCTGGAATCCGTACATCACAGTGAGTTGACTCTGGAACTGCTGTACCCAACAAGACACAAAAACAATTTGTCTTTGAATGTTAATCAGGTTTCCTCCCCTTGTCTAGGGTCATCAAGTCTTGTAGTACAGTAATTCTGCTTTTTAACTTTTGAGTTTAGCAGTGAGATCCTGGGGTTGTACAAAACAGTAATGGTTATATATTGACACTGTGCTAAAACCAGAACAATCCCAAAAGGAAGCCCAGTGGTGGGGTAGAATAAAGGGAACACACTGAGATGTAGAAAATTTTAATCTGGAGGTTCTACCCAGCCTTTGACTATTTAGTTCCCGGATAAAACACACACACACAACCTTTATATTTACAATAAGCCTAATAAGCCCTAGAGCTGGGCAAATATCTATCTTCTATGCTATTAAAATCTATTTCCTATTGATAACCCTGAGTTATGACTTACTATGTTTCATCTGGGCTGCTCTCAACTCCAATTGGCCAGCCCTTGGGGCCATGTTTTCTTGACTCCTAACCCATGGCATCTTTCTCTTCCTCCTCCTCTTCTCTCCATGGTTCTCCTCTGACACCCCCACGCCCAGATCAGAGAACCCTAAAACCCACCCATGTCTCCTGCTTATTGGCTGTTGGCATCTTTATTTGCCAATCAGAAATAACTTGGGGGCAACATCACATAGGTCTACGGGCAGACGATCTTGTCTCTGGGGCAACCAGGTCTTGGGGGCCATCACTTAGCATTACAAAACACAGCAACAGACCAACCCTCAACAGTGTGAGGTTGTAATCATGGAATATATATTACACCAACATGCAAAAAAAACAAAACAAACAAAAAAACAAAACAAAACAAAAAAAACAACCCATGAAGTAAGGTTACAAGTATGTATAGAATTATAAAGAGGGCTTATATTGGCACATTCTTTTGACCTGTTTGAACAGAACTGTTAATTCATTTAAATGTAAGTTATCTTTGCCTTTAAAATGTTATTTAGATTGTGGAGGCTCAGGAGGGACAGACTTTATTTTAGAAGAAAACTCCTTCAGTTCTTCCGGTCTGAATGGAGTAGGCCTCTGTCCATCCTGAGAAGGTATCAGCAAATATCACAGGATATACATTTGCCGTCAAAGTACCCGTGTGCTCATGTACCAATGTTCTTTCAGTTGTTATAGTTTATAAATGTCCTAGAGAGCCGTGTGTTCTGGTGTGTATCTAGGAAAGCTGTGGGTCTAGGGATGCCCTGCCTAATGCTCCACTGAGGATTCACCATGTTATGCTTCATTAATAGACAATGTATAGGCTGATTCCCAAGGCTGGGCCTGGCAGTAATTCTTTTGCCTTTCGGATATCTCCCACCAACACTGGCTCTTACACAAGTTTATCTAATAATAAGCCCTGAGTTATTGATTAAGGCAGAGAGCAGGGCCCTATTGTTGGAAAAATTTGATCATTTCTACATATTGTATCTAGAGCCACCCAAGGTGTATGAATGATCACCGGTAACTGCTTTGGCAGAAACTCACTAGGAATATTTAAGGACAGCCGTCATTATGGCCCGTGACAATGACTTGTTACTGGAGTTGTTATGGTCAAAGCCTGGGCTCCGGCAGCCCTAGCAAACTAGGACTCGATCCATCCTCAACAAGCCAATTAAACAGAAAAGTAAAAAAGCAGAAAAAGGAGCCGGGCAGTGGGCGCTGGGCAGTGGGTGCTGGGCAGTGGGCGCCGGGCAGTGGGCGCACACCTTCAATCCCGGTGCTCAGTGGGCAGAGGCAGGCAGATCACTGAGCTCCAGGCCAGCCTTGCCTATAGAGTGAGTTCCAGGACAACCAAGGCTATCTAGAGAAACCCTGTCTCGGGGGTGGCAGTGGGGCAGGAGGAACAGAAAAGGGAGTTATTCAATACAGCCATGTGGGAAAGGACAAAAGGTCCAGTAACTCCTAAGCCCATCTTTGGGGTCTCAACAAGATATTCGGGTTTCAATAGAAAGCAAGATGTAGCTAAACAGTCCTAGTCAGGGTGTGGTCCCTAGCTGGACAGGGTGTCAGAACCGTATGAAATCTCTTTCAGGAGTCCAGTTTCTCCTCTGGCTAGCAACAGACTTCACCTTTTTCTATTTTCAGCATGAAACTCCCTGCGGCCCACGGTGTCAACAGTCTGATAGTCCGTGAGAGGGTCACAAGCATTTCTTCAGAAGATCTTCATTCCTGCCAGAACTGCTAGAGATTGCTGTGACAGAAGGAGCGAAAATTTCTCCAGAACTCCACCAAGGGAAGTTCTTTTCCATTGCCCAGGTTTCCCACAGCTATGGCAAGCATCACCCCCTTGGGGTGCTCTTCTGCCTGGGTGCCCCGAGGGATCGTTTGATTATATGTCTGGGGAAAACACATTGTTCCCTGATACTAAAGCTATTAATTGGGCTTGTTCTTGTGTTTGTAATCACTGTCCCTGAGCTCTTTGGAAAGATACTTAGGTCAGTATCTTTCCCCATTTGAAAGATTAACAACAAGGGAAGACAACTGAGTCACCTTGGTCTTATCTCTATTTTGACTCTGTTGTAACTAGTTTTCAGTCAACGTGACATAGGCTAGAGTGGGTTTGGGAGAAAATCTTAGTTAAGAAAATGCCCTCACCAGGTTGGCTTGTGGGCAAGACTATAGTGCATTTCTTTCATTATTGTTTGAAGATTGACATGGAAGGATCCAGTTCACTGGGTGGGGGGTTGGGGGGAGGGGAGTTCCACCGCTGAGCTGGTGGCCCTAGGTGTTGCAAGAAATCGGGCTGAACAAGACATTTAGAGTAGGCTGGTAAGCAGCACCCCTCCATGGGCTCTGCATCAGCTGTTGCCTTCAGGTTCTTATCCTGCTTGAGTTCCTGTCCTGACTTCTGCCAGAGGTGGGCTGTTATCTGGAAGTATAATCAAAATAAATCCTTTCCTTCCAAAACTGCTTTTGGTCATAATGTTTATCACAGCGATAGAAACTCTAACTAAGACACCCCAAAATCCAATCATGACCTCCAAGTGCACCTTTTATAATATATCCACTCTGGAGGTAACTAACTGCTCCCCGAGGCACTAGCAACCATGATAGTAGCATCCTCGTGACTTTAATTGCCTCTAATTAGACCCCTCCTTTCAACACTGTTGTGTCAAGGACTAAGTTTCTAACACATGAACTTTGGGGATGCAGCCAGCCACAGTATACATATAGGTATCATTGTGGCTCTGAGTACTGATGGCTCCAGGGTGAGTGTGTGCTTCTGTGTATCTTGCGATGGTGGCATCCCAGTGGTTGGAGGGTAGAGGGGAGGTGTGGCAGGGTCTGTCCTTGCTGGCGTCTGGGAAGAGTCCATCCAGAAGAGCCAGCAGTGGCCACACGGCTAGCTCCTGATTGAGGGCTGCTTAGCGGGTCTCAGACCTTGACAGCTGTCAGACTTATTTAACAACATTCACTAGCACCGTGTGCAGAGAAGCCTATCTCCAGATGGCGCTGAAGCATCTCCCAAAATGCACTCAAGAGTAGAGTGAAAAGATCATGCTTCCCAAGACCTCCTTCTGACAGACCCCACTGAGACAGGACTTTGAGTTCCAGGAATTACCATCTGTGAAGACAGGTGGGAGCATCATTAGGAGGTGTGGCCTTGTTAGAGGAAGTTTGTCACCTTGGAGGCAGGGCTTTGAGGTCTCATATAGATGCTCAAGTTTGGCCAAGTGAGACACAATACCCTCCTGGCTGCCTTCACATCAAGATGCAGAACTCTTGGCTCTTCTAGCCTCAAGTCTGCTACACATTGCCATGCTTCCCGCCATGATCATAATGGACTCTGAAACTACAAACCAGCCCCAATTAAATGTTTGCCTTTACAAGAGTTGCCTTGGTCATGGCATCTCTTCACAGCCATCAACCCTAACTAAGGAGATTGCAAGTGTTTTGAATTATGTATATTTGTGACTATGTTCTTCAGGGATATTAGTATACAGTTTTAATTTTTCTTTTAGCTTTATCTTATTTTATTATTAGCATAATATTAGCTTTAAGAAGGAAGTTTGAAGCTGGGTGGTGGAGCATGCCTTTAGTCCCAGCACTGAAGGAGGCAAAAGTAGACGGATCTCTGAGTTCTAGGCCAGTCTGGTCTACAGTCAAGGATACATGAAGGAACCCTGTTTTGGCAAAAAAGAGAAAAAAAGGAAGTTTGTAAGCTTTACTTCTGTTTCTATTTTATGAGCAGACTTGAGAAGAATGGTTTATGGTTCTTGTTTTAAGATCTGGCAGATGTCTGTTGTGAATACATCTGGACCTGAGGGTATTGTTGTTGTTGTGAAAACTCTTATTAGTGCTTTGATCTCCTGGCTGGGTCCAGGTCTGTTGAAATGATTGATCTCTTCATGGTTTAACGCGGGTCAGTCAGATGCAGTTAAAAGTTCATTGATTTCTTTTATGTTGTCCAGCTTGGTAGGATGTATGTTTTAAAAGTATGCATTTATAATTTTCTGGATTTCTTTTGTGTCTCTATTCATTTTTAATTTTATTAATTTGGATCTTCTCTTTTTTGGCTAATTAATGGTTATTTATTTTGTGAGATGGTACACTCTGTGCTAGTGGAAGGCTTCTAGCAAATGGTAAGTCTTGGTATAACAGCCTTTCTTCCATTATCCTTGAACTGTCCACAATTAAAATTTCCTAGTGTTTTTTTTCATATATAGTCATTATACATATTGGTAGCAAGATCAATAGTCATTATACAATATCCATGGGGGGATTGCTTGCAAGACCAATAGTCATTGTACATATTGGATTGGTTGTAAAACCCTCTATAGCCCAGATTCCACAAAGTGATGACACTCAAATCTCATAGAAGATGGTGTTGCATTTGCCAGTAACGTATACACATCCTCCTCTATCCTTACATCTCTAGATGACCCATCCTGTACAGTCTGGATGATTAGCAGTGTTACATTAGGGAATAATGACAAGGAAAAAACTCTATATATGTTCAGGAGAAATGCACACCACTCCCAAATATTTCCTATCCACTGTTGGTGGAACTTGAGTGTAGTGGGTGGGCTCTCCTGACATGGAAGGATGGCTGTGTTTGGCTTCCACGATAAGTCAATAAATGTCTCCACGGTAGAGGGATCTGTGATAAATACATTTACCCTTTCCTATAAGTGACTCCGGTCCCCTACCCCTCTAAGCAGATGCCTTGGCACCTAGAATGTGCTTGCCCTCTACAGTCCCAGGAAGCAGCAGCCTTGGAGGGAACCCAGGGAGTTTACAGGAGAGTGGGCTGCAGTAAAGGGAGATGACAAAGCAGACACCGGACTTCAGAAGTCACGAGGCCTCTGCTGCCCCCACAAGAACTCTCATTTGGGCATGAATTTCCGAGTTATTCCCTATTACATTCTTGTTCTGACCGGTCAGTGTATGCGGCTGCCCTGGGAAAGAGGCTTGCCTCTGGTCGATGGTGCTTTCTTTCAGAGCAAGTTCCTGAAAGGCTGATAGTTGAGTGTTGCCGGCAAGTGGGGAAAGAAGTCCTAACATGGGAGTTCTATGTGGCACAGTGCCAACACACCCTCAGCTTTGGTGGAGGGATTGGGAGAGGGACGTTCACTGTTGGCTCTGAACCCAGCACCCACTCTTCCTTAGGGTGCTGGCTTGAATGAGATTGACTCCCTTAGGCTAGTATGTTTAAATACGCAGTCCCCAATTGGTGGAACTGTTTGGGAAGGATTAGGAGGTGTGGTCTTGCTGGAGCAGTTGTGTCTGGGGGCAGGCTTTGAGGTTTCAAATTCCAGTGTTGAGCTTATCCGATTGCCCTCTCTGCCTTCTGTTTGTAGTTCAAGATATGAGTCCTCAGCTGTTGTTACAGCTACCTGATACCACTGCTCCACCATCCTGGACTCTTATCCCGCTAGAACCCTGTACTGGCTGGTTTTGTGTGTCAACTTGACACAAGCTGGAGTTATCATAGAGAAAGGAGATTCCATTGAGGAAATGCCTCCATCAGATCCAGCTGTAAGGCATTTTCTCAATTAGTGATCAAGAGTGGGAGGGCCCCTTGTGGGTGGTGCCATCCCTGGGCTGGTCGTCTTGGGTTCTATAAGAGCGCGGGCTGAGCAATGCAAGGGGAGCAAGGCAGCAAGAAACATCCCTCCATGGCCTCTGCATCAGCTCCTGCCTCCAAGTTCCTGACCTGCTTGAGTTCCAGTCCTGACTTCCTTTGGTGATGAACTGCAATGTGGGAAGTGTAAGCTGAATAAACCCTTTCCTCTCCAACTTGCTTCTTGGTCATGATGTTTGTGCAGGAATAGAAACCCTGAGTAAGACAAACACAAAATGAACCCTTCCTTGTGTAAATGACCTTGATCACAGCAATAGAAAACTAATTAATGCACTTAGAAAGTGGCTTTGTTTGGAACAGCAATGTGCCCAATAAAGTCCCTGCTTTCTTAGACTCAAGGAGCCCCTGCTCTGCCCATGTGACATCAGTAGGCATCTGGGATCCTGATAGTGTGCTGGACCCATCTGAGATGACACATGGCTTTACTTGCTTAAGTCATAGAGATCAGGTTTGGGTTGCATGTAACCTAACAGTGACCCAAATTGCTCAGAGGAGTGTTATGAAGTATCCTGATTAAGAACATGGTCCTAGCCAGGCAGTGGCACATGCTTTTAATCCTAGCAGAGGCAGGTGGATCTCTGAGTTTGAAGCCAGCTTGGTCTACAGAGTGAGTTGCAGGATAGCCAGGGCTACAGAGAGAAACCTTGTCTTGAAAAATGGAAACAAGCAAACAAAACAAGCAAACAAAACACTGTCCTTTAATCCAATCCTGCTTCACACCAGCTAGCTCTGTGAATCATCCAGTCAAACTTTTCTATAAAATGTGAAGGATATAATACATTTTTTTAATGTGTAACTCCAGAGTCGCTGGCTTGTTTTAGTTTGCCTTAGGCTTTCTCAGTTGTTAGCACTGAAAGGCTTGCCTGTGGAAACTCCTCCATGACAGGCAAACAAGAAAAACACAAGCTAACCTACTTTTCTATAAGGCAGACCCAAGCCTAAAGAACATATAGCTTAGTTGATGCTGCCCCCTAGTGGTTGAACACACTATCGCTCGCTACAAAGAAGTTACATTGTTTTCTTTAAAGAAAAATAAGCCAGAATGGCTGAAATAGTCCCTAACTATTTAGATTTAAATTTGTAACTACAGCGAACCCAATTGTTTAATTTATCGACATCCGTTACCAGACATAACATCTGGTAGGACTGCTGCAGAGGCCACAGGGAAAGGCCCTTACCATGGTATCTCAGTTCCTTTCTGGGTACATTGTGGCCAGAGCCCATGTATCAACCTAGATTGGACTCAGGACAGACTATTTAGGAAGGCATTCCCCTCTCTTGGAAGACTCATGGAGCCCAGCAAGGAGGCAGAACTCTCACTTGGCCGACACCCAAAGGGTGTCTTCTGCTGAGGCCACTGCAGTCCTGAAGAGTTCTGCTCTCCTTGGCGACCCTTTCCTCACTAACGCTCATCTCTCCCAGCCTTTAGACAGGCCTTGGCAGCCAGGAGGGCCTGCTCATGCCTGTGTCCTCGGCTGATTCCTCCTGAACAGATTCTTGTTACTGCGCTAGTTCCTGGTAGGTATGAACGCAGGGCTACAGTCCCAATGCTCAGTTCAGAAGTCCCCAGCAGTGGGGATCAGGGTTGGCCTCCCACAAGCTGCCATGCAGCCCAGACTTTACCCTGTGTGTTTACAGTTACATTCTATCTAACACACAGGGCCACCCACCTGGCCTGGGATGCTGAACCCGTTTTGGGAGTGTCTGGAGATTCAGAGAGGTGTGTATCCTCACATTTCCTGCACCAGTTCTGAGGTTCTGGGAAAGGGATTTACCTAAGTCTCCTCCAAGTCTAATTCTGCCGAGCCTATGAAGACCTTCAATGAGGTGTTTAGTCGGTTCCTTGGTAGGCTATTTATTATCGCTAATTATTATTAGCATTCAGGAGGCTGAGGCAGAAGGACCTTAAGATTACAGTCTGACAGGAGGCTAAGGCCACTGGGGCAAGCTGCTGAGGGTTGTGGCTGTAACTCAGTGGTAGGGTGCTTAGCTAGCATGTATGAGGACCCGGGTTCAAATCCCGGTACTAAAACAAATAAGCTCCAATTCCAATAGCACATAACTGAGTTAAGTCTGTTCACAGCGATGCTTGGCAAAGAATGCTCAGCCCAGCGTGGTCATGGTCACCTGCAGTCCCAGAACAGGAAGAAAGGAGAAGGGAGAGCAGAGAAAGGGGCGTGGGGGTGGGGGTGGGGTGGGTGGGGGGATGGGCCACGAAGTGGAAGCTGAGTAGGTATGGAGGTGGAAATGGATCTGCATAAGTTGGAGGGTGGGCCTGCATATGATAAAAACATTTTATATGAAATTCTCAAAGAATAAAAATGTTTTATTTATTTTTTGAATTATTTGCTTTCTCTATATGAGTATGCTGTTGCTGTCTTCAGGCACACCAGGAGAGGGCATAGGATCCCATCACAGATGGCTGTGAGCCACCATGTGGTTGCTGGGAATTGAACTTGGGACCTCTGGAAGAGCAGTTGGTGCTATTAACCACTGAGCCATCTCTCCAGTCCTAAAAACTTTTTAAAAATAGCTAGGTCTGTCATGACACTCTTGAACCTGTACTGACACATATGTACATGTATATACACATCATATAAAAAGATAAATATGTTTTAAAAAGAATATCTATGTTCTATAAAATTTAATTTTTATGCTCTTTCTATATAAAATATACTAGTCTAATCTGTATTTTATAAAATGAACTGTCTGTCTCTATCTACACATCTCAAGATGGAAATATCTCCAAGACACACTGCTGAAGAAGTCAATGAGAAAAACTCCTAAGTCGGTGCTAAAGGAAGCAATTTAATAAAAAATACATTCTTTAAAAAGATTTCTAGCACTCAGGAGGCAAAGGCGGGTAAATTTCTGTGAGTTTGAGTCCAGCCTGGTTTACAGATCAAGTTCCAGGAACATAGAGAAACCTTGTTTCAAAAAACAAAAGTTTATTAGTCAACTTTATTTGTGTGTTTGCTAGGATGCATGTATGTTTACCGTTTGTATGTCTGGTACCCACAGAGAGCAGAGGGTGCCGGATCCCCCGAGCCAGAGCTGTGAACACCCACCACGTGACCATGTGTGTACTTGGAATTGAACCCAGGTCCTCTGGAAGAGCATCAAGTGCTTTTAACCACTGAGTCATCTCCCCAGCCCCCTAAAAATATACCCTTAAAATCAAGTTCTGGAACAATAGATCTAGGATGAGTTTGTTCTTATTTTTAAGTTATCCATATTTGGGCATCCCCATGGAAAATTCCAGAGCAATGTTTGTCCAACAGTCCGCAGTACTGCCTCCAAAGGACGTGTAACGGGACATATCTGATGTTGGTCCATTTTTCTATAAAATCCTTAGGATTTCTAAAATAATTCCTTTTTACATGCTACCGTTAAGTATCCTGATGTAGGTGGCCTCTAGATTGCTCCAAGAGGAGGGTGGTTTGGTGGAGAGGCCAAGACATGCTCAGAGGGTGGAACTTTCAGCCCTACCCCTCAGAGATGGGAGGGACGTCACAGTTATATTGATCACCAGTGGCCAAAGACATAATCAATTATGCCTAGGGGATGAAATCTTCATAAAACCCTAACACAGTTTGGAGAGCTGGGCAGCTAGATGCAGGAAATTAATGGCCCGTGGCTTGGCAAGCCAGTCCTGGACGCTCTCCCCCTCCCCTACACGGTGTGCATTTCTTCCTCGGCTACACACTTTGTAATAAACTGGTGTCTCTCTGACACCCTGTGATGACTCAAGCAAATTAAGCCCAGGGGATGGGGGTGGGTCGACCTAAACTCATGGCCAGTTGGTCAAAGGCCCAGGTAAACCTGCCCACTGAAGTGCAGTCGTGTGTGACAGTTTGGGGCGCTCAACCTGAGGGATCTGACACCGTGGGTACAGACACATCTCAGGACCGAACTGGAAGACGTCCAGCCGCAGAACCGCCCATCCACACCGGCCGTCCAACGAGTGTGGAAGAGCACAGTGGGAGAAACTGAGGCTGAGGCTGAGACTGAGATCGCTTCTCCTCTATCAGACTGAACTCCACATTGGAAGTTGTTGCTGGTGATTTTCCAGAGTGAATTCATTTTTAATGTAAAGACACGAAGCTAACTACATCCGCATACACTCCCAGGCCAGTCCTGAGTGATGCCATCAGATCAATTCCAAGAGTCCAAGGCCTAGGAGGGCACATGCCTAGGACCAGCTTCATGTTTTGTATCAAAATTAATCTACTGTGGAACGAAGGCGTTCAGAACTCTGTCCTTCGAGCTGCCGGGGTCTCAGGTGTTAAACCGTCTTCTGTAAACTTTGATGTTGGCTCTTACCCCCAAATACTTACTCTTACAACAGGCGTCGCGAGTTGGTGTCTTTAAAAATTCCCTCTTTTTTGCTTTTATTTTTAAATCTTCGAGCTTTGTTTAGCAGTTCTAAATCTGACAGCTTGTGAGTGGGAGAAAGAACCCTAATAGGCTTTATGAGAGAGAGAGAGAGAGAGAGAGAGAGAGAGAGAGAGAGAGAGATGCACAGCTTTCAGTGCTACACATCAAGCAGTTAAAGTGAAATTCTAAAACACCGCCTCTTCCTTGTAAAGAACCCAAGGGATGGACAGACACACACCAGGAGCTGTCAGGCTAGGAATTCAAAGTTTTTATTTCTAAAAACAAAACGTGTTCAAATGCAACACCAGACACAGAGGAAGAGAAAGGCTGGAATGCGCTAAACCCGGAGAATCCCGCCTGCATGGGCCACGTCTTTGGAACGAGCTAGCACCATTAGCCTGGGAACCGGGAACTTAGCTGTGATCGCGCCTAACGTATAAAACACTTTAGAAAGATTTAACTATGGAGTTACAAAGTTGTTTTTTTCTAGAAACCTCTTCAAAAATCAATTGGAATTTGGCATTTGAAATTGATGAAAATGGTTTAAAAATGGACCCATTTCTACAACCTTTCAAAGGGAATGAGTCATTACTTATTTATTTCTGGAGGGGGGAAATCAGAGTGTCTGAATTGAGCTTCTGGCCTCCTTCCAAGCGCCGAGCGGGTGCAGTAAGTGGAGTATTTCTATAGGAAGCTGAACACATCTAAAACTGGTCTCAGAAAATATTTCCCTAGACTATAAAAATACTAAATGGAATACAAAAATTCCAGCATATGCAGCCAATAGACTACAGCAGACAAATATCTAAAATGCATTTAAAGCTATTTTGTGCCACGACCCGCAGGAGCATCAAGTACTGTACTCATTTTCTACGCGTTTTCTGACCTAGTGTTCATTTCCCTGGGCTTGTTACCGCGCCAGATATAGACCCAAACCCGTGCTTCTAGCAGAAGTTACCAAAGGACCTGCTGAGCGGAAGTCGGTTGGCTTCCAAAGTGCTGGAAGTACAGATGAGTCGGCAAACACAGTCCGTGAGCCCGAGACGGCTGCCGCCCCATTCTGTTTGGCCTGTGGAACACAGTCACACACGCCCACGTATGGATCGCCACGTCACCAGAGCACAGCCGAGAAGATATGACAGAGATTCCGTGACCTTTAGGTCTACAAAGTCTAAGGTACTAACCCTCTGGTCCCTCCAGAAAAAGGCTGCGGAGCGCACTTTGAACTCATCACTCTGGGAAAATTTCCACTCAACAAGGTAAAGGTAAATGTCGGAGATTAAGAAGATTTTGGCAGAGGTTGGCTGGTTCCGGGGCAGGCCAAACGTCATAGAAGGTTGGCTTGGCAGTTGTGAGTTCTGACCCTTATGCTGGCATTCTAAGCTGCACACGGCCATGAAAACGCGCCTTCTTCCCTCCGTGAACCGGCTCTTTCGGACCGAGTAACATACTGTTCTGTGCTTCCTGTTTGCCTCAACCCACGAGCACGAAGACCCCACCCGATCTGCATCCACTGGAACTCCATACCTTGACATCCGAGCAGCAGACAGAAGCAGCAATAAAACCCTGCCGAGCTGCACACCTCTTAGGCCCCTTCCCCGTGACAAGCATCGTAATAGTTAGTACTACTGCCATCCAGGGCCACAAACATATCCCTTTTGACAAAGCGGACCAAGTTCTCCAGAGGACACATGGGCTTGGGGGAGCGCTTGTGGAAGTCGTGACAGAAGGAGGTGTGGAAGGTGACGTCAGCCCCGTTGTACAGAATCCGGACGGAATGCTCGCTGGGCTTCTGGCGGTCTTGCCAGAGCTCGAAAACCAGCCTGGCGGCAAACCTCGGGAACCTGGCTTCCAAGAGACCCAAGGCGCTGAGGATGGGGGACAGGGTGACGTCGTGAGCAGAGTAGAGGGTGAAGAGCTCGTCCCTCCAGCCCGCGGCGGCGCGCTGCATCCGGTTAACCGTCTGATTGAGGATGGGGTGGGCCCCGAGGAGGGAGTACCCGAAGTACAGCAGCTTCTCGTGCCGCTCCCGCTCGTCCTCGATCTGGTGCGTCTTGATGACCTTGAAGTGCTCCATGCCGAGGCAGCCGCTTCTGCTGCAGGGGAAGCTGACGTTGTGGCAGAAGTGGCAGAGCATGGAGTCGATGGGGTTGGCGGCCCGCAGCTGCTTCGTGGGGATGTCCACGATCTTGGCCATCTCCCCGTAGGTCCTCTCCAGGTCGCCGTTCTTCAGACGAAGCAGGTACTGGCGCCGCTGCTCCTTCTCCAGATACTGGTTTCTCAGCGGGCAGGAGCAGCTTCCAGAACAGAACAGGGCACTTGGCTGGTGCTTGAAATAAACCTTCTTCCAGTCAAACTCCGGGAGGAAGCCATAGAGCAGGGCTAGCCCGCTCTGCAGGGTGCGGCTCTTCCCCGTGGTCTCCAGGTAGAGCTGGCCCGAGGACCAGTTGTTTGGCAGGAGTTTGTGTTTCCTCAGGTAGATGTCCCTAAGCAGCTGGCCATTCAGCAGATGCTGCACGACTCCTGCAACCCAGAGGACACGGAGACTTCCTTACTGCGAGTTTAGCAGAAGGGCCACGAAGGACCAGCGCCTGCCTCCACCATGTTGGAATCCAGTTGAAGTTAATGGGATGAGGCCTGTTTCCCCACGCGGATGTAGAAGTTGTGAGAACAAGGTTTGTGTCTGCTAATGTGAGGATGGGGTGTGGAGGAAAGCCTTTGTCACAAGCCTCTCCCCCCTGGACTCCCCGTTTCCCTAGGGCCAGCAGAGACTAGGAATCCCGCATCTAGACTGAAATTAGCATGTACTCAAGGACAGGCGTACTGCCCAGGGACACAGCACCCTCAGGCAGGCATGGCGGCGTCCTGAATCCTGCCTTACCTGCCATTACCTGCTTTCGGCCCAGTCAGTCTCCTTACAGTTGGGCTGTTCCCTCCTGGGTGCTGTTTGCATTATAACGCCTAACTGAGGCCCCTGCTAACCTCTGGGGCAGGCTGTCTGGCTCTACAGGAGCAGTCCAAGCGCAGCCAGTGCTCTGCCATTTCAGATACCCAGACAGAGTATTTTAAGCACTTGGGAGGCAGAGGCAGGCAGATTTCTGAGTTCGAGGCCAGCCTGGTCTACAGAGTGAGTTCCAGGACAGCCAGGGCTATATAGAGAAACCCTGTCTCGAAAAACCAAAAAAACAAAACAACCCAAAAAACAAAAAAAGAACCATAAAGGGGACACTGTGTTTACCACGACCCCTTTAAGTGAAAAAGAAGGAAGAGCAAGAGCGTGTGTTCACAGCTGCTTTGGAATGGCGGGCGCGGGAGGGAGGCGGGAGGAAAGTGGGAGGAGACTCTTACCTTCCCTTTAGCGCTGCCTGGGCTTTGCACACCAGAGTGCACCAATGAATGAACTTTTTACAGAAAAGAGAAAGCTTCACCTGTAAGCAGGAGAGGGCAGCCCAAGAGAAAAGAGCAGGTTTGCCCTCCAGCCTGCAGAACGTGAGGGTCCACCATCTCAGTAATGGGAGGGAATCCTCTGAGGACGTGAACTACACACAGGCAGTATGACCAACGACTGTCATTGTATTCAGGTGTCCCGAGGCATTGGAGAGCTCCGCCCCCACGTGAGATGGGCGCCTTCGCCTGCTAAGCTATCTTGTCTACCGCCTGATACATTCTCACGGAATGAAATGGAACGTGGAAGTGAGGGTTCACTAGGACACCACAGCATGTGCTTGGGGAGAAAGGCTAGCATGGAGTCTGTTTCTTTAGAAACATTTGCCTCTATGTGTGCGTGTGTGCCTGATGTCCAAGGAAGTCAGGAAAGGGCGTCAGATCCCTGGAACGGGAGTTACGGGGAGTTGTGAGCCTGCTTGTGGGTGCTGGCAACCAGACCGAGCCTGGGTCCTGCAAGAGCAGCCAGTGCTCGCCAGCTCCCAGCAACCTCGCCTGTTTCTTAGGGGAACTGTGGTACTTTCGTCTTTTACTGACTTTTGTAAGTTATACTCATGAACGGCAATGCTTCTGTAACAAGAAAGGATATTTAATTTCCTTTGTACATGTTTTGTGTGCACATGTGCATCGCGGCGTGCACACAGGGGTCAGAAGGCAGCTCGCAGGAGCCGGCTCTTTCCTCTAACACGTGGGACCCAGGGATTGGACCTGAGTCGCCAGGCTTGACAGCAGACTCTGTTTACTCAAGACAGCCATCTCGCCTATGAAGTTATTTTTAATGTTAAGAAAGCAGATGTTGCTGGGCGGTGGTGGCGCACGCCTTTAATCCCAGCACTTGGGAGGCAGAGGCAGGCGGATTTCTGAGTTCGAGGCCAGCCTGGTCTACAGAGTGAGTTCCAGGACAGCCAGGGCTACACAGAGAAACCCTGTCTCAGAAAAAAAAAAAAAGAAAAGAAAAGAAAGAAAGAAAGAAAGAAAGAAAGAAAGCAAGCAAGCAGATGTTTAAATAGATACCTTGGGGTCCCTGAGTTCCTTGAGTCCCAGTCTGTATGAGATAGCTCAGAAGACCAACCTCTCCCTAAGGAACTGACGTAGGGGTTTAAACATTATTATATGCTGTTAAGTACCATTAAAATGCTATTAAGTTGTTAGTTCTGTGTTGGGTTTTAGTTAAGTCTTTATTCTTAAGCTAATTCTGAACATTCTTGGAATGCTCTCTGAGAATGACTAAAAGCCAGGAGCAGGCTCTCTGACGGGCTCTCCCCTACCTGGCAGCCTGAGCAGGGGACTGCCAGCCACGAGCCCCTCTCCTACCGACTGGCCAGATGGCCTTCACGGCAGCCTGGCTGCTTTGGGCACTGTGCAGTCGCCCTGAGGACACGTGCACAGCCTCAGGAGACCACTAGTCTGCTGCAGCCTCAGGAAGCAACGCTGCAACAAGACAAGCCTGATGAGGCCTAGCCAATCCTGCCGCCATCCTGCAGGTCAGAGGGCTTCTCCTGGCGGCCCAGAGGCCTCGAACAGGTGCAAGCAGTCCTTTCTTTGTGGGGAAACGGCTATAGGTATGGAAACATGTTCGCCATACCCCCTGTGTTGGGTTTATATATGCTCAGCCCAGGGAGTGGCACTATGAAGAGGTGTGGCCTTGTTGGAGTAGGTGTGTCACTGTGGGGATGGGCTTAAATACCCTCAACCTAGCTGCCTGGAAGCCAGTCTTCTCCTGTCTGGCTTCAGATGAAGATGTAGAACTCTCAGCTCCTCCTGTACCACGCCTGCCTGGATGCTGCCATGCTCCCGCCTTGATGATACTAGACTGAACCTCTGAACCTGTAAGCCAGCCCCAGTTAAATGTTGTCCTTAGAAGACTTGCCTTGGTCCTGGTGTCTGCTCACAGCTAAGTGAGCTCATCTTAGCTAAGGCACCCCCTTTCCTGGCTGTCCGGCTTGCTTTTCTAGGCAGCCCTCCTGCATTGCCCCCTTGTATTGCAAGGCTCGAGGAAAGGCCTCTGAAGGGCCGTCCCTTGTCTACACTGACTCTTTGTCACTGCAGACAGAGCGGTGGCAGGGGCCAAGGTGGCAGCACAGCCGCCCAGGCCGTGGGAACTGCAAAGGGGACAACAGCTGAAGATAGCGGAGAAGAGAGGGTGGAGAGCTGAAGAGAGAGTGTAACACAGTCACTCCAGGGCCGGGAGTCCTCGCACCCTGAGTGGGTTGCGAGTTTTAACACTAGACGGCATCGCTCGCTCGCAGCTGCTTTGCTCGGTCTGCCGCTGCCACTCACTGCCACTAGAAGCCAAGGACTACACTACAGCGCCTGCCAAGTGCTGGGATTGTCAGCATGAAGCCCAGAAGAGTAAATTCTTCATTTTTAAGGTTTCGAGATTAAAAACCTGCTTTTGGCATCAAGGTCCAGGACTTAACCAGCCTTGACAGAGCTCACCAACTTATGATTTCTGCCAGGCCCCACACAGCTAGCTGGTAACACATGTGCCCTGCATCCCAGAGGACTTTATCCATCTACAATCTCCTAATGTATACAAGCAGAGGTGCCCGTGGGAGGGGCAGGGACCAGCCAGCCAGCGTACGTACCTGTCTGCGTGAGCTCTCCCATCTCACACAGGGGATGGTTAGGATAGAGAGGCAGGGAATTTAAGGGGCTTTCGAAAGAGGCTCCGGATCCTTTCAACATGTGGCTAACGAAAGCTTCCAGTTTAGGGTGATATGGCTTCCTAAAGGGACAACAGAAACGGTAGTCAGAACGCTCTGAAAGAGTCACACATCAGCATTCACCGCCCTTGTGTATCACAGACTCCACGGCCTCAAAAACAGGTTTGGGGGCTCAGTAATTCTAAAGTTCCAGTTTCAAGCCCAGACAGATGGTTCAGTAGTTAAGAGTACTGGCAGCTCTTCCAGAGGATGTGGGTTTGATTCCCAGCACCCTACGGTAGCTCACAATCATCTGTGACTCTAGCCACAGGAGAGTCAGTGCCTCCTTCTGGTCTCTGTAGGGTATCGACATACATGCAGGCAGAATACCCATAAGCATGAAAACAAAGGAAACAACATTTTTAAGGTTACAATTTCATTCTGACGTGACCACAGATACCTATACACACAATGGAGGTCAGCCCGAGTCCCCAACCTGATAACTACAATACACTCGGATTTGGCTTTGTCCTCCACCAGCATGTCCCACATCCTGCTGCCTCTGGGTCCTGTGGCAGGCAGGAAGCTGCTCTGATTTCTTCCTTTCCTACCCTGACGCTTGTCACCTGCCAGGCTTGGTGATTGTTCAAGCTACTGTTTCTTCATCTCTTCTCCCTCACCCTCACAGCCACGCCCTGGGTTCTGACTTTGGAGGGCTGTGGGGCCCTTACCGGCCTTCCTCGGCTTGACCCTGCCCTTCTCACAATGGAAGACCTGTCTCATCTTTACTGTTTCTGACCGCTGGCAGAAACTCTCTTTGGGAAACCATTAACTGAATAAGATAACCAATACCCCAAGCCTCTCCATTCCTGTATAGGCTGGTGTGCATTTTGCAAATAAAACATCTCACTTAACGCTAGGTAGTAATGAATACCTAGAAAAGCTGTGAGCCGTGAGACTATAGAGCAGACGTGGCAAAGACAAGCATACTCTACCCATCACTAAAACAGTTTCCCTAGACAATGACGGCCTATGAGCGGTACGCCTTTTCTCTGTTTAACTAAATGACCTGCGGGTGCATACGCCTTTTTCTCTGACTAGTAAAAAGGCCCACACGTGTGTCTACAGTTTCCAGCTGAACAGGAGTGGACAGAGAGAGCCACTGGCAGGGAAACTTCATGCGATTTGGCAGGAGAGCAGCAGATGAACTGTTCTAACGGCGAACCCCTGCTGTCTGAGGGAATGATTAACTTTGGAAATACTTAAAAAACTGACGCCAAAATGGATTTACATCTCTCACAAGCAGAAAGCTGAAAAAAAAAAAATCCATCTTAAAAAATGTTTTAAAATTAGAATTTGCTAATCTAGACATGCAAGAGAGTCTAATAAAGCCCCAGGACGGCTGCCAGGAATCTTGTCTCTTGAAAAACACACAGAGCACATTTTATTCTGCCTGAGGCTGAGCACATCAATGTTTATAAACCAGGAAATAAAACGTCCAGACCCACAACGCGGCTGTCAATGTGAATTCACATCAACACTGGCTATCCATCAGCACAACTCAAATCTTCTGTTCTGGGGCATTATTTCGGTTGGCGACTTCTGAGGCTCTGAAAACGCTTGGCGGCCAATTTTAGAAATGGAATTTCACTACTGAGCGTGTTTTGCTGAGATGTTCCAGATTCTCGGGGCATCTGACTGTTTAACGATGCTGCGCTATCTGATGATATTCATTACAACGCTCTCCCCCTCCTTCTTCTGTTTTGCAGCGCGAAGGTGGAAACCCAAGCCCTGGGTGTGCTGGGTCTCACCTGCTCTCTCCCACCACATCACACCCCACTCCCCTCATTATGTCATTTTTCAAGAGACACAAATATGAAGATTCACGGGAGAAAATCATTTACTGGACAGATAACTAGTGGCTGTATCTTTTCATAGGAGGAGGACGAGGTGGCTGAGTCCTTGGGGCCTGACCTGGATCCCACCGCTCAGGGCTCATCCCTACCCCCATCCCTGGAGCCCAGCGCACATCTGGCAGATGCTCCAAAAACATGTGGGAATGAGTTCAACTGTGGCATGTCCCATTCTTGGATGTACTGTGAAAACATCATGTCCACATCTTCCTTAACCCAGAATAGTGAAAATTTATGTCACCATAGCGGTTATTATAATACTTTGATTTCCATGGGAATATTCAAAACAAAGGCTGTGGTAGGTGACGGTGTCATTGTACGCCAAATTCTATTATCTCTACTTGGCAGCTTAGGTAGCACCCACTGCTGAAGTACACACACCACTCCAAAGTTTTGGCGCCTTCCTGCTCTGTTCTGTTCTCTGGCAGCTGTGTGGGCAAAGGGGGGTGCCAGGGCAGCTGTGGTGACATTGCTGGGGAGTGGAGAACGCTAACAACCTGGCAGGACCCTTCCCCTGAAGAGCTAGACGGTCTGAGTGGCATGAATGTACCCTTACACAGCAAGAGGTAAGCTTCCTTGTTTAGGGCAAGGTGCCTTCGAGTCTCTGTTACAAAACCTGAACTCGCCCTGACTACCTGAGGATAACTCATATGATGGTGGCCTCCTTGGGAATCTGCTGTCGTGCTGACAATTGAGAGAATAAAAAAAAACATTACTTCAAGTTGTCTGCTTGGGAGTTTTTATACACATTTTTACATGTTTTGTTCCAGTGTACTTATCCTCCAAGGCTCAAGGCAGAATCCCACGGCCAATCACATTCAGGAGAAAGCAGACAGTTCAGTTGTGATCTGGGGTCTGCAGAGCTGGCCGCCTGGGGCCTGGACAGCAGCGCTGTTACCAGAGAGTGTAATCTTAAAAGCTCACCTGGCTGGAAACCAGAAGGCATTTATACCGCATCTAAAAATCTTAAACCCAAGTAAAGAATAGATTGTTTCCAATTTCAAACAAAACAAGTTTAAAAAAGACATTCCCAGGGTACTTTTCTGGGCCTTTTTTGTGAAACTTGATATGGCCAACTGTCTGCTTTCTTCATTCTGCCTGCGACCATTTTAGCCTTATCTGCGGCCCACATGCTAAAGACGCTCAAAGAAACCAGCGAGCCAATGTCCCTGAGCCCTGCCTGCACAGCCCTCTGCCCGGCAGGCACTCTTCCTTGAGTGTCTGGAGATAGCTCACAGGCCACACTGGAGCTGGATGAAGCCAGAGCTCCTCTCCAGGGCCCTTGGCTCCTGGAGGGACAGTGCCATCCACAATGTGGCCCCGCCCAGCCGGTCACGCAGCCCACCCACCCCACCTGACCTTCTCCAAGGTCACCCCTCCATCTCTGATGCCATTCTCCAGGGTCAGCCTCTGTCAATTTCTCATTTAACAACAAACATGTGTCTTGGGTACCTGGGTGGCAACAGCGATGGACACAAGTAAGAGAAATCTCTGACTCTGGGAGGGAACACACTTTCCAGCCTGGGGAAACACACCGTACAAGAAACACTGCAATCGTGAACGTGTATGAGAGGAGGGGGGAGGGAGGGAGGAAGACAGGGAAAGACAGAGAGACAGACAGAGACCGAGAGAAACGGAGAGAGACAGAGAGACAAACAGAAACATAGAGATAGACAGACAGACACACAGACACACACAGAGAGGCAGAGAATGAATAACAGATGGTATGACGAGAGAAGGCCGGAGAGGAGAGTGGAGGGGGAGGAGCACCCTGTCATTTTAAGCGAAGTTCTTAGCAGAACTTACAGAGGGGATGATTGAGTCAGGACACAGGAAGAAGCCCTAACTGCCTGTGTATCTCCTGGAGAGAGGAGAGAGTGTGCAGCAGTGTGCTCGAGTGTGGAAGGTACGGTGGGAGCAGTAAACCCAGGGGCGAGGAGGGGCGCTGGCGAGGAGGGGGGGCTGATGAGGCCGATGAAGCTGCCAGGGGAGGCAGCTTTCCGGCTCTGCCTCTGAGTGAGGCTTTGCTTTGAGACCACGCCCACAGAGCACGACTAGCACACCAGCTTGTTCTCATACACTCTGTGGCTGCCACGCGTTTCTACCTTCTCACCCCTCCTCCACTATGCCGGAACCCAGGCTCCCCAGTAGAGCCGCAGTCTGAAGGGCCCATTTTAGTGCTACACTCATGCCACTGAGGTGCGATTTAAAACCCCCCAGTTGCCAAGCTGCTGAGAACCACAAGCTGCCTGGGTGGGTCTTACTGCTAATGAGCAGTTCCTCATTAGCGCTACCTGACTCCTGCATAGCCTTTGCTCTCTTTCTCAGAGGGGCTTCTCTTCTTATGCCATCACTATCAGGGATGGTTTGGATGAAAATGGCCCCCATAGTCCATAGGGAGTGGCAGGATTGGGAGGTGTGGCCTTGTTGGAGTGGGTGTGGCTTGCTGGAGGAAGTGTGTCACTGGCAGGTGGGCTTTAAGATTTCAGAAGTTCAAGCCAGGCCTAGTGACTTGCTCTTTCCTCCTGTTGCCTGGGGATACCAGATGTAGAACTCCTGGCTCCTTCTCCAGCACCATGTCTGCCTACACGCTCGCTGCCATGCTTCCAGCCATGATGACAATGGACCAAACCTCTGGATGGCAAGCCAGGCCTAGTTCAATGTTTTCCTTATTTAGAGTTGCTGTGGGGTCATGATGTCTCTTCAGAGCAATAAAACCCTAACTAAGACAGTCTCTTAAGCTGAGTTGTGGGGTGCTGGATCGGGCCCCGAGTGCACTACCAAAGTCTCTTCCACTCCAGTTTTTCTTCTCTTCTTTCTCTGCTAAAGCAGTCACCTGTGCTGGCTTCCACTTGTGTGACCGACCCAGCACCAGCATGAGACCTGGATCTCCAGATTTAAGTGGTTTCCTGAGAGTAGGGGGTTGGGGGTAGGGAATAGCCCACCTGCTGTGATGCCTTAGAACCTGCTTTCCCTGCTGTTACCTTTCCTGGTTCCAGTGTCACTCATGCATGCCCAGCTCTGCCAGCTGCAGGCCCACTGCACTTTCTGGTCCTTCTATCTAGAACGTTCCCTAGGTCTCCACAAGACTTCTCCTCCACTGCACTTATGTGACGGCTGGTGTGCTACCATGCGACCTGGCCCGGGAAAGGGGCATAACTCTAAAATTTGTTATGTAAATGTTTGAAAGGACTGTTTTTCTTCTTGGGTATAGAAAAGCATGTTCAACTTTATGAATGTAAAAAGAGCATTTAAAAACACAATCTTCTCTTCCTCAGGGAGATGGCTCAGGGGTTTAAGAGCACTGACTGCTCTTCCAGAGGTCCCGGGTTCAATTCCCAGCATCCACCTGTAATGGGATCCGATGCCTTCTTCTGGTGTGTCAACAGTGTACTCACATAAATAAATAAATAAATAAATAAATAAATAATTTTAAAAACCACAGCACTCGTGTGGTTAATACCTTCAATACTGACTAACTGTAACACTATGAGGGTGAAATGGAGCCCTTCCTAACACAGCACATAGCAGTCAGGGGGCACCATCTTCCACCACAAAGACAACAGGGCCCAGCACTGTGCACAAGCACTCTAAAGCAGGAGACCCCGGACACACCTAGCTCCCACTAGCAAATCAGACACCCCCAATGACAGACCAGAGTCATGGGTACCTTCCAGGCCTTACTGCCTAGCAGGAAACCACATAATTACTAATTTATGAGCCAAAACCAACATCTGGGAAGGCAGCAGGCACTGCTGGGGTGCGGGCTCAGAGCAGGTCCACACACTGCGTGCCTGCCCACTCCGTCCCGAAGAACACGTTTGCAGTGGTAAGCTGAGCCTTACTGCGTTTAAGGACGGACTTCACTAAGCAAGGTTGAGTAGTGACTCCTCTCATCTGAGAGGGGCGGGGCTGGAAGCCAGAGATAGCCTGAGCCCCTGCATCTGCCCTGCTCTTTCCTGTGCGAATGAGGAATAATAATTATTCCACATTAGACCACAATAAGGTCTAATGTCTAGGGCATGGTGAGAGGTTACAATGACTGATGATAACATACAGCAGGTCCCACCACACACTGCAGCCATGTGAAAGGAGTTTTCCATTCCATGTGGCTAGCCCGCTGTACCAGAGGCAACTGTAATGGAAGAAAACTCAAGGCGGAGGACGAGAGCTGCTGCGGTTAACCACGTGCACTGTGTCCTTTCCACAGAGGACTCAGGGCAGCTCCTGAGAACGCAAAATAGACCGGAAGAGGAACAAGGAGCGAGGCTGCGGCGAGAGCAGAGCTCCCAAGGACCGAACTGGCTCCAGCCGTGACCCGCCACAGGGAAAGAGCCTGGGGCAATGTCTTTGTTAGGGTTTCCATTGCTGTGAGGAGTCACCATGACCGAGGCGACTCGACTCATAAAGGACACCAGTTAACTGGGGCTGGCTCACAGGTTCTAAGGTTCAGTAGATTATCACGACGGGAAACATGGCATCATCCAGGCGGGCGCACAGTGCTGCAGGGGCTGAGAGTTCTACATCTTGTTCTGAAGGCAAACCAGAGGAGACTGGCTTCCAGGCAGCTAGGAGGAGGGTTTCAAAGCCCACCCGCTCAGTGACACACTTCCTCCAACAAGGCCACACCCCCTAATAGTACCACTCCCTGGGCCAAGCATATTCAAACCACCACAGCATGGTGGCCTCTAGGCTGCTGTGGGTGATGCCACGTCGCCTCGGATGAAGCTTCCGTGTAAACCAGGCCACATGGCTCTTCCCTCCCTGAGGTTGACTGACAGAAGGAAGGCAGGGCATTCCTTGTTCCAGGACGGAGCATGGTGCCTCTGAGAGAGGAAAGGATCTGCCCAGCACCACAGGTTGGAAAGGCCTCAGGGATACAATGGCCAAGGCTCAACTCTTTTGGCAGGGGCATGGTGACAGGAACACACAACAGGCAATGCGTCCTGTGATCCCTGCAGAGGTTACAAATTCATTCTGCAGCTGTCAAGCCCCAAAGCTGTCACTGGATGGGCTCTGGGTTGGGCTCTGTGATCTGGGAGCAGTCAGGCCTGGGGATGGCAGAGCGGAGTCCCCTTGACAGGGTAAGCTGCAGGGCGCCCAGCTGGCCCAGACTATGAGGCCCCTTCTCTAGGAACAGCCATCGTGACACCACAGTGACTGTACGGGGCTCTGAGCTGCATCCGTTGGAGTCCCCTGGTGGAAATGCAACTCCATGCAAGAAGAAGGAGACCACAGCTAAGGAACTGAAGCATGCGACAGCCCACCAAGCCCCATGGCCATGCTGCCCCCACCCAGCACAGAAGCCCAGTGGCCGGAGTGTCCTCAGGCAGGAGCAGAGCAGTACGGCTGTCCCCGGTGGAGGACAATGGCTCCTCTGAGCTGCCCTTCCCTGCTCCCCATCCTCAGGGTTGAAGAGCAGTGTCACGAGCGGCCTCCATCCTGGCCCTGGCTCTGTGCCAGCTAGGATGGCTTTTACACTAGACTTGCCTGTTCGGACACCCTTCCTGTATGTCCCCACACCTCTACAGTAAGAGATGGGCATGGGCAGCTCCCTAGACAGCCACAGAGCCACCCGGTATGTGTGTGTGTGTGGGGGGGGGGGCGTGGCGGGGTGGGGGTGGGATGCTGCCCGGAAGAGGGAACTTCTAACGAGGTCTTGACGATACTGTGGAAGTGGGGTGGGCAGGGAGAAGGACAGCAGGGGGTAGACACGGCTGGCACAACACCATGAAAGAGTGGGTGCTGCGAGAAGTGGGGGGCCGGGGAGCAGAGACTCGCAGGGCAAAGTCTGAATGCCAGGCTGGGTCCCAATGGAGAGAGAGCCAGGGAGCTCACAGCCCCCTGACAGGAGACACTAGGGTACACACCTTGTTTACTCAAAGCAGCAAGGAAAACACGGGTCCCTAGGCTGGCAGCAATGTAGTCTCAAGCATGAGAGAGCATTCAACAACAAAAAACAAAAACAAAACAAGACAAACAAAAAACAAAACAAAAAAAACAAAACAAACAAACAAAACCCCTCACAGTCTTTCTACCTAAAACAGTTCACTTACTACTCCCCCAAATCCAGGGGGTCTGGGACATCAAGAGTTATCTGAACCCCCCCGCTGTGTGTCTTCAGAGAGCAGCCCTGGCAATCCACAGCGCCACTGCAGGGCTGGTCCTGCGTAGGCAGGCTGGCACTCCAGGAGCGCGCCATCAAAATAACATCTCCCCTGGGGGCTACTTCCCTAACTCTGCACAGGACGGACGCTATGCGCCCCCAGACACACTGGCTACAGCCAAGGCATCATTTATTGCTAACTGCTTCTAATTTCCATGCACGCAATTTCCATTCTCTGTTAAATTATTTTTCATCCTAAGGGCTTTCAACTAAGACAGTGCTGCCTGTAATGTGTGAGAAATTAAATGGCTGGACATTATCTTACGCTCACAGGCCTCGGCAGCTGCAAGCACGCCCTCTTGTGCATCAGCCGCCCCTCACAGCCCACTCCCCCACCCCCACCCCAGGTCTGGGGAGCTTTAATTTCCATTCCAGAGGTGGGGGACTGAGCTCACTGAGACCACGGGATCGATGGTGCCTGGTGCCTCCCCTGAACACCGCTCGCTACAGGGATAGCCCAGTGCTCGCTCTCTCTCTTCTTTCTCACA
Organism: Apodemus agrarius; assembly: GCA_964023405.1. Taxonomy (NCBI): domain Eukaryota; kingdom Metazoa; phylum Chordata; class Mammalia; order Rodentia; family Muridae; genus Apodemus; species Apodemus agrarius. The sequence continues at coordinate 99,719,265 of OZ030012.1, forward strand.
AGGAACATCAGAATGAGAGGCTGGGTCTCAGACTGAATGGGGCTCAGGCCTCAGTGTATTTTCTGAGTTGCCCGAAACTGATGCCCTCTCTGCTCTGGGCCTTTGGCTCTCTTCTCCCTATTCAGACATACTCTCCTGGAGGGAGAAGGAAGACTCACAGGAGTCAGGAAGCCGAATGAAATTTGAAAGACGTATAAAACGTAAGGCTCAGAAACTCAGAAAGTTACAAGACTCATGAGGCCCTGTCCGAGATTTAACAGCAGGAAATAACCACTAAGGGGGGGGGGGAGAAGAAAGAGTGCGGAGCCGAGTGGCCCGTACAGCAGTCTACTGGGACGCCGCCTTCGGAGTGAGCACCCATGCTGGGGTTGGGCTTTTCAGTGAGGCAGTGGCCTCTGACTCACCCCCGTTCCTCTAGGTAACCCCAATAAAGCTCTGGCTTACAAGGCTGGATTTGGGTGGAGTCATTTTTCTGATCTGTCACCAGTACCCCATCTGAGTTGAATAGATGTTTGTGTCTCCCAGGGGAGTCACACAACAGCATGCGATGCAAGACGGCGAACACTTTGAACAGCTCATGCCCACCAAAGCCTAGCTTGCTCCTCCCTCCCATAATGCTCTGCTGCACAGAACACAGCCGAATGCATGAAGATGATTCATTAAAAAAAAAAAAAAAAAAAGTGCAATTTACCTGTTGGCCACTAGAGTGCAGTCAATTTCTGGCCGCTTTGTTTTGGGAATGGCATACAGTGGGTACCTGTCCCCGTGGCGAATGAACACGTGAACGGAGACCAGCTTATAATGATGCGGGGCATGACCTGCAAGAGAGACACATCTTCCAGTCACCGCACGATAAGCAAGTGTTTTAGCAAGGGTGGCATATGTCCAGGCTGGGGGAGTCAGGGGGTAGACCCCAGGGCAACCCAGAAATGGCAGGGGCTGCTACTCAGAGCCTTGAACTGTAGGGACGGGATGGCCACTGTGCTGGATGGCCACTGTGCTGGGTGGGTGACGTTGAAGAACCCCGACAAGGTGGGACAGAGGTGCATGGGAGGAACTGACATGTCCCAGAGCCCCCAAAGCCATCAGCGGAAGGCCAGTGAGACTGGGGGGGGGAGGGGGGAGGGGGCTCACAAAAATCCTAGCAACAGACTTCTGCTCTAAGTCCTTCAGTAAACACAGCAGGACACAAATGCACGCATCCCACCCCACCCCTTGAGACATTCTGAGGAAATTTTCACGCTCCTTTATATCCAGACTGGAGGCCCTGTGTACATGCTAAGCATACGGTGGATGTGCCCTGAGAAGCCACGTAGCCAAAGAGGTGGGCGAGCCTCTGCCTTACCCACATCTCACCAGACACCAGCTACCTCCGCCACTCAGTACAGTGTGCTAAGACCCGGGAGCCCATCCTCGGGCATGGGGCAGCGGCTGCTGCAGGATTTGAGGCCAGGCCAGGCCAGGCCAACTTCTTATCACTGATGCTGCATAGGGAACTCAGTCCCCAGGGTGTCCACTCGGGTCCCGTGTGAGGCCCAGGCTACCCAGACAGCGGCAGGTCACACACTGGGTCTACCTTCCATGCTGTGCTCGGCTACGCTGGGAATGTTGCAGTAGAGGAGAGCTTCGTAAATGGGGTCCACGGTGGGGGGCTCCGTCACTGGGTCAGGCATTATCCTCTTCCGGCTCTTGCTGCTCCCCCCATTCTTTGTGGTGGACACTGGGATCAGGTGGACTGCGAAGGAAGCAGAGTGGGTTAAGAAGACGCGAGGTCGGCTGCCGTGGCCGCGGACGGCTGAATGTCGCAGGGGCGGTCCCTCCTTCAGTCAGGGTGGCCCTTAGTGGAACCAGAAGTCAGCCTGGGTCTAACTGAGTAACAGACCTCCCTCAGCGTGGGTGAGGAGACCTTACTCCTCACTCTCGATTTACTGGAATTAACTGTGCATGAGGACAGACCTCTCTTCCCAATAAGCTTTTAGCTCCTATAACTATATCAAGTGTGTGTGTGTGTGGGGGGGGAGGATCGTCCACTGGCGCCTGTTAAGTGCTAAATGGAGAGTGTGTCACACCTCAATTAATACCATCCGACCACACTCCGTGGTCCCTAGAGCCCTATATCGGGAATCTGCTCACTAGTCCTCAGGAGACCGCTTCACAGAGAGCCTGAGACGAAGGTCTACCCGTGCAGGGAAAGGACCCAAACTGGCTCTCCGCACCTGCCCCAGCTGGCGCTCTCCCATCGCCTGTGGGTGTCGAGTGTCGTGTAATGTGCAATGGTTTGTCTACTTGGCATCCGTCTTTCTATCAGTGAGGCCCAGGCCCCGTGGGAGACTGGCTAAGGTATCAGTGACAGCATTCACCTTGGCAGGGTGGGCATGTGACCAGAGTCCGTGCAGGCAGTGACAGGGCATCCGGAATGCTTTTTCCTTCTGACTGGGAAGACTTCTCCCTGTTCGGATTGGGGCTGTGCAGCTGTCTGTCGTCTGTCTGTCCACAGACAGCCTTTACTCAGTAGTTCCCTGTCCTTCCGTGATTGGGAAGTGGTTTTATAGCTTCAGAGAGTTTCTAGAGACCCCTGCATGGTAGCAGTCGCATTTGCAGAATCTACTAGTGTAGGATATGCTTGCAATCAAGTAGGCCCACAAACCTGGCTAACTTCTAAAGGCTTACGAATCACATAATGAAAATATATTTACACATATTTATGTATACGCACATACCCAGACAATAGCTGAAACAGAAACTAATCGCTAGTCTTCATCACCTTAAGTTCCCTAATTTCTTCTACGTAAGTGTCGGAAAGATCCCCTGGCCAAACAGATGCTATTTTTTTTTTTAAAAAAAGATGGAAGACAACAAATATACTAAGAGAAAAACATTTGCAACATTCCTAACAGACAAGGGACTGATACTCCAAGCACAGACAAACACTACAACTGAAGATTCAGCACAGGCTCCAAAGAGGCTAAGTGCAAATACCAACAGTCAACAAACCATGAGCAGGTGTGCAAGTTAGTAACTACAGAAAGGCAAAAGAAAACCGCCAACGAGATATATGTCCCCAGGCTGAAAGGGCACACTTGAACAGTAACACCACAGGCCCATAATGCAGTGGCACTATTAGGAAGTGTGGCCTTGCAGAAGTAGGTGTGTCACTGGGGTTGGGTTCTGAGGTCTCAGATGCCCAAGCCAGGCCCAGTGTCACTCTCTCCCTGCCGCCTTCCAGATGTAGAACTCTCAGCTACCTCTCCAGCACCACGTCTGCCTGCGTGTCACCCTGCTTCCCACCATGACAATAACAGACTAAACCTCTGAACCTTAGGCCAGCCCCAGTTCAATGTTTTGCTTTATAAGAGTTTCTGTGGTCATGGTGTCTCTTCACAGCGATAAAAACCCTAAGGCATGTGTTTTGGCTCACGGTTTGTGGGATCAGTCCATCATGGCGGCAGGAGGGAGCTGGTCACATTCCGTCTAATAACAGAAAGCAGAGTGCTCCCTAGCACACCTATGTGCTCCCCTAGCTTTCTCCTCTTCTTTGATGCAGGACCTCAGGCCACAGACCTCCGCTACTCACGCTTAGGGTGGGGTTTCCCACCTCAATCTAATCTAGATAATCACTCACAAACATCCCCCCCAAAGATTGTTTCCCTGGTGACTGATACCCAAACACATCACCTGCAAGCCCAAGCCTCTCTCTCCTTATCCACACAGACTCACTGCCAACTCCCAATGCAAAATACATTCAGTCCAAATCAAAAGTCCCCATAATCTTTAACAGTTCCAACACTGTTTGAAAATCCAAAGTCCAAGTATCACCTGGGACTCAGAGCAATCTCTTAAGTGAGCTCCTATAAAAACAAGAAGTAAGTTGTATATTACAATGCACAGTGGCACAGAATAAAATTCCAAAAGGGAAGAATTGGGATGCAGCAAGGAGCGGGCCGGCCAAAGCAAGACTGAAAACTCCAGCAGGGCAACTCTAAGTCCTGCAGCTCTATATCCAGGATCTGGAGTTCTGGATGGAATCCTCTGGGCTCCAGAGTTCTTGGGAGGCCCCACCCCTCCAGCCCCACCCACCGCAGCTTTCCTCAGTGACGTCCTATGGCTCTTACACCTCCAACGCCCTGGGAACTCCACTGCAAGTCCCGCCTTACCTTCATGCTTCCTACAATGGCTTTTCCAGGCTTCCCTGAAGGGATTTTAAACAGCACCACATACTTGGTGCAAGACTCCATGCCCTTCTCAATCCTACATCTTCCGTACCCACAAAAGCCAGTTCTACATCAGTGATGCTGCCAAGTTCCCCCGCCAGCTCTGGTTGGAGCCTGACCCCCCTGAGCTGCAGCTGCCTGGCTTCTGTTCAACCTGGGGAAACATTTCCCTAGGCAGTTGCTTTGAGAAGCAGAGCGCCCTCACCTCCACCCCGTGTCTTCTCGGCACTGGCTCTCTCCTTTCAAATGAATTTCCATTTGTACAAGGCGTCTACAGTGTATAAGGACTTGTCCTCAGGAGGCCTTCCTGCTGCCCCTGCACCGCCAAGAGACTGTTCTTTATGTCAGGGTGATGGCCTGTAACAATCATAGCTGCCTCTTGTCTACAACTTTAAACTCCCTGCCTCCCGGCCTAATGTCCTGTTTCTAGCTTTTCTCCCTTCCTCTTGTTGCTTCTCACTGTAGACCTGGATAAAAGCAATGTGCAGTAGTCGGGACACAGCTTGAGTGCTGCCCCATCTTTGGGCTTCCTCTGTCAAACAAGTTAGTCCATTACTTTCAAATTCAACTCTACTATAGTTCTCAGGACCCAGGCAGAATGCAGCCAGACTGCCAGAATGTCACATGACTATAACCCCAACCCAGATCCTCACGGAGTCTGTTTTCCTCGGAGGCCTCCTGGGTCAGGCCAGCACTCTCAGCTTCTCTCAGCATTCTGTATTCCAAGCGCTCACCAGATGGCACAGTGAGCTCTCTTACAGTAGTCAAGGACTTTGCTAACCCAACTCTTACTAGTCACAAGCAGTTCCAAAGGCCGCAGGGGCAGATTTACCCCAGCAATGGCCCCGTTTCTCAGTACCACTTTTCTGTATTGGTTGCACGTCCCATGGCTAGGACATAATATCTGACAGAAGCAATTATGGAAGGCATAATTTATTTTGGCGTATTAAGAGAGACATTCCATCAAGGCAGAGGAGGCATGGCGGCAAGGGCGGGAGGCCAGCAGGTCACACTGCATCCACAGCCAGGAAGCACAGAACAACCCATTCTTGTTCCTGCCACCCTCGCTCCTGTTCTAGGATCCCAGACCTACATTTAGGGTGGGTCTTTCTACCTCAATTAACTGAATCTGGGTTAGTAGCCCCCCCCCCCAGATTTGCCCTGAGATTTGATTCCATGGTGATTTTAAATCCTATCAAGTTGACAAGATTAACCACCTCACGGAGCATTCAGACATTTGTTCCTTAGGCAAGAGCCCGGGAACATGTCAGATGTCCCACAATGCCACAGTGTGTTCCATCTGGGGAATGGAAGAAACGCATGTGAGCAAGTATTTTGTTTTCCTACGAATATCTGTATGAGTTCAACATAAATATATTTATAGTAGTCACATATTACGTGCACATTCTACATGCAAAAATAAAACAAACAAACATTACCAGGTCTTGAGATATATGAACATATTTATAGGCTCTACTAAATAAAACACCAATAAAAACCTTTCGGAGTTGACCATTCCCCAGTTCGGAATTTGGCTGCAGCTGGAGCCCCTTTTTCCCCACAGCTGGGAAATGCACAGCTTGGGCACCTGGTGCTAATTCACTGTGGGGAGAGAGAAGGAAAGCAGATGCTCGCCCACCCCACCCCCCACCCCGCCCCCGCGGCATCGTGATGGCTGGCCCTTCTGACTGGGGAGCGCCTTCAGGTCTTTACTGTGCTTTATATGGAGTCTATGGAATTCTGGTTCCCTGGCCAGCTCTAGCTCACTCCCTCTAGGCCAAGGCAGGATGCAGCTAAGCAGACATTTGAGGAGAAAGCAGAGTGTGTGGAGTCCTGGGTTAGCCAAAGCACACGCTGGGAGGCCTAAGGAGGCCAGTGGGAAGGCTGGAGCTTGGTCCCACAAGCCCCATGTGTGACTCAAAGAATCGGTGGCTTGAGGACCACGAATGAAAAACGGGTCACAACCAGAAGGAGCCCTTACATCTGGAAAGATCTTTGCTGCTCCATCTGTCACTGGGGCTCCTTCCGTCTTGTTCATTACTATTGAGGTGACCTGTGCTATCTGTAAACTCCGGGTCATCCAGACAGGGTTTCTACCCTCTGGGGACTCTCTGGGGAGTCCTTTAGATCCCCCCCTCCCCAGGCACTCACAGCAGCCCTCAGGCAGGTGAGTGTGAGGTCTCAGCTCCTCTTCATCCCAGTGGCATCCACTGGCGGCATCTGTGCCACTCAGAGCCCACCCCGCCCCCATGCATGCCACCCCCCCCCCACGATCCTGTTTGCTTGTAATTCTGCCCACCCAGTTCCTGCTGCTTGGATTTGCCAGGAGCTGCCTCCTCCAGGAAGGCCACTTGAGTTTACACGTGGTTTCTACCTCCTTCTCAAGTCTATCTAGCTTCGGCTGTGAGGCTCGTACCAGCGTGCATGTTAGCAGGGGAGCCCCAGTGTGTTATTCCATCACCCCAAATGCCTCGAAGGCCAAGATCATGCCTCTTTCATGCATATGTACCCTAATGGCTGGCAGAGGACGGCTCTCCCAAGCATGCTTGCTGATGAAGGTCTGCTCGAGTCACACTCTGCAGCCCGTGCTTTGACGCACTCTGACGCACGCATCACTGCGGCCTCTGGAGAATCTTGGTGTCCCCATCCACCACCACCCCCAGCAGCCTAGAGAGGGGATGGCTGAGGAGGGTTCTGAGAGGCTGGTGTGAAGTTCCCTGCTGTGGTCAGCAACCTGGCTCAGGCCTTGTCTAGGCTCTCTGAAAGAGCTGGTCCAGATGACCCACAAGGGGTGACACACAGGGGGCCCTGTGAGGGGCTGGCAGAGGAGGGGGCCTGGAGGAGCAGGTCCTTGGGCCTGGAGGAGCTTCTATCCTGGCATTGTGACACTTGCTACACGAGCTCTTAGGAACTGGCTCTTCTGTAGTAGACAGTGAATACAGGGACAGGCTCAGAGGCTGGAAATATCTGGAGCCTGCGGTTGAGAGACTCTTACCCATCAGCCCTTGCCCTGTCTCCTGAAATCCAGCTGCAGCACCGCCCCCTCCCCAGGTCCATTAGAAACACTGCTGTTCCAAATCAGATGATGGCGGCTTAGATGAAAAGAAGAAACGGCCCCTGGGGATGGCAAGTGGAGAGGGAGTGGGCGGACAGGAGGCTCATGAGTTCCACTGTGTGGGTGGACAAGTCCTGTACTCTCAGTGTGTGCCCTGGGGCCACAGTGCCCCTGTGAGTAACATGTGGCACAGTGGCCACCTGAGGGCACGCACCTTCTCTGTAGTGTGATCACTAAGCAGAAAGGAAGATCTCTATCAACCTCCATGTCTTTCATCCTGCCCACACCCCTGTAATGCTTGAATGAAGATGCTGATAGAGTCTTAAAGAAACATTCCCCTCCAAGGCTTCCTTACTTCCCTGTGGTGGTTTGAATAAGAATGGCCCCCACAGGCTCATATATTTGAAGGCTTGGGTGTGGCACTTCTTGGCAAGGATTAGGAGGTGTGGCCTTGTTGGGGGAAGTGTGTCACTGGGGGTGGGGATGGGCTTTAGGGTTTCAGATGCTCAAACCAGACACAGTGTCTGTCTCTTTCCCCTCGAGCCTGCTGATCCGCACTGAGAACTCTCAGCTACCTCTCCAGCACCACGTCTGTCTGTGTGCCGCCATCTTCCCACCACGGTGGCAATGCAGCGCACCTCTGAACCTGTTAAGCAGGCCCCAATGAAAGGTTTTATGAGTTGCCTTGGTCATGGTGTCTCCTCACAGCGACAGAACGCTGACCAAGTCAGTCCCCTACTCTCAGAAGCAAACAGCAAACTTCGTGGAAGCAGGAGGATGGCAAAATGTTCCCTTCCCTCATGCCCTCTCTCCACCTGGCCTCTAGGCTTCCCCCTTAACCCCCAGGCCCCCCCCAACCCCCAACACTCCCCCACTCCTCCCACCCCCTCACCCCCCAGGCAGTGCTGACTAGGCTCAACTGGCCCTAATCCTAGCCACCAGTCAGAAAGTGTACCGCGTTAGCGGTAGAGGAGAGGGCGTCAAGGGCCTTCCCAAGGGCTGCCAGCCCTGGCCCTACGCCCCCAGGCTGGGGTCTATGCATCTGTCTGGCAGCCACTAATACATAAGAAGAGAGTGGAAAGCACTTAACCTTGAGGGAAAGGGGGAGGTCCTTAGTCATGACACCTCCTGCGCCCCCTGGTCACTAGTTTTGGGGTATAGGCAAGGCACCGTGGAGACTGCTAGGGAGGAAATGTGCTGTGAACGGTCACTACCGTCATCAGGCAAATGCCAGCTAGCGAGACCCTGGCCCGGCCACCAGAGTGATGAACTTTTTTGAAGCAAAATCCGCATCTGATGATTCTGTTCTGACATTTGTTGATTCTATTCCAGGTCCCACAGGATGGAAGAAATGGCCCAGAGTCGGAGCCAGCAGAACTTCCCAGCACAGTCCTGTGGCTGGCCCTCGGGCCTCGGGCCACGTCAGTTATTCCTACCACCGCAGTAATGAATGGGTCAGCAGCGATGCTGCAGGCAAGTGTCTGAGGCCAGCTCAGTGTTTGGCAATCTCTGACCTGCACAGGCACAGCCAGTGCCCTTCCTCCAGAGTGTCAAGCCAGCGGCACCTAGAGTGTCAGCTCGAGTCCCCATCGCAGGGCCCTGGCCCAGAGCAGAAGACAAAAATCTACCGATCCCTAGTTGTTATGGTTTGTATCCGAAATGTCCCCACATGCTCACGTTATGAGTACTTGCTCCCTGGCTGGTAGCTTGTTCCCTGCCTGGTGGCTTGTCCCCTGCCTGGTGGCTTGTTCCCTGGCTGGTGGCTTGTCCCCTGCCTGGTGGCTTGTTCCCTGCCTGGTGGCTTGTCCCCTGGCTGATGGCTTGTCCCCTGCCTGGTGGCTTGTCCCCTATCTTCAAACGGTAGGATCTTGCTGGAGGAAGCAGAGCTCCAGGGGCAGTCTTTGAGATCACAGTCATCCTTGGTTTCTATCCAGCTCTCTGCCTCCTAATCTGCCACCGTGGGAACACAGATCCCACAGCGTCTCCCACTGCTGTGCTTTCCCTCTTAAGGTGAACCCAAATCTCCCCAAAACCAAGAGCTAAAATGAAACCTACCCCACCATCATCGTCGGTTGTTCCTGTCCGGCATGGTGAGCACAGGGGTGCAGAGGTAACTCGCACCCTGGCCCTCCTCTACCTGCCGGAGCCTTAGCCTCCTGTGCGAGCTCCTCAGGCTGCCTTCGATGGAGCACTGCAGAGGCAGACACCCACTGCATCCATGACAACACTCCCTTTCCTCCTTCCTGGAGGGAAGCCCCACACCTGGGGACAGCGATGTGCTGGCTAGTGTTCAGTCAACCTGACACAGGTGAGAGTCATCTGGGAAGATGGAGTCTCAACTGGGGGAATGTCTCCATCAGACTGGCCTGCAGGTAAGTCCGTGGAGCATGTCTTGAATAATGACAGGAGAGGGCCCTGACCATTGTGGATGGTGCCACCCCTGGGCTGATGGGCCTGAGGTACATAAGAAAACAGGCTGAGCAAATCATGGGGAGAAAGCCAGAATTCCTCCATGGCTTCTGCCTGAGTTCCTGCTCCAGGATCCTGCCCTGACCTCCCTTCAGACAGGACTACAACTGTAAGCTAAAATAAACCCTTTCCTGCCCAAGCTGCTTTTGGTCACGGTGATTTATCACAGCAACAGAAACCCTAACTAAGACGCTTCATGCTATACCAACACTATGGTCCAGCTGGGTCGCCACGCTATTCCTCCACGCCCCATTCTTGCCTGCTAACTAACCCAAGAAAGGGACCCGACTATGCAGGCTAACGAGGCCCCTTTCCAGAAAAGACAGGCTGCCCCCAAAGGAGGACAGTTTCACAGTGGGGGCGGGGTGGCGTTCAGAGCTCCCCCTCCCAGCATTCCTGCAGTGTGTGTGATCTGTCTGCTTCTCTTCCTCTGTGCAGACACCTGGAAAAGTTCCATGCTGGAAACCACAGGTGTCCATCCCAGGGACTGTAAACACCATCAGGATAACGTGTCACTTCATCTTTGTCTCTGGGTTCAGCTGCCCCACAAGTTACTCTAATGCAGTGGCCCTCAACCTTCCTCTACAGTTTAATACAGGAACCTTTCCTCATGCGTGGTGACCCCAACCACAGAATTGTTTTCATTGCTACCTCATTTTAATAGTTTTGCTATTATTATTATTATTATTATTATTATTATTAAAATAAATCATTACTAATCGTAACATAAATATCTGATATGCAGGATATCTGATAGTGACATCCTGAGGATGGGTCCTTTGACACACTTCCCCCGAGAAGTCACGCTCCACGGGCTGAGAACCACTGCTCTAGTGAAATTCCCAGCAAAGTTTCCATTGAGGCCAAGCGCTGGCCTGCCATCTGCATCCGGGGCCTTCCTAGCTCCGGGGCCTGCTTTGCCCTCACGGGGACCTCAACCTGGGCTGGTCACCTCCTCAGGGACCACATTCTGACTGGCGTTCCACTTAAGTCTGTCTAGCTCTGACTACTGAGAGGCGGCCTGGGCCAGGGAGTGCAAGGGCTCAGCAAGCAGGGCGTGGCACCCAGTCCTGTGCCGGGCAGGTGTGTCTACCTTTCTAACCTCCATCTGTAAAGCAAAGTGGACCGTACCTGAGGGTGGCCGTGGTGGATGACCTGAGGTCACCTGTGCATCGAAGACGTTAAAGGATCAGGACATGGCATTTCCACGTCTGCCCTCCAGAATGCTTATTCCTGTTCCCTATGCATTCTTTTAAAATTTTATTTTTTATTTATATATAAGCATATGCACCTGTGTGAGTAAGTGCACTCCCCAGGCATGCAGTGCCCACGGAGGCCAGAAGACGTTGGATCCCCTGGAACTGGGACCTCCAGGTGGTTGTGAGCCCACTCGATGTGGGCGAACCTGGGTCCTCTGCGAGAACAGAGAGTGCTCTTCCTCACAGAGCTCTCTCTCCAGACACACCCACCCCCTGCCTTATCATTTCTTAAAAGGCCTTCCCTTCAGTGTGTGACCAGGAGGGGGACACTGAGTGCTGCTGTCCACACCCCCACAAGTGCAGTGAGCCCGTCCCCCTCCCCCTCAACTGCCTCAGCAGCAGCAGCAGCAGCAGCAGCAGCTGCATTCCTAACTCTTGCACTTTCAGTTCACCCGAGTCAGCATCTTTTCTGAGCACGGGGTCCCGCCTCCATCCCGCCTCCAGGTTCCGTCCATCATCTGAAGGACTCTGAGCTCTCCTCTCTCTTTCATCCATCTGCCAGGGAATAACAGTGATTTCCTCTAACAGCCAGTTCCCACAATTCCCTCGGCTCTCCTCAGACCATGAAATGCCCACCACCCTGTCTCCATTCTATGCTGGATCAAAAAAAAAAAAAAAATGTCTGCTGTAATTGCCCATGAAAACCAGAACCACAAGGAAAAGCCTGCAGTTCTATTATCTGCCTTTGGTCATTTGTGTTAATGGCTGGGCTGGGCCTTGTTTTATAGGAGAGGTGGGGAAGGGCAAAACCACACCTGAAGGCTCAGTTGTGTGGTTTTATACAGAGAAGACTGATCAAACAGTCGAACCTCAAGTCTCTTTATGAACTTCCTGAGCCACAATGCACTGCCTTTCATGTTTCCCCATTTTAAGGTTTCCTCGCCACGAGTCGCCTGATGTAGCCAGTCAGTAAGGACACCCGCGAAGCTGGCCACCAGGGGTCACGGCAGAGTACAGCTGGAAGGGCTGGGACTCAGCAGGTCCTATCAGGCTGAAGCCTAAGTTGGGTGTCTATTGACATCCCAAATGCTCCCCCCTGAAGAGTTCCCCCCCCTTTGCTTCTGAGAAAGCAGCCCCCCATCCCCCTACCCAGGATTAGGCACATTCTCTCCCACTGAGGCCAGACATGGCAGCTCTCTAGTACACGTATGTGCTGGGTGGGGGTTTCTCAGACCAGCCCCTAAACGCTCTTTGGTTGGTGGTTCACTATATATGAAACACAAATGGAGTTCACGTTTAGATTTAGGTCTAATCCTCAAGATATTCATTGCATTATGCATATGCAAATATTCTTCAGCCCCAAAAGAGAAACACTCCGCTCCTACGCATTTCAATTAAGAATGGTAAGAATTGTGTGTAGCTTAGACCCTTGGCTTGCTTTTAAGTTGTGTGTGCGCGCGTGTGTGCGTGTGCGTGTGCGTGTGCGTGTGCGTGTGTGTGTGTGTGTGTGCGTGTGTACTCATGCCAAGGTGTCTATGCAGAAGTGAAATGATAACCTGTGAGAGTTGGTTGTCTCCTAACACCGTGCGGGTTCTGAGACCCAAGCTCAGGTTGCCTGGGTGGCACCTTTCTCTACAGAGCCACTCTGCCAGCCCGCACTCCTTGCCCTCTCTAAAGGCTTCTATCTCCAAACCTTGCCCATGGAAACACCCAAAGGTTTTCCAAACGCACCAGTTCACACACACTGGATGCATTTCATACCTTCTTTAAAAAAAAAAAAAAAAAGTACACAAGACAAAGAGCAAAGGACAGTGCCGTCCCCCACTGGGCACAGGCTCCAGACTGTGCTGCAGCCAAGGGGCTTCCGCTCAGCTACCTTGATCCAAACATATGCTCGGCACGGTCCTGGATGCCACGCGCAACAGGCCCTGGGGGCCGCCACGGAACTGATGCTGCACAAACAACAGCTAACTAGAAAGGGTAGGTACACAAGGGCCAGGAAGTCTAAGTAACCAAGGGCAACGTCACTGCCTCTTTCTCGGGCCCCCTGTGCAGAGAAAGCTTAATTCCCAGGGTTCTACCAAACGCTGTCATTCTCTTTCCCAGTAGACAGGGGATCTCTACAAGGCAGGGTCGAGTATGGCGCCTGGAGACTATAAGAAGAATGCTGGTTCTGCTCATAGAAAGGAACCGACAGAACCATACCATACACACGCCACCCCTTCACAGAGCTGGTTAGGCTGCCCTCCGGAAGGTTACCACTCTCCTCGGCTTCTGCACAGCTCCTGTCTACGCAGCCCTACCCAGCTGTCCCGTCTCCATCCTCCCCCCCGCCCCCGCCCCGTCTCCCTAGGATCTCTAGGACTTTGTTTCCTTTCTTTTCCCAGGGAAAGACACTGCTGCAGCGGAGACTGTGCGGGGTAGGATGAGAGTCTCCGGTGCCAGGGCCAATGACTTTTCAAACAAGAGCTGAAAGTTTATTTGTGTGAAACTGGTAAATAGTTTTTAAAACCTGAAACATTGGCTGGGCCAAACCAAACAAGTTCACGGAGTCTGCCTGGTCCAAGTCCTTCCCGGCCCAGACGGCACAGTGCTGAGCAGAGCCGCAGACGGTGGCTGCAGACCTGGTCTCTCCCAGGCCTTCTTCCATGAGCCACTTTGGGCAGGGCACTGCATCCAGCCAGCCCCAGAGGCCTCCAGCCCCAGATGCCTCCAGCCACCCTGTGCACCTTGCCGACGCCCCGCCCACCTCTCCTTCCTGAGCTCCGCCCACTCTGTGTCTTGTCCGAATTCGGGCTCCTCACCTACAATCTGGACATTTCGTGTCCCTGCAGCAGAGCACTATAGGACACCTCTGGATAAACACACGGGTGAGCACAAAACTCAAGCCAGACTCCCGGTCTTCGGTGTAGGGCTGCTCTGCCTCCTTACCCCTCGGAGTAGTCATAAAGCCCACGCACGCACGCCCGCCACGCCCCTTCAGACTTTGCTTCTTCCCTCCCAGGCCCAGGCCTGCATCTGGGCCACCCCCAACCCCCCAGTCTTTGCTGAGTTGCATCTCCCAGTGTCACCTCCCACCAGTTCACACTACATAAACCACACCCGAGTGTGCTGCCTCTGGGCTCTGCCTGACTAGAGTCAGATTCTGTAGGCAGGACCTTGTTTAGGAATGTGCATCTTAAATAAGACCCAAGGCGACTGACTGATCTACGCATTCAGATGTCCACACTCTAGAAAACAGCAACTGTGCACTCTCCAATATGGCAGCTGCGTGGCGGCGTCTCTGCGGCTGGCCCCCCCCCCCCCTTGCTCTGCCTCTGCCCAGCCTCCATCTGCCAGAGACATTCTTCTCCAGCGCCCTCCCCAACAACTCCCACTCACCCTCAAGCAAGACGCCCCCTGCCGGACAGGATTCTTGCCCTCTCTCCGGCCACACAGGAATGCTCTTAACGCATGTCAGGATGACTATGTGCCAGGCACTGCACCGCAGGTTACAGAATCCTTTACCAACTCCATCAGTCAAAGGGTCCCTCTTTTCTGAGAGGAAACTGAGGCACGGAGAAGGCAAACCACTTCTCTAAACCTGGTTAGCAGCGGCAGGACGGGGATTTGGCTCCAGGGACCACGCCCTGTCCCCTCTACCACGCCCCACGCCCCGCCTGCCCAGCCCGTCACTGCTCCTGATGCACCCCCACTGCTCAGTGTGCTGCCTGTGGCTCCGGGGGGTCTGAACCCCCAGCCCTGCGGCAGCTCAGGACTGTTAGCTAAAGCACAAGCTCGCCTACGCTGCACTGCAACAATAAGGAAAGATGACAATACACTTTAGAGTTTAGTGTGTAAAGACACACAATGTGATTGGGCCCGATGACAGTCCTGACGCTGTACCCCTTAGGGAGGGACCCTCAGGGTGTGCCGACTCCTGTGGGGAGAATACACCAGCCAAGCCACCTTGACGCAGCACTGAGTGCTCTGAAGCCCCATGGCATGCCCAGGGCAAAACTGTGTCTGTCTATTCAGGTTACACAGAACAGGCCAACAACTCTCGCGGAGAAAACACGGCGGATGCCGCAGATGCCTAAGACAGCACTGGCTTTCACTACAGTAGGTAGAGGATACTCCCGGGCATAGAGCTTACCTGTCAGCCAAAGACTCTGATGAAAAGGGTTAGGGTGAGGGTTGATCAGGGCCAGGGTTAGGGTTAAGTCTTTCGCCAAACGGCTGAAGTAACATAAGCCCTGACTACCTTCTGGGATGGCAGAATTCCATGATCATACACCCTGGCAGGACTCTGGCTGGCTTACAGACTTACGGTCTGTATGCTTTCTGTGGGCCAAGGGTGTCCCCAAAAGCTGTCAACCTTGAAAGACAATAATAATAGTCAGCTCCGTTTTACAGAAGAAACAGCAGCTGCCACGGGCATTTCCCAAAAGTCCAGTTCTCATACCAGCTTTGCAAAGAAACAGTAGGTAACGAAGAGACTTCCATGAGCCAAGGCTTTTCCAGAAGTGTCTACTCTCACCCCCAGCCTTGCAAAATTACGATGACTAACTGTCTCACAGAGGAAGACGCAGAGGCCCCAGCTGCTCCATCAGGAAACTAACATTCAGACCAAGGCCACAACCTCAGAGCCTGTGTGAGCCTGTCACACGGCCATCTGGGGAGTGCCAGTGAGAACATAGAGAAACAGGCACAAAAGTCACAGCGAAGGAACGCTGCCGAGGAAGAACGGGCCGATTATAAATGCGCGGGAAAAGCGGAACCGAATGGTTCAGAGGTCTTCATACCCTAAGTATCTTTTACTGTTGTAACAAAGGATCCTTGAATTTGGGAAGTTATTTTCTCACCATACACGTTAAGGATCTGAAAATATTTAATAAAAAGAAAAGAATAGAATAGAAAGAAAGAAAAAAACAAACAAAACTCAAGCAATTTCAGCAAGGACCTTCAGCAGATGAAGGCCACTAGCATCATGGAAGATGAACTTGTGCTGAGACGCCACAGACAGCACGTTCCGCTCCGTGGGCCCCGGCCGCACCGCCTCTGCCTCCCCAGCGCTGAGCACAGCACGTACTTAATAGCGCATGTGGCCTGACGCCTCACGTTCTCTGCCCACAGGAAGACGAGCCTGTTGGAACAATCCCATTCCTCAGTCCTAACCTGCGTCAAAACATTTCCATTTCCAAACATCAGCAAGAAAATTTACCAACAGGATACACCGAGATATGCAACAGTTTGAAGAACGACACCGAACTTTTTACATAAAAAGCACACACAAAAAGCTACAGTTGATAACCTCAACTATATTGTCTCAAAGAATAATATCGGCAACAGGGTAGTCAAAAAAAATTGTCAGAAGGAGCGATAAAGAAAAAGCCTGTTTGTTTCAGGGTAAGAACAAAAGCATCAGCCCATCTGTGTTCTGTGAATCCGTGAAGCTTCTTACACGAGAATAATAAGCAAGCAATAAAGCAACCAAGTAAATAAATAAAGCAAATAAGTGCCATTTCTGCACAAACAGGCAGGCGCCAAAGTCGCAGTTTACCTAGAAGGAGAAAGGCAGCACGGACGTCCATTTCCTAAGCTTCTGAACTGCAAGGTTCTCCAGAGTAAAGAGCTCGCGTCCAGCCAGGCCAATTTATTCTGCAAAATTTTCCTTAAAAAAAGTGTGGCTGAAAAGCGGCCCTCTTCACACAGACGAACATTCAGAGCATTGCACAAGCAAGACACACAGGGCCATTCAGTGCCCCACAGGCCGGCTCATGCGAGACGTCTGGGGAACACGAGTCAGCCACATTCGCCTCACGCAACCCGCCCGGGGCTCAGGATAAAACTCAGGCTGGCGGCAGGTCCCACCTCCTTCGCTGAACGATGAAAAATTTCCAATGAGAAACTACAAACAATGAAACCACTGAAAGCCAAAAGCCACTTTTTGGAAGGATTTCTATTTTTGCAGGTCTTTAGCCATCTGGAGTATTTTTGCACGTCTATGGTCACCTTCTCTTGACCACCTCCAATATTGGAAAGATGAAATAAGTATTTTTAAGCTTCTGCATGGTTAGAATAGCTTGGTGCGTGCACAGAGGCCAGCCTAGCCATATGCTACCCTACAGGTACATCAGGCAAGCCTGCTCAAAGCACCCTTTCTTCAAAGCACCCACTCCTGAGGCCAACTCTCCACGTGTTCTTGTGCACACACCACATCCCACTGACTGAGCCACCTGCTCTTCTTTCTGCCCCTCCGAGGGAAACAGAAATGGCACCTCCCCACAGAGCCCCTGGGGGCGACAACCACTTGTCTCCCACCCACCAGGGTGAGGTGGTAAAACGGAGAAGCCGGGCAACAGCAAACACGTAGTTCTCAGTATTTTATCAGCACCTCCTTAGTTTCCAGTACACGGAAACCAAAGGAAAGGGAGGTGCTTTCAGAGTGGACATACACTCATTCATTCATTCATTCATTCATTCATTCAGAGACGTTCACTCTGTACTGGGCATGTGAGGTCAAGAGATACACGGGGCAGTACAGGGAGGCTTCATGACCAGTCACAGGGAGCTGGCTCAGGAAATCCTGATGTTCACCTCGGAAGTATCAACCCTCGGGAGCAATGGAAGGTATCGAGAGGAGGCGAGGCAAGGGCTGAAAGGCTGGGAGGAAGACAGGGGAACAGCTGGCTGGGGCAGGGTGGTGGGGATGGGCACAGGGCAAGGCTGGTTCTTTGGAGAAGGCCAAGCAGAGGACGGGACAGTGGGCCACCACTGGAGGGCTGTGACCAATGAGAGACCGGAGCAGGATTTGTGCTCCAGGCTAGTCCCTCTCATGGCAAGTGTGGGCAGCACAGATTTGGGGTACAGTGTGAGCATAAGGACCCAGTGAGAAATGGGGGATGTGAGGCCCACTGAGAAGCTTCCCCAGAGAGTCCTTGCTGGGACCTCCCATGGGTGGCTTCTGCCACCAAGGGTCCAGGATTCACACAAGTGGCCCAATTTCCCCATCCTCTCCTGACCTCCTCTAGCGCCATCAGTGACTGAACATAAAATGGGCACCCAGTCCTCAGGGAACCAAATGCCTCTGCTCAGCGTGAGAAATCAAGGAGGACCCTCTGTGCCTCGCCATGGATGACAAAGAAAATTGCAGAAATAAGCAAGCAGCTTAGGAATGTATGTAAGAATTCAAAGACAGATCCCAAGGCTGGCGGGAGTGTGGTGGCGCACTCCCAGGAGGCTGAAGAAGGACGGTCATTAGCACGAGCCTAGTCTGGGCTACAGAGTGAGACCTGGATTCAAAGAAAGAAAAGATGCCAGTTTAGGACTCCTGCTTGTGCCGGGCGGTGGTGGCGCACGCCTGTAATCCCAGCACTTGGGAGGCAGAGGCAGGAGGATTTCTGAGTTCGAGGCCAGCCTGGTCTACAGAGTGAGTTCCGGGACAGCCAGGGCTACACAGAGAAACCCTGTCTCAAAAAACAAACAAAACAAAACAAAACAAAACAAAACAAAAAAGGACTCCTGCTTGCAACCATTCACCATGGGCACCAAGAATGAAAAGGCTCCAGGGTTTCCTCACTGCCCACACTCCCAGTTCCTCAGTTTACCAGCGAAGCCACCTACCCTCTCTCTTGTGACCCTCAAGTCCCCCCCCACACACACACACACTCACAGAACTGCAGGCTGAGGCTCAGGAAAGCCAACAGCCCAGCCAGGGCCAGCAGCACCAGGAAGCGGTTCCGGTACAGCATTCTTGTGTTCTACGTTCTCTTCATGGCTTCACCTCCAAGCGGGAACCCGTCCTGTGGAGAAAACAAATGCAAGGAAGACATGTTCAAGGAGAAAGTCAAGGTGTCCCCTGGAAGTGACCCAGTTAGCTCGTCCCCTGCGGGGAGGCTTGCATCCCAGCGGGAGAACGAGCACTTGCTCTCTAAGTCTTTGCCCTGAGATAAGGCCAAGTGAGAACACTGTTCCATGAACAGGGTTTGCTAGCCCTCCCCTCCCCTGCTGCCATCCATGGGTGGAGAGGTTGTTTACAGACATGGCAGTCCAGAGAGAAGTCCAGAGGATGATCACTGAGCACGGAGATCACAGGCGACAAATCCCGCACATGGACCAGCTCACCCTACTATAACCTTGAAGTGTTCTTCCAACTATATTAGAACTGTGTAACAGAACTTTTACTTTTTCAATACCAGGTATTATCCTTAATTTTCCATCCATGAAAAAAAAAAGGGGGGGTACGGTAATTTTATTCTACCAGCCTTCCATGTGAGGTTCTGTTTATTGTTTGTGTTTGGGGGCGGTGCACGTGGCGCAGTGCACTTGTGCAGGTCAGAGGACAACCGTACGATGTCCGTTCTTTCCTTCCATTCTGACAGGAGTCCTGGAAATTGAACTCGGGCCACCAGGGGCACCTTGGCCTGCTGAGCCGGCTCGCCATCAGATTGGGCTTATTTTCTGGTTCTCACTGGGGTTTTAAGTAGAACCTGGAATCTGTATTTTCCTTTGAAAACATTCTTAAGATTCTAACACTAGGATTGTTGAGAGCTATTACAAACCGGAGTCTTTATGCACTTCAAATACGATCTCCCACAGAACCCGGATAGATAGAACCAGACAGAAGCTCGCCTGCTAGTGTGAGGGTGGCGTGACTGACTGTTCCAGGGGCCACTGATCTGCTCCCTGGGGTGAGGCGCAGGCATGTAGGCAGGCTCAGGAAGCTTCTTTATGAAAAAGTCGATCTGTTGGGACTGAGCCAGAGCCCTGCCCCCCCCCCCCCGCCATCATCCCACTGACCCACACCATTCCTTTAGGAAGGGACCTATCAGAATTTTATCTACCAAGGGGACATCTTTCGCTACAAGACAAATTAAAATACACCGACCCCTCACAGAAGACCACCAGCGCCCCTCAGCTGTAGGCAGCACCTTGGTGGCCCCTTGCCAGGCAGCAGCCAACTTTGGCCGCATTCTTCCAGACACCAGGGACTTCTAACTGCTCACAACCATCCATCTCCAGAGGTTTTTGTCCACTAAGATTGTCGTCCTGTTCACACTCTGCTGGGTTGATGAGTGTGTTTCTAAGGCCCAGACAGGAAACTGGAGCTTGTGAATGAGAGATTACTAAGTGGGTGGTACAGGGTGTGAGGTGATGTTTCTGCAGCTCTAGGGTCCTTTCTTATGGTACTTTCTTATGGTACTTTTCTTTCTTATGGTACTTTCTTATGGTACTTTTTCTGCAGCTCTAGGGTTCTTTCTTATGGTACTTATGGTACTTTCTTCAACACTTCCACACTGATTCTAGTCAAAGCCTGTTGACCACACAGGCCAAGTTCATTCTCAGTGTCAGAACTTCTGTGCGTTCCTTGTGTGGTCATGGGTCTCAGAGCCTCTCGGCGCCCAGTGTTTCCTGATTGGGTTGAGTCTATCCATGATCTAATACAATGGTTCTCATGTAGGGATTTGTTTTTTTGTTTTGTTTTGTTTTGTTTTTGTTTTTTTGTGTGTGTGTTTTTTGTTTTGTTTTGTTTTGTTTTGTTTTTTTAAACAGGGTATCACCATGTAGCCCAGGCTGGCCTCAGACTTACAATCCACTTGCTCAGTTCTCCTGGCTGATAGGATGTTACCACTCAAGCCTTGGTGATCCTTTTAATTGTGGGAAGCAGGGGAGCCAGCACTGTGCGATGGGAGGAGGGTTAGAGCATCTTCTGTGCCAGCAAATGAACTGCAGCTGTTCTTCACAGTTCCCTCTGACGGCTTCTTTTGAGGCTGATACCATCTTCGAACACTCTCCAAATCTACACGCCGATCTTTTAGAGCTCCGGCTCTGGAGGCAGAACCGGGGCCTTCTCAAGTTCTACTGTTAGAAGGATCCTCCAGGCCTGGCTGCCTCATGATGCGACGTCTTGTGCAGCAGCAGCAGCAGCAGCAGCAGCATGCTGCAGAGAAAGGGCTGGGTGCTCTAGGGTCAGACACAGTCCAAGCTTGCTGACTGACGCCAGCTACTGAACCTCCCCCAGGCGATTTCACATCTGAAAGTTTGGACTAATTGCCTCAGGGTGCTGTGTGGACTAAATTTCAGGCTCAATACAATCCTTGGCCTGCAGGGGACACTCCAGAGAAAATGGCTGTTAGTAGCCATGTCACCTCTGCACCTTGTGAGCGTGTATTCTTTCCTCTAGGGAAACTTTCTTCACCTGTTTTGGGGGGTTCCTGTTGGATGGGTGAATTCGCAGCATTCTTGTGTTCTTATCCACCTCTCTCCCTCTGCTGCTCTGCCTCAAATCTGGCCCTCAGGACTCTCACTCTGGGCTGGACTCTCACTGGGTTGGCCCAGGAAAATTGTCCTTCCTGGTTCTTGGGTTCAGATGGCATCTCTTGCTAGGCCTGCCATTTGGCAGTCCCACGTTTGCACGCAGGAGACAATGACGTCCTTTGGCCTCTGGGCTCCATCTGGCCCTTCATGAGCTCTCTGCCCCTAGTCCCCTGGGAGATTTCCCACCTCAGTGGCTGGCAGAGCAGGCTGCCGGACCTGCTGCGTACATCCATGGTTTTTCTTGACACTGACGTTTCCTCAGGAACTCACCACCCTGTGGCTCGGGGCTGTCTTCAGGTGGGCGCATCAGGTAGCAACAACTGCTGCCTGCTGACCTAAATCCAGGATTGCAGCACGTTGCCTTGCTTAGAGCGGTGGCTTCCGATTCGAGCATTTTCTGTATCCTCGGACTGACGACCCAAGCGCCCAACCTGACTCCCGGTTTAGCCGAGAGATTTGTTTCAGATAATGGGAAAATAGCAGAGGAGTTGCCTGCAGGGGCTTGAACCCCATTGGACCTGGGATCTGAGAGGATTTCCAGGCTTATCTGTTAGAGGAACCAACACAACAGTACCTTCTCCAACAACCAGCCCATCAATCACTGTCCATGAATGAGGGAGCCCTAGACTCCCGCTCAGCCAAGCCAGCAGACATCGGTGATCAGCGGAATCGGTCCAGTCCAGTCCTGAGGGAACTCGGGTCCAAACTCACACACAAATGTAAGGACTGCTGTTCTAAGCCAGTAGGCTTTGGGAACTTGATATAAAGTAAAAGCTAACTGACAGAAAAGAGAAAAAAAAATGGCCTACATCTTTCCCAGAGAACAGACCAGGATTTGGCCCCTCAGTGGCGCCTTCCATCATGTCCCCAGGCCTTCCATCATGTCCCCAGCCCTCCACATGCTGAGCGCTTCTGGAGAGAGACCGTATTTCGGCTCAGACCTAAAACACAGACGGTATGCTGGGTCAACCAGACGGCTGGGCTCCTGTAACTGCCTCGCCGCTTCTAATCTCTGGTGCTGTCATTTCTGCCTACCCTCGCTTCGTGGTGGGAACGTGCCCCGTGTTTCTCTTCCACGCCCCTGCCTGGGTTTCCGTGCCCTGCCTGAGTCTCAGGCAAGATCGGAGTCTTGTTGGTTCCACTTATGCTGGGTCACATCCTTGAGCTCAGCTCGAGAGTGTCTAAACCCTGAGACAGACACATGCCATCTTCTGGGGTCCATCTCATTCTTTGGAATCAGTAGATATGGGGTGGAGGCGATGTGTTGTTCTTTGTTTTAAAAATGGCTAAATAGCCGGGCGTGGTGGCGCACGCCTGTAATCCCAGCACTTGGGAGGCAGAGGCAGGCGGATTTCTGAGTTTGAGGCCAGCCTGGTCTACAAAGTGAGTTCCAGGACAGCCAGGGCTACACAGAGAAACCCTGTCTCGAAAAAACAAAAACAAAAACAAAAACAAAAACAAAAACAAACAAACAAACAAACAAGGCTAAATAATGTTGACAAAACCTAAAATCTGCAGGGATTTGAGGCTAGTGGTTTACAGCTCTAGCGAAGATGCCAAAGGTCAGGATGTGCTTTGGGCAAGAAATGGGTGTGGCACGGCTCTGCCCAAAGTATTACCACTGCAAGTATTCCCTGCTGGGGACCCTTCCTCAGTGGGAGGTACTGAAATGCAGTGGGAAGGGTTAGGCTGCAGAGGGCCACAGATCCGCGCTCCATTCCCAGATCCACGCATTTCCACACACTCTCAAGACAAGAGCCTCCCTTTGTTTCTCTGAGTCCTGAGATCACAACTTAGGTAAACCCCGGGGATAACAACACGAGCCAGCAGAGATGTGGAGGGGTAAACACGCAGAGGACAGAGCGGCTGGCACACAGCAGAGACACGCCACACCTGACTCTCCAGCTCCGGGCGAGTTACACGGACACCACGCCTGCGTAAGCACAAGGCTTCGCGCTCTCTCCAGAGCTGTGGCTCCTGCTTCATGCCATTTCAATCCTGGCCACACAGCACTTCCCTGTTCACTGGTCCTCATCCCTAGCCATCGGGGCAGGCGCCCAAATCTGTAGCCACATGGTGGTTCTTCCACGGAGAGACTTCAGCTCAACTGAAGCGTCCAGCCTTGCCCAAGGTTTTCCATCCTGGAACATACGCCTCAGCTTGTAAGTTCCCACAGCAAAAACAAAACAAAACAAAAAAAAAAACAACAAAAAAACAAAGATTACCAAGTGTGGCTTCTCTGCTCAGCTCTGCGGTCCAGGATGCAGCCTTGGTTATCCAACACTCTCTTCCCTGGTTGCTATGCCAGCCAGGGAGGCCCTCGATAAACCATACTGGGCTTCCTTCCTGCAATCTTCATGCCTCTGCAGGAGCTCTGTACCTACTGCTGGGGGCTACTGCATGCCGCTCCTCAGACCTCACACTCATGCAGATCACAATGGTGGCCCTGGCCGGGGCTCTAAGCCTAGAGGGAAACCTGCTACTCACACCATAGAAAATCAAATCCACAGGATGGCTGGCTGCTGTGTCCGCTGGGTAAAGGGCTTCTGAGAGACTGTGGCTCCCTCATTTCCTAGTCCCCAGTACCTCTCAGGTGCAAAAGATGTTCTTGGTCCAACCTGCATCATAACCAAACCCAATTCCCCAAAATACTCCTGTGGAAACAACCGGTCCATGTTCCAGCATATGATGCCATATGATGGTATCACCTCTTATGAGATGTTCACTCGGAGTAGCTCTAGTCCCTGGCTAAAAATACCTCAAGCCTAGAATTATTACACTGAATTTCTGCTTAAACAAACAGAAAAATCCAGCCAACTCCCTTTGGCTTTACCATAAATCTGAGCGGCAAAAGCAAAAGCGCAGGGTTGAGACAGCACAGGATAATAAGCAGATGCCCTTACACCAGGGCAAGTACCATTTCCAAATTACAAGGGGAAAGAAACACGTCAAAGGCCTCTCTCTAAGCTACTATTCTAACACCAGGGGCTCCCAGAGCTGAGCCCTGAACTATTTTTTACCTTGTAAGAACCAAGAATGCCACATCAGGCAACAGGCTCTGGTTTCTTCTTCAAAGGATACAAAATTTAGGATCTGAAATGTGACCATGGCTACTTGAAAGAAAATATGCATTCAATTATCTTCCATATGTGCAGCTGAAGTACTATTACCAGGAATAGAAAGATAGAATTAAATAAAGAAAATACTTTGGGTAGCAGTTAGACTCTGATTCATTTTGATCGTGATCATTTGGGCCTAAGTGAGGAGCATTATAATTTAAAAAAGAATCATGTAATTGTAAAGTAAGCATGCGGCCAAGCAAGGCAAAGGCTTCGTCTGAAGGGGACTCCAAGGTCACAGCAGAATGGAGTTTAATTGCAAAATCAAAGCTGCTTGGCTAAGAATAAATCAACCTTGGAGATTGATGAAGACGGATGAATTCTAGAGTTGCCTGCAAAGCTCAGAGAACAGGCTGGGATGGGATGTTCTGAGCGAACAACAGTTAGTCTGGGTGCAGAGCTCTTCAGCTAGACTGTAAACTTGCTTCTTAAGAGAAAGCCAACCCATCCATCCATGCATCCATGCATCCATGCATGCATCCATCTACCATCCATGCATCCATGCATCCATGCATCCATGCACCCATCCATCCATCCACCATCCATCCATCCATCCACCCACCCACCAATCCATCCATCCACCCACCCATCCATGCATCCATCCATCCATTCATGCATCCATTCATGCATGCACCCACCCATCCATCCATGCAAGCATCCATTCATGCATCCACCATCCATCCATCCATCCATCCATCCATCCATCCATCCATCCATCCATGCATCCATGTACTCACTCATTCACACGTGAATGCACAATTCATTCCAGAACAGAGTATTTCCTGGCATCAATAGGTGCCATTCTAAATGAAAAAGACCTCAGGCATAGGACTTTGGGGGAGGGGAGTATCGGTAAAAAGAAAGCACCTTGAAACTCAGATCTAAAATGTATTACAGATTTATAGAAGAAAGGATATGGGACCAAGATTTGTTGTTAAAAAAAAAAATACACAAGAGGTGAGGCTGGGGATGGCTCAGCAGTTAAGAGCACTAGCTGCTCTCTAAAAGGACCTGCGTTCAGTTCCGAGCGCCCACATGGCAGCATACAACCATCTGTGGGTCCGGTTCCAGGGGATCTGATGATGCCCTCTTCTGGCCTCTGCAGGTCAGAACACCCATACACACCAAATAAAAATAAATCTAAAAAGAAACAAAAAGCCTCTGGGGTTTGAGAGCTGGCAAGACGCTGCCTGCCACTGTAGCCGGTGGTGGAGCCTCGAGGGTCATCACGTGATTCTCTGCTTGAAGTCCAACGTTCAAAGTGGAAAAACAAACAAAACCGGTTCTTTAAAAAGTTTATTTCAAAAAGTAGATGGACTGCTGGCAAGAGGACGTGAGTCACGAGAGGGTAGAAAGCTAACTGCTTTTCAGTTTCCACTCTGCGGTGGCCTTTCCTTGTGCTGAGTAAGTGCATAAAAAATGTAATTGATAATCAAAGTTTAAAACAGTAAGGGAAGTTCCAGCCTCCGGAAGGGCTCTTCGAACTGTGAGTTCAAACTCATCAGTGAGTTTGATACTGGATAAGGGCTTGTTAGAATAGCTACTTTAATCTGGCTCTGTGATGCTTTTATTTGTGAGTTCAACACAATAAAGTGATGTTAATTAGTAATAATCTTAAAAGTAAGCTTATAGCCCGGCGGCGGTGGTGCACGCCTTTAATCCCAGCACTTGGGAGGCAGAGGCAGGTGGATTTCTGAGTTCGGAGGCCAGCCGGGTCTACAAGTGAGTTCCAGGATAGCCAAGGCTATAACGGAGAAACCCTGTCTGGGGGTTGGGGGTGGGGGAAGTAAGCTTATTGTCCAATCAGTGAAGTAATGAGTAAACCAAACACTGGGTGGCCTCAGGAAACCATAGCCTCAGGGGAAAGAAGAGGGGGACAGAGGAGACTGTACCCAGACTAGGAGAGGGCAGGTGGGCTCCCCGGAAGAAGCGACTGAAATTGCCCTGAAGAGTGGACTGGAGTTGGTGCATCTGTGATTGTAGTTTATAAAAACATGCCACCAGGCAGTGCACGCTTCTGAGACAGGCTCGCTTTGTGGGTTGGCCCTTGTTTCTAGGCTAAGATTCCATCTCCGGCCAGCAGCTCTTCTCCTCCAGGAGCAAGCCAGAGCGCCCCCTGCCCTCCGTGAGCAGAGACTTCTCAGGCGACCCCCAGGAGTCCTGGGAGGTGACTGCTCTGAATGTCTGGGCTCTGCCCTATACCTGGCTCCCACACACACTTCTCTCACCCAGGGTACCTGGAAGGTGTCACAACCCATGACAGTACCATGCCCAGGTGTGGCAACTGTTACGGTGCAGCCCTCAGTGGTGCAGGAGGAAGGATGCAGATCAGAACTGTAGGTCAGTCCCCAAGCACAGCCCTGGAAAAAAGGTTACACTAGGCCCAGCGTTCTTCCCCACACTCTTGGACCTGCAATGATCTGGCAATAAATCCCTCCTCACTCTGTCCCTTCCACACAGGAGGGACTCAGGGTCAGGGGCGTAAGTAAGTCTAGTGCTCCGTTTTAACCCTCAGTGAGCTCTGGGTTTTAACCCTCAGTGAGCTCTGGGTTTCCCCATGAGGCGTTGGAGCCCTGGGCTGTGGAGAGTGTCACAGACAGCACTGCTGCCTGTGAGTGCCAGCCCGGCGACTCTCAGGTGGTTTGCTGCCCAGCAGCTCACCCGAGGCACGAATTCTGCTTTCCTTCCGTGCCTCTGCCCACCCTCTCCCCATCCCTAGCTAGAGCCCAGCCCATCGGGAGTAGCAAAGAAAGACAGAATCTGATGAGGTTTTACATGTCATCTCGTTCAAGGTCAGGGCAGAGCACAACTGGCACGTGGCCCTGGTGCGCGTGGAGAACTTGTCCTATAAGGCTCCCACCCTGCGCCCCATGCAGAGTGGCACCCAACACTCTGCCCCGTGTCCGCTCTTCCTGTGCTCCCAGCAGACACACTATGTGACCAGGTGCCCCTAGTCATCAGACTTCTCTAGACCTAATGGGACACATTATTATCGCCAGAGAGAGTATTTTCCAAACTCTCAGGTAATAACTACAGTCTGGCCAGTGAGCTCTGAGTGAGCGGAGTCCGGTAATTCCAGGTCTCTGCAGAGGAGGCTGCGTGTGCCAGTCCATCCTGGGCGTTTTCCCCGACACCTTCCCTTCTCAAGTGGCAGACCCCGGGTGACGATGAACAACTTCACATGTGGATAAGAAACACCGCCCTACTCTATGAAGAGAACACTGGGAGACCCCAAGGGGCAGAGCTACCCCCTTGATTTCTTTGATTGCTTCTCGGCTCCAAATGTTGTAAAAGACTCTCAGTCGTCCCCCCCCAACCCCTATCCCAGTCAATTTCACAACCTCTTAAAGCTGTCATTATTTTACTTCTGTTAAAGTAGGCAAATATCCCACCATCAGTACTACGAAACACCGAGCCTTTGCAAGGGACTCCCCTTTGGGGACAATGATGTCAACAGGCACTCATAAGGTGACTCCTTACTGACCAGGCTCCGTGTCACTCTTGGACACTAAAGGAGACATGATGATGATATGTATGACCTTGTTGTTTTGTTTTAACCCTAATTTATCTGTGAAAACCATGAAGATGGGTTGACTGTAGACAACAGCAAAACAAAAACAAAAACAAAAACAAAAAACAAACAAACAAAAAAACCAACAAAAAACCCCAAACTCTAGTTAACCCAACAAGACACAGCAACACTGTCAGCAAACAGAGCACTAAAGGAACAGCTCAGAAGCACCCACCCCTCACGCAGGGCCAAGCTCTTCCTGCATGTTACACTCTTAGCAACCTACTCCTGCATGTGTGCTCTCCCAAGAGTGCCAGAGACTGATGATACATTCCTAAGCGTCACTGTCACACCTGGGAGTGGGCAGGGACAATCCTCTGCATCTCCTCGAAGCGCCTCCAACAGATCTTCCCCCTCTCCTCACTAGAAGTGAGTCACATGTCAAAGCCTAAACCAATGACATAAGAATGGATTCTGACAGCGGCAGTGAAACCAATCAGGATTCACTTTTTTGGCAAAGGCCCAAGCAGGAAGGACAAAGGTACAGACCTGAACAGAAGGAGGGAGCCGGGAGGTTCTGTTACAACCCACGTCTGGAGAAGATTTGACAACACACACAATTATCCCAAGGAGTGATTCCCAAGCTCAGCCAGCTGATGACTGCACCTGCACTTTTGAGATCTAGCCATCAAAGCACATCCCGTCATAATTACAGGCTTTCAAACCCTCAGCGCTGGCTTGCTCAGGTATAATCCAGCAGCGACGAACCAGGCACACCATCTCCCACAGCCTGCGTGTGCTACCAACAAGACCTTTTATTCCAAAATTTGCGTGTCTAAAATATGCCGCAATGAATTATTTATCTGTGATTTCTTTCCAAGAAGGTTCTAAAGCTCGTGATTTACAGAGCTTGCTGTTTTTAAAAGCGTGAACTATTTTTTTTCTTTTTTTAAAGATTTATTTTATTTTTATGTGTGTGTGTATGTGCCTGTGTGTGTGTGTGGTGTGTGTGTGTGTGTGCACCCCCCCCACACATGTTGTGATCTGATGTGGGTACCAGGAACCATAATTAGGTCTCTAGAAGAGCAAGTGGTGCCTGCCCTTAACTGCTGAGCCATCTCTCCAAATCCAGTAATTTTTTCCCCTAAATTTGTCAACTCCAAGGTCCAAGGTCTCTCTCTTGGAAGCCCACCCTCCAGCTCCCCCCAGTTAAACTGTCCAGGCGGCTGGCCATTTCTCAGGACTGAAAGAAGGAATTCAGCCAGCTAGGAGTTCACGTTCTGGTACACTTCAGCTCTCTCTTTCTGACATTCTGGGAGAAGTCGGCTTCACCCCACTGGCTCACTCGGCTCTCCCTGAAGCTCTGGAGCAGCTGCGCTGAGACCGGCGATCTTATTTTAGAATGTCAACCACACCTGGAGAGAGGAGACGGAGTACAGTTGGCACAGCTAACTCTCCAAAGCCTCTTCAAAATCAGAAGAGGCTGCCTTTTTTTTTTTTTTTTTTTTTTTTTTTTTTTTTTTAAGTATTTTGCAAGCAACCTAGTCAATTAAAAGTCTCTTAAAACGTCAAGGAAAGCCAGGTGGTGCTGGTGCACACCTTTAATCCCAGCATTCGGGAGGCAGAGGCCAGCCTGGTCTACAGAATGAGTTCCAGGACATCCATGCCTTACTTACTTTTCTGTTGCTGTGATAAAACACCAGGACCAAAAACAACTTAAGAAGAAAGTGTCTACTGCAGCGCAGGATTCCAGAGGGAGGAGCCCATCCATCGTGGCAGGGAAGGGAGCGGGAGGCTGGCTGATCACATCCTACTTCACACATAGGAAGGGGGGGGCAGAAATCCTCAACTCCCCCCCCCCCAATCATGCATGTCCTCTCTAGCAAGGCTCCTTTTCTACAAACAGCGCCACCGACTGGGGACTGAGTGTTCAGTCCATGAGCCTATGGGAGGCAATTCTCATCCAAACGCCACCATCAGCCCAGCTTGGTGGTATAAGGCAGCACAAGGTCAATGGTCCGAGCGAAACCTTGGGGGAGGGGCTGCGGGCAAGGGTTGTCTGGAGAATGTAAAGCAACAGAACCTGGGCAAGACACCTGTTGGGTTTTTTGTTTGTTTGTTTGTTTTTTTAAACTTATCTTCTACAAAGTTGAGCCAAAATAAGGAAGTAGGTGGTCTGTACCATGACTGGAAGCTGAGTTTCTAGAAATGCACATTTGGGCAAAGAAGGCTCCTGCAATAGCTGGCGGCTTGTTTTAGAAACCATGCCTCCAGCTACAGCCTGGGCACCGCTGTGTGGTGAGCTGGGAGTGCTTGCTGGAGCGTGTGTTTAGTAACTTGTTGTTCTGAACACGTCTCGCTCATCACAGAAAGCTGGCGTTGTTCCCTATCTCAGTGAGAACTAACCACAGAAGGCCCTGTCGCTGACCTCGGTTTAAGTGATTCAATCAGAATAAAGATCTCTGACTTCAGTATATACTGAAGTCTCCTTTCGTAAGACAAATCATTTAAACACACTGATTTAAAACCCAACACAAAATCTTATTCTTCCTGCTGGGAAGTGGTGGCTCAGGCTTTTAATCCTGGTACTTGGGAGGCAGAGGCAGGTGGATATCTGAGAGTTTGAGGCCAGCCTGGTCTACAAAGCAAGTTCCAGGACAGCCACAGCTACACTGAGAAACCATCTTGAACCACCCCCTGCCCCCCCTCCAAAAAAAAAAAAAAAGAAAGAAAGAAAGAAAGAAAGAAAAGAAAAGAAAAGAAAAAAGAAAGATCTTACTCTTCTAAGAAGTATCTCCCTTGGCCTTCCTTGGCCTTCTATTTCCCATGATGCTCTAGGCCTACCGGTTAACACTGCTCATGAAGTACAAGGTCCCACCCACCCTCTGACCCAGCCCCATAACGCCTCCCATTCTCCACATCTTGTAATATACAGAAACGTCCCGCTCCATGGGGACTTGGGAGACTCTGTCCATGTGCCCAGTGAGGACAACAAGGAGGTACCTGGGATGCCAAAGCTGGAGGGATATCCTCCCTGCCTCCAGAGAAGAATGTAGGATGATAGGGAAGCCATGGCGCTCTGGAGATGCCCAAGGAGAGAGGTGAGAGTCCCAAAACACGTTCTGGACCTAACACAAGGTTACCTGTGCTCACTCTGGAAGGTTCTGGAGAGCTGAGGCAGGTAGTGTATCTGTCACTTTGTCTGCTACGACTGAGTAACAGAAAACCTTGCTTTGGCTCGTGACTGAAGAGAGCTTGCTCTGTGACTGGGCCTCAC
This sequence comes from Apodemus agrarius, assembly GCA_964023405.1. Taxonomy (NCBI): domain Eukaryota; kingdom Metazoa; phylum Chordata; class Mammalia; order Rodentia; family Muridae; genus Apodemus; species Apodemus agrarius. The sequence continues at coordinate 99,750,405 of OZ030012.1, forward strand.
GCACATAGGCAGATGGGCTCAGAGTCGGGACCATATGGTAGTGGACAGGAGCAGGGGAGTGAAAGGGACATAGACGGTGCTAGAGAGGAGCCCGGGACAAGATGCAGTCCATGAGTACCCACCCCAGTGACCTGGTTTCCCAAGCTAAGCTCTACCGTCTCAAGTTTTCAGAACCCTGGTCCCAGATAGAGCTACTACCTGAGAGCAAGCAAGTATTTACCCTTGAGCCTGTGGATACACTGCTATTCAAACCATAACAAGTAGGGAAGTTTGAAGCCAAGGCTGAAACAGAGAGCAAGAGGGAGAGCCTGAAAGTGTGGTGGTTCTATCCACAACCTGACATATCTTCCATTAGAAGTATTGTATGTCCTCTAAGCAGGCCACGGGGCTCTCTTGTTTAACAGAATGTGACAGGAAGACACTACATACGTTTCCGTAGGCTAAGTCACAAAAGTCTAGGCAGACTCTGCCTAGCTGCTCACTTGTTTCAGAGCTCTGAGGACAGGACACCAAGCTGGAGAACCACAGCAGAGGTCAGAATCCTACAAAACAAACCACTCTCCCAGGCAAACAAGGCGTTAGAAGTTACTATGAGAATCTAGAAACAATCGCGTCGCTTGTCTGTAGGAGAGCGGGTAAAAAGATGACAAACAGTCCCAGGACACACTGGAACAGGACTCGGCTGTAAAAAAAAAAAAAAAGACAGGGCAGGGCTTCACTGGGGAAATTGAGTGCCCAAGAACTGCCAAGAGAAAAACAAGAGAGGGGGTGGGGCCTCATGAGGCCCCGCCCACAGCCGCGGAGCTAGTGGCAGCCTGTGGCTGGTGGGGAGCAGTCCCAGTCCCGTTTCTTCAGGGGCATGACCCCTGGTAGGTTATCTGTGTGCCAGTGGATGCCCATGTACCCATGTGCATACGAACAGCAGTATTGGAGCTCAATGGTTTCTTTATAAAGGACATCAAGTTAGGAGGGAGACATAGTGATGGGGACCACACTGAGTTGGAGGTTTGTGGGGTGGAGATAATCAAAATACGTTGTGTGTATAATGAAATTCTCAAAGAATAATAAAAAAACCAAACAAACAGAATTTAAAGAGTAAGAGCAGTAAAGAGAGAGAGACCATAATATATACAGCATTACCTCATGTGAGAAGCCCCAAGCCAGTGTGTGCTGTGGACATTAGCACAGCCACGCCACAGACGCCGGTACTTTAGTCAGACCGGTGTTTTAGTTAACTAAGAACTGTTCACATTCCAGAACCAGGTTCCTCCTGCCTTCAATGGCTCAGTGCCACGGCCCCCAACATCACTAAAAAACCAATGCGACACTTTTCCATACGCCAGCACCGTCTCCGTCAGCACCATATCCACGCAGCACCACGGTCACGTATTTTCCCTGTGCGCATGCCCCGTATCCCTTCTAAAGCCCATGCTATGGTGGCCTGGTGCCTCTGTTTCTGTTTCTCTCTGTTTTCTATCCCTGCTCAGAGAAACCCTTTTGTGTCTCTCTCCTCCCCAATAAATCTCTTGCATGGTGACTATTACTTGGTATGATTTTTTTTTTGCGGGATTCCTTGGTCCCAATCACCTAAATACTCTTTCTCTGTAAAATCTTGGGAAAGCCTGTCTCTGGTCCTTGTGTGGATGCTGACAGAGCATACAAAACTAGCCAGCAGTTTCCTCCTCTCAGAGGACTGCAACCCGAGGCTGCTCCCCTATGAGCCCTCCTACCTGGACTAGCTAAACCCCTCTGCCTGTGCTGTTTCCGGTTCCTGCACGGTAGTGGGTGTCTCCATTAGAGTGAGCCCAGCCCATCCTCTCCCAGTTTTCTGTATGCGTGTCTGTGTGTCTGTCCTTTCTTCATTCTCGTGTTGCCCCACCAGGTTTCCAGAGCCAAGCCATACAGGACACTGCAGTTTCACTTCTCACGTAGGTAAACCGTGATGCTTGCACACCTGGACATAAATATGCAAATTTCCAGAAGAAGTGTGAAACTAACAGAAAAAAGAAAAAAAAAAAAAACCTGGCAGGAAGGAGACAGCCTAGGTGAGCTGATATTTCTGCCAAAGAGGAGGAAAGACTTCTCCAAGTTTACTTATACATGTTATGCCTTCTATAAAAACTGTGAATAATTAACAAAACCAGCATTAACAGAAAAACGTTCCTGTTAAGTCAGACTATGTGTCAAAGTAAGACTACAAGGCAAATTATAGTGCTACGTGTTCAGTGTGATCTCAGTAACATCATAAAGATAAAGACTATATCACAGAGGCTGGAAAGAGTGGTTGGATTCTATTTGTTTTAAGGCAAAGATGGGAGACTTTATTTATTTACTGTACAGAACTCGGTACCCAGTGCTACTTTAAAACATGAACTTAAGGGCCAGAGGTGGACCAGTTCTTACGAGCACCGGCTGTTCTTCCCGAGGACCGAGGTTTGAATCCCAGCATCCACTGTGGCAGCTCACAACATCTACAACTCAAGTTGCAGACGATCCAGTGATCTCTGGCCTTCCCAGGCAACAGGCACCAATGTGGTACACAATCATACATGCAGGCAAAACACCCATACACATAAAATCAATAAGTGTATGCGTGTGTTTTTAAAGATGAAGTTTATGCAATTGCTACGGTGAGGGACGGTAGTTAGCCTGACCAGGGCTTGTGTGCGCTGAACCTCCCTGTTCTCCCACACCCGTCAGCCCATCATCCGGTTGTGAACTCAAACTCCCAACAATGGGATGAGAGCCAGTCCCCATCTGCATTAGGGATAGAAGACAGGGATCACCTTCACGATCCATGCTCACTAGCCCAGTGTGTGTTCCGGTGCACACAAACATTTTTGTAAAAAGAAACTATAGGCTAGAGAGAAGGGCTGGTGGTTATGAACACTGGCTCCTGTGAGGACCCAGGTTCGATTCCTAGCATCCACATGGCAACTAAGGGCTGTCCAGTTCCAGAGGATCCAGCCCCCTCTCCTGGCTTCCTCAGGTACGACCCACACGAAGGGCACAGATGATAAATACAAGCAGAACATTCATGTGCATCAAGTCAGAATACATTTTTCATAAATGCTTTGCTGAGTTACGTCTGCTTTATGAGTCCCTTCATGCATCACCAAGACTATTCCCGTCCAACAGGCTGAGGTCTCACCTCGGACCTCAGAGCCATCTGGCAGAGCACTCGGGGATCCGTATTCACCTCAGGCCAAGGCTTCCTTGGAAGGAATGTCCCGCACACCACGGTTTCGGTAGCTTCTGCAGGGTCTTAGGTGAACTTTTGAATGTGTACTGATCCCAGATGGAGGGCTTCTCAGCCATGCGGAGATGCCCCAGGAGACTGTCTCAGGGGCCACAGATGTAAGAAACACAGAGAGTAGCAACACACTCCTTGGTGGTTGGGTCACCCTGGAGTCTGGATAACCCTGAACGAGATGCGGCCCTGGCCTGAGGTGAATACGGACCCCTGACCCACAGCTTCGTAGGTGTTCTTGGTGACTTTTGGAGAGCCTGTCGCTAAGAAGCACCTATCATAGGACACTACCCTACGAAGGAAGCAGTCAGAGACTAAGAAAACACTAGAAACTGGGCTGCAAGAAACTTCCATTAGGGTGAGGCCCTGAGCGGTTAACTCTCACCAGGATAGAAAATCACTGAGGTAAAAAGAGCCCCAGGAAAACAGACTCGCCCAGACAGGCGCGAACCAACGCCTCTGGTGGAGCAAGAGACGCCCCGACCCTAATCACTATACTTTTCCCTAACCCGACTACTGAGGGTGCTGAACACCGTGTGGGGCCACCATATGGCTACGGACTAAATCAGAGTTAGCTATTTTTAACAAGTTGGATCTTAAGTTCGAGCCAACCCAGCGGATCACAGATCCATTTAACCTCAGCCCACCCCAAGTTTGGGTGGGGCAAAAACAAAAGCAAAAAAACCACCAAACCCCCAAAACCCACCACCAAGGTCATTTTGTTCTTCCTAGTGCCACCATGTGCTTTCCAGGGCAACAGCGCCCCCTATGGGCACTGGACACACCTTCCATTCTGTTTTCTTTGATGAGGTTCCCTTCTGAGCACCAGCTCCTCTCTAGAAACTCAGGGGAAGTCAAGTGGAACCCAGATGGCACTGCCTGGCATTCACAGTTACAGTCTGTGGTAAGGCGTAAGGACATGCTTTGCTTGGGCTGTTCGGTGGTTTAAATGCCCCCCCCCCCCGCCCAGGCTCCGGTATTTGAACAGCTGGTCCCAGTGGTTGGTGCTGTTTAGGGAGGTTTAGGAGGTGCAGGCTTGCGGGAGGAAATGTGTCACTGGAGGAGGACTCTGAAGAGTGCATAGCCTCTCCCTACTTAGTCTTCAGGGAGTGGCAGTACTTGAAAAGGACTGGGTGTGGCTTTGTTGAAGGAAGTGTGTCACTGGTGTGTGTGCTGGGGGGGGGGGGAGGTTTCAGGAGCCCCAGCCAGGCCTCTCTCTTCCTGCTGCCTGTAGGTAGGAATGCAGAACTCAAGCTGATTCCAGCCACTCCAAAAGCTACTGAAGGGCCTCAAAGCAGATCCTGGCCCATCACTCTGGAGAGCAGCCCCGGAGGCCAGGGGGCAGTGTGTGTATGTGTGTGTTTGTGTGTGTGTGTGTGTGTGTGTGTGTGTGTGTATGGAATGGGGGGGGGAGTGAAGAGAAGGCAGTCAGGAGTGGGAAGCTCAGGTAAACCCAGCAAGAGACTTTGATTTGAACTTAAAAAAAAAAAAAAAAAAAAAAAAAAAAAAGAAAGAAAAGAAAAGAAAAGAAAAAAAAAAAAAAGAGAGAAAACCCAATCTGGTTCCTCCTGCCTAACTTGTAATGCTAATAACCCTTGACTTCACCTCTTTCTCACACCCATTTCCAGGCTCCAGTCAGGGACTTAGTGTTATAAAAATGAAAGCACCCAATGTACTTTGTGGGCCTTTTAGATAAGGCAAGTGGTGGGGGTGGGGGTGGGGGTGTATTCTGCCTGATACCACCTTCAGCTGAAAGAGGACGGTTCCATCACCACCACATTCCTAATTCCACTCAGGGTTACCGTGTGTTTGGGGGGCGGGGAGGGGTCCTAGACAGTTGGGTAGACTCATAAGAAATGTAACTATCTTCTCTCCTGTCTTAAAGCTGTCCCTAGGGGCTCCTGGCAGCCCTCCTCAGCACAGGTCAGAGATGCCAAAGCGTGATGAGAGCCCTGATCTTTCTAATTTGTCTCCTAGGCCATTCCTGGGTCACCTCTGCAGAGGGGAGCCAAGGAAAACAGCAGTGAGAAACAGCTCAGAGGACGAGCAGACCCTCTGGCCAGGGAGAAAACCGAACATTCCAGTAGGGCCAGGCCAATCGCCCAGTCAAAAGCAGCTCCCCTAGGAAGATAGAAACTTCCTGAACCAGGCTTAGAGACCTCATGAAGACAGCATATGCTGGCTAAGTTTGAACAACAACAACAAAAAGGGAGATACACACACACACACACACACACACACACACACACACAGAGAGAAATTGTGAAAACGATTTTCTTTCCCATTAAAGGTGGTTAGTTTGGACCAGGGCCCATATTTTCTGGACGTTCGGCCTATTAGCCAATCATGTCGGATGGCGATGATGACCTCCGTCAGCGGGCTGGGGCACTGTATTAGGGATAGCTGAGGGAGGCCCGTCCAGCCTTGCTCTAGCAGGATCTGTAACCCTCCACACAGGCGGTTTTGTTTGTCTGTTTGTTTTTTGCCTTTGTTCTCCAACAGACTTTAAAAGTAACAATTTGAAAAATGAAAACCTGTGGAAGGGAAAGAGAGGTCCCGAATGTTTCCAGTGGTTATATCCACAGTTACAGGTAAATTCAACACACTGCAAATGGCAGCCCGGCTTCACATGCTCCTGAAGACAGCGGCGATCTCCGAGACGTGCTTCTCTTACTGGTCCAGTTTCTCTCTTCCTCTCTCTCATTTGTAACCTATCTGCCTCTGCCTCCCCAGTGCTGGAATCACAGGCACGTGATTATTAATCGAATTAATAATGATAAAATAAAAATGTTTTGGTTTTAAAACTCAGTGGGGGGGGGGAGAAACACTATAAAATTCGCTTAAATTATTTATTCTTCTATTTCTTTTTTTTAAACAATGTAGCTAAGCAAGATTGCAAAGGCAGGTACCCTGTAAATTATAAAAAAGACCAGTGGTCTGGAAATAGTATATCTCCTTCCACACTGCAGACCGCAGATCCTAAGTGTGATTCAGACGACCACAGCTCCTGTGGACTGCAGGGGCCCAGAGGCACGCAGAAGGGAGCACTATGAACTACAGGGGCCAAGGAGCAGGGATTGGGGAGCACCATGAGCTGGGACTGCTAAAGAGGCAGGCACAGTGCAAAACTCAACGTTGGGGCAACAAGAGGGCCTCCTTTGGGGCACTGACAGGCAGAGTGGTGCAGAGGGGTCTGAAGCTTGCTTCTTTGCCGTTGGTGACACGCTAAACAGCAGCTCGCTGGGGAACAGAGAAGAGGACCAATGGACCCAGACTGGACTCCCACAGGAGTCGGGAGCCACTGACCGTCTGAGCACAAGCCTGAAATACAGAAGTTACTGAAAATACAGGATGGTCACACCGGAAGGCGGTGGCAGCTAGACGGCCTTCTCCAGCCTTCTGGGCCCTCTATCTTCCAAGATGCAGGGACGGAGGGCTTCGGTCACAAGGCACAGCTTCAGGCTTGTACTCGACCGTGTCCCAACTGCGTCTCTGCGTGCTGCAGTCGGCTCTCCTGACAGTGAGGATTTCCCCGTAGTCATACAATACCTCTGTACTGGGCAGCTGGGCCGTGCCCACCAAACTTGCAGGAATGGAGATCAGCGAGCCAAATCCGCTCGAATCCTCGCCTTGGTGGCGCTCGCTCCCGTTCTCTGGAATGAGCATTGCCTGCCTCTGGGGACTGTGGCAGAGTCAGGTGAATGTGCCCTGCAGAGCCCCGAGACAGGATGGGGACTACCTCTTCCCTGAAGCACGTGGACCACTGGCCAGAGACAGCATCTATGGATTCACACCAACCTCCCCGGAGGCAAAGGGAAAGAGCTGTTCATCGGCTGTGAGAAGGTCGCTCTCCCTGCCCCCCCCCATCAAGTCCACGCAATAAACACAGCTCAGGAGGGAGGAGGAGGGAAATGGCCCCTGGGGCCATTCATCACAATGAGGGCAGCTGACAGCTTTCAGCTTAGCCCTCAGTTCCCTAAGGAGAGGCCGCTCGCTCGCTCGCTCGAAGCTCTCAAGCTGTACCTGTGAGGACGAGCTCCACAGGCAGAGCTGACTATACTTCCCTGACTCTCCAGGGTCTCACCTGGTGATGGAGGCACCTGAAAGAATGCTGGGCCATGGTGGATGGCCTCACGGGAGACCAGACTTCTGGAGCTGAGCCCACCTGGTGGGTTTTAGAGTTAGTGTGCGGGTGTGAGCCTGAGGTTGGGGGTGGGTACCAACCTGAGTCACTGGCACAGAGTACTGGTAGGAATTCAGTGCTAAAGCGAACCTGTGAGCCAGCTTTAGACCCTCATTCCCCCCATCCCCCCCCCCCAGCTCTAAGAAAGCCCTGCATCAAAACTCTCACTGGTTATGCGTCTTGAAAGGTGGCGACAGCCCCAGTTCTCCTCACCAACTTCCCGCTGGCGCTCTGGTGCCAGGCTCTATTTTTACAGCCTGAGTAACTCCTGGGCACGGGACCAGCCGAGGGCTGGTGGCAGAGGGCTGGGGCATGAGAGGTGACGGAACGGCACAAGCGACGGAGCCCATCTCCAGCACGAAGCCTTCTGAGCGGAGTTCAGGTCTGCAAGTAGCCAAGCCCTGCTCCGACTCCGACCTGAGCTCGGTGGCCCCACCACTTTACAGCCAGGCCCCGAGTGTCACTGGAGAGGAGCCCTCATCTGTCACAAGCACTGGCTCCCGCCAGCTGCCTCAGGTGCGGAAGCCCGACAGTGCCCACCCCAGCTCTGGCACACGGACGACAAGAACCTCAGGCAACTCTTTTCACGCCACTCATTGTCTAGGCCATGTTCTCTTGACTTGGTTTATTCCTGATCATCCTCAAACTTGGCATAGCTGTCGCCTTCCCCTGATGGCTGCTCTGAATCCAGGGGTGGGTGATAGCCTTCCATACCGGACAGCCTCAGTGCCCAGGGCCAGTGCCCAGGGCCAGCCGGGCCTCTGGTGCCCATCAACAGGAAGGGCTCATGTCAGTTTCCTCTCTGGCCTCTTCCAGTGTTTGCGGATGGTGTGTGTGTGTGTGTGTGTGTGTCTCAGAGCTAAGTAAGCTGCAGGACTCAGCAGGTGTGGAGGAAGAAAGGGGCGAAGGGAGAGGGGGAAGGCATTAGAAAGCACTATGGCTAGACTGAAGAAAGCACTAAGCCCCAGGAAGTTGGCAGCGTCTCACAATGCTCTGTTTACTGATGAAGGTGAGCACAAACTAAGAAACAGCGCTCGATGAAGAGCGGCAAGCAAGGCCGCTCTGCTGTGTGCAGGTGCGGGCTCAGAGCGGGCTTTCGGTGAAGGGAAACTTTTTTTTTTTTTTTTTTTTTTTTTTTTTTGGTTTTTGAGACAGGGTTTCTCTGTGTGGTCCTGGCTGTCCTGGAACTCACTCTGTAGACCAGGCTGGCCTCGAACTCAGAAATCTGCCTGCCTCTGCCTCCCAAGTGCTGGGATTACAGGCGTGCGCCACCACGCCCGGCTGAAGGGAAACTTTAGATGCTGTGTGTGGACTCCAGGGCCAGGAGCACTCCCAGGCTCCTCTGGTCTTGGCGAACTGAAGGTCACTTCCCCTGGGATAACCTCCAGCTACTGACATGAACCACCCAGAAGCTATCCCACCGGGGCCAAGGAATGAAGACCTTCCATCCTCCCCCAGGGTCATCTGGTGATTCCTAACGGAGGCAAAGCAGCAGCGATGTAAAACAAACATCTCGGGACCGGAGGGACGGCTGAGTGCTTAAGAGCACTGGCTGCTCTTCCAGAGGACCCAGGTTCTATTCCCAGCACCCACCCGGCAGCTCACGACTGTCTGTATCTCCTGTTCCAGGGGCTCCAACTCCCTCACACATGCAGGCAAAACACCAATGTGCATAAGATATAAAGAAATTATTAAAACAGACATCTCCTAAGACGGACACCAGCTGGAGCCTTAGTGCCTTTCCTCCTGTGGGAAAGCACCCCCAACTTCCCCACAACACTCATTTCTTCTTCCTTGCTAATGGAGTCCCAACTCTGGAGGAGACGGTATAGCGAAGACCGTGGCTAGTCATCAATTCGTCCCCTCTACCTCTTAGGTATGCCGCGGAAAGCACGAGCCAGCCTTCCCTGCAGGAAGTGTGTAAGTTCTGGGGAGAGCCCTGACCAATGGAATGCCAGAGGCGGTAGCTCCCCCCGAACCTGGCCCATAAAATACCACAGCGCTGCCCCACCCCATGTCCCTACCTCTTCCACTGTTTGGCTCAAATGAGTATGGCACATTCATTTCTATAGAACTTGTATCCTTAAGTCATCTCTTTGAAGAGTCTCCCACACAGTCAGGAACAGCCAGTGTTAGACTCCTGTGTGCAAAAAGTATATTCCTATCACACTGTAGCTATGAAAGCTATCTGATCTGTGTCTGCATGACCTTTCTTCCATGTACACTTATCAAAATATCTTCACGGCCCCTTTAACTGAGGTGTGTGGGGGACAACCATGTGCTAAATCTCATCAAGTGTCAGCGAATTCTGCTGGGGTCTTCAGAAAACAATGTCTGCTTTCCTGGTAAACGTTACCAAACGTGGCTGGTACCTCCTCCTTTCCGAAGCAGACAGCACGCCCGAGGATGAGCGATTTCCTCCAATCCTGAGCATCCTCAGGACCAGGGCCTTAGCTCCCCACGGTACCCATCCACACTGCAGGCCCACACCAGTTTCCTTGCCGGCCATCCTGAAAGCTTGAGGGGACTGGATCGAAGAACAGTGCTCAGCAGATGTGGTGCTGCCCCAGAGGGAGGAGGGACGCTGCAGACGAAGAGGCACCTGTACCTGGCACCTATATTGAACTCAAGAAGAAGGAAGCGACCTGAGAGCTGTCCTGACAGCTGCTGAAAGCCGCAGCCTCCTACCTCCAGACGCTTGGCACACAGCACCATTTGCTAAGGTCACTGAGGCAGATTCCCTACTAACTGCAGCCAAGGGCGCTCACCTATCAACGGGCGCTTCGCATCTCATCACAGATTCGCCCGGTCTGTACTGAGCCCTATTTCATGCCCATTAGTGGTGAGAGCAGGAGCTTCTGAGATGTGTCGGGAGCAGCCTCTGCTCTCCACTCTCAGACACCTTGGGGAGACAGGTTTGAGCAGTCAGTGTGCATATACTGAGAGGACACACACTATCCTCTGGGGCTGTGAGCAGGGGGTAGTGGACCCAGACCAAGGTAAGCCGGCCTCAACTCCTTCCTGGCATTGGACATCCTAAGTTAACACTTCTCCGGCTGAGAGAGCACCGTCCTTAGCCGAGCCGACAGCGTTTACCCCGCTGTAAGCAGAGTCGTTAGAGACCATCAATTAATCCAGCTGCACCAGGATAATCATCGGTCATTAGATCAAGAAGACTCAAGAGGGGAAGATCAAAACTCAGGCGCCGTGAACTCAGGAAGGCTGGAGACAGCGAGCTGGGCTCCTTCTGTCTGCTGGTTGCTAGTCAGCCTTTAAAATATACTTTCTCTAGAAGTCAGTAATTTTTCACCTTGGAGACAGAGCCAAAAAAGTGAACCATCTAGGCCGTGACCTTCAATCATTAATATCTAAGCTTCGGGTCTTTTTTTCAGGTCTGAGTCTCCATTAAGAACTGGGACAGAGACAGACAGATTGGCGGCAAAAGAGGACTGGGCTGGAAGATCAAGAGGAGAGCCAGAGAAGGCAGAGCTCCCAGCCAGGGGAGCTGCCCCCCCCCCTTTTAACTCGATTCCTTGGACATGAATGAAATCATTTGCCATTTCTGCTGTCCAAGTATGAGGCAAGAAATTTTTTTAAAAGACAAAACCTCATTCATTTCAAATTTAAGCAGTTTAAAAGCGGACAGAAGCGAACAGGCTACTCAGTTAAGAAACATGGCCACCAGGTTCCCAGCACAGAAGGTATACTACTCACACTTAGACCAATCCAGGGAGCGCTAAGGTTCCTACGAGTGCATCACAGAGGGTTCCCAGTGCACGGCCCATGACTGCAGGTCCCATGTCGGCTCAGGCCAAGGCGCAGGGTAGACAGGCCAGCTGCAGATTGGTCCAGCTAGTAACCCCAAACCCATCAACACAGTCTGCCCGGTGAAGAAGACTTGGTTCTGGCAGACCTAAGATACCTGGAGGTCTGACTCCTTGCGTCTGGCTAGTCCATTACCTGTCTCCAGCTGCTCCAGCAGCTAGCTCCTCAGTCTAAGCGAGCACTGGGTCTCCAGCAAGGTCTGGGGGCTTCTGGGGCAGCTGAGGACCAGATCTGAAATAGGGGTGGGGAGAGCCGTTCTGTCAACTGGGAGCGAGAAGAGGGCTGGAGATACTGGCAGATGAGCAAACAAACACTGGGCTTACGGTCTCTTGTCTCCCTCTTCTCACTCATCGCATGTATCAAACAATGAGTTAAAAATGTTAATCACAAGCCTGGGTCGGACACGGAGCAAGGAAAATGAGTTTCTAGTTTATTTAAACAGCTGGCAAGGCAATCACAGGACTCCGGCGTACACCAGCTGGTGCTCCGCTCCCTCTTCCGTCCTAAGCTCTCCCGAGCTCATCCTAATCTCTCAGGCTCATAGCCAGTGCAGCTGGCCTCCAGCCAGGAGGGCTGGCTCTTCACCGTGGACCGGCTCTCCGCTGCGAGCACAGGCTTAAAACCCTTTGTTCCAGTGGGACAGACATATGTACGATGCCTATTATCTTATGTCTCTCCTCTTGGGCAAGGGGGACAGCTCAGTGGACGAATGCTTGCCTGGCATGCATGAGGGGAATTCAGTCCCCCGCGCCCACCTAGATGTCTTAAGAGCCATTGCTAAATCCAGCATCTCAACATAGACAGCGTGCATCTAAAACAACGAGTGAGGTGTAATAGTAATTAATATTCATTAAGCACGGACCACGTGCGTGTTCCAAACCCTTGGGATATACATACATTATTAAACCCCCATGGTACCACACAGTAGGCATCAGCATCACCTCAATTTCATGAATACGGAAACTGAAGCACAGACACTAAGTCACTTGCCCAAGGATACAAAGCCGCCCTGGGCTCAGAGTCTCCACTCCTACCCACTGCACGGTGCTGAATTCCACAACCAAAATCGGGTTCTCCAGGAGAAGGAAACCCATCAACGGAGACTCTGACAGCCACACGCCCAGGAAATCTTTCCAGGGAGTTAAGAGAATGCAGGCTGTTTTGTTTGACTTGCACGATGCACTAAGGAAAGCCAGTGCCCACTTATCCTGACATAAGAGGCCACCTGCAATCTCCAAAGGGCAGTGTAATCACGTCTGATTATCCAGCAACCGTAGCAGGATTATCCAAATCAATTCTCTGCTGAAGAGAGCTGAATTCTAAGGGAAGACTTTAAAAAAAAAAAAACAAAACCATGATATGGAGATATGGTCCCTCTGTGTAGCTTAGGCTGGACTCCCCACACCTGCGACCCCCCCCAACTTCAGCCTCCAAGTACCAGCATCACAGGTGCCAGTTGGAAGGGAGGCCCTTCAGCCTCCCTCAAGTCCCATTCCTCCTGCATCTCTTACTTTGCTCGCCAAGACCAAATACCCGACAAGAAGCGGTTTGAGGGAAGAAGGGTTTACTTGGGTTTACTGGTCCAGGGCATCAGTCCACCACCCACCGCAGTAGGAAAGAGACACAGCAGGAGGTGGCTGCTCACGACGCACCCACAGACAGAAGCAGAGAGTGAGCATTAGTGCTTTCCACTCTGCCCAGGACCCCGTCCACACAACCCTACTGCCCAGAGGTAGAGTGGGTCTTCCCATCTCAAGTAAGATAGTCTATATAATCCCACACTGACTTGCCTAGAGGTTTGTCTTTTAGGTGATTCTAGATCCTGTCAACTTGACAATCAAAACTATCACATGCCATTTCAATATAGATTGCAGACTTCCCAGAGGGTTCTAATGAGATCATGGACCTACAGAGGGCCTAAAACTTTTTTTCCCCCTTTTTTTAAACTGGATATATTTATTTACATTTAATTTCCCTTTTCCTGGTTCCCTAAAACTTCTGTATTGCCCAAAATTGTCTAATTTTTGCCTATATTAAGACTTATTTTTATTATACATGTATGGATGTTTTGTCTGCATGCATATCTGTGCACACCACATGTGTGCAGTGCCCATACAGGCCAGAGGGGGCCACACATTCTCTAGATCTGTAATTACAGCTGGTTGTGAGCAGACATGTGGGTGCTGGGAACTGAACTCATGTCCTCTGGAGGAACAGCCAGTGCTCTTAACCACTGAGCCATCTTTCCAGCCATTGTCTAGATTTTAAGGAAGTTCAAATGTATATCTTCCTACATTTTAGTAGTAACTTTTAAAGCATACAAATTTACTTCTGAACTTTTAAACGATTCTGCTACAACTCTAATAACTTTAATGCAACCCAACTTTATGATTTTAGAAGCAGACTGAACGATATTTTTCCTCATATTCTTCTGTATTTGCAAACAATAAAGTTGGCAAGATATTCATTTTATGTTACAGTTAAAATGATCAAAATAATAATATTCTATCTCTAGAAGTCAGTGTTGGATCCGAGAATGAGACCAGCTAGGGAAGCAAGCTGTAGCTTGCTAACTGGAAAGACGGGTCTCTAAAAAGCAAAGGGAGTAGGATAAACAGTATCAACCTATTTATAAAGTTGGTCTAAATGACAGCTTTCCCCACAAGCAGAAGTGGAAAGGCGGGGGAGGGGAGAGGCGAGTGGACACCAAGCATAATAATTCTGATCTTACTCTTGTCTTTTAAAGGTCTGGCTCCCATGCTATTGGCCACAGCTCTCCGTAAGGAAGTCGGTCACACATCGTGACGCGGAGGGTGGCAAGGAGATGACAAAAAGATGCTTTGCAGACAGAACCGTGAGTGTGCACGCTGGGAGAGCGGCTGCAAGTATTGAGTGCATTTGCACGTGTCTATGGCTGCCTGCTCTCTGGAGGGCTCCAAAGAGAGGAGGGGGAGAATATTCCAAGTCCTAAAAACCCAGAAGGGAGGAGCTCGTCCCAGGAACGGAAGACTGCCTATGTTCTACTTTAGGGGTACCCCTAATTACCATCTAATATTAGATCTCTGAGTTCCCCCAAACCCTCCTCCAACTCAGAGCTCCCAACATAGTGTAGGTGCCACCAACGTACAGTGGGTAAAGGGATGGAGGGAAGCAGCCATGGGTGAAAGGCTTGCACGGAGGGATGTCCTAGCCAAAAGGAAGCAATGCAGGCTGCCTCTCTGCTGCAGGAATGACTGCACTAGGCTCAATCGAGCGTTGTTTTGTTTTGTTGACTTTCAATCATCAAATTCTTCCACACTCCTGAGTTTGTCCCTCCCTTCATAAGAGACTGGTTTTTCACTAAAGACAGTGGCTTTCCCATACAGACGGGCTGGGGAAGCCTACAGGCTCTAAGGATGAAGAGACACAAGGATGGATTTTGGTTTGGTAAAGTGGGGAGTGGGGGTGGGGTCTCTTGTCTTCTGGACCCAGAGTAGAACCTGCGGAGCATCCTGGGTTCACGGGTGCCCCCTAGAGGCCGACTTGAGGTAGTTCCAAGCTGATTGGCCCCACTGGACCAGGGGACCCTGCTCTGGGTGGCTGGCTCTCTCCCACTGAAGGCTACTCTCGTTCATTCCCTGAGTGCACAGTGTTCTTGTAGACAGTTCCCATAGCATCCCCAGAGTGAGGTGGCTCCCTGAGGCTAGACCCCTGACCAACCTGGTTCATTGGACCAGATGATCCCCAGGGCACACTCCTGACACAAGCTTATAATAATAGCCAAGAGTCTTTCTGTCTGGCCATGTCCATTTCATAGATGACTTCCCAGGCCTTTTAAGAACCAGAAGAGTGAGCCCAGAAAACTTTATTTTAGGTCACTGTGAGCTCATTTTCTTCTAGCTCAGCGATTTTGCCTCTAAGCAGTAACCCCTACGCCAGAATGTGGGCACGTTTCTCACCTACTGTACTGGCTGGTTTTGTGTGTCAACTCGACACAAACTGGAGTTATCACAGAGAAAGAAGCTTCAGGTGAGGAAATACCTCCATGAGACCCAGTTGTAAGGCATTTTCTCAATTAGTGATCAGGGGGGGGGGGCCCTTGTGGGTGGTGCCATCCCTGGGCTGGTAATCTTGGGTTCAGTAAGAAAGCAAGCTGAGCAAGCCAGGGGAAGCAAGGCAGTAAGCAGCACCCCTCCATGGCCTCTGCATCAGCTCCTGCTTCCTGACCTGCTTGAGTTCCAGTCCTGACTTCCTTTGGTGATGAATAGCAATGTGGAAATGTGAGCTGAATAAACCCTTTCCTCCCCAACCTGCTTCTTGGTCATGATGTTTGTGCAGGAATAGAAACCCTGACTAAGACACCTACCAACCAGAGTCCTGTCAGGGACAGGACCTGGAGCTGAACTTTCTCATCTGGACTGTTAGGACTCCACTGTTCTATCTTCTCTTCCACCCCCTTCATACAGTAGCATCTCTCTTTCTCTCCCCCACCCTTTCTCACCCTCATACTGCAGGCATTAATTACACCCTCTTCTAGAAAACAGATTTTTGCCAGCTGCAGGAATTCTGGGTAACAGCCAAACCTGAACAGAGACA
This sequence comes from Apodemus agrarius, assembly GCA_964023405.1. Taxonomy (NCBI): domain Eukaryota; kingdom Metazoa; phylum Chordata; class Mammalia; order Rodentia; family Muridae; genus Apodemus; species Apodemus agrarius. The sequence continues at coordinate 99,766,238 of OZ030012.1, forward strand.
GTCTGGGTGAGAAAGATAAGCTAATGACTACCAGGGGCAGCACAGGTCCCCACACACAAGTGGCAGTCTGAATTCCAGCTGTCCCCAGGTTTCCAAGTGAAGTGGACAGTAGCCCTACATCGGGGACTCTAGGTAGGCTCTTCCTCAAATTGGTCTTTCACATGACAAAGAGCCGGACTTTGCTTTCTCTGCCTAGGGCAAAGCTACTGACAGTCCAGAACGATTCCCCCAACACTGGAGCCCCCCCACCCACACACACACACAGCAGAACTGTAAACACACCGCCAGAAATGTACAGGCAAGGGCACTCCTGGGCTGCCGCAGCAACCAGGTCTGGAGTGGGCAGCAGCCACCAGAGTGAGATCAGCACAGCCTCAAGTGGCAGGTGGGGCTCCGCAAGGGACCCCATCTCCCTAGCAGCTTCCTCCATCATCAACAGGCAAGGGTGGGGGGATGACCAAGAGGCCAGGGCTACCAGGTGTGGTGGTGCAAGTCTTTAATCCCAGCACTTGGGACCCAGAGGCAGGTGGATCTCTGAGTTTGAGGTGAGCTTAAGTCTACACAGAGTTCCAGACCAGAATGAATGAATGAATGAATGAATGAATGAATGAATGAGACTAGCATGCAGGAGCTAGGGCCTCAGGCAAGGGCCCACAGGTTAAGTCTTGGACTTTTCGCCTCTCAGGAGGCAGCCTTGGGGCCTCCTCAGAATGCCCGTCCCCCTCCCATTCCTATTTCTAGGAACTATTTCCTTCTTTAAAGGTCTGGAGTCTCCACGGAGGGACAGCTCCAGCTGTCAGAGCCTGACCTAGAAATTGAACTTTCTATCCCTTCACACCCAGAGACTCTGTCTCCAGCAAGAGAGACTTTAACATTTATATACATGCATATTCAGATCTGTTGAACTGAGAGATTCAGATTCTGAAAATACTGCAGCCCAGCAGAGGGCATGGGTTGCGAGCTCAAGACTGATGCAGGAAGTTGTTTTTTTTTTTTTTTTTTAAAGATAAACATTGGGTAACAGGCAGGGGCACCTGGCCAGGTCCTAAGGTCACCCCCAGTCCTGCAGATACTCATTCCCACTCCTGAGGGCAAGCAGCCTGTCACTGTGAGGACAAGATTCGCACAGGGAGCTGTGAACACTCAGGAGGGCCCTACTGAGGCCCACGGTGTCCTTGGCCAGTTACTCATTTATTCAACAGCAACAGGATATTGAACTAATCACTATCGGAGCCATCAAAGGAAAACCAGAGACAGACAGGGCAGTCCTCCAGCCCGGAGTGCTGTGCTCCAGGTGGTCCCTGCTGCCGCTGGTACCCATTTGCAGCCCCCCAAGGTATCTGTGAGGGCGGACTGGCCAGGAGCCAATCTTAAAAGAGAAATACCCGTTATAAGTTCTTTCTCTGAATAGGCAATTAATTTAATCTAAGATTTAATGAAAGGCCCCAGAAGGGAAGGGGTGAACACACACACTGGCTGTCACCATGCCATCTCCACTTCTCTCCCGGGGCCCAGGAGGCTTTCCAAGCCATCTGCTTTAAATCCTCTCCCCACAGATGTCACCACAGGGCACCAACACCTCAGAGGAAGGGGGCTGGTGCCGAGCCCGACCGACAGTTCCAGAGGGTAGGCTGGGCTCAGCACTGTCTAGTCCATAGTCGGGGTCCAGCCTGGGGCCTGCTACAAAAAGCAACAAATGTCCCTAAGCCCCGGAACTCTCCCAGAACTCCTCCTTGGTCACTCATCCCACATTTCCCTATCCGCACCAGATCTGAGCCAAATTCGTAACTGGTTTTACCTGTTGAATGTTTAGAAAGCATCCTTGCCTTTCCACAAAGACACTGGCCCATCCAAGAGGGGACAGCTACATTCCCCGGGCTTCCCCAGAGCGGTGGTGAGCGGGAGGGGGGATATGGCTCCACTGCCCCAACACCGCTAATCCTTCCCCATCCACAGGTACTGAAAGCCAGTCTCAGCCGCAAAGAAAACCTGCTCCATATCTGTGTGTGGCAAAGCCGGCTTCTTTTTTTTTTTTTTTTTTAGAAATCGCAACCTATCCAAGTTCACCCAAGCAAAAGCAGGCAAAGAAGTAACCACACTGTCCTAAGCAGAACACTGAACAAGCAGAACCTGCACGCGTGGAGTAGCCCTCGGCTGGGCCCGGGGTTCTGGCGCCACGGGTGGCAGGTAGCTGGAGAAGCACCAGCCCCACCCCCGGGGCAGGCCGTGAAGTTGCTGTCCCCTTTTACCTGGACCCCGCTGCCTCGGGACAGCCGGGAGAAGGGAGACCCCCGAGCTCAGATCCCCGCTGCGCGTCGCTCAGGAGGAGCGCGGGGGCAGAATGGGACCCCGCTGGGTTGGCGGCGGGGACCTCGGAGCAGAGCTGGGAGGGAGAGGCGAGCGGCAGGCAACCGGGAGGAGGTAGGCGTGGGAGGGCTTGAGGGAGAAAAGGGGGTGTGCGGGCAGGCTTCTAGGGTGTGAGGCTGGGAAAGGGGAGACGGATCGGAGGACGGGGACCCCCCAACACAGGGAGGGTACGGGGAGAGGTGGAAACTGGGGAGCGCGTAGATAAGGGAAAGAGCTTGGTAACGGGGCTCACACCCGCTGCTCGGAAGCCCGCCCCTGCCTCCGGATCTTGGCATCGCGGACACCTCTCCGGGGTCGTCCCCCGCTACGCCGGGACCCTAGACACAAGGCCGCCCTGCGAGGAGCCTCTCACCCGCTGGGGCCCGGCGCGCGCCGCACTCACCGCCTACGGTCCCGGCCTCGGTTGCAGTGCGTAGGGCTCTCCGCCGGCAGCCAGCTCCTCCTGGCGGGAGTGCAGGCGGCGGTGGCGCGCGCAGGCCGCCGGGCTCGGGCTTCCGCAGCGCCCCCTGCCGGGACCGCCGGGTCCCTGCCCGGCCCGACGCGCTCAGGGCGCCCTGGAGCTCCGCCCCGCTGGCGACTGTGCGGGACCAGCAGGCTGCGGCGACCCGCACCCCGGGCCTTGGAAGACGACACGGCCTCGGAGTGTCCAAACAGCCATCGGGACAGGCTCCGGTCGCACCGTCCGGGTCGTGGAAAGCACGCGCGCTCCGAGCGCACGGGGCCTGTGCTCCTCCCTACGCCGGACTTAGGACCCGGGAGGGTGCCATGGCCCCGGGCACGGCCCTAGACCCGTCCCAGCCTTGGCGTGGGTGCTTTGGGACTGCGTGCCTGACCCCGCACCGCGGATCTAGCCGCCGACCTGGGTCCTGCGCTGCCTCGTGGACTCAAAACTGGCATTTCCTAGCCACTGTGCCAACGCCACCCAAGCGCCTGTCCCGCGCTTCTCTTCCGGCGCGGGCCACATCCGGCTTGTGTCTACTCTAGACCTCGCAGTAGTTTTGTCCCTAAAGGCCTGCAGGCACCCTTGAGAGGTCCCGCCTGAGTCCCGGGGGCGTTTCTGCATGGCTCCAGAGCTGACCACCGAAGACCAGGGCAGCACTCGTTCTGTAAAGCTGTGTTGTTTGATTTGGTCTGGTGTTTGTGGGTCTTTTCTTTCTTTTTTTCTTTCTTTCTTTCTTTTCTTTTTTTTTTTCAAATGCTATAAAGAAGGATCTCACCAACCACAATTGTGAGATTGCCTTTGTTGTCAGTTCCGGGATTACAGTGACACCTGTCTGCCTCTCTCAACTGATCCTGAGCAAAACAGATGCAATTAACCACTATTTCTGCATCACTTGATTTTTCCCTAACATATTCAATAGTGACTAAATCAAAACACTTTATATCTTACCCATATTTCTATCTACATCCGATTCCCCCCCACCCCCAAACAGCTAGATTCTACTTCCCTGGCCTGGATTCCATTTACCCCCGTGGTCCAGCCATCTGGAATGCCTTCCCTGTCCAGTGCCTTCCGCCTGGCCCTTGCCTGAGCACACAAGCTACTATTCCTCTCACCGTCCTTATTACCCAGACTCAACACCACCTTCAGCCTGCTTATGCCCTGAGTACTCTCTACAGCTTTCGCCAATACGTGAGCATGGAGTCTCACCCTCGCCCCTTACATTTCTACTTGGGCTGGCCCTCAAGGATTTCCACAATCCAGGCACCCCACCCAACACCCTTCCCTCCACAGACGCTGACAGTTCTGTTCTAATTCCAAGTTCCACTCTTTCACAAGTCACACAGGCTGCAGACGACAGACAACTTCATCCATTGTAGCCCAAAGCGAAAAATAAAAATAAATCAGGAAAAAAAAAAAAAGGGTAGGGCATGTCAACTTCATGCATGGAACTTGGCTCCAGACACTCAGCTCTGGTCTCTCTCAAGTCTACTACCCTTTCAGGACCCCGGGAGTCTCCAGCAGACCCAGGCTCACAACTGTGCCTCCAACACAAAACCAGCTTCTCTCTGCAAACTACCCAGGCCAGATTTTGTTCTTCTGGATTGAGCTCTTGCCTGTCTTCGTCACATCTTCTGTAACCCATAAGGGTCTGTTCCCTTTCTTGGCTACTTACTCACCGTTCACATGGGACATGTGGACGGTCTTAGATCCAACACTATCACAGGAGGGTGAAAGGTGACTCAGGCATCATTTCTCTGTGAAAATCTGCCACTATCCCGCTGGACTGGGGCGTTCTTCTGGAAGCGCACGCACTGGACGTGGGAGCAGGCCCCCTCTGCTTGTATCTCCCTTCACAGAGCACTTAGGGTTTCCGTCTTTGCACCAATCCTGCCATCTAGGTTAAGACGTGATACCACGATCGTCTTGGCATCTCTAGCCTCTTTCCCTCGCACTCCGTTCCCTGAAGACTTCGACATCCTTCCCACCTCCGTTCCTGGGGACCTTTAAGGGTGGAAGGGTTCCCAGGGAAGGGAAAAGGAGAGGTTCCTACGGGGAAGCCTGTCAAGCCCTCCTCTGCAGTGATGAAACAGGGCGTCTGCCTGAGTCAGTTGCAGCCCCTTGGCTAGCAGCTGGGGAAGGCAGTGCCAGAGTGTAGCCTCCAGATATCCTCAGGCAGGAAGGAGGAGCGGAATTCTCTCCTGCCGGACACCAGCATAATACTGGTTACCCAAATACATGTCCCAAACATTCCCTACTATCCTCCAAGTGAAATAAAGATTCTGTTTCTCTGGCCCTGGCAACGAAGAGAGTCCTGACTAGGACCAGCCTCCACCCAACGCAGTGTCACAAGCAAAACAGCGCCTGTCACCTCCAGCCCTGCTAGAGCACCAAACTGAGTTCCCAGATGACCATAACACAGAGAACCAGCGAGCGAGAGCGAGGTAGCAAGGACTCCCACCCTCCCTCCTGGGCTGCCTCGTGCCTGCTCCGGGTCCTTGTTACACTCAGACCCTAGCCTGCAGAAAAACACCCAGCATTCCCTGAAAGCTGAGCCCTCCTGCCTTCTCAAAACTCTGGGCGGCTCCAAGTCACAAATATTCTGCTAGGCAGCACCCCTCGCCGCCTTGCCCCAGCGTCCCCCCTACTTGATTGGAGCAGCCATCAGCGGATGAACACCTTCAAGTCAATCTCGCCCCTGGAGCAAAAAGCCTGCAACTATTTGCACAGCCTCCTTTGTCTGTGGACTTACAAAACCCGCTCTCTGTCCCCTCCCTTCTTACTGGGGCGCTGCCACAGGGTGCCCAGTCTGAGTGAACAAGCCACCGTGCCAACCGGTTTTCCCAGGGAGAAGAACCGGTTGCTTTATTTGAACCAGCTTCTACATTGCAAAGACCTGGATTACCCACAGTTCGGCCTTACTGCCAAATCTATTAACACCCCCCCCAAATATTTCTGGGCTGCCCACCACAATGGGCAATATTATTTCAAAATTCTCTTCACTGTGGGTTCGGTTTCTCGGGTTATAACAAGAATGTTTATTCACTACAGCAATGTGGAGAAATACTAAGTGCTCAAAAATGAAAGGTTAAGATTTAAAAAAACAAAACAAAACCATTCAGGATAGATTTCTGTCGATTCATAGAGCAGAGAACATCAGACTGACTGACATATTTACATTAAATGGAAATTGTCCTGTCTACCCCACATCTGTAACCCCAGCACCTTGGAGAGATAAATATCTTTCAAAAGGTTAAAGGTCCGATCTTAGGGACCTGCCTGGCTGACCTCTGTAAAGCTGCCCTTCCTAACACATGCTCACGTTTTAGGCAGAATCCCCCCCCCTCACCCCAGCTCCAGGGTGGTCTGTCCTCATTTATGCATGCAGGACTCTTTTTCCTTACTACCAGCTGTGGTCCCTTCCCCCACCCCCAACAGGCTTATTATAAAAGCCCCTTCCCACTCCTGAGAGCAGCGAGGGAGGGTGAAATCATTTTCCCATCTATCTGGGGGGAAATTTCATTATAAAGTCAAATCTGGAAGAACAGAACACAAAATAACCACATTAAATAAAAATAAAAGAGGGCTCCAAGCCGGGCGTGGTGGCGCACGCCTGTAGTCCCAGCACTTGGGAAGCAGAGGCAAGCGGATTTCTGAGTTCGAGGCCAGCCTGGTCTACAGAGTGAGTTCCAGGACAGCCAGGACTACACAGAGAAACCCTGTCTCAAAAAAAAAAAATAAAATAAATAAAAATAAAAGAGGGCTCCGAACCTGACCGTGGGCCAAAAGAAGAAAAAGAAATCACACACACAAAAAAATAGAGTAATTCAATGAATCACAGATCTAAATATTCTTTTTTTTTTTCTTTTTTGTTTTTGTTTTTGGTCCTCTAAACTCTCAGCCCAACTGAAAGATGTTTCTAAGGACAAACAAAGCAAGCATTAGATGAACTCACATGAATCACATTTAGAAATCATAAAAAGACAAGGGCTGTGGCAAGCCGTGTATCTACAACAGCCAAGTTTATAAAGTAAGCACTTTATAAAGGCCAGATGAATGGCCAGATGAACCGAGGCCTGCTTTCTCGTCTTACAGTAAGAAGCAGGGCAGACGGGGGACAAGGAGAGATGAAGGACCCAGCAGAGGTTTCTGAGGTTCACAGTGACGTGAGTTACAGCAACGGGAGTTGAGGCTCCATGAGAAAGGCAGACCACAGACCCCCCCCCCCCAGGGCCTAAAGTAGCAAGATGGAAGCTAAAAGGGTTAAATACTGAGAGTCACTGCCAATCCATGCAGAAGTCAATGGCCAAAGAGCTGAGGCCAAGAATAATCAACCTGTCCCAAAGCCACCCACAAGTGGGCTGCTAAGACAGTGGGGGCTAGAACCCAGTCCTCTGGACACTTCAGGGCCCTTTCGTTGTACCCAGGTTGAGGAAGGAAAAACAAAACAAAACAAGACATCACAGCAGGAGCCAAACAAATTTGATTTGAAACTCTCCAAAGAACTGCATAGGAAGCCACTGTGTGTCCAGGTTATTATCCGCTTGGGCACTGGCTAAGTCGGGCTCTGACATCCTTTGACTCCAGCCTTCTCTGTAGAGCAATAGACCAGAATGTGTAATTGTTTATTCTGTGATTTAACTTGATGCACAGAGCACCACAGACTCTCACGTCAAGAGCTGCACTGGTGCTCCCTGTCTGCGGGAACAGCATCCCTGTTACCTTCCTTGGTCTGTATGCTAGAAACATGTGTCAAGGTCTGAATATGAAGTGTTGCCCCAAAGGGATCCTGTGCTGAGGTTTGGCTCCCAGTTGCTAGTGCTATAGGTGATTAGAACATGAGGGTCTAATCGGATCAATGATCAACCCACTGAAGAGCTCATACTTGAATGGACTATAAGGAGATGGACCTAGATGAATGACATATGTCCCTGCGGTGTGACTTCGACAGATGGATCTTTTCCTGTAGATCTGTTCATGCTCTAGACTGGTCGTGCTCTCTTTGCTTCCTGGCCGCTATGAGTTGACCAACCTGGTTCTGCCACGTGTCCTTCTGCCCTGATCTTTGGCACCTGTTTCTTCACAGCCCAGAAAGGACGACCAGCCAACCATGGACTGAAGCCTCTGAACCCATGAGTGGAAATCACTTTGCCTTTTAAGTTTTTTTTTTAATTACATTTTCCCAGGAAGAGTGTCACACAAGAAGAACTTAATGGGTGATTCTGGTGGCATCAATGTTGTTAGGAAAGTAAGAAACCTTTATGGTGCCCCACCAAAGGTAGTTTTGTGACTTGACTGTCCAAACCTTGGAGATTACTCAGCGCTATTGGCCAATCACGTGACTCAGTAAGCTGTGCTCTCACAAATGGCATGAGAAACAGTCACCACCTCTGCTAGGATTAAAAGATGGAGACCATCTTGGCCTTGGGTGCTTGCTAACTCGGTTTGGGTTCTAGTGTACCCTTTTTGCAAAAAGAATCGCCTTGCTTGAGGTACTTTTACCTGTGTGCTCTTTTGTGCCACACTGAAATTATTATTTCGGTATTCTTTCAATATGAGGGCTTGTCCTGGATTTCAAATTCCTTTGGGAGAGTATTTGGACCCCTTCCCTTGGTGACATGCCTGATGCCATGCTGTGGTGGTTCTCAGGTGAACTATACTTTTATTTACATCAGTAACAACCCCACAATTAAAGGTTTCTTTACAACAAGAAAAGGAGCCCAACCAAGAAACTACCAAGGAGACCAGGTAACTCTTGTGCACAAGGCCAAGAACAGCAAGGTCCTCCTTGGGTGTCTAGTTATCCTGGAGGCAGGGTGAGAGGTCACGAGATATGCACACAAAGCAGATGTAGAATCTTGATTCACAGCTCGGTCACTGTCCTTGGTGATTTCTGTTGATAAGCCTGCTGATAAGAAACACCTAACACAAACACCACCCAACAAAGGGATCAGTCAGAGACTGACTAAAGCATTGGAAGTCAAAGCAAGAGAAACCTTCATTATGGGGACTGAGGCTCTCTGATTCGTCAACACTCAGGAAACCCAGATGGGAAAGGAGAAGCAGGCCAGACAGTGGTGGCACTTGCCTTTAATCCTAGCACTTGGAGGCAGAGGCAGGCGAATTTCTGAGTTCAAGGCCAGCCTGGTCTACAGAGTTCCAGGATAGCCAGAACTACACAGTGAAATGCGGCCCCGGGGGTGGGGGTGGGGTGGGGGTGGGGTGGGGGAAAAGCAGATTCTCTTCAGACAGAGGGAAATCAATTCCTCTGGCTCCTCCAGAGATTCCCCCACCCTGTTGACTATACCTCTCCTGCTATTAAGGAGAGATAGAACCATACGGAAGAGACCTCCAAGACCCAAGCTCAACAACCTGTCTAGGTCAACGGAAGTGGCACTATTAGGAGGTGTGGCCTTGATGGAATGGGTGTGGTCTTGTTGGAGGAAGTGTGTCACTGTGTAGGCGGGCTTTGAGGGCTTCTAGTGCTCAAGCACCGCCCAGTGCAGAAGAGAGAGTCTCCTGGCTGCCTTCAGGTCAAGATGTAGAACTCTCTCCTTCTCTGGAACCATGTCTGCCTGCAGGCTGCCATGCTTCCTGCCATGATGATAATGTTCTTAACCTCTGAAACTGTAAGCTAGCCCCAATTAAGTGTTTGCCTTCGCTGGGCAGTGGTGGCACACACCTGTAATCCCAGCACCTGGGAGGCAGAGGCAGGCGGATTTCTGAGTTCCAGGCCAGCCTGGTCTACAGAGTGAGTTCCAGGACAGCCAGGGCTACACAGAGAAACCCTGTCTCAAAAAAACAAAAAACAAAACAAAACAAAAAAAGTTTGCCTTTATAAGAGTTGCCTTGGTCATGGTGTCTCTTTATAGCAATGGACACCTTAAGTAAGACACAAGGCTACCAATGTTTTAAGTCAGAGTTAACTATTTTTAACAAGAGGGTTTTTTTTGTTGTTGTTGTTGTTGGGTTTTTTTTTTTTTTAAGAGTCTTAAATTCCAGCCAGTACAGAAGATCACACATTTGTCTAATCTGTTTGGGTGGAACAAGTGACATCAAGGTCACTTCCCCATTGTCTCAATTTGTTCCTAGAGCAACAGCACCACCTCTGGGTGTTGGGTACACCTTCATTCCTTTTGCTTCTTTTCTGGGTTCCCTCTCCTAGCAACTGCGTGTACCTATGAGCAGTGGAGAAAGCGAAACAGGATCCAGATGACATTACTTGGCAATTTCTATTTACAATTGGTGGTAAGACATACGGACTCCTTTTTTTGAGGTTAAAACCATGGAACTTCTCCCTTTGACTATTTGCTTTGTTCTTTAAAATACCCAAGCCACACGGACTATCTCACCCTACTAACCTAACTCAGGTGACTGTTTTAAAGAAAAGGCAGTAAGCGTCCATATTTAATCTGTGAGATGGTGGATCGCACAGAGACTAGTTCCCCGCCTGGGGGGGGGGTGGGCTCATTTTATCATGGATCCACCCTCTCCACAATCAAAAAGTAAGTATGTTACTTATCACCATCTTGACTAGTGACCTCATCGAGGTGGAGACAGCCATGTGACTTGGCTGCCATCCTGAGTGATGTCATCAAGATGCCATAAACCATGCCATCTGACCTCCATCTTGGTTAGTAACATCATCAAGGTGAGGGTGACCAAGTGACTTCACCACCCATAAAACTTCAATTATCCCCACCCCTAGAATTTCCTGTGCCAAGTCCCTGTCCTCTTCTCCATTTTTTTTTCTTTTTGATTTTTCCCTTCCTGCATGCCTACTGGAATCATGTAAATGGGAGACCCAGAGATGACTCCAGCATGAACTCCCAATGCCAACGTCAGTGCATTTCTATGTCAGGCTAGGGAGGCAATACCAGACCTCCACAGCAGGTTGTTTTGGTTCAGTTTTGACACATTATTTTGCATGATACATATGCTGGTTTTCAGAGGGGACCCAAAGGTTTGCCCAGCTATGTGCCGCCAGCACTAGCCATCTTCGAAACGGAGCAGGCATGCGGGGGGGCTAGACTTGGAAGGCACCTATAATGGAAAAGCACAGATCCCAACTGGCACGGAAGGATGCTTGCCAGACACTAGACCAGCTACTGCCAGAGGGTTGCTCCCTCAGCTAGAGGCAAAGAGGATCCAGCCTGCGGCATGGGAGGCTGGAGGTGAGAATGGACTATGGTGGGTATCAATGCCTGCTCTTCCTGCCTGTCATCTCCACGCTTGGTTTTCTCTGATGGAAACGGCGTCTTTTCCTTCATGAGATTCCTTTGCTCCATGTTTATTGTCCGCTTCTCCACATCAAGCCCGGAGCACCTTGCTTCTGTTTTGACTTTCCACTTACAGTGACATTAACAGACTGGAGAGGAAGAAGAAGAAGAAGAAGAAGAAGAAGAAGAAGAAGAAGAAGAAGAAGAAGAAGAAGAAGAAGAAGAAGAAGAAGCCGATGCTACCCCTTTCCAAGAACTCCAGCCTCACAGTTTTAACGAAGCCTCCTTAGCTGAGTCAGCGGGAGATTGCAAACATCAACTTGAAGATGTTTTATTGTGTTATCTCCGCTTTTCTCAGCCTGCTGCTTGCCAAAGGCACATCATTCCCTGGATTGTGCAAAGCACAAATAGAGGGATTTGACTGTTCTGTTTTAGGGTGGGATTGAGCCCTCTGAGCCACTCCGTCAGTGGTTCTCAGCTTTCCTAATGCCGCGACCCTTTAACACAGTTCCTCATGTTGTGGTGAGACCCCCCCCAACCATAAAATTATTTTCACTACTACTTCATAACTGTAATTTTGCTACTATGATGATTCATAATGTAATTATTTTTGAAGATAAAGATTTGCCAGAGGAGTTGCAATCCACAGGTTGAGAACACTGCTCTATGCCAAACAATTACTGTCTTTACAAGACCAGCTGTGTCTGTTTATGAAATATCATCACAGCTGGCCTTGTTGATTGTTGATAAAGATAACAATGCTTGGAATGTTTTTTTTTTTTCCAGAATGGGAAAAAGCTGGAATGTTTTTTGTTTTTTGTTTTGTTGTTGTTGTTGTTGTTGTTTTGTTTTTCGAGACAGGGTTTCCCTGTATAGCCCTGGCTGTCCTGGAACTAGCTCTGTAGACCAGGCTGGCCTTGAACTCAGAAATCTGCCTGCCTCTGCCTCCCAAGTGCTGGGATTAAAGGCGTGCGCCACCAACGCCCGGCTAAAAGCTGGAATGTTTAAAGCAAGCCATAAAGGTTTGAGCAAGTGGCATGAAGGTATATAAAAGATGAGACTTCATATATGATATTAACACATCTAAGGTTAGAGTTCAACACATTGCTGTCAAACTCTGCCTAACTGTATGTCAAAGCAATGCTTATTTTAAAGTGGTTGGATTTTGCCCCAGCTTTATCTAAGAATCACACAGTAATTAAAAGTACCAGGCTGCTGTAGTCAACCTTCTAGGTGGTCAGCAGCCATATTTGGAGGCCTATACTGATGGAGGGATTGACAGGGGAGAATGTTTTACCTTGTCTTCTGAGGTCACCTAGGCCCCAGGGGCTTGTGGGGCATCTCTGAAATGCCCTGTCAGTGTTCAAGAAGCCCATGAAGAGCCCAGCTCTAACCAAGTCTTCAAAGAGGCGGCCAACACAGAGGAAACCGTTCCCCTGTGCCTTCAAGTGAGCCACAGCCTAGCAAGGCCCTTAACTCCTCCTCCTGTAGACGGAACAACTGGTTAAAGGAAGGCTGGAGGGGCCGGGGTTCCTCTCAAGGCCAAATGAGTCCTGAGGACCAGGTCCTCATCTGGCCTTGACAGTTAAAGAGGGGGAAGTGATGATCGTTGGCCACTTTTGTGGTGATGACATCCAGCAGGAAAGCAGAAGCAGCCACTAAAATAATGGGTGTACTTCCTCTACACTCTGAGGAGTCGCGCTGCTCACACACCAGGCTTACATCTATAGGGGTCTAAACAGCTATTTCTCACTAAGGAGTTTCCTTTTGATAAGAAAAATGCTGCCCTGGTGCAAGTTCAGACCTCTGCTCCCTGCAGCAGCTGCCTACAGCCAGGAGAGATGGGCCCATGACTGGTTAACCTAAGAAGTAAGTGAGGGCTAAAATTCTTTTCCCTGCCTCTCTAGAGGCCATTTGGGGTGTGTGGGGTGGGGGACACTTATGCTGATTCCAGCTGCTCCAAAAGCTACTGAAGGGCCTCAAAGCAGATCCTGGCCCATCATTCTGGAGAGCAGCCCTGGAGGCCAGAGGGGGAGTGAACAGGGATTGATTAAAAGCTGGATGCTTTTGTGAGCTCAATAAGAGATTCTAATGGACTTGGCGATTCCTCTAATATTACCAGATAATAATAGAATAAACCTACCAGTGGATAATAAAGGAAATCATATAAACTATATAAATATACAGACACAAGGAGACTAGCAGTGTGTACTGGCTGGTTTTGTGTGTCAACTTGACACAGGCTGGAGTTATCATAGGAAAAGGAACTTCAGTTGGGGAAGTGCCTCCATGAGATCCAGCTGTGGGGCATTTTCTCAATTAGTGATCAAGGGGGGGGCCTTGTGGGTGGTGCCATCTCTGGGCTGGTATTCTTGGGTTCTATAAGAGAGCAGACTGAGCAAGCCAGGGGAAGCAAGCCAGTAAGGAACATCCCTCCATGGCCTCTGCATCAGCTCCTGCTTCCTGACCTGCTTGAGTTCCAGTCCTGACTTCCTTTAGTAATGAACAGTTGTGTGGAAGTGTAAACTGAATAAACCCATGCATTTTAAAATTGGAATTATTAATATTGTAATTATTTTGTGTGTGTGTAGGTCAGAGGACAACTGTGTGGAGTCGGTCTTTCTATCTTTTTGTGGTTTTAGAAGATTTGAATTTGGGTCATGGGAATTGCTCAGCCAGCATTTTACCAACTGAGCTATCTTGGTGGCCCAATATTTTAAACATTCAATGGGTTGTTGAAGAAATGGACAGGGATTTTTAAAATGCTAGAATAAAAGGAAAATTAAAATTAACATAGCAAAAATCTGAGAGGTTCAGCAAGGAAAAGAGGAAAGTTTAGAGCTATGCGGGTTTTGTGTTTTAAAAAAGGAAAAAAAAAATCAAAGAATGGGAGGGAGGACCTGATGGGTAAAAGCACTTATCATAAAGTCTGGATGACCTGAATTTGATTCCATGAACCCGTGAAAGGAGAGAATCAACTTACACACATTATCATCTTCAAGTCCCAGGTGTGGTTGTGGTGACATGCCTGCATGTCTGTGTGCACACACACACTAAATAAATAGATGTAAAACCACTTACATGCCAATAAATGTGAAAATCTGGACTAAAGGGATATTCTTATAGACACATATGGCCTACCAATATTTAAACAAGAAATATAAAACTTCAACCAGATAGTAATTAAAAAATAATAAAATAAAGCAATTATCATTATATGTACAAAACCTGCAACAAATACTTGCATTATAGATCATAGAAGAGTGGACCTGGAATAATCTCACTAGCTACAACTTTCTGTTCTTGACAGAGTTGAAAAAAAAAAAAAAGAAAGTTGAAAAAAAGTCAATCTGAAACTGAAACTACAACAGGAAAATGCAGGGCAAACGTTTCAGGCGACAGCTATAGGCAATGACTTCCCCAACAGGATGTTGAGGGCTCAAGAAATGGTAAGGATTGATAAATGGGCTACACGAAACTCAAATGCTCCCACACAGGGAGGGGAGCCAGTAACAACCAGAAAGACACCCTACAGAACAGAACATCTGCAAGCTAGTCAGCAATATCTCAACCCAAATGACGGAGGAGTAATATCTCAGACACACGCGCAACTCAACACTTAGACACCAAAGAACAGCCAATACAGTCGGAGGATGGACAGATGCGTTGTAGAGATGAGTCTCGAGAAGGAGGAAGACAAATAGCCAGTGGGTCAGTGGAAGCGTCTCAACAGCCATAGTCATCAGGGAAAGGCAAATCCAAACCACTGAGGTTCCGTCTCAATCCAGTCAGGATGGCTGTCAAGAAAGCAACATTCCCCAGAGTGTCCGCTTTGTTGTGGGTTTGAGAACCTTGCCTCCTGCTCCATCTTTATACATGAAAGAAGAGGTGGTCAGAAAGGGAGATACGTGGTTTTCTCCCACCTCCATCTCTGGGCCCTCTGAGGAGCTTCCGGCAGTACCTTATTGGAGCAGAGTGATTGGTAGCTCATAATCTCTGTGTTCCCTTAGACCCTCGTGAAGGGGCCCAGAGAAGAAGTCACCATCTTGGTGTAAGCTCACTGGTGGTGGTGACTCCTCCAGTATAAATTTGTTGTTGTTGTTGTTGTTGCTGATCATCCAATGTAATGACATCTCTAATAGATACATGAAAATGCTGTTTTAGATACATATGAAGTATTTCATGATTGTTATATTCTTTTCTATTAAGCATTTTTAACATTAATATTGTTAAAATGTGTTGACAAAACAGGACGCATTGTGGTGCATCTATACAATAACTTGTATTCAATAGCTGACACATGAAAATCAGGAGGTAAAATGTAGCCTTGACTAATGACAGACATTCAAGCCAGGCTACATCTGAAGGGAATTTGTAACACTTGTGTTGCCAGTAAGATACTAACTGCTTAAGAAATGAAGATGAACTGGGTGGTGGAGGCATAGGCCTTTAGTCCCAGAACTCCGAAGACAAAGGCAGGCCAGACTGGTCTACAGAGTTCCAGGACAGCCAGGGCTACACAGAGAAACTCTGTCTAACTAACAAACAACAAAGCGAGCAAACACAACAACAAAAAAGATGCTTTGACTCGGCCATTTAGCAGGTTAAAAGAATGTTTTAAGTGATCATCCTTATATACTTATTGAGTTGGATGATGGGTCGAGTGACTCCGGACCCTGACTCAAAATAGCAACAAGAAATGATTTATCAGGCTGGAGAGATGGCTCAGTCATTAAGAACACTGACTGCTCTTCTGAAGGTCCTGAGTCCAAATCCCAGTAACCACATGGTGGCTCACAACTATCCGTAATGAGGTCTGACGCCCTCTTCTGGTGTGTCTAAAGACAGCTACAGTGTACTTACATATAATTATAAATAAATCTTTAAAAAAAATGAAATGATTTATGAGAGCACCCTTAGTAGTGAATTTATCAAAGAAACCTGTGTAAAACCTACATAATGAAAATCATAAAGTGTGGGAAGAGCTAAAACCACAGAAGAGTGACTCCACAGGCCAGAGGACCAATATTAGTAGAGTGTGTAGGCTGGAAAAAATGCCCATAAAGTCCGTGAAACCTCAACCATATTCTTAGGAAGAAAATTTGAGGAATTTAAAAGCTAATTCTGGGACTGGAGAGATGGCTCAGTGGTTAAGAGCACTGACTGCTCTTCCGAAGGTCTTGAGTTCAAATCCCACCAACCACATGGTGGCTAACAACCATCCGTAATGGGATCTGATGCCCTCTTCTGGTGTGTCTGAAGACAGCTATAGTGTGCTTACATATAATAAATCAATAAATCTTTTTTTTTTTTTAAAGCTAACTCCAGGGCTGGTGAAATGGCTCAGTGGTTAAGAGCACTGGCTGTTCTGAAGGTCCTGAGTTCAAATCCCAGCAACCACATGGTGGCTCACAACCATCCATGAGATCTGAGGCCCTCTTCTGGTGTGTCTGAAGACAGCTATAGTGTACTTACATATAATTATAAATAAATCTTTAAAAAAAATGAAATGATTTATGAGAGCACCCTTAGTAGTGAATTTATCAAAGAAACCTGTGTAAAACCTACATAATGAAAATCATAAAGTGTGGGAAGAGCTAAAACCACAGAAGAGTGACTCCACAGGCCAGAGGACCAATATTAGTAGAGTGTGTAGGCTGGAAAAAATGCCCATAAAGTCCGTGAAACCTCAACCATATTCTTAGGAAGAAAATTTGAGGAATTTAAAAGCTAATTCTGGGACTGGAGAGATGGCTCAGTGGTTAAGAGCACTGACTGCTCTTCCGAAGGTCTTGAGTTCAAATCCCACCAACCACATGGTGGCTAACAACCATCCGTAATGGGATCTGATGCCCTCTTCTGGTGTGTCTGAAGACAGCTATAGTGTGCTTACATATAATAAATCAATAAATCTTTTTTTTTTTTTAAAGCTAACTCCAGGGCTGGTGAAATGGCTCAGTGGTTAAGAGCACTGGCTGTTCTGAAGGTCCTGAGTTCAAATCCCAGCAACCACATGGTGGCTCACAACCATCCATGAGATCTGAGGCCCTCTTCTGGTGTGTCTGAAGACAGCTATAGTGTACTTACATATAATAAATAAATAAATCTTTAAAAAAATAAAAAAAAGCTAATTCTAAAAATTCATATGTAATTGAAAACAAAAAACAAGGCCCAGAACAACTGAAATCACTCTAAATACAGAAGAAATTGGAATATTTGTGCTACCCAATCAAGACAGCTGGCCTTGGTCATGGAAGAACAGAACTATAACCCCAGCAGAAGGCTGAGGCAGGAGGATTACCAGCTTAAGTCCAGCACTTGCAACACGAGAGATTGTTTCTTTTGAAAAGAGGGAGGGGAGTTAATTACTTTTTTTTTTAAACAAAGGAGATCCATCAAGACAGTCAGCAGCTGGAAAGGCACTTGTAACCAAGCCAGCAACCTTCTATGATTCCTGGAGCCCACGTGGTAGGAGGAGACAGCAGCAAGCTGTCCCCTGACCTCTACATATACACCACAGCACGTGTTTCCTCCCTCCCCCAATAAATAAATATAGTAACAAAATCTAATCTTTTCTACAAAGGGTTAAAGGCAAACTAATGTATAGAAAACAATGTTTACATATAATTGATTCTACAACAATTGAAAACAAAATAAAAAAGTGAATCTCCACCCTTAACTCACACTTTAAACATGTTAACTTGAAGTGGATCACAGACCTAGGTAGACCATGCATAATAAATTGGGAGTGGCCAACATTATATAACTCCTGGAAAAGGTTACCACAAGATTTTAGTGGCGCGTGGCTTAGTAAACATTTCTTCAGTGAGCAAAAATTCAAGCAAAAATTCTTCAGTGAGCATAAATACAAAGAATAATGAATAGTACATCATCAAAACTTAATTCTTTTCTTTAAAACACATTAGTATAAATTAAGATAGAAGCCTCAAGCTTGAAGAGTACATTTTATATCTGACAGACACGGATGATGGAGAATAAATAAGAACCACTCACAGCTCATTAGCATAGCAAATAATCCAATGAAATTGAAGGCACACTTGAACAGATACCTCATCAAGGAAGATACACAGATGGCGAAGATGCACATGAAAAGACACTGCTCTTATGAAGCATTGATGAAATGCAAATTAGAACAATAATGAGATACTGCTGTCTACCTACCAGAATGGCTAAAATTAAAAACGCCAATCATGCCAGTGCCAGTGAGGATATAAATAAAGGGAATTCTACCCACTGATAATGGAATCATAACGTGGGATAAGGAGTCTGGAAAAGAGTCAGTTTCTTAAAAAGATAAATATGTTCCCATGGTGACTGTTAATCTGCATTGTCAACTTGACTCAGTCTCCAATCACCTAGGAGATGTCAATAATGTCAATATTGTCAATATTGACGTCAATAACTACTTAGGAATCAGTCTTCAACATGTATGCCTTGTCACATCCTTTCTGGGATCCAGGAATGGACCTTACTGGGGGCATCAAGGGAATTAGGAAAAGATAGACAGACACACAGAGACATTGAAATACTGGGATCAGGAGGTCTGGGCTCTCGCATAGGGAAAGCACTACACTCTGGAAGCTCTGTGTGTTTATGGTATGGGATTGGTTGAACAGAGAGGTGAGATTATTGCATACAGCTGAACAGGGGGTAGAGCTATTACAGAGCAATAAACAAGGAAGCAGGGTTTATGGTGTACAGCTGGATCAGGACACAGGCTTCGATAATCTCCACTGGCGCCATCTCCTGGGGGGGGGGGAGGCTGGGGCGGGGGGAGGGGGAGCAGGAAGTCTTTAGGCTATAAACTTTCTTCCTTTACCCCTGTGCAAGTCTTTTCATCACTGTGACAAACACCCACAGGATGTATTCTTTTAATGATTTACTTATTGGTTTTATGAGATAGGGCATCACTAAGTGGACTCTGATTTTAAGGAAATCTATAAAATCATAAAGGAGGCTCTGAAGCTGGGAAGCAGCCTGATGAGTAATGGCGACCATCAGGACACACTGTATACACGTATGAACATTTCAAAGACTAAAGAAATGTAAAAACCAAACACGACCATCAGGACACACTGTATACACGTATGAACATTTCAAAGAATAAAGAAATGTAAAAAACAAACACAACCATCAGGACACATTGTATACACGTATGAACATTTCAAAGACTAAAGAAATGTAAAAAACAAACACGACCATCAGGACACACTGTATACACGTATGAACATTTCAAAGAATAAAGAAATGTAAAAAACAAACAAAAACTCCATTGGGATTCCCGATCTCACCCCAGTTGGAGGGGCTTCTGAAGAAAACAAAGGGCAGACGCCAGAGAGGGCGTGAAGACAGGAGAACCCTTCTACCCTGTGGCGATGTACATCAGCCCAGCCACGACAGCAATCCATGTGGAGGCTTCCCCAAACTGTAAAAACAGAACTACCATGCGATCCTGGTATGCTGTATACAACCAAAGGGTTCTACATCACCATATCGCAGAGTCCCTTACATATCTCGTTTGTTATGGCAATATCCTAGTTTGCTCTCTGTTGCTGTGATTTAAAAAAAAAAAAAAAAGACTAAAAGCGATTTGGGCAGGAAAGGGTTTACTTCAGTTACAGTCATGAAGTCCAGGCAGGAACTCAAGACAGGACCAGAAGCAGAAACCATCAAAGAAACTGGCTTACTGGCTAGATTTTCAAGGTTCGCTTAGCTTGCTTTTTAATACAACTCAGGACTATGAGACATGGGTATCATTGCCTACAATTGGGTGAACCTTCTCATATCAATCACCAATAAAAAAAAAATGCTCACTCTCAGGCCGATCTGATGGTGACATATTCTCAGTTGGGGTTCCCCCTTCCCAGATGATTCTAGCTTGTGTCAAGTTGACTGAAAACAAACCAACCTGTGGGACCGTGAAAGGCAGCCTGGGTTCTGGTTGAGCTAGGCTTAAACTCCGGAGACCCTGCAGATAATTCTGCAAGGGACAGACCGGACCGTTGGCCATGCTCCCAGACACTAAGCTCCTGACATGAGCCCTCAGCTCTCCATAATTCTGTGGCCATCAGTCACGCAGGGCAACACCCCAAGCCCTTGGTATTCTGTCTGGACTGCACCCCCACAGTTACCTGGCAACAACTACGTAGGTCCGGCCCACTATATAAAGGGCTGTTCACCCCCTCCAAGAGAGCTCTTGTTCTCTCCTCTCCTCTCCTCTCCTCTCCTCTCCTCTCCCCTCCTCTCCTCTCCCCTCCCCTCCCCTCCCCTCCCCTCCCCTCCCCTCCCCTCCCCTCTCCTCCCTTCTCCTCCCCTCTCCTCCCCTCTCTTCTTCTTCTTCTTCTTCTTCTTCTTCTTCTTCTTCTTTTTCTTCCTCTTCCTCCTCCTCCTCCTCCTCCTCCTCCTCCTCCTCCTCCTCCTTCTTCTCTCTCTCTCTCTCTCTCTCTCTCTCTCTCTCTCTCTCTCTCTCTCTCTCTCTCTCTCCCTCTTGGGCTTCCCTCTCTCCTCATTCCCTTCCCGCCCCCCCCCTCCACGTGGCCATGGCCAGCCTCTACTTTTCACTCATCACAACTCTCGGCCAACAATAAACTCTCTAAAGCCATGGATTGCCTCTTCTCATCTGGCCCCGCCATGCTGGAGCAATGGAGCAGGTCTCCCTCTTAAGAGCCGTGTCTATTCTCCTGCAAGGAAACCTCTCTGTGCTTCCAGCCACGGTCACTGCCAAGCCAAGCTGTCCTCCGAACAAGCCAAGGACACTCATTCCCGCGGGAACCAGCCAGAGCGCTCCTACTTTCCGGGCCAGACCTAGCCCTGTGGGCCCCCACCCTGTTCTCAGCTCTTTCACGACATCCAGCAGTGTCTATGGTGTCCAAGAGTGAGAACCTATCGGCCTCAGTCTCCGTGAGGCCCAAGGACCCATGAGCTCGGCTCTGCCGGTTCCTGGGCAACCCCATGGACTGCCTTCCCCACCATGGTGCAAGGACTGCGCAGTTCAACTCCCCGTGTCTGCCATAGCCTAGCGGCCCGAGCTCTGGGCCAGACGAGGGTGCCCCCTTTTAACCTGTACATCCCACCAAAAAAACCATAACTAGAACAGGTAATAGTCACAATAGTTAAATTATGAACTCAGCCTAGATGCCCGCCAACAGATGAAAGACAAAGACAGATACATGCAGAGTTTTATTAACCCATAAAGAGTAATGAAATTATGTCATTTTGAGGAATGGAACTGGAGATCATAAGATTGAATGGATTAAGCCAGATCGGAGAGACAAATATCATGTGTGTTCTCAAATATGCAGAGTCTAGATTTAAAAAAGAAAGCAAGAAGGAAAAAAAGAAAGTAGAAAGGGAACTATCTGGGAAGAAGGGTCCAGCAAGCAGGGGCGGGGCAGCGAGAGGGGCGGGGCAGCAAATGGGGCGGAGCAGAAAGATGGGATAGTGGGGATTTGGATATGGACAAAACACATAATGCTAGAATGTACGCTAATTAAAAAAGAGAGAGAAAAAACCAAACAAATATAAAAATGACCTGCGAGAGTTTCCTTGTTCCTTCTGTCATGAAAGAGCACAGGGAAAGGACACAAGTGAGTCATAAGTACAAGACTGAATCATTGAATCAAAATCTAAAAATAAACGAAAACTATATTGAGATTCCCGACCTCACCGCAGTTAGGATGACTACCATCAAGGAGAACATAGACGCTAGCGAGGACCTGGGGTCAAGAGAACCCGTTGTACACTGCGGAAATGTAAACTAGTCCAGTCTCCGTGGTGAATCTGCTAGCCCCTTGATCCTGGACTTTCATGCCTACAAAACTGTGGAATGAATTGACTAGAAGCCAACCAGGGCGAACACTTGCTCTTCTTCGTGTTCTCTATACCCTTGTGCAGATCTGCCCTTACACCTTGTATCATTTCTTCTGCCTAAAAAAACTCTATTGAACGTTCCTCCTATTGACCGTTTAAAAGCGTGATAGTATGAGGTAGGTCCCTCAATGCTGGGCCTTTCCTAACCCCTGATTCTTTCTCCTGCATAGACCCCATCAGCACAGGGCGGTGAGTTATACGCTCTGCTCATGTGCTAACCGGGCTGGCTCCCACCCCAGAGCGCTGGCTGGAATACGCATTTCACGTCTACAGAGATTTGCTTTTAGGAGCTAGGCTGAGACACAGGTAGGGCAAGAGGGGAGTTGTGTGTGTGTGTGGGGGGGGGTACAAGTAACCTTACTTTCTGAGACACAGAGCCTGAGACTGGGTAACTCTTTGTTTGGGGGTGCATGTACCTTGGTTATTTCAATCTGCTGAGTGACTGACCCTGTTGAAGGTGTGTAAGGATGGCTCCAGTAGTGACGCAGGTTTAAAAACCATTGCCTTTTAATTGGACAGAAAGGGGGAAGTGTTGTGGATAGTCCTGGACTTGTATTTTGATGCTAATTCCACTCCTCAGAGGGGCAGCAGATGAGGAGTTGCCTTGTGAACCTTCTCCCCACTTTAACTTTTCAAATAAAGGCTTGAGCCAATGATTGGGCAGGAGGAAGTGGGAGGAGCTGAGAGTCTAGGGGAGGAGCGAAGGGGAGAAATAGGAAGGGGAGGAGCAACGGGAGATCAATGGAGTAGTGGCAGGGAGGGAAGCGGGGAGCCTGGAGAAAACGCAAGTTATACAGGATAAATTAGATGGAAACAGAGTAGTGGAGTGGGAGGACTGCCTGATCTAGGCTTGTTTTGTTAACTGAGTTGAGCTTTCTTTTACCTGGGGAATTGGGTTGGAAACAAAGTAGCAACACCTGCATAGTGAATGCGCAATACCGTGAGCATACAGTAGATGCCAGCCTTTGTTCTCAATATGGCAGAAGGAGATGTCGGGTCATTTGTCTGGGTAGGAAGCTGTAGGGAGCTGGGATAGAAATGGAGGTGGAACAGGAATCTGGAGGAAGGGGGGACGGGGAGGGTGACAGAAAGGAGTGAAGAAGAGGAAGTCACAGGCCTGTCCCCGTCAGTATCTCTCAATTCCCCCATCCTACATCAAGCAATCGTTCTTGGTGTAACCATGAGGTTCAGGGCCATGGGGTGCCCACATGATTGACAGGCTGATGGATGGCTCATGGAGCAGCTGCCGTGAGTTTGTGCAAGATAACGGGGCGCTGGAGCAGGTCTGGAGTAGATCTGGAGCACTGCGGGATAACGGGGCGCTGGAGCAGGTCTGGAGCAGGTCTGGAGCACTGCGGGGAAACTGCTCCCTGCTCAGCTGGCTTCTCTCCTAACTTCCTTTCCTGTGTTCCTCCAGGCTGGAAAGACCCTTCAGCTTCCTCCTCCGGCCCAGCCCAGGGGACCCTACCTCCATGCCCACCTTCCTTGGCACTGAGAAAGGAGCCCTAGCCTCCCGCGACTCACAGCTTCATTTTCTGGTGTTCAGTGTTTACTATTCTTTAAGGTTCAGCAGTGATGTTCTGCGGCAGTTAGATTTAAAAACATCCCATCCTGCAGGGAAACACCTTAAGGAAGAAGTTAAAAGACTCAAAACAGCTTCAGGAAGTCCCTGAAACTAACGGTGTTCACTGGGCTCCTCCCTTCCAAGAGTAAACAATAAAGGCGGCTGGGCGGTCCTCTCAGACAAGATGTGCAGCAGAGACAGAGGAGCCCAGCTACGTGGGAGAAGATGCAGAGTCCAGCAGAGCCGCCTGGAAAGAGGTTCAGACCGACCGACCGACCGAGCTGCCGGGAAAGAGCACTCTCCGACCCCTTGGGCTGCCTGCAGATTGTGCTGTGAGTTCCAGGTTCCCAGATTTTGTGAGCTGTCGCCTGTGCTGGGGTGGGTTCTGGTGATGTAGCGCTCCTTGAGTCATTTCTGTTCCTATAAGTTCTGTTCTGTCCCTCACTCATAGTCCTGCAAGTAACCCTAATAAAACTCATTGCTTCGCCAAGTTGGATGTGTTAGTACCTGTACTTTGGGCTGTTGTGCACTCTCTATCTGAGGGGGGTAGACCTGGGTGTTGCTTCTGCCCAGGAAAAAAATCTTGTCACGCAACACGGAGAAACCTTCATCTCACTTCACATAGGGATAGGAGAAAAGGCTAAAGAATTTAAGTGACGCCAGGCAGTGGTGGTGCACACCTGTAATCCCAGCACCTGGGAGGCAGAGGCAGGCGGATTTCTGAGTTCGAGGCCAGCCTGGTCTACAGAGTGAGTTCCAGGACAGCCAGGGCTACACAGAGAAACCCTGTCTCGGAAAACCAAAAAAAAAAAAAAAAAAAAAAAAGACTTGCCCAAGGTGACCCAGCAATTAGATGAATGTACGTAAAACTGAGACCAGCTGTGCTTTCCCAGTCCTGTCTGGGATGGCATGTCAGTGGTGAGCCATGAAGTCCATGCATTCTGCGTCATGATTCTTCACCTGAGACCCGGGTCCCCTGTGCAGGCTGACTACGTGACTCTTTTGGCTCAGAGTGGCTATCACTTATGGTAGAGGCTCGTCAGCTTCCCAGACAGTGGTGCCCAAGTGCCCAGGGTGCCTCCCACATGTGGGATCTGCTCATGTCTGCGAATCGAGTTTCCGCTAATGAATGGCGACATTGTCATCATAAATATTGATGGATTGAGTCTCCAGCTCAGTCTGGACATGAAGCCAGGACTTTTGCCAAGGAAGGCAAAGAAGAAGAATTTGAACCACTATGTAGGCAAATCTGTGATGGACTCGGGGCATGGGGTACCTCTCTGTTGCCATGGTGACTCCTGGGAGGCAGGGAGAAAAGATGGTTCTTTAACAGCATCCCAGACTTCAGGGCTCTGAAGTAACAGCCCTTTTTAAAATTGAATCCTATTAATAAGCTCTAGCCAAATGCACAAGCCTCTTTTTTTCCCCCTTAGATGCATTATTAACTTGACTAGCAATAAGACCTCATAAATGCAAAGTGTCTATCCAGTAAGAATACCACGTCCAGTGTGGGATAATAAAGATACTTGCCACTCACCAACCTGGCAGCCCTGGTGCATAAAGAGAAACCAAGGAAAGTAGCTATGCATGAATCCCTTTCTCCTCCTCCTCCTCCTTTTTCTCTTCCTCCTCCTCTTTTTTTAATCCCTCTCCACTCTTTTCTGGGCATTATTTTTGAAGTTTTGGAGAGCTCTCACCTCTCCCTGAGACATCATGGGATAATCCTTAACAAGCACTGCTCAGACATGGGTTCAAGCCAGTGGGAAGAGTCTTTATTCGTCTGCCCACAACCGTGCTGAATGATTAGGATCCCAGTGTAGCCCAAGCCTTTCTCAGGGTGAGATTTTAAGCACAAAGACCATCTTCTGGGTTAACATACTTCAATGAACAAGAGCAGCTAGCCGGAAACCAAAAAAGCAAGGTCAGCACATTTTGAAACATTCTTGGAACTATGGGCATTGATAGGCTGGGCCTTTGGTAGTTTGGCAGGTCGTTCTGTCTATAGGCTGAGTTTGACAGCCTGAGTGGTACTTCCACCATCCAGTCAGTTTTGCTAAGGTCTGGGGACCTGTTGCTGAGGGACGATCAGCTGCTATTGGTCCCCCAAGGGAAGGGTTATCATTTTCTTTGGTAGTATAGCCACTGATAAGTTACTTGTGCCCCAGTCAAAAACTTCCCAGCATGCTCATGCAAGCAGGCCTAAGTACACACACACACACACACACACACACACACACACACGTGAGAGAATGGGAGAAAACTTGTTGGGAAAGAGAAGTTTCATCAAGAAAAGGAAGAGGGGATGTAAGGGTAATGGAATTTGACGGGATGGTGATTAAAATTCATTGCATGTGCACAAAATTGTCATCAAACAAAACATGCGAACAGCCTGTTTTCATAGTTTAGCCTTTGTTCTTCACACAGAGCTTGGTTCCTGTATTAGTCATCGTTCTCTAGAGAAACAGAACTTATAGAATGAATATATATACATATATACACATATAAACATATACATATATACACATGTACACATATGTATACACACACACACACACACACACACACACACACACACAGAGTTTTTTAGAATGGCTTACAGGCTTTGGTCCAGCTAGTCCAACAAGGGCTGTGTACCAATGGAGGATCCAAGAGTCCAGTAGCTAGCTGTTCAGTCCACAAGGCTGATGTGTCAGCTGGTCTTTAGTATACATCATAATCCCAAAGATGTAGGCTCTAAAGCCAGTGGAAGAATGGCCTTGCCAGCGAGAGCAAGGGCAAGCAAGCAGAGAGCCAGCTTTCGTCCATATCCTTTATGGGCTGCCAGTAGAAGGTGTGGCCAAGATTAAACGTAGATCTTCTCACCTCAAAAGGTCCAGATTAAAAAGCTGTTCTTCCGGGACTGGAGAGACAACTCAGCAGTTAAGAACACTGACTGCTCTTTCGAAGGTCCTGAGTTCAAATCCGAGAAACCACATGGTGGCTCACAGCCATCTGTTATGAGATCTGATGCCCTCTTCTGTTATGTCTGAAGACAGCTACAGTGTACTTACATATAATAATAAATACATCTTTTAAAAAATCTGGTCTTCCTACTTCAAATGATTTAATTAAGAAAAAAAAAATCCTCACAGGTATATCCAGCTGCTTGGATTTTAGTTAATTCCAGATGTGATCAAGTTGACAACCAGGAATAGCCATCACAGTCCCTTTGTTTAAAAAAAACTATCTCCCTCACTTCTCATGAGCCCGGTTAAGACATCTCCACACATGCATTCTGAATTCTCTGTATTCTTCAGTAGAATCCCAAAGGCTTCCTCAAAGCTCAAAGCTCCCCGCTTTTACACGGCCGGCCTTTGCATCTCTGAGATGGACAGCAAATTCAAGCTGATTAGCCGAAATCTCCATATCTGATCTAAAGTCTTCCCACAGCTGAACAAAGTCTTTCCACCACATAGACCACAGGAAACTCTTTGAGGTACAGTGATCATAACCCAACGGCTTCTGGTCAGATCTCAAACTGCTAAATACACATACATGCCAGAGGGATTAGTGAGTGTGTTGTTTTCAGAACGAGGCGCCTGGGTCTGGGGAGATGGATCAGCCAGGAAAGAACTTAACATGAGGAGCCGAGTTTGATCCCTAGAGCCCATGCAAAAAGGAGGGTACGACGGCCTGTGCTTGGAGTCTGAGCGCTGGGGAGGCAGAGGCAAGCAAGTCCCGGGAACCCAGCTAATCTAACCAACCTGATGAGCGCCAGGCCAGTGAGAATCCATGGTTCAAAATTTAAAAAGAAAAATAAAGATGGCACCTGAGGACCAACACCCAAGGATGTCTGCTGGACTCTACGTGAACATTCACATACATGTACCTGCATGTTCATGCACACACACACACACATACATGCACACACATATGCGCGCGCACACACAGAAGACATACATGTGCACGTGCCTGCCCCCCCACAAACACACACACACACACACACACACACACAGACATGAGCGTGTGCCCTCCACACACACACACACACACACACACACAAACACACACACACACACACACACACACACACACACGGACATGCACGTGCCCACACAAACACACACACTCTTTCTAGATCTTGTTCCTCTACTTCTGCCCCTAAATTGTGATGCTGCCCAAGGATGACTCTCTACCCCCAGAGTGCATCTATTCTATTACCAAATTGGAATCCTGATCCAACTGGATCTCCTCGGAGTGGCATCTTTGCTTTTGTTTTCCTGATGGACTTTTGTTTTGTTTTGTTTTGTTTTGGGTTTTTTTGTTTTGTTTTGTGTTCTTCTTTTCTTTTCTTTTCTTTTCTTTTCTTTTCTTTTCTTTCTTTCTTTCTTTCTTTCTTTTTTTTTTTTTTTTTTGAGACAGGGTTTCTCTGTATAGCACTGGCTGTCCTGGAACTCACTCTGTAGACCAGGCTGGTCTCGCCTGATAGACTTTAATGTCCCCAAGAGGAGTTTGTGTGAACTGAATATCTGTATCCCCTCAAACACATATGTGGAAGCCTGCCCTTGAGAACAGAACAGCCAATGAGGATAGAGCTTCCGGGACTGGCTTAGAGCCCTGACTGGGGCTAAAGAGATCCAGTGAAGATGCAAGAGAAGGTTGGACTGAGAAGCAGGCTTTCACCAGACATCAGATATCCTGAAGCGCCTTGGTTCTGGACTTCCCTAGTCCAGAGCTATGAGAAACAGACTTAGCCCTTGTTGTCTG
This sequence comes from Apodemus agrarius, assembly GCA_964023405.1. Taxonomy (NCBI): domain Eukaryota; kingdom Metazoa; phylum Chordata; class Mammalia; order Rodentia; family Muridae; genus Apodemus; species Apodemus agrarius. Next base: position 99,794,466 of record OZ030012.1, read on the forward strand.
TAAGCCAGAGAGTCTACAGAAGTGTCATAGCAGCTCCAGGGACTAAGATTGTGACAAGAAACTCGCTTTTATCTGAAGTCAAACTTTATAGCAACAGCAAGAGCAAGGCCCACAGAACTCCATGCTCTGACGGGCGAGCCTCACAAAGGCTGGCCCCTGATGTGACCGGAGCTATGCAAAGATGGTACACGTTCGGGGACATAACCCCAGACCAAGGAACACGCAGGGGAGGATAAGCGGGCAACGGAGGGCACTTGGACTTCAGACAGATGACAGATGCTGTAGTTTGAGGAAGAATGGCCCTGGTCTGAGTGAGGGCTTTCCACTACAGAAGCCTTTCTGCTGTGGGTGGGAAGTCATTTTAGGACTGTCTGCTTTTAGGCCAGGCTCCCTGAGGGACTGAATGATGAAGGCTTCCACTTCCTTGTGTATTGTCACTCTGGTAGGGGCTATTTGAGAAGGCCAAGAAGGCTTTCTGGTTGTGAGGCAGAACCCTACTGATGTGACTGGCTCTCCTGTGACTGTGGGTAGCATGAGCTAACTGCTAACAGCACCATTCTGAGGGAGCAGAGCTGCCTGACCTGTGTAGACACTCGTGATTCTGAAAGGCATTATCCATTAAAAAAAAAAAAAGATGTGTTTTTATTTATATGTATGCATGCCTGTATGAGCAGGTACCACATGAGTGCAGCAGTTATTTCAGAAGACCAGAGGCTGGGCAGTAGCGGCGCACGCCTTTAATTCCAGCACTTGGGAGGCAGAGGCAGGTGGATTTCTGAGTTCGAGGCCAGCCTGGTCTACAGAGTGAGTTCCAGGACAGCCAGGGCTAGACAGAAAAACCCTGTCTCGAAAAAACCAAATAATAATAATAATAATAATAATAATAATAATAATAATAAAAAGACCAGAGAGGGAGCTAGATCCTCTGGAGTTAGAGTTACAGGCTGCTGTTAAAATCCCCAACATTAGTGCTGGAAACTGAATTTAGGTCCTCTGCAAGGGCAGCAAGTACTCTTAACCCCTGAGCCTCCCGCCCGCCCCTGGTGCCGTCCATTTCAGGTAGCTTTAATCACACCCACTCGGTCCTAATCAACGCTAAGTTGGCCAGATCACTCTCCCTCTGCAGTTTCTGTTTGTGAGTTCTAGCATTTCCTCACACATTCAGCAGTACAAGAAAGTTCACTTCTAAGAGATGTCACTCCTGTAGTGTAGCTAAGGTTCTTATGTCATTAAGTATTATTTACAAATTGAGTAAAATTGGAATAATTTTTTTAACTGTCAGTATTTATGGAAGACAAACTGTGTAATTCAGAGATTCCACTTCTAGGTATATAATCAAGAGAAACAAGTACGTACATCTGGTAAAAGGCTGGTTTGTGATTTCATCAAAACCTTTTCCGCTGTAGCCCCAAACTGACAGCAACCCAATGTCCACCAGCAGAGAGTGGAATTTTAAAAAAGAAAAGGGCTGGAGTAATAGGATGTGCAGCAGCATGAACCGATCTTTCAGATATATGATCAGCAAAAGGAGTCATATAAACTGGTCGGTGGTGACAGCACTTGGGAAGCAGAGGCAGGAGGATTTCTGAGTTTGAGGCCAGCCTGGTCTACAGAGTGAGTTCCAGGACAGCCAGGGATACACAGAGAAACCCTGTCTCAAAAAACCAAAAAAAGTCATATAAATATATGTAATATGTTTATATATGTATATATGGTACAAACATATAATATACTACATTACATATGATATATATATATATATATACACATATATACACATATATATGTAAACACACACACACATATACACCATCCCACTCGGATGAAGAACAGTCAAAAACAAGAGGGGCAAAAGTCAGAGTGCATGTGACTTGATGATGAATTTGAACCGGGAAGGAACATTCAAGAAACATCTTGAGCTGCAGACAGCCTGCGTCACAATTTGGACAGCCACGGCAAAAAGATGGTCCTGTGGCCAGCAGCTTGCTTATCCAGTGCTGGGGACTGACTCCAGAGTCCTGTACATGGAGGAAGGCATCTATCTGTGAGCAGCAGCTCAGCCCAAAGGCGCACACTTAATGCTAGTACACTTTTATTTGTTGCAAGTTACTTATTTACAAGTGATTTACTGCAAGTTACACTTTTTCGGCATTGAAAAAGAAATTAAGATAGGAAAGAATTTAAATAATGCATCTAACCCTGACCAGGGAATCACTCTGATCCAGGAGATCAAGCATATTTAATTTTTCATACATTCTTTCTCACACAGATGGGCTGACTATGAAAGAGCATTCCCCAGTGGAGCCAGCTGAGAAGCGCAGACGCCAGGCCATGATGCTGTGCTCGCAGCCTGCTCGGTACTGACTTCCCGGACCACAGCCTGAACTTTTTTGTGTGCATCTGACCAACCTGAGTTGGTTTCTGGCCCATCTGACTGCACACAGAAGCCATGTTAGCTTCTGCACTCAGTGTCTACTCCACATCAGCCTCTGCTCAAGTGCCAGCACGGGCTCCTTCCCTTGTAGGCAAAGACCCCGATCCCACCTTTGCTCAAGTTCAGCAGTTCTCAACCGTGCAATCATGACCCCTTGGGGGCCTTGAACGAACCTTCCACAGGGGTTGCATATAAAACGTCCTTCATATCAGATATTTTACATTATGATTCATAACAGGAGCAAAGTTACAGTTGCGAGGTAGCAAGAAAATAATTTTATGGTTAGGGGGTCACCACACTGAGAGGAGCCCTATTAAAGGGTCACAGCATCAGGGAGATTGAGAACCATTACTCCAGCTGGTCTCCAACAAAGCCCTTCTTCATCCTTCAGATCCCAACCCACTTTAACTAATCCCTCTTCTATGACGTTCTGATTAGAACATCCAACCCACAGTCCTTTCTGGTCCTGTTAGAACATTTGCCGCTATCCATCTACCTGTCCACCCACCCTCTCATCAATCTATCCAACCATCCACCTGCCTATCTGTCCTTCACCAACCCACTCATTTCCCCGTCCATCTACCCGACCATTTGGCCACCTGTCTGTTGGTCCACCCACCTACCCACTCACCTGCTCACCCCTCCCCCACCCACTCGGTCATCCATCCACTCATCCACGCTCCGGTTCACTCATACATCCCCGCCCCAGCCGTCCACCCATCCGTTTACCCACCCACTTCTCTGCATATCCATCTCCAGTCTGCCGAGTCCTAAGTGCAGAAGCAGAGGTCGCCCCTGACGGTCAAGGTCAGTTGTGGAATGTTGTCTTAACTCTTCATTGCACTGGGAATAGTTTATCAATGCCTTCCACCATTCCCCATGCTCTGTGCCCTGTGCCCTAATCTACAGAGACCTTTTATTTTCTCTGAAACTTAGAAATCCAGTTTTGATAACTTAATCGTAGTCTGTTCAATTTTTATCCTGGGAGAAGGAGAACATCTACTCTTCCAGGGGTCTTAGCTTCGTTATCCTATCCATCATAAATCTTCTTTGAGATGGATATTTACCCATCTGCCCATGAGAAAACTAGCATTGAAAGAAGTGATATGCCCACAGTCACGCAGCTAGTGAATGTTGGACCGAGGAGTAAGGTCCAGCTGTGACATTTTCAATCATTTTCCCAAGTGCAAACTCCCTTTTCTGCTCTGCAAAAAGTTAGCAGACGCCACTAGATGGCATCGTGAAGTAACCATGAGCCTGGCTTCCTTTCAGGGGTACAGGTGGAATACCGAGGCTGCAATTTCCACATTCATCACCAGGGGGCAGGCGGGGGAAACGAATGGCTCAGTGCCATCAAAGACTGAGAAAGAGCCTCACACAGCTAGAGCTGGAAGAGTGTAGACACTCCGGGTTCTAAACACGACAGACTCCAGAGCGGTTGCAGACTTCATTGCATATAATGAAACACTGAACCGCAACCGTAACTTTGGCTCTTTCCTGTGACTTTAATTAAAAATATCAGCATGGTTGGTAGGAAACACAGAATTCAGTTTCTGCAACTTCCTAGCTCAGGCAACAAAGAGCACCATTATCCGTCGCTTCCCATTGGCCAGGTGTTTTAGGCATTGTCTGATGTCATCCTTAGGTTCTTAAGAGATTCAGACTCATGTACATTTATGGGCAGAGCTAGGAATTTGGTCCAATCCACCTGACTTCAAACTTACTTAGACTCTCTGCACCTCAATAGCCTCTATTGCTTAGTGAAGGCAAACTGTCCCAGGGTCGACCGCGTACGGGGCTTGGAGAGTGGACTGTTCGCAGTCAGGGAAGGGATGTTAGCTCCCTGAGGTCTGTCCCAGTGAGATGCGATGCGGATCCCTGAGCAGTGGTGTCCCTTCTGCACCTCCGGTCTGGTGGCATGGGTTTTCACATCTGTTTCCCACAGGGAAACATTAAGATTCATAAAGGGAGAAAGGATTGCATTGAGCTCAAAAATCTGCCTCACTCCTGAACTAGACCAACACATTGACTGTGACCGTGGATCAGCCCTGTGCTAGGCACCATAACACGGGTGGGTAGTATGTCACTGCCTTTAGGTGTGTGCCAATTAGGCAATGGCTGGTGCCTTCACTTACCAGTGCCATCCCACCCACTCATTAACTCACCCATGAATCCACCTGTCCACTCATCTATCCATCTATCCATCTATCCATCTGCCCACCCACTCACATTTGCTTGTCTGTCTGTCTGTCTGTCTGTCTATCCACTCCTCCACCCACCTACCTTCATATCCATCACGAGTTGTTCAGGCTCTTCTTCCTGCAGGGAGGGCCTTTCTTAGGGCTTCCCTTGTCACTGTCATTGTGCATTGCTATGTCGCATTGCTCATCACTGCTGTCATAGAGGTCGGTCCTGTTTTCTATATCCCCCTCTCAACAGAGAGCTCCTGTCATGTGACACGACTTTTCCTGGAGAGATTCAACACACATGCATACTCACCCCCGGGCAGGGGAGCCCTGACAGATCAAAGTACTGATATCACCAAAGTCCAACTTGGTGAACCAATTAGTCCTATTAGGGTTACTTATAGAAATATGGGTGAAGGGTTGCTTACAGGAGCAGAAATGACTCAAAGACAGCTTTATCACCAAGGTCCACCCCAGCACGGGTGACAACTCACAAAACATGAAACATGGAGTTCACTGCCCAGCCTGCAGGCAGCCTAACAGGTTGGGGAGAATATCCTTTCCAAGTGAGCCAGTTGGTCTAAACCTCTTCCAGGAAGCAGCGCTGATTTCTGGTTTTTCAAGGCAGGAGGTCTGGTCTGAGCTGAAGCTTTTCTCCTCTGTGAGCCTTTGCAGTCTGAGGGGTACTCTCAGATTTTATTCCTTACTTTGGTAGGGAGGACATAGTGAATCTGGTCAGTTTCAGGAACTTCCTGAAGCTAGTTTGAGTTGTTTACCTTCTCACTTTAAGGAGCTTCCCTGCAGGTTGGCATGTTTAAATCTCTAAGGAATCTGTTAACAACAGGTCTCTGAGAAGGATAACAGTGGGTAGGACACTCTTAGTAAATGCTTCCTAGATGAAGCATCAGTCCCCAAAGTGGGTGCTGGGTGCTTCAGTGTCCTCTAAAACAAGTCACCAGGATACTGAAGAATAATTTTAGAGCTTTCCTTGAACTTAATTTTTAATTCCATAAGAATCACATAATTATCCTCTCCTGCTATTTAACATCCAGAATTATAGCGATAGCTTATTGTAAATCCTGCATTAGCCTGGTCCCCAAGGGATCTTGAGTAAAGGATGGGACTCTAGGCTGTGGATGGACTGACTCCCCCCTCCCCTTTCTTCTCTGTTGACTTCCAACTTCAACTGCAGAATGCCACTGATGCTAATTTTACAAAACTAAGATGTTCAAACATCAGGGTCTTTGTGTAACTTTGTTATCAGATACCCAGTGATACAAGTTGTTACTTAATTGGTGGTGACATATGTTTAATAATATCATCCTCTAAAATGAATATCACATGGCACAACTGAGTGTGCTGTTTAGCAAAAACAAGAGGGGCAAAACACAGGGGAGGCGAGGGACTTCAGATATGGTCTTGCAGGCCAGGAGGCTGCTGGGCATCAGGCCCAGAGGCAGCAACATCAGATGGGCTGATGGAGAAAGGGCTGGGGAGGAGTGAGAAGTGACTGGTTAGAAGGCCAGACATTAGTCAGAATGCACCAGTTAAAGTACCTCAGCACTGGTTCGTATGGGGATTTGAATGAGAATGACCCCAAAGGTTTGCTGCTTGATACTTGGTATTAATACTTAGGGAGAATATCCTTTCCAAGAGATTCAGTTGGTCTAAACCTCTTCCAGGAAGCTGTGCTGGTTTCTGCTTTCCTGACAGCTTTGCTGCTCAGCTTCCTTCCATCTGAGGGGGACTCTCGGCTCTTATTCCTTATGCTGGCAGGGAGGGACTTAGCGAATCTGACCAGTTTCAGAGACTTCCCTGAAACTGCTTGAATAGCTGGATTCAATAGCTTGAATACTTGGTCCCCTGTTGGTGCCACTGTTTGGGAAGGATCAGGAGGTGTGGCCTCATTGGAGGAAGTGTGTCACTGGGGGAGGGTCTTGAGGTTCCAAAAGCCCACGCCCTTCCCAGTTAGCTCTCTTTCTCTGCCTTTTACTTCTGGATCAGGATGTAAGATCTCAGCTACTACTCCAGTACCATGCCTGCCTGCCCACCTGCCTGCCTGTTGTCCCACTCCTTGACATGAGAGTCATGGACTCACCCTCTGAAATGGTAAGCCCCTAAGAACTCTTTCTTCCATAACTTGCCTTGGTCGTGGTGTTTGGGGCACAGCTATAGAAAAGTAATTGAGACAGTTGCTAAATAGCGGCAAATATGGGTCACCCTTTTCTTGGACCTTGCTCTGACCCAGATTTGGACAAGTCAATGGTTGGCGCAATAGGAGACTTTGAGCGCGACAGTGCTTTGCTGAAGCTGACTGTCATCTACTGTAAGTCAGCTTCATACTGACTCAAGTTAGCTTGGCTGGTGAGTGTTCTTAGTCTTATTGTCTGCTGTCGAAGAGTTATTTCCTCCAGACAGAAACCTTTCCTCCTGGAGGAAGGAGAGATGCTCATAAGACACAGAAGCTCACAAAATTTGCAAGACTTATGAGTCCCTCCCTGAAGTTAGATGATCAGCAAACAAGCGCTGGAGGAGACTTTTGGGTGGAACTGCCTGCAGGTTGTGCAGACCACTCCAGTTGGGCAGCGCTCACGAGTAGCCAGTCACCTGTGCTAAGGCAGGCTTTTCACTAATGCTGCCCCAGCATCCACACTCCCGTGAGCCACCCGGATAAGCTCACTGGTCAGCAAGCTAGGGTTGGGGTAGAATAATTCCTTCTGCCTGCGGTCGTCAGTTCACTCTCTGATGATACGTGTCTGTTCACATCTTCGCAGGCAAAGCCAGGAACACCTGTTTGGTTCAACTATCAGATATTATTATAGAGAGTTAGAAAACAAAAAGACGGTGTGACGTAAGTAAATAGGGTGTGGGAGTGTGGCAAATAGAAACTTCAGAACAACAACAACAAAAAAAAAGAGGCTTGCAAGAGAGACAGTACAATAAAGTGATTAAGCTGTCATTAACATCTGCCCAGCCAGAAACACAGAACTACAGCACACTGCTTCTTGACTATTATTTTTTAATTTAGTTTATATATTAATTAATTAATTAATTAATTAATTAATTAATCAATTATGTTTTCAGTGCTCTGCCTGCATGTATGCTTGCATGCCAGAAGAGGACACTGGATCTCCTTATAGAGAGTCCTGAGCCGTCATGTGGTTGCTGGGATTTGAACTCAGGACCTCTGGAAGCACAGCCAGTGTTCTTTCCCTCTGAGCCGTCTCTCCAGCCCGACTCTTAGTTTTTATACCCAGCCTATAAACAAGAAGCTGAACCTGGTGCTGTGGTTCATTCATATTTTGAAAACATTAAGTAAAACTAACTAGCATTTGAAAGAAGGATGTAGGATATTTTGACTAAGTCGGGGGACATCATGGAAGGATGGCAGGCCTGGGAGTAGAAGCGAAATGAAGATACTCACATTGTTGTAATATATACGATTGTTTGAATTTGGGCTTAGGAGGAAGCTGACAGGTAAAATCATTAAATCTAAGACGTATTAAACGCCTGTTGTTCGGAGCAATGACCAAAGGAACAGAGGGGATGGACCCAGGGTGGTCCTACTGTGGGGAGGGGACAGCATTCCGCCCGCAGGTCACTCCTGGACTCTGGCTTAAGACTGGAACACAGCTTTCTAGACACTCAGACCCCAAAGGTCGGGGACGGAAACAGATACCTAGACGGATAAACCACCGCGTGTGCACCTGCAGGACAGGGCTAGAAGGCCAGAGCAGAGAGGGATGGATCAGCTGTGCAGGAGAAATGCTTCCCCAGAGAGGGAACCTGAGTTCTGAAGAGGTCAGGCCGGACAGGAAGGCTGTCCACAGTGAAGCGAACGGCGTGGAGCAGAGACAGGGACAGAGGAAGGGGCTTGCACACCACTATCCTGAAAAACAGAGGCTGCGGGAGCAAGGAGAGGCTGGTTTTTGCAGCACAGAGTGGCCAGGGCAGGGCAGGGCAGGGCATTGTCTGGAGGGTGAGTGGGCAGTTTTCTTGTTCCCACAGGGCAGCCTCCTCTTGGCTGTGCCCCAGAATCTTTGTCTCCTGGGGCTTTCAGGCGTTCTGACTTCCGTTCTTCTTAGACGCCCCATCCCTCCTTACTGCTGGGTTCAGAGACCCAGTTTGGATGTTGATGTCTCAGACCTCCTTGTCTTCCTTTCCATATCTGACTCTGAGCTTGGGACAGCCCTGAGCCCATGGTCTGGTTCCGTGCTTTCTTTCTGGGCAGACAGCATCTGCTGGAATTCAGATAGGTACGTGCTGGCTGGGCTGCTCGGTTGTGGCCTTCGGGCAGCCCTCAGTCTGCACAATCAGTCGTGGTGGCCCTGACGATTTGCTCAGAATGGAGGGTCCTGCGGAGCAAGGTGGTCACCGTGCTCATCCACAACAGGCTCAGGCTCAGCGGGATGGATGGCCCTTCACACTCATGACATTCATCCCAACCGACAGAGGGCCCAGGAGCTACGAACTTGGCTTGCCCTACAGTGCCAGGGACTCAGGCTGGTTCAGGCCTGCGTAACTCCCCAACACTGGCTCAGGCCACACTGCTGGATCTACCTTTACCTTCAGGTGAGACACGGGCATCATCAAATCTCTGAGGATGGAGAGGGAGTAGGGCTGTCAGTCCTTCTAGCCAAACAAAGATAGAGGTGTGTGTGTGTGTGTGTGTGTGTGTGTGTGTGTGTGTGTTGAGGGTCGGTTAATTGGGTTTAGACTTACGAAGGGAACAAATAATGAATAATTTAAACTTCAGGGCCACAGTTGGGCTTCCCAAATCCACCATGACTATGTCCACCAAACTTCTACTGAGACCCCCGGGAGTCTGGAGGAGCCCCAGATGCCTGCTACAAGCTTCAGGGCTCTTTGAAATTACCTACTTCAACTTAAAAATTCATGAGGGCTCTGCACTGTGCTTCTGGACTCATTTCAATGTAGCATTGATGTGTTAAATTACTTTCTGCTGAGACGCCAGGGTTCGCCTGGCTTCTGCATCCTGCTGGAGGCGGGGAGGGGAGGAGAATTCTACTCTATTCTTTTTCCCCTGTCCTGCCTCCATACCTGTTCTGGTTCCTGGTCTCAGTTTTCCCGGGGGCCAACCAGCTTTCTCCACCCTATCCTCACCGACACTTTAGGTTCCTTTCCTCCAAGTGTGGTGACACCTCTAGGAATGAGCTCATGGTCCAGGCAGAGACCATGAACATAAGCTGGGGTGTCGGGATGTCGGCTGCTCCTGAAACAGAAAGACCTATTCAGCTTAGAGGTAGGGAACTCCAAGGCCTTCTGGGAGGGAAAAGCCACCTGATAGTGAACTGACCAGAGAAAGCTGAGCTGGGAGAGAGAAAGAGGCAAAACTTCTGGGCACATGGGCCCCAGCTTAGAGGCCGCACTTAGTGGGAGGGGTTTGGGTTTTGCTCTGGGGGTCGCCAGGCTAGATTGGGGTGTTAGATTGCTCCACTAGATGCTCCGCATCTCACTGTGTGGTTTTAGGGGTTGGATTAGGTGATCTTCAGGGTCTCTTTCAGCTTTAAGACTCTCCGCCTGGAACTTTAAAAGAGATGTAAGGAAGGTTAAGTTTCCTGTTATTGGAGAGGGAGATTCCGAGCCGCCAGTCTGAAGAGACCCCGTAGGGCAGGTGTGGGAATCTGTTATTTCGAACATGGCCGCTTGATGACTTTGATCTACAGCCAGGTTTGGGTGTGTGTATTCTTCAGTTGTCCTTCCTATGTCGGCCACTCAAGGAGTCATGACAGGAATTTACAGAACACCTACTATGAGTCAGTGCCACCTTTGACAAAGACCTCCTTGTAGGGTAGAAGAGAGTGACCTCCAGCCCATGCCAGATTTCCTGTCAAGTCCCAACTGCCAGCTCTGAGGAAAAACACACATTCCTGCAACTTCCTCTCACCATTCGATGGCCCCATAAGCGGCGTTTCAAACTTTTATTGATGAATAAGCTATTCAGCGTCCAGTCGGTTCCCATATAAACAGCACGTCGATGAACGCCAGCCTTTATGGGTCGGCTGCTGCTGATGTCTCATTTAAAACCTTAACAAGGCCACGCCATGGCAACCGTAACTCACACATTGCTTGAATTCAAATGGCTTATTATCAAGATAAACATTTATGATATTAAGGTATGCGATATTAGTGTCATATTTTATACGTGCTTACTTGTGGCATAGTTCAGCTCGAGGCCAACACCATATTGAATTATTTAAAGCCATCTCTCCCAGGCTTATTAAAAAGTTCAGTAAAATATATATTAGTATATAAAAGTTTAATACCGAGTTCACATTGCAGTGTTTGCAGGCTCTTGGCCTTTGGAAGGGAAAGCCAGGGCTGCGTGGCTCCAAACAGACGATGCCTTGAAGGGGCGAGGTGGGTGGGGGAAGACACCAAGCATCCTTTCTCTGGGCCTCAGTGGTGACTTGACCCATTCTATTTGTTAAAGTCTAAGGAGAAGACTTGCAGGTCCCCTAGCCCAGTCATGAGACTCCCGAGCACAGAGATAGTGTGAGACAATTGTCTCTGCTCTCTAGAACCCCGTGTGGGTCTCTATATTAGTTACTGTTCCCAGAAATACTAACAGGACCAGCGCGAGGGAGAAAAGGCTTCTTTTAGTTTAGGGTTTCAGAAACTATAGTCTGTCATGGGGCTGGGGTGGGGGCGAGGGGGTAGGGAAGTGGGCATGGGGGTGGGATTGGGAGGGGAAACGGAAGACATTCTTCCACCATTGAAGACTGAGAGGGTCCAAAGCCATGTGAAAGATGGAGTCGCAGATAGACGGCGGCAAGAGCATGTTGAGGCAGCTCCTCCATCATGGCCGGCCAGGGGTCAGAGAGCTCCAGCTAGAATCAAGAGGGGTCTAACCTTCCAAGTCGCGAGCCTAATGACCTACTTCCACAGGCCAGACCCCGCCTCCTACAAGCTCCACAGTCACAGCCTCCCTCGCACCAGTAACTTGGGTGAAATCCTTAAGTTCGTTGGTCCACCCCGACGTGGGCAAGCTACGGCCAAGTAGCTTTCACAGTAGGGCAGTAGGGCAGTAGACCTTGCTGGCTGGTAATTGGTTACACAGAGGTTGGACTGTGTGGGACCTTAATCTGGAACAAGTTGCGATATTCCTAGGTCCCCAAGTACCCGAGGCTGTGAATAAGATGTGTGACCCCAGCTAGGTTCCCCAGGCACTCATTGCCACGCCCTGAATGCTGACTTCATCTCTTAGGACCTGCAGCAGCAGGAGCAGCCCTACCACGCCCCATCCCCTGCCTCGTCCCTTCAAAGGTTGGGATGAGGCTGGACTTAGAAAAGTACAGGCGCAAAGAAGTCTCATGCTGCTCATTTCTCGGCTCCTCGTGAGGAGGCTCTGGGAAGGAGAAAGGGTCTTTTTTCCCCCTGGGTCTGGATTCCTTGGCCTTTGGAGATATTGACGGTTTGGGGTTCCCAGTGTTGGGGAATGGATGCTTCTAGGAATTTCGCTTCACCGTCCTCAGAGCAGGTTCTAAGCTGAGCATTTGGGCCCTCTGAGATGTCACTCAGAAGGCTCAGGCAGGAGAGCGAAATGAGACCAGGAGAGAGGAATTTCAAATGCATAATGCAGACAATGAAAGTCTCATGAACTGAAGAACAGCGATGTTCTCCCACGTTCCCAAGACTGCAGGACCCAGCGGCTGCCAGGAAGACCCCAGGGAAGCGAGAGCATCTTTAACAATGAGTTAATCAGCTTTGCCTTGGACTTGCCTCAGGGAGAGAGCGGGGCAAGCTTCCGTGCTGGGGGAGCAAAGGCTAACCCATTTCTGTAGGTGGCGATCACAGGGTAGTTCTGAGCTACGCACAAGGGGAACCTGAGGTGCAGGCACAGCCCTGAAAGGGAGCTGCCCCTCCGGACGTCCCAAGAGGTCAGTCCAGGCATTAGAAAAATAAGCTCTGTAGACCAGGCTGGCCTTGAACTTAGAGATCCAAATGCCTTTTGCCTCCCGAGTGCTGGAATTAAAGGTATGTGCTACTACCACCTGGCCAGGTGCAAGTTTTAAAAGTCACATTAACAGCAAGAAAGTAAAATGTATCTCTCTCCCCTTAAAGACCTGGAGTGTGTGAAATCATGGGGAAGAGGGAAAACAAAATCCCAGACTGGGATCTTGTGACAGGGTCAAGACACACACAGCAACTTTCAAACACAGAGCCAGAGATCCCCCTCCCTCCAGGGCATGTGTGTCTTAAGAGAACAAAGGCTGGGAATGGGCCTGCACTAGGCAGTCTAGGAGGTCTTCATAGTTAGCAAGGGCAGCTGTTACTCCGGGAGCCACAGGTTTGAGGAGTCCATCTTTGACTGAAGAACATCCTTACCTTCATAGAAGCACCACAGTCGGGTCAGACACTATGAAAGAAAAGACCATTGGATCCTGGGTGTCCAGAGCTAAGTCTCACTGAGTGGTCAGGAGAGCTATGGAGAAACATACCATCAGTTAACTCAGGCCCTGTTAAACTGGCGGCATGCCTGGAGCCCTTTTGTACTGAGATACATGAGATAAATGAGGGTATTCATTTGCCAGATATTTTACCAGGTAAGCTACTACCTGGTAAAAACAAACTTGTCAGACTCTCCTGGTAAAAACAAACTTGTCAGACTCTCCGGATGGGGTGGGGTGAGGTGGGGTCTGATTTAGTTAACTTCTCAGATACCAGTGTGTGTCTCAACCAGTCCTGAGCTACCATGCTAACTCTTGGAAGGCAGAGGTGGTCCGATGCATCTTCATGGAAACAGCTTCTCGGTGAGAAAGAAGAGGATGTAGACTCTCCCCCCAGAGACAGGCTGAGATGAAGGGCTGTGTGCTTGCCAGGGCACATTGTCCTGCCATCACCTATACGCCACGGTGGCGTGTGTGTGTGTGTGTGTGTGTGTGTGTGTGTGTGTGTGTGATGGTTTCCATGTGAAATGTCCCTCGCAAGCTCCTGTATTTGAACACTTGATCCCCAGGTCATGGGACCTTGGGAATGCAGGACCCAAATACAGGAAGTGGCTCACTCGGGGAGGACCTTGAAGGTTTTACTTGTCTGTGCTCTATCCTGATCAGCCATAAGGTAAGAGCAGAAGCCTCCAGTTCCCACCGCATGAAGCCATTCTACTTTGCCATTCCAGCTCTAATGGACTGTGATCCTCTGAACTGGGAGCCAGAAGAAATCTTCCCTAAGTTGCTGCTGCCCTGTATTTTTGTCACTGCGAGAAAAAGCTCCAACACTGGGCCATCCATCTCTTATAGAAGAAACAATGAAGGCCAAGCTCCCCTCTGCTGCTCCCCCCAACATAGAGTTAACCCTATGTGCACAGCCCTTACTTCTAGATGGCTCAGAGCGCCAGCAAGCTTCCGAGCCTCCATTACACTACATGGTAAGACTCAAAGCATCTGACTTTAGAGGCCATGAAGAACAGACGAGGCAGCTGTATTTAGTGCCCGACTCCTGCTAGATACCCAGCGCATGGAAGCAACTCTCACTGGAGCAGCGGGAGAATATTAGGTTTGTAGGGTGATGGGGGCGGGGAGAGGCAATAGACCCTCCTTCCTGAGGGTCTCCCTTGATGTCAGTGGGACATGCCATCTGGAGGCTCCCTCCTGCCCATTTCTCCTTGGTCCCCACACCTGAGGAGGGTTTGTGGACTCCTTGATCCAGGCGCCTGCAAGCAGTGAGGTTATTTCAGAAGCTCAGCTTGCAGTCGCTCTTGCTTCATTATTAAAACATGCAGTGCTGGCTGACTCCTACCATTTCTTCAAAGGCTACATTAGTCCGCGGGGCTCCAGATGAGCAGGAATTATTAGAAACAAGTCTGGCTGCTACGTTTTGAGGAGAGCTACTATCAATTTGCTCCTGTCTATTCACCTGTATTCAAGGAAACTGGCTTCTTACCCATGGTTAAAGTTGAGAAGCCTAAGAGTGTAGGATCAAGAAACAGCTGGAGCAGCTGTCTACACAAAGGCTGAGAACTCATCTCCTCCCATCACGAGGAGGCCAGACCCATTGTGGGCAGAGTAGCGTCTCCCTAAAATGCAAACTCGAGAAGCACTTGGAAATCCTACAGAAACCTTGGCTCAGGCCCAGTTCCTGCATGCTCCAGCCTCGGGTTCATCTTGCAGCTGCTCTCAAGGGCAACGTGGCATGCTGGCTAAGGATACACCTCAGCTCCCCACCCCCTCACCTCGGGCCAGCCCTCTAACCTCCCCATCGTCAAAGTGAGGGTGGAAACGGTATCTGTGTCATGGAAGCTTTTGGGAGTCAAATACAAGTGAGAGGCATTTAGAATCACACTGGGCATATAGCAAGTGCTCGTCAAACATCAGCTGTCACTCCCATCACCACCAGCACTGACACCAGCACGGGCACCAGCACCAGCACCATAGGAACCATTGGCATTACCGCCATCAGCACCAGCACCTTCCCCTGAATCTCTCATCCTGACAACACAGTTGAGTTAGTGACTAACTAAAGGTGATCCCAGAGTAGCCCCAAAGAAGGTTGAGAAGGTCCATGGGTTCTGATGCCATGGAAACAACCACACCACCAGTGTCTGTTGGCCCTGATCGGCACGCCTATCATTCATACATTCACTCTTCAGCATCTTTGTAGACCTGGGCCTCCTGTATCTCTGTTTGAGCTGATGGATACGCCAGGAACTTCCTAATGGGAGAGAAAGGAAATGAAACCTTTTTTAGGGAGAGGTGAATTAGAGAACCTTCTACATTTTCGTCCTGTAGTTAGTTTGAGGTGTTGGTTAGACTTTTGACATTTTGGCTACCCATCATCAGAACCTTCTTCCTGTTCATAGAGAATCCTCTACCAGCGATACTTGGTGGGAAGAGCTTCCTTCAGCTCCAGAAACTTGCAGGGACTAGATCCTCTTGTCTGCCCACCCTGGCTCCCTGGGGCAGGAACCCTGAACAGAGCTCGGTCACTCGGATATTCCTACAAAGAATTTCGACTCTTCAGGAAGTAAGGACAAGATACAGGAGAGAATTAGGCATCCAAGCGACATTGGTATTAGTGGCGACTGTGTTAGTGTTAGCTGAGCTCAGCCTCAATAAAGGTCTTCCCTGTAGCAACTGGGGAGTCAGCCAGGGACAGAGCAATTTGCCCTAGGGAGAGAGCTGGCAGGCAGGGAGTGTCAGATTCAAGATCGAGTTCAGTTGACAGAGCTGTATGATGGCAGGGAAGCCCACAGGGTGGCGAGCAGAGAAGCCATGCAGGGCTGGGCAGGACGTGTGGGCACAAGCACTTCTGGCCACCTGGAGGCACAGATTTGAGTGGTGGTACCAGGGCACAGACAAGGTCGAGTCACAGTGAACCTTCCAATCAGGCTGACGCATAATTCATCACTAGTGCATCTTCAGTTAAACTGTTTGTTCTGAGATAACTGCAGATTCGTGCGCAGTGGTAAGACATAACAGAGAGAGCATGTGCTTCCTGGAATCTGCTTGTGAGCTGTAGCCCTCTTTCATCCATACAGTCAAGAAGCAGAGCGGTCCACCACACAGGATCCTGGATGGCCCTGAACCTCCAACACCTAAGAAAGTGCCGAGCTACCTCCTGGGCTATTGCTTTTTTGAGACGCGGCATTGCGATGTGGCTGAGGCGTGTCTAGAACGTTGGAGCCTCTTGCTTCTGCCTCCTTCCTGCTGTGGTCACAGATGTTTGCCACCACGCCAAGCCACTCTTTGTTTTGATGATTTTTGTCTCTTAGCAATGTTGTATAAGTGGAACTATGTGTTACTGGGCATTTAGGACTGCCGTTCCCACAGAGGAAATCCTCTGGAGAGCTGTTCAGGTGGCCGCCTGCGGCCCTGCTCATTCCTTTTTTTATTGCTAGGCAGTATTCTAGGGAATTGGCAAAGTTTGTTAAAGCTTTCGCCGCCACGGGACCCCGGCTTACCTTCCCAATGAAAGCTAGTCTAAATGTTAATGGACAGGATCTTCCTGAATGCAACGGCAATGCATTGTGGGAGCTTGATACATGGGTTTTGAGAAATTGCCAAACTGCAAAGAACTCTACCACTTTATATTCCAGTTCCTCTGCATTCTTTTTTATAAAGATTTTTAAATTTTATTTTATGTATAGGAGCACACATTGTAGCTGTACAGATAATTGTGAGCCTTGGACGTGGCTTGTTCCCGCCCAAAGATTTATTTATTATTATATGTAAGTACACTGTGGCTGTCTCCAGGCACACCAGAAGAGGGGGTCAGATCTCATTACGGAAGGTCATGAACCACCATTTGGTTGCTGGGATTTTGAACTCAGGACCTTCAGAAGAGCAGTCAGTGCTCTTACCTGCTGAGCCATCTCTCCAGCCCCTGCATTCTTTTTTTTAAAAGAAGATGTATTTTATGTGTCTGAGCTCTTGCCTACATGTCTGTGTGTGCATTACATGTGTGCCTGGTGCCACAAAGGCCAAAAGAGGCAGTTAGATCCCCTGCGACTGTGGTGGTGGGTGGTTACGAGCCTCCGTGTGGATGCTGAGAACTGGACCCAAGAGCCGTGGGTGATCTTCCAGAGCGTTCCTCCAGCCCCCATTCCTCTGCAATGGAGACATCTCATTGTGGTTTTAATTTCCACGTCCCTCCTGGCTTGCGTGTGAGCATCTCTTCCCGCGTATTCTACTCATTTCAGTAAAATTCCCCTGCCGTGTGTTCATTTCGTGGTTGATTTTTGTCACTATTGAATTTTTAGAGCTTTTTGTACTTTTTCAAACATGAATCCTCCAGGTAATCTTGGAATATTCTCACTCTGTAGCTTGTCCTTTGATCCTTGAAATGACGGGGTCTTTAGTGGAGGAGAAGTTTGATGCTGCCGCTGTCACTATGAACTATCAGTGGCCCCTTCGACAGACCCAGCTGCTGCACGAAGACTGTCTGCTCTTCCCTGGAGCCACCCGAGACACCCTGGCAACAAACAGGAAAGATGGGGACAAATCGCACAAGACTCGTGATTACATATCCGGGAGGCACCCTTGCCGGCTTGAGCTGGGGTGTGTGGTGATGGGAAGAAACAGAGGGAGACTTCTGTAGGAACAAAAGGAGGAAGGGGGGTCCTACTCGATGTTACCCCCCCCCCGTTACTTCTTAAATATTGAGATCTATGCCCTTTGGTGGCCCAGCATGCAGTCAACTTTCATCTTTATACACTGAAACAGACGTGAGGTTGGTATTTATTCAGTATCAGCTGCTATGTGTGTGCATGTGTGTGTGCAGATGCCAGCAGAAACCAGAAGAGGGCGTCAGATCTCCCGGAACTGGAGTTACGGGCAGCTGTGAGGGTCCAGTGTAAATGCTGGGAACTTGCAAGAGCAAGTGCTGGTTCTGAACTGCCGAGCTCTCTCTCCAGTCCACAAGACTTCCTAGTAAGGAAGGGGAAAACAATCGTATCAAACCAAACAAAAAGCCACTCCCCCAAATACTACTGAGTTAATTTTGCCTTGGCTATCTACTGCTGGGCGTGGAGCCTGCGCTGAAGAGTAGTTGTATCCCTCGTTAGCCTCTATGGAAGAAACACTGACTTTTTATCTGTGAGAGGTTATCAGTTGGAGATAGCTTCTGGTGAGGGAGGGAGGTAGGCTTCTGTCCGCCTCCGCTGTCAGCACTGGGACCCCGTCAGGCCCACACTGCGCAGGCCCTGTGCCTGCTGCCGTGGTCTCTGTGAGTTCATCTGTGTGCGTGCTGGTCCTGCTGCATTTAGCAGGCCTTGTTTACGCAGTGATCTCCATCCCTTCTGGCTCTTACACTATTTTGGCTTCTTCTTCTTCCGCGGGGCTCCCTGAAACACTCCTAAACGATAAAAGAACAGTTGGAGGTATTGCCTTCTTCAAATTGTACTACAGAGCTACAGTAATAAAACAACACGGCACCGGCATAAAAACAGACCCCGTCCACATTCCTGCCTCCTCTTCCTGTGACCCAGAGGAGATGGCTGACACCTCTCAAGAGTGACAGCGGATCTGCCTGCCCCTCTGACAGATCACCGGTGAGTCCTCCTCTCCGCCTGTCCTTAGGTATACACGCACGATTTCCTTATAATTGATTATTCTACTCTGTGAGATGTTCATGTTTATTTCTGGTCACACACTTTGATCGGAGATTTATTTTTGCATAACACAAACATACTCGTTTTTAATTTACATTTATTTATTTATTTATTTATTTATTTAGGAAGAGGTGCGCGCGCGTGTGTCACGCAGGTGAGTAGGTCAGGCGACAGCTCGCAGGAGTCAGTTCTCTTCTTCCACCGTGTGGACTCCAGGCTTCGAATCCAGGTCTTCAGGCTTGCTGCGGCAAGTACCTTTACCCACCAGGCTCTCTCACCACTCTCAAATCTCAGCTTTTCTGTGCACGTCCGTCGTGTGTGTTCTATTCTTACTCTCAATCTGTTTCTTTAAAGTGTGGGTTTGGTTCTAGAAAATCATTAAATTGCTAAAAACCTCCTCTCCCATCTCTCTGTCCTTTGAAAGCCCAGTTACATTACTTTATTCCTGTTCCCTCTGCTCCATATGTTCCCTTCTGGCAGACCCTTTTAATCTTGGCGAGGTTTTTATTATTTATATATAAAACTTTATATACTGTTTGGTTCCATTCCTTATCTGATTTGGTCTGGAGAGTGTATTTCAGGTTTTCCCAGAGTCCTAGATCTTACTTTTTAATTAGAGGATTTGGGTCTTGGGTTTTTTCTATGTCACAGATGAAAATAGAGATCCCAGGAAGATTAGAGTTTTCCTAATTGGCTCTATTTGGGTCTAGTGTGTACACAATTAGGAAGAGCCATTTGAAGGACACACATAGATTAAGCCAACACCTGAATCAAGACTCAGAGCATGCACCAGCCCCCACCCTACCCCAGCCCACGCACACATCCTGGAAACGTGCCCACCAGCCCCAGGCAATGACTACACTGCTTTTTTTGCATTGGGGGTTAGTATTTTCTGTTAACCTCATGTTTCTGGAACAACACAAATAACCTTCCTTTGTGTGAGTTTATGTGCATGATCCATACATGTGTGCGTGGATTTGTATGGTGTGTGTAGGTGTGCATTTGTGCACGTGCATGTGATTTCGCACATACCACAGCACATATGCAGAGTTCAGAGGACATCTTGGGTATTGGTCCTTGGCTTCTGCCTTGAGACAGGCTCTCTTTGTTATCCATAGTTGGGTATGTCAGGCTAACCAGCTCAAAAGCTTCCAGATGTGATCCTGTCTTCATATCCCATCTCAAGCAGAGTGTTGGGATTACAGGCACCATCACTGTCACTTCCAGCTTCGTGTGGGTTCTGGGGATTCGAACTCAGATCCTCACACTTGGGCAGAAAAGGCTGTACTTACTGAGTCACTTCCCTGGCTCCAGAATGACTTTCTAAAGTATAATTCTCTTTATATGTAGTAAGTTTGAGGTTCATCAATATTGCTGTATGCTAGGAGTAGTTCATTCATTTTTGTTGCAGAGTAGAGATCCATTGTACAGATATATTTTATGTATTCATTAACTGATTTGCTTTTGGGTTATTTCCATTTGAAACAAACTTAAATTAAAGCTTCTATATTCGTAACATCTTTCTACAAGCATTTTTTTTTCATTTCCCTTGGGAAAATACCTAGAAGTCTGTATTAGTCAGAATTCTCTAGGAACAGAATTGACCAACTGAATGTGCAATATGAAAGAGAATTTATTAGACTGGCTTACACAATGGGGGCGTGAGAGGTCCAACAATGGCTGTCGTCACATTGGAAAGGCTGGGAATCCACTCATGAGGCTGCATGCCTCAGTAGTCCCAGGCTGGCACTGGTGGCCTGGAGTGTCCCAGTGGTCTTTAGTCCTCATCGGAAGCTGAAAAGATGGGTTCTGATGTCAACGAAGGATGCCAGCAGCAGACACAGCAACGACAGGACGGATGCGCCGACCAGCAAGGAGTGAAGGCAGGCTGGCAAAGCAAAGCTGCTTCCTCCTCGACTCTGTTTGCATCTTTACCGTGGCTGGACACTGACACCCACTATGGAGGAGGAGGCCCCATCTCTCTCAGCTAATCCTTTCTGGAACTGCCCCTCCCCCCCAGTTCTACTCAGAGACTTATCTTTCTCCCAACTCCACATCTAGTCAAGTTGACAATTAAGAGTAAGAATCCCAGAGTTAGATAACTGGATTGTATATTTCTACAGCTCGAGAATTTCAGATGTTCAACATCCTCCCAGCCCTGATGGCCCTTGTGGGCACTCAGATTTTATCCTTCCACACGGTGGTTTAATGCACAATCCCCATGGATGGAAAACTGTAGACCCTGTCACGGTGTTGATGAGGGCTCCCCTGTTGATGTAAAGACAGGAGCGAACTAACCCCACAAAATTGTCCTTTGGCTTCTACATACACAGCACAGCATGTGTGCATGTGGACCCCAGTGCCATGTCACAAGTACAACAAAATAAGCAACGAAAAGGTTAACCAAGGGCCTATTATGGCTTATGATTTCAAAAGATTCAGCCCAGCAGAGTGAAGACTGTAGAGACAACAGAGATACTCTCATCGTGATCATAGAGGAACGGGGTTGGGGGTCGGGGGAGTGATGAAGAGAGGGGGGAGGGGGAGGGGGAAGGGGGGAGCTAGGAACCCTAAGAGGTGACTTCCACAGTAGCCCTCTGGTTTTGAAGGTCTTCCCCATCTCAAACTGAAGGTTCTTTTTTTGGTTTTTAGTTCTGTTTCCTGCACTTTCTGAGACCCTTGTTTCTGCTTATCTTTTGTACTTAGGTTTATAGACAATTTCAATTTAACTTTTGTCTGTCATATAAGAGTGAAGGTTCATTTCTTCCCTGTATGGATATTCAACAAATCTAAGCAACATTTTTACAGAGAACATCTTTCTCCCACTGAACGGTAGTGGCACAGTTTACTGAGCATCTCAGCCTAGGTCTGCTTTGGCCTCTGTTCTAGTCCCTGGTCTGCTAATTTTTGCTTAAGCCAATACAGAGCTGTCTTAATTATTATGTCTTTAATAGCTCACAGTGTCTGGTAATGTGGGCCTTTATTTTGTTCTTATTTTCTAAGACGGCCAGAGCTGTTTTAAGTCTTTTGCATTTCTAAATGAACAGATAATCAATTTCCACAGCAAAACATTTTCCTTCATCAACATCATTTTTCCCTTTTTATGAATGAATAATATACATTTTCCTACACACACACACACACACACACACACACACACACACTCACTCACTCACCCATGGATGAATACATCAGTTGATTTCATTAGGTGACTCTTGTGAACAGTACTGCAATAAACAAGGATGTGGCTGATGACATCCTGTTTGCCAACCTTCGCTATTGTTTCCTGAGCTATGGGGGTTGTGTTCAGGAAGTCATTGTTTCTGCCTGGATCCTGAATGGTTTCCTCTATGCTTTCCTGTCCTTCAGTTTCACATCTGTCATTGAGGTCTTGGATCCTCTCAGAGTTGGCCTTGTTTGTTTGTTTTTACAGGTCCAGAGGACCTGTAAAATTGGGTCCTCTCTCTTGGTAACCCTTTCATGCCTCTCTCTTGCTGTACTGCTCTAATCCAAATGTCAGCTACTATGAAAGGTAATCGTGAGGGTGGACATCTTTGTCCCACTTCTGATTTTCAAAGAAATAGTTTCAGTTTTCCCCCAATTTAGTCTGATGTTAGCTGTGGGTGTTAGTACTCTGTCTAAGCTCCACCCCACAATTACCTGGCAACAGCCAAGTATGCCCCGCCCTATCCTATAGACCTGGCCCACTATAAAAGGGGCTTCTTGCCCCTCCTCTCTCTCTCTGTCTCTCTCTCTCTCTCTCTCTCTCTCTCTCTCTCTCTCATCTACTCTTTCCTCTCTGCACTCTCACCTCTCTGCCCTTCTTGGGCTCTCCTCCTCTCCCCTCTCTCTACATGGTCATGGCTGGCCTCCACTCCTCTCTCTCTTCTCTCTTCTCTCTTCTCTCTTCTCTCTTCTCTCTTCTCTCTTCTCTCTTCTCTCTCTCTCTCTCTCTCTCTCTCTCTCCCTCTCTCAGCCTCCACTATATCATTAACTCCCATCCTCTTCCCTGAATGAACTCTATTCTATACCATGTCTGTGTGTGTGTGGTTCCTCAGGGGGAAGAGGTGCGTGGGCATGGGCCAGCTGCGGCACCCCCCTTCCCCCACACCTCCATGCTACACTCTCAAATCCCCTTCTTCTCTCTCCATTTAAAAACCCATCATTTGGTGCCGAAACCTGGGAACAGCTTTAAGCCATCAGTGGGTTCGTTGCATACAGTCTTTCCTGTGTTGAAGTATGATCCTTCCACAGCCATGAGATCTTTGTCTTTGATTCTCTTTGAGTGCCCCGGTAGGTTTGATGACTGGCGAATCTTGATTTTCCTGGGGTCTCTTCAATGAAACCAAGTTGAGCCGAGTGGATGACCTTTGTATGACCTTTGTATGAGCTGTTGGATTCGGCTGCAGAAAGCGTATTACAAATCATCACCTCTACGCTTATCAAGGAAATTGTTCTGTGTGTGTGTGTGTGTGTGTGTGTGTGTGTGTGTGTGTGTGTGAATGCAATAACCAGAACAGGCTGTCAGAGCCTCCAGAGCCCCAGTTGTAAGCTGCCTGATGTGGTTGCTGGGAACCAGACTCAGGTCCTGTGCAAGAAGAACCTGAGCTGCTAACTGCTGACTCTTCTCTCCAGCTGTGTGTGTGTGTGTGTGCCTCTGTGTGTGTGTGTCTGTCTGTGTGTCCGTGTGTCTGTATGTTTGTGTGTGTGCCTCTGTGTGTGTGTGTGTCCTCTCTCCAGCTCCTTATTCAGTGCTTATAGCAGGGCAGTAATGGCTTCATAGAATGATGTCCTTTCTGTTTAGCAGAATGGTTTGAGAACTAATGGTGTTCATTCTTCCTTAAAGATCTAGAAGAACTCAGATATGACTCCATCCAGTCCTGGGCCTCTCTTTGCTGGGAGATGGTTTGTTACCACACCACTATTTAATGGTTTCTTCAGGCTGTTCATGCCCTTTTAGTTCAACTTTGGTAAGCTGTGTGTTTTACAGACTGAATTATGTTAGATTTTATATTCCATTTGGTATATAGTGTAGTTTAACACTACAGTTTCTGTTTTTAAAAGATCTGACTCTCTGTGTATGTGTGTGTGTGTCTGTGTGTATGAATGTGTTTCTGTATGCCCATGCGTCTGTGTGTGTGTGTCCATGTGCCCCTGTATGTGTCCCTGTATGTGTGTCTGTATGTCCAGGTGTCTATGTTTGTGTGTGTCCCTGTGTTTGTGTGTGTGTCCATGTTTCTGTGTGTATGTTTATGAGTCTGTATACATGTGTGTGTGTCCCTGTGTGTATGTCTGTGTGCCTATGTGTTTATATGAGTCTGTGTGTCTGTGAGTTCATGTGCTTGTGTGTCTGTGTGTGTGTCCATGTGTCTGTGTGTGTATGTGTATGTATATGTGTGTGTGTATGTGTGTGTATATAAGTATGTATATGTGTATGTGTGAGAGAGAGAGAGACAAGGATGAGAGAGAGAGAGGCTGGAAGGGGCATGAGGTGTCCTGTCACTCTCTACCTTTTTCCTTTGAGGTGGGATAAAATAATGTATACTGATAATCTGGACTTTAGAGGGATTTCTCAGAACACCCCATTTCATCTGATTCTATTAAACTGGGTTCTCTCTCTCTCCCTCACCCCCCTCTTCTCTCTCTCTCTCTCTCTCTCTCTCTCTCTCTCCCTTTCTCTCGCTTTCTCTCCCTCTTTCTCCCTTTCTCCCTCCCCCTCTCTCTCTCCCTATCCCTCTCCCTTTCTCTCTCTCTCTCCCTCTCCCTCTCCCTCTCTCCCTTTCTCCCTCCCTGTCTCTTTCCTTCTCTCTCTCCCTCTCTCTCTCCCTCTCTCCCCCCTCCCTCTCGCCCCTTCTCTCTCTGTTTGATTAGCTCAGGGTTTGCCAGTCTCAGTAATCTTTCCAAGCCACCATCTTTCTGCCTCATTGGGTCCTTTGACCTTTAGCCCCCACTCCATTGCTTTCCACTCTGATCCTTGGAACTTCTTTCCTTCTGGCTCTGGGGTGTGTCTTGATCTTGTTTGTCAGACTTTGGGATGCGCCGTTATATTCTTTATCTGTGCTCTCCCTGACGTTTACAACGCTGACTCTCACGGCTGCTGGCGATCCCCTTGGGTTTGCTTTGGTGGAGCTCCTAGATTCTGATTACACTTTCATTCCATCATAGGATTTTTTTTTAAACAATACTCTGATTATTTGTGGTAAATTCTTTAATTCTCACATGCATAGACATTTTCCTGTTTTCCCCTACTGTTCATTTCTCATTCCATCTCATCATGATCAGATGTGATGTTAGTAATTATTTCAGTTTTCTTTATTTGCCCAGACTTCTTTTTTAAAAAACAAAACAAAACAAAACAAAACAAAACAAAACTTTGTCTTCTTTCCCTCTACCATCACACCAACTTTTCTTTTTTTTTAAATTTTATTTATTTATTTATTTATTTATTTATTTATTTATTTATTATATGTGAATACACTGTAAGTGTCTTCAGACACTCCAGAAGAGGGTGTCAGATCTCATTACGGATGTTTGTGAGCCACCATGTGGTTGCTGGGATTTGAACTCAGGACCTTCGGAAGAGCAGTCAGTGCTCTTAACAACTGAGCCATCTCTCCAGCCCCTTGCCCAGACTTCTTTACAGCCTTAACTATGATGTGCTGTGAAGAGTATTCCAAGGGCTGCTGAAAAGAACATGCATTCTGTATTTGCTGGACGGGATGACCTATGAGTTTGTAAAGTCTGCTTGGTATATACTTCAGAGTAACATTTTCAAAGATTTATTTTACTTATTTATGTGTGTGTGTGCATGAGTGTATTTGCATGTGAGTGTGTACATGGTATGTGCGTCTGTGCGTGCGCACATGAGTGTATATGCATCTAAGCGTGCACATGCACACATGTGAGGGCCAGAAGAGAGCATGGGCTCCTCCTGTCATGTGCTCTACCGCTTTCCTCTGAGGCAGGGTCTCCCCCGAAACCCTAGTCTCTTGTTTTCTTGGCAAGCCGCAGTGATCCTCCTGTTTCTTCCTAACCCCTCCCCTCCCCCAGAGAGCTAGGGTTAGAGACATTTGTGAGGACAGTTGGCTTGTCACATAGGTGCTGGGTTTGTCACTCCAGGACTCATGATTTGGAGCAAGCATTCTTCACCACCGAGCCATCATCTCTCTGGCCCACCAACACCAATGCTTGTTAGTTGATGTTTTGCTTGGATGGTGTTGAGATATTGAAGTCTTCCCAGGTTTGATTTCCATTGTTATAATAAATACAATGACCAGAAGCAACTTGGGATGGGAA
This sequence comes from Apodemus agrarius, assembly GCA_964023405.1. Taxonomy (NCBI): domain Eukaryota; kingdom Metazoa; phylum Chordata; class Mammalia; order Rodentia; family Muridae; genus Apodemus; species Apodemus agrarius. Next base: position 99,820,453 of record OZ030012.1, read on the forward strand.
GGGTTTATTCCATCTGACACTTGGAGGTAGCAGCTCATCCCTGAGGGACTTCAGGGCAGGAACACAAGGCAGGAGGCAAAGCCGAAGACATGGGGGAATGATGCTTACTAACTTGCTTTCCATGACTGGCACATCCTGACTTAATACAACCCAGGACCGCCTGCCCTGGAAGGAGACCGCCCACAGAAAGTCGGCCATTAATGAAGAAAACATCCCGAAGACTTGCCTAGAAGCCAGCTTGATGGGGGTCTCTTCTTAACTAATATGTCTTCCTTCCGAATGCCTCTAGTTTACATGAAACTGACACACCAGCACCAAATCCCTAACTCCATTTGCATTTGGGGTTGTTGTTTATCTATCTTCTCTGAATTGAAATGTTTCTTCCTGGAGAGAGGAGGGAGGCCCAGTAAGATTCAGGAAGTTAATAAAACTTAAAAGCCTCAAGAAGCTAATGGAACGTACAAAGAAATTCCCAAGAGTCCCAAGGCCCCTCTGCAAGGTCATAAAAGCAGTAAACAATCGCTGGGGGCAGAGGGAACACTCCAGTTGGCTAAGCTAAGCTCAGCTCTTTCAGGGAGCGAATGCCACAGAAGTGGGTGCAGGTTTCCTGAGTTGTTGCTCACACGGGGAGGGGCTGTCAGTGATAGAATTGCCTTTCAGTCCCCCAGTGCTCTTGCTGGGAAACCCCTTGCCTTGACCTTCTAAATAATTCCAAAAACCTCACTGGGTCATTAAGCTAGACTGGGATGGAATAATTTGGTCTATTTTCAGTACCCCCTCTAGAATGAGTAGATACTTGTTCATGTCTCCCCAGGAAAAGTCACACAACATAACTGGTCCCTGAACAGAGACCAGCAGAAACAAAGATAAGTTGAGGATGAGCAGTTGTATGATCCTTCAATGGGGAATGAGATTGACCTCTTTAGACTGCTCTGTGGGAATGTCTGGGGGGGGCATTGTCTTGATTGCTAATTGATGTAGGAGGGTCTAGCCCACTGTGGGCGGGGCCATTCCCCAGAGGTGGGCCTGGATGGCAAACAAAGAAAGAGGAAGCCAGTGAGTCAGTCAGTAAGCATCATACCACCATGGGTTCTGCCTCGGCTCCTGCTTGAGTTCCTGCCTTGACCTCCCTCACAAAAGGATTGTGACCCTGAAGTGTAAGGCACGTAAGCCATTTCCTCTCCTAAGTTGCTTTTGGCCAGAGCGATTCATCAAAGCCACTGTGAAGCAAACTCGAACGGGGGTATCTCCGTGTGGTATGGGATGGAGATGTTCTGGCTGCTGTGGTGGATGGTAAAGCAGGTTACAGAGGCTCAGCCATCTGAGAGTGGAGTACCCTGGAGATAGATAGGGTCTGGGGTGGGCACCTTCCTATCTGTAGAATGGGTAGCACGCCTCACTGATGACTAAGGTCTGTCTCATGAATGAGGAGACTCTCAAAGGTGGATGGTCTAGACACTACTTCGCAATCCCTTAAAGAAGTGCACCAGGACAGGATCACTGCGCAGGCTATGGCAGCTAACTGGTATGTGCACAGAGATACACAGCTGTCTGCCCATAAAGGGTTCGCCTATACCACAGCGAAAAGGACGCGCAGATGCTGTTCTCTGCCTTAGCCTCTGAGTTGGCAGGGAAGGTGGGAACGGCAAGGATGAGGTGGATGGGGGTTCCAGGGTGTCATTTTATACAGTTGGTAGGACACAAAGGACAGAGAGAGCACGTTAGATGTGTGTTAAAGAGCTTGTCCTGAGATCGTGGAACCAGTGAGAGGATTCAGATAATGGAGTGGGGGGAGAGAGAGAGGGGGGGGGGAGGGAGAGAGAGAGAATAAAATATCCCTCAGGTTCAACCTTTAATACAGAGGAAGAGAAAAACCTTGGCTTGGCACGCAGAGCGGGCCCTAATAAATGGCCAAGCGCCGGAAACTGTCGTAATCAAGGGATACTCCACATCTGAATTACTTGAATCAGGGAAAGCTTTTAGCCAAGGAATAAAAGAAGCTTTTCACAGCCTGGCTTGTGCAGCTGTGGGACGAGAGGGCAGATGATATCAGTCTGAGTGCTGTGGAAGCAGAGAAACTAATAAAGCTACCCCTCCCATCCCCCACTCCCCAAGGCAACACAGTCTGCAGCAATACAAGTGAAATCAGTCCCTGATGGACCGGTTCATCTAAGCCATTAAGAAGACTTGGATATTGCCAGTCACTGTGCCCGTCGTGGACTGGAATGGAATAAAAGAATAACAGGCATTTGTGAGGTGACTGGCGTGAAGGGTGATATATCTGATGCCCAGTTTACTAGGGCTGACAGATATGTGCTCACAGGAGTTCAGAGACAGGTGGATTTAGCAGGGGTCTCAGGACTAGTATGGGGCTTGTCTTAGTTATTGTTCTATTGCCATGGCAAAACACTGTGGTAAAGCCAGTTTCTAGAGGAGAGTGCTTAATGGGAGGGAGCATAGCAGCAGACAGATGGGCACGGGGCTGGAACAGCAGCTGAGCGCTCACAAGCACTGGGCAGAGAGAACTAACAGGGAATGGCTTTTGAAAGCTCAAAGGCCAACCCACTGACATGCCTTCTCTAATAATGCCACGCCTCCTAATCCTTCCCAAACAGTTCCACCAACGGGGAACCACATGTTCAAATATAGGAGCCTCCAGGGGCTGTTCTCAGGTAGACCACCAGAGTTGTTATGACTTTCCTGAGCTCTATGATAAGACATAATCTTTATGATGGAGGAAAGGATATGACAGATCTGAGGATTTTAGACTGGCATATGGATTGTGCTTGTCAAGTACTAAATATAAAAGAGCAAGGGGGAAAAGGGTCTGTCCAGGGTCACTTTGAGGCAAATGTGGCAAGATTCACGTGAAGCCAGAGTCCTTAGAGTAAAAGTTAACAGAAAGCAAATGCTGTGCCAATGAAACTTTAGATTCCCATGTGTGTCTAGTCTATAGACTATAGGCTGCATGTGGCCAAAGACAGCTATGAATGTGGCCCTACACAAAAGTGAAAACTCACTTAAACATTGTATTTTTTAATATATATATGTATATATATGTATGCATATATATGTGTATACACACATATGTATATATATGTGTGTGTGCATATATATATATATATATATATATATATATATATACCTAATTGTATGATTCTGGAGCATGAATTTTGTAGGTGATTATGTTTAGGACATTCTTTTTACAAAGAATGATTAACAAGATCAGCCTTCCTCTGAACACCCCTAACCACCTAACCGCTTACGCTCAGAGCCTGAGCAACACATCACAGAACACAGAAAGGATAAAAGTGTGCAGTTGAAGGAGGATGTGGTTGTCTTAGGGTGGGCAGGTATCCCCTCAGAATATGTGTACCTTTCTTCCCTGAAAGAAAATGCACCAGGGGGTAGAGATTGTTGATCTAGCCTGGGCTCTGTTGAGCAGCCATGATGGAAAGGTAAGGGCCACAATGCTGACCTGGAGTCTGTCAGAACCAGGGAGCTGCCTCCAGCCACAGCACAGCAGGCTAGGGTGCTGTCCTGCTCTCCTCTGGGCCTGAGGTGGGCGGAGCAACACACGCCTCCCCCATTAAGGCCATCATTGGCAGGGAGATGTGCAGGAGACTCGTGGCAGGAGTAGTACCCCAGATACCTCACACAGGACAGTTCACAGGCAATGATTGCAGTTTATGGAAAGATGGCTGGACGTGGTCTCCTAACCATTGCTGCTGTATCCAGCATTTTTTCAAGTTGTTTTTTAAAAAGCATGTGTGTCCCGCCTCCTCTAGCCTGCCTGGCTCCTCCCCAGTGGCTTTCTGTAGCCTAACTCCTAGCCCCCACCTCACCCCATCACCCCCTTGAACGCCTTGGTGCTTCTTTGCTTGGTGGCTACCTTTATCCCTGCTTAGACGGTGAGGTCTGGCAGAGCTGGGCCGGATCTCAGTCATTCCAGGATAGTGCTGTAGGCGTGGGCACGAGACGACAGGGGGCCCAGGAGGCCTGAGGGGTAGGCTCTCAGCTCCACCGAGCGCTTCCTTTGCAGCTTCCTATGGGTGTTCCAGTTTGCAGAGGACATCTTGTCCGTCCTGCCCCTCCAACAGGCCTTTGCAGGGCTGATGTGTCTGATCTACAATGATGTTGTAGGTACAAGCACAGGCCCAGCGCTCCAGAGACCCACCGCCCTCTGGGTACACAAGGCGAAAGGGCAGATGGGACCCAATCCAAGTGCTCAGGATGGTCCTTGGTGCCAGGGGATACGTGCTCAGGTAGGGATGGGAAGAACTAATAGCTCAGAGCAGGAAGACACTGGTGGGGGGTTAGGAGTGTTCAGAGGAAGGCTGATCTTGTTAATCATGAGGGTGAAATAAGGGAGGGGAAACATTGTTGGAATGAGAGACACCACACAGATGAGGCTTAGGAGCCGAGACAAGAGAGTTTCTTCTAACCTGGAAAGTGGTGCAGGGACTTGGACCCTAGAGGCTGGAAGAAGGAGGGTCCATAGTTAGTCACTGGCTACCTGGTCCAGCTCCTATTGTCCAGAGGGGAAAGTGACTTACCCAAGGTGACCCTGTGTAGACGAGGAAGCCAGACTGCAACCCAGGCTTCCTGACCAATGTCCAAGCTTGCGTCTCTTCAGGACACTGCTTTTAGCAACCACGACAACGGAAAGCTTTAGTGGTTGAGTCCACCAGTGGCCAGGCAGGTGCCTAGAGCCTGCAGCCAGGAAATGCCTTTCCTCTCCCATCTCCAGTCTCAGGGTGTGTCTCATATCCACTCCACCAATTACAAGAAAGTGTCTCTTCCCTTCCCCTCCTCCTCCTGCTGAGTTTCTCAAGGTTTTACAACAAACTGTAAATATCCCCACTCAGGACAGAGACATCAGTCTGACCCTGCCCTGGAGTCTGGTGTGCCGTGGTATATGGGTGGCTAACGCTGCTAAGTGAATCCTGGACTGGTCCTGAGCCAGTCCCCTTCCTGTCCCTACTGCTGACCTGCTACCAGCCCCGGCAGAGCCCAGCCCGACTCTGCCTCATTCGCTCTGCAGCGATCAGCACTGCCCCCTAGTGGCCAACTGCATTCAGCCCCAGCGCCAGGTCTTGGCTTTACCCTGACTGGCACTGGTCACCTTCAACATCTAAGGCTTCACAGCGTCAGGGCTTATGGTTGTCTTAGAAGATCCTGGGGACAGAGTGTCTTCCAGATCAGGTCTCTACAACATCTCCGTGGTTGGGATTCGAATGTGGACAGTGTGTGTGTGTGTGTGTGTGTGTGTGTACAGAGGGACACCCCCAGGTTTGATGTCTGTGGGTCTGGGGACAGACCAGAGAGGTTGATGGAAAGAGCACTTTACACACAGCGCAAGGACAGAATGACAAACTTTATTAGAAATGTTCCTTGCTCGTAGGTCACATTCACATTAAAGTGTCGGCTGCGCTGTCTGGCTCTGTGTCCCACTCTGTGACGATTTCCAGTTAAAACCGAGTCTGGATGGAGGGCATCTTGGAACACACGAGAAAGGTGCCAAACGGTGGTGCTGGCGGCGGTGGCAGCAGCGGCAGCGGCAGCAGCAACATTCTGTGAGAAGATAGGTCTCGGGTCCTGCAGAGACTGTTATACCCACTTTTGCAGTCCCAAGGCCACGCCACGGGGCCCCAGCTGATAAATTAACAGTGCATCACACACATATTGGAAACGAGAGACAAACTGGAAGTCTCCAACAGTGAAAAAATAATTTGCTTAAAGAAAGCTTTGTGACAGCCAGGCTTCACCCCGGGTGACGGCTGCCAGAGCCCTGGGTCCTCAAGGTGTCTCAGACTTGGTGTCACGAGGGCCCCATCTTCCTTAGCACCTTTGGGAGAAAGCCACCTTCATCACACTCCTCTTTCAAAATGCCAACGCTACTTGCAATGATCATACCAAGAAGAAGCTCTGTCCCCAGGGCAAGTCATCAGAATCCTGTCCCTGAATGGAGTGGGGTGGGGGTCAGCCAAAGAACTCTCTATCCACGGTGGAAGAGGGCAGGAAGGGATGAGGCTCAGAGAGGTAAGGCCAGCTGTTTCTGCCCTGCTGTGAGCCCTGGACTCGTCGCTTAAAGTGGTACCAAGTCTTAAAATGGAAGGACAAGCTCTCTGCCCTGGCCAGGGGCAGGCGTGGAGGAGACCGTGAGGACTCGCTTCCGTCATTCATTATTCAGAACCTATTTTCTCTCCACAGGCCGATTTCCCTGGGCCTGTCTGCGGTGGGGAACTGGATGCCGTCTCCTGTCGAATGTTTTATTCGTTCTCTTGAGGGAGAAATGGTCTCTACTCTCTGGTTCGCTAGGTGGCCTCCTGGTCCTTGGCTGATGGCAGCAATGGCAACGGGCATTCCTTTTTCCAAGTCAGTGATGTGTCCTGACGCCCCGGAGCTGTGTGGCCACAGATGACAGCAGGTCCTCGGCGCCGCTCACTGGTACTGCAGATAGTTCTTGAGAGACTGAGGCAGGGGCAGGGAGCCAATGTCCCGCAGGCGCTGTCTGCCCAGGGCTGAGCGGATGGATCGCCGGCACAGGTCCATCAGCGGCAGAGGCTCAGCTGTGAAGACAGTGAAGCAAGCGTGAGTGCCCACACCACCACTCCGCCTAGCTAGCCACACCTCCACTCCGCCTAGCTAGCCACACCTCCACTCCGCCTAGCTAGCCACACCTCCACTCCGCCTAGCTAGCCCGCCGCCTACCCATGCCCCTGGGCTGGCTCGGTGCTCCCTGCTACTGAAAAGCCATCCCTGCTTGCTCAGAGGCCCTCAGCAACGATGACGAAAGGCAGCCGCAGCTGCTCAGACTGGAAGCTTTAGAACGACCGGTGAATAGTGGTATTTCAAGATGAATACCGGAAACAAACTTAGCCACTGCCAGGGTAAGTTCTGATGTGGATGTGTGGCTCAAAGCGTTTGAAAGGGGAAGCCTTTTAGAAACGGGATCATTTGTCCCAGTTACTCAGGAGGCTGAGGCAGGAGGATCACTTGAGCCCAGAAGTTCAAGGCCAGCCTGGGCAACACAGTCAGATCCCGCCTCAACACAAGCAAGCAGACAGGTTAGATTCCAGCAGGCTGTTGAGATTCTTTCAGACCCACACACTTTCCCTCTAGTGTCTATGACGGGCAGTGGAGGGACACATTTTCTTACAGCACTCAAGTTCTGGGGTGCAGGGGGGGGAGGTAAGTTAAAATCCACCAGGGGCCTGGAAGGTGGCTCAGGGGTAGAAGTGCTCCCCACACGAGCCTGATAACCTGATGTTGATCCCCAGAAGCCACTTCAAAAGCCAGATGCAGTGGCGGGCATCTGTAAGCCCAACACTCCAATGTAGAGACGGGAAACAGATGAGACCCTGACTCAACGTGGTAGGAGGGAAGACCCTCCCCACGTGGCCCTCTGACCTCCATAGGCACAGCAGGGTACACCGCACCCACCTCTGGATACAGGACAGTTTACTGAGTTACACGGGCTCACTGCAGCTACCCATATTAACACTTTCCTCTTTCAGGTCCTGTGGTAATCCTAGGGACACAGAGACAACTCAGCCAGGGCCAGAGCCAGCCCTGGATGGAGGTGAGCTTGTGGTCTGGGATTTCCTCGTGAGCTAAGATTTTTAAGTAAATGAATGGTTTTGTTTTTGTTTTTCATCTTGCGTACTCTGCTTGCATGGATATCTGTGTATCATCTGTTAGCCCTGTGCCCACAGAGGCCGGGAGAGGGTGTCGGATTCCCTGGAACAGAAGTTATAGACAGATGGTTGGGAGCCACCATTCCGGTGCTGGGGGTTGAACTCTAGTCCTTTGGAAGAGCAGCCTCTTAACCTCTGAGCCATCTCTCCCGCCCCAGCAAGCAAATTATTTTAAAGGTGTTAATATAGGAAAGAATTCCCAAGTGCACAGGGACAGGAACTAGGCAGCTGCCGGGAAGCTTCGAGGCTAGAGATCTGAGTAGGGTTTTGAAGGATGGGTAGGAGTGTTATAAGCACACCGAGGGCGGGCGGTGTTACGAGCAGAGAACACCGGGAGGGATCCGGGAGGCAGGGAAGCTGAGAACCTGAGTGGGGCCGGTGGCTCAGACAGGCCAGTGGAGAATGAAGAGGACAGAGGTCCCATTCACCTCCTGTGACAGACACACGGCCTCGGTGCTTGCGCTGCAGCTAAATGCTCCTTTGGTGATGGAGTAGGTAGGACTGTGGTCAGACCATAAGCAGCAAGCACAAATGGTCAGCTGTGTGGGAATGGTCGGAGGGGTGGGGCAAGGGCAGCTGGGGGTTCAGGGGAACTTCTGCTAGAGTTGCAGTTCTAATGGGCCACCACCGGAATCCACCACCGGAATCCAAGTGGGACTCGGCCTGGGGGCCAGATGATACACCCCAGGCCACACTTGCTGTCCTTTGCCAAGGCCAGACCCCAGGCTAATAACTTCACTTTCTCCTCTTATCTTTTGATTCTCCTACAAAAGGAGGCTAGTCAGGAGATGCCAGCCATGTATCCAGACCTGCCCTGCCCCACATACAGTTCCCAACTCCATTACAGCCACACCCCCATCCTTCCTTCCCCGCCCCTTGTCCATCACAGTGCCCGCCCACCTACTGCCCTGCCCTGTCAGTCAAGACCCTCCTCTAATCCCTCTGCCTCCAACACCAGGCTGCTCACTAAGCAGGGATTGTAGCTGCTTTCTCCTGATGGTTTATTATGCGGCCACACACACATACACTAAGTTCTTTGGGGGCTCAATTCATGCAAATTCATAACAACCCCTGGGGCCAATAAATATTATTATCATCTCTATTTTAAGGGGGAAAAAAAAGACTGAAACGGAGTATACAAGCCATCTACCTAAGGATGTACAGCTGGTAAGTGGAAAAACCAGAACTCAAACCCCTGGAAACAGAAGCAGGAACTTATCTTCTATCTCACCCACGTTTACCGAGCTTCTGCTCGGCCTGTTGCTAGTGTGAAAGTATCTCACTGAGGTCTTAAAGTGACCATCTGAAGTCAATGTGGCTACTCATTCCTGGCTGAGAGAAAAGGAAACCGAGGCTGGGAGAAGAGAGGTGTGTGTAGAGTTGTAAAAGCTTGCATTTAGAGTGTCATACTGGCCCTGCCCAGAGCAATAGTAAAAAGGCGGGCCCAAGGCAAGAGTGGAGGCGGAGTCACCTCTCTCCAGACTCCTGGCAGGCTGTGTATGTGCACTACAGCCTCAGGCTCATGTTGTCCCCTCCTCCCCCTCTGTGGCCAGGTTCCAGATCGCGGCTGCCCACGTCCCCCACCATACTGTAACAGTGACCATGGAAGCAGCCATGTTGTCGCTCCTCACCAGCTGGGTGTCAAAATCAACTCTATCTGTTCACAGAGAAGAAAACAAATCAGCTCTGGACACGAAGGGGCCCCAGGTACATGTGAATGCAGGGACGAGCCTCTCAAGCAGTTTTAAGTGAAAGAAAAAGTGTGTCATGTGTGACTCCCCAAAACCCCGTAAGTTCAAAAGTAGCTGATGGCATTCAGGTTGTGACTGGTGATGCTCAGGGCGGGGCTGGAGAGCTCAGGGTGGGGCTGGCGATGCTCAGGGTGGGGCTAGCGATGCTCAGGGCGGTGCTGGCGATGCTCAGGGCGGTGCTGGCTATGTTTAGGGCGGGGCTAGCGATGCTCAGGGTGGGGCTGGCGATGTTCAGGGCGGGGCTAGCTATGCTCAGGGCGGGGCTAGCGATGCTCAGGGCGGGGCTGGTGAGCTCAGTGTGGGGCTGGCGATGCTCAGGGCGGGGCTGGCGTTGCTCAGGGCGGGGCTGACGATGCTCAGGGCGGGGCGGGTCATGTTCAGGGTATAGTGACCCCGATGGCAGTAATGGTGGAGGGTTACTTTTAGATTTGTGTTCAGCTCTCCTGGCCAGCTTGCCTTGATGCTGGTAGGCATTAGCTTGTGACCTGGCCACGTTCTTCACCTATTATTCTTCAAAAAAGTTTCACCTGAGAAAAAGAAGTTCACTCCCTGAATCAGAGCCTTACTCTCCTGGGACAGGGAGCTGGTGTGGACAGACAGACAGACAAGAATAAGTAAAAAGGATAAAGAGGCTGTCTCGGAAGCCCAGAGCACACTCAGCCTTCCCGGCCAGAGACAGCTGGCTCCTCCTCTCCCAGCCACACATCCGTCATCTGGAAAATGGGACGGGTTGACGGCATCACGCCATGATAGGCTGTCAGTGGCATGGCACCACCCTCGGCCTTAACAAGGTTCTTGCTGAAGTATGCTTTAAAGCCGTTGCTTCAGTTTGCCACCCTTACTGACGGCCACTTTCTGCTCTTGACAAAGACTCCCCCAGGCTGCTTCCGAGTGCCTGGTTCTGTGCTACAAACATCGCGGTCCTGTTGAGAGTCTGGGGTAAATTTTCCTCAATCATCTGTTACGTCTGTCACTAACCACCGTGTGACCTGTAGCGAACCACAGGATTTCCAAAGACTGTTGCCATCTGTGAAAACAGTAAGTTAGTTCATGGGTTAGCTCAAAGAGTGCACTATCAGGACGGAGGCTGGTGGAGAGTCTGGCAGACACCGATGGCGTCTCCAGGCTTCTATGTCTCCCCACCTGTCACGGAACCTGCCAAAATGTGAGCCACAGCCTACCATCATGCCTGCGTGCATGGTGTAAGTCACAACGTGAATGTTAGACAATCGGAGGCAGACAGGAAAGCATTCGAGTGACATCCGTTTGTTTTTTGTTTGTTTGTTTTTGTTTTTGTTTTTTCGAGACAGGGTTTCTCTGTGTAGCCCTGGCTGTCCTGGAACTCACTCTGTAGACCAGGCTGGCCTCGAACTCACAAATCCACCCGCCTCTGCCTCCCAAGTGCTGGGATTACAGGCGTGCACCACCACTGCCCGGCTTCGAGTGACATCCTTAAAAGCTGACCTTAGAAGACCTGGGTGCTACCTGCTTGGCTTTGTCATAAAGGAAATGAGGAGATACACAGCACACACGGGTGTCTGGCCTGTGTGTATATCTATACGCCACATGTACTCTGGTGCCCATGGAGGCCAAAGGAAGGAACTAGAGTTACAGACAGTTGTGAGCCATCACGTGGGTACCAAGTCCTCTGGAGGAGCAGCAGTGGGTGCTCTTCATTGATGGGCCTCTCTTTCTTCCCATCCACTAGAATTATTCAAGTGTGAGGATGATGGGTAGACAGTGTAAGCTCTAGGGGGCAGGCTGGCCTCTATGCTGGCTCTTCCCAGCTGAAATGACAGGAAAGATGACACACACATACTTCTCCTGTGTGTGTATGAAGTGCGCCACATCAGAGATGGAAACCAAGGAAGGCAGTGGCTGGCTAGACAGCTGGTCAGACTCTAGGAAGACATAAAGCAAATGTAACAGGGTGGTGGAGATGTGTAGCGGGGAACCTGACAGCACTGTCCACTGGGGGCAAACCAAGGCTCAGAGAAGCCAGGAGCTCCACAGAGCACACATCGTCAGAATCCACAAAGAATAGCCAGACCCTTGGGGCAAAGCTATTCCCATCACTGCCCCAGCAAAAGCCTAAGCCTGCTGACTCTCAAGGGAAGCGGCCTTTGTGGGGAAAGCCCTGCTCAGTGTGGAGGGTTCGCACAGCAAACACTTCAGAGTGGATGGGGGAGGGGTGACTGGTGGGAAGGGGAAGGAAGGCCATTTCTATATACCCGACCTCTGCCCCGCCCACCCCCAGGTGGCAGGGCTGCCTCCATTTTCCTTCTCCAGCTCCAGGGTCACTGCCAGAGCAGCCTACGGCCTGCTGTGACAAGTTATGTGCCTTTCCACAGGTGCAGAATTCACACTTGATTCCTGACACTGGAAAGCTTGAGGGAACCCATTCAACTTAGGGTTTCATAGAAACAAATGCACATGACAGAGTGAGGGGGGAGATGTCTGGAAGGTAAATGTGGGGTGGGCCTTGGAGACCAGGGCTGTGGGTGCCAAGCCTCTAACCAAGACGAGGCAGCCATCCAGGATATACACAGGGTAGGCAGGCCCCAGGGACAAGCTGGCTCTAAGCAGCACTCTTCAAAGGCAAGGCTGCGCGGAGGAAACACCCAGCTTTACCGCCAAGGCCAATTTTATCCACTGGTCTATGGGGGGCATCCTCAGAGGAGCAAGGGGGTCTATCTGCAGACCTGACCCTGTACCTCAGGTCTCTGTCCCCAGGCCTTGTCTGCCTCCTGGCCAGGCTCTTGGGGGCTTGTTCACGTCTAGCTTTGTGGAATGCCCAGCCCCGGTGGAGTCAGATGCTGGCTAACTGCTGAGCATCTGTGCGGCCGAGGAATGGGCTCTGGGGACTGTAGTCGTAAGTACCCCGCTGGCTGGCTGTGAGCAGCTCTGACAGACCTTTGCAATCTCTAAGCAGACATGGTTTGGGTTTGGGGTGGGGTGGGGGAAGACACGGGGATGAATAGCCATTACTTGTCTAGTTTCAGAGAGCTGGACTGGGGTACAGAGACCTGTACTAGAGGTAAACCCCAGTTCAACCTGACCTTGGTTCACAGCCAAAGCCAGATGCTTTCAGTAGCAAATCCGAAATCCCTCTACTAACAAAACATGTCATATATGTCTGTGAAGAGACCGAAAAACCAGTCTTTGAAGTGAGAGACATTCTAAACGTGTGTATTTTTCTTTCTACTTTCCTATTCCTAAGTTCTGATCAGAACGATCAGTGGCAGTATTTCTGGTGCTTTTGTGATGTTTCGGTCCCGGGAGGAACGACGTGCCTGTGAAGGTTGTCAGAATCTAAGTGAAGTCACCATTGCCAAGTCCTAACGAAAAATAAATAACACGGGTGGTTGTAAAGGAAGATGTCTTATGCACGTGTGGCTGGTGACAAGAACTGTGCACAAAAGGACCCGCCAGAAGGGTCACCTCATACAAAGGCCATCACAGCTTGACCCAGCCCTCAGTTCTGTAGAGACACCTTAGGCAAGGGTGGTTGTGTGAAAACAGCTGTACTCCCCCCCCCCGCCCCCGTATTTTACATGGCTTTAGCTGTCCCCCGGAATGCCCTGCTAGTCTCAATTCAGCATCATCGTTCCTCAACTCAGTATTTGCCTTGCTCCTACTCCGCGAACATTAGGGCCATCGTTACCTGGGACCTCTACCCTGGCTCTATGCTGGGACCCTCATTAGCTTTACCAAGTCATCTTTATGGGCTTCACGTTGGGGTCCTAAGATGCGGAATCTGGGGGTTCACACAGACACGCTACATCCGGATAGCTCTTACACATTGTTCTGCAGACCAGGGTGCCCTGCAGAGATCACCACATTCTTTGTGGGAGTCAAATTCCCGTGCCCTGTCCCCTCCTTAGAACAGGGTGGATCTCCATACTTTGAGCCAAAATACCAGGGTCCTGATCCTCACCTTCAGAGATACTCTGCGTGTTGTCTTTGGATGGCGCCCAGACCACTTTCTATGAACCCGTGTTCCCTCTGAGTTTCTGTATTTACTCTGAGCCTTTGGTCTCTTCCTGACTCCAACCTGCCTCTCTGCCATCCCAATGTCACTCCACAGCAAGGCCAGCATCACCATGATGACCAAGGCCAAGAATTCTGAGACAAACCACACTTGAAGTACTCTGCCCTACTTGCAGACCTTGTCCTAAGTAGGAGTTCGGCGGATCTGTTTTCCCGTCCTCGGCTCCCATCAAACCCTGAGCTCTTTGGTCCACACTGAATCACTTTTTGTTATCTCCTTCCGGATGAACTGTGGCTCCCACAGGCTGGACCGGTTATCATCCCTGCTGCCTAGTCTTACTGGAAACTACCAGGTCAATAAGATGGAGAAGCCCAGGTTCTGGGAGGCAGAAGCAGCGTAAGTGAGCCTTCGTGTCTATAAAAGGTACTGAAGCACATCAAGTCAGGTAATGAGTCCTAAAAATAGAAAGCAGCCCTTTCCTGGGAGATGCTCAGTGATCAACATTCAAGTGTTAGGACCTGAGTCCAGAGGCTTAGGACCACGTAAAGCTGGATGTGGGAGCTTGCATCTGCAGTCCCAACACTCCTGGCAAGTGGAAACCAAGATTGCTGGAAACTCACAGGCTAGTTAGAGATTCTGTTGCAAGCAAAATGGAAAATGAACACACACACACACACACACACACTCAAGCACATTGTGTGTGTGTGTGTGTGTGTGTGTGTGTGTGTGTGTGTGTGAGAGAGAGAGAGAGAGAGAGAGAGAGAGAGAGAGAGAGAGAGAGGGGGGTGAAGACAGGTCTGGCAGAGTCCTCCCTTCTGGTAAACAGAGCTATACTGTGCTGTGCCAACTTTACAAACCCATACAGGGATATCTTGACTCAGATGGAACAGTAAAGCTTGGGTCCTGTCCCAGGGCACTGCTGCGTAGCTTGATGTGCTGGCCTTGGGCAAGGGCATCCCTAGTCACTCAGGGAGAGGGAAACTGCCCTCCAGGTTTCCTCTTCTGATACATCTCTGGGGCTACTTGCTGCCCAGCAGGTACTAAGTAAGATAAATATGCCTACCATGGGAAGGGGGTCAGGGCTGTGCTCTCAGAGACACCTGGTGCTGTGGGTGGGGTTGGGGCTCAGGAATGGGGTTCCCATTCCCAGGGTGCATCTGTTCCCATGCTAGAAGAGTGAGGCATGTGGGGCGGCCAGACCTGTCCATGAAATGGGAGGTTAGTCAATGTGATAGCCATGAATCCAGGGTGGTCCTGATGCAGGAAGAGGTAGATAGACAAACTGAACAAATTATTTTGCAGGTAGGCACACGGATGCTGAAAAAATGTAAGGAAAGAGCAAAGAAAAGAGTAAACAGAAAACTCAGCCACCACCATGCAGCAGAGGCGTGTGGGAGGGAAGGGACAGAAATAGGCACAGAGGCATTTGGTTGTCAACGTTCTGATCTTCCATATGGGTGGTGGACTCGGGATTTCACATTAAATCTCAAATGAGTTGATAAGCAAATAAATAAGGGAGTTACAACAAAAGAGAGCAGGGCAGGGGACTGGCAGTGACAGCGTGTTATGAGTCAGGTCACGGCTGAGTGGCGGAAATGGCCCTGGGACTCAGTACGTATGAGATGCGCTCTGTTGCTATCAGAAGTTCAGTTAAAAATAGCAATGGGGAGAGAGCTAAACCGTACGAGAGAATTAGAGTCCTGGTCTAACTCAAACAAGAGCTTGGCCAGAAGATGAATTGCAGCTAATTCTAGCTAATGAGTAATAATGAAGTCACTCCTGCCGGAACAGACCTCAGCACTGCCTAAGACAGGCATTACTACAATGGAGAAACAGCCCTGACCTAAGTTGAGTTCAGGCTTGATAAAACTGGTTGCTTTTTTTTTTTTTTTTTTTTTTTTTTTTGGTAAAACAGGGTCATCTCCTGCTTCATGAGGAACAGTGGGAGGATCAAGTAAGGGGCAGAGTCCAGGTACTTCCTGAAGGTCCTGGTCTTGGTGGCACTCAATGACAGCTATTAATTGTTGGCATTCTGTCCAAGCTCCACCCCACAGTTACCTGGCAATAACCAGGTATGCCCCGCCCCATATGCCTGGCCCACTATAAAAGGGGCTGCCTGCCCCTCCTCGCTCTCTCATTGCTCTCTCATTGCTCTCTCACCTCTCTGCCCCTCTTGGGCTCTCTCCCCTCCCCCTCTCTCCACGTGGTCATGGCTGGCCTCCACTCCTCTCTACTCTCTCTTCTCTCTCTCTCTCTCTCTCTCTCTCTCTCTCTCTCTGCCTCCACTATGCCATTGACTCCCATCCTCTTCCCTGAATAAACTCTATTCTATACCATGTCTGTGTGTGCGTGGTCCCTCAGGGGGAAGGGGTGCCTAGGCATGGGCCCGCCTTAGGTACCCCCCTTCCCCCACGCCGCCATGCCACACTCCCTAATACCTTTTCTCTCTTTTATATCCCATCATATGGTGCCGAAACACGGGAACAACAACATTAAGCAACAACACTAAACCATCCTTAATATTTCAGGGCAGCCAATGTCCTTGGGACCAAAGTGGAAAATGAGGCCGTTGGTGTAGGAGGTAGGGTATGCCTGTGTTAAAAAACCACAGACTGGTTCTCTAAACCAGCGGTTCTCACCCTTCCAAACGCTGCGACCCTCTGATACAGCTGTGGTGACCCTCCCCCACCATAAAAGTATTCTTGTCGGTACTTCCTAACAGTAATTTTGCTACTGTTTAAATTATAACGTAAATATCTAATATGCCACCCCTGTGAAAAGGGGTGGAGAGTCACAGGTTGAGGAACACTGATCTAAACGCATTCGAGCTGGCCAGAACGGCTAATGTGTGGGAGAGCCAGGGCTCAGCAGCTCTGGGACTGGAGCGTCCAACCCTACCCACCAGCCGGCCGTGGTTTCAGGAGCCGTGTTCCAGTTCTTTCCTCAGATGAAGCCTGAAGAGGCCCATGACTGTTGGCATCTTCAAGCCCATCTGCTGGGCTCTTGAACTCGATTTCTGGCCACAGTTATAATACAAAGAGCGGCAGGAAGGCTCACACAGCACTTCCCACATCACAGAACGCTCTTGTGGTATATACCCCTCATTGTAGTTCATTCTCACAGCAACCCGGTAAAGCAGTGGTTTATAAAGGCCCATTTACAGATGTGAAAAAACTGAGGCAGAGAGGGGTCGTGTAGCTAGCTCAAGGCCACAGTTGAGTTGATTTAGGGGTGTGTGTGTGTGTGTGTGTGTGCGCGCGTGCGCATGTGTAAAAGCAATCTTCCTTCCAGCCCTGAGGAGAATGGCTAGCTGGTCTCAAGGGGCCCCTTTGCCTTGTCTCTTCAGCGCTGCTTCACGTGGTGATGTCATCTGGTGTGTTGTGCATTAGAGACCCCTGAATGCATTGAAGGTGGACCCAACCAACGGGCTGGCAGGAGAGTCGACGTTCTGACCCAGCATAAAGGGTTTTTGCCCGCTCTCAGTTAACAAATGGGTCCGCGTGGGATCTGGACCCCATCTGAGGAGTTCTTCCCTGGAGGTCCAGCGACAAGGAGTGCGTCTTTAGTCCTTCGTGAAGCAGCCTGGGTCGTTGGTGCTGCTCCCGATGGTTAGGCTAGCCGGCGCTGTTTTCAAATAGCCAAGGTCAGACAATTTTCCTTCCACTTAGGAAATGTTACTATGTTAGCCTCTTGCTAATCAGCATAAGCCCCGGGGGCTTAATATGAAGGCCTCCTAATGGATTTATTGTGTTTATTTGACCTTTCCAAGTGCGAACTCAGAAGCAGGGGCCCAGAGGAAAGCGGGAAGCTTGCTTTTCTTAAGTTCTGCAGAAGTGATGGGTAAATTGGACTCTTGGATATGGTCCGCTAGTTCTCTCGCCCCTCCCCACGTCAGCGGAAAGATTCGATTAGGCTCAGGAGGAAGCAGCCTTTCTGGGATAGATAGCTCCAGAAGAGGAAAGCGGGGTCTGTTCAGGAGTGAGCTCGGAGCTCGGTTCATTAGGATGCGCAGCGCGCCTGCGCCGTGATGCAGACTAAGGATCCGCAAACTCAGAAGCGCTGACTCTGTTTCCGCTTCTGGCTTCACGGGCAAGTGATGCCTTATGTTAGCTAAATTTCAAAAAATGTTCATGCCCAACGCACGAATGAAAACAGACTCAAGTGGCACATACATTACAGGCCAGAAGCTGCGGATTTCAACCCAGCAGGACCGGGAATCTCCTGAGTGCATCCTGAAGAGCAGGCGGGGAGAGTGCCAGCCATACCCAACAAACCCAGAAGCATACACCGGGGACCAGTGTCTGGCTCCAAGCGGGACTGTGGCCCCCTGTTAGCAGGTTCTTGAGGAAATACCAGCAGAGAGACCATGTGACTTCCTGCTTACCTAGATTTAGTAAGGGCAGACAGAGCTTTGGGGCTCCAAGACCTGAACTCTACAAGACACCACTCAAATGACAAGAAAACTAACTAATATATTGGATATAAAATGCCTACAGGCATCTGTTTTCCCACAGACCCAAACATCTTATTTCTTATTTTACTACAGAGAAGGTATGGCAGACATTAAAAGTTTATGAGCCAAAATATATTGGCAGAAAAAAAGTTGACAGAGAAAATTAACTTTAAAAAAAAAAAATATGTTCTAATTAGGTGGTGGCAAAACCAGTTTGCCCAAAGTGGCCCAGACTGAGCTTTCTGTTGATCTTGGTTAGTCATTGCCCGGGACCTGCAGCAGCTGTCCCGGTGAACCTGCCAGCATGTCCCCTGGCCGGACTTGGCTCAAACTCGGCTTCTTCTGGGTCCTGCGGCTATGCCAGGTGCAGCGCCACAGCCTTGCCGCACCGCTCCAGAGGACTGAGGGGACCAGAATCTGGTGCCCCCAAACCCAGGCAAAGTCACTGGCGGGATACTCAGGAGAGTGGCAGAGGACACATCTGTGGATTTGGTGGCACAGTCCCGGGGACAGACGGGGATACCCGCTGTATCACAGACTCACTACAACAGTGTGGGCTCCGACAGCAGCCTGCTCCTGTGGTGTGGACCACTGTGGCGGGGGCTACTTTAACCCGCTAGAAATCAACTCTTCACACGCCTCAGCATCTTCAATTACAGGCAAGGAAGGTTCTGCCCTGCCTCCACACCCAAGGAGCCTCTGGGCTGTGAAGGAGCCTCTGGGCTGTGAAGGAGCCTCTGGGGATGATCACCCAGGAGAAAGTCTTAGCCCAGTGCCATGTCCAGTGGAAGGTTAGCGAGCCTCTTCCACCAAGGGGGCAAGAGCCTTTTGCAGACGACATTTTAAGAGAATCCAGAGCAGTGTAGCAGCTAAGAGGGAAGTGGCTTTGGACAGGAGAGTCCTAGGTTCCCACCGTAAGGAAAGACCCCAAGGTCTTCCGAGGAACGGGACTTTGGAGCTGTCTTGCCAGCGCCAAGCAGTGGGGCACGAATAAAGGCAGCGCCACAGACTTGCGGGAGGAGAGAGCACACGCTTTAGATGGGTGTGTCCTCAGGGCGAGGACACAGCAGTACGTATCCTTAAAAAGCGCTGTTGTTTCCAAGGACGTCTACAAACGCCCCGTTTACTGTAGGAGTGTGAATCGTTCCAAAAACGTGCTCAAGGGCTGATGAGGCCTCAAAGAACCCCTCTACCCGAGTCTGGGACATGCAGCAAACGGGGAGAAATGCTGACTTGGCTTTGTACAGGCAAACGGAGACATTTCCATGCCTTTGTACTTTGGCTGCAGTTCCTACAGTCAGGCCATGCTCCTTCCTGACTCATCAGCCCAGCCTCGGGCCCACGGAGGACCATGCCCTGAGCAGTCACCGTGCAGTGGACTCTGCGGTCAGAAATCCTGACACGGCATTTTTCGTAATCTTCCCTCTAAAGAGGAGTTGTGTAAAGACTGAATTGGACAGCACGTACAAAGTTCCAAAACAGCGCAGGGCAACGGATGTCTACTGACCTCCTAGTCCCAGCCTCAGTTTCTCTAGGCATAGGAAAACATTTAACTTGCTTTGATTTAATGAGCGCTCTGGCTTGACTTATGTAGTACTAGTGGGAAGGACTTTAAACACTCACAAAAATGCTAATGTTTCTTCAGTACAGTCAATCATGTATCCCTCATTCCACTCCGGCTTTGATCGGGCATCTGGAGAGGCTGGTGGAGTCTGGAAATTTAATTGTGGCCCTTGGGTAGACAGCCTGAGGACTCAATTCCTGATAGATGTGTGACAGAGCAGAACAAATATCCCCACAGGCTGGGCTGCAGAGGACCAGTGACTGCCAGGCTAGAAAGGCTGGGGGGGCCTATTGATGGATGCTAGCAAAAAAAGAAAAAGAAAAAAAGAAAAGGAGGTGTTTCCCCTTAAGGAGGGGGTTGAGGGAGTGAGGCTGGGGAGGGAGTCTCTGTGATGGAAACTGATGCCACGGGAGCCAGCATTAAGACCCCATTTAGCAACAGCGATTAAGGAGCTAGAAATAGCACCAGGCTTGTCTCGAAGGCCTTAAGTAAAACATGCTTCGCCACATTGCTCCTAGCCTTCAGCCTGCTTAATTGAAGCCCAAAATAAAATACCTGGAAGGCCTCTTTCTGATGGAAGGCCCTTGTTGTCATAGTGACCAGACATGGTGGGGGGGGCAAGATGAGTTGAGGCTTGGTGCAGGGCTGCTGGGGAGGTGGAGAGAGGGGAAGGAGGGGGGTGCGGGAGGAAGAGGGCTGTTAACAAAACAACCATCAAGGCCGCCTGAGATCACAATTCCACACTGAAGGTTGTTGTGACATCAGCCTATTGCCCGCATTGCTTACAAAAAAAAAAAATGGCGGCCTTACTCATCACCTTTCTCCACTCAAGGTTTGACACACAGTGATCAGGGGCACAGGAAACGGACCTGCCAGGCCTATGTAAGAGGCAGAGGTCTGAGTGTGAGTCCTAGCTCAGTCCTCAAATAGCCAGGAGACCTCGGCTCTGCACCCATGACTGCCTGCGGTAAGAGCTACCTTTTCCGGCACAAAACAGAGGCTGAGTTCCTGGAGCACAGCCTGGGGCTCTAAATGGGAACTGTCTCCGACAGCGAGGGACAAGGGAAGGCAGAGATTCTCCATCTGCTGAGTCATCTCCCAGGAGTGCCCCTCAGGGTGTGCGGTGTCCCCTGCTGCATGTGTGGGTGGAAAACACCTGAGAGGAATATACAAAAAAAATCCAGTCGCTTCTGTGGCCTCTGGGGAGGTGGCTGAACACAGGAGTGGGCAGACTTGGGATTGCCGTGTTTAAATTAAACCTTATGGATGCATTCAAAAAACACACCCAGGCCCAGATTCCCAGGTTTGGAGGAGTTACATTAGGAGCCAGTTACACTAGGAGTTCCGCGTCCCTGAACTCTAGAGGTCTCGCTGCGCTCTCCCTCCCGCTAACAGCCCTGGCTCCTCAGATCTCTGGCACTCTGCAGTGTCGCTTTAAAGCCTCTCTGCCTTTGTAAGCCTTTGTGCCTTCATGCACTCTGACCCCTCCTCTGACATGCCTTTCAAGGCTTTCTCCACCAAGCCATCTCTTCAATGTCCCCTCCAGTATTCCTGCCGTGTGTCCCTGCACAATTCTCTCTCGGGGGCCCAAAAGGTCATTCTCTCTCCACTGCACTCCCAACCTTGTATTAATGCTCATCCGACCAATCATAACTTGGTGGCTGCCCCAGTAAGCTGGGGCTCTTTGAGGCTGGGCCTCTGCATGAGTACTGGCGTCCTTTGAACATCCTCTGCACGGATGGCACATTCATTGTTCAGTGGCTTTTCTTGCTGATCATCCACCCCAAACCCAGGGCCCCTGCTCTCACCCTACCTCTGGCCTCCTCCAGGCCAGGCTAGTTGACTATTAACATGTGGAGCAAAGCACTGGGAAGAAGTGGCCCCCCCAACCCCACCCCCACAGCAGGAATTAAACCTGGTGGATGTGTGCTTGTGGGTTTCTCAGTAGCCTGTGGCCTGGTGCTGATTTATTCTGTCGAATGCCCATGGAAAGGTGGTGGGTCTTCACTTCAGCTGCCCCCTGCGTGCTTCCTGTGGGAAGCAGGCATCCATGGGAAAGATCTACCAAGCCTAGGTTCCTGGTTTCCACGTGACGGAACTAAGACCCAGATCATTTGTAGCCCCTGTCTTTAGGACAAGGCCCTGGACCCAGAGTCTCGAGGAACCTAATCACCTAAACCCTGTGTAGAGATATTCCTTTTCTAGGAGTGGAAATTGGACTCAGGGCTCCTCCCATGTTAGGCAGTGCTCAATCGCTGAGCGACATCCCCAGACTTCTTTCTTAGCTTTTGTTTGGAGATGCGGTCTCACTGGGTTATGCAGGCCAGACTGGCACTCTCTCTGTGTCTCTGGCAAGCCGGATCCATGTGATCCCCTCGCCTCAGCCTCCTGAGAAGCTAGGGTTTCAGGCTTGAGCCAGCAGACCCCACTCTGTCTGGACTCGTCAACACTCATCCTAGTGAGAGAGGCCACTATGAACAAACACCAATCTTCATTTCTCATCAGGAGATCAAAAGGCGGAATGGAAGGATGGCCGTGAGGCTCTAGGATGGGGTTCAGCACTTCTGGGGGGACTCCCAAGCCTGAGGAAACCCCTGCCTCCTAGGTGTCTAAGTGAGGACACCAGGGGGATGTGTCATCAACTAGACCGTTCAAACTGGTAACCAGGAGAGCAGGAGGCAGGCTACAGCACACAGACAACCTCCTTTTCCACTCAAGCCACCTCTGGACGAATGAACCGGCACTGCCCAGGCCAGCTTGGATTTTCACTGCGGTTTATAATGTAAATAGATAAAATGTAAACCGTTTATAAATGCCTCTCCTGCTAACCCTTATGTCAGTTCCCGGTGGCTTTCTGTGAGTTTTGCCCGCTGCTTCCTCATATTCTCTTTGGGTAAAACCCCTGCAGATGCCTTCAAGGATGACTTGGGTTCGATTTCCGCTCAACTCTGGATGGAGCTGAGCAAACCAGCACATTCCAATGCAGCGGCTGGCCACGGGGATTGGTTCAGGGTGGTCGTGTGACCGAAGGGACCCAATCAATGTGCACTATAGGACTTATACTGGACAATGCTCATGCAAACTTGGGGTTCCTTAGGGCTCCATGTTGTTTGGGGATTTGATTCCAATCGTGCTGAATAGACTCCGGGGCAGGAGATTTAAGGTCAATATGGAACACTATATTTGCATGGGTCATTTTTTAAAAAAAGATAGATTTATTTATTTATTTATAAATATTAATGTGAGTACATTGCTGTCTTTAGACACACCAGAAGAGGGCATCACATCCTATTACAGATGGTCGTGAGCCACCATGTAGTTGCTGAGAATTGAACTCAGGACCTCTGGAAGAGCAGTCAGTGCTCTTAACCACTGAGCCATCTCTCCAGCCCCAGCATGAGTCATTTTATTTCATGTAGTTTGAGTGCAGAAGCTTAAAAGTTCAGTAAGGGACCTCAATGAGCCAGAAGGAAGGGAAGACCAGATACAGTAGATATATAGTAGAGAGAAAAACAGACATCAGGAGATAGCGAAGTCAGGCACAGGGGCCGGAACAAGGTTTAGCCTCACACTAGTCTTTGAGAAAACACATCCTTTCCCTTTCTTAACTGTGGCTCTCCGGGTTAGGTGTTCTGTTCCTTATAAAAGAAATATCCCTCCCGGCACCAGGCTGCTCTGGACCTGACCTGTACAGTCACAGGCGAGTCTGTGAAGTCAGGTAGCATCTCTGCTCTGCCCTCTAGGGCACATATACTCATTGCCTTTGTGTCTGTGTTGTAAGACTAGGTCCAGGGGCAACAGACCCTCCGTGGCCTTCGTCGCTTGAGCCTCAAAACCCATCTGAGCATTTTTCTTCACTCTCACTGCGACACAGGAAGGAAATGAAGAGTCAAGGGAGCTCTGGGTTTGAAGACAGACTCCAGAGAGATGAGTCTACCAAGAGCTGCTTAGCTAGAGATCTGCCAGGCAGGAAGCGGGGACGGGAGGTGGGGGTGGAGTTCGGGGAGGGGGCAGCCTGCCTCTGCTACTGTGGCCAGGGCACAACACTGACCACCGGAAGTCTTGGCTCCGGCTTTCCAACTGGGGTCTCTCCCATTGGCCCCAGGCTGATGTCTGGCTAGCTGTCTTTGCTCTTATTTGCACCCCTGTTATGCAAAAGCAATGCCACCAGGTGGCGACGAGGAGTTACCTCCAGTGGTGTGTTACTCTAAGCGGACATTTTGGATTTGCTTTCACGCAAATGCGTTTTGATTTTTTTTTTTTTTTTTTTTTTTTTTTTTTTTTTTTAGCTCAAAGGGTAGTTAGAATCTATAACTATGATCGAGTTGAGTATCACTTCAGTAGCAAGTCACTAAATTATAATTGGGATTTTTTTTTTATACATGGTCCTCATCTCTTCCACACTAACCCCCCTCTCCCACTTCCGAGCTAGGGATTGGACCCAGGGAGATGCATCCATGCTAGCTAAATGCTCTACCACCAAGCTGCACCCCCAGTCCCCGCCCCATGGCCCTCTTTCTAACCCCGTCAATGAGTGGCAAGCTCTGACAGATACTAGCTGTGTGTCTGCAGCAAGTCACTCATCTCTGAGCTCAAAGCATCCCTCTGCCACGGCGGGCCCCATGCACACTGCACAGGGCTCTTGCGAGGTCCCCGGGACGGATGAATGCAAGTGGGTGCTTAGTGAAATACTCAGTGTAACACAGGAAGTACAAATGACAGGTAGAGACAAAAGGAGGGGGAAGAGGGGAGTCGCTGGGAGACAGACTCACCTCAGGAAACTAATCCTTTTCAATTGCAAGGCAAAGCCCTCCCTGCCAGGTATTTTAGTGCCAATGCCCTTCTAGAATGCTCTTTCCCTTGTGGCAAACTTTGTAAGAGCATCCCCACCAGGCGTCCTGTGGATCTCTTAGAAGGTAAAACGGCCTCCTCACCTGTGGGAATGCCGGCCTTGACGACACGATGCTAAAGTAAAGTCTCTGTTCTCCATCAGCCGGCTTGGACAGTAGTGTCCCGCCAGGGCTGAGATCCTGAGCCTGCCCCTCCCCCTAGAGCCACGAGGCCTCGGTCAGGGGCACACAACTTCTGCGAGGGAGCACTGGTTCACTTCAGACCTCCTCAACTGTAGCCGTCCAAATCATGTGACGCTTTATTTTCCTCGGCTCGCATGGGCAGAGCTAGCACCTCATAAAGTGACTAGGAAATATGTGGCTGGTTTCGTAAACCGGGGGCTACAAAGGCTCACTTGTGCCGGGCCAGCCGTGCAGCCCGTGTAGGCTCCAAAGATGCCTCACGAGCCTGCCCAGGTCTGAGCAGTGAAGGCCACAGACAGCATGGCCTGCCTGACACCGGCCACCTGCGTGCAGGCCACGGGACCTGGAAGCGTTTCAACCCTGCCACGCCGGCACCGCTAACGCTAACGGATGGACCTGCAGATCCTCAGCTGCCAAAAGCAATAGCCGCCAGGGCCACGCAGAGGGGATCCTTGGGCTGTGACTGGGAGGTCTCAAAGAAGCTTCTGTGGCCAATCAGAGGGAACCCCCCAGGAGCTGTCCACAGAGTGGCCGTGGCCGGGTCACGGACTGGCTCCAGCAGGCTCCCCTCACAGAATCCACCCACAAGTTTCCTCCTGCCACTCTTGTACCCCTTCCCCTCCGCCAGGAAGTGAGGGGTGTCTGACCTTCCAGCCGCTGCTCCTGTCTAGCGTGCCGCGAACATCTTTACCCCGGGACCATTTTCGCCTGCACTGGGGTCGCCCCTGTAACTGTCACAGACACCCACAGACTGTCCACCCACAGCTGCACCCACAGACTGTCCACAAGTCTGTCCACAAGCCGACAGCCCTCACTGCCTGTACCCCTCATTCAGCAGCTAATCACTCCCTTCTGGGTGAGGCTTATTACTTAATGCCAGGATTATTTATTTCACTGACACCTCACTTACTTCAAGCTGCTGGAGAAAGAGCCCTTTCAACATCAGCGGATTTTCCCGATCAGCTCTCATCTTAAGTGACCAGTGTATTTTTAGCTTGATCTCTTTGGGTGGGGGATTTTCTTTTCTTTTCTCTTTCCTTTTCTTTTCTTTTCTTTTCTTTTCTTTTCTTTTCTTTTCTTTTCTTTTCTTTTCTTCTTTCTTTCTTTCTTTCTTTCTTTCTTTTGGTTTTTTTCAAGACAGGGTTTCTCTGTGTAGTCCTGGCTGTCCTGGAACTCACTCTGTAGACCAGGCCGGCCTCGAACTCAGAAATCCGCCTGCCTCTGCCTCCCAAGTGCTGGGATTTACAGGCGTGTGCCACCACGCCCAGCTCTGGGGATTTTCTAAAATGCCTGTGCCCCTCTAAACAACAGAATCCACTTTGGACGGCTCGGCATCAGAAGGGGGAAAGGTCACTTTTGGTACTCGCACCATGCTTGGTGTGGCTTCTGAGGCTGGGGCTGTGTGCTGCTTCTCCAGAGGGCCTTTCATGACTATTCTAAAAGGCCCTTGCTCTCTTTCTGCCCGCAGGTAGTCACACTCTGGGGCAGCAGTGGGCTGGGCCCCCCTCTGGCCTCACCTTCTCATGTTCTCGATGCTTCTACTCTGATGGAGCGGGAGGCAGGTGGCCACAAGCGTCTACCGGAGCAGCCTGTCTGTGAGCGTCAGAGAGCTCCCGGGAGACCGCAAGCTCCTGCCAAGGCCCCAGGAACTTGCCCAGCCGCTCTAGCAGGCATGAGTGAGTACACGCATGTGTCCACACTTGCTTAGTTAGGGCCCCCCTGTGGCCACTCGTGCCTGACCTGAGTAGTTCACGAATAGGTCCTGAGTGACTTGCTCCGGGGGCGTGGCTTCTCTCCAGCCCTCTACTGTGACATCCTGCTAGGATTAGTTGCATTTTGGAAGGGCAGGCTGGACTAAGACCGGAAGGGCACGCATGCCCTGGCACCATCTGCCAACTGCTGTCTTCAGAAGATGCTCTTTGGTACCTGTGAGGACTTTAAAGCCTTGTAGCAAAGAGTGGTTGTAATCCCTGACACGCCTTTTGTATTAGCTACGTTCCTATTTCTGTGATAAAGCACTATGACCAAGACAACTTGAGGAAGGGAGGGTTTATCTGGGTCTTCCAGTCCCAGAGGGATAGGCTAGGAGCCCATCACCGTCACTGGTGGGGAAGCCTGGCAGGAAGCAGGCATGGCAATCAGAGCAGTACGCTTAGAGCTCACAAATATTTTAAAATATTTTTATTTATTTACTTATCTATTTAATATATGAGAGCTCTGTGGCATGTACACCTGCATGCCAGAAGAGGGCATCAGATCCCTTTAGAAATCTAGGTGGTCATGAGCCACCCGGTGGGTGCTGGGAATTGACCTCAGGACCTCTGGAAGAGCAGCCGGTGCTCTTAACCCCCCTCCCCACCAGCTCACAGCTTGAACTACAAGCAGGAAGCAGAGACACTGGGCAAAGCCCGCCTCCAGTGACATACTTCCTCCAACAAGGCCACGCCTCCTAAGCCTCTCCAAACAAAGCCACTCACAGAAGACCAAGTATTCAAGTGCCTGAGACTTGGGGATGGGGAGGGTGGGAAACGATATCTCATTTAAAGTATCAAACATTCCTTACCCAACTCTTGCCGTTTGCTGAAGGAATGAATGAATCACGTGAAAGCAGGGGGGAGTTAGAATGCCAGAGAAGCCAGGTGCTCTGCTGTCCAGCTGACAAGGCCCCAAGGCATGTCTAGAGGAGTATCGGTGGACCCCAGGGCTCAGGGGTGAACTGGCAAGTGTCCTTCTAAGCATGAGGGAGAGCCTGAAATGTCTCCAGTGAGCACAGCAGGCAGTGGGAAGGAACAGTAGAGTACCATGAGGACCGATTTAAGACACTCAATGCAGTATTGACACAGTTTGTGTTTAGCAAGAGGCTAGCTGTTTATCTTTTTTAGAAAGGTAAAAATACTCATATAGTGGGAAGAGCTGACATGTCCATCACTTGGGGTTAATAATAAGAGAGTTACTCCAAGAGCCCTCAGCAGGGATCACCTCTAAGGCTGCTGGCCCTGTGCTGGCAGTCCTATACCTGCTGTGTTATCTGCACCTCAGAACTACAGCAAGTGTGAGTTGTTATTCCCACTTTAGAACCGAGACAGGGGCCTGGGACGGCTGAGGAATTTGTCTGGGGTTCCAGAACTAACATGGACTCTCAAGCCTCTGTCACAGCTACGGAATGAATGGGGTCAGGCCAGTATCCCTAAATCTACACGTGCCTGTGTTGTCATAGAAACTAGGAAGTCAGTCTCTGGTCCTGCTATGCATGTTCCTTGGACTTTTAATTTCCCCCACTCTCCCAGACTGCCTAGCTGCGTCGCATCTCCTCAGCAGAGCAGCCGCTCCTGTGTAGGGCCCTGACCACTCCACTGGGACTTCCTGTTGGGTTTACACCATGGTGTTCAGGAGCAGGCTGCTATGTGGTTGCTCTCTAAGTGCCATGAGAACCCCAGGGTACTTTCCCCTCATCTCCTAGGCACTAGCCACACCCAGGGCTACCAGGTCCCAGCACTTGGGGGACTCAGTCCACAGACTCTCCTCTCGCTCCACCTCCAACCCACCTTGAGTCTCACCTACTCCACCATTTTGCTCAATCACCTCACCCCTTTGCTAAAGAGAGGTTACATATGCCCCCCCCCCACAGGCTGGCTTCCTGATGATGTCAAAGGAATGTCACAGGCTGCTGCACAGAAACATTAAACATTAAACAACAGGGATGTCATCACAGCTCTGGAGGCCCAAGGGCTGAGGTCAAGGCATGGCCATGGTCACCATCTTCTGAGGCTGTGAGGGAGACTCTACTGTGCCTAGTCCTTAGCTTTCAGTTGCTCGCTGTGTATGTTTAATGTAGCTGGTGTGTGCGACCTGGTGCTCTCCGGCCTCTGCCTTCATGTTCCTATGATTGCCTGTGTGTGTTTCCCTGTCTCCTAAGAACCCCAGTCACAGAAATTAAGGTCTTCCCAAGTGATCTCATCCTAATTCACTACAACTACAATGACTTCATTTCTACATAAGGTCTTTCTTTTTTCTTTTCTTTTCTTTTCTTTTCTTTTCTTTTCTTTTCTTTTCTTTTCTTTTCCTTTCTTTTCTTTTCTCTTTTCTTTCTTTCTTTCTTTCTTTCTTTCTTTCTTTCTTTCTGTCTGTCTTTCTTTCTTTTTCTTTTTTTGGATACTGGACTTTAGGGGTTCAACATGTGAATTCAGGAAGGACTTCAATTTCAATTAAACTCCCAGCCCCTCTTCTGCCTATGTGAGGCGAGAGCAGATGATGGTTATGAGGGAGAAGTCATCCTGGAAGCATGTGGCTAGGTTCATGAGTAGGTACCTTTGGTAAATCATGAAGGAAAGAGGGAGACATGACTCCAGCTCCGAGGTGGTCACAGGAGCCACTGCACGTGGTCAGCACAGCTGCTGCCACAGATGGTGGCTTCCTGAGCCTGGACTGTCTAGGACACTGCTGGGCGCATGTCTCACTGCTGTGCAGGTCACACCTGCCCCTGACAGAAGGAGCGTCTTGGAAGGAGGTTGACCGAGGCCATGTGTTTTAGAGCTCAGCTCAAGTCAAACCAGGGAGCTAGACTTGAGGTGGTTCTGATGCCAGGCCTTGTTCTTTTCTAAGTTCACACCATAAAACCCTGTTCCAATGATACAAGCAAGTGAACCTCATGGGTTATAAGTTCTCCTCTAAGGAAATGTTCCCCAGTCCCGAGATTCTGCAGGAGACTAACGAATATCAGACACTCTGAAGTGCTTGTCTTAAGTTAGAGTACAGGAAAATCTTTTCTGGAGTGTCAGGTAGCATCCAGTACTGACAATCTCAAAACAGTTCACGGTCTTTGGCTTAGTATCTTTTACTTCAAGGGAGCTTACCATGTAGAAACAAATCCAGTGGTTGGAACAGGTGTAAGAAGACATTTTGTGCAATGTTATTTCTAAAAGGGGAAGTTAGCATGACTATGGTGTTCAAAGCACAGGACACTGAAGTTACAGTACAACCAAATAGTGGCCTGTTATTTAGTCATCAAAACCCAATACGATTTCTACAAACACTACCATTATCTACTTCTGGTATGGAAGCAGTTAGGTAAGAGGAGGGAGACAATCTGTCATCTACAGGCAATGCAGCAGCATGCTGGGCCAGCCTGGAGAACCCCAAGACAGCTTGACTAAGGGGGTGAGAACTCAGAGAGGCCGTTCATTATAGACCTACAGACTGGTAGGATCTGCCTCCTTCCGAGATAAACAACACTTCAGGAAATATAACAGAATGTAGATATCCTTTCGAAATAAAATACAAAGATGGGGATAAACCTGGGGATAAACAGGACAAGAATTTCCTAAGACTCGCAAGAGTAACAATGTAAACACACCTGAGGCAGCGGCTGAGAGCTTGAAAGAGCTGGTGTATTTTGTTTGGATGGGCAATGACTGGAGAGTCAATTACCCCCCAGGATAATGTCTAAACACAGTGTGAGCTCAGAAGACCAGCAAGACTTTCTCGGAGACCTTAACCGTAGCTGATTAAAGTTTATCTGGAAAAGTAACCACAAAAGAAGGCACGGCAACGCTCGGAGAAACAAGGTGGGCGTGGTCCTGCCAGCTCTTGAAAACATATAATCAAGGCATCACAGTAATTAAGGCCATTGACTACTGAGCGCTGGACGGGACCGGACAGACCCACCAATGAAACTTGGCCTTTCTACAGAAATTAGTAAATATCCATTGGCTGATGTGGTGGTTTGCATGAGAATGGCCCCCATAGGCTCACACCTTTGAATGTTTGGTTCCCAGTTGGCAAACTATTCGGGAAGGGTTAGGCTGTTGGCCTTGTTGGAGGAGGTGTGTCTGAGGTTTCAAAAGCCCTGTGTAGACCCAGTCTGATGTTTATGAATCAGATATAAGCTCTCGGCCACCTCTCCAGTGCCATGCCCGCCAGCTGTCATCTGTCCCACCATGATGATCCTAGGTTAGCCCTCTGAAACTCTAAGCAAGTCTCCAATTAGATGCAGCTTTTTAAATGTCTTGCCTTGGTCATAGTGATTCTTTGTAGCAATAGTAACTAAGACAGCTGGTGAGAAAATAGCCTAATGAGGAAGAACAGACCTGAGGGCGGCTCCCATGGCCCGCCTTCTCTGGGATCTGCCCTGAGTCTGTTTTTGTGTTATGTACTATGAGGATTTCATAAGGGTCATGCATGTGCCGTGACATCTGTTAGCACCAGTGTGCTCCCGAAGCCCCTCCCCCACCCCGTGCATGCCTGAAGCCACAGTAGGATGGAAATCATATTAATCACGTTCTCGTTGCTGTCGAGGAAGGAAGGCTTGTTTCTGTATTGCAGGCAGAGGGTACAGTTCACCATGGTGAGAAGGCGTGGGGCTCTAGGTGTGGTGGAAGGGATGCGAGGCAATTGGTCACGTTGCATTTATTGTCATAGAGACAGAGGAAGAGGAACTGGGGAAGGGAGATAGACGGAGAGACGGAAAAAGAGAGCTAGAGACACACACAGAGGCAGAAATAGAGAGCAAAGAGACGAGGGCGGGGACGATGATGTCCCGTTTGCTTTTTAAACCTTTTCATTCAGTACAGGATCCCAGCCCATGGAATGATGTCACTCACATCTCTTCCTTGGTTGAACCTCTCTGGGAACAATCTTACTCCAGACCAGACCAGACCAGAGTTCCGTTCCTAGGGTGACTCTAAATCTTGTTGAGTTGGCAATTCAGCTCAGCTATCACAGAACCCCGTGATTTCATACCGTTTCCACCTCAACTGTCCAGTGCGCTGTGGTTCTAACGTGTGGGGTCTGAGGTGAAGCAGCCAGGCTCGCAGCAACTGCCTTCTTCTCTCTCACACTCCTACAGACTCCTTCAGGCACCTCAGCAACCTCACCGCATCGTTTGTTTTTCTTCCCTTAGTAAGTTGAGCCTGTTCGCGCAAATGAGCCACTTAACACATGCTCTTTAGGAAATCCAAATGGCTAGCATCGTTTTCCTGCCACTTTGGAGCCACTATTCTGGAAAGTAAGCATCCCTTGAACACGCACTATGGCACAGCAACAGTTGGGCTGATGATTTGACAGTTCCCGAGAGACTAGCAGGCAGGGAGGTTCGCAGCATGGAGAGAGCAGAGAAAGGGCTGCCTCGGGTCCTGGGAAGGCCAGAGTGGACTGTGAGAGATCTAATCATGCTACTCAGAATGGCATGCAATTTAAAGCTTATGAATAAGTTATTTCTTGAATTTTGCATTAATCACTTAGGTACCATGGGTTGGTTGTTTTTGTTTTGTTTCTCATATAATTATTTTTTGGGGGGGGCGCTTTTCGAGACAGGGTTTCTCTGTGTAGCCATGGCTGTCCTGTAACTCACTCTGTAGACCAGGCTGGCCTCGAACTCAGAGATCCGCCTGCTTCCGCCTCCCAAGTGCTGGGATTAAAGGCGTGCGCCACCTCCGCCTGGCTATCATATAATTATTTTAATTATTGAACATGGTAGAAGTTAGGGGTCTGGTTCTTCCTCCCATTCCCATGATCTCAGAAGTAAGACTCAGACTCAAAATACATTTACAACCTTGGCCGTGTAGCGATGCTCTTCTCCGACTAGAATCATAACTTGAGAGAACCCATTTTGCCGCGTGGCTGGTCACCTGTGCTCAGGCGCCATGCATCCATCTTGTCTCCTCACATCTTCTGGGTGGATCTTCCCGTGCCTGGCTCTATCCCAGAATCCTTTCTCCTCCCGGACGTCCCGCCTTCCATTTCCTGCCTCAGCCATAGGCCATGGGCTTTTTAATTGACAGGTGATGCATCCATATAATACGTAAGATAGCTAGCTGCTCTACAGAACATGATCATTTTGCGGCTTGGTTGGAAGCTTACTGACCCGCTCTATGGTACCAGCCATATCTCAGCTGCTTGTCTGGTCCTTCTCCTCAAGTGCAGGAAACCAGCAGATCCCAGAACCTATCATCTGTCCTGGGCTGGGGGTTGGGGGGGGGCGTCAATCTGTCTCCTATAGACAAACATCAGAATCCACTGTCCCTCGTGTGACAGGAAGAAGTCAATCTGTCTTCTATGTCCAAAGTCAGAGGGGAGAGAGGATAAGAACCTGGAGAGCCTGAGCCGTTGGTGAGAAATGTCATCTAAAGGAGCATCATCCCCGAGGTGTCAGGACCATCAATGTGCGTCTGAGGGGGTAGTCTAGTCTAGTCTACAGTTCAGTTCCTTCTAGCCCAGGCCCGTTAAATAGTACAACCGTGAGAACAGAAACCCTTGCCTGACGGTTCCCGGGGTCAGCAGAGGCCAGGGCTGACTGCTGTGATGGCCTCTGTGTGAACAGAAGGACACTGGCTCACACAGGAGCTGAGAGCTGGCGTGGAAAGAGCCCTGCAGGTAGCCCGGCTCCGGGCACCACCACAGACATCAAGGGAGGTGGGAACAAAGAGAAACGGTATTTCAGGGTGACAAAATGGGAAGCCATTACAGAAGACAAGAGGCTGAGTAGGCACGGGAGAAGCAGTCCCGGAGAGATCAGAAGGGTGCAGTTAGCTGACCAGGAGTTACCCATCTCAGCTCCGAGCCATTCCAGGTAGACACAAGCCCTAAGTGACACTTTCCCAGGACCTTAGAACACAATTGAGTCCTGGGGAGAACTGGTGGGTCCAAAGCTACAGCGAGAAAGTTGCAAAGTTAAAGCGAATATACATTTAATGTAATTATCTGCCCACAAAGAGCTCCTGTTGGACAGTTCAGCACGACTCCACACGACCGGACCCACTGAGCTCATACCTCCTGTGGCTAGATTTATATATTCTAACACACTTATTATGCTGTCCCCAAATGTGTGACATGTGACGGAATGTTGGTCTCTGTCTGGCCTCCGCCTTCATGCTTACATGTAGTCTACATGTTTGTCCAAATTTCCCCATCTCCTAATGACATCAGTCAGAGAGATTAAGGCCCACCCAAGTGACCTCATCTTAACTCACCATATAACTACAATGACTTCATTTTTAAGTAAGGTCATTTTTTGAGATACTGGATATTAGGGCGTCAACATATGGATTCAGTGCAAGCTAGAGTAGACAGAGAACGCAGGATCAGAGGATCAGAGACCCGGTGCTCTCTGAACTGACTCTGGATAGAATCCATTAGGGATTTCCAGGCCTTGACTCTGAGAGCAGATTGGAGCCCCCTGGCTTTTAACCAAGTAGACCCCAGATCCTGGGGTCACATCCTGGTCCCTCCCTCAGCGTGAAAGAGTGGCTCTCTGCCCTCAGGACTGTCCAGTCTCCATGCTCCTTGGCCCTCCTAGAGAGACTCTCCTGTGCATTCCAGGTCCTAGCCGCTCTCAGGAAACCGGGGGAGGCCCCCCCTGGCACTGTTCACCCACCAGCACCAAGCAGCCTACCCGCCCAGGGTCTGTTCCAACTGGCAGCTGAGCCAGCAGGCACAGGAGTAACCTGGGGTTGAGGGTACACGCTGTGGTGGGGCTGGGGGCCAGGGAGCAGGTGGGCAGGCAGGCCTGTGTGAGTTCACTGGAGCCCCCGGCCAGGCTCAGACATCGTGCGTTTGTATTCGCCGTAGCCATGGTACTCCAGGCAGGGCTCCAAACAATACAGAGGACACAGCTGCTGGGACGCTTAGCGTCTCACTCTTTCCCCTCGTTTTTCCCCTCCGAGCAGCCCGGAAATCCCTTCCTGAACATGCCAGTGTGAAGACTCCCTCCCAGGGTGCAGTGCAGGTCTGATGGCATCCTCGTGACTAGCGCCCTGGGAGGGTCTCTGCTTCATCCTTCAACAGGACTAGTTCCTCCTCCTGCCATCTCGCACCTCGGTCCTGGCTCTGCCCCAACCTGCCTAATTCCTCACCCTGCCCGTTGTCCCCTGCCCACCATCTGCCTTAACCTCTTTCCCTGCCTCAAAATCAAATAGAAACCACGTGGAGTTCAACTTCCCAGGGGCTAGAGCCGAGGTCACACCCCATGGCTGAGGGACCCAGTCTGAGACTCACAGAGAAGGTGGCCGTGCAGCCCTTGTGACTTCTGCATCACCTTCCTCTTCCAGCACAGACCCGCAGACTGCCCCACCCTGCACGGCTGCTCAGGCCACGGAGCCCCAGATGTTAAGGACCATGAACTCAGGAATTCTGGAGGGGGCCAGAGCCAGCAGCTCGGGGTTAGGCGAAGCCTGGGACTGCAGGAAGCTCAACATTCGTATTGAACCAGATGGAGCTGCGTTGAAACCTCAGTGTCCCTTCGCACCAGGTCAGGGCGCCAGGATGACTTATCGTATCCCCGTCCACTTGGGCATCCTCTTGTGCACCTGCCGAGGTGACACTGGGCTCTTTTGCACAGCTTGAGACCTGGAAGTGACCCAGGTTAAAGAAAGAGACAGAACCTGACAAATAGTGGATATCACCAGTGCCACCAGTGGTATTGTTAACAGTATTAGCATGGGGAAGAGATTCTTCCAGGGAGAAATCAGTCTGCGTTCTGCCATAGCCTTTTTCTTCCACTCGCCTACCAGTTTTTCTCTGGCACTGACAGGAGTCCACTCGGGAGGGACTGGTCAGAACCTGCTATGTGGAAACCTTCACTAGTGACAGAACACCAGTGTCTTCTCAGACTCGAGTGTAGCTTTACGAGAAGAGGTGCAAACCAGAAGCCAGGATGTCCCTGTCAACTGACACAGAGTTTATACCCATTTCCCCTGCCACCCAGAGCCCAAGCCACGCCTTGCCCAACCTAGGCTCAATGATTGTCTCCTGACAGCTCCTCCTGATCACAGCCCTGTTCTGGACCTCGGTTTCTTCTCTAGTCGGTAGAGATGAGCAGGCCCGTTACCCTGGGGTGTTGGTAAAAGATACAGGCAGAACTTAGCAGGCAGTTGAAAGTGACTCGTGTCATCGGGGCTTGCCCAGCTCTCGGCTGGAAGCTGGATGTGTTCTCTGTACTTCCACAGCGGCGCCTGCCACAGCCTCACCACCTGGGAGCGGTTGGCACGGTCGCCCTTGGAGGTTGGCACCGCCGGTATCCTCTTCCTTCTTGTCTGCCATGGGCCGCCACTAATTCTGTTACTACCCTGCCTTGCCGGTGAGCCTTGTTGAGCTGCCCCTGTGAGCTCCAGCACCAGGTGAGCAGAGCAAGCATGCGCGAAGCTGGGCACGGATGCATCGCTGGAATATGAACTTGGCTGTGCCCGTCTCTGTGCTGGCTCCCGCCATCTCCCTGGGAGAGTCATCCCTGTTCAGAGGGCAGCCGGTGAGCGGGAGGCTGCTGGAAGACAATTCTTGAGAGGGCCCTGATGAGGACAGGTTTTAGCTTGTGCCTGCTACGAGGTCTTTTTGATTTTTAATTACCCTCAAAGGGCCATGAGGCAAGGCTTTGAGTAGCAACCATTTGATTGTACTCCAGGAGGGAGCTAGTTACCTGCCAAGCTGGGATACAGGCTGGTTGGGGCCTTTTAATCCTTGAGCCCCTAAAGGCTGACCCCAACTTGGCCAGTGGCCAGACTCTAGACTCCAGTGGCCATTCTTCTCAGACTAGGGTTTTCCAGCATCACCAATCATCCCTTAGAGCAGCCCTTGTTCACTGTCAGGACTAAACACCCCTGCCCCCAGCCCCTACTCCTCAGGACAGGACATTACCCTGAGTGCTTTCTAGCCCAGGATTTGTACGTTTTGCATGAGCTAGCCTGAGAGTGCCTGGGCTTGTCTGTCTTTCTGCCTTCATATGAGGCCGTGTTGTCCTATAGAAAATATGGATTTTTTTTTTAAGGGTCTGGCCCTGGCGTGAAAAGACGAGGACATATTTAGTCACAGGGAAGGGATGGTCTGGACCCGGGGCCTGGCCGGCTGGCTCCATTTGCCGTTGGGCATAATTGTAAGCGAAGCCCGAATGCACCTTTCTGTTGCTGAGTGGCACTTGTTACTCTTTAATGAAGCCACTGGTTAGTGTTCCTAGGTAGTACAAGGACCGGAGGGGTAGAAGTCCCCGCCGATACTACTACAGAGTGGACACTCACTCGCACCGCCCTCTGTCTCTCCGAACCTAAGCTTCTCGCTGATTTGATGTGGGAGACAGTTAAGTCCAGTTTCGATGGTTACCAGTATGGCAAGCGGGTCTCAAAGAAACTGAAAGGAAGCATCCTGCTTTTGAGATGGGAATGTCTCTCCTAATCTGCTCCAAGCTCATGTGCGCAGTTGCACAGGGTTACAGTGACACTGAGAGGGGGTGCTGGGGCCTGACCCTGTTTTGCAGAAGGGGAAACTGAGGCTTGGTTTTTGTTGTTGTTGTTGTTGTTGTTTGTTTGTTTGTTTTCCAGACAGGGTTTCTCTGGCTGTCCTGGTACTCACTCTGTAGGCCAGGCTGGCCTCGAAGTTAGAAATCTGCCTGCCTCTGCCTCCCAAGTGCCGGGATTAAAGGCGTGCGCCACCACCGCCGACTTGGGCTTTGGTTTTAAGCATTACAGCAGCTTCACTCCTACCTAGGAATTTCAGCAGCACTGGGAAGCATCTTACACTGACCCTGTGCCTATACAGCTCCGTTTGGGATGCCCGGCGGCCTGACCCTGCTGTGTGGGTGCCTGGCTCCAACAGCCACCCCCACCCACCGTCCTCCAAAGCAACTCCATTGTGTGGGTTGCTCGGACACAAGGTCTTCCAGTCAGCCTTGATTCTTCTCTCCCCACAGCCAATCCTATGGCCCCATTTTCATATCAAATCCAGCATCCGCATCCAGCCGTTGCCCTGGGTCTCCTGACTAGCGGTCCCTGTATGAGCACAGCCCCTGAGCTGGCCTCCCTGCTCCTACAGTGATCCTGTACCAGATAAGCTCAAGTGCTCTCCCGGCCCCCAACCCCTGGCAATTTAAAGCACATTATGTCATTTCGTATCCTCAAAGCTTGTGGAAACCTCGAATCCCACTCATAGACACTATCCTTGCCCTTCCTGTCTCCATGCCTGGTTCCTCGTCTCCTCCACACCTAGACACCCAGACATGTGCCTCGGGTCCTCTGCACTCCACAGCTTCTTCTGCCATGACAGCCTTTTCCTGAGAAAACCATATGACTAGTTTCCTCTCTTTGACTTGGGTTCTTTGCTCGATGTTACTGCCTCCGTGAGGCCTTGCTTAACCACTCACTCACAACTGTCAG
This sequence comes from Apodemus agrarius, assembly GCA_964023405.1. Classification (NCBI taxonomy): domain Eukaryota; kingdom Metazoa; phylum Chordata; class Mammalia; order Rodentia; family Muridae; genus Apodemus; species Apodemus agrarius. Next base: position 99,858,078 of record OZ030012.1, read on the forward strand.
TTCCAGCAGCCCCCACTACTCCATCCTTCTCCTAACCCCCTGTCTAGAATACTTATCATTAGCTAAAGTTCTGCTGTGTGTTTACCCCGACTGCCATCTCTACCAGTGACACCGAAGCTTCCCGAGAGCAGGCAGCTGCGGCCGGTTCGTTTGTCTTGACTGGTTCACGTCCTCAATGCCGGTCCTATACAGAAAGTCCCCAGCAAATAGCTGCAGAACAAGCAGGCATGAATTCTGTCTTAATCTACAGAGTTAATGCAATACCTATCAAAACTGCAATGCTGCATTTTACCGGTTCAGACAAAACAATACAGAATCCGCATGGAACCACATGAGACCAGGGGTAGCCAGAACAATGCTAAGGAGTCAGAACACTGCCGTGGGTGTTACAATGCCCAACATCAAATTACACTGCAGAGCTATAGTGATAAAGACACCCTGGTACTGGCCAACAAGTAGACCAACGGGACACAATACAGGACCCAGAAATAACAGCGAGCGAAGCTATGCCCACTTAACTGTTGACAAAGGAGGTGAACACATACACAGTGGAGAAAAATAGCTTATTCAACGGTGCTGCTGGGAAAACGGCATTGTTACCTGCGGAAGAATGAAATTAGATCCATATCTTTCACCTCGTACAAAAGTCCATCCAAAATGGAAAAGACCTTAATTCGAAATTGTAAATATAGAAACATAGAAAACGCAGGGGGTACCCCCCTCCCAAGATACCGGGGTAATGCAGGGGTACCCTCCCAAGATACCGGGGTAACACAGGGGGTACCCTCCCAAAATACCGGGGTAACACAGGGGGTACCCTCCCAAGATACCGGGGTAACACAGGGGGTACCCTCCCAAAATACCGGGGTAACACAGGGGGTACCCTCCCAAGATACCGCGGCAACACAGGGGGTACCCTCCCAAGATGCCGGGGTAGGCAAGAGCACCAGCAGCACAGAGGCTAGCCCAGAGCAATCAATCAACAGATGGAGCCCGTGAAGATGAAAAGTTTCTGCAAAGGCAAAGGAAACTATCAGCGTTCAGAGAGCCCACGGGATGGGAGAAACTCTCTACCAGCTACACATCAGACAAGGGGTAAACAGGCAGATTTTACAAGGAACTGCAGACATTAAACACCAAAGAAATAAAACTGCCAATCGACAAATGGGCAAATGAAGTCAATAGACAGCTTTCCAAAACAAAGAAACACAAATGGCCAATAACCGTTTTTTACAAGAACTCAACATCCCCAGTGGTCAGGGATGTGCACATTAAAACGACTCGGAGACGCTTCGGTCAGATGGCTTTCATAACAAATCTGACAACAAATGTTGGAGAGGATGTGGAGAGAAAGGGGCCCACTGTAAGTGGGGGTTAAAATTAATATAGCCACTTTGGAAATCAGTTTGGAGATTTAAAAAAATCGAAACAGAATTACGATACGTCCTATCTATTTGACTCCTGGGCATCTACCCCAAGAATACTACACCTCACCACACAGCTATTTTCTGTCTGTGCTTGTTGTGGCTTTATTTACTAAAGCAAACAATTGATCAACTTAGTTGTCCACCAATAGATGGACGAGTAATGAAAATTTAGCACATATGTAAATGAAATACGAGTTAGGGTGAAAGAAAAACAAAATCGCAAAATCTGCAGAAAAAAAAACCTGACGGGTGTATAATGTGTAATATTGAGAGAGGTCACACCATCTCAGAAAGAAAACAAGCCTCATGCTCTCCTACATTATGTGGACTGTAGACAATACCACCTGTAGAGATGTAAACTTTGTACCCGTGAGCACAGTACATGTGTAAAGAGAACAAGAAAGGCTAAGTGTAAAAGGGACGAGGGAAGACTGCGCGTAGGTACAGGAAACCATCGTGAAAGGGGACAGAAAGGGAATTGTTTGGGTACGTGGTGTTATTTGCAATTTTTTTCAATACATAAGAAAGTTTGTAAGATTAAAAAAAAATTGAGTAAAACCCAAGTATACGATGGAACCAGATGGTGGGGAATAGAGCTGTGGGGTTAATTCTGGAACATACACACGCACACACACACACGCACACACACAGAGACATACACATAGACACACACACATACAGACACACACACAGAAACACATGCACACATATACAGACACACATATACACACACACACATACAGACAGAGACACACACATACATGCACACATACAGAGACACACACACATGCACACACACAGACACACATATAGAAACACACACACAGACAGACACACACACATGCACACACACAGACACACATACAGAAACACACACACAGACACACACAGACACACACACGCGCACACACATACAGACACACATGCACACACACATACATACAGACACACATGCACACACACAGACACACAGAGACACACACACAGACACACACGCACATACATACAGACACACATGCACACACACACACACACACAGACACACACACACAGAGGCACACACACAGACACACACGCACATACATACAGACACACATGCACACACACACACACAGACACACACACACACAGACACACATGCACACACAGACAGACACACACACACAGACACACACACAGACACACATGCACACACAGACAGACAGACAGACAGACAGACACACACACACAGACACACACACACACATGCACACACAGACAGACAGACAGACACACACACACACAGACACACACACAGACACACATGCACACACAGACAGACAGACAGACACACACACACACACAGACACACATGCACACACAGACAGACAGACAGACACACACACACACCTGTGAGAGGCAGAGCGGAGGGGTAGGGTGGAGATAGGAATTCCGGCTCGGCTTCCTCTCTTAGAAGCACTTGGGGGCGGGGTGGGGGGGCAGGTCCAGTGGCCAGTATCACTCAGCCACCAAAGGGCGCATGCTCTGACCAGTCCGTGGCTTTGTAAGAATCAAGAATGATCCCACCGCAGGCCTTGAAGGGACTCTCCCAAGGTCACAGAGCTGATTAACAGCAGAGCTGTCAACGCCCACAGATTTTGGACTGATTCCTGTGAAATCCCTGAAAATTGGTTTTTCAAAGATAACAAGCTTTTGACAAATTCCCCAGAAAATAAGGGAATGCTTGGTCCAAACGCATCCATCCCTCATCTGGCTGCTGACCCTGAGGAAACTGGCAACCATCAGCCGGCAGCCAAGATATGGACTGTGAGACTTTGCTATAGGGCCGAGGTGTTGGGGAGGTCGTGGCGGGGTCGCTGGCAGATTGCCTGGCTAGCGTGTGAGTTCCAGCCCTCTGTCCCTAGCGTTGGGAAAAGGAAGGTGCTACCGCGGTGGTCCAGGAAACAATAGGCAAAGGAGCCTCCAGGCCTGCTCAGACCCCTCATGTCCCACCCTAGACTCTGCTCTCTGGGGCCGCCTCCTTCTGCCAGCCCAGAATCCTCCCCACTTAGCAGGATGGACAGCATCACCACCTCTGCCCTCCCCTTTCTAAGGTCGGTGGCACCTGGGACCCCCTCTGGACTGTTCTGCTGGGCACGTGGGTTGGACCAGGTCTGGGGTTTGGGGTGTGTGTGTGCGGTATACTCTGTCCAGCCTTCATAAAGGTGGGGGAAACTTGATCAATGCCGGGATCAGATGCTGACCTGTCAGAAGGGCCAAGGACTCCTCAGATTTCCCCCCTTGAAGGTCACCATCTAGCTGGGCCAGTCTCAACCATAGGATGGGAGGCTGATGCTGTCGGAAAGGCCTGAGCCCCAGCCTCCCAAACTCCTCCGACAGAGTCCCATTCAGCCACCAGGGAAGCAAGCCATCCATGGGTGAGTCCGGCCTTACGTGTGCCCTGAATACCAAGCATATGGATGGGGACTGCTTCCGCGCAGCTCCATGGGAAACCGCTCCACCGGGCCAATCTTAGCTTGGATTGCACCAGCGAGGATCCAGGGAAAGGTAGTTTTGGGAGAGAACCTTGGGAAATAAAACTGAGCTGGGGAGACCGGGAAGGTAGGCTGGTGCGCAAGGGCACAGCGAGTGAGGTGGCCCGCAACGGGCAGCGGGCCCTCCCGTGGAGTCCCTTCGAGCCCTGATACAGAATGCCCCTCAGAGCTGCCTGCGAGGGCCCTTGTGTCCTGGGTTGGAGGAACACAGTGTTAACTCCTACAAACCTAGGCTTCACCTGGTCGGCTAGGCAGTGTCTGCAGAAGGAGGGCACAGCGGGGCTGCGGCCACAGGGCATGCTGGGACATTAGACTTCTTGTCTTTATATTCCTTTGTACACGTGGATTTGGAAAGCATTAAGAGGGCCTGGGAAGAGGGCTCGGCTGTTCAGCTTCTATATGTACGTGCACGCGTGCACGCCTGCACACACACACACACACACACACACACACAAGGGAGGGGGAAAGCAGGAAAAGTCAACTTTCTTCTTGCTGCCAGAGACAACCTTGAAGTCAAACAGACCTCCTTACTCAGGGTTTCGTCTTCTTCAGTGCCACGTCCTCTTTGGGTGAAAATACTCCATGGAAAAATCCCAGCTGTAAACCATTCATACCTTCTTACTAGCGCAGACGTTTTCAGCGGTGCCTCTCCACATCACCACTCAGTTTGATCTACATCTCGTGGTTCTTTTTTGTCACTTTTAGACTTAAACTATAGCCCAAGCTAGCCTGGAACTTCGTGGTAATCCCACTGCCTCAGTCTCCCGAGGGTTGGAATTAACAGGTGTGGGCCGCCACACCTGGGTCTGCTGCGTTGTTCATTTCTCATGGTAACTATGTTATAAATTAAGTTCTGTCATGAGCTTGTCGGCCTGGGAAGGAACACAGGACACACAGGGTCTGGTGTGCTCTGCAGATGGACGGCTTCATCAATCTTGGGATGCGGCACCCGGTAAACGAGGGGGGTCCTGGGTGGCCCCGTGGGCAGGATTCCATGATGTTTGCTTTTGTGTGCCTGTCACTCTGAACTCGTTGGTGTCCCCTAATGACCGGATGACAGCTTTCCTGGAAGCCAGCGCTAATAACAGGTCATATCAGTGTGAGAGCCCCCTCCCCATCTCCATCCTTTTCCAAGAGAGGCCTCGGGGAGGGGGTTGGGGCTAGAGAGCCTGCAGAGGTGGGACACCACGGGCCCCTCCTGCCCCTCAGCAGAAAGCAGATTCAGCGCCCCGCCCCATGCTCTGCTGTAGCCCTGGCTCTTTGTCAGCAGACAGCACAGCTTTAAATCTCCGCTCTGGGGTCACCTCCATTTTCCTGCTCACTGAGCAGAACCAAACTTGTGCTTCTAAAGAAAAACCCATCATTCAGGGTTGTAAGCACAAAAGTGCCCTGCCCAACTCCAGCCACAGACACCGCCAGAGCCATCGTCCCCAGTGAGTCTAAGCAGGTGCTGGATACGGCCTGCCTCCAGCCTTCTCTTCCACGAAAGTAAAGCAAACATCCAGTTTTGTTTAAACCTACGTATTAGTGGTTTGGATCACCAGCAACCAGACTCGATACCCACCGGCCACTCTTCAAAACTCCCACCGCTGGATGTGTTTCCTAACTCCACCAAGCTGCCTCCCCTGTGCCTGTACGCCCCCCCCATCCCCGCCCCCTGTGCTGTTGCTGCTGTCAGAATGCCACATCTCCTTAGCAAACTCCAGCTTGTCCACCCAGAACAGCTCCTGAGGGTAAGTGGTCAGCCCGGTTATGCCCATGCTAGAGAGGATGGGGTGGAAGACCTGCTCAGGGTTCGACGGTAACCTGGACAGCCTGGGATACAGGTTCCGATCCTGTCGCAAAACAGAACAAGATCCAGCCAGCCTCAGGAAAGCTTCCTTGGAGACAAAGGCTATGGACCATCTTCAGAGAGCCAATATGCTCTGGGTCTTCAGGCACCCCCCCCAGCCCCACCCCAACGGTTATCCAATGTGGAGCTTTCTGTGGGAGTCCTAGTCACAAGCACACTGCCCAGCCCTCTCCAGGACCCTGGCAGAAGGCAGAAAGTACATGTTTCTAGAAAGAATGAAGCTTAAAGGAAGACACACAAAGGGACCAGGAGGGTGTGTGGCCAAGGAGGGCTTCCAGAAAGAGGAGGGTGGCCTGAACACGGACCCTGCCGGTTTGGGCAATGAGCCAGGCTGCTAACTATGACACAGAAAGTGCACACTGCAGACCCGCAGGAGATCTTTGTGTGACTTAATGAAGCATAGCCACAAATGCCTTGGAGAACCTAAGAGTGGTCACAGCCCCCCAGCTACTATCAGTGATTGACAGGGCAGCTGCCGACAAGAGCCCCGAGCCCAGGGCAGGGGTTGGGGGGAGGGGTGGCCGAAAGCACCACGGCGGGGGGGTGGGTGGGGGTGGGGGGTGGGTGGGGGGTGGGTGGGGGCGGCTGCTGAATGTAGCTTCAAGGATTGCCATCTGGTTCAGGTCAAAGGTCTCCGGGGACTGTGTTGATTTATAGGCTGGGGCAGCCACCTAGGCGGCATGAGGGGCTTGTGGAGAGAGCCTGTAAAGAGGAGGGGGGAGGGAGAGAGAAGGGACTGTGGGGCAGTGGGGGTGGGGAAGACGTAAGCTCCGGAGCTGAGCAACCACCTGCTTCAGAGCCCAGTTCTAGATGTTTTCAATACAGAGTATGGTCAAAGAGCGCGTGGGATTGAAACCGCGGAGAGGCAGTTACTACGCGTCTGCTGTCTACCTGGCTGGGTACTGGTGCTGCCACTGGGGGAGAAGCAAAACACATGGGTAATAGGTGGCGACCCTCGGTCTTTTCCTCAGACCGGCTCAGCTTCTCAGCCACGATGACTGTGCTTGACAGAGGCTATCCCACAGCTGAGTTCTACAGCTTGCGCTAGCAGAGCTGTGTGACTGGCCCAGACCTTCCTACCCAGCTGTAGACCTTCCCCAAGACCTGGCACTCATCAGAAAGGGACACTGGCTAGGGCCTAGTCCCACGAGGAGACTGTCGGCTCCCTTCTGTCAACTGCAGGTGCGTTCCAGCAGCCAGACAGTGTGGACTGGGTCAGGAAAGAACATTTTAACATTAGGCTATTATCACAGACATGGTGTTGAACAGATGGAGAAACGGGGTGACCTCCAGGTGGGGAGCAGAGAGACAACAAGTGTGGAGACCTGGCAGGAGGGGGGTCTGGGAGGTCAGCTCTTGTAATGGAAGAAAGAAGTAGCGACGTTGGTCCTGGTGGGGCCGACCACTCAAAGTGCCCATCTCCCTAGGTCTTCTTGGAGGAAGAGGCAGAGCTCAGGCAATGGCTTCGACCCCTAGCTACAGCCTTTTGTGGCCAAGAGGAGCTAAAGGCTCTAGTCTTTAGCATGTACCATGCTGGACACGTCCGGGAACCGTGAGGACTGCCCCTAGTCTTCTGGGACGGGAGAGAAGGAAGCAGGGGGACAGCAGAGGTCTCCATGGGCTGCTAAGCCAGCCTCGGGAGGCCATGTACCCTTCAAGCACCCCGGATATGCAAAATAAGCTGGGTAATCCTTTGTCTAGAGTCCCAGGCCCAGCTCTGGACACACAGGTTGCTAAGCCCAGCTCTAAAGTCAAATCTGGAGAGAAGCCACAATGACCGTTCAGAGGCCAAAGCAGCAACGGGTACTGTGGAAGACACTGGTGAGGAAGACTCATGACCCAAAGCTAGGGTCACGCAGGCAAGAATCCAAATGTCAGTTCTGATCAAATATGAGCTAGCGTCTCACAGCCTGTGTGTTCTTGCCCATGAAATGGCATATTAACATGCTGAACCTGCAGGTACCAGGATGCCAGTGGTCACTGACTGGGGACTCTAACTTATACCATAAGTTTCCCTGGCAAGAGTTAAACCCTCTCTCCGTTTTGCCTGTCTGTGGCAGGGACTTCAGGAAAAGCAGCTTTAGACCTGAGCAATAAAGTCAGGCCAGGGCTGATCTGCAGCCAGCACGTCAACAAATCGAGAAGAAAGACCACCTTCAGCAAGGCCTGCCTCGGCCTCGGGAGGGCAACGGTGAAACCTGATTCCAGACTGCTTTTCACCAAGGCTTCCCAGGGGGGAATGCTGTCAAGGCCCAGCTCTGGCCTCTGGCCTCTGACCTAGATTTGTTTATACATGGAAGGGTTGGGGGGGGGATCAGAGCTGAGGTGAGCCAGGGGTTCAGAGAATGACATCCAGACCCGGCCAGATGCTCAAATGTGTCGCAGACAAGGAAAGTGTTCAGCAAGTCTCAAGCATCAATCCGGGGCTGAAAGGCCACAGGGTCAGAGGGGAAGAAGAAAGGCGATATTCACCTTCCTGAGCAGCCGCCAGCAGTGCCATCTGTCACAGAGGGGCTGCACGGGCTGTGGGAGGCTGCTGGGTGTTCGGGGCTGTGGGGACGAAGGAGGAATGTACTGTCTCCTTCTCCGAAAACTCATTGGCCCTATTGAAAAGTCAGGACAGACACTCTCAAGTCCCAGAGGAGTGTGTTACTGTATGTGTGTGCGCGCACACTTTCACGTGTGATCGCAGAATGAAGCATGGTGCTGGGTGGGTGGCCTACCCACGTGCACAGGACTCGTGGGTCTTGTTTTACCTTATCCCCGGCACCCATCATGCCTACTCTTCACGTCTCGCCTACCAAGAGGCTCAGTGGGCTTATGGATTTGAGGAAATTACAGAGCTGGGGGCTGACAGACTCAGCCTGGCTTCTGGGCAGTGGCAGACATTGGAGCTGGGGCCTCCCTGCCCTGGGCCGCCTTGGAATTCCTGGCATTCCTCCCCCTGGCCTCCTCCCCACCTAGTCCGCTCTCTAAGGTTTCCCCGTCCTGACTGAACAAGCTTCGTACTCCCAGCCTCCCTGGCTGGCCCCGGAGCCCTGAAAGAACTCATACAAGTACGCCCGAAGTCCACACTGTGCCTGGGGAAACCATAGCCTTACTCTGTCCATGTGCCCCCCACAGTTGTCCCCAGAGTCTTGAAAGCCTCAGTTCCTGGGTGGTGGGAATGGCCCAGTTCACCACTCTCTAATATGGTGGATGCTATCTAAGCATCCTGGAGGACATCTGAATGTGGGGAGGACAGTCCAGGAATTGAAGACCTGCTTTCTCTCCCTGTAGAAGCCACCTGTGGCCACCTCGTCACAGCCTGGGCAATAATGCTTGCTTCCCCGGGGCCTCTCTCACTTTTCTTCTTCACATCCAGCACAGGCTCAGGGGATGTCAAGTTAGTTCAACTCAAGGGCGCATTTTAACTTCCCTTCACACATCTGAACAATTCAGTTTGGCTCGGTATCTTCAGCACTCAAGAAGGGTTGCCTGTGTCAGCCAAAAAGGAAATAGAGGCTTTCAATCCACCATACGACTCTGGGGAGTTTGAGGTGAAAGCCACTCAGGCTGTGGGGGGGGGGGTCCGCTCATTTTCAGAGACACAAAGTACAGGTAGAACATGACTGTCGGAGCCTTGAACTGGTGCCGCCTTCCCCGGAACTCTCCAAGAATATAAAGAATTAGAATCACCACAAGACTGAGTTGGCTCATGCCCTGAATCGCCTGCCCACTCTTCCAGATTGGGAGGAACTGAAATGCAAACACCTAGCCAGAGATGAGCTGGCCGAGGCTCATACTGGGGTTCCTCACTCCACAGAGGCGTCTCTGGAGCTGGACCTCCAGATGGTTCTGAGCAAACCTAATGAACTCCGTTCAAGGCAAACCAACCCCGGAATCTGGCTCAGAGCAGAAAGCAAGATGAGAGAGAGGACAAGCAGCAGGGTTCCAACTCTGTTCTGCGGCTCGCTCTAACCGGCACGGGTCCCTCAGCCACTGATTTCTCAACCAACTCGTGGGTATTACAGAAAATAATAAGGACTTTGACCAAAGTGTCTCTTCAACAGCTTTACCTCAGGCCGTTCTGTAAGATCAGGAGGCGCGTGCCGGTGGAAGAGAGAAGGGTGGCCCTGCTTTCAAATGAGGTTCGGATCACCTTTTCTTCAAACAGCGGACTAGAAGGAGCCTGACAGGCAGTGCCGACCCTGAGTCTCCTGCTGCCCCTCCCAGTGTGTCCAGCGCTGTTGGCAAGAGGCTCATCCCTGCCAAGCTACGCCCCCTACAACCTCCACTGGTGTCATTGTTTGGGTTCCTCTCGGTCCCTCTCCCCTAGGAGTTCCCAGATAACAGTTGCCCGTCATCCCTTCTATCTCTATTCTCTTAATCACACTTATCAATATCCAGACTGATCATAAACATGCATTCATTTGTTTAAGCGCTTTTCGGTCAGTTTCTTGCTCAAACTGTCATCACAACAGTCCCAGTGCTGAACATACAACAGATAGCAGAGAAAAAAAAGAGTCATGGAGCGGTCCACTGATGACAGGAACAAAACCCATCCTAATTTGAGGGCAGGCTGGACAGCGGTGGAAACCAGGCCTCCAGAGCTCGCCGTAGCAGCCTGGCTCTGGCTTGCATCAGTACAAACACCAGCACAAACTACTGGGCAGCAATGACTGCCCGGATCATGTCTTTGCACACGTAGCAAGTAAGCAGCCAGGGGGAACGGGGCACAACTACTGTAAATTTAGAATTCTTCACTGACTGGCAACCTCTCCAGCTTCCTCCCCAGAAGCGACGGTGAGGAGTGTGTGTGTGCGCGTTCCTGCTTCCTGCAGGTGCTGAGGAGAGGGAGCTTTTTCCCAGGACCTGGTCATGGCTGCTTTTTATACACACCACTGTCCCGACTCCCAACTAGGTAGCCATTCATGCGAGTAGCACTTACTGAGACCCCCACCAAGGGCCAGAAGCTGGGACACGGGGCAACTGATGGCAAGGAGATGCAGAGACCTGAGGGCCGGAGAGTATCCCCACCGCTGGAGGGTACAGAAGGACACACAGGAATGGGACTGTTTCTGGGGACCTGGCTTTGGGCAGGGCTTCCACACAATGCTCACCAACCTAGAGGCCTTGGGGACATCCTGAGGGCACTTTTCCTAACACTTCACTTCGGCAGCACTGACAGAAAGGAAAGCGGCATGTCTTTGGTCTCAGAGCCAGGGAGGAAACTTTGGAAACTAGATCTTCATTTCTGCCTTGGACAGCGGTCCCCAACCTGTTTCTAGAAACTCAGGATACCGCTTGTTGTTCTGCTGTCCACACTCTCCCCGGCAGGGTGTCCCAGATGGCTAGCTTCTAGCCAGCCTAGGCTTCTGACACAAGCTGACTGGGAACCTTGTACCACATGTTTCAGGGCCACTGGGGATTCCTGATTTAGCAGGTGACGTGTAGTACAGTATTTCAACTGCTCTAAGAGAGGCCGGTGCCAAGGGGGTAAACTGAGGACACCCACATACTTCCGTGGGTGACAGGCCAGCTGAGAGACCCTCGCAGAGGGAGACAATCAGAGGGCTACAGAGCCAGGACCAAGAACTGATTAAGACCCAAGAAACAGGGTGTCACCTAGGACATATTAAAGCTCTCGGTATACAAAGGTAGGGGGCAGGGTAATGAGCAGCCAAGTGGCACCCAAAGTGATGAGAAAAGACACTGGCAAGGTTGGCAGTGATTTGGGGGGGATAGTCTGAGGCCAGTGTGTAGCCGAGACACAGATGGGATGGCAGAGACCCTTCCAATCCTGTGCCGCCACCACCACCTGCAATTCTAATGTGATCTTACGCTCACTAAGGTAACTGTGCTCTTCTGGGTTCTAGATTTCCAAAGAAGCCTTAACATAAACATCCCATCTGACTCATAGCACATGGCCTAGGTTTCCACTCTAGCCTTTCACCTCTGGAGGCAGCCACCCACACAGCCATGCCAGCAAGGCCCCAGCCTCGGGCAGAGGACTGCCATCTACCTCACTAAACACCGGAAACACCCTAGGGCCCCTCGCTGAAATAGTGGGGACAGGGCAGGCACCAACAGAGGGCAAGACTGAAACTCAATCTGGGTCTACATGGAGATACTCAAAAGCACGCCCTGGGTGCTGGAGAGATGGCTCGGAGGTTAGGAGCGTTTGTTACTTTTGCTGAGGTCCCAGAACCTTCATGGCCGTTCACAACCCTCTGTAACTCCAGTTCCAGGGGATCAAGACGCACTCTTCTGAACTCTGTTGGCACTAGATATGCAAACGATGCATACATATACATGCAGGCAAAACACACATATAAAAACAATCTTTTTTTAAAAAAAGCATGTCCTAAAAGGACTTTGAAACTGGGACAAAGATAAGTCCTTGCTAATACCTCTGCCCCCCCACTGTAACCCAGTGGCATTCTAGGCTCGGTTGGTGGAAACAGGGACCAGTGCTGGCCAGGTGTGGTCTCAGGGGCCCGAGGTGGGGCAGCCCTTGCCTGTCAGGGCTCCCAGCAGGCAGGTCACGAAGCAGGTCTCACAGTTCTATTTATAGAAAATGGCCTCTGAACAGGATGGACTGGGGAAGCCAGAGAGGCAGTATTTTCCAAGCTCACACTGCCCTGGCTTAATTTCATCCTAGGCAAAAATAAATCATTAAGGAGGCCCCAAAGTCCCGGAAGATCTGACGAAGAAGGCCATTACACGGCACAGCCTTCCCTTGAATTATGGAAGGCCTCAGACAGCAGCCTTATTAGTGTCTGGGCCAGACTGTAACTCATACTAACCACCCCCTTGCCTTAACCAAAGGACAAGACAGGACGAATCAGCCGGCTCGCCGATGGAGGGCAGATAAATGCCTCCGCCCGCCCTGCAGGCTACAGCCCTACACACTTACCGGAAACAGCCCCTGTAAAGACGCTTGCCCATTCATTGTTTTCTGTGCTCCTCCTACTCAGACTGGCCACCAGTGCCATGGGACGAGAACGGGTGCAGCGGGCTGGGCTGGGATCAAGAGGACCCAGGAGCCATGGCAGTGACGGTTACTAAGGCCGACCTCAGCAGCATCATAAAGCATATCATAGCCGTGACCTAGCTGTTGCCACAGAAAACTGGACATGCCCCTCAGTGATCTAGTATGTGAATGACCAGGTAAGTACTAGACAGCCTCCATGAGCTGGCTTTTCATCCTCCTACGTCCCCAACATCCCTTGGGCAAAATGTGTTCCTGGGTGGGAAGGGGGCTTTCACGGAGATTCAATGAACCGCCAAGCAGAAGGCCCTGAGCAGCCATGGACGTGTCGGGGAGCCAAGCAGCTTCCCTTGTAATCCTTTCCCAGTCACCAAACGGCAAAACTCTGCCACGATCGTGTGGATTTTCCATGTGGCGGATGGGGAAGGGAACACAAGATGGGAGTGAGCTGGCTAGGAGAGGAGGAGATCCCGAGAGCCTGCACCGTGCAAGGTCAAGGACCTGCCCTGGCATCGGCTGGCAGGAGGGACAGTGGGTACAGGCAGACCGGGCAGCACCAGGCTTTGCTGTCATGGGCAAACATGCTGTTCCTGACCCGCCTAGTTGCAGGGTCACCTGGCAAGGAAGGGCTAGAGCGGGCGGGAGGGTTTCTGGGCCGCCATGTGATGGTGAGGATTCCTCCTCTTTTCCATACCTTCAACATGCAGTATCACTGGCATCCGCCCAGAGTTTGTTAGAAATGCAGAATCTTGGGCTTCCACAGGCCTACCGGGTCACACACATAATCTGCACTGTGGAAGGGTCCCCAGGACAAATGCCATCCCTACAGTCACTCCCCTGGTGAGGGTTCTGAGAAACACGGCAGTTAGAAAAGCTCTACCTATGTGGCCCACACAGTACACGGTAGGGTTCTCTCCCCTACTCCTTGGACATTGGGCGCAATAGCCAAGTATGTGGTTCCTGCGTCTGCAGGGGCCCTGGGCAGCGTCTCTGACTGGAAGAGTCACCAGGAGTCCAGTAAGGGTCTCTCCCTGTGTGTATTCGTGGTCAGAAGAGCAGGAAGGGAGAGATGCAGGTCGAATCCCTGTGCCAAAGGCCTCCCTGCGAAAGCCTTCCTGGTCCTTCCAGGCCTCGCTGACCTTGGCATTCCAAGCCCCATATCCATACCCTGCACGGTACATCGGCTTCCCAGGACTGAGCCACGAACCACACTGGTGATTCAGTCTCTCATTTCTTGCCAGGAACCTCTTCAAAGGCTTTGAAGCCTGGGCTTTGATTGTGGTTCTGCTGCTCACTGGTAAGCGACCTTGGCAAGTCCTTCTCTTCTCTGGATCATTCCATAACCGCCTGTACAACGCGGCTACCAATGGCTACCGACCCCGAGTCTTCTCACCCTACTGCTTGGAGACACTATGCCTCCTCCCATTTCCTCTACCAATGTCCAACAGTATCTGGGCTGTCCACCTATCACCTCCTCCTGATCAGTACACACACGGGCCACAGCGGGAGTGGTGCCACCTGTCTGCATGTCCTTGGTCACCACCAGGAACTATATCTAGACAAACACTCAAACAAGACACTCGGAAACCTTTGAAATGGCTCCTGGAGAAGGTTGAACACATCCAACTCATCTGTGATGATATCACACACAATGGTCTCTGAACTGCTTGTGCAATTTCCACCGCACATCCTAAAACCTCCGAACGCCAGCATAGTCCCTGGTGTGAGATCCCTTTGATTTCAGTGTGAACCAAACTTGACCAACAGCAGTTGCTCACAGCGATCCTCCAAGCCAAGGAGCACTAATAGGCAGAATTAGCAGCTTTGTGTCTAATATTTTGTGAGTCCCTACTGTGTGCCTGGAACTAGATGGGTCATTTTTGATACATCATCTATGATTCTGACACCTCATGGCAGACTAAATTTCTCGTTCTCAGATGAACAAACTGAGCTCAGAGTTAAAATGACTTCTTCAGGTGACAGCTAGGTAGAGAGACCCAGACTCCAGGGTGCCAGGGGACCCTGAGGCCAGATCTACTATCTACCACACTAACCCAGAGTAGCATTTAAAGAGACAGCAGACCCTCCCATACCTGATCTCAGATGCTGGCATCACCATATCAAAGCTCTTGGTGACAGCAGGGCTGTGTGGGGACTGCTCATGACAATTAAATGTGGAAATCCTCTCAAAGCAGGGCTGAGGCAGCTGCGTAAGGCACTTTCTCAGTTCAAAATCTGTTCCTTTCATGCAGAATAAAAGGTAGGGGTCCAGTTTCTGAATGGCAGGGTCCTGAATGGAACTGCCTGGCCTATCACACAGGCTCCAGCTGGCCTGAATGTGGGGACAGATGTGCTAAGCAAAGCACACAATGAGAAGCAGGGGACGGGTCACGCACGGGTCACACTGCAGTGATCACAGGCAGCTCCTTCGACTCTGACCGACTGTGACTGCCACAGTCCCTGCTGCTAAAGGAAAAGGGAAAACTATTCAGGCCGTGAGAGGCCAAAGCCTTCATGTGCACGTATGTGCACCCGCTCTGCAGTCTGTGCATGGGTGCTACGAGAGAGGCGACTATGAAGACTAAGATGCAGTCCCCATTACGGAGCACCTACTGTGCGCTTTGTACGGTGTGCTGTTAGGAGGGGCAGACAAGAAGGCTAGTCTCCATTTCAGAGTCAGCTCGTGCGGCAGCAGCACTACCACAGAACATGCAAATGATGGCCTAGTCTGCCCAGGCAAGGGTGCCAGGTTCTTATGGTATCACTGTACATCCTACGTCTGACTGTCTGGACAGGACAGCTGCGGTTATCTCAGAGCAATAAGATGTCCACAGCCTTCTCAGCATCGCAGCCACGGAACTCTACTCTCCTGTCAACTCGGAAACCAAGTCACCCAAAGTGTTCACTGGGTGCCTGAGATGCGATTAGTGGGATGATGGGAAATTCGGAAGTGTGGTGGCAGTTTTCGTGGGGATACCTGCAGTGGGCCACCCATGTGCTGGGCCAGGCTTCACATTTGCATCACTTCTACAGCCCTTGGCATGGTCTTCTAACTAGCCCCGTTGCACGGATGGCAAAACTGAGGCTTTGAGAACCTTAAACAGTGGGAAAGGGGAATAAGTAAAATTCGAATGACGATTAAAAGTTTATTCTTACAGGAAACGCCCCGGCTGGACAAAAATAGGCATCTGAATAATTAAATTCTAAGACAGCCATACTATAAAAATACATGCAAACTGTTAATAAGAAATGAGCCCACTCTACCATAACTGATACTTAAACAATTGCCAAGACCCATTAAGGTGGGGGGGGGGAAGCGGGGAAGCCATGAAACAGAGCTCTGCTTACAGTGTGATCTAAAAATTCCCTGTCGTAAATATTTCTGGAAGGATACACCAGAAACTGCTGATGGCGGCCGGTGGCAAGGATGAGAGGGGGCTGGGGACGGGAGAAGGCGGTGGCGGCGCTTCGATGCACCACTGTGCGTGTGTTGCTAACCAATCTCCTATCTTTACCTACTAAAGGGAACCATGCAGGCATTAATTCCTGACTTTTCCCACTTGTCCCAAAGGTCTCCCTGGTCATCATCCCTGCCTGAAGACGTCTCCATCACTTGAGTGAGCTAAGAGAGCAATCCTCACTGGGTGGAGTCTGGGGTCCTCCCTGAGGGTGCAGAGACTGGCTCTCTCTGGGTGGCAATGAGCTGGGATGACCAGCTGAGAGAGAACGGGGAGGTCAGACTCGGACCTTGTTGGCGGCGCCACATGCAGTCGTTAGGGGAGTTGGGAGAGCCTCTGCCCACACAAGCGTACTGAGCAGGACGCAGTAGGCCCGACGACGCAGAGCAGGAACGCGATCTGACAAGGGGAGGGTGTCCTTGCAGCCATCCTGTGGAAAACCTCTCTGGCCCCCATCAATACCAGAAGCCCTGGCCAGCTGCCAGCCTGCTCTGCTGCACTGTTGCGCCAATAAATACCTGTTGGCAGATCGATGAAACCATCCAGGAATGCCGTCTGGAGATTCAGCTCCTTCTGCTGGGGACAGGTGGATGAGGCCTCGTAGCCGGCTAACCCCAGGGTCCTATACCTGAGCTCCTACTCTCCAGCTACCCCTGAGCACCAGGGGGGCCCCTCTGTGCAGAACGCGCGCCCCCGGACCAGCGCCAACCAACCAAACACCGGAGTCAAAGCGCTCTTCGGTCAGCCATCAGCCGCCAGCATGTGGAAAGGGGGGGGGGGTGGCTTCAGGCTAGGGAGCCATTCCAGACAGTAGCCAGAGCACATCACCAGGCCAGTCTACCCCAAAGGGGAATGTCAGAAGTGCTGGGGCGGCCAGGCGGTGGTGGCACACACCTTTAATCCCAGCACTTGGGAGGCAGAGGCGGGTGGATTTCTGAGTTTGAGGCCAGCCTGGTCTACAAAGTGAGTTGCAGGACAGCCAGGGCTACTCGGAAAAAACAAACAAAAACAACAATAACAACAACAAAAAAGAAGAGCTGGGGCGTCTTCCGTGACCCTGCTTGCTCGGTGTCGGAGCCCCTGATCCCAGCAGCAGCAGCAGAGCCATCCTCGGCACCCAGCCGAGCTTTGCAGCGCACTCTGCAGAGTTCTTTGAGGGCTGGGAAGGAAGCAATCCAAGGAGAGAAATCACCAGACAGGATGGCGAGTTCTCAGCTAAGTTCACCAGAGGGCCACACAGTCAGGTGGAGCCGACCCTCCTGAGCTGTCTTCCCCCTGCCTTGTCTGCTAAAGGCCCCGCAAGCATCTCATGCAATTTGCTTCAGCCTGCATCCGGGTTCCTCTGCTATGAGCTGTGGGGTTATGAGCAACGTGCTTAAACTGTCTGCTTAAAGAGAATTTTAGTGATTAACTTTATAATGGGCTTAGAAAACAGCCCAGAAGAATGAGGTATTTCTAGCTATTATTATTATTATTATTATTATTATTATTATTATTATTATATTTAAATACAAATATATATTTAAAGTAAATAAATGTTTAAATATATATATAATAGCTAGCATTATTATTGCTATTATTAGGCTGGCTCTAGACAACTGAGACAGACAGGCTGTCATGTGCCTGGCTTTGGCTCTATTTATCTCATCAGCTACAGCCCTTAGGCATCCTGCAGGTCTTTGCAGTAAAACTCCTATATTCCATGGTGTAACAAAAGAACAGTTCTATTCATAAGGGGTAGCAGGGCATCACGCCTTTGCAAGAGGAAATTGCATGGCCAGGACACTCTTCATATCAGGACACGTATCAAGCATGTGCTTCAGAGTTCAGTGTGGTAAGGCTTTTTAGGGCTTGCTTTTACGGTCATAAAGAATCATGAATTGAAAAACAGTTATCTATTAACAACTTCCACTGCACGAGAGGAAAATGCATTACAAAGGCCACTCTTTGTTCTAGCCATGACCCCCAGACCCTCCCTCCGCTCAACTGGCTAATTGCAGTAATGGACTTTAACTAACTCAATGTTGGTGTGCCTGATTACCCTAAGCACAAGAGGGGACACTGAGGCTTTGAGGAAGGAGGTCTTTCAGAGAGGTAACCCCAAGGAGTAGGTTTGGTTTTTTTGTTTTTTGTTTTTTATTCCCAATGATGCTTTCAGTCCAACCCCCCAACCCCAGTCAGGTTACCATGGCCACAATCTTCACCTTGGGCCACCTATCCTACCCAGGGACCCTCTGGAGTCAAACTATTTCCCTTCCTGGGATCCACAGTGGAATTTGTCCCAGGTCACCCTCTACATATCACATCTCCGTTTTCCAATCACCACCCAGCCCTGAGGCTCCCCCAGATGGTGCTATGCCCCACCGCTATGTCCTGCCTCTATGTTCTGCATGGCTGTGTCCTACCACAGGCAGAGCTGGTCCCAAGCTGAGCCACCCCTCTCTGCCACCAGACCTCTGCCTACCCTAGAGGATGCATGCTACTCTTGTCTGCAGAGCAGGCTAGCACTGGATCAGACAAACTGACCCTGCCATCAGATAGGAGATGCCACAGGCTGGCATCCTGACATCTTACTCCACCATCACAGTCACTCCTCCCACTCTCCTCCATCTCCTGAATCCTGCTCCAGATTCTGCCAATCCCAGCCATTCCGATGAGGAGGAGGATGAAACCATCCAAAGGACCCACCCACAAGGACCCACCACACAACTACCTTCCTACCCAGCCTTCCTCAGCAGTGCAGGAGATCCCTGATTCTAACAGCCACAGGGACAGCACGATAGGGTCTTGGTTTTGTTGTTGGAGACCAAACAGTTAGATTGGAGCGGAAGTGTTCTTTCTTTAGGCTTTCGCATCTGCCCCACCCCCCACTCCCACCCCTGCCCCCGCCCATCTGGCTGACAATGTCAGACATTTAGTCCTGGCTACCACACTGATGCCAACATTTAAATTAAGAAAGGGAGCCAAGAGCCGGGCGGTGGTGGCGCACGCCTGTAATCCCAGCACTTGGGAGGCAGAGGCAGGTGGATTTCTGAGTTCGAGGCCAGCCTGGTCTACAGAGAGTTCCAGGACAGCCAGGGCTACACAGAGAAACCCTGTCTCAAAAAAAAAAAAAAAAAAAAAAAAAAAAAAGAAAGGGAGCCAGTGTCCCACTTTAGAGAGTGCGGATCTTAGGGACTTGGACTTAGAATGACTCTCTGGAGACGCAGACCCGCTGTGCTGGGGATGTACAAGGGTGCGGGACACGCCCTCCTGAGCTTGGTACAAGCCCAAATTAATTCCAGGGGTAGCCGACTTCCCGGCTGGACCAGAGTGCTCACTGATGCAGTTGTTTGCTCATCCCTAGGGTTTGCCTCACCGTGTCTAAGAGGACTCCAGACATTTCCCACAAGGCACCGTGATGATGGAATCTCCCTGCTCAGGGCAGACTCATCTGCTCCAGGGTTTTACAGTTAAACAGAAAACGGAGCAGCATCCCACCATTAATCTGAGTCAAACAACCACAGAAGCAAATACTAGTGAAAATGCCACCAATTATACCCCTGTCGGGAGCCCCAGCCATCTTTGTTTGCTTGGCGTCCCTGAAAGCCACCAGCCCACATTTTGCTCAGGCAAACACAAATTTTACACAAGTCAAACCTTGCCTGTTGTTTCTTTTTCTCTTAGGCTCTCAACTGAAGAGGGGAACATGGGAAAATGCATGGTCTCAGAGGCAGGCAGAGGGGCGGGAGGAAGAGGGCTGCTTATGGTTCTGGAGTTCTATGCTTCAGCTGGTTTGTTTGTTTCTGTTTTCTCTAAGGGGTCTGGAATCAGCCACACCGGCTGCCTATTATACATCTCATTTGAAATGAACCCTGGCGCCGGGCGGTGGTGGCGCACGCCTGTAATCCCAGCACTCTGGGAGGCAGAGGCAGGTGGATTTCTGAGTTCGAGGCCAGCCTGGTCTACAGAGTGAGTTCCAGGACTGCCAGGGACCCTGTCTCAGAAAAAAAAAACCAAATTCAAAAAACCAAAAAAAAAAAAAAAAGAAAGAAAGAAAGAAAGAAAGAAGGAAAGAAAGAAAGGAAGGAAAGGAGAAGAGAAGAGAAGAGAAAAGAAAAGAAAAGAAAAGAAAAGAAAAGAAAAGAAAAGGCCGGGAGGTGGTGGCGAATGCCTTTAATCCCAGCACTTGAGAGGCAGAGGCAGGCGGATTTCTGAGTTCAAGGCCAGCCTGGTCTACAGAGTGAGTTCCAGGACAGCCAGGGCTACACAGAGAAACCCTGTCTTGAAAAAACAAAAAAGAACAAAAGAACAAAACAAAAGAGAGAGAGAGAGAGAGAGAGAGAGAGAGAAAAGGAAGGAAGGAAGGAAGGAAGGAAGAAAGAAAGAAAGAAAAAAAGAAAGAAAGAAAGAAAGAAAGGGACCCTGGAGTTGGGGCTGCACACTCTCGCCTCTGTAGGTTTTGGTCAGTGTGTGTGGAGGAAGTCTGCAGATGGGGGACGGTAGTGACTTTTCTCACTGCTGTGACAAACACCTGGTCAGTCAGTTATGTAAGGGTGGGCTCACCTTGGCTTAGGTTTGAGAAGGGATAGAAGGGATATTGTCCCCATGACAAGGAATGTAAAATTAGCAGCAGATGTGGGAAGCAGCTGGTCACATGCTATCTGCAGCCGGAAAGCCGAGAAAGAGCTGACCTAGAGTGCAGCCAGGCTATCAAAACTCAGGATCCGTCCAGCCCATAACCCACTTCCCCTCCCAGGCTCCGCTTCCTGAAGGTTCTACAATCTCCCGTATCAGCACCATCAACTGGGGACCTCGGGTTCAAACACAGGAGCCCTGGGGGACGTCTCCCGTTCAAACCACGATAGCTCATTGTGTGAGAGAACAAGCCGGCCATAGGGCTGGGAATCAAGTTCGGCCGGGGGAGGGGGGGGAGAGGAGGGGCATGCGTGCCTCTCCTGGAGGCTGCCCCTCCTCCTCCAGCAACGGTCTGCTACTGTGGCTTTTTGTTTTTTTTGTTTTTTGTTTTTTCGAGACAGGGTTTCTCTGTGTAGCCCTGGCTGTCCTGGAACTCACTTTGTAGACCAGGCTGGCCTTGAACTCAGAAATCCGCTTGCCTCTGCCTTCCAAGTGCTGGGATTACAGGCGTGCGCCACCACCGCCCGGGGCTACTGTGACTTTTAAACTGCCACAGAGGTTGTGTGTTTTGACTAAAGAAGGACTCCATGTTGCTGGGGAAACCCAACAGCCCACAAAAAGAGTTTGACTCCAGCTACAGTCTATAGCAGCTGCTGGGACAGTTCACACATTCGAGATTTCTGGTTGTCTGAAAAGGAAAATGGCAAAATTCCATAGCCCAGGGCTTCATTTCCATGCGGCTACAGGAGGTTTACTTCCCTCGACAGCTTCTGGAAGGAGCTGGGATTTGGGGGTTCAGACCCGCATACAGGAGGTGGCAATGAATGACTGTTGCTAACACTACTTCTTGCTTGATAGCTGGTCTCCCGCCCAGGGACGGGGCAGTGGCGACTCTCTCCAGCTGTGACCAGGCTGGCTCCTTTCATAAATCTCTTCAGCACTCGCAGCCATTATCAAGTGCACTTACTATTGCTCTAAGCACACATATCATCCTACAGGACCCTCCCGAGTGCCCTGCGTTAGGTTATGACCACCATGCCACTTGTGGGACAATTAAGGCACAGCCCCAGATGTCAAGCCTTCAGAGAAGTCAGAATTCAAAACCACGCCCTGACACTACCCCCTTCCGCTGTAAACTGTTAATTGTTTTACCTTCTCCGCTTCCCCTCTTCCCAACTCTCCCAGGGTGGGACGCTTTTGCACCCCTTACCACCTAGGCTAGGACACTTACGGTCAAGGCCATTGATGTAGCGCATGGTGACTTCGCAGTGACCCCACACGGCACTCACCACCGGGTATAGTTTCTTGCCCTTGAGGCCACGGAAGGCCACGCCCAGGTACTGGCCGTCCACGATGAAGCTGAGCGTGCCCTCGTCCATGTCCAGTACGACCAATAAGGAATCTGGCAGAGCAAAGGCCTCATCTGGCCCCAGGAAGGCAGGGTATGCCACCCCAGGCCGGTTCTTGCCGTCGTGGTAGAGGCGGCTTCGACCCAGGTCCCAGCCCCACGACTCAGAGTCACTGCCCACCAGTGCGGTGTAACCCACCGAGTGCAAAGGGGCACGGGCCGTGGCCACGCCCACCACAGCGTGGGTGCCCCGCTGCCTAGCTGGCCAATGGATCTGCCATGCGTGCAGGCCCCGGGCGTGGCCCACCTTGCCGCGGATGCCATCAGTGCTCTGGGCTACCGGGTGCCGGTGGAAGGTGAGGCGGTCGTCATCCTTGACGAAGACATTGAGGGAGCGGTCCTCGGGGTTCCACGCGTGTCTCAGCTGTACAGCCAACCCTGCCGCAGGCATGTCCAGCAGCTGGTCTAGCCGTGCCGGTCGCCCAGGCTCTAAACCTCGGAGCTCCCGCTTGGCTGGCCGAAGCGCTGGCTCTCGCACCTCCACAGACTTGAGGCTCCCAGAGAGCTTCTGACCCATGGTTCACTCTGGGGAGGGGAACCGCTGCTGGCCACTGCTACCTCGCAGAAGCCTCCACTCCTGGTATCCAAGGATGGACCCTGGGGCTGGGAACCAGGCTTCCTGATGGTGGACCTCCACAGCCTCTGCGGGGCTGTGGCAGGGGCCCAAGCTCCTAGAAGGAAGCAAGGGACACGGGTTATGACAGAAGGATCAACAGCCAGCTACTCATCCCTTCATTTAGGCCTTGCTAGGGCCCTTTTGCAAGTATGATAATTAATGTGCATAATAATTAGCGATACTTCGGCTCTCGTACTTTCCAGGCATATGAGATATGGCAGACACTGTCCTCATTGATTAAGGTTTCCCCTTTCATCTAAGTCTTACAGAAGCCAGTGATTAGCTAGTCTCACAGGTAATAAGTGACTGAGCCGCAGCCAGACCAAGGCCCTCCGCTTTCCGTCTGTGCTTGGCACCAAAGCAACCACTGGAAATCGCTGTTACAGAAGGAACGGACCCCCAAGCAACGGCAGTGCTGAGGCATGGTGCTACACCATTTCGGGTGTGGCTCGTGGGATTGGAGCTCCAGTTGTTTTGAGGTTAAAAAAAAAAAAAAAAAAAAAAAAAAAAAGATCTTAAAATGTAACCAGGTTTGGGAAAAGAGACGAGACACAGAGCGAGTATCCAGGAGGGTCCCCCAGGGACAAAGATGCCAGCGTCCTTTCCCGTGTTGCTACCATGGGAGAATACATGGCAAAGAAAGAGGAAGCAAGAACTGGCCCCTCCAAACTGTGGAGACAGACAGCACTGTTCTAAAAACGTCCCTACTTTAAGCCTAACTTGGACGCCACTTTCCTCCTCTGTAAGATGGGTTAAAACAGCCCCCTCCAGGCGGTATGAGAATCTGAAAGATGATATGATAAAAACTGAGATCTAGGACGCTGGACGCTGGTGTCCTCTTGGCTCTGTTCTCTGGGCATCCCAGGGGGAATTATTTCCCTTGGCTACGCCAGTGTTTTCCCTGGGTATATAAACGTCATTGATAACATTTGTCCCAGTGAGTATCCCTTAATGCAGGATCAGTCAGACTCCAGGAGCTTGGGGTGCTGAGATGGTCCTCGGTATGGGGGAAGAAAGGCTGAGCTTTGCCTTGACTCCTGCTGCTTCCCTGAGAGCAGGTGTGTGCCTTCCTCTTCCCTAGCCCGAGAGTTGCTTGACTCAGAACAACTTCCCCAAGACAAATGAGGAGACGGGACGCTGTCACGCTCTGTCCTGCCAATCCATGACTTCCTGTTGGTGGTGGCTAATCCTGTCAGCTTAAGGAGCACCTATAAGACCAATATGGCTCAACTCTAGGTATATCTGCCGGGACAGATAGGGAGAAAGCTCCCTACTGTAGTGTAATGGTTTGTATGTGCTCGGCCCAGGGAGTGGCACTTTTAGAAGGTGTGGAGTAGGTGTTGGAGTAGGTGTGTCACTGTGGGTGTGGGCTTTAAGACCCTCATTCTCACTGCCTGGAAGCCAGTATTCTACCAGCAACCTTCAGATGAAGATGAACTCTCAGCTCCTCCAGCACTATGCCTGCCTGCATGCTGCCATGTTCCTGCCTTGATGATAAAGGACTGAACCTCTGAGCCTGTAAGCCAGGTCCAATTAAATGTTGTTCTTTATGAGACTTGTCTTGGTCATGGTGTCTGTTCACAGCAGTAAGACCCTAAGACATGTAGGCATGTTCTCTTGCCCCCCCCCCCCCCCGACCTTCCTGGATGCCACCATTACTATGATGTGAGCTGCTATGTATGCTGGGCCATGCTCGATTTGACATGATGATCAGAAATCTCTGCAAGGAAAATAAATTCTTTTTTCTTCAGGCCATTTTGCCAGGCATTTTGTCACAGCCCAAGAGGTGCAAACACACTGATACTAGCTGATACTGGGATGCAGCTGGTGTCGAGATTGTATGTGAGCACACGGTACAGAAGCTCCTGGAACTAGTTCGTAGGAAGAATTCAGAAATGCTCAGAGAAGCCAGCTAGAGAAATTCTAGAACGCTGTAAGCACAGCTTAATGGGTGATCCTGAGGAGACCACAGGAGACTAGGACACTCATAGGAATGCCCATAAACAGTCCAGAAAGAAGCACCGGATTAGAGCCATCATAGAAGGACACCCGCAGAACGGGAGAGATGCCTCAAGAGCATCTTGGCAATTGACTCACGAGTGTAAAGATTTTCACTTATTTGAAAGACTCTGCCCCAAGAGGATAACTCCAGGATGCCCTGCCTGCATTAGGTGCCTAGGAAATATTCTCTGCTTTCAACCATCAAGGCCCTCAGAGACCCTTTCATCCATGGTCCAAGATGCTCTAGCTGTTGCTTAAGGAGGTGGCAAATACTAGCATTCTCCATTGTGCTGGTTTTGCATTAGGTGCCTAGGAAATATTCTCTGCTTTCAACCATCAAGGCCCTCAGAGACCCTTTCATCCATGGTCCAAGATGCTCTAGCTGTTGCTTAAGGAGGTGGCAAATACTAGCATTCTCCATTGTGCTGGTTTTGCTGGAACGCAGAATGTAAGAACTACTGGATCGCGGAGGCTTAAACCTGGATCACAAAGGAAGGCCTGCGTGGCTGGACAGCCTGTGGGCAGATGCGGCTTCCCTGCAGGCAAGGGATTCCTAGGAGTGTAGTGATCCCTTCCACCAGCTGTGCATGACACTGTGACGGTGAAGGCAAGGATGGAGGGAAGGTGGGGTGTCTGCTGAAGAAGACAGGAGGCGTGAGCACAGACAGCAACAGGGAGGCGAGGTCATCTGCAAACCACAAGGTCATAGGACCGAGGACGCTGGCGCCTTTCAGAGCCTGTGCCCTGTGTGTTTTCCCTAAGAGCTTCCAGTCTTGATTTGGTTCCGTTTTTTCTATGCCCCCCCCCACACACCGTCTGTTGAAGTGGGGGATGTTTAGTCTGTGTCGTCTTATCTTCGAAGCACGTGACTTGTTTCTGATTTCGTGGAGGCTCGTGGCTCAATGTGCGAATGGAGGTTCAGAGGATAATGTGGGTTTGAACGGTGCGGCCGCTGTTGAGACTTTGAGGATGCACAAGATGGACTAAAACACATTTTAAGACATTCCAAGAGAGCCCTGGGCCTCTTGTTGTAGCTTTCGAGATTAATTGATAAGAAGTGAACTTTTGATAGTTAATTTCTTTTTCGGGTCTGTGCGTAAGTACACGTGCACATATGTAAGCAATCCAGAGGTCAACCCTGACTATGTTCCTGAGATGCTGTCTGTCTTATTCTTTTGATAAGGGTCCCTCACTGACCTGGAACTCACTGATTAGGCTAAGCTAGGTAACCAGCAACCCCCAGGCATCCTTCATTCTGTTCTCACTTTCCCAGTGCGGGCATCAGAAGTGCAAACCTCGGGTGGCTGGCTTATTTACATAGCTTCATGGGATCAAGCTGGGGTCTGTATTTATACAGACACCACTCTGTCACCTGAACCATCTCCCCAGACCCGCGACAATCTTGAGTGTCAATTTAACTGGATTAAGAAACCGTGGGGGGATAGTCAGGGGCACATCTCGTGCTACCGTACTGCAGCCGCTCCCTGTGTGCCCCTGGCCTCTGGAGATCAGATCTGACGGGCCCTCTTCCGGCACAGCGTCCCTGCCACAACGGACTGAAACTCTGAGACAGTGAGCCAAAATAAACCCTTCTCTCCTTAGCTTGTTTTCTCAGGTGTTTTGTCAGACAAGAAAGTCTAACAACACACCACCCTGACAGTAGGACACCCCAACCCAAGTCTAGAAGGCAAGGAAGGACACCCCCCTCCCCCTGCTGCCACGCAGCACGGATACATTCTTTTTTGCCCTCCAGTCCTCAACTCCCCTGTTCTCTGCTTCTCTGTCGTCAAGACTGCTTCAGCTGGAAAGTTCTGGGTGATGTTTGATCTGAGAGAATATTAGATCACAAAAATCTCCACGCTAGACAGTTTAAAAGGTGGCAGAATAAAGTTACTCGAGTTCCTATTTGAAAATCACCCAAAATCAAGGAGAAACGCGAACGCCCCTCTTCAGCAGAACCGGACACATTTGTAACCCAAACCACAGCTTACAGGGGAAGGCTGCCAAACACAGCCAGGGGCAGCCCAGAGCAGCAAAGATCAAAGCCAGTGCAAAAACACCTCCAG
This sequence comes from Apodemus agrarius, assembly GCA_964023405.1. Taxonomy (NCBI): domain Eukaryota; kingdom Metazoa; phylum Chordata; class Mammalia; order Rodentia; family Muridae; genus Apodemus; species Apodemus agrarius. The sequence goes on from OZ030012.1 coordinate 99,885,030, forward strand.
AAGGCACCTAGCAGGTCAGGGCTTGGGGAAAGCCTGCAGAGCAGCGGGCCAGCAGCTGGGATTCCTGAAGGAAGAGTCCCATAGTCTAAGCAAGAGCCATGGGCAGAACAGATGCAGTCTGGTGTCGGGACCTGCCTTAGGCTTCTCAGGGAATGGGAAGGCAGGGTAAGGGGAAAGCAAAACCAGCCTTCTTCTCAGGCCATAGAGTGTCCAGGAGGCCAGGGAGGAGTGGGGCATGGAGCTGAGAGGGGAAGCCTACAGCTACAGCTCTCTGTTGACTGAAAAGAAGCAACTGCTAAAAGAAATTATTGCCCGAGTCCCGGAACCTCGTTCCTGTAAGCCACAGAGCAACCCTGTGCTCCTTGCATAGTTTCCAGCGCTCCTTGCACACACTGTGCAAAATCCTGTTCAAGACTGTGCATATTGATCCACAAGGAACCATTACTGAATCTAAGTTAAGGGGCTGCAGGCTGGGGGAGGGGGGCGCTCCCCCGCGTCGGCTCAGCTAGGAAGGTGCTCGCCGCCATGTCTGCAGACCTGAGTTTGATCCCAAGATGCAGGAGGCAGGAGGGAACCCATCCCCAAGTTGTTTTCTGACCTCTACACACACACACACACACACACCATGGCATACTCACACCCCTCCCCTGCCCACCCCACAAACACAAAATAAGTAAAAGTCATTTTAAAATTTTAAGATGCTATCAGAGAAACAAAGGAGAAAAAAAAAGAAAAAAGAAAGAACGAAAAAAGGCAAATCAAGAAAAGCTGCTATGTAAAACAGCTGCTGTAAAGCAGATAGAAACCGTGACGGGATCGGTAAACAATCTTTGCAGTTACTCATTTTAGAAGGCAGACAGTCTAAACAAAAGATTAAATTCATTCTACATAGTTATTCTAAAGATAACTTCCACAACTAACAATAAAACACAAACCTTCTAAACTGTCAGAAGGACGGCAGCACAAAGTAAAACAGACCCTGTCCCCGAGGGCTTTTGTTTTAAGAAGCGACTGAAGCAAGAAGACATAAAGCCCTAAGACGGGATAGTAAAACCAAGACCGAAGTAGTAGCCATAACAATGTGCTCATAAGCAAAGACTAAAAAAACGAGGAACAAGACAGAAATCCCCAACCACATCCAACACATGACAGCCCATCCCAAAGCAAAGGGCGCCAGAGCCGGGGACAATGAAGGACAGACACACAGCCAAAGCTGGGTGTAAAGTCACACCTAGCAACCTTAGCATGAGGTGAGTAAAGTGGATTTCAGAGCAGAAGTCTTAAATGAAGCAGGAGACTAGTTTGCAATAATAAAAAACATGATCCACAGCTGCAGACCAAACGCATCCGACGGAGCCCATCACTGAGCGCGAGAGCTGGGGGGTCTGCAGGATAGGTGATTGTGATTCTCAGCCTCCAGCTCGCAGGGATCACCTCGCCAAGCAGACGACAGACCATGGAAAAGCACATCATGTGTAATTAATATGCTAGCTCTAACTGGTACTGGGGTCTGTGCGTCAATGGCAAAAATGGCGTTCTTTCCAGTGTTCACGGAACCACCAGGGACCTTTCCTGCCTATTAGGCTACAAATAAAGGCTCCGAGTGAATCTGACACAAGATCTGGGAATGGGGGAGGAGGGGGCAGGTCACTAAAATAGACATCACGAAATCTGGTCGCCGAGCAGTTTTTACACTTCCTCAGATTTTAAAGATGCCTGATATCTAGAACGTAACAAAAGTCCATCTATTACGTGCGCTGAGAGGAAACCATAGGTAATGTGCTTACAATTGACGATTTTTTTAAACACCTGCTTAGTTATTTTGGGGTGAGGGGCATACACACCAAGGTGCGCAGGTAGAGATCAGAGGGCAACGTATGGGGATCGATCCTCCCCTCCTACCACATGGGTCCTGGGATTGAACGCAGGTCATCGGGCATGGTGGCATATACCTCTCCATGCTGGGTAAACCATCCACTAGACCCCACACTGACAAAGTTCTTAAAATGAAAATACATAAACTAAACATAATTAGGTAGAAGCCAGCATAAATAAGAGAAAACCCAGGCCCTGGTTCTTTTTTGTGAAGAGGGTGACCCACTGTCACAAAACTAAGAGTAAGCCAATAACACACTAACTAACCCAGCTGAATCAATCACGTTACACTTTCTAGCAGCTTTCGTCACCTACTACCCAAGCCCATCGCAGTGGCCTCGATGTGTATAACGAAATGGCACTTTCTCTGTGGTCCCTTCTTTCCTAGGCACACTCTAATCATACGGATAACTGAGCAGATTCCAGTTGGGAGGTTAGGGGACCAGACATACCCAACCAGCATGCCTTCCAACTGGCAAGGTCACTAACAACACGAAAAGGTCAAGAGACTGTGACAGTGCAAAGGGGCCCAAGGAGACAGATAAGGATCAAATAGAGCAAGGGTTCCCCGGCTGGGACACTGGAACAATAATGTAGCAATAGTGGATGGTTAATTGTCACAAATATCTAATATCAGTGTAAGAGTTAACTGTGGGGGAGGGGTACGTATGTGGGGTCAACAAATGAGACCTCTCTGTATGTTGGTTTGTGCCTCTCCGTCCCCCCCCCCCAGCTTTCTCTCTCCTCTCCTCCCGTGTTGGAGATTGAACCCAGGGCCTCATGCACGCCACTTAAGTGCTGAGATTTTCTGTAAGTCTAAAATTATTCAAAACATAAAACTTGAAATTAAATCTTAAATCAGTTTCTCAGTTTGAGGAAATACCAAAAAGTGTATACTAACCAAATGTTACCACGCACTTCACACTGAGAAGCATTTCATTCTGTTATGGTTTGTAAAATATTAAAATATAGTCTTTAAGATTTCTTTTTCAAATCTGCCCGGACCTTTATTCAAATCATTTTACCTAATACTAATTAACAGTTTCATGTTTTACAGGGCATACTTTAATTGAATGCCTTCAGTGACCAATTTTTAAAATGAAAAATAAAACATATAAACCATTCAATCTAATTTTAAATTCAAGAAATAGAAGACATACTACAGAAAACAAGAAACGAGGGTGAGAAACTGGGTGTGGTAACTCGTGCCTTTAGTCCCAGCACTGAGAAGGCAGAGGCAGGTGACTTTCTACGTGTTCAAGGCCAGCCTGGCCTACATAAGGAGTTCCATGACAGCCAGGGCTATGTAGAGAGATCCTGTCTCAAAAGAGAGAAAGAGAGAGAGAGGAGGGTGAGAAACAGAAGTGAAAATAACAGCCAGGAATGGGGGTGCAGGCTTGTGAACTCAGAACTCAGGAGGCTGCGGTAACAGGAGCAACCATCTGAGGCAAGGCAGGGCTCCTGAGAGAACCCTCGGTAGAAAAGGGTGGGGGCAGGTAACAAACTGGTCTTGCAAAAACATTCACAGAAGAAGTTAGACATTGTTGTTTTATTATAGGGAAATATCCGCCACATGAGTTATTAATAAATTGATAATAAACTCCAAAAAATGAATATGAAAAGACCACCCCAAAATCAGAACATGAAATAATATCAACAAACAATATATGTTGGTGCCCATGTGCGCGAGTGCGCGCACACACACATATATACACACACACACACACACAAATGTTCATGCACACAAAGTGACCTGAAACCAGAAGCAGGTCTCAGAGACCAGAGGGGACCAGTGAGAGGTGGGGACGGTCGGAGGGAGGGGACTAGGAGACACATACAATGACACATATGTACGAAAATGTTTATGAAACACACTATTTTGAATTCTAACCAAAAATAAATAAGCAAATGAAAGACATAGTGAAGAAGAAATAACTTGTAGCTGCAGTGGAGTGTGTTCTTTCTTTCCTTTCTTTCTTTTCTCTTTCTTTCTTTCTTTCTTTCTTTCTTTCTTTCTTTCTTTCTTGTCTTTCAGATTAGTGAAGATACAAAACTTGAGTGTTGTTTTTTTTTTATTCAGGAGGTATAGAAAAGCTGCCAGCCTTGTACATCATGGGACTGAATGCATTCTGATCAACTCGGTGAATGGTAAATTAACTCCATCTTTCAAAATGACAAATGTACTTCATCTAGCAAGTCCACTTTCCCCATTTTTCACTTACATCCTCAGGTGTGCACGGCATTCTACATACTGAGCACACTCAGCACTGTTTCAGTAGTAAAATATTGAGGAAAGGCAAACAGGAGACAGACTAAGATAACGATCAACTGCTGTGGTTTGAGTGTAAAACGTCCCCATGGGTCATGTGTGTGAATGCTTGGTCCCCAGGTGGTAGCACTGTTTGGGAAGGCTGAGGAATCTTTAGGAGGAAGAACCCTTTGGAGGAAATGGGGTGGGGGTGGGGCGGATCTGGAAGTCTTACAGTCCAGTTCCACTTCCTATTCACTGTCCTTCCTGACTGCAGATGCAATGTGACCTGTTGGCTTCCTGTTCCTGCCATCATGTCTTCTCCAGAGGGATGGACTGTATCCTTCTGGACTCTGAGCCAAAATGAACTTTTTCTCCCTTTAGTCACCACTGCAACAACAAAGAATAACTAGCCGGGCGTGGTGGCGCATGCCTGTAATCCCAGCACTTGGGAGGCAGAGGCAGGCGGATTTCTGAGTTCAAGGCCAGCCTGGTCTACAGAGTGAGTTCCAGGACAGCCAGGACTACACAGAGAAACCCTGTCTCAAAAAACCAAAAAACAAACAAACAAACAAACAAACAAACAAAAACTAATACAGAACACTAGTAATGAGAAGTGAGGCCATTGATAAATTTGGCCATGTGGTCCTTAGCCTTTTGTAATTTGTCCGAAGGAAAAATGTAGACGAGTTTGGAACAGTGTATAACAAGTATTTAGGCTCCTTAAAAAACCCAGTCATGTTATGTGAATATGTTTTCAATCCCAGGTATGGGATATGGGGCTGCTTCAGATTGTCCAAGTATGTCTAAGTATGACTGTCTCATGTTCTAGGAGGGGTGTGGTTTTTTGCCAGCTCCAGATAGTTTTTGTTTGGAATTCTGGGAACTCTTGAGAGGGTATAAATGTGACAGCCCTGAGAGGGCCTGTGACGGTGGCTGCACTCTTGCTGCTGCTTTTGCTCTTCCTGGATTGTTGGATTGCTGGTTGGAGATATTCTGACAATTGGCAGATTACATTTCCCCCAAGGAAACTGACTCCCATAATCAGCAGGAAGTAGTCTAAAAGTAGTCTACATCTCCTCTCCCTTATAATCTTTCTTTTCTACATAGTGTTGGGGGCAGGGGGTTGGAAGGGATTGGGGTGGGATAAGCGTGGGATGATAACAGAACCCAATAAAGTAGCCCAAACAGTATGTCAACAACACAGGATTACAAAAACGTAACAAAGGGACCAGAATCCCAAGAGAAATGTGGGTAATGGAGGCCTCAGCTCACAAGGTTCCAGAAGAACCCTATAGGATCTGAGCTAGAGGCCACGTGTGTGCTAGTCTAACAAAGAACATGGCTTCACCCTGCCCCTGTCTTGAGAACGTGAGTCAAGCTGAATTGAAAGATAACAAACTAATGTGTTTAACAGAGGAAATTTTGATTAAAGGTAACATCTGGGTTGTGGAACCATCACTACCAACCAGTCTTACCTAGGTCTACAGTGAAAACTAGCAACAATGGGGCAGAAAGATACTTTTTAAATGTGTAAATTTGGCAAAAAAAAAAAAAAAGTGAATGAGTATGCTGGTGTGATTGAGATGGCTCCCCAGGCCCATATATTGGAATGCTTTGCCCCTAGTTGGTGGAACTGTTTTGGAAAGATTGGGAGGTGTGGCCTTGTTGGAGGAAGTGTGCCACTGGGGGAGGGCTTTGACGTTTCAAAAGCCCATGCTGTTCCCAGTCTCCCCGCCCTCTGCCTGCTACTTAGGGATCAGATGTTAGCGTTCATCTATTGTTCCAGTGTCGTGACTGCCTGTTGCTATGACCCCTGACATAATTAGCATGGACTCTAATCTGGAGCCATGAACCCCCAAATCAAACTTTTTTTTATGCTTTGGTCACGTGTTTGGTCACTGCAATAGAAAAGAAACTAAGACAATGAGTTAGGTTAAAGTTGCAGACCAGAACTGCAGATACACAAGCAGAGTCTCTAATGTTTATGACTCCCTGTTAGAGAGAAATTTCCTACTCTATATGAGGACACTAGGAAAGGCCCTTGCAGATGACACACCACTCATCAGACACCCCAACTTTAATTGAAAGGAGAGAACCTGAACTAAGAAAGCACTCCAAGTGATTCCTTGATCCAAAACAACTTCCTGGAAAAGAAAGTTCAGAACTAACAACAAAACATTACAGAGGCCACTACCGCTGTGACTAAGGTAAGCAGGCTATATCTCAAGTTGGAAGTATTATTTTATTCATAAGCCACTAGTGTTGTAGGCATTAGAGATGATAGAAGCTTCCTCCGTGGTTCTAGGGCCACTGAAACCAGGCAACGCATGGCAAGGTCAGAGTTCCCTGAGAGGCTACTGCTATGAAGCTTTGAAGTTAAAAAAAAAAAAAAAAAAAAAAAGTTGCCGGGCGGTGGTGGCGCACGCCTTTAATCCCAGCACTTGGGAGGCAGAGGCAGGCGGATTTCTGAGTTTGAGGCCAGCCTAGTCTACAGAGTGAGTTCCAGGACAGCCAGGGCTACACAGAGAAACCCTGTCTCGAAAAACCAAACCAAAAAAAAAAAAAAAAATGCTGTAATGGAGAAACCAGGATGCTAAAGATGTCAAAGCTATGGGACATATACTGACGAAAACTATATGTATAGAATAGATCTGGCCTAAGAGAGAGGCTATATGTCTTGAAGGTGGAAGATCTGGTGGGCTGGGCTACCTAAGCTCTTTGGAGCCCAGATGATTTCATCAAGAGTCCCAGGTGCTGAATATGAAGAGCCAGGATCTGATGTCTTTCCTTGTTCTTTCCTTGATAATTTCTCTCTGTTGTCTCTACTTCCTGCCTGCCGATACAAAGTAACTGGCCCCTTGCCAGTCCTGTGGTCTACTCTTTCCCACCAGGATACACTGTGTCCTCTTGAACTATAACCTCACAGAAACTCTTCCTCAAGTTTGTTCTTGTCAAGCTGGGCAGTGGTGGCGCACGCCTGTAATCCCAGATTACAGAGTCAGAGGCAGGTGGATTTCTGAGTTGGAGGCCAGCCTGGTCTACAGAGTGAGTTCCAGGACAGTCAGGGCTATACAGAGAAACCCTGTCTCGAAAAAACCAAATCCAAAACACTTAAAAAAAAAAAAAAAGTTTGTTCTTGTCAAGAGTTCTGTTAGAGCACTGGAAAAAAAAAAAGTACTTAATATACATTTTACAGAAAACTATGAGGAAGAGAATGTACTGACAATGGAAGTCTCAAGAGGCTGACAAAATCTAACAAACAAGGGTCAGAGTGACCTGTGTGTTACGCTGCTATTATTGTGGAGGAAAGAGTCAAGGGAGGAGGATGGAATAAAGGTGGGGCCCCAAAAGTAGCAAAAGTTGATGCCCCAGTACAGTACAGTACAGTACAGTCTTAGAAGACAACTTGGTTTTGTCCTCCAGCTCTTCCTATTGATTTTACCCAACCCCTGAGCCTCAACCACGCTGGAAAAGATACACAGATTTTTGTGTGTGAAGCACAGCACCTGAATAGGGAAGCAATTGCCAAACCCAACACGGGTCCAGGGCAAACCTGGGAGTCTCTATACACAGACTGCCCGAGGGTGTGGGCTGGGAGGCAAGAGCAGGGCAGCCTCGCGTGTGTACAGTCTGTTAGAGCCTCCTGCCCTCATCAGAGTGTCTGGGAAACAGAGGTGGTGAACGTGCCGTCCAGTCAAAGCTAAAGGATGGCGGAGCCGCTCCTGACCTACACTCAGAGGTTCTTCCGCTTCCGATCTCTCTTGCCTCTCCATCCCTGACTTCAAATATCAGCACGAGGAAAGCCATCCCAGACCCAGCCACCGTGGCGTACAGAGGCCACCACAGCTGTGCCCGAGGCTACCGGGCTGTATCTCAACCTAGAGTTCAGGCAGGAAAGACAGATGAAGTGGGTCCCGGAGGCTCGCTGCATGGCCCCAGAGAGCCGTTGAAACCAGGCAGTGGGTAGCCAGGTCAGGGTCTCCCTCAACGAGGCCCCGAGAAGGCACCGAATGAAGCCATGAAGGTAAAAACCCGTGAATGCAGCAAAACCCCAGGATGTTAGTTAGAGATGCCGGTCAGCCTGTCAGCATTCCCACAGGCACCGTGAGGCAGCCTGCATGCTCCTTCATTCAAAGGAAGAGACACTGCATAACGAGACCCAAAGTCTCATAACTAGTTAAATAGCAGACCTAGAGAGTCGCTGGGTGGGCAATCCTGGACTCTTGGCATCTTCCTCCATGTTGTTTAGATGCCCAGGTCCCTCCAGGGCATTGTCGCCATTCTGCGCGACTCCCCTCCCCCACACTGCCTACTTTATCCATTTTCACAGCATGGGGGCAGGCAGCTTTGCAGGTGCTGTGGTTTAGGGATTCCCTGGGGCAGCTCCTGACCAGCACTCTTCTGTCCCACGCTGGGTTAGCCTGGCAGTCTCCCTATTTAAGGCAGGCAGGCAAGGCTCCTGAAGGGCGTTCAGGATGTTCGGCATACGATAAGGTGGGCATATAAATAGAATGTCCTTTCGCTGCTTCCCAGTGCAGGGTCTGTATGTGCCTTAGTGCCGAGCCACCGAGAAAAATCAGGACCAGTACTACATAACACAAGCCAGGGAACCTCGGTTGGTCTGCTGGGCCCTGGGTGAGGACTTAACTCCTGAGAGGCAGCACTAAGGCGCTGTTGACTCCCTGCTTGCCTTTCCTGCCTTCACAGTGGGTGGAGTCGTTACCAGTCGCATCCTCATCAGGAATCCAGGGAAGGACATCCCTTTGAGGAATGTGTGTCTTCTGCCATTACTGTAGCATTCTGCTATGAAGTGACTGTCTGGGCTGAATGCCCAGAGCTCCGCTGTGTGGAGGTGTTTGGACGCAAGGTCCCTGGGTGGTGATTTCTTCCACTTCTTTCAGAAAACCTGCCCTGGTCCCCTGAGTCTCTAGAGACCTACTCCCAACCTCAGTATACCCCAGAGTAGTCAGGCGGGACATCTTTCTGGACCTGGTCACCAGCTCTTTGCTGAGGCCACCTACTCAGAAACGAAACCTCTACACTTCTGTGTCCCCCTCAGGAAGCACTTCCTGTCCTCAGGAATGGCCACAGGGACTGCACGCGAGGCGAGCACACAGGTAGGCTGTTGAAAGCCAGCTCGGAGAGGAACTTGACGGGCTCTTTCAGAGAACGGAGCAAGGAAAGACCCAGGACTTTTGGGAGGCAGGGAGCACACAGAGCACTGCACGGGGCCACACCCTCAGCAGCTGGCAGTCGATTGTAAGCTGCTGGTCTCTTCCACGCAGACTGCTCTGCACCTCCACCACTTCATTTATTCATTCAACAAACACTTAGGAAATGTCCAGTGTATGCCAAGCAATATGTAGGTGAGAGCTAAGGACACGGCAAGGACACTGCCAGCCCTAGTCCCTACCCCTCCCTCGAACTGGCCACATTTCTTCTCTGGTTTCTACTGCAGTCTGTGGCACATGGCCAGGCACACAAGGACGCACAATAGAATCTAACTTCCAGACGGGAATAAACCCAATAAAGAGCGGTCACACCGAAGCACACCAAAGCGTTCTGAATCCACTTCCCAAACCAAACCGAATGTTTCTGCCATGCTCCGATGGCAATGCTTAATGACATTATCCTGAAGCAGCCACTTGCTTCATTCTGAGGCTCTGAGGCGTCAATCGTGACCCGAACAGGAAAACAGGAACTCAAATTGTTGATGGTGCAGGACTAACTCGGCGGGGCAAAGAGGCAGCATGAAGCAGCCTCGCCACAGCTTAAAAAGCCACAGTGCTTTCTTTGCACATTTTAACACACCGTCCGCAGTCAAACAGTCTCAGAGGTCTGGCTGGCTGGGCTCAACAGGGGAGGGGCGGTCTGTCTGCCACGCCCTGACATCTGTGGGCATTTGGTGATGGCTGAGTGACGACGTGCCTTCCCTTCAGTGTGGCCTCAGGGTTTAGCCTTGCTGGGGTCAGGGACCAGGGCAAGTTTCATACCTTTTTTTCTAACTAGCGGTAAGGATGTCCCCCTGGGGATCCAGGGCTACAGGAAAAGTATGAAATCCAATTACTCCCCTCTAGGGACGTGCACCGCAGAGGGGTCAGAATGGGCGGGCGTTAGCTGTGAATGACAAGGGCTGCCAACAGTTCACTGCTCTGACACCAGTGAACTTCCTATAGGAGATGGTAAGGCACTTTTATAAGGACGCACACCTGGCCAGACCGCGCTCTCCGCTTGTGCTCACCTAAGGATGTTTGTTTGGGTTTTTGTTTGTTTTTGTTTTTGAAAACAGGGCTTTTTGTTTTGTTTTGTTTTTTTCCGGCATATAACTGGCTGTCCTGGAAATCACTCCACAGACCAGGCTGTCCTCCAACTTGGAGATCTGCTTGCCTCTGCCATCCAAGTGCTGGGATCAAGGGCACGTGCCAGGCTCACTTCTAAGTTAAACTTGAACCCTACCAGGATGCTCAACATTGCTTCCCCGGCCTCAGTGAAGCCCCACTCTGTCTCTCCCGTGGGCTTCCACTATCCCCCTCCAACCCGCCACGCCCAGCCCTACACTCCTTCCCACGTGTGCTATCTGTGCAATTCCACTCCGCTTGGCCAAACACCCCCACCCCGGCTCCCCCCCTCCCGGCTCCAGACTCGCAGGGGCCTGCGCCTGTTCTCCCCGCAGCACCTATCACAGAGAGCAGGGCTGGGACTCCTCCAGAGCAGGAGCTGAGCTTCTCTGGTTGAGTTCCCAGGACCTCGTCCACAGGGTCTGGCACAGAGACCGGTGGGCGAATGTCTTAGGAACTGCAGTGTGAATTCATGAGTAAACCACCATGCTGTCTCTGGCTCTTCCAGACAGCCGCCTCAGGGCCTAATGAGACCCGCCTGGTCTGAAAGCCGATGGACTGCTGGTAAGCTTTTCTTGCTACAAACACTAAATTGGGTGGGTATTTTATTAAAAGATGATCACTCAGAATGAACCCGCCAACCGTGGATAAACTATGGACTCCCCCTCTCCTCCCCCAGGGCCTTAATCACAGATGTCCATTAGATTTTCCCATAGTGCACACAGGGAGCTCATGCTACAACTGGCTAGGTCGCCCTTTCTCTCCCAGCACTCATAAAAGCAGCCATCTGTCCGGCCCAGGTGGGGGCGACTCCTGCCGGTCCCATCTTCCTAGAGCTCAATCAATGAGGCTTCCCCAGCCTCGCCTCCTCCTGGGGTTTCCATGGGAATCCTCCTCCCACACAGAGTCCAAGGCTCCTGGGATAAAAGCTCAGCTGTCAGCCAGCAAGAGCAGGAGCCGCTGGGAGGGAGGGAGGGAGGGAGGGAGGGAGGAGGCTCGCTGGGTGGCAGGCAACCAGGCCCGCAGGCTCTCCAAGGTCATTTGGAAGAGACACAGGACAGATCCAGTGGGGCAGTGAGCAGTCCTGGTCGATGGTGTGACTGCCCCAGGTGCCTGTGGCTCCTCTCCTTGTAGGACAGCTGTCCTCTGTGAGACCCAGCATTGGCTCAAGACGAGGCAATGCACAGCAGCACAATCTGAAGCGAATACTGCTAGCGGGGCCCTCTAAGAAAACGGCTATTAAAAGGAGTCTGCTTGTCCAACATGTCATGTCTTTTTTTTGTTTGTTTGTTTGTTTTGTTTTTCGAGACAGGGTTTCTCTGTGTAGCCCTGGCTGTCCTGGAACTCACTCTGTACACCAGGCTGGCCTCGAACTCAGAAATCCGCCTGCCTCTGCCTCCCAAGTGCTGGGATTACAGGCGTGCACCACCAACGCCCGGCTCCAACCTGTCTTTTATCTCCCAAGACAATCGTAACTCTCCGGTCGTAATGGCTTGTTTTAAAAACTGGTTTTCTGAAAGAAAAGCAGGACCATTCAAGCATTTAGGTTAATCCTAAGGACTGCAATGAATACCTCTGGTAAACTTGAGGTATCTTTGTGGGTGTGTGTGAAGTACTAGACTTGGAAGAGGGAGAAAGGAAAACGCAGGCAGAGGGGAGGGGCCCCGCATGCAGGGGGAGGGGCTCGCATGCGAGGGGAAGTGCATCCTGCTGGGGGGCGGGGGGGGGCGAGTGTATCCTTAGGACTCCCTCACTTACAGACCCTGGCTCACAGGTGGGATGTCTTTATGGGCCAGCGAACTGGGCCAAGATCACGCCTTTCTGGGACAGGCAGAGACTGCGGTTCACCATTAACTCAGCTCATCAGTTCATCGGATCACAACCCAGATAGTGGCCGCTGGCGCTGCTCTGCCCTTGGGGACTATAGTGTCTACATCAACTTTCCTGCTGGTACCATTAGTACAACACCATAAAGGCAACATCTTGGGCTCTGCTTCTTCCTCTCTGTGTATCCTTTCTTAAAAGGTGCCCTTCCAGCCGGGCAGTGGAGGCGCACACCTGTGATCCCAGCACTTGGGAGGCAGAGGCAGGCGGATTTCTGAGTTCGAGGCCAGCCTGGTGTACAGAGTGAGTTCCAGGACAGCCAGGGCTATACAGAGAAACCCTGTCTCGAAAAACCAAAAAAAAAAAAAAAAAAAGGTGCCCTTCCAGCCCTCTGAGGATGTCTCCAGCCCAGCCTGCCCTCCCTCCCTCACCTAGCCTCTGGCCACTCTAGATGCTCCTTAGATGATGTCATAGTGTTTTCTTTCCGCCCTAACCTTCCCATCGAGCCCTTGTCTACCTTCTCGGTGCTGCCGCACAGCTGGGGGCCACTAGAACCTGAGAATCACATGTCCTGGGCTGAGCTCAGCCTCTTCCGTCTCCCATAACCCAGGTTCCTCTCTATCTGTGACTCCTACTGGGTCATTTCTACTTCCTCTTGGTTTACACCTTAGCATGGTGATTCTCAACCTGTGGGTCGTGGCCTCTTTGGTGGTGATGGTGATGGTGTCTCATGACCCTTTCACAGGGGTCTCATATCAGCAATCCTGCATATCAGATATTTTCATTATGACTCATAACAGTAGCAAAATTACAGTTATGAAGTAGCAACTCTAATAATTCTACAGTTGTAAGTCACCATGACATGAGGAACTGTATTAAAGTTCCTAAAGCAACATTAGGAAGGCTGACAACCACTGCCTTAGCAGGATTAAGAAAGCAGTCTCTCAGCCGGGTGGTGGTGGCACACGCCTGTAATCCCAGCGCTCTGGGAGGCAGAGGCAGGTGGATTTTTTAGTTCGAGGCTAGCCTGGTCTACAGAGTGAGTTCCAGGACAGCCAGGGCTACACAGAAAAACCCTGTCTCGAAAAAAACAAATCAAAAAAAGAAAGAAAGAAAAAAGAAAGGAAGGAAGGAAGGAAGGAAGCAGTCTCTCCTGTTGAGGACCTGTGATTCTCTAACCCACCCACCTTGCTGCCTAAAGGCTGAGTCCAATCAAGCTGTCTGTCACCTGCTCACTCAAACTGCACCTTGGAGCTGACCCCCAAGGGGGTCACAGTCAACCTCTCCTTATAGACTTTCTACAGCCAGGGATGCCAGACTCTCCAGTCAGCTCAGTCTCTTCCTAACCAAGGCTTCTGGGACCTGCTAACCTTACTGCCTAATGGCGTTCTCCCACTCCTCTGTGCCCAGCACGGCATCCTCCCTTCATCTCTCTGCACCATGATGTCACCCTAAAAGTCTAGTCCCACTGCCGTCGCCTGCATCACCTGCTATTCCTAGAAGGCCAGCCAGTGCCCTGCTACCTGCCACCTGTCTCCTAAGCCAGTCCTGCACATAGTGCCCGTCTGCAGCAACACACCCGCCAGAGCCAGGTACTGTGGTCCTGATAACACTTGGGAGGAGGGTGTGGAAGATTTAAGAGTTTGGGGCCAGCCTGGGCTACACTGTGAGTTTGAGTTCTAGTCCAGCATGGGCTGCAAGGTGAGAGCCATCTCAAAAAAAAAAAAAAAAAAAAAAAAAAAAAAAAAAAAAAGTTTGCCGGACTGAACAATTTGTGGTTTTACCGTCAAGTATTTTTTTTTCCACAATTGAAATATACATTTGAAACGTGGATTAGGTTCCAAACTCGCTGTGTGAAGCAAGAATCCCACGCAATCAACACTCCACAAAGTTTACGACAGCTCAGCTGGGGTCTTTCCCAAAGGATGGGCCGAACTGCTGCTTTCTGCAACTTCAGAGCAGATGCCTGTATCTGAGCAGCAGCAGGAAAGAAAGCCAGTCCCCTCATGTAGGGACCGTGTTTTATTTAAATATGCTGCTAGATTTTAAATTTCTTATTATTGATCTTTTTGCCAAGTCTGAGTGATCATGTCCACACAAGTTAAGTGCAGACACTAAGTAATTTTTTTTTTTTAATGATTACCAGGAAAGACTTCTAGCGGACCTAGCTAGGTTCCTCTAACCTCCTGATTCTCCACATTCAGTTTCTTGTAGTATCTCGGGAGCTCCTGGAGATCTTTTGTTACTGCGCCAACAGAGGAAGGCCCTTTCAGGAGCACCAATGGTGGCAGCGAGCCAGCGGCTTAGAAAAAAATTAACAAACCGGAGCATGGGGTGTTGCACTGGGCCTTTCTCTCAAAGGGCAAAGACCTTGCCTAGGGCCTGAGCCTCCGCCACATCCTGGGACATGCTTCAATGAAGGATGACAAGGTTCCGCCGACCCTGTGACCAACTGGGGGTAGGAGTGGGAGCCGGGAAAGGCACAAGCCCTGGAGTGTTGGAGCAAAACCAAGATCTTAGGCCAGGGCTTGGGGAGGGGTGGGAGGAAGGAGATGGAAAAGAAGGTAGTGTCAGCGGTAGCCAGGCCTAGAGGGCATCCAGGCTTTGCTCCAGGTCTGGAGGAAGTTCTAGCTAGAGAGGAATTTGGTCTATTTACATTTTTGAGGATAAACGCTTCTTGCTGGTGAATGGTTATTCCTGTTGGCCCATCTGATGTCTGAAAATTAGAATCTTATGGCTTTAGCACACGTTTTTCTTATTGAGTGAGGTAGGGCCCAGAGGTTTCGGTGTTATTTCTGTTTCACTCTCTCTGGGTGAATTGTCTGTAGTCTTTGTCCTTTGGGGCTCTTCCTTGTCTTGATTCTTTACACGTTTTAGACCGAGGCTAAAGCTCAGGGGTGGAGTGCTTGTCTAGCACGCACAGAGCCCTGGGCTCCACTCCCGCCACAGACACCCCAAACCTGTCCCAGTTTGGAAGCTATGTAGCCATTGTAGCCATTGCAGTGAGGAGCATTTCTCTCCCAGGCCTGCCATGCCTTTTGGCTGCTTCTGGCAAGTGTTTTTTTTTCCCCTTGCAGATTTTATTTCTTTGTCACTGAATACATCATTCTTTAAAATCGAAGAGAAACGAAAACTGAAGAGACACTTGCGTGGCGTGTCTAATCGTGTGTGCAGCCTGCCAGACGTGGCTTAAATTCTTCTTACCGTCCTTGCTGTGGAAATCTGAAACATGGAATCAGGGTGTGTGTGTCTCGAAAACTACAGCCACTTGTAAAGGATGTCTACATCGCACTTCTGACTCTGTTGTTCTGCAAAGAGGGTTTATCGGCAGCCCAAAACCAATACTGTACGGTTAGTGGAGGGGAGAGTGTGAAGGGTCCTCCATCACCCCGAGTAACAGAAACTGCAGGCTTTGGTTGAAAGACAGAGGTGCCAAAGTGAGGAAACAGACAGGAAGCCTCAGGGATTAGTCGCTTTCCACCGGGCACAGCAGGAAGAGTGACCTTTCCCCTTATCCGCGTGATCTCTTCTAGATCTAGATAGGCTCGACAACCATTTGGGGCAGATGAATGGAAGGATAAGAGAAGAGACGTTCACACCCAATCCTGGAGTAGTGGGAGAGGAGCGAGAAGGGGAAGAAAGGAGGGGGGGCGGAGAGGAGGGAAAGAGCAGAAGAGCAGTGGACCTTAGAAGAACCGCTCAAGGTCACACCGCGGGATAGTGCCGAAAGCTGAATTTGAATCCAAGCCCGGGACGGCAGGACTGAGAATTCTAGAGAGAGCCACACACACGTGTGCCCTCTTCTCTCGTCTTGACTCAGCAGCCCTCGCTTGACCACGGGGCGGTGGGAATCACACTTTCCGGGCCTCTCCAGCCAGGGGCTTGGGGTCCCTTGTTTTTCCTGGCTCAACTGGAGTGGGCTTATTTGCCCATTTGGTTTCCCAGAACCCCGAGCCACCTATTCTCTCCAAGTTTGTCTCACAGCCAGGCTGGGGACCGTCCGCGAGCGGCTCCCGGACAGGGCAATCAGTCTTCCCTGCCCCAGCGTCGGAGATGAACCTTCACAATCCACCAGCAGCGCCTGCTGAGTGCTGGGCACTTTACTCCCACGGCTCCAGAAGCCACAGCCGAGCAGACCCCCAGAAATCAGTCCTCGCCACACAGATGAGGCAGCTCTGGGAAACTGGCTGATGTGCTTGGACTCACAAGGCTAATAACGCTAGTTAGTGTCTAAGTGCTTTCTGAAAGCCAGACGCGGGTCTCCGCACCACCCCAGCAGTTCCTCCAACACTCTAGTAAAAAGGTCCCAATTATCATCCCCATCTTATGGATGAGGAAAGCGAGGTTGTGGTGCCTGGCCCAAGGTCACCCCAGAGAGTGACGGATGTACGACCGGAACAAAGTCGGGTGAGTCTGGGTTCAATGTGTGTGTGTGTGTGTGTGTGTGTGTGTGTGTGTTGTTCCCACTACACGGAGAGCAGCGGTTTCAAACCTTCAGTACCAGAGGCTGGTCTCAACGCAATGCCCGAGGCTGGGCGCAAACCAACTAATTCGGAATGCCACAATTCGCGGAGACATTCCCACGGACCGGGACCAGAGAGTCCCCAAGAGCACCGGGTGTGACCGGTACTGGCGGGCGATCACCTCTTAGCAGGGGCTGGAGAACACTTACCATAAAAGAGAGGGCGAGCGCCTGCCTGGGAGGAATCCCCAGCGCTGGCAGGTCCGGGACTCCCGGGAGAGAGGTCTGCTGCCACTGCCGCCCACTCAGGGGCGCCCGAGCGACCCCGCGGATGCTGGCTCTGCCGCCGCTGCTCAGCCAGCGGCGCGTCCTCTCGGCTTGTACCCGGCGGCAGCGCCCTCTCTCTCCGCAGGGTGCCCTGGAGTTAGGGACGTTCTTGGCGAAGTTGACGCTCAAGAGAGGCGAGAGGCCGCCGAGGTCCGGTCCCGAGTGGTGAAGTGCCGACTGCGCTGATCTCAGCGGGACGCGGAAGCCCTTGCCCCGGTGGCCCTAAAGCTTGGCGCCTGACCTGGAGAGCGACGAGCCCCGCGTTCAGGGCAAACGGGCCGCACCTCGGCCGCCCGTCTCCGGAGCACCGGGTTTCTTCCCCCGAGCACCGAGCACTCGCCGCGAGGGCTGCAGCGGTGGCCAGGGAGCGGGCTGCTGTGCGCTCATTGCCTTCCCCAGGGGCTGGGCGCCTTTGTGCGCCGGGCGCGCCGACCGCCAGGGCCAGCTCTGGATGCTGCAGTCGCCGTCTCCCCCTCCTCCTCCACGGCCGCTCGCTCCCCGCCTTCCCGGCCGGCCCGGAGGCTGCAGCTGAAAGCCGATCCGGCTGAGCTCATCCCTGAAGGCCACTAATCCAATAGCCGCGGAAGGCGCGGCCGCCGGGAACGCCCCTTCCCCCACCATCCCGCGCCCGGGCCGTCCCAGCTCGGGCCGCTGCCGGCTCTGCCACCTTCTGGAGGCCACCAGCTGGCGGGAAAGGGAAGTGGAACCCGCGCCCGCGCCCCTGGGCCGAAGTGGCGCGGACGCCATTCACTCATCTGCCTGCTGGCTGGCCTAGACACTCGTTCACACACGCGCTCATTCAAGCGCAGGAGTCCTCCCCCATTCATTCAAGCGTGCCTAGAGAGCCGCGGTGGGTGTCCCTGGGGGCGGGGATGAAGAGAGGAGACACCACGGTCGCCAGATAGATTTGGTGCCTGTATTCAAGGCCTGCGGGGAAACAGCGACTGGGAAAGAGAATGCTTTTATATACCCCCTTGCCTTAGGTCCACACACGTCCACACTTTATTTCTGAGGCCAGACTCCAACTCATCTTTCAGAATCCAATTTCACGCAGCACCTGCTCCGTGGTGCTTTCCCCCGCCCAACCTGAGGCCGGAGAGAAGGATCATTGATTAGAGGGCTACGGGCGCTGATGGTGGGCGGCTTCCTCCCTCGATAACCAGCGCGCAGAGAGAAGAAGGCGTGGCCAGAGCCAGGGATGCTCTGTATCTCTCCAAGTTGGCTTCCTTCCAGCCAGGCCAAGGCATCCTGCTTGTGATGCCAGAGTTGACGTGAGGTCCACTCCATAGTCGTAACTGACCTCACTTCTCAGAAAGTGTCTGTTTGTTTATTTATTTATTTATTTATTTATTTATTTTCATGTACACAGAAGACAAGCATCTGTAATTCAACCCTGTGAGGGAAATGTGTTGAGCCGAGTCAGGAGTTCCTCTCCCAGACTGGGAAGGGCAATCTAAGAATGTTTCCTGGTGGCGGTGCCTGCATGAATGGGCTGCTAGATGCAGAGACATCATAGTCTCATGGTAGGTACCTGTACCAGCCTGTGGTGTGACTGGAGCCAAGACAGGAGGTAAGAGGAACCGGGAGTGGGTACTTAGGGTCTTGGAGAGCATCCAAAGGGCTTGGCTTTTCCCCAAGATTAGTTTGGCAGGCCTCTTGACCTTCACAGATTTGCTGTCCAGAAAGATAATCCAGTGGCGGAGCGGATAGATGGATGAGGAGCACAGGCCAGCTTGGGAGCTGCCGCAGAGGTCCGGGCAGTGAGCGATGCTTTGCCAATTAGGACAGGTCAGGGGTGTGGCAGAAGGGCATCCTGAGCAAGTGTTTTTTATTTTATTTGTACTCCTTCATGTGTGTCTGCATGTTTATCTCTCTGTACCTGTGTGTCTCTGCCCTTGGCATGCACAGAAGACCTGAAGGAATGTGACCCATGCACCCTTGTTCCCCCTCGAGTCCCCTCCCTCCTTAGGACATTCCTGGAGTGTGCGCTCTGACCGTGGCTGTGGTGCTGACAGAGCTGGACAGCATGAAAGGAGAACAGAGGAAAACTCAGAGCAAAGCCGAACCTTAAGCAAGACTTTCCAAGGACTGGAGAGATGGCTCAGATGGTTAAAAGGACTTTCAGGTCAGCCGGGCAGGGGTGGCGCACGCCTTTGACCCCAACATTCAGGAGGCAGAGGCAGTCAGATCTCTGA
This sequence comes from Apodemus agrarius, assembly GCA_964023405.1. NCBI lineage: Eukaryota > Metazoa > Chordata > Mammalia > Rodentia > Muridae > Apodemus > Apodemus agrarius. The sequence continues at coordinate 99,904,302 of OZ030012.1, forward strand.
GTTCAAGGCCAGTCTAGTCTACAGAGTGAGTTCCAGGACAGCCTGGGCTATACAGAGAAACCCTGTCTCAAACAAACAAACAAACAAACAAACAAACAAGAGTACTTGCTGCTCTTGCAGAGGGCCAGGGTCTGGTTCCCAGCACTCACATGGTGGTTCACAAGTATCCAGAATATCAGTTCCGGAGGATCAAGATAGATGCCTTCCTCTGACTTCCATCAGCACCAGGCACGTACACAGCACACATACATTCATACTGGAAAAATACTCATATGCTTAAAATAAACCTGAAAAAAATTATACCTATGACTCTCCAGCTGGACCCCGATAAAACTGCCAACACTCATTTCTTCCTTCTTTCTGGAAGACTTCACAATACCTTAAGAACAAGGTGAAGAAGGGTCAGTGGCCACAACTGGAGAAACTACTCCCCCAAACACATACCTGTGTGCCAGGTAGGTTCTCTACACAGGCCTTTACAAGTGTGACTTGCCTTAGGTATCAAGAAACAGGCACAATGGCACCCACAAGTATCATTGAAGTTGCCCAAATCTTCCACCCTCTGAATAGCAAAGGTATGGTGTGTCCCCAAGTTTGAAATGTGAATGAATATCTGTTCATTCCAGATAGGGTATCCATGGCAGACCAGAGAAATAATTCCACCCAAGCCTACTTTGGTGATCCATGCTTCTAGAAGCATGGGAGGCACAAAGTTATCACTAAAAAGCCCTTCCCAGTGTGGATAGCAAGTCGAGCTCTGTACATAGCTAGCAATCAGAGGCGTCTCCATGCCCCAGCTTTTACAAGCTTGAGAAGGAGTCTCGTGAATCTTGTAACTTTCAGGAGCTTTCCGAGCCTTCTAAGTTTTATTAGCTTCCTGAGGCTTAGTTATTAAAAAAAAAAAAAAAAAAAAAAAAAAAAAAAGTTTTAGTAAACCTCTCTCCTCCCTCTCTGAGAGAATGTTTCAATTCGGAGGAAACCACCACACACTAAGAAGAAGGATCAATTGCCACTCGAGGAATAGCCTGGATAACCTGATCGAATGTTCTTTAAGCTGAAGTTTGAAGCCTATAAACTGGCCTCTGATATTACCTGATCCCAGATTGCCACATTCTACCTCCCTTCCTCTGAAGTGTACACTAGACAGGGTTTTTCTGTATAGCCTTGGCTGTCCTGGAACTCACTGTATAGACCAGGCTGGCCTCGAACTCAGAAATCTGCCTGCCTCTGCCTCCCAAGTGCTGGGATTAAAGGCGTGCCACCACCACCGCCCGGCTAGACTAGAGCAACTCTTATGAGGCAAAATATTTAACTAGAGCTTGCTTACAATTCAGTCCATTATTGTCGTGGCAGGAAAAATGGCGACACGACCACAGACATGGTTCCGAGAGACAGCCGAGAGCTCTACACCAGATCAGCAGGCGGTGGGAAATGGATGGCACGCCAGACCCGACTTGAGCATTTGAGACCTCAAAGCCCACCCCACGGTGATGCACTTCCTCCAACAAAGCCACACCTACCCCAACAAGGCCACACCTCCTAATACTGCCACTCCCTGTGAAACTGTTGGGGCCATTTTCAATCAAATCAGCCACCACAATGGGAAAGAAGATATTGCGGTTTTACGTTGTGGCTTATTACAAAGTTGATATTCAGTAAGTCTTTTTCCCTTATGCTGCTTATCAGGAGACCAAAATCTACAACATTCAATTTTTTGGAATGAGGAAGAGTCATGCCTGAGGTAGAAGGCCTATAAGACTGTGTCTAAAAAAATCTCTTTTAGGTCTTTCATCCATACAGATTTACATAGCACAATGTAACAAGGGGACATATGAGAACCATGAACTGGCCTTCTCCGGCCTCTGCTTCTCCAGGTCTTGGTTTTCTGTCTACTGCCCGGGTGCCAGCTGTCAAACCTTGGACTCTTTCTTGGTCTTGCAGAAGCACTCAGCATGGGTTTCTTGGTCTTGCAGAAGCACTCAGCATGGTTTTCTTGGTCTTGCCAAAGCACTCGGCGTGGCTTTATGGCAGCTGAGGAAAACCTGTGAGTTCTGTAGCATTTTGGGGTGCAGAGCTTGCTGGAAGGAGGTTTGTGGCAGGACAGGAGAAAGGGCGTGTAAGGCTGCCTGTCTTCAGCAGGAACAGACTGCCCAGCTTTACCTACAGCACAGTGTGACCGAAGGCAGTGGGGTTGGCAGTTAGGTCTTATTCTCTTTAGCTTGGGTGCCATCATCTCTACCAGATGTCTGGGTGGTCTTCAGAAAAGAAAAGAAAAAAAAAAAGCCCTGACGCGTCCTTCAAGGCTACTGCCGTGACTTGCCGGATGATTCGCCCATTCACCTCACTTTACTTCTTTCCATCTGGCCCTGGGACAGGACATAATCAGCCACAGGAGCCCTGAAGTGTGTCCGGCTCATGCTCTCCAACCCTGGGTTCAACACCGGCCGACTCTCTTCCCTGATGCTCACTTGCTCCAGGAACCTCTCGCCTGCATTTCAGCCTGCATGCTCCACATCTCCAGGAAGCCCTTTTTACCCCAGGCTTGACAGATGTTCCTCGGTGTGTGTCTCTGTCATTCCCACCCTTGATGCTGCTTTTCCTGTCCCCCACTCCAAGATAGGAATGCTTCAAGGGCAAAGTTGTCTTTTTCACCTGTATAGCTTTTGTAACAAGCCTACAGTTCTTGTTAATTCTGCAAGGTTAATTCTGCAAGGTACAGCGGTCTATGTTTTTAATCAGTAGCCCTGGCTGTTCTTTGAAAATCCCACAGCACTGGGTTCAGACATCTTGCAAGCCCTCTGGCATTTGTTAGATCACATCCTTGCACCCGGCAGTGGCTCCCTTCTTTAAAACAAAACAAAAGACAGATCAACTGAAATACTTGTGGATATTTATGTTGTACAGTTAGGACAGTGAAGCTTTAGGACCGTCTGATTCACCCCCAGAGCTTCCGACATTCCGCTTAAAGCCTGGTACAACATAGATAGCCAAGGAGGTTTTAAGGATGAGTGATTAGACAAACAGAGGGAGCTAAACAAACAAACAGTGGATAAAAGAAAAAAAACCCACAAGCTGCCTTGTTTCTCTCTTTCCTTGTTTCTTTCATATATCAGATACTGGATAATCAGAGTTAGATTAACCATTGTCTTTAGTTCATGACATATCACCATTATCAGCTTATACAATGCCCTTAGTGTTGAGTACTTTGCCACTGCCTTGACAAAATCGTTCTGAGGGAAAAATAAAAAACAACAACAACTTCCCCCAATAAAACTGTTACAGTTCTGGGGGAAAGGCTTCTCCAAAGGAGGTGTTACAGTTCTGAGGAGGAAGGTTTCCCCAGTGGAAGTGTTAACAGCTCCCAAGAGAAAGATATTCTGGCAATTGGGAGCCAGGGAGTACCACAGAGTCACACCACACAACAAACCTCCCACACTGGATTTCTTGGGAAAGCCTCAGCGGGAGACAGCCTCTGCTCAGGTGAGAGGCAGCAGGGAGCAGAGCAGGAGACCAGCTTAGGGTTTGTTGGGGGAGGAGTTTCCCCAGGGTGGAGATTTCTTGGGTGGGGATTGGTGAGATTTCAGGCCAGGCACAGGGATTGGTAGAGTTTAGAAAGTCTTCAAACCCAGAAGTGGGCTTGGACCTTTTATTCTACCATTTATAAGGCAACTTATAGAAAAAAGATTTTATGGGCGCTTTATAGTTTCAGAGAATGAGTCCATGACTGGTTTGGAATAAAGCATCAGGCAGCCAGGCCTGGTACTAGAGAGCTTTCCTCAGCAAGCATGAGGTGTGGGGGAGGAAGAGGAACCTGAGCATGGTATGGGCTTTGAAAACTCAGCCCCCAGCCCCAGTGACTACAACTCCCCAACAAGGCCACATCTCCTAATGTAAGGCCTGAAAACCACTGAAGGAAGACCCCAGACTCAGATAGTATGCAAAGACAAGGAGTGTTTATTGTGCAGAAACAGCCAGCATGCGGGGGTCAACCATTCTTTGAAATGGCGACCCCAGACAAAGGCATGCAAGCCTTCTTGTGGGGAACGCGGAACTCTCTAGAAGGATTAGGTAATCTAAAATTTTATTGGTGGGTGCTAGGGGGTCACAGACAATCAGCAGTCTACCTTCCTATGTCACGAGCATTCAGCCCGGTGATAAGATAGGGCTGCCCGTCGTCGCAGGCGCAGGCGCAGGCGCAGACGGTCCATTCTGAGATAAGACATTTCCCGTTTTAATGGTTATTCCCTGGCTGTTCTTTGGGAGAGGGTTTTATGATCTTGCTCTGGATTTTATGGTCTGTTCCTAAAGTTGGTGTCTTATAACTTAGTTTCTAGGACTTACAGTCCATTCCTGGAGCTGGTGCCTTACAGCCTGTTTTGAAATCGGGCCTGGTCTTCAAAATGGAGACAAATGAAATTTACTTTCACTATTTTTCCCCCCAAACAAATTTCACTAACTAGGGACAAGCATTCTAAAACACAAGTCTGTGAGGGCTATTCTCATTTAGACCACCATGACTCTTAGCATTTGGTCTAAACTCCAACCCACAGTTACCTGGCAACAGCCAGGTAGGCCTGACCCCTCTGAAAGGGCTCTCTTTTGTCCTTGAATTGGGTCTGCAGTGCAGGATGCACTTTGTGGGTGGAGTCACTTTAAATAACCGCAGAAACCAGACAGATAAGATAGGGGGGGGGGGGACTTTTGGAATTATCATAGAGTTGCCCTGGGTAAGGAAAAGCCTTCCGAAAGAGGGTTCCTTTCAGATAATCAGCCAATCAAACAAACAGAAGTAAGCTACCTAGGATTCAACCCAGGACCCCTCTCCTTTGTACTTAAGAATTAGCCAGGCTTGGTGGCGCATGCCTGTAATCCCAGCACTTGGGAGGCAGAGGCAGGCGGATTTCTGAGTTCGAGGCCAGCTTGGTCTACAGAGTGAGTTCCAGGACAGCCAGGGCTACACAGAGAAACCCCGTCTCGAAAAACCAAAAAAAAAAAAAAGAAAAAGAAAAAGAATTAGCCATCTCCCACCTTCCCTGACTAGGACAGTGGCCCCAAACTGAATAAAAACGAGAACTCAAGCTGAGTACCTGCGGGTAATGTTCTCTGCTTCCTGACTGCAGATGCCTTACGCTCTGTGGGGATGGACTGTATCTTTAAACGGTGAGGCAGACGAGCCCTTCCTTCTGTCGCTCTGGTTACACATAAGCAAGAAGAGTAACTGAGGCAGAACGCCAGTGCCAGCAAGTGGGGTTGTGATAAAAGTGATCGCATGTGTCTTCTTCTTTTATAAATTTATTTATTTATTTATTTATTTATTTATTTTATTATTATTATTATTATTATTTTTTTTTTTGGTTTTTCGAGACAGGGTTTCTCTGTGTAGCCCTGGCTGTCCTGGAACTCACTCTGTAGACCAGGCTGGCCTCGAACTCAGAAATCCGCCTGCCTCTGCCTCCCAAGTGCTGGGATTAAAGGCATGCGCCACCACGCCCGGCTTATAAATTTATTTTTATGTATATGTGTACACTGTCGCTGTCTTCAGACACCCCAGAAGAGGACATTAGATCCCATTACAGATGGTTGTGAATTGAACTCAGAACCTCTGGAAGAGCAGTCCATGCTCTTAACCCCCCGATACAGCTCTCCAGCCCAGTAACATGTTTCTTAAGCCTTGGGAACTTGTTTTTAGGAGGAATGTGAAAGAGTTTGGAACTTTGGTTTGCAAAAATCAAGAATGCTTGTTTTGTGACAAGGTTTCTTTCCTGGAGGGATACAACACACACATCAGAGAGGGATCCCACAACACACCAAAGCACAATACAGAGTCCATTGAAGTCCAACCCCACTTGCTGGCACTGGCGTTCTGCCTCAGTTACTCTTCTTGCTTATGTGTAACCAGAGCGACAGAAGGAAGGGCTCGTCTGCCTCACCGTTTAAAGATACAGTCCATCCCCACAGAGCGTAAGGCATCTGCAGTCAGGAAGCAGAGAACATTACGCGCAGGTGCTCAGCTTGAGTTCTCCTTTTTATTCAGTTTGGGACCACTGTCCTAGTCAGGGAAGGTGGGAGATGGCTAACAGTGAGTTTTGTTAGTTACTTAGAGGGGTATGGGTGAGGAGTTACAGGGGCAGAAATGACTCGAAGACAGCCACATCACCAAAGTCCACCTCAGCATGAGTGACAGCTCAAAACCCCGAAAACCTGGGTCTCACAGCACAGCACAGCCTGAGGTAGCTCACGAGGCTGGACAGTATGCTTTCCAGTCACTTGGCTGGTTTCTGCTCCTTCCAGGCAGCTGGTCTTCCCCCAGAGCCTTCTTTGCCCCTTTCGCTCTTCTGTGATTCTTCTTTGCAGCTGGGATTCATTCATCTGAAAAGGAAGCTGAGAACACACCGCTTACCCTGTTGGGAAGGGGCTCCGCGAAGGTGGTCAGTTGGAGGATTTCCTGAAGGTATTCCTCACCTTTCCGTTTAAGGGGCATGCCTGCAGGATGGAATGTCTGATCTCAGAGGAAAGTATTGGCTTAGCAGTGCTGTGTACAACACTCACTGGGTCCTTTAGGTGGGACTCTGGAACTCTAGAGTGAAGAGAAAAAAAACTGAACATGTGGTTTCTGAGGGAGACAGGGGCTCTATCCGGAACTGGTCTAGAAGACATTCAAGTTATATTTTGCAAAGACTCTGGTTTCATTCCTGCCGATGTCCTGAGCTGTGTGACTGAGGGTGACCCTAAAAGGGAAGGCCTGCTGGGTTTGGCAGAGGAAACTGCTAGGCACTAGGGCAGGACAGGCTTTCAGACTGGCAAACGCTCACCGCTCTTATTTAGAGAAAGAGCAGAAAGTTGAAAACTGTGAATGTCTTGTTTTAGGGAGAGCAGAAAAGGCGTGCCAAGGGCAAGATCCCACCCATTGAAGGGTCAGACTTGGGAAAATGCAAGATCATTTGAACAGAGAAACTGAGAATGCCTTAGAAGGATGGATTCCTTACTAGAAAGCAGTCCCCTGGGGAAGGCCACAGGTTCCTGCACCCCAGGGGCCACATTTTAAGCACTTAGCAGTGTTGTTCAAGTGGAACTGGCTTTAGAAGGATGAAAGATGGAAAAGATCATGGAAGCTTGCATGTGTGGCAGGGTTGCAGTCCTTATGATGAGGCCCTGGGATGCCGTATGTGAAGCTGATAAGGTAAAGCCTAAATTAACAATAGACACCCCCAAGATTGATGCCAGGACTGTGAAGTCATCCCTAAGAAACCCAGCCAAGAGTAAGGCTCTGGGTAGTGCAGGCAGCTGAGCTGGAAGATCGGAACTATTCATGCCTGTTAAGCCCATATGGTTGCATCAAGAACCCTAGACACTGGACGTAGAGCTAAGATAGTTGGCATTTTCTTTCCCTGCTTGGTTTCAGTCTTCTTGTTGGATCTTCCTTTGCTATGCCTCCATTTTTCTGTGATGAAATGGGAATGTTGATTCTGGTCCATTGCATTACAGAATCTCCCAGGTAAGAAGAGATTGCCTTGAGTCAACCCTCCTTGAGTTCAGGAGGTGCAGAGGTCTCAGCATATACGAAGGACTCTGGAAATGCCTAAGTTGGTCTTCTACAGGCGGGGTTCATGGCAGAGGCACCCGAGTCCATCTGTGAACTTGGTGTGGGATGTATGCCCAGATCTCACAATGCAGAGAGGCCTGGGGACACTGGGACATGGTGGGAGAGGTCAGAGAGGGTGGCACAGGACATTCAGCTTTAAATTTATATCACCTTCATTTCTCTCTTAGATAACATAGAGGTGATGATCTCCACTGTGTGGAGTTGCAAGGATTAAAGGTGATGTATGTAAATAACAGCTTGCCTGTTTCTTCTTCAAGCAGTGATCTTGCATATTATCAAAAGACAGGAAGTCGAGATTCCAAATCCATAAAATCAATAAAATAATAGATGTTCCTTCTATGAGACATTTGTCACTTTTGCCCACTGAGCAGCTGAACTACTGGGGCGGTTTGAATAGGAATGACCCCACCCCCACCCCCATAGATTCATGTGTTTAAATGCTTGGCTCCTAGGTACTGGTACTCTTAGGAGGTGTGACTTGGTTGGAATAGATATGGCCTTGCTGGAGGAAATGTGTCTCTATGGAGGTGGGTTTTAAGGTCTTATATGCTCAAGCTATGCCCAGTCTAGCACAGTCTCCTTCTGTTGCCTGCAGATCAAGATGTAGATAGAACTCTCACCACCCTCTCCAGCACCATGTCTGCCTGCATGCTGCTATGTTTCCCACTGTGATGATAAGGGACTAAACCTCTGAAAGTTTAAGCCAGCTACGATGAGATGTTTTCCTTTATATGAGTTGCCATGATCATGGTGTCTCTTCAGAGAATAGAAACCCTACCTATGGAGGCTCTCTTCCTGGACTTGGAGGATTCCCTGCTGCTCACACTGTTCTGTCTTCCTGGCAGCTTGACCAGCCAGAACTTCCCTCTTGGGGCTTTCAAGCTGGAACTAGCTATTCTAAGAACCCAGGGTTTGAACAAGCCCGTTCCGATGGATCGACAGTCTTGGCAATGGCCACTTCCATTAGCAGCGATGTCTGCCTTCCGTGACCAGCGGCCAGGGCTCTTGAACAGGTTGGCCTGATGTGTGCTGTTTGCTGCAGATCTGTGCTCTGAATTGCTGTTCCTGTTTCCCCCTCCCTCATTTGTCCCTCTAACCTTCCCAAACACTCCATGATTTCCCCAGTTTCCTTTCTTTCTGAGTCTGCTCTCTGCAGAGTGAATCACACTGATTGAGTTTTGAATGTGGAAGGAGTCTTCGATTCCTGCTGTACATCGCACATAGTCACGATGTATTCATCCTTTCTTCCCCTTCCCCCCTTTTTTGGAGAATGTTCATGCGGGAGCACTGTATTGACATCATTTTTGTCTTCCCCTCTCAGCCTCGCTTCAGCTTCTCTCTGATTCCCACACTCCCTCTCAAATTCATGACGTCTCCTTCTGTGTTATTATGGCTCATTTATATGTGTACACATACAATTATGGGGTTCATTTTCTGTGCTCTTGGGTTCCGTCTTTGTGCTCATGACGTTTTTATTTGTTGGTTTAAACTGTGCTTTTTCTGGTAATATCTTGTCCAGAGACAGCACCAACCCAATCTGATTTTAAAGAATGAATATTTTTTCTCTTATTTTTTTTCTGGGAAAGTTTGCATAGAATTGATGTTATTGGCTCCTTAAAGGTTCCATAGGCTGAGCCTGGTGGTGCAGTCCTTGAACTGTGGCACTCAGGAGGCCAAGGCCTGCATAGCTTTATGAGTTCAAGAGGCCAGCCTGGTCTGTTCATCCAGTTCTAGACCATCATGGCTACATAATGGGACTATGGCCAAAAAAGAAAAGGTTTCATAGAATTTACTAGTGAGATAATTTGACCTTGGGATTGAGAGGCCAAATCTTTTAAGTTCAGACTCCATTTTAGAGAACCTGACCTAAGTTTGAAGTCAGATAAACTAAAAGGCTCATATCTAGCATTAATTTCCAAGTTGCCCCCTAACAAAACCTGAGCCTAGCTCCAGTCTCTAGGCTAATCCCCAACAAGACCAGCATCTCTGTTATTCCCCCAACAAACCTGCACCCCCAGGTTACAAGCCCACACCCTGCCTAACAACCACCAGTGCAGAGGGAAATAGAAATTAAGTTTAGGATAGGACTCCCAGCAGCAGCCAACTATGTTAAAGGCCACAGCAGCTTTCCAATTAGATGCTTGCACTCTTGCCTGCTGTCTGCTGCTTACTATAAAGCCTTGCCCTGGTAGATATGTGGGACTCCCCATCTCCAAAACCGTCCTGTGTGATGGCGGTGCATTGGAGGGGCCCCAAGCTAGCTTGAATCGAATAAAGACCCTGTTATGAGTTGCATCCAATTGGTTCCTGTCTGGTTTTGGGGGGGGGTCACTTCTCTTCCCTGGCACTACAGGATCTTCTTTCTTTTAAAATAGAAAGTAATTATTTTTTAAAGATATATAGCGATTCCAGTTATCCATTTGTTTAGGGGCAAACTGGTTGCTTATACTTTTCAAGAAATTGTCCCATTTCATGTAATTATAGAAACTATTGACATCAAACCAGGCTTATGGTTCTCTTATTATCTTATTAAATCCATGCAGTATCAGTAGCAATGCCATTTCTCTCATTTCTGGTATTGGTGATTTGGCCCCTTCCTCAAGGTTGGTACTGTCTTCTCCTCTTTCTCCCCCTCCTCATCTCTTCTCCTCCCCATCCCTCTTCCTCCTCCTGCTCATTCCTCTTCTTCCTCCTTAGCCCTCTTCCTCCTCCCCATTCCTCTTCCTCCTCCCCAGCCGTCTTCCTTCTCCCCAGCCCTCTTCCTCCTCCCCAGCCCTCTTCCTCCGCCCTCCTCCTCCCCAGCCCTCTTCCTCCTTCCCAGCCCTTCTCCTCCCCAGCCCTCTTCCTCCTCCCCAGCCCTCCTCCTCCCCAGCCCTCTTCCTCCTCCCCAGCCCTCTCCTCTCCAGCCAGCTTCCTCCTCCCCAGCCCTCCTCCTCCTCCCCGGCCCTCCTCCTCCTCTCCAGTCCTTTCCCCTCTTCTCCCCCACTTCCAATCTCATTAAAAGCTCATCAGTTTTATTGACCTTTTCAAAGAGTCAGTTTTTGCTACGATGTGTTTTCTATTTTCCTGGTTTCTATTTCATTAACTTTGAAGCAGAGATCACTGACTTGAGACTATTTTTCTTGTCTAATATAGGCACTTAGCTAAACAGATTTCTCTTTAAGTGTGATGTTAGCTGCATCCCACAAATTTTATGTTGTGTTTTCATTTTTCTTACACTGAAAATATTCTGATTTTAACAAATGTATCCTTTGGCTCCTCATTACTTAGAGCTGGGTTGTTTGGGGGAGATTTTCCAGGTATCACTGCGACATCTTTTCTAATTTAACTTTGTTGTAGTCAGAAGACTTTCTTCATGTGACAAGAATTGTTCTGAATTTACTTTTTGGCTCAGAATGTAGTTGTCCCTTGTGAATGTTCAAGTGCACCTGAAAAGACCGTGTCCTCTGCTGTTTGCTTTGGCAGTGGGCTGGGCCAGCCCTTCAGAGCCCCGAGGCCAAGCTGCTCTCCCCTTACTGTGAGATGCTGAAATCTTAGACTATAGATTTGTCCCTGTCTCCTAGCAGCCGTCTTAGGGGCGTAATTCTTGATTTGTTATGTTCTGTTTTAGGGTTTTATTGCTGTGAAGAGACACCATGACCATGGCAACTCTTTATAAAGGAAAATATTTCGTTGGGACTAGCTTACAGTTTCAGAGGTGTCTTAGTTAGGGTTTTACTGCTGTGAACAGACACCATGACCAAGTCTTATAAAGGACGTTTGCCGCGCGGTGGTGGTGCATGTCTTTAATCCCAGCACTTGGGAGGCAGAGGCAGGTGAATTTCTGAGTTCAAGGCCAGCCTGGTCTACAGAGTGAGTTCCAGGACAGCCAGGGCTACACAGAGAAACCCTGTCTCAAAAACAAACAAACAAACAAACAAACAAACAAACAAATAAAGGACCACATTTAATTGGGCTGGCTTGCAGGTTCAGAGGTTCAGTCTATTGTGGAGAGCCTTATTGGGGTACCGTGCTGGCTGGCAGGAGCCTGACATTGGCGGAGGACGAGGGCTTCAAGCAGGAATCTGACATTAGGGCCTAATAGGGAAGTAGGTTAAGGCAGGGATTTTTATCCTAGGGTGGAATGAGAGAAGCAGGCTTCAGGCAAGATTCCGGGCTTGGACAAGGAAGTAGGCTCAGGCATTTTGGTCATCCTTACACACCTTTGGAAACAACTGTCACTGAAGTGATGTGGGACTTTGCTTACTGCCTTGACAATGTTGTGTTTACTGTCTTGCTTGTTCCTCATTGCACTACTATTGATCTTAATTCCTGCATGTAGTTAAATTGGTATAAAAATGGATTGAGAATTATTAAACCCGCCTTCAGTCTCAGAACTGACTGGGGTCATACTGCAGTTTTGTCTAATTGTCTCTTTCTTTTCAATCCTCCCTCCTGCGCTGGAGAACCTGTTGACTGACTGAGCGGGCTAGGTCAGTCCATTATCATCTAGGCAGGAGCATGGCAGCATCCAGGCAGGCATGGTGCCGGAGAAGCTGAGAGTTCTACATCTTCATCTGAAGGCTGCTAGTGGAAGACTGGCTTCCAGGCAGCTAGGATGAGGTTTTTAAAGCCCACACAAGCTACTCCAACAAGACCACGCCTACTCCAACAGGCCACACCCTCTAATAGTGCCACTCCCTGGGTAGAGCATATATACACACCACTAGAGGCTTAGTCCATTATCATAGTAGTGGGAAGCATCTAGAAGCAGGAAGACTGGGTGCTAGAGTGGGAACTGAGAATTCTACCTCTGGATCCGCAGGCAACAAGAAGAGGCAGTGAGCCACTGGGCGTGGCTTGAGTTTCTGAGATCTTAAAGCTCACCCCCAGTGACACACTTCCTCCAACAATGCTATACCTACTTCAGCAAGGCCACACCTCCTAATAGTGCCACTCCCTATGGGCCTTTGGGGGTCTTTTTATTCAAGCCCCAACTTTAAAATAAGGCCCTCTCCTGCCAGATATTATCCATCACTCTGAAGTCTACTCAGTCTAATATTAATATGTCCACTCTAGGTTATTTATTTATTTATTTATTTATTTATTTATTTATTTTTTTGGTTTTTCGAGACAGGGTTTCTCTATATAGCCCTGGCTGTCCTGGAACTCACTCTGTAGACCAGGCTGGCCTTGAACTCAGAAATCCACCTGCCTCTGCCTCCCAAGTGCTGGGATTAAAGGCGTGCGCCACCAACGCCCGGCCTCTCTAGGTTATTTTTTAAATTAAATTAACATGCCATATCTTTTCCGATATGTTGACTATGGGTTTAAATGGGTTCTTATGTGTAAAATAAATTTACTTTAATAGCTTATAGATATGACTTGTTTTTACTGTTGCATAGTATCTGTTTTGTCATGGGTATTTATTGATTACAGTTAATGAGATTATCAATTATGGGGTTTAATGTCCCATCTTGCTATCTGTTTAGTGTCTATATATTAGCTATTTGTAATTTTCTCTTTCCTTACTTCCTTTATCATTTTTTGAGAGAGTTTTATGTAGTTCAGGATGGCCTTAAACTTGCTACTTAGCCGAGGATGGCCTATCTCCTGTTTCCAGTTCATCTGGAGTGTTGATACTGGCATGAATCACCATGATTGGCATTTAATTTTTTAAATATTCTATTTATCTTTATGAGTGTTTTGCCTGAATGTATTTCTGTGCACTATATTTGTGCCTGGTTCCCAAGTCCAGAAGAGAACATAGGATCCCCTGGAACTAGAGTTACAGGCAGTTGTGAGCTGCCATGTGGGTGCTGGGATGTGAACCCTGATCTTCTTCCAAAGTAACAAATGCTCTTAATGGCAGACCTACCTCTTCTGGCCCTGAGCTCAGCTGGCTTTAATATTTTCTTCATCATTGGTTCTACTCACAGTGATTTTAATGTGTTTCAAGTATGTGCAATGTGTCTCATTTACGTAATGTGTCTCAAGTATGTGTAATGCGTCTCATGTATGTAATGTGTCTCATGTAAGTGCAATGTGTCTCATGTATGCAATGGGTCTCATGTATGTAATGTGTCTCATGTAAGTGCAATGTGTATCGTGTATACAATGTATCTCATGTATGTAATGTGTCTCATGTATATGTTCTTTCTTTGGTTTTTCAAGACAGGGTTTCTCTGCATAGCCCTGGCTGTCCTGGAACTTACTCTGTAGACCAGGCTGGCCTTGAACTCAGAAATCCTCCTGCCTCTGCCTCCCAAGTGCTGAGATTAAAGGTATGGATATGTTTCTTTTTCTTTTTCCTTTTCCTTTTCCTTTTCCTTTTCCTTTTCCTTTTCTTTCTTTCTTTCTTTCTTTCTTTCTTTCTTTCTTTCTTTTTTTTGGTTTTTCGAGACAGGGTTTCTCTGTGTAGCCCTGGCTGTCCTGGAACTCACTCTGTAGTCCAGGCTGGCCTTGAACTCAGAAATCCACCTGCCTCTGCCTCCCAAGTGCTGGGATTACAGTCGTGCGCCACCACCGCCCGGCTTATGGATATGTTTCTTATTCTTGGGCTTCATTGAGCATTTTGGCTCTCAGAAAAGTTTTTATTTCAGTGGAAATTTTCCTCCTGCTGCTGCTCCTCCTCTGCCTCCTCTACTTCTTCCTCTTTCTCTTCTTCCTCTTCTTTCTCCTCTTCCTCCTTTTCTTCCTCTTCTTCCTCCTCCTCCTTTTTTTAGACAGGGTTCTACTGTAGCTCTGGCTGTTCTGGAACTCATTATGTAGACCAGGTTGGCCTCCAACTCACAAAGATCTGCCTACCTCTGCCTCTTCTGGGATTAAAAGTGTGTGTCACCATGCCTTGCTTTCATGGGAATTTTTGTGGAGGACATTGGTTTTTCTGAAATTCTCTGCCTACTCTATTAACTTCAAAGAACTCTGTTTATCCTCATAGGCTGCCCGAAGTTGCCCACAGAAGTTAATCTGTCCATTTCATCCTTTTCTGTGTGTACTTCATTTCCCATTGTTTCTGTTTGTGTCTCGAGTTCATGTCTTCCTTCTGCAAGTCCAATCTGGCATTTCTCCTGCCTACTGTATTTTCCATCTCATGGTCTTGGCAAAGTCAAAACAACTTAGGTCGTCATTACATCTATTATGCCTTTACTTAACCTGCATTCACTTCCCCTTTAGTTTCTTGGATGTCTGGTGTACAGTCACAGTAGGTTGTTGTCCTTGTTTTATTGTCTGCTACTTTTCCGTGTCATTTGGGAATCAGCTCAAGTGATTTTATTTTCTCTTCATTTGGGGCTGTGTCTACCCACTTCTTTGCATACTTAGGAATCTTTTTTTTTTTCTACTGAGATTTCTTGATTATTCATTTTAGCCAAGACCCATCTCTTTGGTAAAGACTTTTCTGTCTTTAGTCCTATTTGAGTTCCAGACTGATCTGCTGAGGTTTTTGGACACTATTCTCCAAGCCTTTGGTGCTGCTGGTCTGGACTCAGCTGAATCCTCCTGGAGGCGCCTTGTAAATCCCCACGGTCCTCTGAGTGGCCTATTCCTTCCCGGTATTCTCTTTTGCAAATGAAATCACTTTGGCCCCCTTGCTGTCTGTTCTGTCTTCTCAAGTCAAGGTCATAACTAGCTTCCTCTGGCTTCCCCTATGACTGGAAGATGCTCTCTGCACAGCGGGCTGTGCCAGGGTAGGAGTCACAATGGTTGTATCACATCTCAGAGATCTGTCTTTCAGCTAATTGTCTAATAGCTCCAGGACTATGGCTTCATGTATTTTACTGGCTCTCCAGGTTTTCTCCCCCATAGTGGGGGCACATCCAGATTCTACTATTCTATTTTGGTTGGAGGCAGAAGCCTTTGTTTTGGACTTCCTTTTGCACCACATAGCCCGAGTAACTTTCAGTCGATTACCATGGAGAAGATGGGCTAAAACACAGCTTCCATGACTAATGTGAAGAGAGCAAATAACAGAACATCCGTAGAAAGCTTGGGACGGTTCCCAACACCGGGCAAACGTTTGCTGAGTGTTGGTGATGTATTAGACAGCTTTTGCTGTGGTAACAGACAACCTCCGCGTCTCAGGGCTTACATAACACACATTCCTCGTTGCTGCATCGCCAGCCTAGTGGTCTGCCGGACTCTGCAAGCCTCTACATCGTTTGCCCCGAATGCCAAGATTTCTCATTCTAGGATTCAAGCTGATAGTAGCATCGTCCAAGACACGCTGTTCCTGTGGTACGAGACTGGGCGTGAAGCCAAAGAAGCCGTGAAAACTCACTTGATGATTTTTGCCCTGATGTGGCATTTATTGTGTCTTTTTATATGTCACTGCCCAGAGTAGGGCGGTGTAGTCAGGCAAATCTGTGAGAATCTGCTGTACTCCACCCAGAGAGACTCCTGGCAGAAAAAGGAGGTACACACAGAGGAGATGAGACTTGGGTGAGTGGTGTCATCTACCACAGCTAATGATCGCCCTCGACAGATGCCACTACAAGTAAGTTTCCCTCCACATTCTTGGAATTCTTCCTTCTGAGTACCAGGGCAAACATGTCTTCCTATACTGGGCTTTCCTCAATCTCAAGTGTGTGTCAGCCCTGTACCTGGTCTATTGCTGCCCAGGGGGCCTCTGTGGACCTATGCATTAGCGACAAGATGATTCTCCTTTAATGGGCTAAAAGGCCACCCTGATAGGTGGGTGGGTGATAGGAGCACTGCTTGAGGAAGACGGCGTCTGTGGTCTGAGCATGGCGGAAGACACTAGAGCTATCTTATTCAGTTTTCACTGTGACGCTTTCATCTCGAATGCCTGAGGCATTACTCCTCATCACCACGGGTGTAGGGCTTGTGGCCAAGGCTCCTGTGCTGCACCTGAGGAAAGTCAGCCCATCCCAGGAGAGTGCCAGGCACAGTCCTTTGTCACCCTGTCATCCCTCCACCTCCTCCATCGCGAATGGCTCTGCCCTACACTACATTCTAAGAGCCTTGTTTTGGATGGCATCTCATTTGGCAGCGAATTACAGGCTGTCTTGTAATAGGTCTCCTGTTATATTATTTAACTGCCGTGTGGTTTGATGATGAAGAGACTCAGATTTTCCAAGTGCTTGCTCCGCGCCAGGTCTCCAACACGAGTAGCAATTTAAAACGCATGATGGCAGGGGTACCGGTGGCCCTGTCTCTGCCTCGGCTTGGAGAGAGACGCTAAGTGGTTGTTTAAGGGTGCGGGATAGGAAACGGCAGCGCTGGAATTTAACATGGTTCTGTTGGCTCGGCGTTGTGATCGAAGGGCATTTTTAGTTCTTGGAAAGCAAGAACCAAAGATTCTTAGCCCTTTTTTTAAAAATATCACTCCACAGAACCCAGTAAAGAGACTGAGAACTGGGTGGGTATCTAAAAAAAAAAAAAAAAAAAAAACACTTATTCATTTTTCTTTATGACGAGAGAAGCAGGTGGTTCAGTGTTCCTTGAGTTCTAAAAGCGTATGCTGAGCATGGAGTTGGGGAAAGGGCAGTCCTTCCTGGCTCCTGTTCTCTGCTGACGTAATCCTCAGCTGGCCGATGGGATATTAGACTGAGGTCACCATGGGGTGAAGAAATACACGGGCAGACAGGGTTTGGTTGGGAAATCTATGAAGTCACAAGAGGAGAAGAGAGTCACAGTAATGGTGACTATGGTGGCTTTCACCACCCATAGTCCCCTCGCAGGCATGTTTTATCTCTGGGAGTCAGAGTGTCTTACTCACATTTAAGAGCATCTCGAAGAGTAAGGAACTGAATTTGGATTTCAGTTCAGATATAGCCGACTCTGAAAGTCTTGACTGCAGCCGACATATCCCGAGTGGCAGTGCCTTGATGAGAAGGGGTTAGGTCATGCCATCAGTGAGGAAGGCTTGTGCTGAGAACACAAGGAATTAATGTCAGGAAATGTGTTCCGCCTGCTACCAAAAGTCACCCACATCACGCTATCCGATCTGTTGCTATCCGTGACCCCTTTTTGCTCACTCTGGCCTGTAAGGCACTCAAACATTTTGTCTGTTTCGTTAAATTATCTTTTATGCCCTTGACATTATCATTCATTCTCTCAAAAATCCACAACAAAACAAGGTGGCCTAAGGTAAAAACAAAACTGTAGTTACAATGCCATCTCTTAAAGGGATCTGCACATGTGTGTCAGTTAAGGAAACACATGCTGTCCTGGCCAGAACCACTCATTAGTGGTAAATTTGGACTAATCTAGACAGTCTGTGTGGTGTTTCCTGGCATCACAGTGGCTCCTGAGAGACTCTGAGAAGTGAAAAAACCGTCCATGCCCACATGGCTAGTGCTGTCCAAGTACTCAAAGATGCACATTTGAAACACGGCATCTATGAAGCTGGAACGGGTGGGTTTACAACATTCGGAAAGGACTCAGCTGGTTTCATGGCTGACATTGGCTCTCCTGGGCCAGATTGTCCCTGCACCTTGGAAAGCTCTTCTCTCTATTCCTCCCGCACCCCCCCCCACCAAGCCCCCCCCCCCCCCGCACCTTTCTCAGGCATTCTCTAAAACTGACCCATGTAGCGTGGCAATACTCCTGGCTAGCCATCAGAAAGTCTCCCCCATCTCCTCTATTAATAGAACAATGTGCGGGAGTGATGTCCGAGAACTCGGGAGATGGTTCTTGATAGGTGTTAGACATCCCTGACCACGTCAGTGATTGATCTAGGAGCAGACAAATGACCAGTGAGATTGGTCAGTGCAGGTGAAGAATGTTTCTCTTGGGGCCTCCCAAGGAAGACCTTTCTCTCTTGATAGATTGGAGAGAGGAAAACTCCACACGTTCATGCCGTTTCCTTCCAGTGTGAGCCCTTTCCTCGCCGCAGCCTGATCGAAGTCACAGACCTTTCTCAACTGCGAAGCCAACCATGGCCATGCTGCCTCCACACATGTTCAGAACGTCTCGTGGCACTAAGGACAAAGTCAAGGGACATCAGTGGCTCTCACCTTTGTAGGGTTTAGACCTGGAAGGGATCATGAGAGGGTGACAGGCATTATAAGTGACAGAGGACAGCGAGGGAGACTGCAAATACCGGAGCTTCCTGCAGAAGGCCACACGGAAACAAGATCCTCAATGACTGGGGAGTGAGCTGCTGGGCAGCTGGAGGGTGCGATGGGGTTCCTGGTGGCTGGGGCGGGGGGGGGGTCGCTTTGGGAGTAGCAGTGTGTTTGATTGTGCGGGGACCAGCATGGCTGAATTGCTCAGCCACCCACCAAGGCTGAAGCAAAGCCCTGATGCTGCTGCAGGTGATATTTCCTTATTGTGACTTCTTATACTAGAAGAAGCAATTCCACCGCTTTCCCGCCTCACTGTTAGCCGGAGACTGGTCTGCTGTGTGCTGTCAAAAGGTTCCTAATCATGGCCGTGATCATAAACCAAACAAGCAGAAAAACCCCCTTCCGGCTTCTCATTGAATAAAATGCACACTTCCTGACTCGACATAAAGGTCCTTCATGGATGGATGGCTTCCCAGCCTGACTTAATGCCTTCTCAATTCTCTCAAGTAGAGACACTGTCCTGTGCATATACTAACAGAATCTGGCTCTAAAGAAAGCTTGGCGTGTTTATTTTAAATAGGACTCTGAGGGCACAGGGCATTGGCATCTCTCTCATACGCCTGGCAGGAATACCACCCATGGAAATGTTGAGAAATTCACAACACCTGGCAAAATTTCATAAGCACTCACCCTTCAAAACATAATCCTTAAAAACAATTCACCCCAGAGATAATGTACCCCTAATGGTATGACAATGCATCTGTACGAGATCACTGCCGTAGCAGGCTTTATTACTGCGAATTTTGAGACAAAAATGGTTGAATAGATGGGAACACACCCACAAAATAAAGCATTATACCATCATACTAGTTTATAATACAATATATACAACATATACAATACAGTAAAGCATATATAGCAAGTATATATGTATATATGTAAAATCATAAGAACTTTACTTTTTTGTTTTATTTATTTATTTATTTATTTATTTATTTATTTATTTATTTATTTCCCGAGACAGGGTTTCTCTGTGTAGTCCTGGCTGTCCTGGAACTCACTCTGTAGACCAGGCTGACCTGCCTCTGCCTCCCAAGTGCTGGGATTACAGGCGTGTGCCACCACCACCCGGTTATCCACTCATTTTTAAAGCAACGTAAAGGGCTGAAGCGGTGGCTCTGTGGCTGAGTCCCCACGAACAAACTGCAAACTCCAGGGAGGAAAGAAACTGTAAGAAGAGCCGGGCGTGGTGGTGCACGCCTGTAATCCCAGCACTTGGGAGGCAGAGGCAGGCAGATTTCTGAGTTCGAGGCCAGCCTGGTCTACAGAGTGAGTTCCAGGACAGCCAGGGCTATACAGAGAAACCCTGTCTCGAAAAACCAAAACCAAAACCGAGAGAGAGAGAGAGAGAGAGAGAGAGAGAGAGAGAGAGAGAGAGAGAGAGAGAGAGAGAGAGAAACTGTAAGAAGAAGGCACACCTGCGAGTGCTCACAGCCAAACACTGTGGCGCGGAAGACTGGCCATTCCACTCTTCTGAAACGAGAGCTCAGGTCAGTAGGAACCTGTAACTGCCCGCAGTTACATGGAGCGGGTTACCTGGGAGGGAAGCTGGGGATGTATGGGAAGGCGGCAGAAAGAGACCAACACAGCACCCGCTGTTCAAGGTCCCAAAGTTTAATGAAGAGCTCCAAATATATAGGCAGGGGAAAACCCTTCCCCCGAAGTCTGGAAGCTTCTCCACAGAACCGGTTCAGTTCTTCCACAGGTGGCTAGTGTTTCTCAGGAAACTGCAGGTCCTTGAAGAACAATGGACTTCACCTTGGTCTGAGCACTCCACCCTAGGTGAAGGGGATTATGGCTGACCCAGGAGTTCCCTTCCTCTCAAAGGCAGGGAGAGGAACTTCACACTGGTCGATGTCAAGTTCCTGCCCGGTGGCGTGGCACCCAATAAGGCTCTCTACAGGAACCATTTTAACGGAGAGCCATGGTGTATGCAATTTCTTCACTGACGTGTGTGTGTGTGTGTGTGTGTGTGTGTGTGTGTGTGTGTGAGAGAGAGAGAGAGAGAGAGAGAGAGAGAGAGAAACTTTTCTACTTGAAAAATCTACAGTAAAAACCCAGATGTGTTTCACCCTCTCAGTATTCACAGTTACAGCAATGGCTGTGCTGTGCTGCCTGGAACAGTTGAGACTAAAAAGAAACACCACACATCAGCTAAATGCTGTCGGCGCCCACGGGCACTGTACACGTGAGATAAAATCTCTAGATTTGGATGGCCACAAATGCCTCTCTGATCCTCTGCGCTGCTTCTGAGGTTCCTCTATTCATGCTCGGGAACTCATGTGTCCCTCTTGGTTTGGTTGCTCTGCTTGCCCGAGGGCAGGCGTCTGCAACTGCTGACCCTGAGAGGCTGCCTGCAGCACTCGCTGCTTATACGCCGTCTAACCGAATGCGTGATCACCTTAGCGGCTCAGGAGCCTGCCTGTAAAGCACTAGGAATAGCTGCACCACGTATGCGGACCCAGGCTGCCTAGGACCACGGTCCATCCTAAATAACAGTTTGAAACATGGAGACCTCTGTAGGAAATCCTTTATGCAAAACTTCACGGGGAGCGGGAATCTTTTCACTACTCTTTCCTCCGTTTATCTCTTTCATTGCATCCTGACCATGTTCTTTTGCTTGTTTGTTTGTTTGTTTGTTTGTTTTTTGGATTTGGTTTTTTCAAGACAGGGTTTCTCTGTATAGCCCTGGCTGTCCTGGAACTCACTCTGTAGACCAGGCTGGCCTCGAATTCAGAAATCTGCCTGCCTCTGCCTCCCAAGTGCTGGGATTAAAGGCGTGCGCCTAGCAAGGCAGGCTGGTTCTAATAAAGTCCAGCCTAATGATTTTTATGTCGTCTCAGCCACTCTGCTCAGGACCAGGCTGTGCACCGATGCTGGCATATCCTGCAGTGACCGTAAGGTATGTGAGTGGTAAGTCTTCTCTTACCACTCACATTGTCTAGTCTTGTTGACTATGCATTCTGTGACCAAAACAAAGTCTATAAGGAATAGCTTACTACGGAGATTCCCAGTGCTGTAGGTTTTGCTATCTTTGGGCATCAGGTTCTTTGTATCCATATATTCATTTCTACCGATCATCGAACCTAATTCCAGTTCCCATTGTGAATCTTTCTGAACAAAAATAGAAGTCTTTAGGGGGGGGGTCCTAGAAGATCCCTGACCAGCTCATTAAAACCTTTTTCTATCCATTTCCTGGCCTTTCCACACCAACTTAAGGAATCTTACAAGGTTGGTAAGCAGCATCATTGAGGTTGATTAGAGACCTGTGATGAACAAAGCAACCAAACCCTGTTGTGGGAAATACAAAAATGTCGACCTGCCAACTCTCCGTGGGTTCTGATCACACTCCCACACTCCCACACTCCCACACTCCTGCCTCTACCAGCTCTCTGGAGCTGCTGGTCTCTAGGCCGCAAACTCAAAAGCCCTGCAGGGCCATAGGGCCTCTGCTGGGCCATCTCTCCCAGCAGTCCCTCTGCCCACCATCGCTCCGGTGGGGGACCCCGAGATCCTTTCGCTACCATGCAACGCCCCACACACCCCACGATCTGCCTCCTCACCACCCAATTATCTGGTAGAATCAAGACGCTTAATGCTTAATTAACCGATCAGATTTGTGTATAAATAATATCACAATGTACAGGATGTCAACACAATAATTTTAGAGCCACTTGATAATGATAAAAGCTTTATCCCAATATTTCCAACCTTATAAAAACATAGCTATTTGTGGCTAGTAAATGCCACACAGGTCTGTGTCTGAAGCCATCTGGATTCTTCTGCCTTCTCCTCCCACGCCCTCTGTCCCCACCAACTCCTAGCTCCGCCTCCCTTTTCCTGTCCAATCACAGGCCTTCCTCTGCCCTAATATTATTGGACAGGGAAAATCCGGCAATAAAACCCAACAGTGTGACATGGAAGTGTGGACAGCCATGTTTCTGGATTTGTCCGACAGAAGGACCCCAAACACTTGATGCCCTGGGGAGCACACACTAGTGCATAATTCCTGGTTTCTAAAAGCCATTCTTCTCTACTCCGAGGAACCAGGGATTTCAGAAGTGGCTGACTGCGAGGATGGGGCCAAGGCAGATGCAAGATAAGCACTGAGCACCAACGCTGTCACGGAATGTTAGCAACGTGCAGGACATACGCCAAAGAGGAGCCCCGAAGCCACTGAGCACCGAAATATATGAAGTGATAGATTGAAGCCAATTAAGAATTCATACGTAGGGGCTGGAGATACGGCCCAGTGGTTAAGGGAGTGCGCTGCTCTTAGAGAGGAGCCGAGTTTGGTCCTCAGGACCCATGTCAGGTAGCTGACAGCTTGCCTATATCTTTTGTTCCAGGGCATCCACCGTCTCTGATCTCTGCAGCCATTTCACCCGTGTGCACACGACCTCACTCCACATATGTATAATTAAAAAGTAATAAAATAAAATTTGTATCTATACACACACACACACACACACACACACACACACAATCAGTTCTTTCTTACACTAAATGCATGCTATTAGTGAAGCGAAACTTCGTTGTGATCTTAGTTGCAGATCCAGACAAGTCTGGCCGAGGGAACCAGGCACGGTGATGCTGTCCACGATCACATCTCGCCTCCTGAGACGCGGGCTCCACATTCGAAGCTTGCATCCTTGCTGGAGCCATCTCGCCTCCTGAGACGCGGGCTCCACATTCGAAGCTTGCATCCTTGCTGGAGCCATCCACAACTCCGGTTTTGCTCTTGACTTCTTCTAGGATGCCACAAAGGATGTTTTGAAATAAACTCAGAAAAAGTGTGGAGAACTCTGTAAGGCTGAAAACAAAGAAATTAGAGGGAAATATTTATAACACGATAGAGAACTGTTGTCTTTATCACATCAAAAGACTTCATCAGTCAGTAAAATGATCAACATCTTGTAACAAATTCTACACACGATAGAGAAACATGGTACGTCAATAACACATAGTGCAAGCAGAACATTTGCCTACAATATGGGCATAGGTTAAAACTTTTAATAGATACTATGATGATGATCTAAAGACTCCAACTGCCAGGCGGTGGTGGCGCACGCCTTTAACCCCGGCACTTGGGAGGCAGAGGCAGATGGATTTCTGAGTTTGGAGCCAGCCTGGTCTACAGAGTAAGTTCCAGGATAGCCAAGGCTACATAGAGAAACCCTGTCTCAAAAAACGAAAACAAAAACAAAACAAAAAGACTCCAACCATTTACTACATGGTTGGTATGCTAAGGTTCTTGTGAGACCCAGGCTTCCTTACTTTTGGAAATATAAAATATATTTGGCTATAAAATATATTTCCATTCACATTGAGTATAATTTTTGCTGATATTGAAATATTGAAAGTTTTTTCAGTTTCGCTCTTAGAAATGGCTATCAGTAATTCTCATGATAGGCTATTTAATTTATTATAAGCTATTGGATTTATAATAGTCTACTTGATTTATGAAGGGCTACTGCTGAGCAGTCATATATACTTGTGAATTCTTACACAATGAACAAAATATAACCTACAGATTGTTTCTTCCTATAGTAAGTCTTCTATGACTAATAACATGTAACACAGTGTAGAGATACTTAATTAAACATTTATTGATCTCAAATGCTCGGCTTCTGTTCGAGTGGAAAGCTAATACTGTTCGGTGACTGAGCATGCTCACAGACTCCTGATAACAAGCTGCCCTGAAGAGTTAGTTCCTGGGGAAAGGCCACGCATGCATTAGCACGTCCTGGAGGACAAGTAGGCAATGCCCATCCAGGTTGTAACTGTTAACATTTCTCACCAGGAAATTCCACTGAAATGAATTTATCCGATGTATGTAGTCACACACGTGCCCAAGCACACCTTTATAAGAGAGTTCATCATCCCACTGTGAATTGTAAACATACGAGAGACATCGATAACCCCTTAATAGGGAATGGGGTAAAGGGCACTGGAGAGATGACTCAGCGGTTAAGAGCATTGACTGTTTTCCTGGAGTTCCTGAGTTCAAATCCTTCCTAGCTTTCAAGGGCAAGTCCTTCCTAGAAACATAAATAAAAATAAAAACAAAATTTAAAAATATAGCAGGCAAATAACAAGAATCATAAACCCATAGTGCCCATATTGGAGACAGTGCGGAGATGAAAAGGGTGACTTTATGATTGTAAAGGTGGAGTTAACCGTTAGGCATTTCAGCAGTCAATAGGCACGTGCTTCAGGTCATGGCTTTAAAAATTAGGGAGCAAAACCACGAGTGAAGAGAAAGAAAGTACCAGCAGTTTTAAGGACACAATCCAAGATTTCAGCACCACCGCTTCATTTATCTATTTAATCAAAGTGTATGTTATGAAAGAGTTCCTGATGATATATGGTCCTGTCAGAGCGAGACCAGGGGGCTTGGTGATCTGGGTCAGAACCAGGAAGTTTATAAAATGCTTGGGACAAAAATGACGACATCAAGTCTGGAATTTAAGTTCTGAGGGGAAACAAAAAGCAAAAAACCCAACATCTCATCCACACTATTAGCAATGCTAATCTGGCGATGGCTATAGAACTACCTGCAGAATACATGTTTTTTTTTTCTTTTTAATTTTTTTTACATTTATTTATGGTGGTGTGTGCAATGCGCATGTGCACATGTGTGCTCTGGGGATTGGATTTAGGTCACAGGCTTAGCAGCAATGCCACTGGTCCAGTGCATGCTTCTTCAAGTCTACAGAGTATGTTCACCCAGACAGAATACACAATGAGCCATACAGTAAATTTAAATACGTCAAAATCACACAGATCAACCTACTGGCATTTAATTCTTCTTCCAAAGAGCAGAACATACACTCTTCCCAAATGGACAAGGAAAATGAAAGTAGGCCATAACGCTGAGTCATGAGACTAATCCACTCTTGTTTAAAAGAAGTTACAGGATACAAAGTCAAATCACATGAGAGAGAGAGAGAGAGACAAAATTAAACCAGAAATCATGAACTGAAGGATGCCTGAGGCATGTACTATTTGGAAATTATGCAACAAACCTCTTAATAACTCACAAATTAAAGAGACAGTCTCTTAAAAGAATTAAAATGGAATGATAAGAAAAATAACATAGTGGGTGGAGAGATAGCTCAGTGCTTAAGAGCAACTCAACTGCAAGCCAAAATAAAAATAAGTAGAACACTACAAATTAGTGGGCGTGGAAACAACAACAACAACAACAACAATGTAAATCAATTATAAGCTAGCTTTTTTTTTTTTTTTAGAAAAATAAAATTGAGCTGGGCGTGGTGCACACACCTGTAATCCCAGCACTTGGGAGGCAGAGGCAGGCGGATTTTTGAGTTCGAGGCCAGCCTGGTCTACAGAGTGAGTTCCAGGACAGCCAGGGCTACACAGAGAAACCCTGTCTCGAAAAAAAAAACCAAAAGAGGAAAAAAAAAAAAAAAAGAAAGAAAGAAAAAGAAAAAGAAAAAGAAAATTGTTTAAATTCTGGTCAAACTAATCAAGAAAAATTCACTCTTGTTAACAAAAGAATAAATGTTAATTAACGAGGCCAGTAAGCATTTTAAGGATGATAACAGAAATTTTTTTATCCCATGTTAGGTTCTGATCATGAAGTGTGTGTGTGTGTGTGTGTGTGTGTGTGTGTTTCCTGCAAGAACGACCCGATAAGGCACCCACAACAGACACACAAAGCAGCCCCAATCATGCTTCTTGGGGTTCACAGGACGACAGCGAGGGGCTGTTTCCAGGACGCGGGGCCATCCGCAGCTGCATCATGGAAAGGTCCGCCCCGCATGGTTGATGCCGTTCTGCATCCCTTGAGCTCCCGGAACAACCGAACCCAGCTTCCGCCTGCAGCAATGGTAACACGTGCAACTGGTGAAGCTTGTAACTTCCGTTAGCTTCTGAGGCTTGTAAGCTTTGTTATCTTGTTGGACCTCCTGAGTCTCCCTCTGGGAGAGAAAGGGTCATTTGGGGAAAACAGTTACGCAACACCCCTACAGACTGAAATGTTGAAAGCGTGAACTCCATTTGTAGAGTTATTAAGGAAGGTGCTGGAATTTGGGGGAGGTGGAGCCTCGCTGGAGGAAACAGCTTTGGAAGCACAGCCTCGGGGGCCATATCTTGCTCTGGTTCGGTCTGTCTGTCTGTGTTTAGCTGTTCTGAGGCTCTGCTCCACCATAGCCTTCTACCAAGATGAAAGATCCCACCACAATCCCTGCGGACCAAAAACGATGGAGACAGAAACCGGGGCTGAAAGCTTTGAAACTGTGAGCCAAAATAAATCTTCCCTCCTTCCAAGTGTTCCTCGCAGGTAATCGTCGCCATGGTAAAAAGTTAACACACGACCCTGTGCACAGCTTTAGGAACAGCTTTGTGCATTTGATAATGCAGAAGAAATGGGGAAAGGCCTTGAAAGATACCAATGTGCACAGCTCCGTCAGTAGGAAGCAGACATCCCGAGAAACTGTCTGAAATAAAAAATTTAAATTCTGAGTTAAAAATATTTCCATAAAAAGTTTCCAGTTCCAGATGGTTGTACTCGTGTTTCCTACTAAGCCTTTATGGAGAAAATAATACCTGGTCTACATAGACTCCTCTGGAAAATAGAAGAGGAAGGCAGGCCTCCCAATTCACTCTGAAAGCCGGAGATGCAGTAAGAAAAGAGAAACAGACTGTTGTGAACACAGATGCAAATATCCTTTTTAAAATTAGCAGATTAGGGGCTAGAGGGATGGCTCAGCAGTTTCGAGCACCTGTTGCTCTTGTAGAGGATGCGAGGGTTTTGTTCCCAGCACCCACACGAGGACACAATCATCTGAAACTCCAGCTCCGGGGCATCTGACACCCTCTTCTAGCCTCTGTGGGCACCAGGCACTCATGTAGCACACAGACATACATGCAGGCAAAGCATTCATGTGTTTAAAATGAAAATAAGATTTTTAATTAGAAAACTTAATTTTAAAGCATTTTTTTTTAAAAAAAATAGTAATACAATAAGACCAAGTAAGATTTATGCCAAAGAGATGGGTGTGTGGGTCATGCCTTTAATGTCAGCACCTGGGAGGCAGAGGCAGGTGGATAGCTTAAGTTAGAAGCCAGCTAGGCCTACATAGAGAGACACTGTCTCGGGAAAAACAAACCAAAAAAGATTTATGCCAGAAATGCAAATTGAGTCAACGTCAAGATTCAGAAATCATCCAAAGTAATTCAGAATACCAACAAACTAAAAAAGAACTCTTGATTATAAGAAAAAACAACATTTAATAAAATTTATTTCCCACTTATGATTTTTAAAAACCTCTCAGAAAAAAAGACAAGTAAACAAAACAGTAAAAGTAAAAAAAAAGCAAAATTCTCCACCTGATAAATGACAGCTTCTAAGATATTATAAATCTACTCACACATTGATGAGAGACTGAAGGAAGGAGAGTTCAGTCTTAGCATACCCATTCAGTACTACACTAGAGATACTCGAAGTCAATCGACCATGTGTGTGTGCATGTGTGTGTGTGTGTGTGTGTGTGTGTGTATGCATCCATGTGTGGCATCCATGTGTGTATGTGTGCATAAATGTGTGTATATATATATATATATATATATGTTTGTATATACGTGTATGTGTGTTTGCGTATGTGTATGTTTATGTATGTATATTTGTGCGTGCATATATTTATGTATATGTGTGTATGTATATGTTTATGTGTATGTATGTGTGTGTATGTGAATGTGTGTTTGTGCATATGTGTGTATTTGTGTGTATGTGCATGTTTGTGTCTATATGTATGTGTATGTAAATGTGTGTATGTCTGTGTATTTATGTATATATGTGTATGTGTGTTTGTGTATGTGTATATGTTTATGTATGCATATTTGTATGTGCATATATTTATGTATATGTGTGTATGTATGTGTGTTTATGTGTATGCGTGTGTTTGTGCATATGCGTATGTTTATGTGTATTATGTGTGTATGTGTATGTGCATGTGTGTTTGTGCATATGTGTGTATGTATTTGTGTGTATGTGCATGTTTGTGTCTATGTTTATGTATATGTAAATGTGTATATGTGTATTTATATGTATATGTATATGCATGTATATGTTTGTATATATGTGTATATATTTGTGTATATGTGCATATATATGTATGTATATGTGTGTATATGTGTATAAAGATGCATGCATGTATGTATGTATATATATGTTTGTGTGCATGTATATGTATGTGTGTGTGTATGCCTCTGTCTCCAGGGTTCCAGTCATTCCTCTCTCACCTCTTCACCTTCATTTCCTCCTCTTCACTGTGGCCTGTTTTTCTCTTCTTGGGGCCATCACAGTTGGCCAGAGCTGTCCCACACTTCCCTTTTCCACCAAGGAGATCCCTGAACCACCCCAGCATTTACATCGGGAATACCAGTGACTGCCCATATGTAAGCCTCTCACTCATAGCATCAGCTCACCTTGACCGACAGAATGAGTGGAAGGCCCATGCCTGCCACACTGGGCCACCCAGCCCATCCAGGCGCAAGCAATGCCAGCACCCACACCCCACCATGCTGCACGTCTGTCAGGAGACTGGTACCTGCAAAGGTGAGCAGGGGCTCTGGAGCCAGACAAACCTGGGCTGAGCCAGCATCTGCCACCTGTCACCTGTGTGATTGTGGGCAATTCTATGGCTTTCTCTGAGTTCCTGTTTCCTGTGCTTTGCCGTGGATGAAGCTGTCTGCCTCGCGGGGCTGTCGATGACAATCAAATGTACAAAGTCTGCAGCAATCTTGTACAAAGCGCTCATTTGATTTCTTTCTTGGTGAAGGCAAATTTGCTTGATGATTTTTGTGTCTTTCCTCACTCATTTGGACTTGAAACAGTAAAGCCTGAGTGCTCATCAAAATCATACATGCGTATAAATACACATGGCGATCTACTGCTCACAGTAGTTAAAAAACCGTCCTTTCCCCTCCCTCTATCTCCTTCCTCCCCTCCCCTCATCCTCCTTGTCCTGTCCATAACCACACGCCCCATTCCACAAGTTCTCCTGTACAGAGAACCTAATCCTGTCACTGTGAGAGTCAAGGAACTTCCTTAATGAATACCCCTAATCACAATGGATAATTGATACCCAGCAGGGAACACACAGACAAGCCGGAAAGAGACAGAATGAGCTGTCTGTGAAGCGTGGACACACACACACACACACACACACACACACACACGACTCTGTCAGGTCAGTCAGTCTCCACACATGGTCGGAACCACCCTGGGAGCAAACATTGCCAAGGCCTGAGCTCAACAGCAAGGGCGGGCACGACCCGGCCGCCGCGGCCACCCCTGTCCTTCTCTCTCCCACATCCCTTTCCATGCGTGCCCGTCTGGGCTTGGTTCTGAGTGAGAGAGGCCACGGGCACGTACAAAGCCCAAGCGTTCTGGACATTGTTTTGCAGGAGACTGTGCACAGCCCCCAGGCTGGCGGGGGTGGGGGTGGGGGGTGGGGGGTGGGGTGGGCTAAGCCCATGTGGCAGCTGGCCTTGGCTCGCCGGACAGATGGCAAACAAAACGTACACACACAAAGGAAGCAAGCCACATAGCTCAATTCCCACAGGGAGCCCTGCCTTGCTGCCCTCAGAGGCACATGGTATCCTGGAAGCGATGGTGCACAGAAGGAAGGGGAAATGGCCACTTGCGGAAAAATCCAATTTCTTCATTTAGATGCCATAGCCAAATCTCCTCTCACCCCCACCTGTTTACAGATGTGGAAACTGGCTCACAGGAATGCTTAACACACCCCGGGTTTAAACCAGGAGGTCTGCTTCCCAAACCCTACATGCGCCATCTAGTTCACCAGACTATTTCTGGATGGGGAATGTTAACCTGGTACCTTCCTGTACAGACTGTAGATTCGAAGAAAGGCATAGTACGAAGAGTTTCCTACCCTGTGGTACCAAAAGTGGGGCAAGAGAAGCCAGACACCAGACTGCTTGACTAAACCCAGTCAACATCATAATAGAAAACTTTTTTTTAAAGATTTGATTATTTTATGTATGTGAGTCCACTGTCACCGTCTTCAGACACACCAGAAAAGGGCATCGGATCCCATTACAGATGGTTGTGAGCCACCATGTGGTTGCTGGGACTTGAACTCAGGCCCTCTGGGAGAGAAGTCGGTGTTCTTAACCGCTGAGACATCTCTCCAGTACCAAAATATTTTTTTACATGCTTTAAAAAATTTTTTTAAAAGAGTTTTGACTGAGCACGCTTGGATCGAAGCACAGGTAACCTGCCAGGCCCACTGGATGAACTCGACAAACCCCTTCCGGTGGTCTACTCAGTTTCCACGCGGTAGCATGCATCAACCTCCTCGTTGTATTTTTACAATTATCATTGCCAGTTCTAGGGCTACCTGACACCAGGGTGGGGAGAAGATGGTGATTGATGTACCACAGCTGTTCTAATGCACACGTATGCAGGCTTTAGGGCACTCTGACGTCTGAGGCCCGGGTCCACAAAAGAGAAGGGATGTAACTCACCAGAGAGAATGGAGGAACTGCTTCCTTCACCCCAGGTTTGAGGGACAGGAACTTGATAGATCTCACTGAGACCTCAGGTAGGCCACGGCATCTTCACTTACAGATGAGGACGTGGAGGTCAGGTCGCGGTGAAGTGATCGAGGGGCATCATTCGTCTTCTTTGTCAAGGATCAAGTCCCTCCCCTTTGGTAGCAATACTGAGCCGTTTTCTGGGCCGCTCAGCCTGCTGTGGTTTAGGGGAAGCTGTGTAGCCCTGGGGCGCCAGACTGACCAAGCTGCCTCTCACAGCTTTCCGATTCCCGGATCACAGACACAGATCGGCTCAGAGGTACGCACTGTCTGACGCACAGCTAGAGGTACGCATGGTCTGACGCACAACAGCCAAGGAAAAGGGGATTCTGGCACCGATCACATTGGGAAAGCCCTCTTGGCCGGAACAGATGAAAAGACAGAGGGCTAGTGGACTTCCAGAGGTCGGGCTTCCAGATGAATTGCCTCAGGTACTAGGGCTGAGAGATCAATGCATCAGTTGCGTGTGGAACTTTCTAGCAATCCAATGTTGGGGTAGACTCATCGGCTCTCTTTTTCTACCACTTTCCCCATATTTTCCTGAGCCTCCTTCTGTTCTTCGTAACCTCCAGTCAGGTGGGAGGGCCAATTATATTCCTCAGTCAGCACAGGTGTACACACAGGCAGCTTCCCACCACCCTGGCAGGAGGGTGTGCCCCTAACTTCCGGATGCTCTTCCATCTTTCCTCTCATGGGTTGTTTCTCCTGGAGCATTTTAAAATGAACCTAGACATATCACATCGTTGATATATTGTTGATATATTGATGATTGTTAGTCATCTCTAACAAAGACATTTTAAAAAAGATATACTTATTTCATGTATGTGAGTACACTGTAGCTGTCTTCAGACACAACAGAAGAGGGCATCAGATCCCATTACAGATGGTTGTGAGCCACCATGTGGTTGTTGGGAATTGAACTCAGGACCTCTAGGAGAGCAGTCAGTGCTCTTAACCTCTGTGCCATCTTTCCAGCTCCCTCCAGCTAAGACTTAAAAAAATAAATAAAATAACATCAGCGAGATCGACTTAACAACACCAGGAGACCTGCGGTGTGGACGGGGGAACTGCTACATGGGCCCACCTCGAGGTGGATTGCTGCAGGGGGTCAGTGCCTGGCGAGAGAGCAAGAAGCAGTCCCCTCCAGGGGTGTCACCCACAGGGGTGGTCCGATCCCGAGTTGCCAGCCCTGGACGCGTGGATATGAGCCGCGCTAAATGTATGCTGTAGGTTGTATATTCATATGATCGTAATAAAGAAGATAAAATGAATTTGGAGTTTGAAGGGGGAGGGCGCGCAAAGGATTTCGGGGTGGGGGTGGCGGTATAGACGCGTCACTCGTGTGACGGTCTCAATAAAATAGAACTTAGATAATTACAAATTAAGAAAAACATTAGAAAATATCACATTGCACTCCCAGTTGTGGTGATTCAAGCCTTCTACTGCCTTTTCCATGTTCATGATCCCCACCCCCTTGTCTTCCTAAAGTGTCTTTCTGCTGTTGGCTTTTCTAAATCAGAATCTTCAGTCTCTTGCTCGGGGCTTAGCTGTCTCTGGCACCTCCCACCATCTGAACCTGCATCCACACCAGTTTTACATCGCGCCCCATCCATCCATAGACTGAAGGAACAGCCCCATCTCACCTGCTGACGCTCCAGCCCCCGGGACCTGAAGGGCTGTGTCCCCACACCCTTTCCTAATATGCTCCATCACACCTGTAAAGTGGAGGGGTGCCGGGGAGGCTCCGTTTCCGTCAGGTTAAAGTACTTTTTTAGAGAACTGTTTCCCCAGGCTGCTGGGTAATTTCTGTGGCCTCTCACCGAGAAGCGTGTGATGCCAGGGCAGTGTGCTTTTCCAGCGCTAAGACTGACCGAAGCTCAAGGCTTCGATCACCTGGATTTATCCATCACTGATGACCTCACCCTTCACATTCTCGCTTCAGACCGTGAGTGGCTGGGGCTCAGATCCATGATGGCCTTAGGACTTGGAAAAGTGGGGATTCAGGGAGTTCCGATTCACCCATTTATTAGCTATGATTATCTTATAAAGGTAAAATAACCGTCAATTATTTGATTACTTTGGGATCTAGTCTACCCAAGTGAAGTCAGAATAACTATTTCTACTCGGTTCTTTCGTTTAGCTTTTCTCAGGACAATGACCTTTCAACATTAAACGAGAAAAACCACAGTAAGTGTTCACTGTCGTTTACAGCCTGTTAACAGAGTGAGTAAAATGCTTCCTGGACAACCATGAGGTCCTAAGTTCGAGTCTTCAGCACCCATGTAAGATGTCATGTTCATCAGTGCACACCCGTCATCTCTGTGTGGGGGAAGCAGACGGGGGAGTCTCTGGGCTTGTGGCCAGACAATCCTGCTGAATCAGTGAAGTCGGGGTTTTTAGTGAAAGACCCTATCTCAAAAAATAAGGTGGAGTTCTTTATAAATTTTGGATACTAGTCCTCTGTCAGATGCGTGGTTAGTGAAGATCCTTTCCCAATCTTGGGGCTCTCAGAGACTGAACCATTAACTAGAGAACATACCCAGGCTGGACCTAGGTCTCTCCGCACATACTGGTCTTCATGTGGGTTCTGAGCAACCGGAGCTGGGGCTACCCCAAAAGCTGTTGCCTGTACGTGGGATATGTTCTTCTAGCTGGGCTGCCCTGTCTGGCCTCAGTGGGAGAGGGTGTGCCTAGCCTGATGGAGACTTGGTGAGTCAGTGTAGGGGAATGCCCAGCTTAGAGAAGGGGAAGGGGGTGGGGGGAAGGATTGTGGGAGGGAGTGACTGGGAGGTGGGCAGTGAGATGTGAAGAGAATAAGTAGAAGATAAATAATAATAAAAAAGGAGAAATAATAAGATAGAAATGGAGGAAGACTCCTGATGCTGGCTTCTGGCTTCCATATACACATGTATGCCATCCATATATACACATGACATACATACACTACACACAAGGCAAGCTAAAAATAAAGTGTTTGAAAAACCATACATTCCCGTATATTTTGATCGTTATCGTTTTTGATGCAGAAGCCCCTTTGTCCTTGGCTATCAGGAGTGTTGGCCTTCTAGTTAGGCTTCCAGTATGTCCCGTCTATTGACTCTGGTTTTCTGTGCTCTCTGGATGTGAGCTATCCCAGACTTATCTTGTACAAAGAAGGTCCTGTCCTAGCCCGGGAATCAGCCATGTTTCCCAGGAGCCCTGGTTTCTCTGGATGTAAATGGTGCTTGAGGGAGAGAAGTCCCCCAAAAGCATGTGGTGCGGGCAGGAAGGGCTGAGAGGCTCTCAGGGTTCCCCACCCAGAGCTTGACTTGTGTCCGGAAGGCAGATGCTGCAAGACTAGACTATGCTCGAGAGTTTGGCCGCTGGCTGCCCCTGCCGGAAAGGATCGCGGAGAAGAGCCCAGAAAAACCAAACCCAGCTGTCTCCGCATCCTTCCCGCAGAGTTGGGGGCCAAGAGCTGACAGGTGTGAGCGGGTGTTTTCCTCCTCTCACTGAACTGTGTGTGCGCGACAGTGCGCCGGGCTTCCTGACCGAGGGCCAGCACTGCTAATTGCTAGGTGTGTAACGGGGCAGGAGGGGGTGAATCCACTGAGCGCGTTGGCAGGGCTCTTCTTTAAAGTTCACGGTGACTCCGGAGGGTAGGTTCTATTTCTGTCTTTCGTGTACAGATAAGGAAAGTGTAGCTCAGACGCTGTCACTTGGCTCGGGTCAGCACACAGTCGGTGGAGGGGCCACAATTAGATGGGATGTCTCTTGAAGGGCGCAGGCTTTGTTCTTTGAAAGGTCATCAGCTCTCCGTCCAGGGAGGAAGGTATTTCTCCATTATGGACACTTTGGAGCAGGTCACTGTGATCACTAAATGCCACGCCAATGTCCTTTCTTCTTCTTCTTCTAAAAATCACTCCTGATTTAAGTGTTATACACTTCAGCTGCGAGATGGCTTTTCCCAGCCTCCCTCAACAGTAGGCGGGGCAAAGGGATGAACAGCAGCTGTTGGACGGGGCTTCTGGGTAAGCGCCTTAGCAAGGGACAGACAGCTGCAAGCTGCCCCATTGCCCTCCTGCCATCCCTAGCTTTCTGCCTAGCCTGTGACTGTGACGACCTGCGGGCCAGTGTCATCTCGGACCCAGCCTTGAAAATGAAAGCTTGACATTAAAGATAAGGGAACGGAAGCCTAGAAGGAGCCCGGGTCCCCGGCGACTGCCGGAACTGCCATGCCAGCTGCAATCACTTTTCCTTGGATTTCACTTATGAGAAAGAGAAACATATCTGTCTTGTTTAAACCACTTATTCGGGTACTTCGCGGCAGGGAGATAAGCATCAGAAGCAGAAGCGGGGCTGGAGACACTCTTCCTCGGCAGACAGGTTGCGTTTTAGCTTGCACGAAGCTCTTGATCCCCAGGAGCACCACATAAAGCGGGCATGGTGGGTGATGCATGCCTGGAATCCAAGAGCTTCGGAGGTGGATGGAGGACGTTGAGAAGGTCAAGGTCATCCTGGGCTACATAGAGAGTTTGAGGCTAGCCTGGGAAGTCTGTCTGGGGTGAGGGTAAGGGGAGGAAAGGAGAAACAAATCAGGAGTAGTGGAGAAGCTAGAACTTCTGAGGTTTTTAGCCTTCCTGATAAAACCTCCCCTTTCATGAAAAAAATATTTTGTGGGGTCCTCTTTAATCATCTTGGAATAAAATTACACACAGTATACCCAAATTCACATGCAGATGCCCCTTAACTTAAGATGGGGTTAGATCCTGATAAACCCACCATACACAGAAAATTCCATAAGTGGAAAATTCACTTAACACGCCCAGCGTTGATGACATCAGCCCCGCCCTCCCCTCCCCCAGAACCGCCATGGCACACTATCACGCCACGTCCTGCCTAGCCACGGAAAGAACCCAAAATGCAAAACTCTGCAGTGCTGTTTTTCTATTGAAAAGGTGTGGCTTTTACACCAGTGTCAAAAATTCCAAGTCTTACCAGGAGTGGTGGCACCACTAGGAGACTTGGACTAGCACCTGGGAGACGGAGCCAAGAGGACCACGGTTTGCAGCCGTCATGGAGTACATAGTGAATTAGAGGTCAACTAAACTGCATACTAAATTCTAGACCAAACTGTGTTACACAGTTAAGACCTTGTCTCAGAACGAACAACAAAATCATAGGCTGTGATATTTTTTAAGTCCAGGCACATCTGTAATACTATAATTGAACCTTATGGGAGAAATAGAAAAGAGTCATTTGTAGTAATGTAATGCTCAAAATTAACTCGTAAGCCCCATCTGCCCAAGGACCAGGTAACTTCCTGGAATGCTGGGAGTTGTAGTTCTCAGAAAGTAGCAAAGCAGGGTGTCCTTAAAGTTTGTCTTTATAAACCCTTGTAGCATACATATCTCAGGCCATTCAGCTTGGAAATTCCAGAGATGGGTTCTGATCAAAGTCCATCTCTTGGTCAGTATTTAATAAGGCTTGCTTCGAATTTGGCCCAAAATGGTGGAATTGGTTTTCCCCCCAAGAATATCAGGATTATCAGTAATATGTACTACAGTATGTGAATGTTGGGGTACAGCTGGACCAGCCCACAGAGCATAGCAGTCAGATGCCAAGACTGGGGCAAACTCGCCCCATGCAGGGCTTGTCTACTTCAGGAGTGAGTTGTTTTCCACTCAGATACAGAACTGGTATTGTTATAGGTTTTGTGACTTTCTGAAATGGTAGATGTACTTCAGTAAACTTTCCGTCTAATAAGACCAACTGCAGTGATTTATGCTACAGATACATCTTTAGAAAACACATCTCGGATTAGAAACAGAAATGTCTTCCGTTTATATAGAGAACAGAGAGTTGTCCACCGAGGTGAATTCTGATGACTCATGTTGGGTACCAGGCAGGTCAGCACTGCCCTGTCCTTGATGAATGTCCCTGATGGATGGCAGCTCTCTGAAGTCGTACAACTCTGAAGGCTGCAGAACATGCTCACAAGAGGTGTGTCTCCTCCTCCCTGATGTCTTGTGACCTGGGTCCCAGCAGTGGCCCTAGGACCCGTCATCTCTGCATCCCCACTTGTCAGAGGAGAAGGGGACACTGCGGACTTGCTGCCGCTGGAACAGTGGTGTTTTGATCTGCTTAGCAATTTAAACCCCGGATCTCGAAAAGATCTAGCACAGAATAAATACCGTAATCATTAGCACGATGTCTGCTTTATCCTGAGACGCAGACAATGCTAGCCACAGCCAGCCAGTGCTAACCAGTACACATTTTTCTCATAAGATCCATCCATTGGATAATGTCAAATCAGAGTCCAATGAGGATTTGCTGAGGGAAAATGCCTGGCTTTTTGGCATATGTCCACCAGCAAATGCTCAGCCTGAGACATGGTTTGGAGCTGGAGGCTCGTTGTGTGGTCACAGCGGCAGTTCTTAGTTCAGGGCCCCAGGATCACTGGCTCGAGTGGAAGCAGTTTGCCCAGCAACGGTGCTGTTCCTATTTTAGAGCTGACCGACCTCCCTTTCAAGAAAGGGTTTTTCTGTGTAGCCCTGGCTATCCTGGAACTCACTTTGCAGATCAGGCTGGCCTTGAAACTCAGAGATCCACCTGTCTCTGCCTCCCGAGTGCTGGAGAATTCAAGGTCTGCCCAGCTCATCCTTACCTTTCAACATGGCCTGGGCTATGCAGAACTTGTGACAGGTGAACTTAGTACACATTGCGGTTTTGTTCCCCTTGTCCATAGATGCCAAAGAAATATGCAATTAACTGACTTAAATGGTTTCTCATTGTTTTCACACACACACACACACACACACACACACACACACACAATTTCATTTTCCAATCAAGAAAAATGCTTTCTTTACCCATTATTCCCTTTCCAAAGCTGGTTGTGTTTTGTTTCTCAAGACAAGAGTGGCTGAGGTCAGAAGAAGTTCTTCTGAGCACAGGAAACTGGGTTTGAAGGAAGCTACATGGTGTGCCTGCCCTCCTCCGCTGGGGCCATGAAGGATGCTCTAGTCTGCTCTCCCTCTGTGCATCAAGCCTTTGCATAGTGCTTATCAAGTTATATGCTCTGAGCTGTCCCTGCTCTCATCGTATAGCTTTACAGTCGGGAAGACAGGAAACAACCTCGTCAAGTTTCCAGAGTAGGTGGCAGACACTGGGTTTGAAGAAGACATGTTGGAACTGGGAGATCATGTGATCCAAGACATCGATGGGTCACGGGTTGTTTGAATGACTTTGTCCCCTTCCACATTTCGCGTGAGGGCACAGAGTTGAGGGTCCTCGCTACTATACGGCCTCGTTGAGTGTAGTAGTGTGTAGGCGCCAGGAACAAGGTTTCCTGTCCTTGGTGTCTGTCCCATTTTCCACGTGTAGAACTTGAGCATACTGCAAATCTAGACTCTTCCTCAAGACCTGTCCAAACTGGCACACTGGCTAGAGATGGCTCTCTCCTGGGTATCCTGTGAGTGGAGTTCAGCGGTCTGTCACCATATGCATCTCAAAGCTCTGGAGCAAAGTTCCAAACGCAGGTCAGCTCTGCATGGACAGTCCCAATCAGCAGTCACTTGCTGATCATAAAAAACAAAGGGATAAAATAATGACGCCTTCTATGCTTCCCCAGGCTGTGACCACAGTCTCAGGGAGCGATGGATAAGGGAGAGACTGGGGTGGCTGCCGAAGGCCTGGGCTCTTCTCTTCTGTCCCGCCTGCTTTCAACTGAAACACCCAGGGAACAAGGAGGAAATTGCACCAATAAACACGATATTACTTTAAATCCTTGGTTTCCGGAGTGACTCCGTGTGAAATCCCATCCCAGAAAGAAAGGGAGATGAAGTGGGTACCTGTCTGAGTGGAAATTAGATAAGACCTAAATTGCTTTTAAAGATACAGTGTCAATGTTTTGTAGACCCCTTTTCTGAGAAATGGGAAATCTGGGAATACTTGGCTTCTGTTGCCGGCACTACAGTCTCATTCTGGCTAAATTAGAGCATTCATTCATAAACCAATGAATATGTGACACAAATCTGGATATATTCAACAGTGCTAATAGTGTGGGGTCTTGCTCATTGGTTCATTTTGTGACTCAGGGTCTCACACTGCAGCGAAGACCAACCTGAAACTCAGTATGCATCCCCTGGCTGCCCTCAGACTTGTGGCAAACTTTTATAAGTGTTGGGGTTACAGGCATGAGCTGTTACACCAGCCTAATAGAATGATACTATTGGGTAAATGCCTCGTGGTAAAAACTTTTATTCAAACTACATTTAATTGGCCTTTATTACAGAAGACTATAAGATAATCTCTTTTTTCCTTTGTGTTTCAGTGACTATAACTTATCAGACTTCTGAGATCGATGCACGATGCTGTCCCCAGGTTCTGCAGCCTCCTGGTGCCTGCTCCTGAGGGCAGGAAGAACCTACTAGAAGACCAGATAGCACCTCCAAACCCCACAGCAGGTGCTGTCATCCCCTAGAGACCTTGAGAGTGAATGGTACCTTTCTCAGGCCAGGTTTTTAAAGCCTTTTCAGCTAGGAACAGGTGAGGCATTGGGATGGACGGCTTTCTCGGAATCATTTTTCATCAAATTAAGAAAAACAAGATGCCCTGGTAACTATTTTCTAATTGCTTCAGGAATTACCAACTCCTAGAGAGGTCTAGAGGACAAAGCCCTTCCCACAAAAGCCTGACAACCTGACTTTGATTCTTGGAGCTCACAGTAGAAAGAGAGAACTGAAAAGTCATTATCTGACTTTCACACATGCGTGCGGTGACACACATGCTCTACACACATCATATGCATGCAGAAACACACATATAAAAATAAATAAAATTAGAAATTAAAAATACCCATAGCCGGGCGTGGTGGCACACGCCTGTAATCCCAGCACTTGGGAGGCAGAGGCAGGCGGATTTCTGAGTTCGAGGCCAGTCTGGTCTACAGAGTGAGTTCCAGGACAGCCAGGACTACACAGAGAAACCCTGTCTTGAAAAAACAAAAACAAAAACAAAACAAAACAAAAAAATACCCTGTAATAACAGGATACTTTTCCTGTGGTATCTCTTCCCTCTAGAACATCAATGTAAGAATATGGACAAAATAAGATATAAGTGTTGGTTATTCTACACAAGAGCTAGCCTGTGCTCTAAAAATATCAATGTCTCAAAATGAAAGACTGAAAGCAATCTCAACGAAGAGTAAAAAGGTGTGATAGCTATATGGGATTGTGAACTGGTCCTTTGCAACAGGCACAGTTGAGAATGTGTTGGACGTGACAGCTGTACTGCCTGATTCAGGTTTTCCTTGACTTGATCATTATTACATTGTGATTGTTTAAAAGAATGTGTTGATCCATGCAGTATCAGTAGCAATGTGATTTCTCTCATTCCTGGTTTTGGTAATTTGGCTCCCTCCTCAAGGCTGCTGCTGTCTTCTTCTCCTTCTCACCCTCTTCACCCCCCCACACCACCCCACACCACTTGCTGCTTACTATAAAGTTTTGACCCAATACACATTCAGGGCTCCTAATCACCAACACTGTGTGACGGGTGTGCTAAGGAGCCCAAGCTAGCTTGAATAAAAAGGCCCTCCTGTGATCGCATCGGATCAGCTTCTGTCTGTTTTATTTATTTTTATTTTTTTGGCGGGGGTGGGGGTGGGTTGGGGTGGGGGGGTGGGGAGGCAATCGCTAACTGGCACTACACGGATACAGAATTTAGCATCACAGTACATAGTAACAGACCAAACCTCAACAGCACACTGTGTAGTTACTTTGACAAACACTGTCATTTGGATCTTGAGTGACTCCTGTGTTAAGGGTTTGATTCCCAGTCTTAGTGCTATTGAGAGGTGCTAGAGCCTTTAAGAGATGAGGTCTCTGGGAAGTAAGGTCACTGATTATGCCTTTTTCTCTTCTTTTCTCTTTTCTTTTCTTTTCTTTTCTTTTCTTTTCTTTTCTTTTTCCTTTTTTTCTGTTGCTGAAATAAATTACTCTGACCTGGGGCAACTTGAAGCAGAAAGGGCTTAGCATATGGGCCATCCTGGAGGGAAGTCAGCGCAGGCACTGAAGCAGAGCATGGAGGGAGGGACGCTCCCTTCCCCTGGCTTGTTCATCTAGCTCGCTTACATTAGTTCAGGACTACCTGCTGGGGGTGGGGGGTGATCTGCCCAGAGAGGCTCCCCTCCATCCATTAGCAACCAAGAAAACGCTCTGCAGACACGCCCACCGGCTAATCTAATGGAACCAGTTCCTCCACAGAGATTTCCTTCTTCTGGGTATGTCAAGTTGACAACCAAGATTAGCTATCGTTGGGTGTGTCCTTCTAGGGGGATGCTGGTATCCTGCCCTGTCCCCCCACTTCCACTCAGGATTCCAGCTGCTCTGAAGGGAGTGGCTTCCTTTCTTACCCAGGTACGCTTGCCCAGATATGCTTCTGTTTGCCATTGGCCCAAAAGCCATGGAACCAATCGAGCGCTCACTGAAGCCTCCAAAACCGTGACCCAAAAATGCATCTTGCTGGATACAAAGTGACTTTTCTCAGGTTACTACAACACAAAGCTGAGTAATACAACCAACCTAGTGGCTTTAGGGAGCTCAGACTTACTGTCTTATCGTCATGAAAGCCAGGGGTCTGACATGGGCCCCGCTAGGCTGCATTCCTTTCTGGAAACTCCAGCCTCCCCCCACCCCCTTTCCAGCTCCCAGAATTTGCCTGAATTCTTTGGCTCACAACCTCCTTCGTCTCAGAAGAACACAAGAGCTGGCTGAGTCTTTCTCACAATATCTCTCTGGTCCTGGTTTTTCTCTCTCTTTCTTCCTAGTTACAAAGACACTTGTGATTGAAGGAAAGCCACTCCCTTCAGAACAGCTGGAATTGGGCTTGAATAGCCCAGGATCGCCTCTTAGCTTAAGGTCTGCTGATCAGGACCCTTTAATCCCTCCTTGCCATACGCACATGTCCTGACGTTAGGATGTGGAACATCTTGAAAGACTCTCAACTAACACAGAAGTGTGTGCTGTGTGCATGCACACACACAGAGGAAATGTATCAATATGGCAACAAATAAGTTAATAAATGAATATAATTAAAAACTTCTGTAGGTTTGATTTTTTTTTCCAAGATGAAAAGTCTCATTTGGAAAAACGAAAACATCTCCCAATGACGGATATTTCAAGCAAGCACAAATATACAATCCGTTACTTGAAATTCAAAAGTACTTAAAAGTGACCATCCCTCCCCCCATTCTTTATAACCCCACACTACTGGGAACTTTATAACCCTTTATTTCTTTGTCATAGCAACACATTTCACTGCAGAATGCCCCCAGCCTTTCTCTTGGGCCACACTGCTTCCCCTGCTCATGTGCTGGGTGGGTCCTGGGTCAGGCACACGGATGTAAACAGGGAGAAAGCCCTGTTCTCCAAGAGACTGGTCAGTCAACCTTTCCAAGAGACACATAGGGTGTGGTCATCGGATTGGGGAAAATGAAGAGCGGGGAAGAATGGCTCCCCAAAGTGCTACACGCCAGTCTATTTCTATGGGCAGTGTACAAAATCGTTTAGGAGTTTAGAGCCTCCCCGAGCAGAAAAGAATCAAGGACAAACTACTGGGGACCCAGGACCCTCGGCCCAGTAATAACCGGAAAGCGTGGAAGCAGATCCTTCCTCAGTCGTCCCCGTCACCTCCCTGCAGATGCAGTGCCACCTCAGAGTCCTGGAGATGGAGGACCAGGCGTCCAGTCCCTAGAAACTAAGTGGCGAGCGAATATCCTATTATTTAATATCTGAGTGAAGTCTGGGAGTAATTTGTTATACGGTGACAGAACAGAAAAACTATTTTCCCCTGCCCCAGATGACTATCATCAGAATTTGTCTCCCATTCTCTTGGCTTTCATTTATCATGTTGACGGGCACCTGCTTGACTAGATACTTGGTTGCGTTCTTCAGGCTTGATCTTCCAGCCCTGGCTTACTTTTCTGTTTACCACGATGATTTACTTTTCTTATTCAAAATCAGGCTCCTGGACAGAGTCAGGCTGCTCTTGGAGTTCATTCATTTTCCCTCATGTGAATTTCTCCACTCTCCTGTTCTTGGACAGAGAGAGTGTTTCCAGTGCTTTGCTATGGCAACCAGGCTGCTATGAACATTCTTGTGTGACTCCTGGAACATCTGAGCTATGTTTTCTCTAGGGTCTGTGTCTAGGAGTGAACCGGCCAGCTTATATGCTATTAGCATCAACTGTAGAATGCATATTTTTCCCTGTGTTGATACAGTCTCACTTTAGGCAATTGCAGCACCTAAGAATTTCTTTGTCCCTCATCCATTTGATATTGTCTGACTTAGATTTTGCATTTTTGAAAGATTTAAAAATCACCTTTCATTGCAATTTAACTTGCTGTTTCCTAATTGCTAAGATGAACCCCCCATACACATTTATTATGGTATATTAGGTTTTATTCTCCTGTAAAATGCACACTTGTGACCCTTGTCCAGATTTTTTATTGGGTCGCCTTTAACAGACTGATTCATAGAATTTTTTATGTATTCCGATTCTATCCCTTGACAGTTGTATACATTGCAAATATTTCCAGGCTTTGGATTAGATTTTCCTTTTAGGGGAAGTATTTTGAGGAAAAGACGTTCTAAAATTTAATGTAGACTAATTTACCAGTCATTTCCTGTCTGGCGTGCACTTTAATATTGAGCACAGAAAAACCCTTTCCTCCACTAGTTTACAGGGACCTTTCTCCTATGATTTCTTACGGTTGTAAAAGGTTAGCCTGTTACATTTAAATCTAACCCACCTGAAGGGGGATTCTAGGACATGAAGTGTATATCAGCTAGTGATGACTATTCAATTTGCTGTCTTTTCCTGTGGAAAACCAGAGCCAGGACCATTTTGTTGGTCGGTCCATCCAGTTTTATGCTATTTCTGACCCAATGAAGTTTCTTTTGTTTTCTTCTTCTTTTCTTTGTCAAGTGTTTTGTTATGAAGTCCAGGCTGGCTTCAATCTCTGAATCTCTTGCCCAGGCCTTCCAAGCGCTGGGACTGCAGGCGTTCACCACCACACCCATCGTCCAGTCAAGATTCTGCGTTTAGCCTGTGAGTCTGTTCTTGGCTCTGCCTTCAGCTCCATTGTTTTTTTCTGTATCCCTGCACTCAAGCCATAAGGTCTTTAATTATCCCAAACTTTGTTAACTACAATGTCACCCTCTCCTCACCTCTGGACAAGCATCCTAGCTGTTTGGGCCTTTTGTTCTACTGGGTAGTTTGGACTTTTATGTGTGCAGGGGTGCATGTACATTCATATGCCTGAGTACATGTGGAGGTCAGGTCAACCTCAGGGGTTCTTCCTCAAGAGA
The DNA here is from genome assembly GCA_964023405.1 of Apodemus agrarius. Classification (NCBI taxonomy): domain Eukaryota; kingdom Metazoa; phylum Chordata; class Mammalia; order Rodentia; family Muridae; genus Apodemus; species Apodemus agrarius. The sequence goes on from OZ030012.1 coordinate 99,948,914, forward strand.
CTTATACCCTTTTGAGACAGGGTATAGTGATTAGTGAAGCCCAGGGATCCATCTCCCTAGTGCTGGGGAAATATTTTAAAACCAAGGAAAATTTCCCCTATCTCTAATTTGCTAAGTGATTGTGAACAAACACCAGGTTTTGCTGGATGCTTTTCCATGAGGATCATGGTTTTCCTTCATTAAACTGCTGGTGTAGTAAATTTATGCTAATAATTTAACAATGAGTGAACCTGGGATTCCTGGGAGTAATCCAATTTTGTCACGACGTACTATTTTTACAAAATACCATGACTAGAGCTGGTGAGATGGCTTACTGCTCAAGTGTGCTGGGCTCTTGCCGAAATCCAAATTTTGGTCCCCAGCACCCATGCCAAACAGTACACAACTGCCTCTAACTCCAGCTCTAGGGGATCTGATTCTCTCCTCTGACTTCTGCAAGTAGCTGCATACATGGGCACACATGTATAACAAATACTTTTTTAATGTCATGAGTTTGAGGCATGGTAGATCAGATTTGTAATCCAAGCATTCAGGAGACACAATCAGGTGGCTGTAAGTTTGAGTCTAGCCTGGTCTACATAAATAGTTCCAGGCCAGACTGAGTTATAGAGACCCTGTCTCAAATGAAACAAACATACAAAACAAAAAACAAAACAAAACAAAAAACCTTTAAAAAGCCAGGAGTGGCCTTAGTTTGCTGAGTCTATGAGTGAGACTGGCCTGCAGCTTTTATCACTTTCATATCAAGGTATAACCAACAAGAAAGAAGAGAGTGCAGAGAAGGGCCTGCTTGCTACCCTCTGGGAAAGCGTGTAAATCTGGAGTGATCTGATCCTTGTGTGGCTATACAACAGATGGCTAAAACCTTCAGGGGTACTCGAATGTGCAGACAGGTGTTGATAGTTTTGGTGATCCTTATAATTTGCAATTTTATTAACATTTCCATGATTATACAATTAAGATGAGCTGCATTTTTGCTCAGTTTTTTCTTTATAACAGAAATCCAAAACCTAGTGACTGAAACAGGTTTTATTTTTCTTGTACAGCAGAGGTGGGTTGTCCAGAAGGTTGGCGGCTTCGCTATGCTCCTGGTACCTAGATTCCTTTCTTTTCACTCAGTCCCATAGCATTTGCTTCTGGCTGCCTTGTCACTAGGGGTTAGCTTCAAGATGGTCTCATTCTGGGCAAGATGAAGGAAAGGGAACAAGATGCGGACAGAGTTGAAACAGGCACATTGTCTTTATCTGTTGTTAAAACTATGGAGACGCGCACACTGGATATATATCAAACGCATGGACTTGGACAGCTACTACCAAGCTCTCCAACTGCTCTAGCCAAGCAAGGCTCAGTGATTAGCAGCTGAAAAGCAAGAATGAAACCCAGAGAGATGAACAGCAGCATGAAAAGAATCAGCTTCAAAGACTAAATTCCTAAGATATGTCTGGTATGTCCAGGCCAGAGCTGTTGGGAAGGAACAGGACCCTAGATAGGGTCATCTAGGTGTGATGCCTCTGGAAAACTTCAATTCCTACTCTAGTTCTCAAAATGGGTACTGGAGCAAAGTAATCGACACCACAGAGATGGGGGCATCCCTGGGTCCAACAGCATGGATCTGTCAGGTCTGATCTAGCTATTGCTGCCACCTAGTGGCTGTCTTCCTTTACTTCGGAGGCTGAAATCTAAGTGCTAAGCATGGTACCTGCCATTCCTTGAGGTCAGGAAATGGAGAAGCTGGATATATATATAATCAACTTACATTTGAAAAGGTTGAGGGATGTGTTTTAAAGGAACTAGACTTGAATTTCATGTGTGCTTGATTCTTTCTTCCTGCCTCACGAGCACCATTTGTGAACTAAGCATGTGGTTTGTATGTCAAACTGGGGCCACTGCAAAGGGAAAAAAGTGAGAATTGTACCTATGACCACAGGCCTCTTGTATCATGCAATGTACCACACCTAAGCTTCTGGCCTTAAAGGTCTTTGCAATGGTCTAATGAAGGTACATCTGAAGACTTAGCACACAAGTAACACTCAAAAGTAGCCTTTACCTGACCAAGGACCATTCCTCCTACTGATGCCCAACAAGGCCATCGTCTGCCACATTTTTGGCTGGAACCATGTGTGCCCCTTGGTTGATGGTTTAGTCCCTGGGAGTCCTGGGGTGTCTGGGTGGCCAAAATCATTGTTCTTCCCATAGGGCTGTAAACCACTTCAGCTCCTCCGGACCATCCTCCAGCTCCCCCTTTGGGGACCCCATGCCTAGTTCAATGGTTGGCTGCTAGCATCTGCCTCTTTATGTGTTAAGACTCTGGCAGGGCCCTTCTGGAGACAGCCTTATCAGGCTCCTTTTGGTATGCACTTTTTGTTGTCCATAATAATGTTGCGATTTGGTGACTGTTTATAGGATGAATCCACCTCTGGGTGGCCTTTCCTTCAGTCTCTGCTCCACACTTTGTCTCCATTACTGCTCCTGTGAGTATTGTGTTCCCTTTCTCAGGGGAACCAAAGTACCCCCACTTCAGTCCTCCTTCTTGAACTTCCTGTGGTCTGTAAATTGTACCTTGTTTATTTTGAGTTTTTGGGCTAACATACACTTTTCAGTGAGTGCATACCCTGTGTGTTCTTTTGTGATTGGGTTACCATGATCAGGATGACACTTTCTAGTTCCATCCCTTTGCCTAAGAATTTCATGAATTCATTGTTTTTAATAGCTGAGTAGTATTCCATTGTATAAATACACCGCATTTTCTATATCCATTTCTCCATTGAGGGACATCTGGGTTCTTTCCAGCTTCTGGCTATTATAAATAAGGCGGCTATGAACATAGCAGAGCATGTGTCCTTATTACATGCTGGAAAATGTTCTGGGTATATGCCCAGGATTAAACAGACTTATTGTTCAATGCTGTACAAATTGGATTGGATTTGTTTTGACAGATTTAAGCACTGGGTTCAAAGATCAATAGATGTGTAAGATCACACACCAACAGATACAAGGTATGAAGGAATTACACTATCTGACCTTTTCATACCCACAGATATTATCAGGTTTAACAGGCAGAAAGTTTTTTGCATGAATGAGTAAATATGTAACTTAGAAGACAATGCAGTCTGTTCCACACACAGCATAACACCAATACAATGATTGTAGCTTCACCATTACAAAATATTTATATATTTTAAAAATCCCATTTTCAAAAGCATATTTTAATTTTTTGAATTTTAATTCAAGTACAAGTCAGCTAGTTAACATAAACAGAACATAAATGCACATAATTTGCAGCCATGTACAGAAATGCAACAATAGCAGCACTTGCGTGAATGGGCAGAACTCATCAGCTCTTTCAAAACTGACTACACTGTGAGTACGGGTATAATGTAATTCACATCCACTGGGGTACATTCAGAAAGTTTAGCATAACTGATCAGAACTAGTCCTTTAGTTTCTAAAATGGATAGCATAAAAATTGAGGTGCAATTAAGGAGAAAGTTTAGGGGGGAAGGTCCTGAAGGGGGCAGAGAGCACTCTTTATTTTATATAGTGAAATTCTGCCTATTCACCCAGATGCATCGGTCTTCTTAGGAATGTTGAAAGTCTCGGTAAAGGAGGGTGACAGCTGTGCACCAGCCCCACAGGAGTCCCTGTCAGACTGGCAGTTTGGACAGAAGAGCACATGAACTGAGAAGTATGAAGAAAAGTCCTCAGAGAAAGGGGGAGACTGATTTCTACCACTTGAGTTCTTCAAACTGAAATCATTATTTCATTATTTCCAAAATGAAATAATATTTCATTTTGGACTTTTAAAAGCCAAACATGTTTAGACTTTAGAAAATGAACATTTATTCTTCTAAACACCCCAAACTGTGCTCATCCTAACAAGGCTATTGCAGGCAGACATCCAGGTTTATGAGGCAAAGGGCCAGGCTGTGTCACCTAACAATGCTGTCATGGTTTCAGAATTACAAGCTAGCTCAAGCCCCTCTGAAGAGTCGGGTTGGTTCTACACAGCTGTACAGTGAGAACTGGAACAGAGTTCACGAGCGTGGAGGGGTGGCCTGTAATGCTGGCACTCAGTAGCAAAGGCAGGAGAGTCAGGAGTCAAGGTCATCTTGGGCAACAAGAGTCCCTATCACCACAAAAACAAGCAAACAAAAGTTGAAGAAAAAAACCAAACTAACCCAAGCCAATGCCAGGAGTTTTGGGGGCAGCTTGTTCCCTGGGAACTTAAAGCACTGTATGGTATCCCACTGCAGCTGGCAGTTCCAACTGGATTGTCCAAATGTCAAGCGTTTGAGCCACAGCAGTTGCTGCTGTGTGAGGGGTTGCTCCTAGTAGCTATTGCTCCAGACTAACCGAGTAAGTTCAATTTTCTGAGAAGACTGCAACAAAAGTATACAACAAAGTCCACCCTAGCTCTTTAAGACATTAAAAAGATTATCTGATTGAAAAACGAGTTATTAAAACATCCAATGCTCTGAGTATGCACTTTTTAAAAACATTACAATTAAAATCTTCAAAGAAATACTTTATAGGCAAACTATATAAAACACATATGATTTTCTTTTTTGGATTATCTCAGTCATAAAGTAAACTATGGTAGACAACACTCAGGGAAAATAATGAAACAGACCTCCTTGCTCCGTTCCAGAAGCTGCTTTACAAGTAAACACCAAGACTCCAAAGCCCCTTCCCTGCAGATCACACGCTGACTTTAAAGGCTGAGTACAACGCACTAGAGGGTAATCCAAGTTTTACTTGTAAAATACAGACTACTACATGTTCATCCTGGAAGGACACTTATCGTGGATTTGCTACGACAACACAAGCTGTTCCTTGGCTGGTTTTCATGATCTGAGATCTGTGTGACACAGGAGAACATGTCCTACATTCAACATACTTACGTGTTATGGACCTTCACAGAGCAAATGGCGCTGTATTAGGCAGTATCAATGGCACCTGAAGAGGCAAACACTATAGCCCGAGACCTTCTCTACAGATTTAAGTTAAACCCCAAGGTAGGGATTTTATTTTTTGGTATGTTCCATGTAATAGATGTCAAAGCTGCAATAATTCCAAAGGTAACAATCTAAACTTGCCTTTGGTCTCCAAATAAATTGGAATATTTTTAATTCCAATTGAGCACCTAAGAACATCCAGTTACTGATTACAAGGAAGTCAAGGTGAGAGAGAAATTTAAGAGGGAATTAAACTTCATTGGTGACAGCAGAGAAAGCTTTCAATGTCATGTGGCTTTTCCATAATAGTGTGGCATTCCACAGCACTTCAAATACTGTAAGATTGCCAAAACATACCTAAAGTCCAGAAAAATACTATGAACACTGCTTCTGCCTAATACATAACAATGTTAAAGAAATTAACATGAATTCTCTAATTCTTACCCCCTCAAAAGGCCACAAAGTGCATTCACAAAGTCACTCTGAAGAGAAAGCCATTGCACAAAATGTAAAGGTAAGGTACACTGATGAGTACCACATAGAGTTTAATTGTACAAGTTTTATATGCCAGTATAGCAACATCATAGGAAAATCTATAGTACTGCAGCAAACACCTTTCTAATGGCCATATATGTTAAAGTACTCGAAGATGCTGCTGACTCAGAAGCAAAATTTAAAAACTGTATCTTGTTAACACAATGAACTAAAACTAGCCCGACTCTATGAGAGCATGTAGGGAACGAAAGAACGTTTGTCCAATGTAGCACACTCATTTACAGGCTCTCTGCCAACTAAGATTCGCTGTATCTGATAGCTGAGGCTGTCTTTTTGTAATATTTATATTGTCCTAAATATTAGTATCACTTCAAGGAGCCTATAGAGGTCAAACTGAAAAATTACCATTTCCTCTACCAACAAATAACTTATATAGATATGAAAATAATTCAAAGGTTAAAATTCTTAATGTGAAAGCAAGTAGAAAAATTCAAGTTGTTAGCTTTCTACTTTAAAGTACATAATATGTAGGTACGAGACTGTGATAATCACATTATGAATCAAGATTACATCCATTCCTGCACTCATAATTGGAGAAGGCATGAGGATGCGCTCCGTCACTGAGTCAGTATCCACTAGCTTATTTTATAGTCCCAACCATTAACGATGTGTATCTGATATGTTAAAGTCCATATTATGATGACTATCTTTTAGCTGTGACCAAAACATTTTAATATTAAAAATGTTTAGCTAACTATTTCACTAGTTGTCAAAATACAGTGATTACAGGTGTCCAGTAACTTAAAACACTGTAAGAGGCAGGCCCTGGGGAACTGGTGCTGAGGATCTACTTGTTATTTTACAGTATTGCAGGAGAAATTCAAGTTAGTCATCTGTAATTGTCACTACTATCTTTGGAAAATTACAGTACAGTATATACTTAGGAATGATTTTGTTTAAGCAACCAAAAATGCTCATGGAATTAACACTATATTCTGAATGTCATAAACCAGTAAAACAAAACTGGAGCTGGTGAACAAGAGTAGAGAAAATGGCAATTTCGAGATCAAACAAAGCATTCTGTAAGAGGCGACCCAGGGTTTCTTCACTGAAGTTACTGTGGTGTGGTACCTTACTTCCTAAAACCAAGCTTCCACTCAGCCAGAGCAGTTACATGTTCCCCAACTACTGTCTTCTGTTCACCATGCTGGCTTCAAGATTCCATGGTCCACTGTGATCTTTTGGTCTTCCTGCCCTGTAGCATGGCAGCCCTGCTGCTATCCGTTGAGTAGGTAGACCACCAGTTCATAGGTGGCCATCATGATGGCTGTGTTTGGAATCTGTCTCACCAGATGAGTTGTTAGACCGCGGTAAAGAGACCCATAACCTTCTTCTTGAACAATCAAAGACAATGTCTGAAAAAAAGATCTGTATTTTGTCCCTTCTTCACGTAGTCTTGTTCTTACAACTTCTGTTTAGGAAAGAAAAGAAAATCTTTTTTATTGCAACATCACTGCTTCCTTCTTGTTAGCCTTCTCCTACCAAGCACAGAACTGATCTGTCACTATAAACTCATGACAGTGATGCAATACAGAGCTTACTGAAACCAGTCAAATTGTATAAACACCAAACTAATACAGTCATATACACTACGATATAAGGGTATAAAATAAATATAGCCTGATGAACAAATAAATATAGTAAAGATGAATACAGGATACATTCATTAGAAGCAATTTTTGGTGGGCATGATTAATGTGCCAATATAAAATAAAAAGCTGGGCGGTGGTGGCGCACGCCTTTAATCCCAGCACTTGGGAGGCAGAGGCAGGCGGATTTCTGAGTTCGAGGCCAGCCTGGTCTACAGAGTGAGTTCCAGACCAGGGCTATACAGAGAAACCCTGTCTCGAAAAAAAAATATATATATATAAAATTGCTTGGTTCCTTGTAATTCAAAGACTTTAAATCTGGGATCCATTTCTGATATACCCTTGGGCAAATTAAAATATTTAACATTTCTTCTTGTTTTCCATTTAAAAATGATGGCATAACTAGACTTAAAACTCTAAGACCAGCATCTTTCTATATGGCAACTGAGCCTTGTATGCCCCGAAGAGCATGCACCCTCTGGCCAGATGCTCTCACCATGTGGATACGCTATGGTTGTGGCACAGGTTTTTGAGGTGGCAGCGGCTAGCATCATTCTCACAAAATCCGACGCTTCTTTCACAGACTCCTCATCAGGTTCCATCATAGAAGCAGTCTTACATTCCAGTAGTTTTTGCTTTATACTTTCATAAATAACAAAATGGATAACTGTCTCTGATATGCCGGCATAGGAGGCAGACATGCCCCTATAAAATCCTCTCAGTCCGTCTGTCTGATACACTTTACGAACACATTCAAAAGCACCCATTTGCTTTTCCCCACGATTCCTGCAAGAAATAAAGGGAAAATATTACTGACATTAAGTACTGGAAGATTTTTATCGAAGTTAACAAGATATGTATTTTTTAAATATGGCACTCTTCCCTCCCACCCCCCTTTTAGGGAATTCCATGACATGCTCACGTGTTGACCCAAGGAAGACTCAAAAAGTATCAAACTCCAAACTCTCACACTGTGATGATTCCAGTTCTAAGGAGGCTAAATCTCCTTTGCACTTAGTGACATGAAACAGTGAGAGTCAGCACTGTGGTGTGCATCATAACCTCGACACTCTGGGAAGCAGAGACCAGTGGATCTTTTATGAGTTTGAGGCCAGCCTTGTCCACACGGTGAGTTCTGGGCCAGCTAGAGCTACATACATAATAATTAAGACTGTCTCAAAAAACCAAACTAACCTCGCCCCCAAAAGCCAAGGGAGGTGTTAAATTGTGACACTGCACCTTAAAGTAAGGATCATAATTAGGTTTCTTTCAATTTTACAAAAGTTCATCTGAAAAGTTACCAGATAAATGTAAGACAGACTCCCTTGTAGCAGCCTGGTAAATGATGACTAAGTTCCTACATTTACAAAGTGATTACTCAGTACCTTTCCAAATATAATCTCTTTTAGTATACCGTACCACTTAAGGGTACGGTAGCTATTCTTTAAGGCCACAGAATTTACTCTTTCATATATATCTTTTTGTAAAAATACCTATTGTAATAATAACTGTGATAGCCAGGTGGTGGTGGCGCATGCCTGTAATCCCAGCACTTGGGAGGCAGAGGCAGGCGGATTTCTGAGTTCGAAGCCAGCCTGGTCTACAGAGTGAGTTCTAGGACAGCCAAGGCTACACAGAGAAACCCTGTCTTGAAAAATCAAATCAAAACAAAACAACAACAACAACAACAACAACAACTGTGATAGTAGAACGCCACACTTTTAAAAGCATTGGCTGTCTTATCTGAATTACTTCCAGATCTTTGGCTTTTAGAAATAAACTTTTAAGCAATAACATTCAAGATTTCATTTAAAGAACTAGTCAAAATGAAATAACTAAGCCATTCCCTTTCAAGTTTGTAAGTAGCATATAATTCAACACGGAATATATGAAAATGGAAAATGGACAATTAACTATTAATTATCTGTCAAGTCAGCTTTATTATTGTAGCCTACAGGATAGAACAATATTTTCCAAAATACAAAACCAGGGGGAAGATGTATAAAGAACCTAAGGTCAAAAATGTACAATAGTTGACCACTATGGTAGTTGAACGAGAATGGCTCCCATAGGCTCCTGGTGTTTGAACGCTTGGTCCTGGGGAAACTTCAAAGATTAGGAGGTGGAGTCTTGTTAGAGGAGGTGTGTAGGAGGAAGTTTTGAGGCTTCAAAAGTCCATTTCAGGTCAAGTCAGTCTCTCTGTCTGTCTATGGATTAGGATGTAAAGCTCTCAGCTACAGCACCATCATGCCTGTCTGCTTCCTACCGTGATGACCATGGGCTAACCCTCTAAAACTATAAGCAAACAATTAAATGCTTTCTTTTATAAGAGTTGCCGTGGTCATGGTATCTCTTTACAGCAACAGAATAATAAGACAGAAGTTAGTGACCAGGGACTGGGTTACTACTGTGACAGGCTTGACCATTCTATCTGTTGAGAACAGGGGCGCTCTAGAAAGGTGATTGAATGGTTTCAGCTTAATGGGCAATCCTTGTAAGAGCACGCAATACAGTAGTGCTGAGGGTGATGTAGATACTGGGGATACTGCTCTAGAGGTTTTTATATTTCAAATATTATCCCCTTTCCTGGTTTTCCTCTGCAACCCTCGACCCCACCCCAATTCCCCCTGCTTCTATGAGGGTGCTCCCCACCTACTCAACCACTCCTGCCTCACTGTCCTAGCACTCCCCTATGCTGGGGCATCCAGCCTCCACAGGACCAAGGTCCTCTCCTCCTTTTGATGTCCAACAAGGCCATCCTCTGCTACATATGCAGTTGGAGCCATGGGTCCCTACATGTGTACTCTTTGGTTGGTGATTTAGTCCCTGGGAGCCCTGGGAGTTCTGCTTGGTTCTTATTGGGTTGCAAACCCTTTCAGTTCCTTCGGTCCTTCCCTAAGACCTCCACTGGGGTCCCTATGCTCAGCCCAATGGTTGGCTGCCAGCATCTACATCTGTATTGGTTAGGCTCTGGCAGAGCCTCTCAAAGGACAATTATACCAGGCAGAAGCAAGTTCTTTGTTCAAAAAGATGAAAAAGTTTAGTTGGGTAGTGGTGGTGGAGCACAAATGCCTTTAATTCCAGCACTCAGGAAGCAGAGGCAGGAAGGCAGATCTCTGCGTTCAAGGCCAGCTTGGTCCAGAGAGCTCTAGCCAGGACTACACAGAGAAACCCTATGTCCATAAAAAGGGTGGTGGTGGTAGGGAAGGCTCAGTGGTTGTTCTTCCCAGCACACATATGATGGCTCATAACCATCTGTAACTGTAGCCCTATGGGATCTGGTACCGTTTCCTGTGCATATAGACAAAAGACCCATATAGATAAAATACTTAAGTAAATCTCTAAATTATAAAAAGTTTGAGGAAAGGCCTGATTCAAAGTAGAATAAAAGGAGAATAATCGTACCTTCAGGGAACGATCCTACCTAGCTAATACTAGAAGCTATCAACAAGTCTTTTACCTGTGGTCTTGAACTCCACTGACAATGTATATAATCAATCAATCAATCAATCAATCAATCAATCAATCAATCAATCCTGTTCTTCTAGAGAACCCTAATACAACCAGATAGGATCTCCATTTAAGAAGTATCATCTTGCCAGGCGGTGGTGGCGCACACCTGTAATCCCAGCACTTGGGGGGCAGAGGCAGGCAGATTTCTGAGTTCGAGGCCAGCCTGGTCTACAGAGTCAGTTCCAGGACAGCCAGGACTACACAGAGAAACTCTGTCTTGAAAAACAAAACAAAACAAAACAAAACAAACAAAAAAAAAAAAAAAAAAAAAAGGAAAAGAAGTATCATCTCCATTTTTTTTTACACTGAGGCCCACAGGAACTGAGATAGAAGCCCTCGGCTGCACTGCTTCCTCTAGTCTGCTCTCAGTTGACAGAACATACTAGAAGTCTTGTACTTTAGATTCCCTGAGACTTGCTCTTATTGGTTCTTGATTAAAACAGGCTTAAAAAAAAGAATCATCCATTGATCTATCCATTTAAGTTAAACCTCACTGACTCCTGGTAAATATTATAACATGAAGTAGTATTTGCTCAACATCGCTTTTTTGAATGAATCAAGGCTTTGTGTGTGTGTGTGTGTGTGTGTGTGTGTGTGTGTGTGTGTTTTTAAACTGAGGTCAGTAGTAACTAAAGAAGTCTACCATCACAGGAATGCTCTCTCCCAGCTCAGGGCTTTTTGTATATAGGTCATTGGACTGAGCAATTGCCCTTTCTCTAGACTAGCTATGAGGTAATTAATTAGCTCCTGGGAGACCCTTACAAGTAGCCATACAGGTAATAATCATTACTTTGGCTTGGTTAACCTATCATATCCCCAATTAAAAGTACATAAAACTCCAACATACATGCAGTTTTCTTATTTAGACTGTCTCATTATCAACTATTATATAGCTTTTGATTTTGGTGGGAGATCCACATTTCAAAGGAAACAGAAGCACCAACAAAACTCAACAGCTGGCCCTCAGTGCTCTGCAGAAGGCTGGGGAGAAGTTTCAACCACAGGTTAACTTGATGTGCACTCAATACGCAACAATACTGATTAGCTAGGCAAGATGAACCTACTGGTGTAATACTGGAAGATCTATTCAGGGGATGCCCATCAGCTTTCTGACTGGATCAGAGGCTTGCTCCAGGGGAAAGCCTTCACATTTGGTTCTGAAAACTGGTCAAAGCCCATGACTAAGTGGGGAAGTGGCTGCTAAATTGATGTGAAGGCCTGTCAAATGGCCTTCTAAGTAACAGTGCTCATGCCATGGAGAGATGCTGCTGCCAGCCTCTTTACAAAGGCGCGCTGTGACTACAGACTGTCAAAGGACAAAGAATTAACAACTGCTGCACGTTCAGCTATAAACGGGATGTCTGCATAACCCCTTCCAAAACTCAGCAAACACTGTTGGAAGACAGGGTGGGAAGAATGTGAGACCGGGGGATGGCACAGAATACCAATTTCTAGTCATGACATGAGGATGGCACTTAACTTGTGGCAGCCGTGCCAACCCACACAGAATCTCTACAAGACTGGCCAGTCAACACAGCTGAGGGAGGGGAAGGGGTTCACAGAATGCCATTCTCTCCCGAGGACTTGGGTGCAGTTAAAGGTTGATGGGGGATAGGAGTTCCTTAGCAGTGTAGCTATTAAACAAACTCTTATCCCTGGCTCCTGGAAATAACCCTAAAGAAACTCATAGTAGCACACACACAAAAGACAAAAGGAAAAGTGGAGCTAGTATCACTGAGATGGAACAGGAGAGAGAATGTGCGTGTGCGAGAGAGAGAGAGAGAGAGAGAGAGAGAGAGAGAGAGAGAGAGAAAGAAAGAGAAATATATATATCCTGTCCATGTGGAGGGAGAGAGAGAGAGAGAGAGAGAGAGAGAGAGAGAGAGAGAGAGAGAAATATCCTATCCATGTGTGGAAATGTAATGCTATCGTGGTGGCGCACGCCTATAATCCCAGCACTTGGGAGGCAGAGGCAGGCAGATTTCTGAGTTCGAGGCCAGCCTGGTCTACAGAGTGAGTTCCAGGACAGCCAGGGCTACACAGAGAAACCCTGTCTCGAAAAAAAAAAAAAAAATCAGCAGCCAAAAAAGGATAAATGAGAAAAGACAAGTTGGCCCTGAGGAATTACAAATACAAATTTATACATAAATTAGTTAAATCCATGTTAGCTTATTTTTTTAAGAATAAAAATTCTTTATTATTATTATTATTATTATTATTATTATTATTATTATTATTAACTTATTTATTTAAGGCTGGTGAGATGGTTCAGCAGTTAAGGACACTAGATACTGAGTTTTGATTCCCAGAAACCACCACATGATGGCTCACAACTATTTATGAAGGGGTATGATGCCCTCTCCTGGCACACAGGTGTATAGCAGACAGAGTACATACCCATTTACAGGGAAAAAAAAAAAAAAGAATGCCTTAGCTAGGTGTTGTGACTCACCTGTAAGTAAAACACTTGGGAGGCTGAGGCAGTAAGGTCAACATGCATCTGAGGGCAGTCTGTGCTCCTCCTGGGCTGTAGTAAGACCCTGCCTCAGAACCAAACCAAACCAACCAACCAAATAAAAACATACCTTGCATCAAGCTGTAACCGAGTCTTTATAAGCCAAATGGGGTTTGTTGCAGTGATTGCAGTAAAACCTAAACAAATATATTTAAAATGATATCAGTAGACAAGAAACACATTATTCACATTAAGGATCTTTACATTATATGAATCTATAGTAAAGAAAATGTCTATAAATGTTTAAACTATTAACTGATATAAGCTTTACACTTTTCATTTTATGTCCAGGTAACCATGAAAACCTGTTCACAATTCTGGCCTTCCTAGATGATTCCCTCAGGAGCAGACTCTGACCTCACCTCAAGTGTTCTCTTAACCTACATTCCAACAGGGTGTTCTCGACTCTACAATCCAAGTTCACAAACATGCATTCTAAAATAGTTGCCTGGGGGTGTGACTCTACCACCTGCCACACTACATTCAAAGGTAATCTTACATAAATGGCACTATATACTAATATTGTGGTCCGTGGACCAGAAGTTTGGCCCAATATTTTTTTTAAATAAATAATTAACACAGAAGTAAGATTTCTGTTAGGGTTAACATAGGTGGGGCTACTTATTATCCAATTAAATGAAAACTCTTAAAAAGTTTGTCCAAAAAGTTACAAACCGGAATTTCTTTTTCCCGTCTACAGTGAAGAAAATCAGTAGGGAAGAAGGCAGCTCTCGGTCACTAACATTTACCTGCAGAGCAGCAGTGGCCACAGTGGGGTGGCTCAGTTTTAGGGTAGATTAGGCTCTCTGGAGCAGTGTGCTTCGGGTACTAAGCATTATCTTTTATTTTTAGGAAAACAGCATAGAAAATGTTATCTTAATGACAATAATTTATAAAGATGTTTCATCTATATAAAAGTATTTATTTGTTTTGCTTTCCCAAATAAGATCAGTAATACAAACTCCACAGAATTACATTTATTCAACTGGCCTTTAAATTCACTGAAAACTCACAAAGAGAAGTAAGGAATAATAGAAGGTATTTGATAATGCCTTCTATCAAATACTATCATGTCAGGTAGGTCGCTTTTAGAAAGACATACTATACCCAGCACATTTAATATGAGAAAAATGCTGTGATATATTTAATCCTACTATAAAAGTTATTAGAGCCATTCATAAACTCTCTTTGGCTTTAAAGCTGCTACTACCTGAAGTGAAATGATCTAATTCAACTGCCCTTCCCGCCCGCAGGATCAGGTAACTGACTCAAACGTCTGCTGTGCCCTGTTTTAACACTGCAGCCACATCTCACAGGGGAAGGGGTGTCCCAATTAAGCCTATTTAGCAAGATACAGTTTAGCTTATTAACTTTTTAATACTTTGACTAGTATATAGTTTCTGCTTTTATTAAGTGCTTTTAATACTATATAAAGAGGAATGATACCATTAACTTTGGCATTATCAGGTAACAACATAATCAATTTGAAATATGGAACAGACTGTCGAAAACATCCTTTTTAGTAAGAGGTTCTTCTCATGAATTTATTATTGGTGAAAGAAAAATATGACTGTCAGACTAGTTTAAATATCTGTCTTATATGCTTAGTCTGAGAATGAATGTGCACTGTTATTTTCTTCTTTTGAATCTCATGTTTCGAAATGAGAACGTTAAACTCAACAAATTAAAATTACACATTTTAAGGCATCAACACAGGTCAAAACACCAACTAAATGACTTCTTGTTGTTGGGTACTCAGTTGTTGGGGACTGAAAAGTTATTAGAGTAGGGCTTTACAGCTGCTAACCAAATAGTCTAATTACAAAGCCACACCCTAACCCCAATTCTTTATTTACTAAACAAGAACTGTATCACCAAAATATTTATATTAGCTAGGTGTCTATACAGTAAGATTAAGAGTTTCTAATTGGTAAGGAGCAGCATAAATATACAACAGTATTCATTATTCATAATGATTTTAATTATCCCTAGGAAAAATAACTTGCCTTCTTATAAAACTTTAGTTTAAAAGGCATAAAGAAGAATTTATTCTTGAACTAAAAATAAAGCTATCCAATTAAAAACTTTCGTTCAACTTACTTTTTGAAAAGATTATCACCAATTTTAAATTTAAAGTAAAACTTTTTGTTCAAATTTATGCCCTTAATCACTTTCCAAGTCACAAAATCCCTCACTTTAAGACGGCAGCACTGTATATAAAAATATTTTAAATTATTCTCAGAGTACAAAATTTTTAATTCTCAAATAGTAACTTCAATATTTCTCTATAAGTAAACATTGTCAGAAAGCAAACAACAGGTATTTCTCACTTAACTAAAATTCACTTCCAGATACAATATGTAATAGGCCAACCTAGGCATTATCTATAGGTTTTAGCTGTTGGTTCTTAAAAATAAAAAAATAAAAAAATAAAAAGCTAACTGGTTCTTTACACTATTACTTTCTTTTAACCAAAAAAATAGTTCAATAGCAAAACAGACATTATTAGGCTAATTAGATCTGGAAAAATATAACCTACTAACCCAAGAAATAAAACAAATGGAATGAAACAAAATTATGTGGTAAGGAAGTTTGTGGCTAGCCACAACTAAACATGTTTTCTTGCTACATTTACGACAAACACCAAGAGATGTTGGGCACAGTGACTCTGAGGTTTAGAAATTGCCTATCATTTTTTAAATTTTGCATTTTAGTTTTGTTACATTTTAATAAGAGACTAATGTATTCAGAACACCCAATAAATAAGACATTAAAACAAACTGGAAAGTATAGTGAGGAATCCACTTGTAGATTAAAAATGTGTATTGTTCCAGAATCAGTTAAAGCAAAGTGCCAATAGAGGCATTTAGTTACTAGCATCAGTGTTTTATTGAGAAACTTTAGAAAACTTAAAGTGTAAATTTAAGTTGTACATCAAGTAAAATTCTACTTGATAATATGTTAATTAAAACATAAACAAATTCTACCTATAAACTCACTGAGCAGTCTTAAATGAGAGATACCTGCAGTACTGTATTTCAGTACTTTTTCAATTAAGCTCTGAAAGTACAAAGTATATACAACCTCCTGAAACTAAAGTAGTCAAACAATTTTAAAAATTAAAACTACACTAAAATAGCTAAGACCTTACTCACTATAGCCTGCTTTTAGAAAGTATAGATACCAGTCTTTAAAAAAAACAAAGCAGTAACCAAGTACCAATGACGAGAGTGGAAGGCACTGTACTAGACTTCTAAAGGTTGGCTAAGCAAGGCAGAAGACAACTACTATTATTTAACAGCTGTAACAGCATATTAAAACTACAAACTCTCTAACATACTAACATATTCTCTTGTCATTCTGTGGAGGTCACGGCTATTACGGCCAAGCTGAAGACCTCAAGTTTACATGTTAACTGAAAAGTAGACCATTCTCCCTTCTAGAAGGATAACAAAGGGACCAGAGTTAAATCTTTATGAAACACTCAACAACGCACACATTGCAATCCATGTCCCGCCTTCCACAGCTACTATAAAATCCCAGAGTGTGTTTCTTAAACTAGAGGCTGCAAGAGATGCTCAGTTCAGTACTCACGAGGTGTAAGTTAGTCCATATTTCTACAGGAAGTGACCTGCGGATGGGGAGCATGAGATGACACGATCTCACTCTTTTCTCGGGAGAAATGTACAGTAAATGCCTAAAATAGACACAGGCTTTTCTGTATCATAACAACAAGCAGCGACCTCATAGACACATGTGTACAAACTGAATCTCACTGAAGGATTTAAGAAATATTTACTGTGAGATTTTTTTTTAATTTTTAAGTTAAGAGAATATCAGAATGTGTCTTGTGTTTAAAATTAAAGTGCACAGAGTACTGTCAATCCCGCCATCTTCAGCAGATTCAGAGTCCAAATACTTACCTAAAAGACGATCAATTTTGTCTTAAAGAAAAAATGCTAACCTTGTCAAGGGAGAATCTAAAAAAAAAAAAAACAACCGAGAAGGGATTCTATGTCCCATTTCCTATCACTATTATCTACCATGAAAAGAGTTGTAAACGCTTTTATTTGTTCTTTAATAATCAGATTATCTAGTGATTAAAATAAGTAAACAAACAGAAACACACAGAGCCCCAAAAGAATATTAAAGTCTGGAACTTTGCGTAACTAATAAAGTACACATTGCTAACAGTAGTACCTGTCACCTGTGACTCTAGCAGTAATACTGCACATCCATACTTATGGAATATTTTGGATTATTTTGTATTAATTCTTGTGTTCTACAAAACAGAAAACAGGAAAAATGTTCACAAATAAGCATACAAAGCAGCTGTCCCACCATGCATCTGGCTGAATCCTGTAAGGGAGACTTTATATTTAAGGAGTAAAGAACACCTAACCTTGCATTTAAATCATGAAGTTTAAAATCACAGAAAAAAAATATCTTGAAAAAAATGCATTCTTAAAAACAAACCAACAAAAATAATATATTCTGTAAGCAAATACTATTCACTAGATATACTGGCAACACTAAATGATTGTGCTTATTGATATACTAGAAATTTTACACTAACTATATAAACAATAATAAACATAGAAACTCATTTCCTTTATACTTAAGTTAATATAAAAACTGTGTTTGTCAGGTAAACTTTTAAAAATTGGGAATTACTGTAAAGAAAGAAGAAATTTAATACAATTTTTTGGCTTACCAATAGGTGCTATAGTGTACTCAGAAGGTTACTCAAGATTATTTCAACAAAACAATACTCAAAACAGAAACCCTCAATAGCTATAGTAAACAGTGTCAACAGTTGTATGTAAGGGGAAAGGGGTAAAACATGGAAACAATCAGCACTGCTTGGATGAAATATCTTTATAATTGGCAAATGTTTCAGAAAAAAACAAAAAACAAAAAACAAAAAAAACAACCAAACCATATAGTCCATTTTAGTGTGGCCACTTATAATACTGCGTGGGGGGTGGGGTGTGTGTGTGTGTGTGTGTGTGTGTGTGAAGACTCTCTTTAACAGCACTTTTAACTAAGTTTTAATGTTTAAATTACATAAAATGAAACTGAAGAGAGAGGCTGTGTGTGCTGACTGGTGTGGGAAAATTGCCAAGGCAATATGGCTGAGTCTTTTAATACATTTTTGCTACTAGGGTGACAAGGTTAGCATTTTTTTTTTTTAACAGACAGTTAAAAACTTACTCATATAACTTATCTTTAAGTACTTTGTACCTCTAAATCATTCTTCAATGTACAAAATATGACCTTGAAGAAAACCCAGAACAATCTGGTGCATATTATTTTAAGAATTAATGGGGGAAAGCTACCTTAGTCAATCTGTATGGGGACATTCTGTTTCACCAGCCATGCAGCTACACATAAAAAACCGCACAGCTAAATGTTAATACTAACAAACAGTGCAAAGAAATGCAGAGGGCACAGTTCTCAGGACAATGTAACTGTAAACAATGAAAAAATACTTTCAAACTACATAGTAAGTACACAGTGTAATACTGTCGGTATAAGCATGCTTATCAATACCGAAATTAAATTTAGAAAACAGTATTAACGAAGATGTTATACATTTGAGGAAAGGATTAAAAAGTTTTACTAAATTACTTTGCAATAAAAAAAACCGGTAATAAATTCTGTTGATATATCCTAATAAAATAAGATGTTCTGGTAAGATACTTTGACCCTCTAACATTGCAATATTAAATCTATAATAAACACTGTCAACTTTAAAATGACTGTTTATCTATTAATTTTTTACAATAACATTTCTTTTTAATTGTTTGGAGTTAGATATAAATAACCCCACTGCCCCCAAACCACAAATGCTGAAATCTAGAAATATATTACTGACCTAATGTAATGGTTACTGGGTTTATAACAAATTAGCCCAACTTTTACCAATATCCAGTCAAATATATAAGAGGAAAATGTCCATAATCAACATCTATAAATAGTATAATTAAAAAAATTCTAGTTTGTAAACTGGGTAAATATTATTACACTAAGAACTAATTCTCAAAACTCAACCTATCCAAATCAATCCAGTCATTCCGTGGATAAGGTCATAAAAACTCTCAGGAATCACCTATCTTATTCAAGATCTCTAAGCTGGCAATCAGAGGATATAGTATCTTGACTTTAAACACCGGCCCTTCCAGCTTCAAAATGTCAATCAGTCAACAATTGTAAAATAGAGAGCCTTGAAAACAATTTGTAAAGTATACACTATATTTATTATATGGCAAAGGTTATCAATGTTTCACAAGTCAGTATTTCAAACATATACTTACTTGGTTAAATATGTGGTTCAAATTAAACTATTCTAAATAGAAAATGGTCAGCAGTTTAAGGCATTCCTTAAGCACACAATGGGAAGTCAATTTATTGATCAACAGCTGATAAAAGCAGCTGTTGTTTTATGAAATTACTGGAAATTTGGAAATATGAGGTGGATTAATAAATAATTCTCAGAAAACTGGGAGACATTTCTATTAAGAACTAAAATTCAAGGCAGGGGAGCAAATGACTCCAGAATCCGAACGGCCAATCAATCTTTACCACTCATCCTTAGAAGGGTGGCAGAGACCTGGGGCTGTTCTGATTCAGAATCACATCATCATGACATTAAGCTCCTGGAAACATTTCTACACAAGCACGTACACATAAGGCAGATTGTAAGGAATGAGAAATGTATTCTAAATGGTTCACCAACTGCAATAACTGGGTCATAATAAACCTCACAAAACTGTATCATCTGAGCACAGGCCACAATGAATACGGCACCAAGTATTGGCAGCATGTTCCGGACAGGAGCGGGAAGTCACTAACGGAAGCTGAGGAGAGCAAGTGGCAGCGCTGACTCTAGTGGAGGTATGGCTAGATTCTCAAAGCACGAGTGCATCAAATATTAACCAATACACAGCAAAAATGAATGTATTATCTGCAGTCTGTCACTTAAACCCTTAAATACAAAGATTTAACTGATAACATTTTATGTATAGCAAATGTTTTATTCAAATGAACAAAACCCACTTTGCACACTTTAATTATTAAGAGGAGTTTTTACTATTAAATATTCATACCTGCCATTGCAGCTGAAATCATGTGTACTTGGGTAGAATCAGGGTCAAGAACACCATTCAACTTTTCCTTGCAGTTTGAATAAGCAGCAAAGTATATTGCTCTAAAATTAAAAAAATTAGTTTATTAGTAAGATATAAATCTTCCTAATTTTAGAATAGAAAACTAAAATAGAATAAAGTCTCAGCCATAGTCAACATAACATCAGGTTTACCCATTTTTCACACAAAGTGTTTAGTTCTTTAAAAAAAAAAAGCCAAACTCAAAGGCATAGTTCCTAACAACCATTCTCAGACCACCTAAGCTGTGCTCACTCCTGACAGCCACTTAGCAACTACAAGAAGCAAAAATAATTTGTATACCACCTGACAATGGGGGATTCTATGCAGTGGAGCTATGGTGGTTGTACTTCAGAAAGCTAAATCAGAGTCTGAGTATTTAACCCAAGTTAGGTGAAGATAAGTTTAGAGGTAGAGCCGATCTAGCAGGGTTTGGTGTATGTGTGTAACTTCAGTTCCACAGGATCTGATACCCTCTTCTGGACTCCATGGAAACCTGTACGCATGTACACATACCAATTTGGGAGCATGTGCACATGCACACATGAATGCAAGTACACGTACACACACACACACACACACACACACACACACAGGATTTTCAAAACACAAATCTTTAAATTTTATTTTATTATTACTTTGTGTGTATGCTCCTGTGTGTATGTGGAGACCAGAGAATAACTTTAGGAGTGCATTCTTTACTTCCATAATAAATATATTTTTTTAAAAATGGTTATTTGTAGTCAGGTAAACTTCTGTAATTCTAGTACTCAGGTATACTAGTCAGGAGGATGGTAAATTTGAGGTTGGCAACACTACCCAGTAAGACTGTCTCAAAACAAAAACAAAGACACCCCTCTACACACATACAACAAACTCTTTATTTTCTTTAAAGATATTTTGTTTTGTTTTTTGAAATTTAAGAGTTACCACAGTTAAAACTATTTTATTCCACACTTCATTTTCCAAGTATGAGCACCCACAGTTGAAAGTAAACACTATACTGTCTCTTTACAACATGAAACATTTCCTTTGTGTTCACAGTACAATGAACTTCTGTTAGCTCCAGAACCAAGGTTTTCTTTGGAGATTCCTTCTGATTAGCAACAGAAACTCAACTATCTAACTTCCCATGAATACTGAAAGTATGTTGCTTCTGCAAATGATTATATCCAAATACCTTGAAATAAAAATAGCCAGAATCTTACTTATTAGCCTTTTTATTTTTATTTTTTTACCTGGAGGGAGCCACCCCCACTAAATTGGGGCCTAATCCTCTAAATAACGAGCGAGGGCCCTCTTTTTCCAGGATAACCCTGAAAAGAGAAAAGCACATTATTAGAAAGAAATGTTCTTCTATCACCCTTTACTAATATCCTAGAGCAAAGCCAATGTCTCATTTATAATGTATCTTTCAGGCCCCTGTCATTACTTATAAAACCACCTTTGCAGGAGGCGGGGACAGGACAAAGTCCTGAAGCATCAAGTGATGTGCTAATGACAACAAAGCTGTCATCATCTCTAGAACGGCCAGTGAGAAGGCTCAGGGGGTCAGGGCACTGGCCATGCACCCTAAGGAACTGAGTTGGATTCCTGAAACTCACCTGAAGGTGGAAAGAAAATGGATTCCACAGTTAGCCTGTTTTCTACATGTACACTGTGGCATGTATGTGCCCATACAGTCATGCACAAAATTTTTAAAAATTATGGTTTTAACCAAGCATGCAGACTCCTGTAACTGTAACATTGGGAGGCTGATCAGAGAACTGTCCGAAGTCTGAGGCTAACCTGGACTTCAGAGTGAGTTTCAAATCAAGCTGGGCTTCAGTGAAACCCTATATCATTAATAACAGAAAAAGTTAGTAAATATATGGTGACACTAACCTGCTCTCTTTCTCTTCCCTCCCTCCCTCCTTTAGCTTTTACTTCATCATAAGAACTTTCGATGGCAGTGGTGGCGCCCGCCTTTAATCCCAGCACTTGGGAGGTAGATTTCTGAGTTGGAGGCCAGTCTGGTCTACAGAGTGAGTTCCAGGACAGCCAGGGCTACACAGAGAAACCCTGTCTCAAGAAAAACAAAACAAAACAAACTTAATCTATTGCCCTAATGTCCTCTAAGGATTACTAGAATGACTGATGAGTTTTAGTCAATATTTACTATATTGAGAACTTAATGTATAAACAGCTTATGACTAGATGAAAGGATAGAAAACATACAGCCCTTCACACTGAAAATTTTGCTGAATAGTTGTGAAAAAAAACCATGTTAAGACAAATAATTCAATAAGTGACAATAGGCAAATAGTGTAACATTTATTGCTAGAATGAACAAGGGATGACAGAGAGTCTAAAACATGAAAGGCTTCCTGAGATTAAGTAGTTAATGAAGTTACAGAGGTGAGAAGAGACAGAAATATTTTAATGTAGAAGCCAGATATGAGGCATATGTCTACAATTCTACATCTGGGAGGCTGAAATAGTTCAGGCTAGTCTAATTAGACTGACTTAAAGCAATAACAAACAAACATAAAGCAAAGGCACAAGGACAGACCAACTGCTTCTCTGAGTATCTATATACTCAAGAAAGATCGCTTAAAAGCTGACGAATGTAATAAGTTAATTAAAGGTATGAGCTGAGGGGCAAGACTTTTCTTTATGAAGTCCAAGGTGCTGAGGGAAAAAAAATAGCTTTTTACTGATCCCAATTTTACCATAAGAAAACTAAACAGTATAGTGATATTGGGTTCCTTGGTGGTTAATTTATAAAGAGATTAAAGGAGAGAATGAAAAACTTAAGAAAAATAAGTAAAAAAAAAAAAAGATAAATCTCCCACAGCAATCAGTACTCTGTAATTGCAGCATTTTATTTTAATTCAGAATTGCTCAGTTTTATTCTACCTTTCACGTTCTTGGGTAACCAAGTTGGACAAGTGTGATGCAACTGAGTAGCCAATGTAAACACCCTGGATGAGTTCATCTGCTCCTACAAAACAAACACTACTGAGCTAAATTCAAACAGATCTAAGCCATGTGAGCTGATAAGGCACACACAGGCCCTGGGCTCTAATACAAACCTACAGACATAGAAACTGATCTAAGTTGATTATTTTGTTTTTTGAGATAGTATTTCTGTGTAGCCCTGGCTGTCCTGGAATTTTTTCTGAAGACCAGGCTAGCCTCACACTCAGAGATCTGTCTACCTCCATCTTCCAAGTGCTGGGATTAAAGGCATGTGTCACCACAGCCAGTCTTGAAAGTGAATTAATTTAGTAATACAAACATGCTAATGTTTTCCAAATCATCAGAACACGACAATACACAGATATTTAAAATATACAGATATTGGGATGTTTCAAGCTGTAGCTGTTTAGGTTATATGTTCTATATTCTATAAATGAAAACAGACTGCCAGCAATTAGATGCAGGTACTTGTGCACATATGTGAACATGAGGCACACAATAGTCCAACACTACCTTCATTTCACAAGTAAATAAACAGCCATCTGGGTGGTGGCACAGAGGCAGGCCTGTTTGAGATACTGAATTCTAGACCAGTGACGACTACATAGTCAGACCTTGCCTGAAAACAAATCAATTCAAAACAAAATGCCTATGATATCTTTAGAAAAGAAACCCTCTGGATAATGTAGAATATTCTAAATATATACAATTTGGAAATATTCCATTTTACACAATCTTTATAACTATTCTACTCCTTTATGGCCTATCAACACTAATAAGTATGATTCACACTAACTTCTGACTTTTGAGTTTTCTAAAGAACCTTTTAAAATATGGAAGATAAAAACTAAGCATATGGGAATCACTAAAAACAGCAACAAAAACAAAATCCATGAATTTTGCTCTTACTTTAGACAGTGAAGGGGTCCAGGGGACACTACTCGGTTGACACTGGCTCCGGCCATGGTGTTCAGCTGAACTTCAGAAATATAAAGTGTCACAGAAGATGACTGCAGCCGTGTTTTGACAACTTCCAGTGGACATGTCAGAATAGCTCCCACTGTACCACCACATCTATAAAAACATAACAAAACAAAAACAAAACCCAGTAAGTCCAGAATGGAGGCATTTAATCAGCCAGTGAGAATATACACCCTTACCCAGTGCCCCAACCCAACCTTACTAAAATTTAAAATTTTAAAGACTAATTTTTTTGAAAGTTTCACTTACCTCACTGCAAACGAACACTTTCAGATACTAAAAAGAACTGAGGGAACTATGGGAAACACTGTCATGTTGTAACTGGTGGCCAATATATCGGAATAAAATATGGAAAAAAATGAGCTTAGTAATTTACAGAGAAAGTATAATTAGGTAAAGAAAGATTTCCAAAGATGCTTTTACTAAAAATGACTGACAAACTGAATTAAAGCTATAAGAGATGATTGGTGCTCCTTGCCCATGGTGACTCATAGCTCTGTTGGAATTTACAGTGTGTGAATTATATCCTATCCTTCAAATTTTTAATCCTTTAAAAATCTCAGAACTAAGTCTGAGCAACAGAACAGAGATAAATTACTTATGAATAACCATACTTATTTCTAATTTTAAGTACTCTAATACGCAAAGGACTGTACTTACAAAATATACAGTTTTACACTCACTATCTGTTATGTGCCTGTGTGCACAACAGGCACAATTAGTGAAAAACAACATAATTCATTTTATATAAAGGCTGGATGACAAATATTTTATATATTTGTCATCAAAATAACAAAATACTCTTGCAAAATGTATTATTTAAACCAGTTAAGGAAAACAAAAAGAGCCGGGCAGTGGTGGCGCACGCCTTTAATCTCAGCACTTGGGAGGCAGAGGCAGGAGGATTTCTGAGTTCGAGGCCAGCCTGGTCTACAAAGTGAGTTCCAGGACAGCCAGGGCTACATATACAGAGAAACCCTGTCTCGGGGGGGGAAAAAAAAAAAAAAATGGAAAACAAAAAGAATTTAAGTACTAATCTAAGCAATCGTTCTCTCAATACACGCGTAGGACATTCGCATGTGTGCGCTCAGCTCTCACTTGGGAGGCCGGGGGCAGACTGGGGAGATAACTCAGTGGTAGAGCACTTGGTGCACGAGCACGAGTGAATCCCCAGCACCATGGGAAGGCAGACACGACCATATGCACGCCTATAACTCTAGAACAAATCAGCCTTGGCATAAAATAAGGCACTGTCTCAAAAACCATAACCAACTGAAAACTCCAGTCAAACAGAAAAATAGAAACACTTTCTCCTTACAGCACTAAAAGCTACCCAGTGAGGTCCTGAGAATAACAACTCATCAAAGATGTACATATTGCAGTAAAACAGGAGCTAATGGAATCCAAGGTTAATACAGACAAAGGGCATTAGAAGAAGGAAGAAAAGCAGCCCAGCACAGGAATATATTCCGTATCACTCAAATAAAATTTCAAATAACAAATCATGAAAAAGAAATTATTTCAGGATACAGAATGTTGCCACATGGAGGAGCTCCAAGTTGAAGCCTACCACTCCAAATAAAAACAAAGACTATGTGCCATTAAGAAAATTAAAACAGCTGGGCGGTGGTGGCGCACACTTGTAATCCCAGCACTCTGGGAGGCAGAGGCAGGCGGATTTCTGACAGGACAGCTGAGGAGAACTGTATAGAGTGAAGGGACTAGAGGGAGTGGAGCAGGGTCAGCTGGGGTTAGCCGGCCAAATCCTCACATAAATGGGGTTGATGAGCTCCAGACCCCATTTTTACTCAGGAGCTACGGCAGTCAACAGCTGCTAGAGGAAGTAGAATCTGAGTGATGTGGCTGCTGGCACAACTTCCACACTCCAGGGGATGGCCCAAAACCCATGCACACAAAGGCAGCCCTAAGTAGGTTGTGTGTTCGTGTGTGTGTGTGTGTGTGTGTGTGTGTGTACATGAAATTAGGAGACTGAACTGAGAGGAATATGGGGGTGTTGGAGGGAGGTTTATAGGAGTAGATATATTTCACTGCACATGTATGAAACTTTCAAGAACACAGATATTTTAAAGGCTGTGCTGGTTAGTCTTTTGTCGGTCTGATACTAGAGTTATGTGGTAAGACAGAACCTCTATGGGAAAAGGCCTTCAACAGCTTGGCCTCTGGGCATGTCTATAGAGGCATTTTCTTGATAACGATTGCTTTGGGAGGGTCTAGCCCACTGTAGGTGGTGCCACCCTGAGCAGATGGTTTGGGTTGTTTAAGAAAGCAAAGTCAGCAGCCTCTAGAGAGTCAGCAACGTTTACAGTGCCCCATGCCTCTGCTTGAGTTCACACCTTCCTTCAGGTCTTGCCTTACCTCAGTTCCTTCCCTGGCTTTCCTCAGTGATCTACTGTCATTAGGACATGGTGAGCCAAACAACTCCTTCCCTTCCCAAGTTGCTTTTGGTCCTGTATCTACCATACAACAGAAAGCAAACTAGCATAAAAGCTGAATGTAAACATTAGTAATATATCAAGTACTTGGAGCTGAACGCATTTCCACTATGCAAAAAACATTTAATATGTTTATGTCCACAAGTAAAATACCCAGCAAGAATCTTACTAGAAGCAGCAGGTACTTGTGACAGAAATCTTACGTTCTAAAGGAATACAGCTAGAATAAGGTTTCCTGATAGTGCTATTTGTCTAGCATGAAATGAGCCCTAACTTCCCAGCACCCACGCATGCGCGCACACACCCACACTCCTGGGCAGGAGTTGAATCCCCTGATGAGTGCAAGTTTAAGAAAATGCACTGGATGCAGATGCACTATCACAATCTTTTCAGCTGCAGACAAGAAAGACTTTGACAGCCAGAGAGAACACACAAAAAAAGAGAAAACATCAGATTGTCAGACTGCCTCCTGAGGCAGCACTACTGGGTAAAAAGGTATTTTATTTTATTATTTTAGATTTATTTATTTTATTCATAGACATACATTGTTGTTGTTGTGTTTCTCTGTGTAGTCCTGGCTGTCCTGGAACTCACTCTGTAGACCAAACTGGCCTTGAACTCAGAAATCCGCCTGCCTCTGCCTCCCAAGTTCTGGGATTAAAGGCATGCACCACCACGGCCCGGCAACAAATAAATTTTTAAAAGACAGTATTTCAAACTTTTTAGAACACTATTTTGCATAACCATGCTTTTAAAAATTACCAAGAAGAAGCAGGATCAGAAGTTTGGGGCCTCCCTAGGCTAGGGTGTTCCAAGACAAGCTAAGTCAACTTAGTGAGATCCTGTCTCAAGAGTCAAAGAAGGCGCAGGCATGAGGCTCTTGGTTTACTTTGGAGAATCAAGATGAGGAAGTTTCTGAAATCAAAACCAGCTGAAAAGCCTTTAATTACCCATGCAGGAAGCTCCAGGTTAAAAATCACCAGGAAGGCGAAAAGGGTTCGAGGGTTTCTGACAAATGTCAGAAAAACAAGTAAAAGTAAAAGACGAACCAGTCAGACATGACCTCAGCTCTGGGGAGGCAGAGGCCAGTGGACCTCTGAGCCTAGTGGACCTGGTCTACATAGCAAATTCCAGGCTAGCCATGGGTACACAGCAGGTTCCGTCTCAAGAGCAAAAGACACAACGCAAATGGCAAACCAGAAAGAAGAACGACCTACAGTAAGTCACAGTGGCTGTGGACAGGCTTCTCAGCAGTGCACTCAAGCGCGTTAATGTAGACCCTCAGGGTCTCCTGCCTCCTCAGAGTGCTTTTCTCCTCTGACCCCGTGGTGTGGCCCTGAGTCAGAGTGACTGTAGTGTGGCAGTCAATTAGTCTGCTAATGTGAATATTTTACTATTTAAAACTCATAATTCAAAGTTATTTCTGTAAATCACTCATTTGCTCCATGTTTTCTTCACTGGCAATTCCATGGAGAGAACAGCCAAGTTGAGAGCAAAGAACATTAAAAAATCATTATAGCATCAAAAATCTCTACATTATGAATCTTACTGAACTATAAGTGGCATAATACCTTTGGCATATCCAAAGTAACCTCAATTATTTCTTCTTAGTCAAAGTATCTGGATCAATGCGCATTTTATTTATTTATTTATTTATTTAATCCCCCCCCCCCCCGACAGGGTTTCTCTGTGTAGCCCTGGCTGTCCTGGAACTCACACTGTAGACCAGGCTGGGCTCAAACTCAGAAATCCACCTGCCTCTGCCTCCCAAGTGCTGGGATTAAAGGCGTCAATGCGCATTTTAAAAGTTTACAGGCAGTAGGCAGGGGCTGGAGCAATGGCTTCATGGTTATGAGCAAGGGTTGCTCTTCCAGAGAATAGAAGTTCAAGTCCCAGCATTCACATGGAGCCTTCCAATAGTATGTAACAGCAGCTCTAGAAGATCCAATGCTCTCCAATGGTACCCAAAGTGTATACAGAACACAGATATATGGGCAGGTAAAACATCACACATGCTTGCATGCACGTGCGCACACACATATGTACAGGCAGTTGTTGGATAGAGTGGTACACATCTGTAAGTTAGCACTCTTGAGGCTAAGGCAAGGGCACCAAGAACTGCAGACCTGCATGATGAAACACTGCCACCCAGAAAGGGGAAGGAACAAAGAAAGGGAAGGGAAGAAAAAGAAAGGAAAGACCATGGGCTGGAGAGATGGCTCAGTGGTTAAGAGCACTGACTGCTCTCCTGAAGGTCCTGAGCTCAAATTCCAGCAACCACATGGTGGCCCACGACCATCCGTACCAAGATCTGATGCCCTCTTCTGGAGTGTCTGAAGACAGCTACAGTGTACTTACATATAACAAAATAAATAAATAAATAAACAAATCTTTAAAAAAAAAAAAAAAAAGAAAGGAAGGAAGGAAGGACCAGGGAGGAAAAGGAACCAGAAGAATAAAACAGCTAAGATCACTTAGAGAAATAAGACAATCATATGTTCTATGCACCAATCTACAGACTATTTAAACCTTGACTGCTCAACAGCTTTATACAACAATTAGAACTCTGCTACTTTTCTGTTTGTCTAGAAAGTTTATCCACCTTTGAGGAGTTGCTTCTATTTGCTTATGTACATAAGAGAAAAGTTCTGGCATGCCAGTGGGCAGCTACTTTAGTACTTTTTACCAACCTCTTGAGTAAGAGGCACAGTTGAGCAGGTCAAGCTCAGTGTAACCAGGAGACTGTTTAAAAGCACAGAATATGGAAAGCCTCTACAAACAGACCTTATAAGAAAGCAGTGCCCACTGAGGGCTTCAAAGTGCTTTGCCACACAAGCTTACCATGGAGCATAAGGACTAAGCAGGGCGTGAGGGGATGGGAAGGCAAAGGGCAACTTCTCACTGACTAGCAAGCAGTACCAAGCAGATCAATCTCCATGATCCTGCTAAGAACTGTGAACCTGCCAGGGGCGCAGACACCAGAACAGTCCCAGAGCCTCAAACTGTTGAGCCACTAAAACCAATTCCTGTGTCTATAAAAAAACTTTACTAAATAAATTAGGGTAGGGACACAGGAACCTAAGAATATTCAAGATTATGTTGAAGGAAAGGGACCAATATGCAAGAACTGATTCCAAGACCGACTGTCAGGCGCGCTGCCGTCTTTCTGAGGCTCTGCGTGTGCCTGGGCCAGGATGCTTGTTAGACAGGCAAAGAAATCCCTACATAGCCCGGCAGTGGTGGTGCACGCCTTTGATCCCAGCACTTGGGAGGCAGAGGCAGGCTGATTCTGAGTTTGAGGCCAGCCTGGTCTACAGAGTTCCAGGTCAGCCAGGGCTACACAGAGAGACCCTGTCTGGGGGGGTGGGGGTGAGGGGGGTGAGGTGGGGGGTGGGAAGAAATTCCTATATTGTTCCTGAGTAGGTCTACAATACTGAGTTGTGAGCACATTTTTAAAGGTGCTTGGGAAGCCATCTTCCTTATCTTTTTTTTTTTTTGTTTGTTTGTTTTTCGAGACAGGGTTTCTCTATGTAGTCCTGGCTGTCCAGGAACTCACTATGTAGACCAGGCTGGCCTCGAACTCAGAAATCCGCCTGCCTCTGCCTCCCAAGTGCTGGGATTACAGGCATGCACCACCAAGCCCAGCCATCTTCCTTATCTTTACACAAACCTATTTTCTCAAACAAATGCAATGTACTTTGTAAAAGCAGAATGAATAGGCTGACCCATTTTTCTGTCTCCAAGTAATATACCATCTCACAAAATAAAATAAAATAAAATAAAATAAAATAAAATAAAATAAAATAAAAAACTAATTCACAAAAAGGTTAACTAATCTTGGGGGTGGGGGGTCGTTTATTATGGTTCATCTCAAAATCCTATAAACCTCATTAAGGAATTCTTACCTCCAACATTCTCCTCTGTAGCTATTTGTTAACCAATATTACAGACTGAGCATTATCTCCAAGTCTTTTGTATTAAGTCAACAAATATTTTTTTCCGAAATGGATAGGAACATTTCCTATGCAGTAATAGATTACCACAAAAAACTAGATTTTTAAAAGGGGGTGTTTAAGGTATGTGTAGTTTCTGGTATAGTAAAAATTAGTAGGGTATTTTTACTTTGAATGCTAGAGCAAAGTAAAAACTAATTAACATCCAAAAATACTGGTCAACTAATAAACATAGATGTGTGGAAGGAAACTATCACATAGATCAAGATACAATTGTAGAGTATCAGACTGAGGACTAAAAAATCCACTATGGAAACAAAATATGCAGAAGGAATATGATACATATTGAAAAAGTAAATTTCCTCCATAAAGTATAACAATCTATTTGCTTCCCTTTACATCCAATTTGAAAGTTGTCCTTTAGTTTTCTATTTCTTTCCCATTCCAATCACATTTCTAACTCCTTGTCCTGTAAAAACCCAATCAAAATCACTAAATCAGATCAGGTCCAATGGCTAAGGGCTCTAAACATAATTTACAGGACAGTAACACTAGAACTGAGTAACACTCAGCATGTCTTCCTTTCTACAGTATACTTGCCTCACTGGGTTTCAGAACACACTTTCTGATTCTTCTACTTTTTTTTCCCCTTCTCTTTTTTGAGAGAGGATCTCATTATGTAGACCAGGCTGACCTGGAAATCTGCCTACGTCTGCCTCCTACCTGACACTGGGATCAAAGGCAGGCACTACCTGGTCCAGCTGGCTCTTCTGCTCTGATAATTCTTCCTGTTTTAATCTTTTAAAATTTAGATTAATTTCATTTTTAACTTATTCTCCTCACATCCCACTCACTGACCCCCTCCCTTCTCTGAGCAGGTGGGGCCCCGGGGTATCATCCCACTTGGCCCTTTCTCTCCTACTGAGGTCAGACGCGGCAGCCCAGCTAGATGACACATCCCACTACAGGCAACAGCTTTTGGGATAGCCCTGCTCTCTGTTCCAGGCTTTATTGGAGATTTGAACTTAAAAGTCTTCACGTTTAGGGTGCAGCACTTCCCTGAATGAACTATCTACCAGACCCTTTCATCAACATTTTTAAGTGAAACTGGCAGAAACCCAAAAACTCTGCTTCTAGATAAGAATAATGGGACTACCAAGAGCTGCCTTTACACAGCCTGCCGTTAGACTACCAGTACAAATGTCAACAGATTTGAGAAAGGCAAACCATGTCATACTATTTTTATAAACATGGTCCTAGAATTTAAAACTACCCCAAGGGTTCTTGGGAATTCTAGAGTCCTAGCCCCACCCCACTCCTACACTAATCCACTACAGGGAAATAAGGTGGTTTTTTTGTTGTTGTGTTTCTCTGTGTAGTCCTGGCTGTCCTGGAACTCACTCTGTAGACCAAGCTGGCCTTGAACTCAGAGATCTGCCTGCCTCTGCCTCCCAGAGTGCTGGGATTACAGGCATACGCCACCACCGCCCAGCTGGGAAATAAGTTTTTAAGAATACTGTTTTAATAGTTTAAGAATTCTCAGCCGGGCGTGGTGGCGCACGCCTGTAATCCCAGCACTTGGGAGGCAGAGGCAGGCAGATTTCTGAGTTCGAGGCCAGCCTGGTCTACAGAGTGAGTTCCAAGACAGCCAGGACCACACAGAGAAACCCTGTCTCGGAAAAAAACAAAACAAAACAAAACAAAACAAGAATTCTCTTGGTTTTCCAATCCATTAGAATGAACTCCACAGGAGATATGTCTCAATGTTTAAGATCTCTCCCCCACCATTTATAGGTTCAAATCCTACTACCTAAAGTAACAGTAGCTGGGGAAGTGACTAGATATTGAGCCTTATGTTTGGGATTAGCGTATAACAGAATGCTGCTAGCTAGCTCTTCCTACCATTTGAGGACAGAGTGGGGATGCAGTCTGAGGAAGCAGACCCTCATCAGGAGGCATACCATCTGTCATCACCACCACCTGGACACTAGAACTAGAATAAATAAATGTTAACTTTTTAGATGCCACCTGATTTATGGTGTTTTGCTATAGCAGCCCAAAAAGTCTAATTAAGATGCAGGATGGAATTGGAGACAAGGCTCAGTGGTTAAGAGCACTTACTGGTGGCCAATGCCTTTAATCCCAGCACTGAGTGGGCAGAGGCAGGCAGATGTCTGAGTTCTAGGCTAGCTTTGTCTATATAGTGAGTTCCAGGACAGCCACAGCTACATAGAAAGACCCTATCTTGAAGAAAAGAAGGAAGAAAGGGAAGAGGAAGAGGGAAAGGAGGAAGGAGGAGGAAAAGACGACGACAAGAAGAAAGCAGTACTTACTGGCCTTGCAGAGGACCAGGGACCAGTTCCTGGATTGGCCTGCTTAGGCAACAAGCAGGTTCTTGCAAACATGTGGTACACAAATCTATATACCCAAATACACACATACACAAATATATATCTTTTTAAGGTTTATTTTACTTGTTGTACACAAAAGTTTTGTTTCATGTGTGCCTATTGGATCAACTAGAACTAGGTTTTTGGACAGTAGATAACATTTGAAGTACAGTGAAAATTAAATTGTATTTACATATTTACATCCTTTTTTTTTTTTTTTTTTTTTTTTTTTTTTTTTTTTGCAAGCTACTATTACTTGTCTCTGTAACTTAACCCAACCAATGACCTTATAAATTCTGAATATTAACTCTGGCAAAAGCATAATGAGATCAAAGGGTGCCTTAAAGAAAGCATGAGTTTAGCACATTCAGACCCAAGGTCCACTGCTAGTCTGTTTCAAATATTCCTATTTAACAGGACAGCCCCAAATCTTTCTGGGATCCTAATGAGCCCACCTGAGTATGCACTATTTTAGTTATCAGGAAAGGAACTCAAAGGCTCCCTTGTTAAGAAAACCCTTGCCTGCCGAGCAGTGGTGGCTCCCAGCACTTGGGAGGCAGAGGCAGGCAGATTTCTGAGTTCGAGGCCAGCCTGGTCTACAGAGTAAGTTCCAGGACAGCCAGGACTATACAGAGAAACCCTGTCTCAAATAACCAAAAAAACAAACAAACAAACAAAAAAAACAAAACAAAAAAACCCTTGCCTAAGAAAGAATAAATGCCACTATGAAACATATTATGCCCAACACACCTTGGTTCTTTTAAGGTATCTTGAGCGTAATCCAAAGAGTACCTGTGTGTGAGGAAGCCCAGCCAAAGACACGCCTCTCCTGTAGTGAAGTGAATTTCACAACTCCTAGTGCATATCATCCTATCATAACAGACAAACCTAGCAATTATGAAGAACACACTAAATTATTGCCGAAACAAATAATTCTGATATATAACTTAGAATGCTCTAACCTGCCTTCCATCTCTGTATGTTCAGTATACACGACACTGCCAGAGTATTACATAGAACAGAATTTATGTACTGTGTAAGACTTCAAGACTTCTACACTAGCTTTTTCCTCATTTTACATGAATGAAAATGTTTGACCTTAGGAAATATGTTTTGACATATGTATTTTTTTTCTATATTTTGATTAAATGACCTTTGCTATCACCTACCTACCACGGCTTCTGTAGAGTGTATGTATCTATGCAACCACTATATACGAATATGAGATTGAGAAGCCATGGGAAGGAGGGGGAATTCACAACACACGTATCTTGCCCATTTAACATTCTACTACTGTGCACGTACTAGAACTAGACTTCTTGGGAAGTAGAAGAAATGAACTGATATTTTTGGATCCCATAATAATTCTCCATTCCAGCTGTCAACAAGAACAAAAAGCCTACATAGAATGGTCTAAATTCACAAGTATTTATAAACACAAAGTGATGGTCCTAGTATACATTCAGACTAACATTTATATCATACACAAGCATGTGCTTTAACAAGACTTGCACATATATGACGCCTGAACGAAAAATAAAAGCGGAGCCAAGGAAGGTCTCTAGGACAGCCAGGCCGACTCTGCTTTACAGGTGAAGTGATTAGAGCTTTGTTTGTTTGTTTGTTTGACAGGGTTTCTCTGTGTAGCCTTGGCTGTCCTGGAACTCACTCTGTAGACCAGGCTGGCCTTGAACTCAAGAGATCTGCCTGCCTCTGCCTCCCACGTGCTGGGATTAAAGGCGTGGAACACGACTGCCGGGCAAGTTTTGTCTAAAGCAGCAATCTGCACTACCTATGTTTCCAGACTTAATCACAAGCAGAAATCCAACTTCTTCAAGACAACAGCCTTACTTTCTCCTACTCCCCCCCCACCCAATACACAGAGGGGGGGGGATGGGAAGAAGGGAGAGGCAGATTAATAAAATGTTCTAAGGGCCTGAGGATGGAGTCCTGGGAAGGAGGACTTGAATAGCATGTGCAAAGCACAGGTACAGCAAAAAATCAAATTAGCCCTTTACAGTAAACATTTCAGAAACACAAAAAGCAAACTGGTTCTCATAAAAATCAGTAGTTGTTTTAATACCAGAATAATGGACGGTTCAAAACTGGTGGATCATAAATATTGAATGAAACCCGTGCCAACTCTGTAAAGTACTGTCATTATTGGCAATAGAATCCCCACACATCCACTCAAAGCAAACAACCACGCAAAGGATGCATGTGTATGTATTCCTTAAAGTGGTTGATCCAAAAATCAAACCACGGAACTTGAAAATACTACTTTATTCGGTTACGTAGGTTAATAAGTTAATTCACCATAGCTATTTTTTGTGACAACTTTACAGACTTGCAGGTATTAAATCAGTCTTAACGTTGTTCAATTTCTCTAACTAATTGGGCAGATACATCGAATGGAGGAACAAACTTGGCTCAGCAAAATGGCTGTAGCATTCAAACTGGGGAGATCAGCAAAACAGACTTCAGGCTCCATACTAATCCTGTACACATATATAACTAAATATTCACCTAATAAATGACTTCTTTCAACCCATCCCTATCCCCCCCCCTTTAAAAAAAGAAAAAAAAAAAGATTTCAAAGTCACTGTCGCTTTTGCATCATCTCCCGCAAAGCGGGGCAGGCAAGGGAAAGAAAAATTTCCGAAGCTGGAAATAACCCCCGAGCAGCGCGGGCGAGCACTGCAACGCCTGCCCCGCCGGCTACGACGCCGGCCAGCAGCAAATGCGCAGCAGCGGCGGCCGGAAACAGGGTCGCCTGCGAACGTGGGCAACGTGAGGCCCAGTCTTGCGGGGCGGGGAGGCCGAGCCTGGTCCCATTTTGTCACCAGGCCGAGCCTCCGCCGCGAGGCCGGGGTCCGTGTGCCTCCGACGTCGCGTAGATCACACAAGCTAGGCCGCAACTCACGGCCTGCTCCCGCCCAGGCCCGGCGTGGCCTTCATAGGCCCGCAGCCTCCACCCCGCGCGCCCCACCGACCTACCCCCCGGCAAACAGATGCACCAGCGTGTCCCTCTGGCTCATTCTCTCTTCTGCATGTCCTTCGGGAGCAGAGGCGGGACGCGGACCCAGCGGGCCGCCACGGCCAGCGGCGAGGGCCAAGAAGGGGACGCCAGGGAGTGGGCGGAGCCGCCGCTGCGGAAGGCCACCCGCGAACCTACTCCGTGGGGTTCCTGCTCCAGCGAGCTCCGCCGGACTGCTCTGCGCGAGTCGTGAGGAGTCGGAGGTCCCTACATAAACAGAAGCTCCTATTGGGTTAGGCCGCGTGACGTCACGAGATTCGCACGCCTCTTTCACGTGATCGCCCAGGGGGGCACCTCAATGAAGGGCCGCGGGGCAGGACGGGAGTGCTTGCCGGAGTGCGGGAGAGTCCAGTCGGCTCGCAAGCTCACCTGATCCGCTAATCAGAAGGCTGCCCGGCTCTCGCCACTTACCTGCTCTGGCTGGCTGGCTGGGACAGTCTAGGGTAAAACCCCAGCAGCCCAGGGCCACAGCACATTTGTGGCTTTAGAACTGAGCCTTTCTGCTTCCTGGTGTTTGCCTTGGAAATCACTGAGATGCTTGGATAACCTTGTGCGAAGATATTCGCGTGCACTCTTACAAAAAGCACGGCATTAAACAGGATCATTAAACATCAGTATTAAATTGGGATCTGCGGGGGAAGTGGCGAGATAAATCGTTATTTTATTTTATTTTATTTTATTTTATTTTATTTTATTTTATTTTATTTTAGGTCAGGAAAGAGATGCAAAGTCTCACTGTGAGACCAACCCTGGCTGCTCTGGGGCTTGCTCTCCAAATCACAGAGACCTGTATGCCTTACGCTCCCAAGGGATGGAATTAAAGGCGGTCCATACTCTGGAACATTCCTGAGATGGAATGCTGACAGAGAATTCCTGATCGGAATAAGGTAGAGTCACATGACGGAGAAATGTTTACTAAAAGGCAAGTAGATTAAAACGTGAAGGTTTTACTACAGGAATAAACTAGCTACTTATTTTACTGATCAGCAAGCACATTTCTCATATGCATATGTAGGACTAGGAAAAGTGTTTTCTTTCTCTAGAAAATGGCCATTATTTCAAATTTTTGTTAAGTGGTTATTTTTTGCAAGATACGGATGAACCGTCAAAGTAATATAATAGATACCAATATGCTAATCACACAGAAGGAGCAGGAATGTTTCATTATTTCTTTCACTCCCCTCCCCCTCCCCCCATACAACTGCCCTTTCATTCACAGAGCCCTCAGCACCCTTTCCAGCCCACATGGAATTTTCCAGAGCCACTTTCTTATGGCCACAACTTGACCAACTGCCTAACTGCCTTCGCTCTCTCCATGTTTGACCCGCACCTAAATTCCTACAAAACGTACAGATTGCAAATGTGCATGCCTCAGTAGAGGACTGAATGTGTAAATTATTTAAAGCATTTCAGCAGTGCCGAGGAAGTGTCAGTGATAGTGTGTTCCTTATTGATTATTATTGTTGGGGGAGGGGCACCTGCAGTCAAATACTTGGCCCAGCCCATCCTAGAAGAGCTGGGCTTTGAATCCAGTAGAGCCTGACATCATAGCTTTATTGTTGAAATAAGAACCGGCTGTTAGTGCAGAAAAGGATTTAAAAAGGGGGTCAAAGCTGGAAGAACGGACCCTGAGTGACAACCTTAGCCAAAGGGCAAAGATTCCGGGAAGACATCCAGCGGGTATTTTGCTTATAGGGCAGTTCTGTTGAGACACAGTTCCCAGGACATACCCAGGTGTGGTTTGGTGGGTTTTAGAATATTTTCCTGGTTGTACAGCCCTCACCTACCTATTTCCCGAATGCTTCCTACCCACAATGCAACCACGAGTTTGTTAGGAGTCACCCGCACTCTCCCCTCCTCCTCCTCCCTGCAAACCGCGGATCTATTTTCTATCCCTCTGGTTTTGCCAATGCCGCACATTACTTATAAACAAATACATATTTTTAAAACTTATGTGTGACCTTCGGTGTGAGGAATTTTTCACTAAAAGTGTCTCCGGAATCCATTGGAATTTTGCTGCGGGATGGGTGGTGCTTTGTTCCCTCTCCTGGCTGATCCTCTTTGCTAGGCTGACTGTGGTCGGTATTCCGAGAACTGACCACTCCTTTCTACCCCGAGGCTGTCACCTACGCTGCTGCAGCGAACCAGTTCTGTGGACAAGTTTTTGTACAATAACAGTTATTCCTGGACCAGTGACGAGTGAGTGTTACTGGTTCCTTTTCTGTCTCTCTTGGCGACCCCTTGGGACGCAGACCCCGCACACGCTTCTAATTCAGGCACAGGGTGCTGTGTCCACTGCTGAAGTCTGTAAGCAAACCGCCAAGCCTTCTGGATCCACGGCACCCTCGTAACTTTCCTTAGCTCTCTGGATAGATAGTACACCGCTTCAGTGAAGTCTTTCCACGGGCCCCTTGGCCCTTTCTACAAGCTTTTACGAGCTCTCCTGAAGGTTGGTATCAGGGCCAGGTGAATGCAACTAAGCAAAGCTTCTCACCAAATAGTTTATCCCTCCCCTTCCCAATTTCTACCAAGAGGGCTTCTGGGAGATCCAATCTCTTAGTGGCTGGAGGACCAAAGTAATCTTCCCTATCAGGATGGTTGATCACAATCAGATGAGTACCTCAAAAACAGAGGCCTCACCTTCCTGACTAACAATGGTTTCTCATTTCAATTGCTAAAGAGTTGAAGAAAGTTCTTTGTAGCCCTGGGGCGTGGAGAGCAGTGGAGCATAGCTAGACTGAGGCGGTCACAATGCTTTGGCCTCTGTTAACCTCTTATTTTTTTCTTCTCTGTTTTTCTGTTATTTTTATTTCTTGTAGGTTTAGAAATTCTTTTCGGGGGTGGGGAGGAGAGGGTTTCTCTGTGTAGCCCTGGCTGCCCTGGAACTCATTCCGTAGACCAGGCTGGCCTCGAACCCAGAAATCCGCCTGCCTCTGCCTCCCAAGTGCTGGGATTACAGGCGTGCGCCACCACCGCCTGGAGGTTTAGAAATTCTTTTTTTTTTTTTTTTTTTTTTTTTTTTTTTTAGAAATTCTTAAAAGCTCCAGCCCTTGGGTTTGGAGTTTTAAGTGTTTGGTGGGGTTTTGGTGTATAAGGATGTGTTGTTGCGGTAAAACAACATGACCAAAAGCAACTTAAGGAAGAAGGGGTTGATTTCAGTTTAGGGTCCCAGAAGAATAAGCGTGCATCCATCACGGTGGAGAGGCCTAGCTGTTGGCATCCTGCCTGAGCGGGAGGCTGGGGACTCAGATCCTCAGGGGTAGCCTTGGCAGGCAGGAAGCAGGCAGCCAACTGGAGCTGGCCCAGGTCTTCTTAGGTCAAAGCCTGCTCCGGAAAGGCTTTACCACCCAGAACTCTCCCTCCATACGGTGCCACCAACTGAGGATCAAAGTGTCAAGATGCCTGAAATTATGGGGGACATTCTCATTCAAACCACCACACAGGTTAAGCAGGTGGTGTTTTATGTACCTTTGCTTTGCTTTCCTGTCTTCCTCCTCTTCCTCCTCCTCCTCTTCTTTTTCTCTTCTTCTTCCTCTTCTTCTTCTCTCCCCCCCCACCCCCCCATGGGCTCTCTCTCTCATGCATCCTGGCTAGTCTTCAGCTTACTACAGACTCGAGGGTGACCTTGAACTTTGATCCTCCTGATTTCACCGCCCAAGTGCTGGGATCCCAGGCGGTAGGCCTCCATGCCTGCTTTCTATGTAGTCCTGTGGTTTGAGGTCCGGATGACGATGGACCCCAGGGCTCCATGCATGCCGGGCGAGCGCTCTACCAAGGCCACACCCAGGCCCTAGCTTTTCTTTTGGCAGTAAGCTCAAATGCAGAAGGAAGGGTTTAAAGAACAAAAGTCGAATCTTCTTCTTAGTGTCTTTTCCCAGATCCTACTTTTCAGTGGAAGCCATTGTCAACAGCTGGGCGACTATCCCTTCGGAAACTTTGTGCCACAGTGATGATAATCTCAAAGAACTTCATATTTATACAGTACGTGGTACGGCCAGACCGTGATTGCTCTTTTGAGTTACGATTGGCATGTAATAAACCATACGCACTAAGCAATATAGTTTGGTGATCTGTATATGCATAGACCAGAAGCACCGTTGTAATAAAGATAATTGATATATCCACCAACTCCCACCCACCACACCCCCAAATCTCCTGCCTATTATAGGCTTTCCAGTTTTGTTTTAACCCCTTTAGGCAACCACTATAGATTCACTTACGTTTATCTAGAATTTGATCTAAATAAAGCCACAAAAGCCATACCTAAATATATATGTACCACAGATGCATCTAGGTGTTGCCGTTTTTTTTATCATGAGCATAATTACTCTTAGACTAATTCATATAGTAGCAGGAATCAATAGCTCATTTCTTATCTTGTAGCAGCCATTTCAGTTATTATGACTAGAATGTTATAATAGGATAGAATATTATAGAGTCATTATAAGCATTCATGTGCATGCATGTGTATAGACATATGCTTTTGTTCCTCTTATGTACCCGGCGGTGTTACAAAGACTTAGGAAATATTTAAATTAATCCTCTTTACAAGCATTGTAAGGAAATCCCCTTTCACAGACAGGAAGTTGAAACAATTTTGGAAAGAATCGCCAGAAAGAAAGGTTCTAGAGAAGATGAAGTATGCACTTATATCTGAGCCCCAGATGGAAACTCCCAGGCCAGTAACTTCCTCGTGCACTTTAATCTCCCCCTGGGTGCCTTCCCATCAGCCACTCTGTGACACTTAAACTCAGTGATGTTTACTGACCTAGCTATGTACACTGGAGATAAGCATTCAGAGGGAGTACCGGAGGTAGATAAGATACTTGTTGCAAAGATGGATTTTTTTTTTCCTATAGTGAAACAACTGTTTCCTCAAGGGAAGTACTGGGTCTCAGTGCCCAAAAGCAGATTCCAGATCCCCTTGAAAACCTCAATTTTTGCTGGGCAGTGGTGGTGCACACTTTTAATCCCAGCACTTGGGAGGCAGAGGCAGGTGGATTTCTGAGTTCAAGGACAGCCTGGTCTACAAAGTGAGTTCCAGGACAGCCAGGGTTACACAGAGAAACCCTGTCTCAATAAAAACCAAAAGGAAGCCGGGCGTGGTGGCGCACGCCTGTAATCCCAGCACTTGGGAGGCAGAGGCAGGCGGATTTCTGAGTTCGAGGCCAGCCTGGTCTACAGAGTGAGTTCCAGGACAGCCAGGACTACACAGAGAAACCCTGTCTCGAAAAACCAAAAACCAAAAAAAAAAAAAAAAAAAAAAAAAACCAAAAGAAAAAAACAACTCAACTTTTTTTTTAATTTTAAAAACCTTGTGTGTGTGTGTGTGTGTGTGTGTGTGTGTGTGTGTATATATATATTGATTGATTGTATTGTCTTCTCTCCACCAACCCTTCCCAGATCCTTTCCACCTCCCTATCTGTCTTTTTTTTTTTTTTTTTTTTTTTGGTTTTTTCGAGACAGGGTTTCTCTGTGTAGCCCTGGCTGTCCTGGAACTCACTCTGTAGACCAGGCTGGCCTCGAACTCAGAAATCCGCCTGCCTCTGCCTCCCAAGTGCTGGGATTAAAGGCGTGCGCTACCACGCCCGGCTTCCTATCTGTCTTATTTAGGGTTTTACTGCTCTGAACAGACACCATGACCAAGGCAACTCTTATAAAGACAACATTTAATTGGGACTGGCTTACAGGTTTAGAGGTTCAGTCCAGTATCATCAAGGCAGGAACATGGCAGCATCCAGGCAGGCATGGTGTAGGCAGAGCTGAGAATTCTAAAACTTCATTTGAAGGCTGCTAGCAGAATGCTGACCTCCAGGCAGCTTTGGTGAGGGTCTTAAAAGTCCACATCAACAATGACACACCTACTCCAACAGGGCCATACCTTCTAATAGAGCCACTCCCTGGACTGAGCTTATACAAACCATCACATTCCACTCCCTGGCCCCCATAGGCTTGTTCAAACACATGTGTCTATGGGGGCCATATCTAGCCATAGCATAATTCTCTGATGTATGTATGTATTCCCAAATCCAAAGTGGTTTCTACTTTATTCTCACATCCTCACACGGCGGACCAATGTGACATTTTGTGGAACAGACAGATGATCACGTTTCCTTTCACTTAAATTATGACAGAACTGGAGACTTACTACATCCTTGAGATAAAACTGTAAAAGCATACTGTTGGCCTTGCCAGCTAGAAGCAAATTACTTCTGGTGGTCCTGTGGACAGCTACAGAGAAAAAAAAGCATTTGTTCGATCAATACACACTATATACCAGAAGATGGGTTAATCTGCTCAAGTAAGGGTACACATCTGTACAGCAGCTGCAATCAGAGTCACTACTTGATTGCAATTTTTAGAGTCAATTGTCATTCTCCATTATCTCTCTGTCTTCTTCACTGGCCAGGTAGGAGAGTTAAAGGGAGAGGCGGTTGGGAACCAGCATCTCTGCATCTTTTAAGTGTTGATAGTGGCACTGATTTCAGCAGTTTATCCAGGGATGTGATATTTGTTTCTTTTCTTTTCTCTTCTTTTCTTTTCTTTTCTTTTCTTTTCTTTTCTTTTCTTTTCTTTTCTTTTTTCTTTTTTCTTTTTGGTTTTTTGAGACAGGGTTTCTCTGTGTAGTCCTGGCTGTCCTGGAACTCGCTCTGTAGACCAGGCTGGCCTCGGGAACTCAGAAATCTGCCTGCCTCTGCCTCCCAAGTGCTGGGATTACAGGCATGTGCCACCACGCCCGGTGTGATGTTTGTTTCTAATTCACTATTTTACCTAGTAGAGGTAACTTGAATGACTTCCATTTGGCATTTCCAGCCCTCCTTCTACAGGTCAGGGAACCAGAGTGGAAATTGCCAAACTCTAATTATTTGTATTCCGATTATACAGTCTGAACTGGACAATGAACCACAGGATGAGTTCGGGGATCAATACCGGACTCACTGTGAGTCAGACTTTAACCCAAAATCCATTAATCACCCGATCTCCATAAGCCCCTACTTTAAGTGAAAGGCAACAGAGATCCTTAAGTCTCCAACAGATCCCAGGAAGTCTGATTGTTTCCTTCCTCTCAGTGCACAGTTTCTTAGTAAAAGGCCTTAGTTTCCTTTTTAGAAGGCTTGGGAAAAGAGTAACAGTACAACTTTTAGGTATTTTTCAAGGTTCTTCAGGGGGACCTGAATATATCTTCATTCAAAGGGTTCTGGGTCTGAAAAGGGGCTCAAGTCTGGGAACTGGCCCACGGGCTGAGATTCCCTCATGCTGTGAGCCAGTGTTCGCCTTTCTTTCATAAGAGCATCTTCCTGCTGAAACAGATTGAACGAAAGCGTAGCATTCCTGGAAACACCGTGGCTGATTAGCCAGTGGCAGAGGTTCCCACGAGTCCCGCTGCTGTAAATTTACTTTGCCTGTGCTGACTACTATTTGTTCGGCCATTAAGGACCTTGTCTATGCTTCCGATTGTGATAATCGTGCTGACCTTGCCTTTGAGGATTCTATGCTGCCATCTGGCCCCTGCCGCTCTGGGGCCCAATTGAAGCCATCTCAATTCATCCCACTGAGCAGCAGCGTCCCCAACCCTACAGAACTCTTCTAGTGTGCTCTCACCATTTTGAGTCTTATAAAATTAGTGAGGAGCATGTCTTTTGT
Source organism: Apodemus agrarius (assembly GCA_964023405.1). Taxonomy (NCBI): domain Eukaryota; kingdom Metazoa; phylum Chordata; class Mammalia; order Rodentia; family Muridae; genus Apodemus; species Apodemus agrarius. The sequence continues at coordinate 99,992,626 of OZ030012.1, forward strand.
CCAGTGTAGAAGATAAGGTTTTACACCGTGTAGCTCTTCTAGCATTGGAATTTCCCTGAGCCTTGAAAGCCCTTCGTCAACACTAAGCCAAGGGATATCAGGCGTCCCCTGCTCCTTTTCAGCAGGCCACCTTTTGGCAAAGGCTTCAGTCAAACCAATCAGTCTTTTGACACTTTTTCCTAACTGTTCAGGCTTCTATATTAAACCTAGAATCTCCGCTCAGTGGGTCCATATCAACAAACTCAGCCTGATCCAGTTTTATGTTTCTTCCACTGTGATCCCACACCCTTAAACCCCATTCCCATGAATATCCCCCAGGCTTCTGCTTGAATGACTCGGAAGACTCCTTAAGCTCTTTTGTTAACAGACCTCCTCTTAGACTAGACTTTCCATCTCCTGTCTAGGAGCCTGAAGTTTGGTCACACGTTTAGAGGCAACTTTTGAAGGGCCTGGAGGAACATGGGGATTGTCATGCCTGGCGTCTCCTTCTGGGAAAGCCATTGGCTAATCAGCAAACAAGGAAGGATGAATTTCCTCAGGCAAAAGGCAGAGAGGGCAATACTGTAGAGGGTTGGGGTGCATCTTCTGCTAAGGGAGAGGGGACGACTTTCTCAGGTGAGATAAACCCTTAAGAATTCTAAGGCAGTGGTACTCAACCTGTGGGTCTTGTCTCCCAAAGGAATCATAGATCAGATATCCTGCATATCAGATATTTACACGAGGATTTCTAACAGTAGCAACATTACAGTTATGAGATAGCAATGAAATAATTTTATGGTTTCAGTCACTGCAACATGAGGAACCGTATTAATGGGTTGAAGCATTAGGAAGGTTGAAAACCACTGGTCTAAGGCTTCAAAGTTCCAAGCTCCCACCTCCCCCACATCTCATCTCCAGATACAAGATTCCTTTCCTAGTCAAGCAGTGGTGGCGCACGCCTGTAATCCCAGCACTTGGGAGGCGGAGGCAGGCAGATTTCTGAGTGCGAGGCCAACCTGGTCTACAGTGTGAGTTCTAGGACAGCCAGAGCTCTTCAGAGAAACCCTGTCTCAAGGACAGGGTGGAGTGGGGGTGGGGGAGGTGTGAGGGGTGGGGGGTGGGAGGGAAGATTCCTTTCCTTATCTCAATACCCTTACTTCAACCACTAACACACAAGCCTGGGGCTGGAATTTTTGTTATAATTCAGCCAATTTGCCAGTGAGGGTTTCTGTTAGATTTCCCCCAATTTGAACTCTATGGCTACTGTAGAGAAGATTCTCTTCCAGGGCATGCTCAGAAACATTTAGACTGTTCACACTCATCTGGAGCCAGTCAATTGTATCACGGGGTTAATTCTCGTTTCTTGTTAGTGTGTCCTGAAGTGCTAGAAGTTGGTTAATTTTATCAGGAATAACATTCTTTTGTCAGTTTATCCGGAGATGTGAACGGCAACCAGAGAGCATCATTTCCTTTTCCACAAATGGTCTACGTTCATGCGCAGTCAGGTGCAGTGGCACACACCTTCAATCCCAGCACTCTGGAGGCATAGGCGGGTGGATCTCAAGAGGCAGAGTTTGAGGCCAGACAGGCTACACGGAGATTTTAAAAAGTTGGGGCTCAGGGGTTAAGGGTCCTGACTGCTCTTCCAGAGGTTCTGAGTTCAATTCCCAGCAACCACATGCTGACTCACAACTGTCTGTAATGGAAATCTGACTCCCTCTTCTAGTGTGTCTGAGGACAGCTACAGTGTACTCCTATACATAAAATAAATAAATAAATCTTAAAAAAAGAAATTAGAAAAAGTTTTATGTACAGAGTCACTAAATTTCTTGCTCTTCACAATAGGCGAGTCAGCTAATCAAGTGAATTTATCTCAGTAATTTATCTTCAGATAGTTCACGTGGATTCACGTGTAGTCTGTGCTTCTGGGCGAGGCGTCAGGAACTGTAGATGTTGGCAACTTGGAAAACCTGTTCCAAATACTTAAAACAATTCATGTGTTTCTCTAGAACCACTCCTGGCTCAACAATTTGTATTAGCCAGGCCTCTCTAGAAGAACAGAATTGATCTATACATATTAAAAGTAGATTTATCTGAGTGGTATACAGGCTGTGGTCCTGTCAGTCCAGCTGTTTCCCGAAGGAAAGGCTAAGAATCAGGTGGTTGGTCTGATCCTGAGGAAGGGTGTCTCAGCTGGTCTTCAGTCTCCGCTGAAGTAGAGAAGATTCTCTTCCAGGGCATGCTCAGAAACATTCAGACTGTTCATACTCATCTGGAGCCAGTCAACTGTATCATGGGATTAATTCTCTTTTCTTGTTAGTGTACAAAGAAGTAGATTCTAAGACCAGCGAAGGAATTCCTCAGCAGCAGGATAGATAAACTTGCCACCACCAGAGAGGGAAAACAGGAAAAAGCAAAAAGCTTCCCTCTTTCATATCGTTGATATGGGCTACACCTAGAAGATACAGTTCAAATTTAGAGTGAGGCTTCTGATCTCAAATGACCTAGATTTAGGGTGGATCTTCTAGTCTGAAATGACCCAGATGTAGAGTGGTTTTTCCCACATCAAATGATCTGATAAAAAAAAACCAAACAACAAACAAGAAGAACAAACCGCCTCCCCACCCTTCATGAGCACACTCAGTTGCTTTTGTTTTAGCTGATTCCAGATGTAATAAAGTGACATCTAGGATTAACCATTCCCTGTCCTCACCTTCTGAGTAATTTCAGTGTCCCTAAACAAACAAAATCAATGTAGTCAAACAGTCCAGAACAAACAGAGTGAGGAATGAATCTGAATGGCATTTATAGAAAAAAAAAAACATTAAAAAAAATGACCGCATGTGGGGCAAGTGGACCGTGCCACCAGACAAAAGAACTGGTAAGGTCGAGTGAGCCCAAACCCTACGAAACTCAGAATGAGCACAGTAGGCGTGGGGCCTGCTCCCTGCCAAAACCTTTTCTGGAACAGGTAACCACGAGACTCCACTAAGAGGATTGTGACAGTCAGTCACATAGGGGGAAACACCTGAAGTCCTTCCCCACGCTAATAGAACATCACTACTGCCTCAAACAGAGCCAACGGGAAGCATCTACCCCTGGATCCCACCCTACTCTTTCTAAAGACTCTATCCACATGGCATAAAGTGCACAGGTTATTTCACCAAGAATCTTCTGTTTTACTGAGCTGTAACATTTGGGGGAAGAGTAGGCTCAAGCCCTTGCTGCGCCTGCCGTCACCCGTCACCCACTGACGGCTTGTCGCTGCAGCTGGCACTGGCTCTGGCTGGTAGCGGACCAGATCTAGGACCCTGGCTACCCTGCATTGGCTTCCCTTCTGAGAGCAGTTACTCTTTGGCGGTTTCCGGTGGACCCTCCCACAGAGGAGGACAATCGCAGGCTCATGAAAATACATTTAATGTTATCAATCACCAAGACAATGAGATCAAAATCAAAATGAGGTACTACATCTACCCATAGGATGACTGGACAAACAGACAGTAATCCCCAAATAACAAGGTTTGGCCAGGTGTGGAGAGGTTGGGACTCTTGCTTCCTGCTGGAAGGGACGCAAAATGTTGTCGCTGTAGCAAAGGACTTTACAGTGCGTCCCCAAGCAGTCAAGCAGAATTTCCATAGCCTCCAGCAGTCCCACTCCTGGGCATACACCCCGAGACATGAGAGCAGGCACTTAAAGAGATGGTTGGATGCTCACAACAGCATCATTCAGTACAGCACAGCTGATGGGGTTTCCCTAGCAACAAATACACTAATGGATGGACCACTTATCTTTATAGGGAAGGGGATTGGGACACAAGCTGCAGTGTGGAGAAGCTTTTAAGTGAAATTAGCCCGGCGTAAGAAGGCAAATGTTTTGTGTTTCATGAAGTACCTAGGATAGTCAAGCTACTGAAAAAAAAAAAAGTAGGAAAATGTTTACCTAGAGTAAGGGAAGAAAGAGGACAGGGATGGGGAACTGAATGGGGGACTCTTGCTTGATGGGTACAGAATTTCAGTTTAAGATGCCAGAAAAGTTCCAGACAGTGATAGTGATGACGGCCATACAGTAATATGAATGTACACTAGTGTCCTCCCCCCCCTGCCGTGTGTGTGTGTGTGTGTGTGTGTGTGTGTGTGTGTGTTAGTTATGCTGCTGGATATTAAGCCCATGGCCTGAGCTTTTTCAGACTGAGTCTTAATACATCTATTAGGCTCACCTTGAACTTGCTATGTGCATCTTAGGCTGACCTAAAACTAAAATCCTCCTTCCTTACCTTTCAGAGCGCTAGATTTGCAGGCATGCACCAGCACACCAAACTCATGACTGTGCTCAGCACCAATAAAATTTATGTTCCATAGTGGTTGGTATATAAACTTTTATGTTGTAGATTTTTCACCACAATAAAAGTATGTAGGCAGTTCACATGGTCATAAAGTAAATATATACTACTAGGAAAGTTACAAGGAAAAAAAAATTAGACCCTCCCAACCTTCCTGGCTCTTCGTTTTCATCTCTGTGAGTGACTATAAGATTTTACTTTTATCTTTTAGTTGCCTATCTCTTCTTCCTTTTCTTAAAAAAGAAAAAAAAAAAAGAAAAGAAAAGAAAAGAAAAGAAAAGAAAAGAAAGGCAAATTCACAGAGACAGAAGCGTAATAGAAGCTCCTTGGAGAGAAAGCTTTAATATTTAATGAGGACAAACCTGAGTTTGGGACGATGGGAAGATCTGAAAATGGTGGTGGTTAGCAGTGATGAGTCTACCCGGTGCTGAGTTACACTGGGGAGGCTCCAGGTGGAAGCCAGGCTTGGGGGCGGGGCCCGGAGTCCCACCTGCTCAACGTTCTAAAGGATAGAGATTCGGGTTCAGTAGATAGAGATGCTTAGACAGACCTCAGCGCATCTGGTCCTTCCTAAGGCCAGCCATTCAACAGCAGGGGAGCTGGAGCAGGGGATGCACGGGACTGCAGAACAAAAGCAATTTCTCACGTTCAGAGATTTTACGCAGCAGTTCTCAACCTATGGCTTGTGACCCCCTGGGGGGGGTCACATATCAGATATCCTGAATATCAGATATTTACATTATAATCAATAACAATAAGAAAATTACAGCAATGAAATAGCAATAAAATAATTTTATGATCAGGGTCACTGCAACATGAGGAACTGTATTAAGAAGGTTGAGAGCCACTGCCTGAAAGGGTAGGAGTCTCTGAGCTTTGAGAGGAGTTACTGAGTTTAGAGGGGGAAAGTCTCTGAGCTTAACAGATTAGTGAGGGTCAAAGACAGGATATAAGGCTGTAATTTAGGAAGCAAATTCCTATGGGACTCTTACATGCAATCTAGGGAAAGCACTATATGGTGTGGCAAATGCCCTATATCAGGAATAGCCTGAGTAATCTAATCAACATATGTGTGTGCATGGTGGTGTGGTGTCCAGGTATGGCGACACTCACCTTTAATCTCAGCACTGGGGAGACAGAGGCAGGAAGATTTCTGTGAGTTTGAGACTAGCCTGGTCTACATGGTGGGTTCCAGGCCAACTAGAGTTAAACAATGAGATTGCCTCAATACATACACGCATACATGCATACATTCATACATATACACATGCATATACACATACATACATGCATGCGTGCATATACACACACATATATACATACATATGGGCTGGAGAGAAAGCTAAGTGGTTAAGAGCACCTGCTCATTCTTCCAGAGGACGTGGGTTTGGTTTTCACCACCTATGTGAGTGGCAGACCACATCTGTTATTCCAGATCCAGAGATTTGTCACCCACTTCTGGTGTCCTCAGGCACTGCATGCTCGTAGTGCATGTAGTGTCCGTGTAGGGGAGAACTCATTAGGTAAAGTTGTCTGTCGCCAAATCTGATGACCTGAGTTTGATCCCTGAATCTCAAATAGTGGAAGGAAGGAGAGAACTAAATTCTACAAGTCATCCTCTGACTTCCACACATACCTTGTGGAGTGTGTGTGTGTGTGTGTGTGTGTGTATGTGTGTGTGTGTGTGTGTGTGTGTGTGTGCATCCCTGTCTTAGTTAGGGTTTCTATTGCTGTGATGAAATACCATGAGCAAAAGCAAGTTGTTGGGTGGGGGAGGGTTTTTTTTTCTTGTTCTTTCACGTCATAGTCTATCATTGAAGGAAGTCAGGACAGGAACTCAGACAGGACCGGAACTTGGAGGCAGGAGCTGATGCAAAGGTCATGGAGGGATGTTGTTTGCTTGATTGCTCCTTATGGCTTGCTCAGCCCACTTTCTTATAGAATCCTGCATCACCAGCCCTGGGGATAGCACCGCCCACAGTGGGCTGGGTCCTCCCCTAGCCATCCCTCCAGCTGGATCTTACATAGGCATTATCTCAGTTGACTTTCCCTCCTTCCATATGGCTCTAGCTTGTCTCAGGTTGACATAAAATTAGCCAGGACATCCCCCAATAATAAAATAAAATACAATAAAAGAGGCAGGCTAGGGAGATGCCTCAGTAGTTTAAGAGTGTTTACTAGTCTATCAGAGAACTTAGTTTGGATTACAGAACCTACATTGGGAAGTTCACCTGTAACTAACACTGTAAATCTAGCTCCAGGGGCTCTGATGTCCACTTCTGACATTTCCAGGCACCCATCCCCCCCAATACACAAAGTAATAAAATAAATCGTTTTAAAAATAAATTATTTTATAGGATAGGGAACGGAGGGAGGTAAAGCCTGTCTTAGTTAGGTTTTCCATTGCTATGAACAGACAAGGTGACCATGGCAACCCCTATAAAGGCAAACATTTAATTGGGGCTGGCTTACAAGTTCAGAGTTCAGTCAATTATCATCAAGGCAGGAAGCACCCAGGCAGACACATTACTGCAAGAGTTGAAAGTTCCAAATCTTGGTCAGAAGGCAGATAGAAGTTTGTCTTCCAGGCAGCTAGGAGGAGGGTCTCAAAGCCCACCCACACAGTGACACACTTCCTCCATCAAGGTCACTCCTACTCCAACACGGCCACACCGCCTAATAATGCCACTCCCTGGGCTAAGCACACTCAAACCACTACAAGTCAAGAGGCTGACGAGCATCCGTTTCTGTTCTAGCTACCTCTTGATGGAGCTGGGCAGTCAGTGTCAAACCCTCTCCCTTTATCCTATGCCAGTTGGTCAGATGGACATCTTTGAGCCCGAGATTGGTATCTGTATTCATGCACCAGGAGGTTATGTCCAAGTGGCATGCTGGCTAGAGGCATTAGAAAGGGGGCAGCAGGTTTTGAATAGGAGTTTGAGGTTTCCCAGAAGGCCGCAGCAGTAAGTGGAGTCAGCCGAAGAGCGACTGTCTTAAGTGCCAGGGTTTTGCACCACATGCGTGTGGGCTTGGCGGAGGTGGCACGGAGTGGAATTAATGTGCACGTGTAATCCAGCCTATTTAGAAGGATCATTGCGCCAAGGAGTAGAAGGTCAGCCAAGGCCACAGAACAAAACCCTTTTCACTTTACTTTTTTTTTTTTCTTTCTTTTCAATTTAGGTTCCAGTGCGACATTTTACATTTCAAATTTGTTTTAAATTTATGTTGTCTTTTTCTTCTCCCTTCAGTCACATCATATGGTTTGTTTGTTTGTTTATTTATTTATTTATTCATTCATTCACTTTACATACCTCCTCTCCCCCCAGCCCTACCCTCACACCCCTGCTCCCATCCCTTCTTTCTTTTCTCATCAGAGAAGGGGAGACACCCTTCATGGGTACCAATAGGTCCTGACACTACTATGCTACACTTACAGACAGGAGGAGAGCATGACTGTCTCTTAGCCAATGAGGAACGCAGACCAGATTCCTGTGTGAGGGCTTCCTTTTCTCCCTGTTCCCCTACAGTACCTAGCCCAACACCAGCCTTGAGTCAGCGGCCATAGTCAAGGGTCATTGCGGAGAGGCTCGGCTTCTGGTTTGGCAGCCGTGCGGTGAGAAGCATGGACAGAGCCTTGGTAAACAATTCCTGGTGAGGTGTGATAGCAGCTGCGTTTCACAGGAGGCTGCGTCCCTCTAGGGCTGGGCTTTATAAAATGGGTTCTCATCTTCTGTAGCTTTTAACCCAGGCCATCACCTCTTAGTAGGCTTAGTAGTTGGGTAAACAGGTAGGCGATGGAGAACTGTTTTGTACTTAGGGTTAATCTGAAAGACTGATGTCTTTTCACCTCGGGTAAAATGGAAAAATCTCATACATGACGCAAAGCTGGGTAGAGTCCTCAGAAAGCTCTTCCACCATTAAAAACTTCTCGGTACAGTTCATACTAAGCTGACGTGAAATCTCCTCTGCCATCACCATTAATCTAAAATTCTTCAATTTAGCCTCGGGCAGGTTTTTGGAAAAGAACAACAACAACAACAATAAAAAAAAAACCACCCCCCCCAAAAAAACCAACCCCCCCCCAAAAAACCAACAAAAACAAAACAAAACAAAAAAACCCAAAAAACAAGACAAAAAACAGTCACTTTCTTCACTAAAATATCACAATAATGATCTGTAGGCTATTTATTAATACTCTTCTCCTCTGAAACCTTTTGAGCTGGGTCATCAGTCATAATCTATATTGTTCTCAGCACCACTGTCTTCCCTCTTCCCAGTAGTCTGGTGCATTAAGCCCCACTTAAAGTCTTCAACTGTTTTTACTTATCCCAAGTCTGAAAGTCCACATTCCACCAAGAAGTGTGGTCAGGTCTTTCACAGCAATACCCCACTCCTGATACCAGCTTCTGTCTTAGTCAATGTCCTGTTGCTGTAAAGAGACCATGGCAACTCTCAGGAAGACATTGAATTGGGGCTGTGTTTTAGTCAGGGTTTTATTGCTACACTGTGAGCAAAAAGCAAGTTGCAGAGGAAGGAGTTTATTTGGCTTATATTTCCATATCACAATCAGTCATTGGAGGAAGTCAGGACAGGAACTCAAGCAGGGCTGGAACCTGGAGGCAGGACTTGATGTAGAGGCCGTGGAAATTGCTGCTTGCTGACTTGCTCGGCCTGCCTTCTTTTCTTTTTCTTTTTCTTTTTCTTTTTCTTTTTCTTTTTCTTTTTCTTTTTCTTTTTCTTTTTCTTTTTCTTTTTCTTTTTCTTTCTTTCTTTCTTTCTTTCTTTTTCTTTTTCTTTGTTTTTCTTTCTTTTCTTTTTTTTTTGTTGTTGTTTGGATTTGGTTTTTTCGAGACAGGGTTTCTCTGTATAGCCCTGGCTGTCCTGGAATTCACCCTGTAGACCAGGCTGGCCTCGAACTCAGAAATTGCCTGCTTCTGCCTCCCAGAGTGCTGGAATTACAGGCGTGCACCACCACTGCCCAGCCTTTTCTTTTTTATTATTGGATATTTTGCTTATTTAGATTTCAGATGTTATCCCTTTTCCAGGTTTCCCCTCCCGAACCCCCCATCCCATCCTCCCTCCCCCTGTTTCTATGAGGGTGCTCCGCCACCCACCCACCCACCCACTTCTGCCTCTCTGCCTTGGCATTCCCCTACACTGGGGCAATGAGCCTTCACAGGACCAAGGGCCTCTCCTCCCTTTGATGTCCAACAAGGCCATCCTCTGCTATATATGCAGTTGGAGTCATGGGTCCCTCCATGTGTACTCTTTTGTTGGTGGTTTAGTCCCTGGGAGCTCTGGGGGTGGGGGTCTAGTTGGTTGATATTGTTGTTCTTCCTGTGGGATTGCAAACCCCTTCAGCTCCTTCAGTCCTTTCTAACTCTTCTATTTCAGCCTGCCTTCTTATAGAACCCAAGACACCAGCCTGGGAATGGCAACGCCCTCAATGGGCTGCGCTCTCCCCATTGATCACTAACTGAGAAAATGCCCTACAGCTGGATCTCATGAAGGCATTTCCTCCACTAAGGTTTCACTGTAATGACTCTAGCTTGTGTCAGGTTGACACACAACTAGCCAGTACAGCCCTGGTTATAGTTCAGAGGTTTAGTCCATTATTGTCATGGTGGGGAGTCTGCAGGCATGTGGTTAGACATGGTGCTGGAAAACAACTGAGAGTTCTACTTTCTAGATCAGGAGGAACAGTGACACTGGATCTGTCTTCAGCATCTGAAACCTCAAAGTCCACCCTCCAGGGACATCCTTCTTCCAACAAGGCAGTACCTCCCATTGGTGCCTATGGGGGGCTCCCATTGAGGCTATGGGGGCCATCTTTATTCAAACCACTGCATAAGCCATACTAACAGTAGTTAGAGATGTTTTGGCTCGGTTAAAATGAAATGAAATAGACTTCATAGCAAAGAATATCACCAGGCTATTTCTGAAAGAAAACAATTTCATTGTGGTTCAATCCCATTAGCAAAAGCTAGTAGGGCTATACAGAGGAAATAGACAGAATTAGAGTCAAATACCAAGTAGACAGAAATAGGTAAGCATATATGAGCTTTGACCAACACTATCAAGGAACGTGGCACCACTGCCAGGATCAATTGAGTCGATTAATTGGGTTCTGCTACAATCAATCACTTCTCCCAAGATTTATAGACTACCTCTCAACAGCATGCTTTTTATTTGTTGTGTTGTTGTTCTTTTAAAATTTCCCTTTCATTTACTTTGTGTGTAGGGCAGGGGGAGTACATGCCCAGGTCACGGCAGGCGTGTCGAGGTCAGCAGAACACTTGTAGGGCTCAGTTCTTTCTTTCCATCGTGTGAGTTCCGGGAATTGAACCGACGTTTGCCAGCTCCGCTGTCGATTGGAAGGCAGGGTCTCCTGTTACCCAGGCTGCGTTTGAACTTTGTAGCTGAGGTTGGCCTTGAGCTCCTTCTGCCTCTACCCACCAAGTGCTGAGACTACAGGTGTGTTCCAGCATACCCAGACGTCACATCACAGACTTTCCACATGGAACGTTTACCCCGTGGAAAACACGGACCATACAGATGGTGTCAGAGCTACAGAACACATCTCAAAAAAAAAAAAAAAAAAAAAAAAAAAAAAAAAAAAGTAAGGGAACAGATTGTATTCCCTAGGCACAAAGAGATTAAAATTGGAAAATAGTCCTTTTAGCTGAACTGTACAATCGTTCGATTGTTTCAGGCTCTAGAGAGTCTATGGCCGATATAATTTGTTTCCTATAAATCGCCTGCATGACTCGACTTTGATATGGACAGACTATGTCAAGGCATGAGCTTCCCTGGTATGAGCAGCTGATTTCTTCAGCGACCCACCCCTGGGTCGCTGAAGAAATCAGAAGGTAGCCAAACTGTGAATGTGGTTTGAGAAAACCCGCAGAAACCACTCAGGTCAAAGGCCGAAACAAAACTTGTGTACAAAAATATGCAATTAAATTCATTTAGTTAATTTTTATCAATAAATCTATGAGTTGTACTTTCCCCCCTACTTATAAGGCAGAAGAATGAGTGGGAAGGAGAGAAGACAGTTCAAGTTCCTGGCTCTGCCACTCAGCCTCTCACGTGGACGCGCCTGCTACCCTCCCTCCCTCCCTGTAAACACGGGTTACTCCAGGTCACTGGCACCTCGCGTTCTGCTTGCTGTTACAGTTGTTTCACTCCTGCAGACTCTCCTCTGTAACAGCCCCTCCCCTCTGCGCCTGCGCAGTTCTCTTCTGACCTCCAGACCCTGTTCCACTTAGAGCGTCTGTTCCTGGCATGCTCTGAGTGCCAGCATTCCTGCACATAGCAGGCAGCACGCTTCTCCAGGCTTGCCGCGTCTCATAGCTGTGGCCTCTTAGGTATTCGTCAATGTGGATGGTCAATGCGTGGTTTCCGCTTGCCCTCTCTGTGCTAGCCTCTTCCTTAGGCCAGGAGGCTCATTCAGGCAGCCATCTCTTGGATTCTAGTGGAAAACCAACGATGTGCTGGTCACCAGACAAGACACATTTCTGTGAAGAAAACAAGCAAAAGAATGCGTGGCTCGGGGCGGGACGGCCTCTTTGCAGATGTGCCAGCTGTCCTGTGAACTGGGAACGAAATAGAAGCAATCATGTGAAGATACGGCTGGTGGCCGTAGTAATTTAGTAGGGCTGCCAGACTGGGGGCTTCCACACAGAACTCCAATCCAAATGTTTAGTTTTTCTCTGAGGCTCTCCCTGGCTTGCTGATGGCTGCCTTCTGACTGCAATGTCACGTAGTTGTTCCTAAGTGTGTCTGTGTCATGACCTCCTCTGATAAAGAAATAAATCACTTTGCATTATATTCCACAAGATTAATCTGATTTTTACCCCCACAACCTCTGTAAAGGCTCTTTCTGCAAAGAAAGTCACATTCCTGTAGGGATTGGAAGTTGGTACTTCAATATGTGAATTTTCCTTCCTTCCTTCCTTCTTTCTTTCTTTCTTTCTTTCTTTCTTTCTCTCTCTCTCCCTCCCTCCCTCCCTCCCTCCCTCCCTTCCTTCCTTCCTTCCTTGTTTGGATGGAGGGCATAATTCACATTCAGAGGTCAAGTGCATCTTCTGAGCATAGAAAACATAAAGGCCCTGAGAATGTTTAATGAACAGAGGCACACAGTGGGAGAAGAGGAATCAGGAGGCCAAGCTGGACCAGCTCATGTAGGCACCCGTCTGTAGGTCACTGCAAGGATTTTAAATGATGTGGAAAACTGCTGGAGGCTTTCAGTTGGGTGGTATGAGGACCTCACTTTTACTCTCCAAAAATCATTCTGGTACCGTGGGAGTTGGGTAGAAGGACAAGAAAGGGAATAGGAGATGCATCAGGAGATGCAGCCAGGAGCAGCTGGGACAGTGATCTCTGTTGGATGATGGCAGAGTCAGGAAGGGGAGGAGAGCGGATGGAAGGAGGAAGAAAATACATGGCATGTCTTATACAAATACCATTTAACCCAAATTAACTCATCGCCATAGAGATGCTAGGTTCATGACTAGGACAAGGATACTTTAGTAGGTATTGGATGGGTTGAGTAGACTAAACATCCATTAATCAAGTCTATACAACCATAGGAATGTGCTTACTGTACTGTACGTAAGATACTTTGTATCGTTGTGACTATCTCAGAAGGGAGCGGAGGGATGCCACCGTCACTATAAAGACGAGAGGCTGTAGGTACCTAGCCTGTAACAATTCAGAGTTCTGTGCTGTCTCTTACCCCAGGCCTTACCACTTCAGGCTACAGGCCATATCAAGATGGGATTGCTAAAAGGGACCATTTTTTGATACAATGTATAATTAATAGTAGAGTGTATTAGGGCTGAAGAGATGGCTCAGCAGTTAAGAGCACTGGCTGCCCTTCCAGAGGTCCTGAGTTCAATTCCCAGCAACCGCATGGTCGCTCATGTATGGCAAATCCCTATAGAGAGATTTGATACCCTCTTCTGGCATGCAGATATACATGCAGATATAGAGCACTCATTACATTAAAAAACAAAAAACAAGAACAAAACATAAAACCTCAGTGTATTAATTTGTCTTGATGATAGATTAACCATTAATTCTTGCAGACTTCAAGTCTGGTCAGCACTAAGTAACCTTAATTTATGTCACTTTTTTGACTCCATTGATAGATGCATCATCCATTGCACCACTGGCCTGCTTGATTTATTTCGTTATTGAAAGTCCTTAACTTCTGTTTTCCATGTTGGATTCTATGTCATGATCCCTTTTCTGTTCCACTAGAACATCCCAACATCCCCAGGACTCCGATTAGTCCTGTTCTTTGCCCTTCTGGTGAAAGCTGCAAATGTTATTTTTTTAAGACTCTTTTTGTTTTGTTTTGTTTTTGTTTTGTTTTGTTTTGTTTTTCGAGACAGGGTTTCTCTGTATAGCCCTGGCTGTCCTGGAACTCACTCTGTAGACCAGGCTGGCCTCGTACTCAGAAATCTGCCTGCCTCTGCTTCTGCCTCTGCCTCCCAAGTGCTGGGATTAAAGGTATAAGCCACTAGCTAAAGGCACCGCCCGGCTAGCAAATGTTATTATTATGTATATATTTTTATGATAAGGAGAACAAAGTAATAAGAAGAAAAAAAAAAAAAGAAAGAAAGAAAAAAATGGCGGCCGGCCAAAGTGGGAGGAGCTAGGTAGCCCAGAAAACGATGAGAAATGCAACAGGCAGAGTCCAGGTTTCCGCACAGAAGTGGACAGCTCAGGAGGCCCACCTAACCTCTGGAGGTGGTTGGCTGTCGGGTGAGACTGTTTTTTCTATTCCCAACTGGTTTTCTGCTGGCCAGCAGGAATGTAAGCACTGGACCAAACACAGGGAGTCTTTATTTCTCTTGACCCATGGCACAGGGAACCACAGCGCCAGAAACAGTTTTAAGAGGGAGTAAAAGAGGACCGATGCGGGAGAGTGTGGCCATTACTTCAGGCAGGTAGCCAGTGGTTCAGGAAAGTGGTGCAGTCATCCCTAGAGGATCACCAACATCACAGGATCTCCTTTGACGGATGAGAAAGAATATCTTTGTCTGAGAGACATGATACTATTCCTGCCCTTAGCAGACCGGCAGCTTGAGAAAGGAAGAGAAGTGCCCCACGCTCCCAGCTTAATGGTCTCTGTTTTCAGGGGTGCCCCAGTTGCCCTTGAGAAAGTTCTGGCCCAGTGTGGTTTCACAACAGTTTAATATAGACTCCAGGATATGGTGAGCTTGTGCACGGAAATAACTTGGCTATCTTGTCATGTCTAAAGATTTTTAGGCATCCTTTATTTCAAGAGACTACACGGTAATGGCTTTGGTCCAAATGCACATGAGAATTGAGTTTTTAAAAGCACTTTAGAGCAACAGGGGAAATGTGAATTTCTTTCTTTAAACATGTTTTTTATTAGATTTAATTAATTAATTAATTAAATTTTATGTGTGTGTTTGCCTTGGTGTATGGATGTGTACCTTGTACATGCCAATGGATGACTGTGAACCACCAGATGGGTGCTGGGACTTGAACCCAAGTCATCTGCAAGGACAGCACATTTTCTTTTTTCTTTTCTTTTTTTCTTTTTTTTTTTTTCTTTCTTTTTTCTTTTTTTTTTTTTTTTTCCCGTTTTTTGAGACAGGGTTTCTCTGTGTAGCTCTGGCCATCCTGGAACTCACTCTGGCCTCGAACTCAGAAATCCGCCTGCCTCTGCCTCCCAAGTGCTGGGATTACAGGCGTACGCCACCACCGCCTGGCTGACAGCACATTTTCTTAACTGCTGAGCTCTCTCTCTATAGCAAGCTGAATTTAGATATCTCACCTTCAAACTTATGGTATAGTCACTTATCACGTATTGGTTGTAGATATATTTTGAGGAAATTGCCTTTAGGTAATTTGATGGTTGTGCATGTTATGTAGAATACACATAAACATAATAAGATGGCTATTGTGTCCCTGGTGTATGCAATACATGTTCATAATCATCATCATCATATCATCATCATCATATCATCATATCAGCAGAAGCATCACCACGACCACCACCATCTGCACAGTCCATTATTGGGAAGTTTGGTGTTTGTTTTGTTTTGTTTTGTTTTGGTTTGGTTTGGTTTGGTTTTTCAAGACAGGGTCTCTCTGTATAGCCCTGGCTGTCCTGGAGCTCACTCTGTAGACCAGGCTGGTCTCGAACTCAGAAATCCGCCTGCCTCTGTCTCTCAAGTGCTGGGATTAAAGGCATGCGCCACCACTTCCAGGCTGCACAGTTCATTATTGGCTGAAATGCTTTTATGTGATGTATAATTGAACTTGATTTCCCTACCTAACTTGAATCTAAATGGATGGAAGTCAAATCAAGGCAATTGGAGAGCAAGTCAAAGAATACAAGAAAATATTTGCCAACTATTGTCATATAAGAACTATGTTGTGGTTTAGATCTAGAATGACACCCCCCCTCCCCTCCCCTCCCCTCCCCTCCCCGCTACACCATAAGCTCTAGTGTTTGAACTCTTGGTCACAGACATTCTGGTGACACTGTTTGAGAAGGTTGTGGAGTCTTGCCGGAGGAAGTGTGTCCCTGTAGGCAGACCTTGAAGTTTTATAGCCCGCCTGGACTTCCTATGTGCTTCCTGACTATAGAGGAAACGTGACTGACTGCCCTCTGCTCCGCTGACATGCCTTTCCACAAGGATGGACTGTATTTCTTTGAGCTGTAATTCATTAACCAAGTTAATGTCTCTCCCCTTAAATTGTATCCTGTCAGGAATTTGGCCACAGCAACAAGACTGTTTATTAGTCAAGATGTTTAAGTTTAGATACAAAGATTATCTTTAAAAGGCCCATATGTTGAAGGTTTGGTTCCCACTGATAGATTTTTTTCAATTGTTGCTTTTTCTATGACACGGTCTTACTATGAATCCTTGGCTGGTTTTGGAATTCATTGTGTAACCTAGACTGGTCTCGAACTCAGGATCCTCTTGCTTCAGAGACTCCAGAGCTGGGATTACAGGCATGAACCATCAGACATGGCTTGGATCCACTTGAGAGTTTGACTTGTGATATCTCTAACCTAATCCGTGTTGAGTCCACTGATGGGTTCATGACTTGATAGCATTATCAGAAGATTGTGCAACTAGTAAGTCGGGAGGGTAGGAGGAAGTAGGTTATGGGGCTGTGTCTTTGGGAGCTGTATCTCGGCCTGGCTCCTTCATCTTTCCCCTCCCTTCCCATTTTCCCCTCTCTCACCCTCTTTCCCCTTTCTTCTCCCCTCCTCCTCCTCCCTACCGCTTCCTCTTTCTTATCTCCTTCTCTGTTTCCTGACTACCTTAAAGTGGGCGCCTTTGCCATATGCTCCTAACCTTATAACAATCTGCCAACTTCATGCCTAAAGCCATAGATCCAGGTGACCTTAGACCAAAAACCTCTGGAATGGAGATCCATAATCAATTCTTCATCCTTTACAGTGATTCTTTCTGGGCATTTTTCCAATGAATACCCAGCCATGAAACACTAACGCAAAAGTACATGAAGAACTCTTAAAACCCAACTCAACAATAATGAAAATAATCTGTTCAACTCATTCTAAAAACTGAGGGTAAGACATGACACCAGAGAAGACAGACGGAAGTTAGGCACACAAACAGATATTCTAGAAAAGACTAAACTCTGCAGGCAGTATGAAGAACATTGCCAGTGGTCATGGGTTAGAAAAGGGTAAACAGGCAGAACACGGGATTTGTGCCTACTCTATATGACAGAATAATGAGGGACATGTGACAGTGTACACCATCCAAATCCACAGACTATAGAACCTTGTGAGTGAATGTCAATGCCAACTTTGAACATGGGCCCACGACAATGTGTTGACTTGTTTTAACAAACGTGCGGCTGTGATAGGAAGTTGATAGTGAAGTAGACTGAAGTATGTAGGTGATATGTGTGACCTTTGTGATTTTTATTGTCCTGACTTAAAAATGTCTATTAAAAATTAACCCACAAGAAAACAAAACTATAAAGCCAAGAAGAATTACTAATAAAATAAAAAAAGCCGGATGGTGGTGGTGCACGTCTTCAATTCCAGCACTTGCAAGGCAGAGGCAGGCAGATTTCTGAGTTCGAGGTCAGCCTGGCCTACAGAGTGAGTTCCAGGACAGCCAGGACTACACAGAGAAACCCTGTCTCGAAAAAAACAAACCCTCTCCCTCCCCCCCAAAAAACTTAGTTAGTTCCAGCAGGTGGGTAGATGAATAAATCCTGACTTATCCAGAAAGTGAAATTGTGCTCAACAATAAAAGTAAAATGAAGAAAACCTGGGCATGTTGGCATAGGCCTGTAATCCTAGCTCTTCAGGAAGCTGAGGCAGAAACATTGACACTTCAAGGCCAGTCTGGGCTACCGTGAGTTCAAGGCCTGCTGGAGGAACTTAGTGAGACCCTATCTCAAAATACAAAGGGGGTGGGGGAAAGCTGGTGATGGCTCTAGCTCAGGTGGAGCAATTTCATACAGTGCATACAATTTGGTATCCCAAAAGTCACTCAAGGGTCCCCTTGAAATGACTGTATTTTATTGCATATGATTTATATAAAATTTGGTTAAAATTATATAATAAAAGTTTACAATAAAACTTGAGAGACTTTAAAAACATAATAGTGTGATATGGAACTTCACTTACACATAGGCCTAAAGCTATAAAAGAAAAAAAAATGGTACATTCAATTATAGAAATGAAGGTTTTTCTCTTTGGGAAAAAAGTTTGCAAAGTAGAAAAAGAACAAGCTAGAAAAAAAGATCTGCAGCTTGGCTTCTTTGTTGCCTAAATAATCTACTTGGGAGAAGGCACTAGAACAAAGCTATCTTGTGTTATGATCTAAGCCACTGATGTCAGTCACACCATGTGTCAGATCTCACTTGGGAAGTTTGCTGGGGTGTGGGGTATGCGGAGGCTGCTGCTGACCGAGGGAGAGGGGAAACTGAAGGCGGGGAGAGGAGGTGCTGGCTTTTTATAAGGGGATATAGCCCAAGTGCATAGGAGGATTTGAGACTCGTGGCAAATGTGGAAATATATCGTCTCTTGGCAGCTAGTGATGACGTATGTCCTAGGATGATGCTCTCCTTGGGTCCCCCAGGTCCTTAGGTCCTAGGTCCCTGACCACAGGCTGGTTGAGATTCCAGCTCGCTAATGTGGCTCACCTGGAGCCTGGGAGGGCAAGAGGGCCCTTCAGTACTGGGAGCTGGGCTGAGCTAATCATGGACAATGTGGCTTCCCGGAGAAAGTGGTTGGCAATCATGGAGTCTGTTTTATTTGCACAATCCCTCACCAGGGACAGAAAGATGCAATCATATTAAACTTTGGCTTCTTTCTTCCATTTTGATGGGGTCTTATCGTGTAGCATAGGCTGGTCCCTAACTCGTGATTCTTTTGCCTTAGCCTCTTCAGTGGCTGGGATTGTGGGTATGTGCAATGGCTGGGATTGTGGGTATGTGCTAATCAGGTCTGGCTCACACCTTTCCTTGCAGACTACTGTTGTATCTCCAATGTAGCCACTGCGGCTGCTGCAGCCTGCGACTGCTGAGCACACGGGCCTGGGTTTAGGGTGTGTGCACTTATCAAGATCGAATAGGGAAATTCTGGAACGGGAGATCATTTTCAGTTCTTTTTTTCTCCTTCTGGGTCTTGATCAGGATGAAGAAAAACATCCTTTTGTTTTGAGTTGGATTCCCCAAATCAAATCGCAGAGAGGAAAGTCATGGAAAACTCCATTGTGCTGGGTGTCCTCTTCCCCTGCCTCAGTCTCATGTCTTCTAGAAACCTAGTTTCTGATTAACCAGAGCCTAGTCCCAGATTAGACTCGATGACTCGACAGATCACACACGTAGCCTGCCTGGGCTCCTTTCCTCATGGCAACTCTTTCTAAATAAAGATAGCTTAGCTTCTAGATCAAGGTCGATTGGTTAGAATAACATGCAGGCCGGGTTGGATGCTGGGTCCTGTCCAGAGCTGATGTCCTAGTGTCAGGGCAACCTGTGGTCTTCAGCTCACTTGACATTATGTTTCATCTCTGAGGGCAGACAGCCTGGTGGCCTTGATTCTGGCTTCTCTTAGGCGGAGTCCCTTATCCCTGCAACCCAAAGAGTCTCCTCTGGTTCTTGGGGCTGGGTTTCTTGGCAGCTGCTTCCCTTTGTTGTGGGGTATCCACCAGAAAAGACTACTCCATTGTGGATTTAAGCCAATGGAAAGACTTTATTAGCCAGCC
This sequence comes from Apodemus agrarius, assembly GCA_964023405.1. Taxonomy (NCBI): domain Eukaryota; kingdom Metazoa; phylum Chordata; class Mammalia; order Rodentia; family Muridae; genus Apodemus; species Apodemus agrarius. The sequence goes on from OZ030012.1 coordinate 100,012,190, forward strand.
AGTGATTACACTGGATGTTTCAGGAATCCGGTGGAGCCTCAAGCCTTTCTCAGGGTGAGATTTTAAGCACAAACACTATGTCCTGGGTTGACATATTTCAGCTAACAAGAAGAGTTAGCCAGATGCAGAACTGCAGAAACCAGTAGGCAAGGTTAGTACATTCAGAGACTTTCCCAGGACTATGGACTTTGATGGATTAAGTCTTTTAGTTCTGGCAGGCGGTGCTTTCTACATCCTGAGTTTTATAGCCTAAATAGTACTTCTTGATAGATTATTTCTCTGTGGGTGAAATGAACCAATTCAAGACAGATTAGATTTTATCTGAAGCAGGTTTATTGGGAAGCTGCTCTCAGGTGAGTTCATTGGACCCAAGGATTGAGGCCAGGGGAGTTGCCATGGGGAGAGAGGGGTGGGGAAAGGGGAAAGAGAGAAAGAGCACAGAAAGAGAAGAAAAAGAGAAGGAGAGAGACCAAAATGTCTGGATTATATAGGGAGGAGTCTCTGGGGGAAGGGCAGCCCAGGCCCTGGGCTGGAAAATTTGAGGTTGGAGGCAGGGTATGCGAGGTAGGGACTAAGGAATGCTGGGAGAACCTGGAGGCCAGGTTTGCTTTGATATGTAAAATATGCGCCTTAGACCCATGTCCAAGAAAGCAAACACTTCAATCATGGAGTTAGTTGTGCTAAGATCTGGGGACCTACTTAGTCTGGGGCCCTGTTACACCTTCCTCAGAGCTAACAATGGCTCTGCTCTATTAGAGCCATCGAAACTTGGGAGTCTTTCTTAACTTTCTGGGTAGTGCATTGTGACTAGCGCCTAGTTAGGTGTTGGGGTGAGGCTTGCTCTTTTCTGTGCAGTGGACAGACAAGTAAGCAGGGTCTAAGTGTCCTGCTGTGAAAAAGGAGATGAGTTGGGTGTGGAGATAGGGGAGGAGTCACCAGATTGTTCTTAGCATTTTAGGACAAAGCCTAGGACTACCTATCTTCAATATGCCGATTAAAGAGACAAGTTATAGCAGAGAAAGAAGAGAAAACAAAGGGGTCAGTGATTCCAAGTTCATATTCAGGGTTGTAGCAAGAAGTTGAGGTTCAAAGAAAGGGCAAGAGGTATGCATAGCTACATTGTCCAGTCAAGGTGTGGTCCCACCCATTGTTGATCCACCATTGTTGGGGCTCTAGTCTCTACACCAAGGTGGTGGCAACTGGTCCGAAGTGTGTGACATTTCTTCCTGGGAAGTAGGCACTAAGTCATGTGGTCTATTGTTTTAAGGGAGAGGCCTGTCTGCCATTAGAATGATCTTTGATCTTGCCTGGATGGTTTCAGAAGGCAGAGGAAGTACCTCATGGAGGAGATGAGATTCTTGAAGGAGGTGATGTTTCTGTTCCAGGGGCAGGCAGTCCGTGAAGCTGGTGAAGGAGTAGCCTATGTGGAAGCAGGAAGCCGAGTGAGGTGTGGACCCCCAAGCAGGAGAATCCCAGAGTGACTCCTTCCTTCTGCATTCCTCTGGAGCACCTCCCCGGGCTGATTGGTGAGCTCCACTGCCCTCCCCACCCCTCACCCCCCAGTACCCTGTACTGCCTCTCTAAGCTCTAGTGCAAAAAGAAGCCATGAACATAATGAACAGTTGAGGCTGGTGTCTCAGCAGCTTAGCTGGGTGCTTCTGGTCAGGATTTCCCTGTGAAGTCACAGGCAAGGTGTTCCTTGAGGCAGTCTTCTTGAAGGTTGACTCAGGCCAGAGAATCTGCTTCCAGACTCATTTGGTTAGCTTCAGTTTTCCTCCACAGTTGTGGCAAGACAGTAGGGTGTATGTGTGCATGTGTGCATGTGTGCATGAGAGAGAGAGAGAGAGAGAGAGAGAGAGAGAGAGAGAGAGAGAGGAAAAGAAGAAGAAAAAGAAGAGAGGGAAGGAAGAAGAAAAAGAAAGAAAGAAAGAAAGAAAGGAAGGAAGGAAGGAAGGAAGGAAGGAAGGAAGAAAGAGAGTGACATGAAAGGAGTCAGTTTGACAGAAGGATGGGAAATCACTGCCCACTGGACTACATAAAACAAAATAGAACATGCTGGAGACGAGCCTGAGAGATCAGGAGAAGATATGTTCCCTGTAATGACCTCTAAAGGACCAGAACTCAAGGTGTTAGGACTTTTGAACGTCTGTGTTTCCCAGCTCAGTAGTGCATTTCTATCCTTTCGAGTGCTTTCTTTCTTTCTTTTTTTTTTGTTTTGTTTTGTTTTGTTTTTTGTTTTTTGTTTTTTGTATTTCGAGACAGGGTTTTTCTGTGTAGTCCTGGCTGTCCTGGAACTCACTCTGTAGACCAGGCTGGCCTCGAACTCAGAAATCCGCCTGCCTCTGCCTCCCAAGTGCTGGGATTAAAGGCGTGCGCCACCACGGCCGGCTGAGTGCTTTCTTTCTTAATAAGTTGCCTCTGTTTCTATCACTGTCCACGTATCCCTGGTCTAATTTGTTATCTTGGCACATAACTTACAAATCTCAGTGATGCCCCTCTGGATTCTGATTTGTACCTATAAAAATAGGACTGTCATAATATGGTATCTGTCTGTTGGAGTGAGTGATACATACACAGACACAAAGAGCACAGGAGATCCCACTGTTAGTGCAATGCAGCATGAGACTACACAAGCGTGGTGCCGTCTAGGAGACTGGGTACCTCACAGCCTATGCTTAGGCTGGCTTCCATCACCTGTGATGCTAGGTGTAAGGGCACACATACATGGTTCCCAGGCACCCATGCTCTTCTCTTACTGGAGTCCATTGGACTGGTCTCTCGGAAAACTGGTCATTTTGGTGCTAGAGAGCTGGCTCAGCAGGTAAAGCACTCGCTGGCAAGCCTGAAGAACTGAATTCATTCCCTGGAATCCACATGGAGGAAGGGGAGACAGATTCTCACAAGTTATCCTCTGAGCTCTACACATGTGCAGTGGCACACACACACACACACACACACACACACACACCTACAATAAATGAGTGTACGAAATGAAAAAAGAAAATTTGAAGTTAGTCATTCCCTCCTCTCCTCCCCAGTGAGTGAGGTCTTTGTCTTGGTCTCACACCCTTTGTGTTTTTGTTTATAGAAGTTCTTACATGCCATTTTTTTCCTTGGCGGATTTGGGACCCATTCAGAACAAATGAATGGCCAGCTAGTCGACAACTCAGTTAACAAACCGTGACCACCTTTCCTTTTTAAGCTTAGGTTGAACTAGGGGCTCTTGAATCATACAACCTCAAAACTTCAAGATGGTTTTCTTCAAGAGACCACAAACACTGCTCCTTTCTTCCACTCGGAGAGGGCGCATCTGAGGTGTTGGGAAGGATGCCTGCTTAGACTGCTGATGAGCCCGGCTCCATCCCTGGCCAAGGTCCTTTGCCTCTCTGAGCTTTGGTTTCCTTATCTATAAACTGGGTTATTCTGAAGACTAAACAAGGCAATCCATGCAAAGTCTGGTGTTTTTCTTACTGATTGCATTGGCTTTAACACTATCAACATCATCTGATGTCAAGGTCCAACTTAATATTTCTATTTCAAATCTCTTTCTTTGTGAGTATGGGTGTGTGTGGTTTGGTGTATGTACACATGTGTGTGCATGCCTGTACATATGTGTGTGTATGTATGTATGTGTGTGGGGGGGTACGATGCTGCATACTCCTCTTCAGCTCCCTCTCCCTTTTGAGGCAGGGTCTCTTATTGAATAGACCCTGTAGCTCATTTGGTTCAGCCGGATGGCTGGCATCCATCTGTTTCCTTCCGCCTGACACAGCCCTGGGGTGACAGACACTCACTGTAGTGCCTGGCTTTTTGAGTAGGTGCTGGGCATCTCAGCTCAGGTCCTCACACCATCTCCCTACCTCCTCTCTATTTGAAATCATTCTGTTCGATAAAGAAATAGCCTGTTGGGCCAACACATCCCAACTTAGTATTTCTTAGCTATTACCTTGTGTTCCTGCCCTGCCTCTCTTCATGGTTAGATTTTCAATTCATTTGTCTTTTTTCTAAAAGGTCTCTAACCAAGCCCAGTGTGAGCCAGGGCATACAGAGGTCAATAGTTATTTTTTTTTTTCCATGATGGTAGGTGTGAGGATTCTAAGCTCCACCCCACAATTACCTGGCAATAGCCAGGTATGCCCCTCCCCACCGTTACCTGGCAACAGCCAGGTAGGCTTGGCCTGCTATAAAAGAGGGTGCTCGGCCCCTCCTTGCTCTCTTACTCCTCTCTTATCTCTCTCACCTCTCTCACTCCCTTCTCTCTTGCCCCTCTTGGGCTCTCCTCCCCTCCTCCCTCTCTCCACATGGTCATGGCCGGCCTCTGCTTCTCTACTCTATCCCTCTCTCTGCCTCCACTACCCCCCTTAACTCCCATCCCATGGCCTGAATAAATGCTATTCTATACTATGCCAGTGTGGTGTGTGTCAGGGCCCTCTGGGGCACCCCCTTCACCTACACCGCCTTATACCATATTCTCTAACCTCTTTTTCTTTTTATGATCACAACAGTAGGCATTCCTGGGAAGCTGGCCGGGAGTAGATTTCTTGTTCTGAGTTCAAAAAATTCTTGGGGAAGCGAAGAAAGGGACGAGCAAAACAAAATTTTCCATTAGAGTCGACCATACACTTCTCTGCATACAGTTTTGCATGTTATCTTACTTGCTTTGATATTGTTGTTGGGATTTCTAACTAGCGGCTACAATCCTCATTGCAACTAGCAAACAGCAGAAAATGATTATTAAACTGGATTGGATTTATTTTCCTCTAAGACTGTAGAAATGAATCTTATTTCTGTGAAAGAAAACAAGCTCCCGCCCTTCGAAATTCTGCTTAAAATACACCAGTCTAATAGTAATCTGAAAGTATATACAGTTCTTCCTACAAGATGGCAATGTTATTATTAAAAAACAAACAAACAAAAACCCAACCAACCAACCCCAAAACGGTAAGTGTTCATTGCTTTGCCACAGTTGACAGCATGTTTATCACCGTGGAGACATTTTCTAATATGGGAAGAATGGTTTTGTTAAAGCACCAGCAATGTGGAATCCAGTGGCTGGGTTACAAGTGCTATTTTTAGGGACGTTGTGACCTGTATAAATGTGTTGACAGCTCTAGTGTCTAGTTACCAAATGTGAATAAAGCTAGTCCTCATTTAAAAACTGAATCATTATGAAGCTGACCTCCAAGGCCGGGCTGTTTGAGTTCTCGTTCCTTATATAGTACCTGGCAGTGGAAGCTGGAAAGGTGTCTGTTCCATTCCACACTCCGAGTACTGTCAGAAGCCCTTGGAAGGACACTGTGGAAACGTTCTGGCGTGGACCTCAGCCCTGGGTCACTTTGTGGCTAATTGATGAGACGTAGGAAGGGGCTATCCTCGTGAACAATTCCTAGCCCTGAATTAAATTGGGCAAGGGTTCTGTTGATCACTTCCAAGAGTCCTGGGGTAAGAAACTTCACCTGGGCTCAAGTTGACCCAAGAAACTTGGCATCTTGGGAAGAGACTGGGCTTGGCCACTCACTGGGCTAAGAGCTGAGCAAGCAGTGGTGGTGGTGAGAAAGCTTTGGTTCCTGAAGCCGGTTTGGAGCTAAGGGACCAGAGCGAATGGTAAAGAAAGGCGTAGTTAGAATAGATGTTTCTCCAGGAATGTGGCAGAGTTCCGGAGAAGGTGGCTTTAGAGGAGCGATATCTCGACTGCAAGTGATAACCTTATCTATGATCTCTTTAGTTATTTCTCATGCTACCCGAGGCTGAGTACTGTGGCCTTAGGAATGCACAAAAGGACAAGAACACGTGCCAGTACCCAAATTATACCTCTTTTTTGAAAGAAGAATCCAAACAGTCAGAAGGCAATCTTACTGTCCCTTTCTGGGCCTGTACAACCCTACTGTGAAGCCTTGTGTTCTCCCAGAGGGCTCTAAGGGTCTGTCTGGTGTGCCCTGGAGACTACTCCACTTTGCAAGGGATGTGACTTGTGCAATTTCCTTCCTTTTCATGAAGTGCTTGGGGTAAACTGAGGCTCTGTCTGTCTTGGACAATTGCAAAGATTTGTTTTTTTGTTTTTGTTTTTTTTTGTTTTTTGTTTTTTGGGTTTTTTTTGGTTTTTCTGTATAGCCCTGGCTGTCCTGGAACTCACTCTGTAGACCAGGCTGGCCTCAAACTCAGAAATCTGCCTGCCTCTGCCTCCCAGAGTGCTGGGATTACAGGCGTGCACCACCACCGCCAGGCAATTGCAAAGATTTATGAATGAATAATTTTAGTCAATGCCAGGCTCTGTTCACTCATCCCCATAGGAGGTCCAGCACAGAGCCTTGTCCTGAGAGAAGCCCCTTGCTCACATGCCTAGGGGGTGGGAGAGATGTTACAGCTCGCTTTCCCACCTCCTTGTCAGGTGTATGCATCTGAGGTCAGAGCCTCAGCATGAGGAGCAGAGGTGGGGTTCCGTGTCAGCCACAGCGAGGGGTTCACACAGAACTTCTCTGAGAGCCTCTAGATAATCTCACTGAGGAAGCCGGAAAGTCGGGGAGAGCATGCAAAGAGAGCTGTGGTTGTCAAAATGCAGAAAGATGCTAATGGAGAGGAGGGGCTCTCCAGAATGCCGCCTTTCCCCAAGGCAGGGCTGTGGGAGCTACTGGGCTGGGAGAAGTGGTTTATAGTGGTATATACAGATAACTTAAAAAGTAATACAAATAAAGGTCAGTGTGCTCTCTACCATTGTTTGGAGAGTTGATTCTAAAGCGTCGCTGGTAAAGGGCGCCTCTCTGTTGGCCAGGTGCTTCCTGACAGGTTGTCATCTCTGTCCTGTGTGGCTCACCTCTGGTTTGGGAAATTAGTATTTCTGTAGACATGCTTCGACCAGATCCTGGGCCTGTGCTCATCTGAGGTGCTTGAACCAAAATGAGACATGGCGGCTTTAGGATAATGAAAAGAGGGGCTTCTCAGGGAGAGTGCCCCTCGGGTCAGTCAAATGCCTGGATTCTGAGGGTTCCCCTAAAGGGGGAGCAGTCCTTTCCCCTCTGTGTGTAAACTAGTCTGATCTGTTTTGTTTTGTTTTGTTTTTGGAACTGGCAACAGAAAGTTTCAGCTTTATAAATACCCTTTTTGGGCCCCAGTACAGCAAACTGTGGGAGCAGTTGGCTGCGTATGAGGTGTGTGCTGATTTTCACCTAGGGACAGGGTTGGGGGCTGTGATTTCTAGGGCTTTTTTTTTTTGACTTTGGTGACCCCTGTCATCTCTAAGCAAATATGCACTGGCAGGTCACAGAGACACCTTCTGTATGCAACAGGACTCAGTCGAAAGCTGCTTGGCCCCCATCCAAGGCAAGTGTTTACTGAAGTTACCTAAAACGTAATTAGATAGCCTCGGGCAAGGACCGGAACTAGAAGGGCAGGTTTTTTTTGTTGTTGTTGTTTGTTTTTCTTTTTCTTTCCTTTTGCTTTTGATTATTTGAGACAGGGATATTTTTTTGTGGAACCCTGGCTGTCCTGGAAGTCACTCTGTAGACCAGGCTGGCCTCGAACCTCAAACTGGAGGTTCACCTGCCTCTGCTTCTCTGAGTGCTGGGATAAAAAGTGAAATTTACTGCTGCCTGCTGAGTTCGAGGTCAGCCTGGTCTACAGAGTGAGTTCCAGGACAGCCAGGGCAACACAGAAAAACCCTGTCTCAAAAATAAACAAACAAATAAATAAAACAACGAAACTACTGCTGTCCGGCTGGAGGATAACTTTTGAGTCAGATTCTAGATTGTGAGAGAAGGAAATCTCTGAACCAGTGTCATGTGTGTTTATCCTCAGCATTTGCTTAGTGCAGTGGGTCTCACACCTCCTAACACTGCGACCCTGTGCTACTACTGTTCCTCACGTTGTGGTGACCTCCAACCATTAACATTATTTTCACTGCTACTTCATAACTGTCATGGCTACTGTTATGAATCACACATATGTAAATATCTGTGTTTTCTGATGGTCTTAGATGACCTTTGTGAAAGGGTCTTTTGGCCCCCAAAGAGGTCAAGACCAGGAGGGGACCTGGGTAAACCGAGGCAACAGTTTGGAAATAAAGCTTTAGAAACCAGAAGACGGCTTGGCCAACAGAAAGCCTTTCTTTTTTTTTTTTTTTTTTTTTTTTTTTTTTGGTTTTTCGAGACAGGGTTTCTCTGTGTGCTCCGGCTGTCCTGGAACTCACTTGGTAGACCAGGCTGGCCTCGAACTCAGAAATCCGCCTGCCTCCGCCTCCCAAGTGCTGGGATTAAAGGCGTGCGCCACCACCGCCCGGCTCAGAAAGCCTTTCTTTTCTTTTCTTTTCTTTTCTTTTCTTTTCTTTTCTTTTCTTTTCTTTTCTTTTCTTTTCTTTTCTCTTCTCTTCTCTTCTCTTCTCTTCTCTTCTCTTCTCTTCTCTTCTCTTCTCTTCTCTTCCCTTCCCTTCCCTTCCCTTCCCTTTCCTTTCCTTTTCTTTTCTTTTCTTTTCTTTCTTTTTCTTTTAAAAAAATCTTTAAGATTTATTTATCTATTATCTGTAAGTACACTGTAGCTGTCTTCAGACACCCAGAGGGCATCCAGTCTGGTTCCAGATGGTTGTGAGCCACCATGTGGTTGCTGGGATTTGAACTCAGGACCTCTAGAAGAGCAGCCAGTGCTCTTAACCGCTGAGCCATCTCTCCAGCCCCAGAAAGTCTTTATTAACCAGTCACTGACAATTCTAGGTGTTTGAGATCATAGTGTAGCCCCGAGCCTTTTTTCTCATGGTGAGCTTTTAAGCACAGGAACCATGTCCTGGGTTGACATACTTTAGTTAGCAAGAACAGTTAGGCAGGAGCTGAACTACAGATGCCAAAAAGCAAGGTTAGTACGCTGAGAGACTTCCCCAGAACTATGGACTCTGATGGATTTGGTCTTTGGTTTAGTTCTGGCAAGGCAGTGCTGTCTATATTCTGAGTTTCACATCCTGAATGATACTTCCATTATGGAGTCAGTTGTGCTGAGATCTGGAGGCTTACTGAGGTCTTGGGCTCTGTTACAGTTTAATTTTTTGATTTGTCCTGTTTTAGTTAGGGTTTTATTGCTCTGAACAGACACCATGACCAAGGCAAGTCTTATAAAAGACAACATTTAATTGGAACTGGCTTACAGGTTCAGAGTTTCAGTCCATTATCATCAAGGCAGGAACATGGCAGCATCCAAGCAGGCATGGTGCAGGAGGAACTGAGAGTTCTGCATCTTCATCTGAAGGCTGCTAGTAGAAGACTTCCAGGCAGCTAGAGTGAGGGTCTTAAAAGCCCACACCCACAGTGACACACCTACTCCAACAAGGCCACACCTTCTAATAGTGCCACTCCCTGGGCGGAGCATATACAAACCATAACATCCTAGGTCAACTCTACTCAGTAGGTGACATGTTGGGCAAAAAGCTGGCACTCCACTCCTAGCAGGATGGTGGATTCTTAAGACTCATGATCTTTTGTTTTGTCTTGTTTTGTTTTGTTTCCAGACAAAGTTTCTTTGTGTAGCTGTAGTTCTAGAATTCCATCTAGAATTCTATCAGGCTGGCCTTGAACTCAGAGATCCGCCTGTCTCTGCCTCATGAGTGTGTGATTAAAGATGCAAGCCATCACAGCCCTGCTTAATTGCATTATTTCTTTTCTTTTCTTTTTTTTAAAAGATGTATTTATTATGTATACGTACACTATAGCTGTTTTCAGACACACCAGAAGAGGTCTCTCATTAGGGATGGTGAGCCACCATGTGGTTGCTGGGATTTGAACTCAGGACCTTCAGAAAAGCAGACAGTGCTTTTAACCGCTGAGGCATCTCTCCAACCCAATTGCATTATTTCTTATTTAACTTTTCATTTATTTATTTATTTATTTATTTATTTATTTATGCTGTCTCTCTCATGGAATGTTCAAGTGTGTGCATGCATGTGCACGTGTCATGGTGTACATCTGAGAGCAGCTTATGGGAGTCAGTTTTTTCCTTGATCACGTGGGTCCAGGAGGTTGAACTTGGCATTAGGCTTGATGACAAATGCCTTTGCCCACCGAGCCATCTTGCCATGGCTAGTTTCTTAGTGTGAAGGATCACTTTGCCCCCAGAGTCCTGGTGGTCTACTGGGATCACATACTAACCCCTGAATCAGTCAATGGTCTGGAAGACAGAGATTGGTTTGTTTGGGCCACTGGTCTAACCTCGGTGAGTTCCAAAACTTCGCTTTCTGTCACACAGCTAGCTACTCATAGTGTTTAAACACGGTTCTTATTTCTCTCCCTTCTCTCCCTCGGCAAACCATACGCAGGTTAAGACATATGGTATTATTCACAGTCTCTTAGGCCATGGGTTGTGAGTCTGCTGGAATCTTGTAACTAAATGCAGAGGTCATGAAAAATTTACCAGCAGTATGAGGCTCCTGAATGTTCAATGACCCAAACTGAATTCAAACGCGAACGTGGAATGAATCTGAGTGGTTTGTGGTGGTGCTTGCCTGGGCTGCATCCCACAGTGTCACTGCTGCTTTGGTTTTGAACACATAAAATGTGCACTCTGCACTCTGAGTGCCACACGTCGCTGGCTAGCGTATGCACGAACACTCCCTGACACCCCTCTGTTCAGATCTGGGACAGTTGTATGAGATGCAGTGTTTTTACTGTATGTACAAAGCTTTCCTTTATAGAAACATAATGGTCTCATTTCCAAAAAGAAGGGCTTTCAATATTTTCCCACTACCGTTCCTCAGCATGTATCAAATTACTTCATCTTTGGATTGTGTTAGGTAAGAATGCTTGATTTTAAAAATTGCTGTTTGGCAGTCTGGAGAGATGGCCCAGTGGTTAAGAGCACTGACTGCTCTTCCGAAGGTCCTGAGTTCAATTCCCAGCAACCACATCGTGGCTCACAACCACCTGTACTGAGATCTGACGTCCTCTTCTGGAGTGTCTAAAGACAGCTACAGTGTACTTACATATAATAAATAAATAAATCAGCCGGGCGTGGTGGTGCACGCCTGTAATCCCAGCACTTGGGAGGCAGAGGCAGGAGGATTTCTGAGTTCGAGGCCAGCCTGGTCTACAGAGCGAGTTCCAGGACAGCCAGGACTACACAGAGAAACCCTGTCTCGAAAGCAATTTCTGAAATGGAGCTTATCACGTGCCCATTTCTTTTTACTATGCACATATGCAAAGGACATCTCAGCCTTTGTGATCGTAGAATCAAAATACAGATATCTGGATATGTAGTAAGATCTTTATTTCTGGAAAGTTTGTGTGTGGTTTTTAAGGGTTCATTGGGCAAGTCTGAAACCTGCAGGGCATGCTCCAGGAAGGATGGGCTGGAGATGGAAAGGAATGCTGTCCATAGGTGGAATTTCTTCTTTCCAGGGGAAGCTTCAGTTCTGCTCATGAGGCCTTGGAAGGAACGGAATCAGGCCCACCCAAGAGTATGCAGGAGAATCCTCCTTACTTAAGGTTGTGAACCTCAGTCACATCTAGAAGATATGTTCACAGCACTATCTAGATTAACGAGAGACTCTAAGCAGGCAAGATGACTGTGATAGTTTGTATATGATTGGTTCAGGGAGAAATCCTATTAGGAGGTGTGGCCTTGTTGGAGTAGGTGTGTCACGGTTGGTGTGGGCTTAAGACCCTCACCCTAGTTGCCTGGAAGTCAGTCTTCCACTAGCAGCCTTCAGATGAAGGTGTAGAATTCTCAGCTCCTCTGGCACCATGCCTGCCTGGATGCTGCCATGTTTCTGCCTTGATGACAATGGACTGAATCTCTGAGCCTATAAGCCAACCCCAGTTAAATGTTGCCTTTTATAAAACTTGCATTGGTCGTAGTGTCTGTTCACAGCAGTGAAACTCTAAGACAGAAGTTGGTACTGGGAGTGGGGTCTTGCTGTGATAGGCACGACCATACTTTTGTTTGGAAGAATGTGAATTTTGGGACTTTGGATTTAGAAAGCCATGAAATGCTTTAAGTGGGGCTTATTGGGCCAGCCTAGTAGGAATATGGAAGACAGTGGTGCTGAGGGTCATTTGAACTGTGTAGGCCTGATGGTTCAAGAGGTTTCAGTGGAGAAGAACTTTAATATGTGGCTGAGAGACTCTTTTTGTGATGTTTTGGTGAAGAACGTGACTGCTTTTTGCCATTGTCTGAAGAGACTGCCTAGGGCTAAGGTACAGAGATTTATATTAATTGCCTTGGCAAAGGAATTCTCAAAAAAGCGCAACAAAGACTTTGTTCTCTGGTTAAGTCTGATGAAGAGAATTTTGAACAAACCTAGCAAGCTGAGAAAGGAAAAGTACAAAATATATAGTTTAAGTCTTAAAGGGACTCCAGGAAGTGAAATGGAGCTGAATTCCAGGATTTTAAATTGAATTAAGGGAGTGGTGACCTTGGGGCAAGATTCCACCCAGCTAAATTTAGGTCCAGGCCTGGTAGTACAAGCCTTTAATCCCTGAAGGCAAAGATAAGCAGATCTCGAGGTCAAGGCCAGCCTAGAACAGAGCAAATTCTAGGTGAAGAAAAACTTAAATCCAGGCTTGGTGGACCACACCTTTAATCCCAGTGTTTAGGAGTCAGGCATGCAGATCTCTTGAGTTCAAAGTCAGTCTATGGAGCAAGATTCAGGACAGCCAACTTAGGCAGCGAAGGAGCTGGGAAAAAGGAAGCTAGTGATAACATAATACAACTAGGGGGTCAATGTTCTAGCTCCTGCAAGCAACAGAACTCAGCGACTTCGGCCGTGTATCTCTGGCTTTATATTCAAGAGGATAATGAAACTACTGAGACTACTGATGCTGGTTAGCTGGAGCTAAGAAATTAGTGGTGACTAAGAAAAGACCAGCATCACTGAGGTGAAATCTGGGAAGTGTTTTCTGTGAGCACAAAGAAGGTGAAGAAGGTGTATTCTAGAGATAGCCAAGGTTGTACCTCATGCTGCAGCTGTACTTGGTAATGTGTAAGAATCTCTAGGTGGTTACTGGTTTTGAAGGTATAAAGGCATCATGAAGAACAGCTGAGGTTTGGCACTGTGAGAGGCCATGAAGGCCATTGGTGAAAGTGCACTCTCGGTTGTAATTGCCAGCCCAGGACTGAAGGAGTCACACAAAGGAGTTAAGGCTTGGTACAATGAAGAGAGCCTGTGAGAGGCTTTGGTGAGGCATAGTTGCAGTGGAAGACCCTAGCATATTGGAGATGCCAGTACCATGGGAAGAACAGCAGTGGCAGTGGAGTGGATCAATCTGAACTTACAGTGCTACAAAGGGCAGAGCTGGAGAAGTGACACCAGCTCTTTGGAGATACACAGAAGATCATGTGTGGATCTCAGACACTGGAACAAGAAGCTGTGAAGCTGAAATTGACTTGGGGTACCCAAGATGTTAAAGATGCCAGAGCCACAGGATGCCTGCCAAGGAAAGCTGCTAACAGGGAGTGGAACAAGCCCAGGAGAAAGAACCTTGTTGAAGTCAACAAAGATGAAAAAGGAGTTGTATATCTGAAGACTGCTTTGCTATCAGACATTGAGATGCAGAGTTTGGATTTCACCCAGGTGGTTTCTTGTCTTGCTTGAGGGATTACATTTAAGTGATTGGCTGAATCTCAAAAGAGACCTTGAACTTTGGACTTTTAACACTGTTGAGACTGCTATAGACTACCAGGGCTTTTGAAGTTGGACTAAATGTATTTTGCATTATGCTATGTTTAAGTATGGCCCCCATAGACTCATGTTTGAACAAGCCTATGGGGGCCAGGGAGTGGAATGTGATGGCTTGTATATGATTGGTTCAGGGAGAAACCCTATTAGGAGGTGTGGCCTTGTTGGAGTAGGTATGTCACTGTTGGTGTGGTCTTAAGACCCTCACCCTAGTTGCCTGGATGTCAGTCTTCCACTAGCAACCTTCAGATAAAGGTGTAGAATTCTCAGCTCCTCCGGCACCATGCCCGCCTGGATGCTGCCATGTTTCTGCCTTGATGACAATAGACTGAACCTCTGAGCCTGTAAGTCAACCCCAGTTAAATGTTGTCTTTTATAAAACTTGCATTGGTCATGGTGTCTGTTCACAGCAGTGAAACCCTAAGACAATGACCTTTGGAAATCCTGCATTGACCTCCCCAACTCCAGCCTCCTTGCTGGGCCTCTGATCTGAATATCCAGCTGTCTGTCTAGCATAGCCATTAGTCCCTCTGCCCCACCATTCTCTCTACTTATGGTACCTCCTGTTCCTGTTCTGCCTCTCTGACTTCTCAACCACTGGGTCAAATGAAACACCCTCAGTCATGTCTGATTCTCTGTCTCTTACTTGTGCACCTGCAAGCAAGTACTATCTTGATGTCCCTGTGTCACCATCTCCACTGTCCCCTCTCAGCTCAGGCACTCCTGTCTCTAGTCTGGACACTTACCCAGCTCATGCAAACAGTCTCACACTCCTGTCTTACTCTCTTCCTAATGACACACACTCACCAAAGCCATCCTTTAAAAGGAGAAACCAGATTTACCTGATTCCTATTTACTTAAGCTCATCTGTAAGTTCCCATGGTTCTCTGGGAATTATCTCTGGAGGCAGAGAGTATAGGAGAAATAGTCCTAGAAATACTGTTTGATTATTCACTTAGAAAAAACTACCACTACCACCACCACCATCACCATCACTACCATCACCATCACTAACCACCATCACCACCACCATCACCACCACCACCACCACCACCACCACCACCACCACCACCACCACCACCACCAATCTGATGTATAGTAATATGCTCTAAGCTAAACTGCCACTATCTTCAGAATTTCTTCTGGGTTTGTTCACAAAAAATCCACACAATTGGACCTGTTGCTTATTTGCCTTCTTTCGTGGGAGGAGGCAGCAGGGTAAGTCCTGTGCCCCTCACTTGAGTATCCAGCTACGCCTCCTTACCAGGCTATGCAGTTCTGTCCTAACTGCATGTGCTCTTGGGGGAGAGGCTAGAGGATACTGAGAGAGAAGAATGAGGGGAGGAGGTTCCACCATGATGGAAGCCCTCATTCCTGTTGGCCTTTCAGTGTGGCTACTTTAAGGTCACTCACGTACCTGTCCACACATCCATTGCTCTGTATCTAGACCTAATAAGCTCATTGGCTCTTCCAGGTGAACTGGGCCTTGGTCTGACACTGGGACGTGAGGAGGAGGAGGGAAGACATTGTTTATGTCTTCCCCAGGGAAGGAATTTAGCCATAGTGATAAAACCCTTAATTTCTAAGGACTAACTGGCATGCACTAACCAGGAGAGGCCTCCTAGAAATATCTAGAATAGGCAGGAAGTGGAAGAGGCAGAGAATGGGCAGCCTTCTCTCATATGTGAGTCTCAGCACATATGGCGTAGAAATGGAGATGTCAGGGCATGCGGCATGGCAGCCCATTTCCTAAATACAACGGAGAGAGCTGGAGTCTCATCTAAGCCTTCGTGCAAGGTGTTCTGTATTCTGGGATTCAAGACTCAATTCAGAGACATTTCGGGGCAAGCAATGTCTGAGAGAGGCTGGGATTCCCTCCTCATCCAGCGGGTGGAAAATGACACCAGGGGAAGGGTTGGGAGGCTTTCTGATCATTTCCATCTTCACATCTGACATCCATTCTCTTTCCTGTTTGTTTCTGGGACCAGACCTAATGGGCTGCTCCTCCCTAGGTCCCTAACCCTTTACAGTCAGGTTAGGTCCAGGCAATGGTAAAAAATGAGTTGTGAGGAGAGAAGAAGAGAGTCTGTTTTCTAGGCCCTCCTCTTCCACTGTGCTTTTTACAGTGTGGTCTATTTGCACTACCCACGCGCTTGCTAAAAATGGACATTCTGGGCTAGAGAGAGGTTCGGCGGTGAAGAGCACACACCCTCTTCCAGAGGACCTCGGGTGGCTTACAACCGCCTGTAACTCCAGCTTAGCTCTGGGTGCATCTTATGCTTTGGGCCTCTGCCAGCACAATGCTCGGGTGCACACACATCTCCCCACCCTCCCTGTACACACGCATGCCATTTAAAATAATAGAAAATCCTGGCTGATCCTTGGTGTGTTGAGAGCAGACGACACACCCCTGCACATGCTCTCCCAGGCTCACCCACATACATTTCTTTTGAGACAGGGTCACCCTTTAGCCCAGGCTGGCCTCGAACTTGTGACACTCCTCCTGCCTCAGCTTCCTGAGTCCTGAAATGACAAGCACGCTGCGCTGCTTTTATGTCAATGTGACACAAACTACAGTCATCTGGGGTGGGGTGGGGCGGGGAGCCTCAATTCAAAGATGTGTCTATAAGACTGGGCTGTGGGCAAGCCTATCGGGCACTTTCTTAATCAGTGATTGATGGGGGAGGGCCCAGCCCATCGTGGGCGGTGCCAGCCCCAGGCTGGTGGTCCTGGGTTCTATAAGAAAGCAGGTTGAGCAAGCCATGAGAGGTAAGCCAGTAAGAAACATCCCTCCATGGCCTCGGCATCAGCTCCTGCCTCCAGGTCCCTGCCATGTTTGAGCTCCTACCCTGACCTCTTTTGATGTTGAACAGAGAGTGATGGGAGTGTAACTTTCCTCCCCAAGTTGCTTTGGTCCTGATATTTCATAGCAGCAATAGTGACCCGAACTACGAATCATGCGCCCTGTCCAGCGTCCGTGCACATTTGAAAATGTTCTACACTGTGAAACCCATTCCCGGGCAGACAAGTCTTTTCCTACAGGAAAAGCTTTCCCTGGCATCTGCTAACCATTTCCATGTTCCCTCTTTCATGTCTAGAGGCAGAACGGTCTTCTGAGCCTGCCGGCAAGTGGACACACCGCTTGTAACCCCTTGCGAGTTGCTATGTCCCTGCTCCCTGGGGCCTGTCTCCCGCTAGAAGCCCATGTGCTGTACCGAGGGCTCAGTTGTCGGCCATTCTTGGAAACCGAAACATCCATGAGAACAGTGGTGTGGTTGGAAGGACAGAGGAGTAGAGAGCACACAGAGAGCTGGATCCCACACTCTTCCGTGCTTGCAAGCCTTCGTGGTTTGCCGACAACCGACTCACAGAGACTCGGGCTGCAGGCCTGCCTTTGTCCTAGGTAGAGTGGCTCTTCCCTTGGTCAAGGAGACTTTGTAAATCCCGCTCCTGACGCCTCCTCACAGATTGCCTTTGCCCACCAAGCCGTCAAGCCGTGGTGGTGAGGTGACAGCTCAGAGGAAGTCCTGGATATAAGGAACCAGTGTGTCACTTCCCAGCTGTGTGATATGGGAAAAGCAGCCTGGCCTTCCCAAGCCTTAGGGTTCTCCTCTGTCCATGTCGACACTGTTGCTTCCTGGGTTGTATTTTGGGAGGATTATACAGGATTAGACATGTGGTGGTACCTAGAAGGACCTGCTCTAGAGAAGAAGTCTCATCGATCCGGGATGCTGTGCCTTTTAAAAGAGCCATTGTTGTATGGGGTTAGTGGCATAGTTCAGCGGGCAGAATGCTCATCTTGTATTCGGGAACTCTGGGTTCAATAGCACTGCGTGAATTAAGTATGATGGCAGGTGCCTGTAATTCTAGCACTTGGAAGTCAGAGGCTTGAGGATACACAGTTAAAGGTCATTGATCGCTACTTAGTATGTTCAAAGCTAGCCTGGAACACATGAGACCCTGCTTTAGTAAAATATCAAATAGTTGTTGGAGGGGCATCATATCCCCAGGGCTCAGGGGGTCACACTTGTCTGCCATGCACACGGCTTGCTTGTCTTTCAGTGTATGTTCTGAGGGCTGGGGATGTCGTTTGGTGGTGGAGTGCTTGCAGAGCATTGGAAATAATAAAACTAAATTATATCCCATGACATGAAACTAAAAACACCCAGTTTGTCTACGAATGCTCTTCTGCCTTCTCGTGTCCTGGTGACCAGAAGAAAGCAAGGCCTGAGACTCGCTGGGGGAGGGGTGAACTGACCCATGCTAATGCCTGGAACGGACTCCATCGTGACCCAGACCGCCTCCTCTCAGACACTGAAGCGTCTGTTCCTTGCTCTTCTCTGCCACCAGTACCCTATGAATTCCTCTAGGTCACATAGTTGCCACACGTGTGGCTCTGTTCCCTTTTCATGAGCACATGGTAATGGCTTGGGACTCCCAGAGGAAGGAGAGAGGTCCCAGGAGGAGCTCTGCTGGAGGACCTGCCTGGTGTGATGGTGGCCAGCTGTGCCTCCTGGACGCCAGGCTGGTGGAGAGGCAAGACAGAGGCAGACGCTGTTCTCCTGGGGCTGAAGTGACTGGGAGAAGCTGCCAGCAAAGTCAGGTTAAGGTCAGAGATGCTGTGTGTCCCACGAGTCTCAGGACAGTCTGACTCAATGAGGAATTGTCTCCCATGCCCTGCCTGACATTCAAGTAGGAGAAAAACCTGCTTATAACGACCTGTGTCTAAAACCTAATTCTATTTAATATGTAAACACAGAAGTATTTTTTTTTTTGCCAGATTTTAGTAAACATGGACTTTTGGAGCAGTGCAATCATTGTGTCAAAGAGGAATGTGCTCTGTTGGCTTTGGCACTGTGCCAGGCGACTGGCGGGGCTCCAGGTCCGGATACCCAGTTCACCTGTCCTTCGTCTGTCTCCACACACAGCGGCTGCATTCGTGCTTCTGTAATTCTCATTTCACAACGTCGGAAGCAAAGACAATGATTTTGTGGTCATTATGATTTACAGTAAACACAGCAGAGGGAAACCAGGGGCGAGCGATGGGAGGCTGAGGACCCAGAGGACCAGGGACCTTTGGGAGAGGCATCCAGGGGGGCTTTCTGGGAGGCGAAGGCAGGGAGGAAGGTGACAGCTGACAGCTGACAGCTGACAAAGCGCCCAGTCAAGGCTAGAGGCTGCGATACCTGGGGCGTTCCAGGAAATATCAGAATAAGGTTATAACTGGGGTTTGTGTGGGCGAGAGCGGTGGGGACTGGGTATTGAGGTTTGGGACCTAACAAGAGCCATGGGACCACAGGAAGAATGTTTACTTCCTTCCTGCTTGGGATGTTTGGGAAGTCACTGAAGGGCAGTACTTGTCATCATAGGAACATTTGTTCATTGATTGGGCGAGGTAATCTTTTTAAGAGAGTGACGTAATGTAGCTCCATGGTAAAGGCTTTTGCCACCAAGCCTGACAACTTGATTTCCTGGGACCTACATGGTAGAAGGAGAGAACCAGCTTCTGAAGATCATCCTGTCCTCTGACTCCTACACAAATGTCCTGCGGAACACGTACCCTGCCACCTAATCAGCAAAGAAATGTAACAAAAATAAATAAAGCTGTAGAACTCATGAGGGCATCCAGGATCAGTCTGAGACACGTTATGGTGCTAGAAGGCATGTTGAAAAGAGACAGTGTCTAACCTGAAAGAACCCTCAGCGACGAGATAGGGAAACACAGGGGAGAGAAGGAAGAGGATGTTGTAGAAAATTTTAATTCCAACCCAGGGTTTCTACCCTGTCTTTCACGATTTAGTTCCTGGATAAAAAATTGACACACACAACCTTTATATTTATAATAAGCCTTAAACAGCAGATACCTACCCTCTACGCTATTAGAGTCTACCTTCCTATTTGATAACACTAAATTATTACTTACTATGTTTCATCTGGGCTGCTCTTAACTCCATTTGGCCAGCCCTCTGGGCTACATTTTCATGGCTTACCTAACCCATGATGGCTTCTCTCTTCCTTCACCTTCTTCTCTTCCCTGTGCTTCTTTTCCGACTCCAGGCCCTAGAAATCTAAACCCCGTCTATGTCTCTTCTGCCCAGTTATTAGCTGTTGGCATCTTTTATTTACCAATCAGAAGTAACTTAGGGGCAGGGTCACTTAGCCTACCTCGAAACTCCAGGTCTTGGGGGCCCAATATAAGCATCATCAGGCCAACCCACTACATTTTCTTTCTCCCCCCCCTTTTTTTTGCAATTAAAAAGGCTCTTTCTCTCATAGTAACAAACAATGTATAGTAGGAACTATTTTGAAACAATTATGAAAATGATTAAGTATGAGTTATATTTAAAAGTCTAGTCTGTACTTTGTGACTTAGATGAGGTTCTTTACCATCTATCCTATCTCAATGAATTTACAACCCTGTACCTAAATCACCTTCTATTTTAACTTGTATACCATCCTAAAAACATCTTTTAGATCTAGAACATCTTAAATCCTAAACAACTTAAGTTTCATTGTGAGCCTAAAACCATCTAGTCGTCAATCCTGTCAGATTTGAGAAGAAATAAATATTTGAGTATGTAGAAAGTGTAGGAACACAGTTTCTAAAATTTAAATAATTGACAGAGACAGCTGACTGTCCGGACAGTTCCCAACATTCTTTATAATACTGGAGTATCTATCTCCAGCCTTCTGGCCCAGAACATCTGACAGACCTTAAGTGAAGCAGGAATTATGAAGGATTAGCTTACCCTGTCTTAGCAGAGCTTAGCAGTTGACTATCTTGTGTCTGTTTGTCCTTTTTGGACAGCGTTTTGTCTGCAGATAAAATTAGGACATTTCTTGCCCAGTGACTAGCTTGTCACCATCAGAGCAACTCCACACGGAGGTATTGATCCACATGGAGGTATTGACACTCATCTCCTTCTTTGAAGTAGAATGGGGATATTGTCAGGAGCAGTCATGGCTCTTAGTCAAAGATCTTTTAATAATGAAATAACCTTAAATGCCATAGTCTGTGGATCTCTGACTCTTTTGAAGACTACCTATCTATATATAGCATAACAAAATTGTTAAACATCAATTATTTTTAGCTACTTACTATTTGAATAACCTTGAAAATATTTTATTATAATTAACTAAATTAAAATCTAATATGACCTTGAGTTTGACTATCTGACTATTAACTTGCGTTACTTAATTATCCTAAACAGTTTGTCATAGCAGCTATTAAAAGGACTAGGATTAAACCTTGCATTCTTAAATGAGTTGCATAGGCACAATGCCTATCTAAGAGTAATGAAATTAATTTTAAATGTTGTATCAATATATAAAGATTCATACCAGTGAAAACCTTAAACCTTTATCAATAAACAGAATTCTGAATCAATGTAACAAAATATTAACCTCAATATTATATCAAAATATAAAGATTTCTTCAATGTAAGATTGTGGCTATAAAATACTTTTGTTTAAGAATAGGTTTAATAATCCATATCCATTTAACCTAATTTTGTTTGTTTTTTTTTTTGTTTTTTTTGTTTTTTTGTTTTTTTTGAGACAGGGTTTTTCAGTGTAGCCCTGGCTATCCAGGAACTCATTCTGTAGACCAGGCTGGCCTCAAACTCAGAAATCTGCCTGCCTCTGCCTCCCAAGTGCTGGGATTAAAGGTGTGCGCCACCACTGCCAGGCCTAATTTCTTATAGTATTACTATATACCCCCTTTTTTTCTTTTAAACCCATTTCTCTTTACCTACGATAGAAAGAAGGATAGACAAGTGGGAAGGAAAGATAGAAATCTCTGAGTCTAAGCTCTCTATTTAGTTTCATCCCTATCCAAAACCATAATTATTTGTAAATTATCCCTTAAAATGACAAGATATGTATAATTCATAAAAAGACCAAGAGCATCCACCCCAACTTAAAGGACTGGGAAGATGGGCTTCTTTATATACGCTTCCTGCTGAATTAGGGCAAAGAATTATTGTTTGGGGCCCAATAGAAAATTGGAAATATGGTTAACTAAAAATAAAGCTAGCTGGCATAATTTGTTGTCCCGCCTTTATATGTTGAGAAAGTCAAGGAGGAACAGAAGGAGGAAGAGGAGGAAAGGGGGACGGGGAAGGAGGAGAAAGAAGAAAAACTTTGTGGAGGCCATGTCTGGGAATTTCCTGATGAGGACTCATTCTTCTCTGGACTCTTAAAGGCCTTCCCGCCACATCCCAACTTTAAAAATGTTTAATAATTTCCTGCATATCTATATCAGAGGTGCTCTGTGAGAGTAGAGAAAGTAGCGCACGCGTGCGCGCGCGCGCGCACACACACACACACACACACACACACACACACGTATGCGTGCGCGCACAAAGTAGAGGATGGACACTCATCAGGGAGCCAGTCAAGTCGAGGACCTGTGGTAGTGGATGGGAGTGCAGGCCGGTTGGTCTAATTCAGAGGCTTTGTGGGAATGAAAGGTTGGCATGGAAGACAGTGCAAGTGACCAGGTAAGAGTCGTGACATCAAAGATGGGAGAAGTAGGGAGTAAAACCCACAGAGACACACATTAGAAAACAGGTCTGCACCTCTCAAGTCCGCCATTTTGAAATGTACAATTTAGTGGATTTTTTTTGGTCAGGTTTTATATCATCACCACTGATTTCAGAACATTCACATCACCCAAATTTGCTTTCCATTTCTGTTGCCTGCCTATTTGGGGTTTCTGGGACCATACTTTATGTAGCCTTTTGTGCCAGAGTGTTTTATTTCTTTATTTCTTTATTTATTTTTACCGAATTATTGTTTTCCACTTCATTCTCTTTATAATATTTCATTGTATGGATATATCAAATTTGTTTGCTGTTCTCAATCCAAGGGTGTTCACATTACTTCTGCTTTTTGGCTATTGTGAATAATGATGCTATGAACTTTTATCTCCAAATTTCTTGAGTAAACATAAATTATCAAATTCCTCAAGGGCATATATCTAAAAGAAGAATTGTTGGGTTGCATGGGTAGTCTTCATATAACCTTTAAAATGATTTATTTTTTAATTGAAAATAGATTTCTTCATACACTATATTCAGATCATAGTTCCCCTCCCCCATCTCGTCCCAGATCCATCTCACCTTCCGACGTATCCAACTTCGTGTTTTCCTTTTCTCTCTGTTTAGAAAACAAACAGGCCTACAGAACACAGATAGACCTGTATGCGCAGAACAAAGAAAGAATATTAAAAGCTGCGAGGGATAAAGACCAAGTAGCATAACGGCAGACCCATTGGAATAACACCTGGCGTCTCAGTGGAGGCTCTAAAGGCCAGAGGGCCTGGTAGGGGGGCCCATCGATGTCTCTTTGGGGGTCTCAGGTTGGTTAATGCAGGAATATTCACATCCCAGAAACGGATGCACAGTTACACAGAGTTCTGCTTCTTGGAGTTCTAGTTACTGACCTTAGCAGACAGCCCACTGTTCGGCCGCCCACTCTGTGGCCGCCCACTCTGTGGCCGCCCACTGCTCACGAAACATTCCACTTTGTCCTGTCTATGCTCTGTATTCAACTTTTCTTCCAAGACTCTAATTTGTTGCAGAAAGAAATCACATCTGGACAAGTTCTTTTGAAGAGACCCATTCAGAGAAAGGTGACTGTGACAGTCATGTGGAGTACCTCACATTTCGTAAGCCTTCCTGAAGTAAACAGGTACCTGGTTGTCCTGAGTTGTACTGTTGAGCGATGCCAAGCTATTACTATTGGGTTTTTGGAGTAAAATCCTCAGAGGTCCCATTTCAAACACTCCCATCCTCATTGTACATTGTCCAAGGCTTACATTCAGATATGCACATGAAACCACTTTCATGGTTAACTCCTGGAAGCCTCTTACGGAAACTCCCAGCATATTAAATTAAACAAACCAAACCTATGAGTTTTGAATTTTATTTTACAAGTCTGCCTCCTGGTGGTGAATTTGGAGAAACACAGGTAGATCCCTATTTAGCACATTCTGGAAACAAAACAAAACAAAACAAAACAAAACAAAACAAAACAAAACAAAACAAAGCAAAACAAAAACTTCACAGACTCAGCCATCGGCTGGGTCCAGGCTAGAAATGTAGAAAAAGGAAGATGGTGGTGTATAAGAAGAATGAAGAATTGTGGGGATTTTCTGAAAATCTCATGTTCCAGATACAGGAAACTACTCATTGTAGAGCCAAAGACCACCTCTTAACTGTACATCTAGAGCAGAGGTCACTGTCAGGTGACAGATATCTTCTATTTGACCTTCACAGCATCTACCTGGTATTTCAAAATAGTTATTAGCTATGGATATGTGGAGGCAGTATAATGTAGGTCCAGCAAGAGCAAAGTTCTGGGTTCAGCCATCAGTAAAAAATAGAAAATAATAATTGAAGTTGATTGCATGGATGGAAACTCTTTCCAGCGTTTCGTGTAAACACTGGAATATTTGGCAGCCTCAGGCTCCCACTCCTGTTTGGCAGAATCTAACAACAGCTGTGCATAGAACTTCTGAGGACGGCAAGTGACATTTAAGAACAGATTATCTTGATTCTTCCAGGAAAAGCCAGAATTATCTCTACGGAGTCCCTAACAGACTTAGCTGGGCTTTATTATGCTTTAGCGACAACTTCTCCCCATGTGAGCTCAAGCCCCAACATCTCAAAACAAGCCCAGATAAACCTCTGCCGTGGAGAGCGAAAGGAGGCGTGGCTGTGTGCACCTCGATTCCCCGCCACTCGGGAGGCTCAGGCAGGAAGAACACTTGAGTCCGAGAGTTCGAGACCAGATCACACACCTTATTGATAAGAAAAATGACTCAATAAGAAACTTGATACTGTTTTCTCCCGCTGGGACATCCTGGGACATCCTGGGGCTTGTGGCTTAAGGCTGTCATCACTGAGGAAGGACAGAGCAAGGGTGAGCCCCAAATATGGTAAATTTAGTGAAGTAGGGCGGAGAGAAGCAAAGAAATGAAACCAGGAGGCCTGATCTTGGGGACCTTTGCTCGGCTTGCGTGCCTTGTCAGGCTTTCTCTGGGACAGTGGGGTGGGGAGCCACCTAGAGTTACTGAGAAGCAAGGGCTTGTATCGCTTCGGTGGCTCATTCCTGAAAACAGAGTCTTGATCAACTTTAGGACTAGTCTCTTAGCTTCTGAGGCTCCAGACACAGCTGCCCTTCGTAACCATTTGAATTGTCCAATGTTTACACCAAGTCCGGGGAGGCATAAACTGAGGCAAAACCCGGCTAGCTCATCGAGGTAACTTTATTTTCTTAACTGTATACAGAATATCGATTTGTGCTAGCTCTGTAGAAATCTCTTCCCATCTGCATCACTGGACTGAACTAGTCTACCTTTCTCCTGAGCTCTCCAAATCCAAGAGGGCTCCTGAGCTCTCTTTGCTAGAATACCGTGTTCCCTGTGTCCTGTCAGCTGCTTCTCTGTGGTTTCTGAAAGCCCAACAAGAAATTCCATAAAGACTCTTTCTGAGGAGAGAGAGAGAGAGAGAGAGAGAGAGAGAGAGAGAGAGAGAGAGAGAGGGAGAGAGAGAGAGAGAGAGAGAAGAGAGAGGTGTCAGTAGGGGCTAAGCCATTCCACTTTTACGGTGAGGTAGCTCTAGGCCAGCCGGCTGACTTGGCCCGTGGTCATAAAGCAAAGAGTTCAAGCCCCCTCCCAAGCAACTTGCCTTCAAACAGCAGGCCCTTTCCATTCTGTAGCATTCTCATCTGCGGAGGCTTTGAGAGGCACCCCAAACTGCATCTCTCTCCAGGACACACCTAACTGCATCTTACAAAACGCCCTTCCCTCCCCCTCCCCCTCTGAACAGTTCCCACCCTCTGTCCAGGATGCGTGTTATGGGATAGCGGGTGTGGCATTGCTAGCAGAAGTGGCATTTGTCAGCAAGTGTGATGAGTTTGGAGAGGCCGATAGTCCCCCAGCACAAGCCCGAACAGCACGGTCCACGCCGGCTCCTGGTGCCCAGCACTGGGCTGTGGCCGACGATGTGCTGTGCCGGGTCCTAAGGGCCCCGCGTGGGTTTGGCTTACCGCATTCACGCAGAGGCCGGGCCTCAGTGGCTGTGGCTCCAGACGCACCTCAGTGATTCTAGGCAGCCCTAGGGCTTCCTTCAGACTCTGCACCCCCTGTGGAGGAGGCTTCCTGCAGGGCAGGCTGGACCCGGGCAGGTGGGTGGTCAGACCTGCAGCTCACCTCGTCCAGTCTTAAGAAACAAGAGAGAAATTCCAGAAATGAGGACTCTTGTTTGCTTCCAGCTTTTTATTTGTGTGTGTGAAGGGGGTGTGTGCATGTGTATGTGATGCGTGCTTGCTTGTGCATATTCACCAGAAGGCCAGAAGTCCAACGTGGGTATCTTCATCTATTTATGCTTTTGTCCCATCTATCCTTCCCTTTTCCTGTCTGTCTGTTTGTCTGTCTGTCTGTGTCTGTCTCTCTATCTCTCTGTCTCTCTTTCCCCTTCCCTTCCCCCCTCATCTCTCTCTGTCTCTGTCTGTCTCTCTGTCTATCTGACTCTCTTTCTCTGTCTCTCTGTCTGTCTCTCTCTTTATCTCCCCCTCTCTCCTTTTTGCTTTGTGTTTTCCCAGGCAGGATCTTACCACGTAACTTGGACAGGCCTGGACTTCACAGGAATCTGCCTGCTTCTACCTTAAAAGTGTGTGTGACTTATTCTAACACGTTGTTCTTCTTCTTCTTTTTTTTAATTTATTTATTTTATTTATTTTATTTTTACGTTGTTCTTTTTGAAACAGATCTCTTACTGAACCTAGATCCCACCATTCTGGCCAGACTGGCTGGCTAATGAGCTCCAGGAATCCGTGTGTCTGTCTGTCCACCCCTCCCAGAACTGGGATTTCACACATATCTCATGTTGCAGTCACGCCTGACTCTTACGTGTATACTGGAGATCCGACCTCAGATGTTCACGCTTGTGTAGTGTTGCAAGCACTTGGCCCACCGAGCCATTGCCCAGCCCCCATTATGTATTGTGTATTTCTTAAAAACAGACACACTCCACACTCTATGGAATAATAAGCAGTCTTTTCCCCATTTACTTGGCATTCTACCCCAGGTGACTCCCCCAGCCCTGTACCTGGGAGAGCAAGCTGCAATCTGATTTTACTTTTATGAATCTCTGGCTAATTGATTCTTGTTATTTGTTTAGATGGGCTTTCTGTGTTGTCAATTACATTATCTGAGAAAGTTAACTTCTTTTCCTCTCCAGTCCTCATGTGTGTTTCCTTTTCTTGGCTTGTGGCACCGAGGTCCCTGAATTAACAGTCCCCAGAAGTGGTGAGACGAGAGCATTTCGTTTTAATCCTGATCAGAAAAAAAATGCTTCGGTTTCATTGTAAACCATAACGCTTACTCTAGACCTCCATAGGCATATCTTATCAGGTTAAATAAATCCCCTCCCATTTCTAGTTTGCTGAGCACAGCAATTACGACTAAATTATGAATGAGTATTGAGTCAAATGATTCTTCTGTGTCTATTAAAATGATTATGTTTATCTTTCATTGTTTTATTACAGTGAGTTTTAAATATACATGAAAGCAGAGGCCCATTCATTTCCTGCTATTTTATTATTATCTCCCTTTTTCTGTTTAACTTTTGTTGTTGGAATATTTTAAAGAAATCCACACATCCTATCACTTCTCTTTTATTTTGTTTTGTTTTGTTTTTGTTTTTTTCGAGACAGTCTTTCTCTGTGTAGCTCTGGCTGCCCTAGATCTTGTCATTTAGAGCAGGCTGGCCTTGAACTCAGAGACCCAACTGCCTCTGCCTCCCAGTGCTGGGATTAAAGGTGTTGTACCACCACTGCTCGGCTTCTGTGGCTTTATCTGTAAATGAAACAGAACAGCAGATGAGGGCGGTAGGGAGGCGGAGTCACGCTGTCCGTGTTCGCAGCCTGTTCACACCAGGCTCACCCTCACGATAACGTGATCACCGTGACATCTTGATCACTCGATATCCACCTGTGTTCATAGTTCCTAAACTATGGGGTATATTGGCTGTTTTTGTCTCACTGCCAAGACAAAATATCCCCGAGAAAAGCAATTTTAAGAGGGGGAGTTTATCACACTCTGTTTTTTATTCAGTCCAGGACCCCATCCCATGTAACGGAGCCACCCACAGTTAAGTTGTGACTTCCCATCTCAACCTAATCTAGTTAACCCTTCGCAGGCATACCCAGAGACTTGTCTCCTAGGCGATTCCAGATCTTGTAATTTTGATAAAATTGGCCCATCACAGGACTGGAGTAAAATGAACATACCCATTACATACTTAAAGGCTCCTCCTCTTTTCACAAATGCTACTTGTTTGATGAAGAAATTGCTGTAGAATGTGTTACAGAAGAACACAGAGAGAACACAGAATAGAGAGTTTCTAAGTCCTTGGGTCTTCCCGAGTGTACTAGCCGCTTTACTGTTTAACAAAGAAGAAATCGTATCAGTCATTTGGCTAAACTGAAATCCAATCTGAAGAGAAGAGGCAGAATACAGTCTTGCTTCCTTTCCCTTGGTGGGTCTTTACAGAATGGGCTAGCATCCCACCAGCCTCCAGTACACATACAACTGTGACAGTATAAGCCAATGGATTTTTCATATTTGTTGATTAAAACTATCATCCATTCACCCACCCACCCATCCACCCATTCACCCATCCATCCATCCATCCATCCACCCACCCACACATCCATCCATCCACCCATCCATCCATCCATCCACCCACCCACCCATCCATCCATCCATCCATCCACTCATCCATCCATCCACCTACCCATCCCCCATCCATCCACCCACCCATCCCCCCATCCATCTATCCCCCATCCATCCATCCATCCATCCACCCACCCACCCATCCATCCATCCATCCACCCACCCACCCATCCATCCATCCATCCATCCACCTACCCATCCCCCATCCATCCACCCACCCATCCCCCCATCCATCTATCCCCCCATCCATCCATCCATCCATCCATCCATCCATCCACCCACCCATCCATCCATCCATCCATCTACCCACCCACCCACCCACCCACCCATCCACCCATCCAACCATCCATCCATCCATCCACCCACCCATCCACCCATCCATCCATCCATCCATCCATCCATCCATCTATCCCCCCATCCATCCATCCATCCATCCATCCATCCATCCACCCACCCATCCATCCATCCATCCATCTACCCACCCACCCACCCACCCACCCATCCACCCATCCAACCATCCATCCATCCATCCACCCACCCATCCACCCATCCATCCATCCATCCATCCATCCATCCATCCATCCATCCACCCACCCACCCACCCATCCACCCATCCATCCATCCATCCACCCATCCACCCACCCATCCACCCATCCACCCATCCACCCACCCATCCATCCATCCATCCATCCATCCACCCACACACCCATCCATCCATCCATCCATCCATCCATCCATCCATCCTTCTATCCCTCACTTCTCTCCTTTCATCTTTCATCTTCTCTTTTTCCTTTGAGAACAAGGTCTCATGTAGTCCAGGCTAGCTTCCTACTTCCATACTTCCATTTCCCATTTGTCATGATTTCATACCTGACTTATACCTGCCTCATAATGTGTGCACTTATGTATGTACATGTGTGTCTGTTTAGTGTGCTTCAATCTATTTGAAAGCAGTATCATCTCTGATGCTTACATCTTCTCCTTCTTTGGCCAGGGAAGCAGAGACCATTTTTAGCTCACACTAATACACAATGATTCACTGTTACAAATCTCTCCTCTCCTCTCACTCTTTCCTGTTAGCTGTTGTAGAGAAGCCCTCAAGAGTCCATAGGTGTAAGCTAATGGGAAAGAGGGAGCTAGAGCTAGAACCAGACCTAGAGATAGAAGTGTGGATCTCTCTAAGTCATTGGGTCTTAGACCCAATGTATATGTATATGTATATGTATATGTATATGTATATGTATATGTATATGTATATGTATATGTATATGTACGTGCACATGTATATGTATATATGTTCCATATATATTCCACATATATTCCATTTATATTATATATAATATATGCATATTTTCTATGTATATGTATACATATATAATAAGTTACTTTTTGTACATCTCTTTCTTCCATATTTACTTGAGTCTGATCTGATACTTTTTGACTGTGCCTGCCTTAACTTACTTTTATTGGTCTGAGACATGTCTCAGTATATGCTGTGACATGGTCAGACACTTGGCTTCTCCCAGGGTATTGTAGCAGTTTGAACTGCTAACATTCTGTATTGCAGACAGCAGGTTCTTGTTCCAGAACCTTAGGGGTCTGGGGCTGCCATTCTCCTGTAAATGCTTGGCAGGGACACTTTACAGAGTGTCCTTAATGACCACAGATGTCTCTATAATATCTTTGGGTCTGCCAACCCATATGGCCACGCACTGGGGCTCCGATCCTATAGTGCCACAGAGCTCTAATGTGTTTAGAGCCTCTCAGAGTTGTCAGTCATCTGACAATGGGGAGCGCCAACGTTCCTCGCACATAGTACAGGCCACCTCCGATGCCCAAAGCAAGTTGATCTCCATGAATTAAAGTGACCCTGTCAATATGAGCATCGGGACGGCCCAGCCCTTCAGATGACATTGTGTAAGCCTGCAAATGTGCTGCTGCTCAACCCATGTAATGGGCAGCATCTGGTCATCTCCGACGGGTCCAGACTGGCGATGGCACCACAGGCTGCCCTTGTCCCCTCTAATGCAGGCACTGAGGCTGGCATCATAGCTGCAATGGCTGCACCCCTGGCACTGCCTCCATCTGGTTTGGATTGGTTCTGCTCATTGATTAAAGGGGGCCTATGTATCTTTGGAGTTTGTTATCTCCGGTGGCCTGCGTGTCCCTTTGCCTGTGCATGCACTTATTCTGGCGAATGGCCCGCAGCCCTGCTTTAGCGGGGGTTGGGAGGAAGGCTGCATTCAGTGTTTGTGGTGTTCTTCATGGGGGCGCGGGGGGGGGGGCGTTCTAGTGCAGACAAGCCCTGGTTGCAGAGTTAGAGGATCATCTTTTTCATGGCAGTGGTAGACTCCAGCACATTGCACACACTGTCCCGTGATCATTTTTGATTATTTCCGTCAAGCGTAGGTTCCTGCTATTGCTGCTGGGGCTTCTCTTAACTCCTCGCTTAGCATAAACAGTGCAACTCAGAGCGCGTCTCATCCTTCCCGCCTTAGTCTGCTCAAGCGCTAGCCACTCTCATCCAGCTTACATCTGTTTTTGTCCAGGATTCCAAATGAATTTTGTGCTCCTCTGTTAACCTCATAGATCGGATGTTGTTTTTAATCTTTCATGCAATCAATGCTGGCTTGGGTTTATCCACAGAGTTTCCAGTTTCTTTCCTTACCTTTCTTTCGATTGTATGATCCTTCGGGGATCTCTGTTTCTTGCTGAAATGCAAGCTCTGCTTTGGTGAGGAATTAGTCTCAGTGCCTTTATTTATCTGACATCTTTACCAACATCCTTTCCGCAAACTCTCCTTTTGATGAGAACCCACATACACTAAAGTGCACACCATTAAGTGTTCTGGAGTGCGTGCTCCCAGCGGCCTTCTGGGAGCTCCTCCACAACTCTCTCCTGCCATCAGCCACCCTCGGGGACCACCCCCCACACCCGAGAGTGTCCTTATGTGTTCTTCATTTTAAATTTAAACTTATTGTCATTCCTTTTGAAGTCCTGGGGATCAAACCCACAGTCTTGTGTATATTAGACCAGCACTGTTCCACAGAACTAACCCCCTACCCTTGTTCTTAAGATTTTACAAATAGCCGGGTGGTGGTGGCGTACGCCTGTAATACCAGCACTCTGGGAGGCAGAGGCAGGTGGATTTCTGAGTTCGAGGCCAGCCTGGTCTACAGAGTGAGTTCCAGGACAGCCAGGGCTACACAGAGAAACCCTGTCTCGAAAAAACAAAAAACAAAACAAAACAAAACAAAAAAACCAACCCCCCCAAACAAACAAACAAACAAACAAAAAACTCAAAAAACAAAAAAACAACAACAAAAAAAGATTTTACAAATAAAATGGAGCCGTGTCTTATTCAGTGTTCTCTTTCTGGCTTTCCCCATCTGTCTTGGTGCCCATGAGATTCACTCACATGGAGTGAATCCACTCGCAGTGGTCCAGTCTTTCGTTTATTCTTTGTCCCCCAAACATTCC
This sequence comes from Apodemus agrarius, assembly GCA_964023405.1. Lineage (NCBI taxonomy): Eukaryota > Metazoa > Chordata > Mammalia > Rodentia > Muridae > Apodemus > Apodemus agrarius. Next base: position 100,044,058 of record OZ030012.1, read on the forward strand.
ATTGTTTCTTGGGTCACTTTTTACTTACATCATCTGGTGTGGGAGCTCTGCCTGTGGCCTGACTAGCGCAGACAGCACAAGAACTATGATTTGTTGGGGGCTAGCCTGGGTATCTGCTTCCATACACATCTGTCTTCATTACTCTGTGCTTCATATAAACTTTTTATATATATATATATATACATATATATATATTTCTATAATATATGATAGCCTACCTATTATATATTTACATATATACATGCATACATATATATGTATATATTTCTATAAATATATGATAACCTACCTATTATATGTTTACATATACATATATATACACACATACATATATGTATATATACATACATATACATTTCTATACATATATGATAGCCTACCTATCATACATATATACATACTGTATATGCACACAAATATATACACACATATACATATATACACATATATACATACACATATATTTCTATACATATATGATAGCCTACCTATCATACATATATACATACTGTATATGTACACAAATATATACACACATATACATATATACACACATATACATACATATATATTTCTATACATATATGATAGCCTACCTATCATACATATATACATACTGTATATGTACACAAATATATACACACATATACATATATATACACATATATACACACACATATATGTATACATACATATATATTTCTATACATATATGATAGCCTACCTATCATATATATGTACATATGTATACATATACACACATATATATTTCTTTTTTTTTTTCTTGGTTTTTCGAGACAGGGTTTCTCTGTGTAGTCCTGGCTGTCCTGGAACTCACTCTGTAGACCAGGCTGACCTCGAACTCAGAAATCCGCTTGCCTCTGCCTCCCAAGTGCTGGGATTACAGGCGTGTGCCACCATGCCCAGCAAAATGTGTAGCCCAGGCTGGCTTCGAACTCGTGATCCTCCTGCCTCTGCCTCCTTCAGCAAATCCTACCGGCATGTGCCCACCCGCTATATATTCCTATAAATCAACTGTTCTCTTGTCTTTGAAGACTTCACGCTAGGTCTTTACTCTTATCTATGTTAAATCTACTGTTTTCTTTTGGATTTCCTTTATGTGGCCTTGATTGGAGTTTCAGCCTGGGAAGTAAGAGGGACCCAGGAGGCCACAGAGCCAAGCAGCCTGCCTTGCAGTTCCAGAAATGTGATAGAGGATTACTTACCTTTAAGAAACCTTAGTTCCTTCACTATAGAAAGCCCACTCTGTGGGGTCGGCCTTTTAATCAAATGTTAGTATTTGGCAACATGTCTGACACACAGTAGGTGCTCCATGTGAACAAATGAAGGTGGCAATGCTTCTTTGTGGGGCTGTTGTGAGCTTTAAATAAAATAAACGTTGGGTGCTCAGTACAGAGAAGAAGCTGGGGACTGTGAAAACCAAGGCAGGTATCAAGCACTAAGGCCCGAATCAGAGCGCTCGGAAGCTACTATAGTTTCTAGGCTGAGCACGAAGGATCAACCAGCAATCCTGGGTCTGGATGACACACTAGGATTCATTCACACGAACTTTTTCTTGGCCCCCACTCCTTCCAGGGCTCCAGTCTGCCCAAGCCGCATTGGGACCTCTGCACCACACTCTCCAAGATGGCAGCTACCCGTTGTGCACGTTTACTTCCACCAATTAAATTAATTAAGTGAGCGCCACTCAGAATCCAGCCGCTTAGTGGCAGTCGCCAGCCCCGAGGTGCCCAGGAGCCACACGCGGCTATCACATTCCACCGAACAGATCTAGGACGTTTCCAGGATGGCAGAAAGCTCTGCTGGAAAGGGTTGGCCCCCGGGGCAACAGCAGAAAGCACCTGATGGGAAGTGGGGTCGCTAATGGGAAGGGCCAGTTATAACTGTGAGCTAGCAGGATCCTCAGTTCCACAAACAGAGAGGAAGGACCAATGGTCAGATTGAGAGAATCTGGGGGCAGAGTGAGGAGCAGCAGTTGGGTCCTGGAACTCCACAGTTTACCAAGCAGGGGGGATAGCTACGTGACTTCCTCAACCCATTTCCCATCTGTAAAATGGGAGGAAAAGCATTTTCCCCACAAGGCGGCCACCAGAGGGAGGCTGATTACGTAGAATGCGCTTAGCGGAGGAACAGATGCAATGAGGTGCACCAAGGTTCTGACTTGAGGACTGCGGTGGTTGGAATAGGTCTGCCTCCTACAGACTCCTGTATTTGAATGCTTGGTCCATACAGAGTGGCACTATTTGTAGGTATGGCCTTGTTGGAGGAAGTACATCACTGGGGGAGTGGATTTTGAGGTCTCCTATGTTCGAGTTACACCCAGCGTGGCTGACAGGCTCCTTCAGAGGCCTGTGGATGAAGATGTACAACTCTCAGCTCCTTCTCCAGCACCATGTCTGCCTCACGCTGCCGCCCGTGGTGAGGATAATGGAATAAACCCCTGAAACTATAAGCCAGCCCCAATGAAATATTCTCCATTGTAAAAGTTCCTGTAGCCATGGGGTCTCTTCACAGCAATAAAATCATAACTAAGACAGGGGCTGATGGGTTGAGGATAGCATCTCTTTCTACAGTTTCTTAAAGAAACCCTCCCACCCCCATGCCCACTACACTGTCTTCAGGCCACAGATCTCCATAGAGCTCCCTGACCAAACTCCCAAGACTGGACTCGGTCCCTGTCAGTCCAAACCTTATTTGCCTTGAATTCTAGTTATAAACTTGCATGACGACTTGAGACATGGAGCTGCATTTTAGGTAGGAAATGTGACTGTGAGCCCTCCTTCTTCCTGAGTCTACGTCTGCAGCAGCTCCACAGGGAGGTTACTTACCATGACTGTGTTTTAAAAATATTTTTTAAAAAATATTTATTTATTTATTATTTATTTATTTAATTTATATGCGTGCTGTCTTGACACACACCAGAAAATGGCATTGCACTCCGTTACAGATGGCTGTGAGCCATCATGTGGTTACTGGGAATTGAACTCAGGACCTCTAGAAGAACAGTCAGTGCTCTTAACCGTTAAGCCCTCTCCTCAGCTCCTTGCTATAAACTGTCAGATCACAGTCCTAAAGCTAGCCCCAAAGGTCCACTCCCCCATATGGCTGCTTCCTTGTGTCTGACTAAAATTCCAGGTTCCAACTATCAAAATACTAAGGCAGTGACTGTCATCATGTCTAGTGAAGACTTACCAAGTCATCCTGACACAGACTTCCCCTTTTCTTTTCCTTAAAAAGTCACTCCTACAAAAATACCTGACTGTCTTTGATCCAGAGGCAGAGGCCCCCTCCCCCAACCCTTGTCCATCATAAATCTCCTTTGGGTGCCTGGGAACCTGGTGTGTTCTGTACTGACTCTGAGGGTCCCCTCACAACGGGCATCTGTGAGTCACCTGACCTGGGTGTTGGGAGTCAAACTCTGATTGTCTGAAGAGAACTGTATGCTCCTAACTGCTGGACGATCTCTCCAGGTGTCATGTTCACCTTCCCTCCCCCTCCCCCACCCCTCCCCCTCCCCCTCCCACTTCCCTCCACACTTTTTGATAGAGTCTCACTATGTAGCCCTGGTGCTCACTATCTGGCCTAGAACTCTCTCTTTCCTTTTTGTTTTTGTTTTTTCGAGACAGGGTTTCTCTGTGTAGCCTTGGCTGTCCTGAAACTCACTCTGTAGACCAGGCTGGCCTCGAACTCAGAGATCCTCCTGCCTCTGCCTCCCGAGTGCTGGGATTAAAGGCGTGTGCCACCATGCCCGGCTAGAAATCTCTCTATAGACCAGACTGACCTTGAACTCACAGAGATTCTCCTGTCTCTGCTTCCCAAGTGCTGGAATCATAGGCACCTTGTTAGCATTTATCATAATTCTTATAGCTTCCACGCTGAAGGGCTTCCATGTGTTAGGACTAAATTAGCCACTGTCATAAATTGTCACAAGTCGTGTATCTGTGGAAGAGGAAGTTGGGGTTTAGTCAGTAAGATGCAGAGTCTCCTGCCACCTTGGCAGAGGGCAGATGTTGAAGGCCATCTTCAGGATGGTCAGTCTCTCCCATCTGTCTTTCTCGTCACCTTCTCTTTCCTTGGGGTAACCAGCTGGTCAGGTCTTAACAAGCTGCACTGGAGTTGTGGGAAGGAGAACAGCAGCCGTGAAGAGGATTGGCGCCACAGGAAGAGGGCGGCTTAGTGCCTGCAGAGAGTAATAAACTGGAAATGGAGCGGGGAGCAGGGCAGGCTTGGTGTGGGACTGAGTGTGGGCGAAGGGTGCATCCTCTGGAGACTAGGCCCTAAAGGAGAGAGACAAGCTTTACAGCCCAGGCAGCCGGGAGTGGGAAAGGCTGGGGATGGACGATATGGGTCATACTCAAGGCTGGCTTCTGCCACCCGCGTCAGCTCTTGGTGGGTTTCTGTCATGTAGATCTAGGTTTGCAGGAGTCCGAGGACAACTTCTCAGTTCCCTTCTACCGTGTTGGTCTCAGGGATCCCACTTAGGTTGTCAAGCTTGTATGAGGTGATTTACCCACCGGATGGTTTCATCAAACAGAGCTAGGGTCTCTACATGTGATATATATATTTGCCTAAAAACAGTGAGTTGTATGTATGGGGGCCATCATCCCACTTTTTGGATGTTAAAACTCACCAAAGGGTGGGGAAGTCAATTTCCACACAATAAACTACAGGGCTGCCATTTGAACTTAGGGCCTGCACATGCTTTCCTGGATTTTTTGAGGGAAACCATAATAATATCCTTTCTGTAACACATGGGACTTTAATCCAGTCTTTTGGAACTTCAAGAAGTTCCTGGAGGTTATTACTAGGTTAGGTGTTTCTAGAGTGTTTCTGAACAGTGGGGTTGGACTGGATACATTTACAAAGTTCTACCAGCAGGTGGCAAAACAAAACCAGTAACTCGGGACACAGAGAGTATCACTTTCATGGAGGAAATGTCATTCACACCAGTGTGCTGGGCAGGTTGGGTATCCGGCTTTATTTTGTGTCCTCCGACATCTTCCATGTGGGTGCTGTTTCAGACTCAATACGGCCCTCAGGATGAAGTCCTTGTAGCCTGTCTTCCTATTGGCAGGGCTTCTCAGGTACCCTAAAGCCTTTCTCTACCACATCTGTCCCTGTGGGCCCCTCTGCCTGGAGGACCCCTGCCATCCCCGGCCTGGTTAATTCCATCTTATCTTTGGGATCTCCGGGGCTACCTGCAGGGGACCTACTTCTGGTCTAGGGTGGGAGAGCTCCCTTTTTCGTGTGTCTTCCTCTCAGGGCACAGGTGATTCTGCCGGGGGGGGGGAGGGGGCGGGGGGCGGGGGTCCCATTCTTCCTTGCTTGGCTGCCTTTCTTCTAGGCAGTCATTTCCCTGAAGTTGTATCTCGGCCATCTCAGTGTCACGCCCTCCTCACCCCCCCCCCCCACAGTGACAGTTCAAAGTTAAAAGGCATCGAAGCACAAACAGACGGACAGGTAGTGTTTACAGTGAGACAGCTGGGGCTATGGAACTTGGGTCCAGAGGTTTTTGAAGATCTAGAGTCCAGAGTCTTTTGCAGACATAGGCCGGGGGCCTCGTCCAGGAGACCGTGGCTGTCTCTGCTCTCTAGGGCAGGGAGTTTGTGTTTTCTGTTCAATTGTTTCTTGCTTCCTCACAACAGACTCTTTGAAGCTCCTTAAATACCCCCAAGGAAGAATGCATGTATCTTAAGACATTAAAAAGAGAGAGTAATTTAAATAAGTGGAACAAGAAATGCATTTTAATTGCATTATTATACTAATTTATGTCTCATGTCTGCCTTGAGAAAAAAAAAATGCTTTTTCAGTGTGGAAGCACATTAGGGTTGGACGCTGAGACTAATTGATTCAGAAGGCCGCTGAGAGACAAGTGGGCTTTGTTTCCACTGCTCTCCATGCAGGTGGGTAAATAGGCTGTATTCTCAAGGCCAAGGGGTTTCAAGAGCTCCCAGACCACAGCTGCAGTGTCTGTGTTGGGGAGCTGCTAGCACACAGTAGGTGCTCACTCAGGTAGGGGTGGCACACAGTAGGTGCTCAGGTGGGGCTGTCACACAGTGGGTGCTCAGGTGGGGCTGGCACACAGTAGGTGCTCAGGTGGGGCTGGCACATAGTGGGTGCTCAGGTGGGGCTGGCACACAGTAGGTGCTCAGGTCGAGCTTTCTCAGTAGACAGAAATCAGGGGCAGGCTGGATGTGAGTCTGGGGAGGACTGAAGGTGGGTGGCTCTCTTCCTCATGTAGGCCTGTGAGAACTAGTGATGGGGGGAGGGAGGGACAGAAAATGAAGCCCTGGCAGGCTTCTTCTTGAAGCCTGAGCAGGGCGTTCCCAGACACGTGGGGTTTTGCTTAGTCTTTGGAATCATCCTGTGAGGTAAGCTGGGTGCAGAGATCCGTGAGTGGAGGTGCAGGGGCTTTAATCCTCTCAAGGCTTCAGTGTCCGAGAAGGGCCACTTCAGTGTGAAATCCAGGCCTATCTGAATCCAGCATCTTCTTCCTTGTGAGGCAGGCCACTAAACGGCAGCTCCCACCAAAGACTATGAGAGTGAGTGTCTGCTGTCTTATTGGGTGTGTGCTGGCCTCCCAGCATGCTCTAGGCTACGTGGCTTATAATCGATAAACACTTAGGCTTGGGTAGTTCTGGCGGCCAGAGGGGTCTCAAGATGTCTCTGAGACGCAATCAAGAGCCTGGCTGTTTTGGTGCCTGGCGGGAGCTTGCCTTCTGGTTAAGCAGATGGCACCATCTCACCGCATCCTTCCTCACATGCTAGAGCAAGAGGCTCTGTTGGGTCTGGACCGTAAGGTACTGATGGCGCTCCTGAGAGCTCCGTTATCACGACATAACCGCTCCACTTTGCAAGGCCCCCCTTGCTAACACCATTACGGTGGTGGCTGGATCACTCATCTATGAGTCGAGGTAGCAGACACAGACACTTAGCCCACAGCACCTACTTCATGCAGGTGCTAACCTAGGGCCTACTCCACATGACCCCAGTATCTAGAGCCCGGTGGCTATCAGGCAAAGGGCAAGGGCACTCTTCATAAGAATTCTCGAGACTCAACCAGTTCCCAGCAGCTCAGGTCTTGCTACCTTTGTTTTAGTTGTAAGGACTAGCATATGGCATTAGAAGGGCACAGCCTTGTAAATCACAGCAGCAGCTGCTGGCGTCCACTCCACACCCACTAGAACGACCACTGAGATGGGAAGGTCAGGTGACAAAGCATTGGAAATGGTGGGAACCCTCACTCACTGTTAGTGGGGGTGTAAAGGGTACAGCCTCTTTAGACGGCAGATGGCAGTTTTTCCAAAAGCGAAACAGAGTTATCAATGACTTTCGAAAGCCAATCCTAGGTGTTATACTAATAAAGATAAAAGCATGTGGCCCTTCCTCCAGAAGTCCAAATACAAATATTTAAAGCAGCATTCTTTTTTTTTAAACATTTATTTATTTTATATATGTGAGTACACTGTAGCTGCCTTCAGACACTCCAGAAGAGGGCGTCAGATCTCATTACAGATGGTTGTGAGCCACCATGTGGTTGCTGGGATTTGAACTCAGGACCTTTGGAAGAGCAGTCAGTGCTCTTGACTGCTGAGCCATCTCTCCAGCCCCTAAAGCAGCATTCTTATTTAGTAGCCTCAAAGTAGAAACAAGCCAAATGTCATCATAGGAACATCACGGCGTCACCATGGTGATCTGGAAAATGTGTTTGTTAAGTGGGGACTATTGGAAACAGAAAAGAGCGGAGCTGATTGATGCTACGATATAGGCGGATCTCAAGACACCATGCTAAGTGAAAGAAACTAGTCTTGGGATGTCAAGATGGGGCAGTGAATAAAGCTAAAGGCACCAAACTTGATGGCTTGAATTTGATCTCTGCCACTCATATATTGTAAGGAGAGAACTGACTTCTGTAGTGGGTAAAGGTTATGTAAAGTACCGCGCCGCCAGGCCTCTTCACCAAGTCCCGCGTGTCCCGCTTAGGGCGACTCTCTCAGCCAACTCTCACAGCATCCCCTGGGTTTCCTCTCTGCCATAGACTCTGTAAACAGCGGGAATCCCGCACTTCTGCCCAGCGTCCACTCCTTCCGAGTATCCGGTAAAGCATGACTCTTAAACTTGACTACTTAACCAAATATATTTATGTATAAGAAACCCCAAATTTCATAATGCCAATCTACAATGATAAAGTCTTATCTCAATATTTCTAACCTCTCCAAAACACCAGGAATACATCTGAAGCCATCTGGATATCCGCGTCTCCCTCTCTGCTCCTGTGACCCACCCTCTCTCTCTCCGCCCCTCTCTTCACTTAGCTCCTCCTCCTCTCTCCCCTCCAATCACTGGCCTCTCACTGCCTCTGTGTGAATGGATAGGAAATATCTTGCAACAGACTTCTTTTTTTATTATTTATTTATTTATTTATTTATTTATTTATTTATTTATTTGAGACAGGGTTTCTCTGTGTAGTCCTGGCTGTCCTGGAACTCACTCTGTAGACCAGGCTGGCCCCGAACTCAGAAATCCACCTGCCTCTGCCTCCCAAGTGCAGGGATTACAGGCGTGCGCCACCACGCCTGGCTGCAACAGACTTCTTAAGTGGACTTCCAACCCCTACATGCACCCTGCACATGCTCCCTAATAGATAAATACATGTATAAAAATTAAAGATGCCAATCTCAAAAGCCCACAAACTATCCACACTTACTGATGTGCAACTTCAAGAATAGGAAAATTTATAGAGCTCTTAAACTGATCTATGCTTTCCTAGGGTTGACAGAATCGGGGCAGAAGTTATGTTACAGGCCCAAGGTAACAAAAATAGTATGGTACCGTCCAAAACAAACCTATGGACCAGCAATAGAACAGAGGACCTGGAAGTAAACACATACAACCACAACCATTAGATTTTCAACAAAGGTGTCAAGAACATCCATTGGAGAAAAAACAGTCTTTTAAAACAAAAGGTGCCAGGAAAACTGGATATCCACACACGAAAGAATGAAGCTTGGTCTGGGTGTCTGTGCCTGAAATAAAAATTTATTCAAAATGGGTCAAAGACTCAAATATAAAACAGCAGAGCTTTGGGGTCTGGAGAGATGGACCAGTGGTTAAGAGCGTTTGGTGTTTTTGTAGAAGGCCGAAACTCAGTTTGCAGTGCCCGCATTGGGCAGCTCTCAACCAACCACCTGTAACTCCGGCTCCTGTGCAGTTGACCCTCTTCTGGTCTCCATGGGCACTGCACCCTGCACACACCCTTCTCCCACACATACACATATAATTAAAAAACAAACAAACTTTGAACCTTTAAAAGAAAACATTGGCAACTGTTTCAGGTTATAGCCATAAGCAGAGACTTTCTGAAAAGGAACTAAATAGCTCAGGAAATAACCCCAACTATGCTAAAGAGGATTACAAAAATTAAAAGGCTTTTACATAATAGCAGAGGGAACACTTGGCAGAGTGAAGAGACAGTCTGTAGAATGGGAGAAAATCTTTGCCAACTACACATCTGACGATAGAGCCACATCTAGAATCTATGTTTGTCCACATAGGCTCCTGGTCGTCTCGTGATACAAAATGCATTCATTTCAATTTCAAAACTCCCCATAGTCTTTAATGGTTCCAACACTTAAAAAATGAAAAGTCCCCTTTGAGATTCAGACAATTTCTTAACTACGAGACCTTATGCAACAAAATCCAAGGCATACATTTCCAATATACAACAATTGACACAGGCTAATAATTTCCATTTTAAAAGTGAGGATCACAGGTATTTGGTAGCCCCGCTGATCCAGTTCTGTCATCTGTGGCTGTAGATAGCCTCTCTCTTGGACTGGCTCCACTACATCACTGAAGCTTTACTGTGCAAGATGGGCCATGGTCCCAGCATCTTCATCAGCCCTGGGTCCCCATTACAACTTAGACTTTGTCTTCCCAGACTTAGCAATAATTTCTGAGGGACTGCTTGTAGAGAGTCTCTCATTACCACACATTTCTGGGCCCCAGAAATGTGCCTTCTGGAACCTTGAAATAAGCCTCTTATGACACCCTCACTGATGTATCTATCATGCTTTAAAAAATAAGCACCGCATAGATGTATTGTGTAGCAGTTTTGTTAAGACTTAGGATTTTTTTTTCCAGAGTTTCTCTGTGTAGCCCTGGCTGTCCTGGAACTCACTCTGTAGACTAGGCTGGCCTTGAACTCAGAAATCCTCCTGTCTCTGCCTCCCAAGTGCTGGGATTAAAAGTGTGTGCCACCACTGCCTGGCAAGACTTAGGATTTTCTAAAGGGAGGTGAATCAGTCTATCCTGAGGGGAAACTCAGGATTAAATTTAGGAGGTAAACAAGCCAAAAACTTAAGGAAGTTCCTAAAACTTACAAGATTCACCAAACCTCTCCTGTCTCAAGCTTCTATAAATAGTAAGGGCTGCTGAGAGATACTCTCTGACTAGCTGAAGGGCCCGGTCTGCTGTGTGCATCTGTTAGGCGGGAAAAGGCAGGCTGAATGGCCTGGAAGAGACACTTTCCATCCTGTTGAGCTGCCTGTTCACACCTGACCACACAGTAAACTTCTGGGTTTTGTGAGCCACCGCCCTTGCTGGGGTGGTCCTTTGATGATGCAGCTGTTTTTGAATAATTTCTGCTCTTGTAAGAAACTTTCCCCCCATATTCCTATAAGTAGCCTCATTTGTTCACCAAGTTAGACTTGGTGGTATCTGCTGGGGAGACTCCTGCCCTGGCCCTTAGGGGAACAGTTCTGGGTGGGACACAGTGTTGGACAAAGGTCAAAAGCTGATGATCCCTGGCCCTACAATCTTACTATTTATGCTCTAATAAATGCTGTTTTCCTTTCTTGTTACTATTTGTGCCTTAATAAGTGCTGACTTTTTACTCTGTAACTCTCTCTACTTTGTACTAATAATCAATGGTTTCCTTTCCCTCAGGCTCAAGGACCTCTGACTGGCTAGGCAAGAAGCTTAGAACTCACTAACTCTTTGTGAACCAGAGAGAAAAGAAAGGAAAAGAATTAAAATCTTTCATACAGGCAATTTACACACACACACACACACACACACACACACACACACACTGGTCAGGCCGGACCACCTGTCTTATCAACTCCACAAGTGTTCATGCATATTTACATACATGTATATATATGTGTGTATGTATATATGTAGTTGGACAGAGCCCCGCAAGCCACATCCATGCATTTGGTAGGTTGTGAGGCAGAGCCCCAGATGCCACACTTTATTCCTTCTCTCTGGCCTTCTTATACCTTCTTAGGCAAAAGTTCTTTAGAAAATTACCTCATAGATAAATGTTATACACAGGGGGAGTTACAGAAAGATGTTGATATTAAGTTCAAGGCAGTCTTTCATTCTATAAGCTCATAATTTCAGAGCAACAGCTTCACGTGGCCTTGCTTTATCATGGTGCACACCTGTGGCCTCATCCTTGGACCTGACCTAGAATGGATGTTTTTCCTGGATCACAAATTTGTCCCAAGCGTATTTCTCTTTTTAGTGTTAATTGTCAAAGCTCACTGTATTCCTTATTATGCATTCTTTAATTACTATTCTATGAGGAGTGGGCAAATTTATTCTTGGTTCTAACTTTATTATATCTTTCTGGCAAAACAACTAAAACCATCTCTTAAAACTTCTTATAATTATTTTTATCAAATCAGGAATTCTATAAAGTCATTATAAGGAATTATAAAATCATTGACTTGTCTATACAGCATTACTATATGATGGTACATCTTTGTTGATCTGAAGAAAATCTGCCCAATAGGGTAGGCTAATACCCTGGAATCATTAAACTGTGGCATATCAGCTGCAAGAAGCAATCCTGAGATGAAATCTCTTGGAACCTTGACTCTCAGAGCTTACCCATTGTAGACCATGCAAAACAGTGGGCCATCTCAAGGAAAGTCACCTGCTAGCCTTAGTCTCTCTTAGATGGCTCCTGATAGGTATCCTTACCTTAGTCTGTCATTAGGGGAAGAAAGGACTTATTTGGTTTACACTTTCATATCACTGTTTATCATCAAAGAAAGCCAGGACAGGAACTCTACCAGGGTAGGGAGCTGGAGGCAGGAACTGATGCAGAGGCCATAGAAGGGTGGTGCTCTTCAGGGCTCACACAGCCTGCTTTCTTATACAGCCCAAGACTATCAGTCCAGCCTTACAAGGGGCTGTGTCCTTCAATCAATCACTAATTAAGAAAATGCCTGGGGCTGAAGAAATGGCTCAGCAGTTAAGAGCACTGACTGCTCTTCCGGAGGTCCTGAGTTCAAATTCCAGCAAGTACATGGTGGCTCACAACCATCTGTAATAAGATCTGATGCCCTCTTCTGGTATGTCTGAAGATAGCTACAGTGTACTTGCATACAATAAATAAATAAATAAATAAATAAATAAATAAATAATTTTAATCTTGTTTTTTTTAAATTGGATATTTTTTATTTACATTTCAAATGTTATCCCCTTTCCCAGTTCCCCCTCCTCCTAACCTCCTCCCCCTGCTTCTATGAGTGTGTTCCTCCACCCACCCACCTACTCCTGCCTCTCCACCCTTGATTCCCCTACACTGGGGCATCAAGCTTTCACAGGACCAAGGACCTCTCCTCCCAATGATGCCTGACAAGGCCATCCTCTACTACATACGCAGCTGGAGCCAACTCCTTGGTTGGTGACTTAGTCCCTGGGGGGTCTGGTTGGTTGATATTGTTGTTCTTCTATGGGGCTGCAAACCCCTTCGGCTCCATCAGTCCTTTCTCTAGCCCCTCCATTGGGGACCCCCATGCTCAGTTCAATGGTTGGCAGTGAGCATCCATCTCTGTATTTGTTAGGCTCTGGCAGAGCATCTCAGGAGATGGCTATATCAGGCTCCTGTCAGTAAACATTTCTTGGCATCCACAATAGTGTCTGTGTTTGGTGACTGTATATGGAATGAATCCCCAGGTGGGGCAGTCTCTGGATGGCCTTTCCTTCACTTTCTGCTCTACCCTTTGTCTCTATATTTGCTCCTATGAGTATTTTGATCCCCCTTCTAAGAAGGACCGAAGCACCCACACTTTGCTCTTTCTTCTTGAGCTTCTGTGGTCTGTGAATTGTATCTTGGGTATTTGGAGCTTTTGGGTTAATATCCACTTATCAGTGAGTTCATACCATGTGTGTGTTTATTGTTACTGGGTTACCTCACTCAGGATGATATTTTCTAGTTCCATCCATTTTCTTAAGAATTTCATGAATTCATCATTTTTAATAGCTGAATAGTACTCCATTGTGTCAATGTACCACATTTTCTGTATACACTGCTCTGTTGAAGGACATATGGCTTCTTTCCAGCTTCTGGATGTTATAAATGAGGCTGCTATAAACATAGTGGAGCATGTGTCCTTGTTATATGTTAGCGAATCTTTTGGGTATATGCCCAGGAGTGTATAGGTGAGTCCTCAGGTAATAGTATGTACAATTTTCTGAGGAGCTGCCAGACTGATTTCCAGAGTGGTTGTACCAGCTTGCAATCCTACCAACAATGGAGGAGTGTTCCTCTTTCTCCAAATCCTCACCAGCATCTGAGTTTTTTATCTTAGCCATTTTGACCAGTGTGAGGTGGAATCTCATGGGCATTTTGATTTTCATTTCCCTGATGACAAAGGATGTTAAACATTTTTTAAAATGCTTCTCAGCCATTTGATATTCCTCAGTTGAAAATTCTTTGTTTAGCTCTGTACCCCCCCCTTTTTTTTCCCGAGACAGGGTTTCTCTGTGTAGCCCTGGCTGTCCTGGAACTCACTCTGTAGACCAGGCTGGCCTCGAACTCAGAAATCTGCCTGCCTCTGCCTCCCAAGTGCAGGGATTACAGGCGTACGCCACTCTGCACCCTATTTTTAATAGGGTTATTTGATTCTCTCTACACATAATACATACATACATACATACATACATACGTACATAAATCTTTAAAAATGCCTTATAGCTAGATTTTATGGAGGCATTTTCTCAAAGTTCCCACCTCTCAGATAACTTTCCACTTGTGTCAAGTTGACATAAAATGTCGAACATACAAGGTAAAGTGTAAAAAACGTACTATTGAATTAAAGGAACCAAAGGACAGACACTCAATGTCCCCATTCCACTTCTACTGTGTCTAAAATAGGCAAAACTGACCCTTGGTGAGGAGTCAGGAGTTTGAACACAGTGGAGGGGTGGCAGTGTCTAGAAGTGGGACTTGAGGTAGTCCTCTGCCATTTTGGAAATATTCTACAGAACATCAGTGGAGGTTATTACACAGTTGCACATAGTCCATCCATGTCTACATAAATTAAATATGCTCAGGTCTTAAGAATTATATACTGTTTATTTGCTGATTATAACTGGATACAAATGTAGACAAACACTAAGACCTGCCCTCCCCCCAGGAAAGCCAGGGAAGTGGCTCACTCTTGCTTCTGTTGCTTTCAGTTCCTCTGTGTCTTTGGGGCCCTGGTGACACCCTCTTCTTCTGTGAGCTCAGCTGAAGATGTGAAGGAATATTTCCAGCACTTTCCATCACTTATTGCCTTTCTCTTGTGGATGTGACAGAAATCTGCCACACCGCTGGAGTCTCTCCTGACATAGAGCACATTTGCAGGCGTGCCACAGATATTTTGTTGGGTAGAACATACATATTTTAGTTTCTTCCTATTTATTTTATGAAAATCACACATTTATAGGGTATAGCGTGACAGTTTGATACACGGTTACAGTGTGTAATGGCCAAATGTCATTTCTATAACCCCTAACAATGATCATTAGCGTGTATTGGGAAACTTCAAACTCTTCTAGTTCTTTATAGAATACATGATGGTTCACGGTAAGCTAAGTCACCTCATTGATGTGTAGAGCACAGGGCTTATCCCTCCAGCCTAAGCGTATTTTAATGCCTGTTATCTGAGCTCCATCCACCCCTCCTCTGCCCCTCCTGCCTCTAGTGATTACCACTCTGCTCTCTACTTCTGTGAAATCACCTTTAACTTCTCTACTTGAAAGGGGAACTTGTAATATTAGTCTTCCCGTGCCTGGCTTATTTCACACAATGCCTTCCAGGTCCATTTACCTTGTCCTAAGCGGCAGTATTTTTCTGTTTTTTTAACTGAGAACACAGGAATTTCCCTGTCCCTTTGGCACACGTTTGTTCGGGGAGAGCCCCACAGTGCATCCTTTGGCTAGAATAGTTTCCGAGTGATCTGAGGAAAGGAGCCTCATTGCCTCTGTGGAAATGGCCCCTTGCAATGCTTATTGTTGGGTCGGCTGGAGGGGACATGTGCACAGGTTCCCATAGGGCAAGGAGGTCCTGAGAGGAAGGTTCTGACAGCCCCGTATTTACATGGGGGTGCTTCAGGTTTAAAAGTTGAGGTGTTTCAGACTTTTTCTATGGGCTGACACCATCTATTATGAGACCTTTTGGTGATAAAGGGACACCTCTGGGGCATTCGGTATGGAGCCCCAGGCTCAAAAAATGGGGTAGGAGGGACCACGAGTAAATAACTTCTGATGCAGGGTGTGGCTGGAATAAGAAGACCTTTATGGTGGTCTTCATTCCAATACCATTGTACTTGGGGATAATGGCTGGGCATTCTTGTGTAACCCAAACGACCTTGGAAGGAGAATCAAGCATGGTAGACACATGGCTTGTGTAGAGAGCTAGAACAAGAGCAGCGCTCCCTCTGCAGTAGACCAGAGCTCCTTCTGTGGGACAATTGTGGAAAACAAGTCTCTGGGAGGCAGCCTGCTCAGTGACAACCCAATGAAGTCTCCATTACGGGCAAGGCAGACTTTCCTGTTCTTTCTCCCCTTGCATTTCTGATGCGGGACAGAACTCTTCAGTGTGAATAAGCTGCAGTGGTGAAGTAGTGTAGTCTACCTTGACTAAAAGCAAAGCCCACCCTCACTGCTCTTTTCAATGACAAAAGATGAAAACTTGTTTAACCTTTTGAGTTCTTGCCAATAGGATTAGGCGGAATTTTTATTTCCAATTAAAAGAGGGCCTGTGACCGCCAAGGCTGACAACCTTTCTTCAGCCTCCAGAACCTACACCGTAACAGGAGAGAGCAGACTCCCACGAGTGTGTCATGACACCAGTGAGTCCCTAGTCCCCTGCAGAATAATGATGTAATAAGAAAAATTCAAATTAAAGGCAAACCTGTTTGCCCCTGGATTCTCCATTTTCCTCACGGGAGGCCTTTCTATGACCACATATGGCAGAATCTAGGAGGGCATCCGCCAATGGCATTCCCGCTTTGTCCTGCCTAACTTGATGTCTTGCTTTGGAAGGCAAATGTACTCTTACCTGGATAATCCTCTGTTAGTTGGGTTTTCTGTTGTTTACAGTGGAGACTGTCCTTTAATGCTCCATGGATGAGGCCTCAAGGTGGCAGGTACTGTAATGCTCAATACCAAGGGCTTGCAGCTACTGAAGTGATTAATTAGAAAAAAAAAAAAAAAAACAAAAGGAATGTACTCATGTGGTAACCTCAGCTGGTGATGCGGATCATGTAGATTTAGGCATTATCTCATCCGTTCCCAGAGTAGCGTCATGACAGGCCAGAAGCAAGTGCCATCAACCTTAATACCCTTGGAGGCAGAAGCCCAGAGATACTCAATGAGGAATTTTCTAATTATGTAAGAATACATGAACTGGAACAGCCATCATCATGGCAAGGATAATCTCCTGATGGTGGCCCATAATCCTTTGTGTCACAAGCACTTGGGTGACAGCTGCTGGGATAGCTGTGTTTGGTAGACTATCCATCACCAGCGGGGAACAAGTAAATATCTGTCCAAGAAGGCAGTTCCCATGATGATGGGCCTTCATACATTCCTAGGTCTCTTCTATGGGCTGTGAGGGATTTCCCACCGGTTTTGAAGGTGCCTGTCTTGTAGGAGGATTCCTGATGCTGCAAAAGTAAATAAACAAAACTTCAGAAAATGAAATAAAAGTACCATGAGTCCTAACCCCGTCTGTTTGTCCCCGCCCTCAGAATCTACAGAGGCTGCCCCTAGTCATGATCTCCGTTCGCTATACTCTCTCCAACTCTTTTCTTCTCATTTGGATGCTTCGTCTACGCGTGCTAAAAGCTGTTCTTGCCAAACTCCCTTTGTCTTCTGTGTGGACAAATCCAGTGTCACTCTTCTGTTCTTATTCTTTAAAAAAAAAATTGTTGGGGTCCAGGAGTCACCCTGCAAACCATACAAACACTGATCTTAGACAGGGATGGTTTATTGAAGGTGACACATTAAGACTGATCAGTCAAGGGCCATAGCTCAGGATTTGGGGCTGAGGCTATGACTCCAAACATCTTTGTCAGCTTCTCAGGTCAAAACTGCAAAAATCACAGTGAGCTCATGGGCAGGCGCAGGAAGTGCTGCCTGGTGGTCAGCGCTGACTCAGACCATTTTAGACAGGACAGTTCACATTGACCTTTAATTTAGTGGATCCCGTGTAAAGCTTTTGTGGAATTTCTTAAGATGAACAAACCTCATACAGAACATAACAGGATATGTGGTCAGCCTGACCTTACTCTGAGTTAAGCTATTTTTTTTTCTGAGTCAATGACTGACAGGCATATTATAGCAACGATATGAAATAGCTGGCAGGCATGGAACAAGATGGCTACAGCTATGCTGGGGGTGGGGGTCAGATATCAACCAAAATACTTTTTAAATGACTTTATTATTTTTGTTGTGTATGTGCTTGCACACACATACGCCTGGGCCACGGAGAATGTGTGAGGTCAGAGGTCAACGCTGCTTCTCCCCTTTCATCAGATGGAGCTGGAATCAAACAAACAGGGGTTGCCAGGCTTGGCAGCAAGTGCCTGCCCTGCACAGCCATCTCCAGAGCCCTGGCCTCGTTATTTTTGCTCTCTCTGTGGTTTCCACTTGGCAGTGTCTTCCTGACGCTGCTCCCGGCTCTCTGGATTGTTCTCTCCCAGCCCCTCTCCTCCTCCACCTTCGGTCCCTTTGGTTGGCTTCCCAGTGTGAATGTTGGTATTTCTCCTACAGCCTCACATCTTACTCGCACATCTCTTCGTGGTCCCTGTACATAGTGTCATGGATGTTCTCTGCTTTGAATGTTGTCTTTCTGAGTTATTATCTCTTTATGTATTTGTGTTGTTTTTGCAGAACGGAGGCTAGAACCCAGGGCCTTGAACATGCTAGGCCAGCGCTCTGGCTCTGAGCTCCGTCTTCGGCTCTCTTTCAACTCTTGCATTTTGACAAAGGGTCTCACTAGGCTTCCCAGTCTGGCCTTGAATTCATTGTTCTTCAGTTCCGGCAGACCTTGAGTTTGCAATCTTTATGCCTCCCTCTCCTGAGTAGCTGGGACTCTAGGCCTACACCACCAGGCCTGGTTGAATTCGATGTCTTTCAAATTTTTACCCCCAGCTTAGATTTCTGAAGATCCCCAGACTGGACTCTCCATGCTTCTCAGGTAGTTGTCCACAGTGGCTATCTGCAGCCCCGCCACGTTCAAACTGTTTTATCCTAATCTTCCCTCTCCTGTCAGCAACCTCACTGTCTAGCTACCTGCCTAGTTCAGGGAGCTCTTTCTAATATTTGTTCCCCCTCAAACCACAAATTCTATAAGCTCTCCACAATGACACATCATGCACCCTCCACCCAAACCACGAATTGCATGAGCCTTGTCTTCTTGTTTCTCCTTAACCACTTCTCTTCCTTGTGCTGTGGTATCAGCCCCTTCAAAGTTGACTGGACTGCTGCAATTAGAGTATACACACATACATACATACATACATACATACATACATGTATGTATTTTAAGTGAAGCTCTGGCTGTCCTGGAACTCACTCTGTAGACCAGGCTGGCCTTGAACTCACAGAGATCTGCCTGTCTCTGCCTCCCGAGTGCTGGGATTAAAGGCGTGTGCCACCACCGTCCAGCTGATCACGGCATCTTAATCCAGTGTTTCTTTCTACTCCAGATCCTTTCATGTTGTTCCTCATATACAAACCTTCACAAATCCAAACTGTTTCACAGAACTGAGTCTTTGAAGCCATCCTATGAGTGCCTCTCCCCCCCCAAAGATTTATTTATTTATTATATGTAAGTACACTGTCTTCAGACATACCAGAAGAGGGCATCAGATCTCATTACAGATGGTTGTGAGCCACCATGTGGTTGCTGGGATTCGAACTCAGGACCTCTGGAAGAGCAGTCAGTGCTCTTAACCGCTGAGCCATCTCTCCAGACCTATGAGTGGCTTTGTAATGTTTTAGAACAGATTGTCAGTTCCATTCTGGGTCGGTCCTGCCTTCACCCAGGCTTAGACCCTTTGGGTTTTGTTTTGTTTGTTTGTTTGGTTGGTTGGTTTTTTTCCCTGTGTCACAGTAGCGAGTCACTTTGGGCTGCTCTTCTTCCATTCCAGGCCCACGGAGAGCTTAGTCCTGCCCCTGAGACTGGAGCAGTCCTGCCTTGTTCTCCCTGGCTCCTTCCCCAGTGAGTGTTCTCAAAAATAATCACACCTGTAAAACTGCCAATAGTCTTTGTCACTTTGCCCTGTTGGTCTCCATCGAGACACTTCTTTATCCTGTGTGTTATCTTCCTTTCCCACTCTAGTCTATGTGTTTGCTCACTGCTGGGCGTCTACTACAGTGAGATTGTTGAGTCAATAATCATGGGTCAGGGCCAAACTGGGAGGGTTTACCTTTGGTCTCAGCTGGCGGGGGCCTTCCTAACTGTGACTGTGGAGACTGCTATTTTTGGTTGCTCGGCACCTGCTCCTGTTATGTTGTCCAGAAACACAAATGGCACGTGGCAGGGGATGAATCCTATCAGCCGGGCTGAGCTCTTTGTGGTCATGGCTAGAGCTGTTACTTGCTTGACTTGAGGGTGTCTCCAAGCCCCATGGGATGGACTTGGTAAAAGACATTCTTTCCACACTAGATATCAGGCTAAAAGGATAAGATCTTGAGGCCAATGAGGCCCATAGTCTGAGAGAACAAAGAGAGGCAGAGATGCTGAGATGGCTTGTATATGCTTGGTCCAGGGAGTGTCGCTATTTGGTGGTGTGGCCTTGTTGGAGGAAGTGTGTCATTGTGGGTGTGGGCTTTAATACCCTAGTCCTAGCTGCCTGGAAGTCAGTATTTTGCTAGCAGCCTTCAGATGAAGATGTAGGACTCTCAGCTCCCCCCCCCCCCCCGTATGGTGCCTGCCTAGTTGCTGCCATGTTCTCACCTTGATTATAATGGACTGAATCTCTGAACCTGAAAACCAGCCCCAATTAAATGTTGTCTTTTATAAGCATTGCCTTGGTCATGGTGTCTGTTCACAGCAATAAAACGCTAAGACAGATGCCAGGCGGAGAGAGTTGAAGATGGCGCCAGCGCCCTTGGGTTCAGGTTCTTTGCCTTTCCTGGCTATGTGATACATTCCCTCTTTAGGGACTGGTTTTCTTCACTTATAGACAGACTAAGTGTCGGAGCAAACCACAGATTCACTCAGGGTCTCAGTTTTTTCCTTCTGTTAAATCAAGTTTTTTTTTTTTTTTGTTTTGTTTTTTGTTTGTTTGTTTGTTTGTTTTTTGTTTTTTGGATTTTGGATATTTTGAGACAGGGTTTCTCTGTATAGGCCTGGCTGTCCTGGAACTCACTCTGTAGACCAGGCTGGCCTCAAACTCAGAAATCCACCTGCCTCTACCTCCCAGAGTGCTGGGATTACAGGCGTGCGCCGCCACCACCGCTCGGCAAATCAAGTTGACGTTTCACCAGATTGGCTTAAGGAGCTCCTGTAAGGAGTCTTTAGGGTTTCTGTTGCTGCAGAGACTCCAGGACCACAGCAACCTCTTCAAGGAAAACGTTTAACTGTGGCTGGCTTGATACTCCATTGAAATGATAAGGCACAGGTGGGGAGGAGGGAGCACAGGCGCAGGCAGCAGGAAGAGCACCTGCTGGGCCTGGCTTGAGCCTTGGAACCTCAAAGCCTACTCCACTTCCTTCAACAAGGCCACACCCACTCCAGCGAGGCCACACCTCCTAATAGTGCCACTCCCTGTGAGCCTATGGGGGTCATGTTCATTCAAACTACCACATAAAGACCTAGCTCATGGTAGCCCCCCCCCTTTTTTTTGAAACCATCTTGGTATATAACCTATGTTGGTCCCAAACTTGCAATCTTCCCGCCTCTGCCTCCTATGTGCTGGGATTACATGTGTGCCACCACACCCAGCTTGGGTCTTCCTTGAAATACCTATTGGGATTGGCTCTCAGGTACCCTTAATCCCCAGGAACCCACAGTTTCCGCCTAGGAAGGACTTTGGAACTCTGCATGAGCAGCCAAGCTATGTAATTTAGGAGACCATTATTCTGGGTCTGAAGGCCACAGTCCCTGTCACCGCCAGCTCACGGAGCATGCCCAAATGCTGGACTGGCCGCTCTCCATTCACCCATTACCCCTGACATTTCTTGTCCTTGACACACGGGCCCACAGAAAATGTGACTATGGGAGAGCGAGCCTTTCTTGGACGAGTGTCAAAGTCTTTCATTTTCATTATATTTTCTTTGAGCTGTTGGGAGACTTTCTTCTTCATTAGCAGTGTCACACAGGGAGCTTGTCTGCCACAGGCTTTGATCTCAACCGGGTTTAAAGAGAAAGCTGCAGCTTTCGCTGAGCGGCCTCACTCCCAGATCCCCTGAGGATGCAACTGAATCACGAAAAGCAAACAGTGTGACCGGGACTCTGTTGGTAAAAAGCCCTGTCCACTTCCATAAATACGGGGCTGCTGAAAGTCTGGGCTTCTCATGTCTTCTCCAAACTGTGTTCTTCATCTCTGACTGCCCCTCCCATCCATTTGAAACACCCGAAACCTGAAAAGAGCGCCGGAACGTAAATTCCCCCCTCGCTGTTACGTGCACCGAGACCATTACTACCGCTCCATCACTTTGCTTTGTCTACTCCAGGCTCCGTGGGTTAAAACGCCTCCCGCCTCCCAGAAATGGTGTTCGCTGAGCGGCTTGTAGTCTCTGAGCTCCAGTTCCACATTCTCCCCGACCAGCTGCTTAGGTCTTAGCACCCCCTGGGACCTTAATCGCTGGCAACCGGACGGTCATCAGACCTCCGCACTGGATCCTCATTCAGTCTGAGTATTTTTGTACTTAGCCTCTAATCTTTTTGTTATTTCTGGGCTCTGACCTTCAAGGTCATCTCGACTCCTTTCTTTAACTTGCTTTATAGAGCCAGGCAGTGCTCTGTCCATGGTGATTTCATGCAATCAAATTACCAAGGTCGGGTGTAGACACCAGGGAGGCAGAAAATGAAGCTGCTCCCTGGACCGCGTAGACAGAGCAGCTCTGCCCCCTACCCCAAGTCTGGGTAAATGCTTCTCCTCCTCCTCCTCCTTCGCCTCCTCCTCCTCCTCTTCCTCCTCCTCCTCCTCCTCTTTCTTTTTTGGATTTGGTTTTTTCGAGACAGGGTTTCCTCTGTGTAGCCCTGGCTATCCTGGAACTCACTCTGTAGACCAGGCTGGCCTCGAACTCAGAAATCCGCCTGCCTCTGCCTCTCAAGTGCTGGGATTACAGGCGTGCACCACCACCGCCCGGCTTGGGTAAATGCTTCTTAAATGGCTCTTTTATGTTTTCACTTCTCTGAAAAACAAAAAAAACCAAACAAACAAATAAACAAAACCCCCAAACCACCTAGGAATCTATTTCTATTGAATAAAATTCAACCATAGTGAAGAGTTTTCTGATACCATGTTTGGCTGAGAAAACCTGACATATGGTCAGCATGAATTGGGTAAGCTGTTAACTTACATAATTTAAAAGATGGAATGTAAAAGGAAAAAGGATAAGAATTATCACAGTGGGGTTTTAATTAATTACTTGTTAAAATTATTGACTATATGAAAAGTATGCTATAAACTGTATGAAAAAATATAGTAGTTTGGCTACCTTGGGTTGATTAAAACTTTTACGATGAGTGACTTTTGCTTGGTGCTTAGGGTCCTCCGGAGGAGAGAGTCAACAGGCTGGCTAGAGATGAGGTGGGGCTTACTTTGCAATGGTTCACATGGTGATGGGGGCTGAGAAGACTCCACTGTCTTCTGGTTGAGGCTGGTTGGAGGCCAAAAGCCTGGGAATCTGCAAAGTCACAGGTGGGGAAGCCTGGGGCTCTGATGGGAGAAGACAGGGAATTCTCCCTTCCACTCTCTCCTTTGATCCGTGCAGCCCCTGGTGGATTGGAGGATGTCCACCACATTGGTGAGGAGGGCCTGCTTCTGTTAGTCTGCTGATCCAGATGTTGCCGTGTTCTGGAAACATCCTCACAGACACAACTAGAAAACTGTTATCTGGGGACCCTTTAACCTGGTCAAGCCGTGCTTGTGCGCATGTACACACACACACACACACACACACACACACACACACAGAGTTGTTAGGAAACCAGGGATTACAGTAGAGGGTTGTGTTTTATTTCTGTTGTCAGCAGAGATTTATAGACCATGGGCTTTCCTATGGCCTTACTCTTAAGGACTTAATGTATACTAGCTTGGGTCATCCTCATAGAAGTGGTGCTCCCAACTGCTGAGCCAGCTCCACAGGTAATAAATAAAAATGATCTATTTGTATGAGTGGATCATCATCATTGTCATTGTCCTGCCCCCTTTCCTTCCTCCCCCCTCCTCTCCCTCTTCACCTTCCTCCTCTTGTTTCCCCTCCCCCTTCTTCCTTGATAGGGATTCACTATGTTACCAGGATGGCCTTGAACTTGTAGTAATTCTTTTGCTTCAGTGTCCTGGGTGTTAGGATAAGAAGGGGGTCCCACCACAGCCAGCAGGTCTTCTCTTCTACCTCTGAAAAACCCCCCTCAGTTTCCTGCCTTCATTCATTCTCTAACCATGTTGTGTTGCTTCTCCTTTGACTGGTGAAGCTTTCATTTTCCTTCTAATCTCCATGAACGGTGTCTTTTTTACTTAGCTTTTAACTGTGCCTTTATTTAGTGGCGTCTGGCTGTTTTCTTGCCTTTGTTCTTTGTGTTCCTCCTGTCCTCTCTGCCCCCTGCAGTCTGCGTTGCACACCATCCAACACGGCCTTTGTTTCTTTCTGTTTTGCATTTTGTCAACTATTTTCTAGTTTCTGGAGTTTGGGTAGTCTTTCATAGTCCATTTCTTCTCTTTCATTTTTTGCTGCAACCTCCTTGTGGTTTCAGGCATTTCTATATTTTGTAGATTTTGGTTGAAGACACTGTTGCTTATTATTGATGAAGAAACTTTATTTTCAGGCTGGAGAGATGGCTCAGCAGTTAAGAGCACTGACTGATCTTCCAGAGGTCCTGAGTTCAATTCCCAGCAACCACACGGTGGCTCACAGTCATCTGTAATGAGGTCAGATGCCCTCTTCTGGTATCTGAAGGGAACATCAGTGTGCTCACATACATAAAATAAATAAATCTTTAAAAACAAAACAACTCTATTTTCATGTGTCTGGGTGTTTGCCTTCATATTCATCTGTGCATCACATGTCTGCTGTGCCTGAGGAAACCAGAAGTGGCTGAGTGCTGAACCCCTGGTCATGAAATTACAGAAGGGTTGAAGTTGCAATGTGGGAGCCGGCAACTGGGCCCAGTGCTCTGGAAGAATCCAGTGCTCTTCATTGCAGAGTCATCTCTCCAGTTCTCTTACTGTTGATGCAAAAGTTCATGGTAATGTGTTTATGTATAAACTTTTTTCCTCACAAAAATAGTTTTTTTGATAATTTTGATATATATGCTAGTGTACCTTTTAAAAGCCCACTTTCATTAACTTACTGACTTTTTCAGTTTTGTTTTTTTATTTATGGTCGACTGTTTCACAATCCATATTGTTCTCATCCCTTCTCTTCTTGTACACACACACACACACACACACACACACACACATGGCAGGCGGGGTAAGGAGAGACAGACGGGTGGGTATAAAGTCCACCCGTGGCATTCTTTGAGAGAAGTCTTCTTCCCTTTCCTCCCTTATTTCTTGGGAATCCATGAGCTCCACCCTTGAGTTCTGGTCCCTGCTTCTTGTTGTAAAAAGGGTGTACCTTATAGACTTCTGAGTGAGCCTTGACATTCAGGAGACTTTCTCGATATGCTCAGATCTGACAACATCATCCCCTCATGACTCCGTCTCCCCCAGTCTTTTCTTCCCAGGAGGTTTCTGTCTGATTTCAGCCATTTCTCAACTTCTAAGCACTTTTTTGGGGGTGGAGGTGGGGGAGGAAGAGGGCTGTAAATTGTATTTCATTCCTTCCTTCACTGAAAATGGAACATGTGTATCTTTCCTTTCATTTTTCTTTTCCTGTATTTTTTTGAGAAAATAGAGATATAAAATGGTATGTGCTAGCATATTTGTACCAGAAGCCCCTGAGCTAGCCCTAATATTATTTACCCGTGTCTTTTTCTGAAAAACTAAAGAACAGAGATTTAAGTCCTCAGAAGACTCCTTCTTCCTTAACCATGAAGGCTTACATATCAAGGTCTGTGAGTCAGACATGCACAGGGCTGTATCCGACCTTGGCCATTCAGAGCATCGTAGTGAGTTGCTCTGGTTAGCTCTGTGCCAAACTGCACGTTGAAGCTTTCCATTTCGACCAATGCAATCCTCACACACACTAAACATCATTCCTGCCCTCTAGCACCCTTGAAGACCCAACTGTGTGTAAAGACTAGTGACTACTCTGACTGAAAGGATGAAAAATACAGCCTAACTCTCAACGACCCCAAGAAGTCAGACATTTATAAATGCATCTCACTCCTAAGAAGCCCTAAATACATCAAATTCCAGACCCCCCTTTGTTAGAAACTAGGTGAAAGGTCACATTCCTTGAGCCCACTCTTTGTTAGGAACTAAGCAAAAGGGCCTTGAGTATGTGATCCTGGCCCCGTAAGGTAATGGGAAATGAGTTAACTAGCTGCTTATCTGGCTTCTGTAAACTGCTTACACCATCACCCCCACCCAGGAGCCCATGCAGCTATGGACCTCCAAGAAAATAGGAAAGTTATTGGTCTACGGAGCGTGGGCTTGGATAATTTAAACTGATTGGCCTAAAAATTATGGAGTGATACAAATCGATTGGCTTGCACTGCACAGGCTCTCGATGCTAAGGAATGATTGGTTTATGATGCGTGGGCTTTGTTGTAAACCCATAAAAGCTGTCCCATTCTGCACTCAGGGTTCCACAGTCCTCTACCCCAGGTGGTGTACAACTGTGAATCCCAAAGCCTCTGGAATAAAAATCCTCTTGCTGTTGCATCAAGACTGTTTCTCGCGAGTGATTTGGGTGTCTCTTTCCAAGGTGTGGGGGCTCTTGTTTTTTCGGGTCTTACAACTGTATCATACTGTACTGTGCTTATTTCATTAAAATAGTGGAGGATGTTTGGGTTACACATACCATTTTTCTCTTCTTGTAAGTAGATTTTTGTTAGGCTCTCTTTTTATAGAGGGTGCTGGGTTTGCTGGTTAAGGTTCTTTTAATTTGGTGGAAGCTTAGGACTCAGATTACAAATATGGCTAGAATATAGAGAGTAAACAAAGGGTAGTGACTCACAGACCTTGAAATGTAAGCCTTCTCTGGTGGAGAATCTTGTTTCTTGGCTCCCAATGACACCCAGGTCAAGAAAGAATGTTGAATTTTTAATTGGTCAGAAGTTCATTTTACATATTATATTACTGTAGTTGTGATGTTGTGACTGTGATTTCACATACACTACCATAAAAATCTCTAGAAATATTATGTAAAGTCTAAAGAGTGCTTTGCCAATGCCTTCTGTTGCCTTGCAGAAATGTGTGTCTGTCATCATCGCCCAGTTCAGGTGTCTGGGGGAGGCGCAGGTGCTTGCTATGCAGGTGGAGTACGTCGGGAAGGTTCTAAAGTTGTTAAGTGTAAGCTGCAAGATTCTAAGATTAATTGTGCTTCACTCTCCAGTGAGATTAGTGTATTATAAATCATAGAGGCATATCCCATCAATCTGGCGCCTGGATGCAGAGAACATGATAACCCCTAGCTCAGCAGAAAACATCTTCCATCTATTACTGCATCTCCCCTGGAATAAACCATGTGCTCCTCAGAGAGAGCCAGGGCAAGGGACAGCATTGTAAAGAAATCTTTGAGAGAACATGGCTTCTGTTCCAAGAGGGAAACCATTTCTACGGCTTCTTGTGAGCTTGAAACAGGAAGGTTCAGTGATGTGTTTTCTGGGTACTTGGTATCTACTTATTTCCAAGATGAGTTCTTTTGGGGAGTATAAACAAAGAAAAAAATTTACCTGATCCTTACTTTCAATGAGCCTACTGTTTAGTTGGTAAGAAAAGACATATTAATTTTAACAATAGCTATTGTTTATAGCATTTATCACAATCTCAGTAGAATATATTTAGAGACTATTCATAGAACCTACTTCACATAAGGAAGAGATGACTGTTGACTGGGGTGCTCTGCATGGTCCCTCAGAGGTGCTGGGTCTCCTCTCATTAGTGAGCATTAGGGAGGTGAGAGGGGGTGTGGTCTGCAAGAGAGATGTGGGGTGAAACAGGAAATGAATAAAGACAGAGGCTTGGGACAACCACAAAGTGGGAGGGTATAGCGGGAGGGTATAGCGGGAGGGTGTCTCGCGTAGATCACTTTGGTGTCCTGTAGCTGTGACAAACACGCAAACAAGCCAACCTGAGGAGGTAAGGGTAGATTCTGGCTCACTCTTTGAGGATACAGTCCACCCGGAGGGCAAGCGAAGGCAGCAGGAAGGTAAGGAGACTGGTGACCTTGTGTGACAGATGGATGCTGGTGGTTCACTAGCTTTATTGCTGCATCTGGGACCCTAACCCTCGGAATGGGGCCACCCACGTTTAAGGTGGATCTTCTCATCTCGGTTAACCCAATCTAGAGACCCCCTTACAAACATGCCCAGCTTGTGTCTTCGGTACTTCTAGATCCCGTGAAGCTGACACAATTAGCCAGCCCGAAGCTGTTTTGCAGAGCTGTCCTCACTGTCCCTCTCCTGCTGTGCAGCCTTAGCCATTAGGTCTTTAATCCTGTTGGCTGTCACTCCTGGAATGCCTTACCTCCGTCAAAGGCACCGGTGACACTGTTCTGGGCAGTGCCTGTCCATTGCATTTTGTGCTCCCATTCTGAGTAGGCTCAGCTTCTCTCTTACCTGTGACAGTCCCCTTTCTGCTCTAAGCCACATTTACCACCCTCCCCTGGATTCTTCTACTATCTTATGGGCAAAGTTGTCACAATTCTCTACTATAAATTCACTAAGCCTAGTTAAATAGAACATGCTAAACGATTACTCTTTGTTTATCTAAAATTCACATGTAATTAGCACCTTGAATTTTTATCTGGAAGCTCTATAATTGGGCACTTAGGGGAATGGACCTTGCTGTCTGCAAGCAGCTCAGACCCATACTTGGGGCTCCAGCCAGGCAGGAATAAGCAAAGAACATTACCAGAGTTTTACTGTGGTTAGACTCTAGTGCTTTGCAATTATGACATCCAGCCAAGAGCTCTTTTAATTCAGCACACATGAAAAATTTGTGGTGCATTTCCATTGAATACTATAATCTTCAACTTCAGTGATGTGTGGGGATGGAGGCTCATTATATTCCCAAAGCTTAGGACGTCTGAAAGTCTTTATTAAGGCTCATCTGCCTATGAGGAGTTTGCCACCTGCTATTAATACTGTCATCATTATCCTTGTCTATAGCCCTGACTGGAACTGGCAGCTGTAGGCAGAGGGAAGGGGGCACAATAGTAAGAGTATGCCCGCTGGCTGTACCATTTACTAGTTGTGTGGTCTTGGGAAGCCATGGATTCTGTCTGTGCTGCAGTTTTCCATCTGTGGATAACAATATATCTACTTCAGAGGGGTTAGTAAGAAGGCTAATGAGTTATAATGTGACCTTTTTTCTTCTTCTTCTTCTTCTTCTTCTTCTTCTTCTTCTTCTTCTTCTTCTTCTTTTTTTTTTGGTTAGAAAAGTTGGCACAAGGTAAACATTAGATAACATGATCAGAATTGAGACATAATTTCTCTGTGTAGCCCTGGCTATCTGGGAACTCACTCTGTAGACCGACCGGGTTGTCCTTGAACTCAGAGATCTGCCTGCCTTTGCCTCCCTGCTGAGAGCTAAGATTAAAGACTTGCACCACCAGGCTAGTTTAATATTTTATTTTTTATTAATTCTTTGAGAATTTTATACAGTGTATTTTAATCATATTTACAGCCCCACTCCTCCCCAGCTCCCCCCAGATCCTCCTTTGCCCTCCCCCTTCTCAACCTCCTGTTCGCTTTCTCTTTTATCACCCTCTGAGTTCATTCTGTGACACCCAAATAAGCATAATTAATGCTTGCACTCTCATCAGGGGAGCTCAGAGGAGGGAGTGGCCAAGTGGCCATGGTGGATATTCTCCAGGGCTTCTGTCTGCATCCTGTGTCTCCCTTAGCTTCCCTGACTGGCAAAGCAGAGGCTCCTCAAATGCTTGTTGATGCATATGTTGACATTCTCACCAGCCCGGAAAAATATTACTGACCTTTTTAAGTTTCCCCAAGGCCATTGAGTTTCAAAATACTCCACTTCTAGATCATTTCGCTATTATCAATATAATTGTCAGGTTTTAGGCAAATGCATTTAATTAAGTGGTGTGGAGTGCACGCGGTAGGTGTCCTCCAAAGCCCTCACTCTCCAATCCCATCTTAGTGGATGTCAGTACTTGAGCAAAAATCAATTACAGTTGGTGATGCATTCAGGGACTGACCAGCCTTGCTTTAATCACTTAGTACACATGATCTCTGAATCCCTCAGACCTCATCTAGTGAGGAAGAGATCTTTGATGGCTCATTGACTTAGTCAATTGTGGAGAAACAGAGGAGAAAACTACAGGTCCCATCCTTAGGAGGGGCATAGTCATGCAGGAGGTGGTGATTAGAGGATGAACCCGAGTTAGAGGGGCTTAGGAAGCCCTCAGGGACCAGTGGTGTCACGGAAAGGGACACTGCACCAGAGAGGATATAACATTGTGTAGTTATGTAGTCAGAGAGCTCCATGTAAGGTTTTCAGCCAATCGCTTTGCTGTCATTTCAAAGGTACAAAGGAAACGCTGAGATTTTACCAGATGCAGTCCTGTGCTATCTATAGAAATGGTTGGCTCCTCGGCAGCCTTGGGCTCTCCTTGATAAGAGGAGAAAATCCAGGCTCTGAGTGGTTGAGACTTGCCGGAAGGAGAAAGGTGCCTCTGCTCATCAAGTTTACTCTTCTGTTTATTAACCTGGGAATTGGAGCACCATGTGTGTCAGGCAATGTCCTTGGTGCCAAATGACCAAGTGATCACCTCGGTCCCCAATGGAGACTTGAGGAGGAATGGAGTTGAGCTTTATAAGGATTGATGTGAGGGGAAAGCAGACTTCTGGAAAGGGGAAGTGGGTCGCCATGTTGATTCAGACCATGGTGTCCCAGAGGTGTGCAGAAGGCTCCCTTGTGGAACAGATGGCTCTGGGTGGGCTGGTGCAGTCTTTGTTGAGAACACAAGGAAAGCCTTGGACATCAGGAGAGCTGTTTGGAGCTTCAGGGTTGTGTACTGAGATGCCTCCACTTTTTAGGCATCTCAGTTGGGCATTCCCACATCCCTTTTGTTCCTGGATGTGTATCCTTGCCGCTCCTTCAGTATAACAGTCTAATTTTCTAATCATAATTTAGAATTTTCAATGCATATTTTTTCAGTGTAAGTCTTCTGATCATAAACAGATCTTGTCCAACGTAATCAACCTGTGGAGGATTCTCATCGAAATATAAGCAGCAAAGGTTTCATTTTCTCCCCTCTCCCTTGTCTCAAACATCAATGTTCATATGCTGTCCAGGAGACCGTGCATAATCTGAAGCATGTAGAGCCAGCAGGTGTGGACCAGGGCAGAGGGTCTGCCATTCTCACAAGCTAAAGCAGCGGGTGTACAGAGCATGCTCAGAGTAGTGAGGAATCTGCTTGGGAGTCCTGTGTAAACACGGCCCTTGTTCTCTTCTGTAACTTTCTTACAAAAGAGAGTTCTACTGTTTGGGACGTCACAGCTCATTTCTGTTCATTACTGAAAAATACTTAGTCTCAATTTGTTTCTGTGTGGATTAGGCTGTTGCCCTGCCTCTTGGATTGAGAAGTGGGTGGATGGTGTGGTTCTGAGATACACCCCTACCTTCTTCCGCATGTGTGTCTCATAAGGGTTCTTGGGACAGGATGTGGGACAGTTCAGGCTTCCTGCCTAGCCTTCTCCACATGGGGAGTGTCAAAGGCACCAATCTACTTTAGGCTAGCTTCTTTACTGACTGTTTCCACCAGATATGGTGTAGATCTGTGTGGCCATGCTCATGGAGACTCCTTCACCTTTTAGGGACTTTTCAAACAGCAGCTCCTATGTCCCTTTAGTTCCTGGAGGGCATCTGTGTCTCCCTTTACAAGGTTAGCTAACCTCTCCCGTGGCCCTGAGATTATCTGTCCTGTTTTCAAGGTACCAGTGTCTGGGAGCTGGATCATGGCTATGGAGATGCTTAGGGGATGGCCATTCTTAATTCCTTCATCCAGGAAGAAACTCTCCCATGAAGATGTGCAATGCTTGGGACCTTGCTCCAGAGCAATGAGCATTTACTACAGCCTTCCAGAGGTGGGTGGGAACGGGGCAAAGGCACCTCATGATGCTTTCTTCGTCTGCCCTACCCCATTTTTGGACTCCAGTCTCTAGAATTCACTCTGCAATTCAGCAGCCAGGGAGGATATAAAGAAGGGCGGAGTTTTTTTTGACATCCTAGTGATTTCTGGATTGCCAGCTGTTCCTTCTAGGCTCTGAGTGGTTGAGATTTGGTCTTGTGCTTGTCACCTTGGTCTCCCGACTGAAAACCTTCAAATCTCTCTTTGCAGAGGCCACAAACCTCAGCATTAAAAATCAGAGAGAGCTACTTACATATTTGTGAAATGACACAATTAATATTTCACGGAGAAAGGATTAATAAAACATCAGGCAATTAGCTGATCCCCTTCAGCAATCTCATCTCATTAAAGGTGGTAGGAGGCAGCCAGCCAGCCTCCGGAGCAAGCTGCTGGTCGGACTCTGACTCACGAGAGACTGGTTTAGGGGATGTAACAGCCCCCATCTTGCCTCCTGTGAACGGTGAGATAAATGGGGCCAGCTCTCGGAGGGATACATTTGTTGCCACCCCTTTATCTGCATCTCCAGCATTTCCTCTTCATTCACTCACTTGCTATTCTGTTCATCTTATTGTCTTCGGCATGCTAGGTCCTGTGCTAGGTGGTTGGAACAGTGGTCTCTGTCTCAATCTCCAAACCCCTGCTGGCTCCCATCGGGGACTTCTGTTCCCATGACACCTTCCCTGCTCATATCTGCTCAGGCGTCTACAGCCAGAAAACATGGACGGGTACAGTTTGCTCTCCATAGCTCCCTTCCAGCTACCCTTCCCTGTGCCCTAAAGCAGCACACATGGACCTCTTAGCTCTTCCACTGCTCATGAGGAACAGCATGGAAAAGGAAGAGCGAAGCCACTGAAACCATTTCAATGAGCGAAGAGGAATCATTTCAACTTAGTCTTTCTCAAGCCGGCCTTTCTGTTTCTTCTTCTGTCATGTCTTCTCTGTAGTATACTGGTTAGAGAAAGAAAATGGATCTTCCCTGGAGTCTCAGGTCTTATGGAAGCCACCAGGAGGTCTTTGGCATGGAGCCTCCTCATCTCTCCAAGCCTTGCCTTCTTGTCCTGTGAATGAGAATAATAGAACTCATGGCGAAGGTGGCATTGGAAGAAGGACTCATGAAATGCTTTATGAAAGGGAAGTTGTGATTATGACAATTTGGGCCATGCTGTGTGTCTTTGTCAGGGTTCCTATTCCTGCATAAAACATCATGACCAAGAAGCAAGTTGGGGAGGAAAGGGATATTCAACCTACACTTCCACATTGCTGTTCATCACTAAAAGAAGTCAGGAAGCAGGAGCTGATGCAGAGGCCATGGAGGGATGTTTCTTACTGGCTTGCTTCCCCTGGCTTTCTCAGCTTGCTTTCTTATAGAACCCAAGACTATCAGCCCAGGGATGGCACCACCCATGATGGACCCTCCCCACTTGATCACTAATTGAGAAAATGCCTTACAGCTGGATCTCATGGAAACATTTCCTCACCTGAAGCTTCTTTCTCTGTGATAATGCCAGTCTGTGTCAAGTTGACACATAAAGCCAGACAGTACACTATGGGACACCAGAAGTGCTGGCCCACAGATGACTTCTAGGGGACAGATCTTTCCTGCCCATTCAGCCCACTAGCAGTTTTATTGTTACATTCTGTCGTCTCTGAATGGTGATTGTTCTTGTCTGGTGCCTTCTCTGCCTCCAGTCTGATGGAAGAGTTTGGCTTGGTCTGGGATCAGCATGTGGACATAACCCTAAGCCCCCCAGAGACAAATCTCACAGTATGTTGTGATTTCTATCAGACCACATTAGCTCCCATCCCTCTGAAAAGCCCACTTAGATATATGAGATGAAAGGACACCGGGCTGTGATGTCATTCCTGGAAGCTTGACAGTCTGCCTAGTGCCAGGTCACCTTTCCTGAGCTCCTCAGGAATAGAAGGGGGCCTCAGTGTCAACATCTTCAAAGTGGCAGGTGAGGGGATACTTAGTTTTGTTTGATCAATCCAAACAGATTATCTCAACTATGATCTCCTATACTCTAGAAGAAATGGATTAGGAAAGAGTACTAACCTGGTTGATACTCACCAGTCTACCTCATGTCTGTGGATCACAGGAGGGGGGAGAACTGGAAGACATTAAGAAGGTGGATTTGATTGGAATTGAATTGTGGTGGTCAAGCATGAAGATGGGATTTGGAAACCAATGAGTTGGTATCACCTGACAGGTTTAACCGAAGATGCAATTCAGTTAGGTATTTCTTGTCAAGGGGAAGATAATCAAAATGGATGCCCTTGTTGCCTTGTCAAATCTTTTCATTCTGATGCCTCACTCCCAGCTACTGAATTTGCTGTGATCAGCCCACACTTTCCCTACACACTATGGCATAGTCTTTGGCCAAATTGTTCTCAAAATGCCCTATTGAAAAGCAATGTCCTCTCCTACCCAAAGTCAATGTAACAATCACAGGCAGGACAATGTACTGTACTCACAGTGAGACCAGCTCTGGGACAATTAGTACTCCTTGGGAATCACACTTAGTCCAGATCATCATTCTGTTCCCTCCTCTGCTTCCTTCCCTTCCTTGAGAGCAGTGGTTCTCAACCTGTGGGTCACGATCCCCCTTGGCAGACCTCCATCTCCAAAACTATTTACATTATAACTCATAACAGTAGTGAAATTACAGTTATGAAGTAGCAATGAAAATCATTTTATGGTTGGAGGTTACCGCAACATGAGGAACTGTAGTAAAGGGTCCCATCATTAGGAAGGTTGAGGGCCAGTGCTTTAGAGTACTTTTCCATAAAAACACATGAAAAAGATCCTCTTCTTGGGCTGTGTTCCTAGGAAAACCAAACTAAGACAGTACAGATTGTACATAAGTATGGAAATCTAATGCTAGGGAGGTAGGTGGCCATCACTCAGGCATATGCTAATGTGGTTGTCGACCTTGGGAGGAGATAGCAGGCAGACAAGGAGGAAGAGAGATGCCAGAGAGCTTCCAGGAGACCTCATCCCCGCCTGGATGAGGTGTGGGTGAACATGGCGTAAGTCAGTGAGTTAGAGCACAGGTGACGGTACCTCTGGTTGTCGGATGGAGTCTCTGTTTTCCCTTTTCAGGTTCTTTTGTTTTCCCTTTTGCTTCCCCCCTTTCATTGAAAATAGATTCTCTTCATACACAACATATCCTGACTATAGTTTGCCCTCCCTCTGCTCCTCCAAGCTCCTCCCCTCCTCTCCTCTCCTCTGGATCACTCCCTTTCTGTCTCTCATTAGAAAGGAAAAGGCTTCTAAGAGATAACAAGTAAACATGACAAAATATGATGCGATGAAGCAAACACTATTTTATTGAAGTTGTATATGGCAACTCACGGTCAGTCAGGAATTCCATAAAAAACTAAGCTAAGATGTAATATATATGTTGTCTACACACACACACACACACACACACACACACACACATTACATATATTACACACACACACACACACACACACACACACATACACACACATTATTATTTACCTAACCTCTCTGGGTCTACAGATTATAGCTTGGTCATCATTTACTTATGGAGTAATATCCATTTATAATCGACTACATACCACATTTGTATTTCTGAGTCTAAGTCACCTCACTCAAGATAACCTTTCTAGTTTCATCCATTTGCCTGCAAATGTTATGATATTGTTTTTTTTAAAACAGCTGAGTAATACTCCATTGTGTAAATGTACTACATTTTCTTTATCCATTGTTCTGTTGAGGAATGTCTAGATTGATTCTAGTTTCTGGCTATTATGAATCAAGCCACAATGACCATGGTTGAGTATCTTGTCTTGTGGTAGGATTGAGCATCCTTTGGGTATATGCCCAAAAGTGGTATATCTGCATCTTGAGGTAGATCAATTCCCATCTTTCTGAGAAACCACTACATTGATTTCCATAATGGCTGTACAAGTGTGCACCTACACTAGCCATGGAGGAATGTTCCCTTTGCTCCACATCCTCACCAGCAGGAGCTGCCACATGTTTGTTTACGTGATGGATTACTTTACTGATTTTCATACATTGAACCATCACTGTATCTCTGGGATGAGGCCAACTTGATTCTGGTGGATAATCTTTTGGAGTGATCTTGCAAGTCTTTTATTGACTATTTTTGCATCTATTTTCATAAGAGAAATTGGTTTGTAATTTTTATTGTTGTTGAATCTTTATGTGGCTTGAATATCAGGCTAATAGTGGCCTCATAAAATGAATTGGACAACGTTACTTCTCTTTCTCTTTTGTGGGATAATTTGAGGAGCACTGGCATTATCTCTTCTTTGAAAGCCTGGTAGAATTCCACACTAAAACTGTCTGGCTCTGGTGTTGTTGTTGTTGTGGTTGTTGTTGTGAGAATTTTAATGACTGCTTCTATTTCACTAGTCAGTATATATCTATTTAAATAGTTTATCTGATCTTGATTTCACTTTGGCAAGTGGTAACTATTGAGAAAATTATCCACTTCTTTTAGATTTTCCACTTTGGTGGAGTACAGGTTTTTGAAGTATGCCCTTATGATTCTCTGAATATTTTTGGTATTTGTTATGTTCCTCTTTTGCTTCTAATTTTATTAACTTGCATATTCTCTGCTTTCTCATTCGTTTGTGTGCTAGTTTGTCAAACAGTTTGTCTAACTAGTTGGTTTTCTTTTACATACTTTTTTTTTTTGAGACAGGGTTTCTCTGTGTAGCCTTGGCTGTCCTGAACTCACTTTGTAGACCAGGTTGGCCTCAAACTCAGAAATCCGCCTGCCTCTGCCTCCCAAGTGCTGGGATTAAAGGTGTGTGCCACCACGTCCGGCACTAGTTGGTTTTCTTAAAGAACCAATTCTTTGTTTCATTGATTCTTTATGTTTTCTTTGCTTCTATTTTATTGATTTCAGCCCTCAGTTGATTTCTTGCTATCTATTCCTTTTGGGTGTGATTATTTATTTATTCATTTATTTTTTTTTGTTCTAGAGTTTTCAGATGTGCTGTTAAGTTATTGGTATGAGATCTCTCCTATTATTTTATATAGGTGCTTAGTGCTAGAAACTTTTCTCTTAGCATCACTTTTTATTGTGTCTCATAAGTTGAGGCATGTTGTGCCTTCATTTTCATTGAATTCTACAAAGTTTTTAATTTTTTTATTTCTGTCTTGACCCAGTTTTTGTTAGTAGGGAGTTATTCAATTTCCTTGAGTTTTTTTTTTTCTGTTGCTGTTGATATGTAGCTTTAATCCATGGTGGTCTGATAGAATACAGGGAGTTATTTCAATCTTCTTATATCTGTTGAGATTTGTGTTGTGTCCAAGTATTTGGCCAGTCTTGGAGGAAGTTCCATGAGGTGCAGAGTAGAAGGTATATTCTGTTTGGGTGAAATGTTCTGTAAATACCTGTTATGTCCATTTGGTTTTTAATAACTGTTAACTACAGATTTGTGCTTAGTTTTTGGTTAGATGATCTGTCTGTTGTGGAGAATGGGGTATTAAATTCTCCCACTAGCAGTGGTTCAATATGTGATTTAAGCTGTATTAATGTTTCTTTTACAAACTTGGGTGCCCCTGTGTTTGGGGTGTAGATGTTAAGTATTGAAATGTCATCTTGATGGCTTTTTCCTTTGAGGGATTTCCTTTTCCCCTATCTATTTTGATTAGGTCTGGTTTAAAGTTTATTTTGTTGGATAATAAAATGACTGCACCAGTTTACTTCTTAGGTCCATTTGCTTGGAATATCTTCTTCCAACCCTTTATCCTGAGGTAATGTTTGTCCTTGATATTGAGATGTGTTTCTGAAATGCAGCAGACAGATGGATCCTGTTTTTATATCCACTCTGTTAGTCTGTGTCTTTTTACTGGGGAATTGAAACCATTGATAGTGAGAGATATCAATGACCAATGGTTGTTGATTGCTGTTATTTTGCTGTTGTTGTTATTGTTGTGTTTGTGTGTGTATGTCTGTGTACTTCCCTTATTTTCATTTTACTGGTGTGAGATTATTTATTTCCTGTGTTTTCATGGGTATAGTTAATTTCATTAGGTTGGAGTCTTCCTTCTAGCACCTTCTGTAGGGCTGGATTTATAGTTAGATGTTGTTTAATTTTGGCTTTATCATGGAATGACTTATTTTCTGGGTATAGTAATCTAGACTGACTTCTATGATCTCTTAGAGTCTGTGGAACATCTGTTCAGGCTCTTCTGGCTTTTAGAGTCTCCACTGAGAAATTAGGTGTAAATTCTAGTAGGTCTACCTTTATAGGTTACTTGGTCCTTTCCATTTGTAGCTTTTAACATGTTTCCTTTGTTGTGTATATTTAATGTTTTGATTATTACGTGGTGAGGGGACTTTCTTTTCTGGTCCAATCTATTTGGTTATCCGTCAGCTTCTTGTACTTTATATGCGTCTCTTCCTTTTGGTCAGGAAATTTTTTTTTCTATTATTTTGTTCAAAATATTTTCTGGGCCTTTGAGCTGTGATTCTTATTCTTCCTCTATTCCTATTATTTTTTACATTTGGTCTCTTCGTAGTATCCCAGAATTCCTGGATGTTTTGTGTCAGGAGTTTTTTAGATTAATCATTTTGTTTGACCAATGTATTCATTTCTTCTATAATATCTTCAGTGCCTGAGATTCTCTCTTCTACTTCTTGTCTTCTGTTGGTGAAGCTTCTGTAGTTTCTATTTGAATTCCTAAATTCTTAATTTCCAGAATTCCCTTTGTTTCTGTTTCATTTCTTCTTTGTGGGCTATTATTTCTTTAAGGTATTTATTCATTTTCTCTGGTTTTTTGTTTATGCTTTTCTTTGAGAGATTTATTAATTTCCTCACACTGTTTGTGGTTTTTTTGGATTTCGTTTTCTTTTTTTTCTTTCTGTTTCCCCCCTTCTGTTGTTGTTTATTGTATTGTCAATACCTTCAGGTGGGCATATAGCAACAGGCCTGGAGATGCTAGAGAATAGAAGCTGGAGAGTGGAGTATTTGCAGTGACAACGGAAAGGGGCGTACAAGGAGGAATGGGGGAGGACAAAGCTGTTGTGAAAGCAAGTCAGGGCCAGGGACAAATAAAAGCTACACTGGAATCCTGGACCCCACGCCCTCAAGTCTTGACTCCAGGCCAGAGCTGGGAGTTCTCTGGGCAACTTTCTACAGGAGCAAAGTATACAGAGATGTCGCTCTCCTTCTGTAATAAAGTCAAAGGGTTTCCAATCCTGCATTCCTCCTTCACCCCCGGCTTGGGTAGGGTCATAGGATAGACAGATAGACTCTTTCATGTTTCAGACTTTAATTTTCCCTGGTGTCCCAGTCCACCAGCACCACACTCTGGCCAAGAGTAAGCACTACAAGCATTACTGGCCTAATTGATGGGATGGGGGAGGGGATGGGTCAGGGGCTAGAAGAGGGGCTCCAGAGAGTCATCAATGCACAGGCACTACACACATGGTATTGGTAAAGTCAGAGCTAGGGTACCACCCAGTGAGCATAATTTCCCTTCTTAAAGAAGCCTTGGGCCTTGCCAACATTCATGGTCAAGTTTATACGAAGGCCAGCATCCTCAGCCCAGGTAGCTCGTTCTGCATCCTTACACAACGCAGGGAAGATGCCACGGTGCAGATGGGCATGGTGATTTCTGGGGATTGCCCATCACAGCAATGATGGGAGCTCAAGGGTGGTACTTGGCCTCTTGGTGAGCACTCCTGCCGGCCTTAGTGACCATGATAATGGCCTCACTGCAGCACTTGAAGCAGGCCTCCATGGTGCCCACAGCTTCTGTGGGGTTGGTAATAGGTGCCAGATGGTGAAGTTCCTTGAATAACTGCAAGTGGTAGATGGTAGCCTCTACCTCAAGGGCAATCAGGTGCTGGGTGTGAACAGCCTCTAGAGGGTAGTCCCCTTTGGCTGTTTCTCCTGTTAACATGATGTAGTCTGCTCTATCTAAGACTAGGTTGGCCACATCACTGCCTCAGCGCGGGTGGGATGCAGTTTCTTGATCATGCTCTCCGGCATCTGTGTGGTGTACGTGACAGGCTTCCCAGCTCAGTCGCATCACTTGATCATCAGTGAAGCCAGGAAGCTCTCTGATGGGGTCAGATTTGAAGCTTTCTGTGGCTGCATGGACATTCTTGATGGCCTCTGCTTGGTATTCATGGATTCCATGAGAGAAATTCAGCCGAGTCACATTTATTCCAGACTTCATCATCTCCTTCAGCATCGCCACAGATCGGGAAGCAGAATCAATGATACAAATGATGCCAGTGTTACGGACATGCTGGCTGCGGAGGCAATGCCCAGGCGGTACGTGTGAAGACGTCTAGGACCATGTCTGCATAGAGCTGCTGGGTTTGAATGAAGGTAGTCCCTGCCTCCTTGTGTGCCTTAGGCATGATTCCTGAGGTCCCCAGGCATACTCTGGATTCTGCTGCCATATCTAAATTGGACATCTGCAGAATCAAGGCATGTCACTGCTGTGCCTTTCCTGGATTTCTGTAAGAGATTTATTAATTTTATCTTTAAAATCCACTATCATCTTCATATAGCTGTTTTTTAGGTCTTTTGTCTTGTGTTTCAACTATGTTGGAATACTCAGGGCCTGTTACAGTAGGAGACATATTGCTCTGGCTGTTGCTGATTGTGATTTCATGCTGCTGTTGATTGTGTCTTTATGCTGTTGTCTGGGTTTGGGATGATTATAAGTCTAGGTGCTGATTTCTGGCTTTGTCTTTATTGAGTGGATATTTCATTTCTGGTGTTCCGTTTCCTCCCTGGATTTTTTGGCAGGTGTGATGACTGTCTGTTGTCTGTTTTCCTGGCCTGTTCAGCTGCTGTGCTCACAGGGAATGCCTGCTGATATTGGATGCTGGGATACTGGGGTGAGTTGGGGGGAAGAAAGGTTGGAGGAGAAGGTCTTTGTGGTCAATTGGGGATGGGGTCAGAGAGGAAACAAGACCATAGCGGATTTCCTGCTACAAAGCTAGAGATGGAAACGGGAGGATTGGATCTCAGGAGCAGCAGGAGGACTGGTGTGGTTCCATCTTCAGCCTAATTGTTGCCCTGGGAGAAGTGGCTCTTGGGTTAGTGCAGGAGCTGGGGTTTGGGATACAGCAAGGAATGGGGGGAGGAATGTAAAAAGGGAAATCTTCCATGGGAGATGAGAGGCGTGTGTGTGTGTGTGTGTGTGTGTGTGTGTGTGTGTGTGTATCTGCCAAGGTTGTTCTGTTGTAGAGCTGGGCATGAGACTGGGGTATTTGAACTGGGGAAACAGAGAAGCTGTTCAGGCAGTCTACTTGGTTTTCTGTCTTTCGTGGCCTGTGGGTTAGCTTGGGTGTGTCTTCTGGAGTTGGGGCCTAGTTTCTTGTTCTGCTATACCAGTGTGTTCCCAGTGAATGCCTGCCGGTGTTAGAGGCTAAGATAATGGGATGAGCTGGGGGAAGGAGGGTTGGGCAAAAAGATGTTTGTGTAAGGTTGTGGGTGGAGTCAGTGGGAGGAAAGGAGACAGTAGCAGGTTTCCTGTTCTACAGTTAGGAATGAGACCTAGCTTGTGGCAGCTGGATCTCAGATCAGCAGGACAAGTGTGGGGTCACCTTCAGCCTATTTGTTATTTTTGGGGAGAGGCCTTGGGTTAGCAGGGGGTGCCTCCTGGGG
The DNA here is from genome assembly GCA_964023405.1 of Apodemus agrarius. Taxonomy (NCBI): domain Eukaryota; kingdom Metazoa; phylum Chordata; class Mammalia; order Rodentia; family Muridae; genus Apodemus; species Apodemus agrarius. Next base: position 100,085,452 of record OZ030012.1, read on the forward strand.
TTGGAGTCTGGAACAGAACAATGGGTATAGAAAGAGAGATTAGGATGGTAAGATATGTGGGATTCTGTTGGCTTAGATTTTTCAGAACCTACTTTAGTCAGGGTTCTTAGACCACCCTCCCATCTAGGTCATCTCCCACAGGAGGTAGTGGAAAAGAAAGGTTAATAGGGCAAAGGGGGATGTGAACCCCCTAGAAATAGTTCTTTGGAGTGATTCCAATCTTCCTTGTCAGCAGTGCAGTCCTCACGCAGAACACCAACATGAATCTGCAGTCCAGTCCACTCGGCCATCACCTCTCACCAATCAGCATCGGGCAGTTTGATCCAGAAGAAACCTCGAGGTTCTGTCTGAGTCTGTGGGAGCATCAAGAAGCCACTGGACTATCACGAGAAGTTCTTTGGTGAGTTTGTCTATGAAGTCATGACAAGCAAAGATCAGCGATGTGGGTCAAGGCGAACCAATGGCAGGGTTTCTGTCTGTGGGGTCACGTTTATATTCTTTCTAAGCATCATGTGCCCTCTCAAGTGTCTGCTTTAGCAAAATATCCTCTCATCTGTGTCTGCACCAGAAAAACATCCTTTCATGTTTTTGCTTCAGCAAAAAACATCCTTTCATGTTTTTGCTTCTGCAAAATATTGTTTCTTGTGTCTGCTTCAGCAAAACATTGTCACCTGTCTGCCCCAGCAGAACATCATATGACATAACTGAGTTTCCAAAGAAACCAGAAATTTCCACTTCAGGATTCAAAGGAGCTGGGAGCTGGGAGCAGGGTGGGGTGTGTGTGTGTGTGTGTGTGTGTGTGTGTGTGTGTCTGTGTGTGTGTGTCTGTGTGTCTGTGTGTGTGTGTGTGTGTGTGTGTGTGTTGGCAGGGAAGGCTGCCCTGGGTTTTCTCCTGCAGAGCCCTTGTCTGTCTCTTGGGGGCAGTCACCTCTCCTCAGTGCATCCTTCCAGGCTTGTGTCTGACATCTCTCTCCTGTATCTCTGTCCTTGAGTTTTATTCAAGAACTGAGTTGTGTTGTTGTCTGTGGAATACTCTATGTGCAGATTTAGTGTGTAAAAGGAATTGAGTGATGTTTGTTGATTAATTAATAGACTAATACTTAAAGTTTCCACAAAACACTGGCTATCAATCCCAAGTCTTGGATGATCAGGGCCGTAGGCTTCAGTTAATAGCTCCGTGTTAACTGTTTGGTTTCTGGGCGAATCACTTCTTTTTGTTTCCTTATTAACTCTATTGAGAGGTAATTTATATAAGGTTAGACACATATTTGAAGTATGAGTCAATGAATTTTTTTTCAGTTATTGAAATCTGTAAAGCCATTGCCACAGTCAAGACAAAAAACATTTCCACAACCTTCTTGATTGTTTGTATTTTAGCCTTTATCATCCCTGGCCCATTTGTCTATTTTTTTCAAATGTATTCTTTTTTTCAGTAAAACTCAAGTTAGAAGTTGTAGCTTTCATATTGGTTATATTTTATATACAGTAGTACAGTATTTACTTTTTAATGTTTAGTTTCCACCCTGCATAGCAATTTTTGAGATTCATTTACATTCTAAATATGTTAGCAGTCCATTCCTTTTTTTAATTTAAATTTTGACATATGTGTATATATTCACGTGTAGCTGTAAGAAATAATACAGTGAGAAAACTCTGCGTATAACATTTTGCGGAAACAAGCGCATTATTAAAGCCGAGATAATTGACAACGATCGAGCGAACCTCAAAGAAGGAAACAGTCCGTGGGCCTTTGCTACACAGATCCATTTCCCTCGTACCCTCCGCCCCCTCAAAAACTAGCCTACTTTAAGAGGGTCGCAGTATTTATTTGTATAGGCTTACATCTGTGTCTGTGCGAGTGTGTTGGCGTGCATTTATGTGAAGGTTTGCACACCTGTGCACACAGGCAGAGGCCAGAAGATTGACAGCTGTCCCTTTCTGCCACTCCCTGCCTCTCTCTCGGAGGCAAGGTGAACCTGAGTTGGGATGGAAACCAGCGACCTGAGCAGTCCTGTCTGGCTCTCTTGCAACTCCGGTTACAGGTCATAGGTCCTTGAAGGGACGTCTGATGTGTTTGTTATGTGGGTGCTGGGATCTAAACTCTGGCCCCCGTCATTACGCAACAAGCTTCCCTAGTGCCTGAGCCTTCTTTCTAAACCTAGCACGCGCCCCTTGAAGAGTATTTCCAATTCATTGCAAACTTGAGTGGAAGAGTTTTCCGTAGGCAGCCTGCCTACTCACATGCATTACCAACATCTTCCACTAGAGGGGGATGTTTGTTGTAATTAATGAATCCACATTGAAATCTCAAGTTTTATCACTAATCTCCCTCACTTACAGCAGAATTCCCTAGTGTTTTATGCTCTGTGAGTCTGGACAAATATGTGATGATATGCACCATAATTACAGTACCAGGCAGAGTAGTTTCACAGCCCCTCTCCCCATCCGCAGTGTTCCCGGTTCTCTTCCTCTCCCTGCCTCTGACGTCCACAGATCTTTTTCTTATCTCTGTGCTTTGTCTTTTCCAGAATGGCACCCCATGCGAGCAGTTGGGATGCCTGTCACATTTATTCTTCTTCTCTATTTTCTGCTTTATTCATTACTACTTGTGCCTTCCAGTTTTCATTTATTGGCAGCCTCTTGTGTTTTGTGTACATGTGTGTGTTAAAGATCTGACTTAAAAAAAACAACAACCTTGTTTTCATGTGTAAGACGAGTAAACTCGTCTGAAGTCTCTGTTATGTGAACACAGTGCGTGTATTCACAGAACCAGCCGGAGTCCTCTGAGTCCTGCGTCTGAAGCCTGTAGTGTCTTCAGCAATAGGACTTACCTTCAGCCCCTGACAGCAACGGTAACAGCAGCAGACTGTCCTGTTTTGGGAGGAGTCTCTGGACGACCCTGACCAACAACTCTAAGGGATGCCTCTTTTTTTTTTTTTTTTTTTTTTTTTTGATTTGGTTTTTTCTGAGACAGGGTTTCTCTGTATAGCCCTGGCTGTCCTGGAACTCACTCTGTAGAACAGGCTGGCCTTGAACTCAGAAATCCACCTGCCTCTGCCTCTGCCTCCCAGAGTGCTGGGATTACAGGCGTGCACCACCACCGCCCGGCTTCAGGGATGCCTCTTATTTCTCCCCTCTTCCTCCCTCTTATCTATTGACCTCCCTTCCCTTCTCCAATTAAGGTCCTCATCTCCATTTTCTCATTTTCCCTTCATATACATCCCCCCCCCCGTTCTGCTCTCTAGACTCCCCTTCTCATGGCCCCATTTCTTTCCCACACCCACCATTACTTTCCCACACCCACCATTGCTTTCCTGCTTTTTGAGGTTACTCCAAATTATATATTCACATTTAAAGATTTGAAGCTAGGCCACACAGATAAGAGAGACCATGTAATTCTTGTCTTTCTGATTCTCTCTTACCCCACACAGTATAATACCTTCTAGTTCCTATTCATCTGCAAATTTCATCAATATGTTTATATATATATATATACAGTATTCCATTGAGTATATGTATCACATTACCCATCCTTCTGCGGAAGGACAGTATGGTTGTTTCCATTTTCTGGTGACTGTGAATTGAGCAGCAGGTAGAGTGGAGGAGGCGTTGAGTCCTGTGGGCATATGCCGAGGAGTGGCATTCTGAGCGTTCTCCATACTGAGTTCTCCACACTCCACAGAGTGGCGGCACCAATTTGCAGTCACACCAACAGTGAATGAGACCGTCTCCACCACAACCTCGCCAGCATCTGTTTGCAGTTGCTTTGTCGATCTTTGCTGCTCTGCCTGGGTGAGATGAAATTTCAGTTATTTTAACTTGCATTTCTCTAATTGCTAAATCTGATAAATGCTTTTTGAAATATTTCTTAGCCAGTTTATTTCCTCTACTGAGAACTCTCTGTTCAAATGCACACATAGTCCACTTTTTGAATTGGGTTCTTTTCTTGACTCCCTTTTTTTTTTACACACACACACACACACACACACACACACACACACGTGTGTGTGTGTGTGTGTGTGTGTGTATACATATATATACATATACATACATGTATATGTGTGTGTGTGTGTGTGTGTATGTGTATACCCACACACACAGAATATTAAGGTCTTGTCAGATATGTAACTGTGGGTTTCTTATTCACTGGATTATTTCCTTAACTGTACAGAAGCTTTTTCATTTTATGAGGTCATACCTGTCAATTGTTGGCCTAAATTTCTTGGCAAGTGGACTCTTATTCAGAAACTTGGTTCCCACATCTATACTTTGTAGGCTACTGCCTATGTTTTCTTCTGGAAGTTTAGGTTTCACATGGAGGTCTTTGATCCACTTGGAGTGAATTCCTGTCCAGGGTGGTAGACATGGGTCTAGTTTCATTCTTCTGTATTTAGACATTCAGTTCTCCCAGCACCATTTGTTGAAGAATCTGTCTTTTCTCTCTAGTGTATATTTTTTTGGCTTCTTTGTCAAATATCAGATGGCTGTAGTTACAAGCACAATGCCTTGCCTCTGTCTTAAAAAAGATTTAAAAAGCTTTTTAGAGGCTACTGTAGGAGCTGTAGCACACATTCATCACTAACGTAACTCTCAAATGACTCATGTTGCTTCCCGAGTGGTGTACTTTACAGTGGTGGCGGACCCTAGTTCTCAGTCCTTCCGTTTCTGCCCCTTGCCTCACTTATACATGAATGTATGTACTGTGTAGTTACATGGTTAGTCACTTCTCTACTGCTGTGATCAAGGCAACCTGTAGAAGGAGTGGTTTATTTTGCACTTGTGGTTCCAGAGTGTTAGAGTCCATGACAGTGGAACAGAAGCAAGACACAGTAGCCCAGAGTTCACACAATGACTCAGACATCCCACCTTCAGAGACACACTTCCTCCCTTCAACCAGGCCACACCTCATAAACCTTCGTAAATAGCTACTCACTGGGTCCAAGTATTCAAGTGCTCAAGACTTATGAGGGGTATCTCATTCAATTCTATACACACACACATGTACATATATATGTATAATGCACATATATGATGCATCTAGAAATATATAACAAAACATGTTGCTTTTATCATTTTTTTTGCTGGTGTTATCCTTTATATCAATTAAGAATAACAAAATGAATTTCCTTCTGCAATACTTCATACAGACCAAAGATCCTAATCTACATAATTTCCTTTTCTCTGAAAATCTCCTAATGTTTTTTTTCAAGGAATACATCTTTCAGTTTTTCCTTATCTAAGCCAGCCTTTAGTTCTCCTTTACTTTTGAAGGATAAGTTTGCAGGGCGGTTTTTAAAATATCCCTCTCGGGTTGCTTGCATGGCTTCTGAGCAAAAGCCAGACATTTCTTTTTTTTTTTTTTTTGGTTTTTCGAGACAGGGTTTCTCTGTGTAGCCCTGGCTGTCCTGGAGCTCACTCTGTAGACCAGGCTGGCCTCGAACTCAGAAATCCGCCTGCCTCTGCCTCCCAAGTGCTGGGACTACAGGCGTGCGCCACCACGCCCGGCAAGCCAGACATTTCTAATCAGTGCCGGCCAATAGGTCATTTTTTTCCCTATTTATTTATTCTTCTCTCACACAATACATCCGGGCTGCATTCCCCCCTCCTCCTAATACCCCGACTCCCACCTCCCCGCTCCACCCACTCCTCTTCTGTTTCCCTTCAGAAAAGGGCATCCCGGGGATGTCAGCTGGACACAGCATCACGAGCTACAACAGAACTAGGCACGGACCCTCATATTAAGGCTGGGCATGGCAATCCAGTAGGAGGAAAAGGGTCCCAAGATCAGGAAAGAGAACCAGAGACACCCCCACTCTCACTGTTAGGAGACCCACAAAATCCCTACAAAACCCCTAAGCTAAGCAACCATAGCCTGTATGCCGAGGACCCCTGCAGGCTGCCTCTGTGAGCTCCTAAGATCCCTGCGTAGTTGATCTCCAGGCCATGATCTTCTGGTGGCACATGACAGTAGGATTTGCTGAAGAGGCGGAGCAGGGGTGGGGGCGGGGGATCACGAGGTCACATGTTCTTCTCTACAGGTAAGTCTTCGTTCCCTGCAGTGTCAATGACAGAGCTACGCACAGCACAGCGTTCTGTTCGTTCCTGGCTTCTCTGTTCCTTGGCATCCTCTCAGCTTCCTGGATCGATGCCCTGACATTGCTTTTGGGGAAAAATCCAATCATTATTATTTCAACTGCTTATTTTCTTCCTTTCTTCTCTCCCTGTTTTGAATGTTTCACCTTTTGTAGTTCTCAAATGTTTTGTTCTTTTTTTCTTCAGCCCCTCCCCGCTTTTCTGTTTTGGAGGTTTCTATAGAGATTAGCCTCAAGTTCAGAGGGCCCTTCCGCAACGCAAAGATGTCCTATCCACTAATGAAGCCCACTAAGGCCGTTCTTCATTTGTGCCCGTGCTTTTGATCCCTAACCTCCTCCTCAGGTGCTTCCGTAGAGCTCCAGGTTTCTCTAACATCATATGCAGCCCTTTTGTCCGGGAGAGCCCTTAGCATATTGCAGATTTTCGTTCCTAGAGTGCTAATTTCAATAGCCCAGCAGTAGTTCCATCTGAGCCTGGGTTTGATGTTTGCTCTGTCTCTTCCAGCTGCACTCTTTGCCCTTGTGTGTGCTTTGCAATTTTTCTTGCGAGGCAGATATGGCGTTGTGGGGGAAAGGAACTCTGTCAGCAGGCCTTTAGGAGCGTGCCAAGGTGAGCGGGTGCGAAGCCTGCTGGGCTCTTCTGGTCGGGTGTTAGCATTTGAGTGAATCTGTTCTCTGGATCCCGGCTTCCAGATGTGCTCCTCAGTGTCCCTCCGTCTTCAGTGGGATGGGATGACTAGAGACACTTCCTGGTTGAAAATTCTTCCTGGCCAGTTAGGCGCCAGTGAACACCAGCAAATTAGTCTCTGCAATAATTTCTCTCAAGGGCAAACCTTATCAAGAAAGATAGAACACTCTCACATTTAAAAGAGTTCGGCCTTCTTGTTCTCCAGATGGAAATAGGCCGAAGGGGGTGGGGGGTGGGGGGATGGGGGGGTGGGGGAGGATAGGCGAGTGTGTGTGTGTGTGTGTGTGTGTGTGTGTGTGTTGGGAGGGGCGGGGTGGGGGTGGGGCGGGGTGGGGAGATTCCCTCTCCTCCCACGCCTCACTGTGAGACCCTTGGACATCTCCGGAAGGGAAGGAGTCAAGTGTAGCGGCAATGACCAGGTCTCTCTGGAGTTTATGGTTTCTCACAATCACCCACACTGAGGCTCCAGCAATTCATCCCCCCCACCCCCCCTCACCCCCAACTCCGGCCTGGCCCTCCTTCCCCGTGAGGCTCTCCTTCTGCTCATGGGCGTCTGCTCCCTCAACTCTGGTCACCTCTATTTTGTGGCTAACAATTTTTCTTGCACCTGTAGATTGTTAGGATGGGGTGGCGACCTACAAACCTCTGACGTGCCGGTCCAGTCTCTCATCCACTCTTAGCTCCAGGCACCCATCAGTCTGTTTCCTATCTCTGTCATTTTATTATTTCACACATGCTCTATTAATGCAACCATTTGTGTAAAATTGAATAACCTTTTGGAAATGTCTCTTTCCTCTCAGCCTCTGTGTTTTTTGAAAGCCCTCTGGCTTGTTCCCCGTGTCAGCAGTTGGTGCCTTTTTGTTGTTGGTCATATTCCGTCTTGTGGTTCAACCAAGCTAGCCCAGTCAGTCAGCAGGATCTAGAGGGAGGGAGGGAGGATTAAAACAAAACAAAACAAAAAAGGACAATTACACAACATTATAGTTTGACTCCAGCAAACGCTGGAGCAGGTTTAATTTCTCCCAGTCTGTTTTTATCTCATCCTAGGTACATACAAAGAATGCAGTCAGTCCTGAGGCATAAACAAAGTAGTCGAGGACCAAACAAGGCATGAACAAAGGTCCCAAGGTCACTGTTTGCAGGAACTTATCAAGATGATCAAGATACAGTGAATGTATTCCTTGGTTGTGATTCCTTGAGCTTACTTCCTTGTCCTAGCCCGCGTCATATATTCTCCCTAAATTCCTAGAAGCAGGCGTTGTATCAGTTGAACTGTTTACCCAGTGAAGGGCCCCTGGTTGTTTCCAGTGCTTGAATGATACAAATGTGGATGTGTGGGTGCTACACACATCCATGTACCGGCTTTTGTGACGTCATTTCTCTGGGAAAAGTGTCCAGGACTGCAGCTGCTGGCTCATTTGGCAGTTGTGTGCTTTTCATTGTTTCTTAGTTTGGTGCTATCAGTTGGCTTTCCACCGTCTGATTGATCCTCTCCCGCCGTCTGCTTCACACTCTTGGGGCATCACCGTTTGTACTAATGTAACTGCTCAGAATGGGCATGGGGTGGCTTCTATTATGGTTTTACTTTGTATTTCTGTAGTTACTAATGATTATCAACACCTTTTCTTTTTTTCTTTTCTTTTCTTTTCTTTTTTTTCTTTTTTTTTTTGGTTTTTTTGGATTTGGTTTTTTCGAGACAGGGTTTCTCTGTATAGCCCTGACTGTCCTCGAGCTCACTCTGTAGACCAGGCTGGCCTCGAACTCAGAAATCCGCCTGCCTCTGCCTCCCAGAGTGCTGGGATTACAGGCGTGTGCCACCCTCTCCCCCCCACCATGAACACCTTTTCAAATGCATACTTTATCTTTTTGAATAGCCTCTTAGGTACTTTTATTTATTTTGCCCAATTCCTTTTTGGATAATTTTTACTGTTGCGTTTGACTGTTCTTTATAAATTATATTTTTAAGACATTGGTCCTTAGCTGAATTTATGGTTTTCTGGTATTTTTCTTTCAGACTGCTGCTTATCTTCTCAGTCACAGAAAATTGTAGTTTTGATGAAGTCTAATTCATCAATAGTATCTGTCTGGATTATAATCTGTGCTCTTAAGTCTAGGAATGCTTTAAAAAGATCTTATAGTTTTATGATTTGTATTTACTATCAAAATAACATTTTAAATTAACTTTTATATAAAGTATGAGTTTTAGGTGTCAAGGCTTTGATTTGTTTTTGTCTGGGGATATCCACATTTCAGATACTATTTGTTTAAAAAAGTGTACATTTTTCAAGAGAATTAAATCATTTATTGAGTACACACAATAACGGATGATTCACAACTTCATTCCCGTCTGCTATTTTATCTGATACCATTATTCAGTTTTGATATTGCATAGGGTGTGCTAACAACCATTTTATAACCAAATTATGACCTTGCTTGGATGACCCTTTCAATGGTAAAACTCATTAAAAGTTACAACAGTAACTGGCAGTTTAACCACACCAAGGTTTTTGAAGACAATGGCTTCTCCACCCAAGCAACCATAAATAAATTCCAAATGGACCTTGGCACCACCCCGAAGGAATTCTCACTTCAGGCTATTGGGGAAGTTTACCAAGATGGCTTCCCAGTAGACTAACTTATGAAGTACCCAGCACTTGGGAGGCAGAGGCAGGCAGATTTCTGAGTTCGAGGCCAGCCTGGTCTACAGAGTGAGTTCCAGGACAGCCAGGACTACACAGAGAAACCCTGTCTCCAACCCCCCCCACCCCCCCCCCCCAAAAAAGGACAGCGTTATGATCAGCATCATTTAGCAATCAACAGCATGGGGGAAAAGGTCTACAGTGAAACCTTTTGTTGGAATGCTTTACGCTTTCCACAGAACAGAAACTAAAATAACCTGCTCTACAATTAGTCACAAATACAGTCCTGGAATTTTTGCCCACACACATGAGTGTTGTCTAAACCAGGTCTTCTTTGTAGCAGCTGGGCCCTGCCGCCATGGTGCTTGGCTGAGTTCACAAATCTGTTGTAACCTGTAGCTCCTCTGTGTCTCTGGCTCTCCTCTCCAGCTAAGCGTTGTCTCCTGGCTGTTCTGAGAACCTCCTGCCTCTGCCACAGCTGCTGCTGCTGCTGCTGCTGGACCCTCCACAGCCACCTTGGTTTTGTGGGTTAGCAAAGTCCTGGCCTTGGCCACCATAAGGGCCAGAGCTCCTGCCTCCAAAGTTTCCTCTCTTCATCGGCCCAAAATGTGAAGACCGGTTGTTGTAATTGCCGAAATCATTGTAGCTTCTGCCGCCTCCAAAAGTGCTTCCGTCATTGCTGAATCTATTATAGCCATCCCCACTGCCACCATATCCACCGCCACCACGGCTGCCACCAAAGCCACCTCAACCACTGAAGTCCCCTCCTCGACCAGAATTGTCATTGTCACCAAAACCACCTCCTCGACCACCAGCAATGTTTCCAGAACCATCGCAACCGCTCTGACTGGGCGGAGCACTCCCGTCTCTTGCTTCAGCGGGGCCTTTCTTACCCCACAGTTGCGGACATTCACGGTATGGTATTTCTGAATCACAATCTTCCCACAGAGCCATGGTCGTCAGCGGTGATAAAAGCAAAACGCCTCTTTTCCCCACTGCCTCTGTCAGTCATAATGTCTATCACTTCAGTCTTCCCATACTGCTCAAAATAATCTCGAAGGTGATGTTCTTCAGTGTCTTCTTTAATGTCACCAACAAAGATCTTTTTCCCAGTTAAGCGGGCCCCTGGTCTCTGAGAATCTTCTCTTGACACAGCTCTCTTGGGTTCCACAGCTCTTCCTTCCACCTTGTGTGGTCTTGCATTCACGGCAGCATCCACTTCCTCCACAGTGGCGCATGTAACAAACCCAAAGCCCCCGGATCTCTTGGTGTTTGGCTCTCTCATTACCACTCAGTTGGTTGGTGCTCCTCATTGTGCTCCTTGGGAGACTCTGACGTAGACGTGACGTCAGGGTGATGAGAGCCTTCAGCGATGCTTCCTTGGCAGCGTTAAAGAGCAGAAAGGAATAAGATAATGAGCACGCCCAGTATGTTTTTTGTACATTGATTTGCTTTTGCATTTTCATAAAAATGACATATTTTCAGATACTTATTTTTCAAACTGTTCGCTGGTATACAGAGACATAGGGTTCATTATGTGTCATGTCTAGTTCATGCTCTGTTCTTACATATCTGTCTCCTACCCCTTATCTCTCCCAAAGTATTTCTCTTCTGTTTTCATCACACATACACACACACACACCCATACACACATACATGCACACATGCATACACACATGCATGCATACATATGTGCACATCATACCTATGCATATGTATATACACACATAAACATATGTGTACACATATATACACAAGCACACATGTACACACCACATATATGTGCACATACACATATAAACTTATGTGCACACATACATACACATACATATACATACACATGCACACAAATCTTCTATTGTTCCTTCTCCATCCTTTAGAATGCCCCCTCTTAGCCCCACTTCTATTTTTATTATCTGTCTGTCTGTCTGTCTGTCATCTATCTAAATTGAAATTAGATTCTGATTATGGCAGAAATTATTATATTTGAGTTTCTGGAACTGGCTTATTTTGCTAACATGCTAATCTCAAGTCCCATCCATTTGTGTGAATGTCATAATTGTATTCCTTTTACGGGTGAACAAAATTCCATTGTGTGTCTGCGTTATCTTTTCTTTATCCACTCATCTTTAGATTTGCCATCTAGGCAGATTCCAGGTCTGTTATTGTGACTGGTGAGGCACAAAGCGTGGGTATGGGGGTATCTCCGTGTCTGTGGACTCAGACATAGACCCAGAAGTGGGATAACTGGGTCTTATGGGAGTTCTGCATTTAGTTTTCAGGTTTCTGAGAACATCTTTTTCTGTGATGGCTACATATTGATTTTACCAGCCACATTTGAGGGTCCCTCTTTCTTAACATTCTCACCAGCATCTTTGCCATTTGTGTTACTGATAACAGCCATTCTGACTAATTCTAACCAGAGTAAGATGGCTCAGCAAGTAGTTCTCATTTCCATTTCCGTGATAGAGCCGAACACCGTCCACAAATATTTTTGGTATTCTTTTTATTTTTTTTCAAGAACTTTCTATTCAACTCAGTAGTCTATTTATTGAATAGATAGCTTGTTTCTTTGGGTGTTTATTTTTTGGAATTCTGTATTGTTTCTAAATATCGATTCTCCATTAGATGAATAGCTGGCAATATTTTCTCCAGTTCTGTAGGCTGTCTCTCCACTTTGCAGATTGTTTTGTTGGCTACACAGGGGCTTTTCAAGCGCCTGCAATTCCACTTGTCGGTTGTGGGGATGGTGTGCTGGGCTATTGGAGTTCTTTTTTTGGAAAGCAGCCATCCCTCCCCAAGGCCTATATCCTGAGATGTTTTCCTCTAGCTATCTCAGGCCTTCTATTAGATCATCATGTTACATCAATTTGGGATTGATTTCTGTGTGGGGTGAGAGATATATAGACTAGTTTCATTCTTTTTCATGTGGATATCCAGCTTTTCCAGCACCGTTGATGGAAGAGACTAGGTTTTCTCCGATGCCTCTTTTCTCTTTCATGTAAAAAAAGAAAAGACTAGGTGTCTTAGCTGTATGCCTTTATTGGTGGTTCTTCTGTCTTGTTTCGTTGGTCTATGTGTCTGTGTCTCTGACAGTCCACACATATTTTGTTAGTGTGGGTAGTTGTATAGTTTGTAATATTATGGTATCTCTAGCATTGTTTAGACCTGCTTTGGCTGTTTAGGGTTTTTTGTGTCCCTTTTAATTTTAGAAGTTTTTTTTTTTTTTTTTGTCTTGTAAAGGATGATGTTGAAAATTTGATGGTGATTGTATTAAATGTGTGGATAATTTCAGAAATCTGGTAGTTTGTATAATGTTCTGTCAATGCATGAGCATGGGAGCACTTTCTCTCTTCTGCTGTCTTCTTCCATTTGCTTCTTTGAACTCCTATGTAGCTGAGGATGATTTTGAACTCCTGATCTTCCTGCCTTTACCTCCCAAGTGCTGTGTTATAGGCATGTATCATCAGGTCCAAACCTAATATTACTTGGCAAATATATGTACAAATGGAGTGCACATATGTGTGCACATATACATATGTATACATGTGTGTACATATACATATGTATGCATGTGTATGTGTATACATATATATGTGTATGCATGTGTGTGTACATATACATATGTATGCATGTGTGTGTAGGCTTGAGGTTGATGTTGTGTGTCTCTCTCAAGCACTTTCCACTTTTATTTACCTTACATTCCTAGATTCATTTATGTTGAACCATCCTTGTACCCATGGTCTGGAACAAACTAGAGCTTTCCTTAAGATCTCAAAGTGTTGTTGAATGTTATTTGCCTGCACTAGCAAATATTGAAAGATCGTTTCTGCATCCCTATCACCGATCCACTCATAATCATCTGTTATTCTTTTTTTTTTTTTTTTTTTTTTTTTTTTTAGACAGCGTTTCTATGTGTAGCTCCGGCTGTCCTGGAACTCACTCTGTAGACCAGGCTGGCCTCGAACCAGAAATCCACCTGCCTCTGCCTCCCAAGTGCCGGGATTACAGGCGTGCGCCACCACGCCCAGCCCAATCATCTGTTATTCTTAAAATTAAATTGTAAAACCAACCGTCTCCATTCACACTTTTGAAAGTGATAAAGTGAAGGAGCACAGACCACACTCACACACACACTGGCACTCACACATCCTGTGTAGTATGTAGTAAGCTGGGAGGAAGTGTGCACGGCTCTTCCAGTCCCTGTGTCTGTGATGGACAGATGCGACAGATGCACGTGAGTCCTTCTTCTGCCATATGTGTCTCGTCTGCCCTTGGTGGGTTGACTGAACCTTCATTTCTGAAGGTCTTGATTCTTTAGTGTTTCTGCCTTGTGTGTGTGTGTGTGTGTGTGTGTGTGTGTGTGTGTGTTGGAATTGGGGATATGGGCATCTACTACAGTAGTACATTAATTACAATTTATCTTTTAAAAATTACATTTATTCATTGGCTGTGTATGTATATGTACGCATGTGCCATGGTGCGTGTGTGGAGGTCAGAGGATAAATTGTGGAACTCTATTCTCTCTTTCTACCATGTGGAGCTTGGGGTACAAAGTCAGGTCATCAGGATTGGTGCCTTGACCTGCTCAGTTATCTTCCTGGGCCTTTTGTTTCAAGGCCAGTTTATGGACCATGTTTATGAAGCCCAGACTGGCCTTGAACCTGCGACTGTCCTGAACCAGTCTTCCAAGTGCTGTCACTCCTGGCATCTGCTACCATGCCTGCCTTTTATCATTTTTTTAATATTGAACTTGGAAATACTAAGGAATGACCCAAGGAAATCCTCTATGTTTTAGACATAATCCCACTCACTTCAACTGAGTGTCAGAAACCTGCCATTCCTTGGCTGAGTCGGGACTAATTATTCTGGGTTGTACCGTTTCATCTCCTGTGCTTGTTCATTTGAGGAAGCCAGCTGACCACTGCTATTTGTCTCAACCTTCAGCTCAGCAGAACCACATTAATCAATAATGAAGTATTTGTGTGTTCTCAGCAACTAAAATCTCCAGGCCCATAGAATTCAAAGTCCTAGAGACAGGATTTAAAAGTATATTCATTTATTTCAGATACAACAGTGAAAAGAGCCATTCTCACTTTCAATTTTGGATTCCCGAATCGATGCATTCCGGCACCATCGATTGATCAACATCACAAACGTTGTTTTGCACCTCGTGGCAGAACTGCCCTTCCACGGAATTGTCTCTCACCTGTTTCTGGAACAGTGTCCCCAGCGTTCTCACCCCATCGTTCTTTTGTAGAGGGATAGGCCATGACATACCATGGGTATGTGCTTATTGCTGCTCTTCAGTTGAATAGCTTCTTGGTCAGAAATGATGTTGGCAAGACATTTGCAATTCTACTGAATTCTGTTGACCGCAGTTCAAGAAAAACTCAGAGAAGACAAACTCACATCCAGGATATATTCCTGGTCTACTGAGGACATGTTCCCTCCTCTTTCGTGACGAAGTGGACCCACTATAATGCATTTGTTAGTGAGTGGTTAGCTAGGGAGACCCAGGGCATTGGGCTGGTTCAGGGCTCATGGCTGTGTCCTACTGTTGGCAAGCCAGGCGCTTGGTAAAGGGGAGGCCATGTTTTTAGGGCTGTGTTTAACTGTGTCCTTGCCACAATGTCCATTTTCTGCATGTCCTAAGATGGCTTGTATCCTGTCTATATCATGAAGACCTTCTCAGCAGAGGCCCTCCTTTAGTGAGCTCGTAGCTCGCTGGGACATAGATGTCTATCATCCTCCTGTGAGTGTCACCTGGGACACAGCCATCCATCACTTCTGTGTCACCCACAGAGGCTCAGTCTCACACCCTTCACAGAACTTAAGTTGTTAAAAACTATTATTTCTAAAATTCTTTCTTATGACATGGTCTTCTTTGCTGTGACTCTGGCCCTCAGTGTTACAGATGTTGGATGTTTCGCTTTGTGCTGAAAACAAGTTTTCCTAGTTGTTTCCATTGTTAAAGTCCCTATTTATTTCCCTTGCTTGTTTGCATCACTTAGTTCCTGCTGACCTGTGTTCAGGTTTCTTTATTTTCTCTCCTATCATTCCGTGCCATCAGCCTCATTCAATAAATTTTTAATGCTATACATTCACATGTTTTTTCCGGTTCTAAAATTTCTCCATTTTAAGATTTTTTTTTTTTTTTTTTTTTTTTTTTTTTTTTTTTACTATATCAGCTGGGAATGTCTGCACCTTCTTATTCTAAGAGATCTTTGCCTTGGGGGAGGGGGGTGTTTGTAAAAGCTCTTTATGCCCCTTAACCCCTCAGCCTGGATCGTCTCAGAGTTTCCCTCCGTGGAATGTGTTTCCTCTGTGAATTGATCGCACTGTCCTGATCCTTTGAATATCAAGTACTTTTAAATTGAATTTTAGGCATTTTGAGCTTTCCACTATAAATCTTTTGGTCTCCTTATCTTCCATGGGGGAACGTTTATTTATTTTATTAGCAGGTAATCAGCCTCATTAGGTTCAAAGTTTTCTCTTGACATTTGCGGATGATGGTTGCAATGAAAACCTAGCTTCTGAAGCCTTTGCTTTGCCCCTGGACATCGGCTTCTTGTGGGTAGCACTCCAGGATAGGACAACAGATGACATTTTAACCTAGGTCTCTCAGACTTTATGAAGCTGTGCTGCGCATGCTCCGCTGAGGCAGGATGCGCACAGCCGGATGAAGCTGTGCTGCGCATGCTCCGCTGAGGCACGACTCTGGAACCTGAGGCAGGATGAGCACAGCCCATTTTCCGGCTCTCTCCTCGCTACGATCTCCACACTTTTTAGTGCCCAGGGATCATTCCCACAGGTTCTTCACTCAGTTTTCCAGAAGTATTTTTAAGATCCTGGTATGGGACACAGGATTGCTGTTGGATCAAAATCAAAGGATAAAAGAGTAGAAATCTAGCAAGTTCCTCTCTTGGGATGCACGGCTCTGTCGTCTCTTCTCTCTGATCTATCTACGGCTGCTTACCTTCTGAGTCTATGAGGAGTTTCTGTTTGTGTCTGAGTTTTCCACTGAAGCAGGGGGAGAGGGGAAGTTGAGGTGGGTTATTACATTTTGTCTGGCACTGGACTCTGCAGGCAATGAGGTTTTCGGTGGTGTTTCTAGGTGTGCTGCCTGGGATGCGGATGGCTTGCTCGCGTTTTCCTACCAGTGAGTAGGTCACACTGGTGATGGAGACGCTGCACCAAGCGTAGGATGGAGAAAGAGAGTGCCTATCTCAGTGAAGTGTGGTTGGGAGTTTATTCCCTTATCACTGATGAACAAACATCCAGTTATTTTTGGAACATACTGTTGCTTTCTGTTTGCTGCCAAACACATTGGAAACAGATTTATTTTTTTATTATTTTTTGCCTAAAACATGATGTCTGCTGCTGGTATTTAAATGGCAGTTGGTGCTTGGAATTGCCAAGAGCTGCTGTAGGATAGAGGAGTTTCTGTTGTAGTTGTTGTTGAGTTCCTGAATGAAAACTGGAAGTCCTGAGGCAAATAATGGCCTTTCTTCCTTATGGGAACAAATAGAACCTATGACTTGAGTAAGAGCTCCCTGTTTTCAGATTAGATAGGAGACCATTGTACTCAATTTTGGAACATTTGTTATATCCTTCTGTCGCGGGTGGGTAGGTGAGGAGACACACCCTTTCCTTTCTCTATTTAGAGAGAATTTATTAAGAAACCTTGTTTCATCCCAGCACTTGGGAGGCAGAGGCAGGCGGATTTCTGAGTTCGAGGCTAGCCTGGTCTACAGTGTGAGTTCCAGGACAGCCAGGGCTACACAGAGAAACCCTGTCTCGAAAAACAAAAACAAAAACAAAAAAAAAAACAAAAACAAAAACAAAACAAAAAAAAAGAAAAGAAAAAAAATAAACCTTGTTTCATCTTTTTGTAGAAAAAGGTTTATTTATTAATATATGTAAGTACACTGTAGCTGTCTTCAGACACACCAGAAGAGGGCATCAGGTCTCATTATGGATGGTTGTGAACACCATGTGGTTGCTGGGATTTGAACTCAGGACCTTCAGAAGAGCAGTCAATGCTCTTAACTGCTGAGCCATCTCTCCAGCCCCTTGTTTCATCTTTTGATGTGTGTTGTTTATATAGAAAGGATTTATTTATTTTTTTAACTGCAGACTCAAATTTTGCTCTGCAGCAATAATGAATTACAGAGACCCTTGTTCCTCTGGGTCCCAGAGAAGGCAACAGCGTTGTAACTGGAGTTTGTCTTGAACTCACAAGTTTTGCTCAGTAGACGTTATACAAAAGGTCATGGTATTCAGGCCCCCCTTTCTCCTGGCCCAGTTTCTGGGGACTCTGGGGACTGAGTTGTAGGCTGTGGCAACTCCTTGGCTCCTGGCTTCGGTTCCTGGAGGAGAAATGTCATAGCTGAGGTCAAGGCTTCTTTGATCAGGGAATATTTTTGCAATTTAGGGAAATGGCTGGAGAGAATACATGCCGTAGCAGGCTATTTCTTGCATCTTGTGTTTGACAGAATTAAAAGACATGTAAAGCCCTTTGGCCAGTCTTTGCCACTAAGGGTTTTGAAAATGTTCATTTTATTCTAATTAAAAATAACCAAAGTAGCATTTAGCCCAGGAAGAGAGGTGGCCTCCAGGCTGCTGGGTCCTGAAATTTTGGGCATATCCAACCTTCACAAATATTGCATTTCCTTCTAGGCGTCCCTCCTGGGCAACAATGTCTAGTAGTAATCACTATGGCGATCTCAGTTTAAAGAAGAATCATAATGAGTATTCAGAGGAGGAAGTTTAAGAAAAATTTGCATTTTGCCCACAAAGTAGCTTGCTACTTACAGAACTGTGACAGCACGGGTGGAGTCAGTCTGCACAATTTCATTTATAGATTACATTTCTACCTTCTCTTAGGGCCAGAGTACCAGCCAACTGGGACATGACCGGGAGGGGTTTCTGCAGTCGTCTAGATCAGAAGGAACCAGTGACTTATATATGAGTTAAAGTCAGATTAGCACGGGCCATGTGTGATTGTGTGAAAGGCAGCCTCAACAGGCACTGGGAGTCCGAGGGAAGGACGGTGGTCCAGGAATAAATGGGATGGTTCCGGGCGGTCCCCAACTGGGGAACTCGAAGTTTACACTCATTCGTTTGGGTAGAGTGTGTTAGGGTGAGCGTAGGGGACTGACTGATGGAGTCAGAATGTCAGGTTGCGGTAAAGGTTTAGGACATAGTCACTGGAAGGGTCTCCTCGACACTTATTTCCAACATTTATAGCAATTTTTATCATTCTTTCTTTTTGCCATAGAAGTGGCTATAGAATTCATTGTAAAGAAATATTCTTCAGTTTTTTAAATTCCACTTAAGTGCTTTATTTTAAAATATTTTTTATTATACTACTAAATGTGTTAAAGGATACACAAAGCAGAAAACAAATTTAGATGACATGGAAGAGAATTTGGAAAAAAAGTGAAAATATTCCAGGCCTTGGAACCCCCCCAGGGACAACTGCTTCCGGCATTTTAGTGAGTTGTCCCGAAATCTGGGTGAACGTCCTTACAGTCTTTTCACATAAAGCAATAATTCCCCTTCCTGCCTGATTCTGTTTAGAGTCGCTGGTTTTCAAATGCACCAGGAGGTCCTACCTGAAACTGTTGTCCTGTGCACTGTTAATGTATCGGAGCCGCATGATTGCTGATGGGCTGGTGAAGGCCAGAGGGGCAAGCCTGAGCGAGGTCAGTAAAAGGTCATGACCCCGGTGAAAGGGAAGGCACAGGGCACCAGAGACAGAGAGCCCTGGCGATCTCAGGAGTTGCAGTTTGAAAAGTCATCAGGGAAGGTCACACCAGGAAGGGAGCGTTTGAGTGTATACTTGGGATAGTGAGAGAACATATAGGCACCCGGAGGAATAGAAAATATCAAATGCAAAGGTCCTGAGGGGAGAGAGTCAAGGAGGTCAGTGCATCTGGAACAGGGCTTCAGGAGAACTGTAGAAAATGAGGTCAGAGCAGGACTGGCCGACTGAAGTGGCTTTGACTCGTACTGTGGGCGCGAGGAGACAGCCAGAGGAGGCAAGCGGTAGAGGCAGCATTTCTCTCTAGTCTGGCTTGCTCATGGAACCATGTTGCTTGTCAGAGGGTTGAACGGTTGACTTAGAAAATGGTGCATTCTGACCAGTGTTTCACAAGGTGCTGGCAGCAGTATGGGGCATGGGTCTGGAGCAGGCACAGTCTTTGAAATCATGTTAAACTGATAATCACTTACACTGCCTATATGCGCTTTGAAGTTGACCTTGTGAGCTGTCTAGGTGAGCCATTATAGCTGAGTGAGAGCATTCCAGGTAAGCTGGAGCCGGCACAGAAGCAGGCTACACCTTCTGTAGCAAGAAGTATATTCTGAAGGATTCGGACGAGTCTCCAGTCATGTCTGAAGTTATTGGATGTGCTCTGCAGTGGCCCAACATTATTTCGTCAATGTCTGCGGCGTGTTTCATCCCGGGCAGCATCTGATACCATTTAGACAAAAGGCCTGGGAGAGCAAAGCCCAGAACGATCTAATTAAAGTGTGACGCTCTGCTGCCCATGCTGGCGTAAGGAGACTGAGTTTTAAATCAATGTCATCACAGTCGCTCGGTGGGGGGGAGCATGACTCTCTGAGCACTTTCTGCACTAGGACCTTATTATGATGATGAGTCTAAAAAATACACATGTGTTGTGCACATCCGAGGATAACAAGAACCCCAAACCGTGACAGGTCCAATGAACTGTTTAATTGGAAAGGATTTTACGGGAGATGGCTGCCGCCGCCGCCCGGCTGCCTCTCTGGCTGTGATGGGAAGCTACAGAGTGTGTCATCACCAACGTGCCCACAACCCAATGGCAGAGTAGAAATGTGGATTATGCTAAAATTAAAGAGGAAAGACTCAAGAAACGAAAACACTTAGATGAATATGGCCTCCGGAGTCTTCCATGGCAGCAGGCACTGAGGGTCCGCTTTGACATCCGTCCTGGAAGGAGGTTGCTAAGGAGGAGTTGCAGGGATGGGTGTGAGGGGTCCTGCCAACGCATTGCATGGACAGCGTCAGAGCAACGGGAGGCTTATCCCTCACTGAGGGCAAGATCCTTACCTTCTCCCCACTGCCCACTGTCCTGTCAGGGATCTGGCAGAGGGAATACTCTGAGAGAGAGAGAGAGAGAGAGAGAGAGAGAGAGAGAGAGAGAGAGAGAGAGAGAGAGAGAGAGACTTGGCACTGCAGACAGCTACTGTCTGTCCTCCAGGATTCTAAGACTCACGTCTCTTAGCAGGTGACATGGTTGGAATGTGAGATGTGGCCAGAAAGGGGAGGCCCAACAGCCTTCCCTGAGGGGTAGACGGTACAAGCAGAAGATGGAACACTTACTTACTGAAGACAGAAGTCGGAAGCTGAAGGATGTAGGTTTCAGAGTTGGGTGGGGGAACAGATCAGATGATCTTACCATGCCTCGTCACCTTACCTTCCATCGTGTGTGTGTGTGTGTGTGTGTGTGTGTGTGTGTGTGTGTGTGCGCGCGCGCGCGTGCGTGTGTGTGTGTGTGTGTGTGTGTGTGTGTGTGTGTGTGTGTGTGTGTATCTCCAGGGCTATATTTTGTGTTATAAATAACAGAATGAGCATCGCCATGTGGAGCTCGGAATTCATCAAGAAGATATGTCAATCAATGGCACTTGTATGTACTAACAAAATACTAGAAATAAATTAAATGTCTGTGAAGAAAGGATCAGCAAAGTGTGAGTCACACGCTGAGCACTAAACAGCTGAAAAAGATATGCTATCGTAGACAGGGCAAAGAGAAGGCACAGTATAAACATATCTTACCTTCTACACTATAATGGGAAAGAACAGAGTATATATCAATATTTGATATACATATATGACTTTTCTGCTGCAAAATTATTCTGATTCTTCTAAGATAATAAAAATTAATTAATTAATCTTAAGTAATTAATCTTGCTTATCCCAAAGCCATGCCCTAAATTCTAGCCATTTCTAGTGCTGGTACTTGAATGTCTTTTGTCTTATCAAGTCTGTTTTCCACATTGGTCTTTCCAAAGCATTAATTTTATTGAGGAAGGGACCTTAATATGGTCCCTGTGGCTGGGACAGGAGGGTCAGGGAAGAAAGGGCAAAGACTAGGGGCAGAGAATGAGCCTTTTCATTTGCTTATAGGCTCCCAGTTACTCACCTAGCCAGGTAGTCAAGGCCTAAGAGTTGAGACTCAAATTCAGACAGCCTGAACTCAGCTCCCAGATGTCACGTGCCAGGTGTCATGTACTATGTGATACTGGGCAAGTGAATCTGTCTTTCCTTCTCTCTCTCTCTCTCTCTCTCTCTCTCTCTCTCTCTCTCTTGTCTTTCCTTCTCTCTAATAGAGGTATTGCTATTACTTCTTCTGTCTTAATGCTATTGAGCACCTATAACAAGAGTCAAGGTATCTTAACAATAGAAATCTACTTTTCTCTGTTCTGGAGGCTGGGAAGCCCACATTTAAGCGGATTTGCTAACTGGTAAAGGCCTGTCTTCTAGTATAACAGAGCATGGCAGGCCAGTTCTCCAGAGCCTTCTTTGGTGCTGATGTGCTGCTGTTCTTCCTCCAGAGTCTCTGTCTCCTAATATTGTCCTCTTGGAGGGTGCTGGGGAGACAACACAAAATTTAGACCATTACACTTCAGTGTTATTGAAAGCACCAATGAGTTCACACACACGGGCGTTTAGAGAAGCTGTCGCATGTAGGCGGGGACACTGAACCCTCCTCTTCTGTGTTGCATTTGCTTTGTTTTCTGGGGGTGAACTCATAGTCCTGGTAAGTTTTTAATACAGACACTAAAAAACCATGGGCAGTTAACGCCCTCAGTCTCCAGGTTGAAGAAGTGACCCATGCCAGGAGACAGCACACGATCCCTTTCTGTGTTCCCAGAATGACCCATGCTTAGTTCTGTCAGTGGAATTAAATCAGTTTCCAGAAATAGTTATACACATTCCTGACTGGTTCTCCATGGTCTGTCATGTGGTTCCCATCATTTCAATGTAGAGGAGAGGGCTGTCTTAGAGAAATGGTGCGGGTAAATATGATGCCTTTACTGAGATGCGCCATCTTAAGCTCTGGCTTAATTCAGATTCCTAGGCTCACCCAGAGAAATTGAGCACTAGACCTAGGGTTGGATCTACATTTCACTAGCAACCTCACATTTCTTTTCCAAGCAAGCAATTAGAGCCTAGCTAGTCCTGCCTGCTTAAAGATGGCTGCCTGGGTGTGCTAATAAAGCCTCCCACTAGACAGCAGGAATGGACTCTATGGCCAACCCTGGGTATCCCAATGATAATGACAGTAAAACCTTCACAGCCTACAGACAGCGACTTTTCTAACTGCTCCACATGTGGAAACTCATGGTCTTTTCATTTTTTTTCTCTTTTTAAAAAAAATTACATTTATTTTGTATTTTTTTTAAAAAGATTCATTTATTTATTATGTATAAGTACACTGTAGCTGTCTCCAGACACCCCAGAAGAGTGCATCAGATCTCATTATGGATGGCTGTGAGCCACCATGTGGTTGCTGGGAATTGAACTTAGGACCTTCAGAAGAGCAGAAAGTGCTCTTACCCACTGAGCCATCTCTCCAGTCCTCATGGTCCTTTCAATACTTCTGAGGCAAATGCAGTGCTCTCAATTTTGTGCCACCAGGAAACTGTCACACTGGCAAAGCTGTGGGGCATTTGCAGAATGGTTAAAATCGTAAGCTCAGGCTTAGATCTGGCTTTGGATTATGACTTTGACTTATCGGCTATATATCACTGAATCAGCTACTCTACTTCCCCAAAGCTGATCCGTCTCATCAACTAGATGGGTGCTAATGGAACACACTTTGAAAGGTTTTTGTAAGTTTAAATGAGAAGATGAATGGAAAGCAATTAGTATAGCCCTGGTACTTGGGACATACCGCCCACTAAAAAAGTGTGTTGGCATTCAGAGTGACCCTAGGAGCGGCCATTACTGGTTCTATTTTTATTTTGAATATGAGAAAACTGAAACACCGAGAAACCAGGCAAGGTCATATGGATGGTAAGTGGGAGGGGTGAACGGGCCTGGGGTCCAGCAGATTTGGGAGGGACTGGAGCATGGCACTGGGATATATGCCTTGCATGAGTTGAGCCTTTTTCTATAATGAACTGGGAGTCAGACCCAAATAATGTAGGATATAAAATAGTAGGATTAGAGGAGCATATTAGAGGAGTATATAAAAACAATGGAAATGAAATGATAACCTAAGAACAGACAGAGCAGCTCTTCATAGCACTGGAGGCAGACTGCAGTGTGGAGGGCCCCTTCCCAATTTCCAGGCTCTGTGTTCTGGATCAAACAGTTGGATCAGTGCACATAGATAGTGGTAGAAATAAAGATAGCTTATTGAGGGAGCACTCCTAAGGACCGAAGGAGCACAGAGAGCTGGGACAGGCAGAAGATCAGTGGCCCTGGGTCGGAGTCATGATCTCCGTTTTCCTGGCTCATTTGCATAGCACCCACATTCCCCCACATGTAGACATGGTGGACCTTTCTTCTGTATGCTGTAACCCTTCCATATAGCCTTTTGGTGATGGTGGTGGTGGTGGTGGTGGTGGGGTGGGTGTATCTATGAGATTAAACATTTTTCTGTTACTGGTTTCTTTCACTTGTTAATCTTGGCACCTCTCTCCCCCTACGCTTTGTCCTCACAACTCCCCTCTGAAAGCTCTAGTCTCGGAAATATTTTGGGGAGCTTAAGAATGATGCTCAGACTCCTACACTTTGTCATGCTGGTGAAGAGCATAGTAATTCGCCTGAAAGGGACCATAAAACTCCCTCACTATCTGATCCAATGGTTGGAGAGGAGGCATTGGATTCTTTGTGGTAGGAGTTGGCTGGAATGTACGTGCTACAAGGATTTTACTTTTTAAATGCCACGTGCTAGAAGGCATATGTTTTTAGAAATGTAGATATAAGAGCTAAGAAAGAGTAACTGATTATGCCAATCAATGGTCTCCCAGGGACAAGATTGCCCCAGGAGGCTGATCCTTATATAGCTTGCTACTGGGTTGTTAAAAACAACAACAACAACAATATCATCAACAAAACCACTACCACCAGCACCACAGCAACTACAGCAACATACTGCTAATGGCTCTGTATTGAGAATATAGGAAACCACAAAAGAACAATTTTATGAAGGGAAGAGTGACAGGATAGATTACAAGGTGGGCAGGGCGAAGCTGTAGTAATGGAGCAGATACTATAGCAACAGGACCAAGAGAAAAGTAGCGAATGAAACCAAAACAATTGCAGTTATTGAAATGGGGCTTATCGCTGTCTTTCAGGGGATGTCCTTTGATGGGTTTGACTGAGGAGTTTTTAGAGCTTTTAGCAGCTCTCTCTGTCTTTAAGCTGTTCCCGAGGCAGGGCAGCCTGAGATAGGCAATGCTTTAGCTTTAGCTTTACCTTTACTCTCTTCATGTTCTTTTAGTCTAAGTGGGGTAAGCTGTTATCCTCGCAAGCTGTCAGTCACGTCAAAAGTTCCTTGACAGGGCTCATCTGTCAGCGTTTATTTTGCTTTTACAGTTTAAATAAGTGTTCTAGAGAGCCACATGCTACAGATTTTATCTGGATGATGGAGTTACGGATGCAGAAGTGCTCCCTCACCTTCAGGTGAGGACAGTCGACGTTATGTTTTGTTACTGGGCTATGCAGGGGGCAGTTCCCAAGGCTGGGGTGGGTAATGATAAGTTCGATGGCTTTGAGGAATTCTCATTAATAATTGATTACTACACAAGATAATTTAGTAAGGAGTCCTGGGTTATTGATTAAAGCACAGAATGAAACCCTGTTTTGGCTATTTGTCGTCACTGTGGTGGAACTTTTATCAGGTAACCTTGGATAGCATCAGTCTTTGGAGCTGAAGGGCAGCTCTTTGTTCTTTTTTTTGTTTTGCCTTTTTTTTTTTTTTTTTTTTTTTTTGAGACAGGGTTTCTCTGTGTAGCTCTGGCTGTCCTGGAACTTACTCATTGGACCAGGCTGGCCTCGAACTCTGAAATCCGCCTGCCTCTGCCTCCCAAGTGCTGGGAATAAAGGCATGCCCCACCACTGCCCAGCTCTCCTTGTTCTTTGGAACCACAAAGAAAGGGATTTTGTTCCAGTGCTCTGGTTCCCATAGTTGTGGCAAGCACTGCCCCTTTAGAATCTTCCTTCTGCCTGGCATTTCTCTGATGGGTGGGTTGATAATCTCTCTGGGAAACATACTGTCCCAGAGTTAAGGTTATCAGTTCAGCCCAGTCTCATCTCTGTAATTATTTTCCCCAGGGCCTCTTGGATATTTCTACTTAATTTATGCTGTGTAGAGAGACTATCTGTGTGTTGTATAGATGCATCACCTGTCAATTAAAAAAACCTATGGCCTATAGGAAAGGGTAGAATAGACGGTGGGACATCCCAGAGGCAGACAGAATTCTGGGATAGAGCTAGGCATAGGGAAGATGTGAGAAGACAGATGCATGGTACCTGAGCATGGGTAATCAGCCCACATGGCACAATGTGGGTTAAAATAAATGGGTTATTTTAAGTTATGATCTAGGCAGAGAAGAGCCTAGCTACATGACCAAGGCATTTGTAAATACATTTTGAGTCTGAGTCTTATATCTGGAAGCACAGGACTGGGAAGAAGAACCAGACCACAGATCTATGATGCTGTTAGGAAGCCCCAACACTAAATGTAAGAGTTAGCTTGCTGTGTGTCTGCAGACCCACAGCCTCTTTCTCTGGTGTCCTCCCACTGTCTGGAGAGCACTGACTGATGAAATATAAGTGCTCAGCCATAATGTGACCTTAAGAACAACGTTAACAACCATCAATTATGGGAAACTTCAGCATGCGTGCACCACTATTAACTTTTACTTCTTGTGTCCCTTCGTGTCTGATGTGGACTTTTCGTAAAATGCTGAAGTTTTTAATATGGAAATAAGCTTTAAATATAAGAAAGGGAGGTTTTGTTCTCATGTTTTTAATATTTCCATTTTGGAATAACCTTTGACTTTAGTGCAAAACTACCATCTTAAATCCTTTCTCATCTGAAAGCATTTCTAAATTTAATTATCAGATATGCGTGCTATATAATTTTTATATGCTTTATTATCTTGATTAAAATATTTTAAATTATATATGCAAGTATGTCTTCATTGGTGGTGGGGGTTGTGCACATTACTGTGGCTTTCCATGGAGGCCAGAAGAGGGTGTTGGATCCCCTTGGCTTACATGGGATTCATAGTTTCCCAGCATGGGTGCTAAAAACTGAACCCCGGTTCTCTTCCAGGGCAGTACATGCCCTTAACTGCTGAGCCATCTCTCTAATGCCTGTTTTGATTTTCTTGTCTTATTTTTCTTAAAACCATTTAACAAAGATATATATTTCAAAGAAAACCATCAAAGATATGACTGAAAGAAAGACTATATGGGCATTGCATTTTAAATATCTATCAGTTATAAACATGCAAAACTTGTCTGGAGCTATCCCTGTTTTTCTCTAAGAAATTTAAATCCAATTTGGAAGAGATTTATGTTTCGTTATCGCAGGTATTATAAACTGTCTTTGTTGAAGGACCGACCTCTCACTTGGGCCTGCAAGGGGAAGAGAAAGCTCAAGGCAGTGCTGGTCTTTCCTGGTCTTTCCTTGAAGTTACACTGTTAACGTACAGACAAGACGAAGGTAGACTGTTAGCTTACATCTACGATCACTTTGACTCCATAAACAGCAAAAAGTTTCAGGACATATCATTCCTCATCTGAGGATCACTACTTATGAGGGCAGTGCCTTATCCTGTAGAGGGGCAACCCTGTCCTGGGAGCCAGTTGAGGGTTTCCCCTTCCATTCCTGGGGGCGTTGACTATTCATTCACCTTTCACCAGACCTCTGAGTCTTTACGTACTAGACTGGCCATGGTGGGTGTTTGGCGAGGCCAAGAGCCCAGTGTTTGCATTTGATACACGTCTGAGTATCTGAGGCTTATTAGAGGGGGCCTTTGATGTATGGGCCCTGTTACTGGTACCTATAAGAACAGATACAACCATCTGGAATCTCTCTACTTTTCTCTACCTCTTTCTGTCATCCTTCAGATCTGGGTTGTTGAGTATCCAGTGTTCAGCAGCTGAGTCTGGGGAGTCTGATACCCCATCTGTTGCTTCTAAACTCTTCTATGGACACCAGGGGATGACCGGCTAATGAAATTCTGGCTCTGAAAAGTCATATGAGAGATCAAGGTTGGTGAATCTCCTCAAAGCCTCAATTATTCTGTTGAGACACTGGCCAAGGATTTCCTTCTTTTCTGAGTAATCTTCCTGATCTTATTATAATTGGGAGGCTCCTTCGTGTAGTGTACCTTTTCAGTACTGCAACGAGACTCTCCACCACTGCTCTGTTGCTGTGAAGAGACACCATGATCACAGCAGCGCTTATAAAAGAAAGCATTTATTGGAGCTCGCTTATAGCTTCAGACGTTTAGTCCATTATTAGCATGGCAGAAGCGTTGTGGCACAGACAGGCATGGCGCCGGAGAAGTAGCTGAGAGTCCTACAGGGACATACATCCACACGCCATGGACCAGCCTCAGGAAGGAGCAGGGTTCTGAGAGAAGTCAAATCGTGGGTCTAAGCCGATGACCTGCATTCTGCTGGATCTGCCTTTTCCAGTCCCCTTATCTCTAAGTTCTGCTTTCTCTCTGGAGATCTCTGTCTCTATTCTGCTTGCTGTTCTGAGATCTCTCTGTCCATGTCCTGCTTGCCTGTGTCAGTTCTCCAAGCAGTTCTCTTTTTTTTTTAATCCTAAAAAATTCTCTGGATAGTTCATCTCCTGCAGGACACAGGTCCAGGCTTTGATTTTCCATATCAATCCAGGCACTTACTCTAGGTTTCCTTTTAATTATCTTATGAGTCAGCATCCCGTGACCCCAGCCCTTTGATTCTTCTGAGACGGCAAGCATGCATTTTTTTTCTTAACACTGCAAAAGACTTCAGAAATCAGTTTGCCTTTGTTAAGCACAGATGATAAGCTAGTTGGCTGGGACCCAGTTCTGAAATTGCCATTTTTGCCACATCTGGGCCTAACCTTGCTGTGTCCCAGGCTGACCTTGAACTCAGAAATCTGTCCTAGGCTGACCTTGGATTTCAGATTCTACCTGCCTTTGTATTTTTCTGACAAGCTGACTCACAGTGATCTTTGCTCCCTTAGATTCAAGAAGCTCCTCATAATTCATATTGCATCCTTATATTTGCATAGTTGGGAAACTATACATATTTTGAACTCATATACTTAGAGCTCTTTCCCATAGCCTTAAGGGCTGTCCTAAAGGTCCTAGCGTCTACTATTTTCCTGAGACATTAGCCACATCTTTAGCTCCTGGACTCTGCTGTCTCTTATCCTCATGGAGTCATTAACATTTACAGGAAAGACATTGCACAGAGGAATGTGAAATATGTACATTATTATACAAATAAGCCTTATACCCAAAGCAGCCACTGATACTCATGGAAGCTCACACCAGGGTCCTGTCCCATGGGCAGGAACCATGTCACTCTGTCCCCACCAGGGCTACACTGGGCTCAGCATCCACATCCATAGGCAGCA
This sequence comes from Apodemus agrarius, assembly GCA_964023405.1. Classification (NCBI taxonomy): domain Eukaryota; kingdom Metazoa; phylum Chordata; class Mammalia; order Rodentia; family Muridae; genus Apodemus; species Apodemus agrarius. The sequence goes on from OZ030012.1 coordinate 100,114,523, forward strand.
GGGAAAGAGAAAGGCCCTGGGCCTGGTTTGGACTTTTGAAATCTCAAAGTCCATACCCAGTGATATACTTCAACAAAGCTATGCCACCTAATCCTTCTCAAGTCGTGGCACTCCCTGGTAACTAAGCAGTCAAATATATGAGCCTATGAGGCCATTCCTACTTAAACCACTGCAGAAAGCATCTTGAATCCTTTCAGTTATGGTTTTAAACTACCCATGGGCTGGGGAGATGGCTCAGTCGGTCAAGTGTTCATCTTACAATCATGAGAACTGTAATCCAACCCCCCAGACCCACATTCAAAAAGCTGGGTGTGCAATCACACAAGAACACTCATAGTATGCATTCACTGATAAGTGGATATTAGCCCAGAAGCTCAGAATACCCAAGATACAATCTATAGACCAAATGAAGCTCAAGAAGAAGGAAGACCAAAGTATGGATACTCTGGTCCTTCTTAGAAGGGGGAACAAAATACCCACAGGAGGAGATACAGAGACAAAGTGTGAATCAGAGACTGAAGGAAAGACCATCCAGACACTGCCCCTCCTGGGGATCCACCCCATATACTGTCACCAAACCCAGACACTATTGTAGATGCTCACAAGTGCTTGCTGACAGGAGCCTGATATAGCTGCTTCCTGAGAGGCTCTGCCAGTGCATGACAAATACAGAGGGGGACATTCTCAGTCAACCATTGAACTGAGCACAGGGACCCCAATGGAGGAGCTTGAGAAGGGACCCAAGGACCCAAGGAGCTGAAGGAACTTGCAGACCCATAGGAGGAACAACAATATGAACCACCCAGTACCCCTAGAGCTCCCAGGGACTAACCCAACCAAAGAGTACACATGGAGGGACCCATGGTTCTAGCTGCATATGTAGCAGAGGATGGCCTTGTTGGACATCAAAGGGAGGAGAGGCCCTTGGTCTTGAGAAGGCTTGATGTCCCAGTATAGGGGAATGACAGGACAGGGAAGCAGGAATGGGTGGATTGGTGAGCAGGGAGTAGGGGGATGGGTTAGGGTTTTTTTTTGGGGGGGGTGGGGGAAACCAGGAAAGGGGACAACATTTGAAATTTAAATAAAGAATATATCTAATAAAAAAAAAGAGCTGAGTATGATGGCTTGTTCTTGTAATCCCAGAGCCAGGGAGGGTAACAGGTAGATCCCTGTCTCTCATGCCAGGCAAAGACCAGCTCCGGGCCAGTGAACAACCTTGTCTCAAAAAAACAAAACCAACTAACCAAACAAAAAAAGACACCTGAAGAGCAACACCTAAGGCTGGCCCTCTGGTATTTACACACATGTGCTTCTGCACCTATGTACATGCAAACATAGGAACATGCATAAATAGATACAAGGAAAAACTTCCATCATAGACGTTTATGTCAAAAGCACATTTCCTAACTAGATACCCATATGCTGAAGAATGAACTAGATCCCTGTATCTGATCCTACACAGAAAAATTGTGAAGGGCTGGGAACACTGTTTGGGAGGAAAGATTTCAAGATGTAGTCATAGGTGGGGGCTTTCTGAATAGGATTCTAGATGTTCAGAAAACAGTGTTAACGATAAGCAAATAAGACTCATTAATAGGATTCGTTAGATTACAAGGCTTGGTACAGCAGAGAAAACAATTAAGTAAAGAGACAGCTCACAGAATGGAAGAAAAATATTTGCTTAGTTATACATATAATAGGATTAATATCTAGAATATACAATGAACCAAAAGAAATTAAGCAAGAAGTCCAGAAATCCTATTAATAAATGGGTTCACGAATGATGATTTACACATGGTCAATAAATATGAAAAATGTTCAACTTCACTGGCCATCAGTGAAATGAAAAAAAAAAAAGTACCCGTCAGAATTATCTATCTGTCTGTCTGTCTATCTATCTATCTATCTATCTATCTATCTATCTATCTATCTATCTATCTATCCAGGGTTTCTCTGGCTTGGCTGTCCTGGAATTCACTCTGCACACCAGGCTGGTCTCTGCCTCTGCCTCCTGAGGGGTGGGATTAAAGGCACATGCCAGAATGATAGTCTTTAAGGAAACATAGCAAGAAACACTGATGATCTGGACAAAAGGGCCTTCTGCACTGCTGGTGAGGAATGTAAACCAATGATACACAAGTCAGTCTGGTTTCCCAGAAAGCTCACATAAGTCTTCCAGATGCCAACTGCGGGTATTGCTGGAAGCCTGCCTGGCCAGGGGTGGGCTGAAGTGGGACTCAGTGTCAAATGCAGGTCAAACGATGGATGATAGCCTGCCCTTTCACTCTTTCAGACTAGTCTGTGCTAAAAACTTAACTCTTTATTACTTATGCTTAAATAAACACTAACATATGCGATTAGCACATCCTGTTTAGCAGTGGGAAATCATTGGATTTTATGCTCGTATGCCTTTTTCTAGCCAGGCAGCCCTTCACTGGCCAGGCTGATTAACTCTTGGTGAACCAGAGAGGAAGAAAGGAAAAGAATTAAGATGTTTTAAACAGACAGATATGCACAGACACATATACATTCATACACCCACAATCTGGCTGCATCTGACAGTCTGTTTCAACCAACTCCACAAGAATTCACACATGCTTGCATACATTCACCTACACCTAAAACAAACAGACATGTAAGTATATATACATTTGGATGGATGGATGGGGTAGAGCCCCCCAAGACACCAAATCACACCATTTTTATTTCTTTTCTCTGGATTTTTATATAGCTTCTTAGGCAAAAGTTCTTTAGAAAATTACCCCATAGATACAATGTTACACAAAATGGGAGTTAGAGAAGAATATCAATAACTAGTTCACACCAGTGTTTCATTCTCTATGCTCAGTATAAGCTCAAAGCAGCAGTGTCACGTGGCCTTGCTTTATCATAGTGCACTCCTGTGGCTTCATCCTTGGACCTAACTATTTTTCCTTAAACACAAATTTGTCCCAAGTATCTCTTTTAAGTGTGCTTATGAAAGCTTATTGTATTTCTTATTATGCAGTCTTTACTTACTATTATGAGGAGTGGGCACATTCTATTATTGATTCTAACTTTATTATGTCTTTCTAGAAAAACAAGTAAGCCCATCTCTTAAAACTTTCTTCCTAAAATTATTTGAACCAAATCTGAAATTCTACAAAATCATTAATTCATCTAAACAGCATGAACTCATGAAAGTTCGTCTTTTTGTTGATCTGTAGAAAATCTGCTCAATAAGTGGGCTAATGCCTATTATATTAATTTAACAAAGACAGGAAAGGCATACCAGCTTCAAGAAGCCATCCTGGGCAGAAGTCTCTTTGGGACCACACCACAGAGCTCACCCATCTTAGTGCATGGAAAAGGTGGGCCATCTCCAGGAAGGTGACTTGCTATCCTTAGCCTTATCCAGGAATGCTCCTGATGTTAAAGTTTCTTTTTGTATTTGTACTTGGCCATTGACTGGCCAATATCTTCTGACTTCAGGAGTTATCTGGATCAGCCCATCGGTACAATATCTACATCTTATGGTGAGCCTCACCTGCAAAATTCCCTTCATAGAAAATTTCCTGGTTTAGTGTGTGATTGAATAACCAGGAGATAAGAATCCAGGCGAAGGGTGTCTGTAAAATTCTGCTTACCACAGCAAATACATAGATGCGTTTGCTGTGGATTGCTGTTTGCATCTTTTGCTCCCTCAAGAGGAGTAGATCACGTGCTCAGGTGAGGCCGGGTGGAATCTTCATTGGTCCGATAAGTCTAGAGCCTAAGACTGGGCAGTGGAAGAAAAAGGCAGAACTGAAAGTTTTGGAGAGGGGAGAGAGGAAGAAGAAAGATAGATGAGACGAAGGACAGAAGAAGATGGATGAAGAAGAAGATGAACCAGAACCACTTAGCCTGAAGGAGCCGCAAGTAACTAGGAATTCCATAGCTGGGCAATAGAGTAGTGAGGTGATATATTTGTCTAATCTAAGTGTACGGCTTGTAATTACATTATTGAGTTGTGTGTTCTTTGCACGGGCATTTGGGGGTTGGAGATTTACCATTATAAATCTGGCTGGTAGAAGCCTCTAGTGTTATCATTCACAGGGCTAAGGGGATCTGAGCGAGCCAGTAGGTGGCTTTCTGCAGGCCAGCCACAGTGGGTGGATGGCTTGGGAGTGGGGCTTTGACCAGAGAGGCTTGGCAGCTGGCTGGTCCCGGGAACCAGGGCAAGATGGCCTCTTGGGCCTGGCCATGGGGTGGGCAAGACCATTAATGCTGGCGATTAACCAGATTTAGCGTGGTTCATTTTTTTTTAAACTACACGCTACATGTGTTTATGCAAAATATTGACATTTTACATGAAATGATCCAATAAATAGACTGGAAAAGTAAGAATATAAATTATAACTCCTAAGAAAACAACTAAAATGTATAACACATAGGGATGTAGTTTAAAAAAAAACAAAGGAGAATTAAAAACTAATTAACTCAAAGGAAAGCAAGACAGGAGAAGTAGAGGAACATTAGTCAGAGAAGACAACAGAGGACACATAGAAATGGTGCAATGGTATTTTGAAATAAAATGAATACATAATGAATATAACAATGGATGACTTCCCGGCATCATCCATAATAAGCCTTAAAAGAGTACACAGTACATTATTCCATGTATATGACTTAGTAAGGTAATCTGTGGTAGAAGAAACAATAGTTACCGCCTCTCCAGTAGGTGGGCGGGGCTTACTAAGCAAGGATATATAAACATTGCCTAGGGTGATGGTCACAAAGTGCATCCGCACTTGGGCTTGGGTTATATATGTATATGCAGATGTCAGGTGACACCAAAGGGCATACTTATGGTTCATGCGTTTAGTTGTATACATTTTGTCTTGAAAGAAATGGTTTTCAGATTTGTAACTTTTTAGTTCATAACATCACATCCATCACAGATTCTTTTAAATTATAAATCAGCTATATATGGATTTCAATTATTTGCTTATGATTAGAGGAGAAAACTAGATGGTTCAGGAATACACAGTTAAAGTGAACTCTTTCTTTTTTTTATGGGATGTTTTCTTTATTTACATTTTGAATGTTATCCCTTTTCCAGGTTCCCCCCCTTCCTGGAAACCCCCTATCCCATCCTCCCTCCCCCTGCTTCTAAGAGGGTGTTCCTCCACCCACCCTACTCCCATCTCTCTGCCCTCAATTCCCCTACTCTGGGCCATCTATCGAGCCTTCATAGGACCAAGGGCCCCTCCTCCCATCGATGTCTGACAAGGCTTTACTCTGCTACCTGTGCAGTTGGAGCCCTGTGTACTCCTTGGTTGATGGCTTAGTCCCTGGGAGCTCTGGGGGGTCTCAAAGCTTCACAAAGCTCTTTTCTGTAAACAGGCAATTTACATTGTTTCAGTAACAAATACGTTTTTGTTTCAAAAGACAAATGGTTAAAAAATATTAACTGTAGTTACGATATACAATCTAAAATATTTATGGTGAAGTATATTGATGTCTACACTTATAACTAGAGGAGGCAAACTAGATGGTTCAGGAATATGCAGTTAAAGAGAAAATGTTATCACATGGAAGTCTAGGTATTAAAAAAAGTGAAGAAAATCAATGATATGAAGTTGAAAATGCTGCTTTATATCCTTTAAAGTTAGCTTGTTAAAGGAAAGCGGGTGATAATATATTGGGATTTAAATATATATATATTTAATATTTTACATATATATGTAAAATAAAGAGCAATAGTATGTTGTGGTATGAAACTAATTTAAGGCAGGTTGTGATAAATCTACATATTTTAGTTATCAGAATAACTATAAACCAGAAACAGAGTTATAGCTACAAGAACAGTAAAATACATAGAATTTAGAACCAACCAGATGAAGAGAAAAAAAATGAATAAATAACAGAGAAGATAAGTAGGAAATAAGAATTATATTAAATATAAATAGACAAAACATGCTATTTAAAAGACAGAGACTGTTATACTGAATAAGAAAGCAGTGCTAAGGGCTGGAGAGATGGCTCAGCAGTTAAGAGCACCGACTGCTCTTCCACTCATCCTGAGTTCAAATCCCAGCAACCACATGGTGGCTCACATCCATCTGTAATGGGATCTGATGCCTTCTTCTGGTGTGTCTGAAGACAGCTACAGTGTACTCACATACATTAAATGAATAAATAAATCTTTTATTTTTTAAAGAAAGCAGTGCTAAAGCTTATGTTGTTTAAAAGATACACACTTGAAATACAGATAAAATCTAACAAAATGGTTGAGGAAGAACAATCTACATGTGAAAACACTTAATATTAGAAAACTGGCTTTGACTTTATTGAAAACCACCTGAAGCCGGGCGTGGTGGCACACGCCTGTAGTCCTAGCACTTGGGAGGCAGAGGCTGGTGGATTTCTGAGTTCGAGGCCAGCCTGGTCTACAGAGTGAGTTCCAGGACAGCCAGGACTACAGAGAGAAACCCTGTCTCGAAAAACCAAAAAAAAAAAAAAGAAAACCACCTGAGAAGCATCATTAGAGATAAGAGAGTAATATTTTAGTGAGAGGCTGAGTTTTGGTTTAGTTATCTCTTTAAAGGAGTCTGAGTTTCAAACAGTTTGGTAAACTGTTTGTTTTGGTTTTCAGAACTGTTCTCTCTCTCCTTTATATATTTCATTTCTTTAATACCATTAATTTACTCCAAAGTACTTTTGCAAGTTTATTGCCTGTTAAAACCACAAAAATGATGAAAAATTATTTTATAAGAAATATCTACAATTTCACCTTTTAAGAATACATCTACCTCCCTTTTTCCTGTCCCTCCACAGTCCTTGGTCAAGGACTGTGCATATGTAGCTTTTGTAGCTAAGACTGAAGGATGAACACAGTTCTGTTTTCTGGTCATCACTCTATTGGTGAAACACCTTGCTTATGTTGCGTTTAACTATGGCAAGTTTTCCTGACATCGGGACTTTGGTTTTCTTGTTTGCTCTTGACAGCTATCTGTCAAAAGTAGATGCTGTGGACACTGAAGATTATCAATACCTACTAGATTCCAGTCCAAGTCTTTGATAGTCAAAGATGTCATTGCCAAGGAGTCCCTGTGAGCTAAAATGGTCCCCAGTTTAGATCTTTATTCGTTAATGTGACATATTAATTGATGGCTCATATACTGCCGAAGCATTTCCTCTTACTGAATATCTGTATTGTTTCCAACCTTTTGCTATCTTAAATTTTACTAGAGGAGACATTTTTGCTGTTGTTGTTGTTGTTGTTGTTGTTGTTGCTTGTCACTTTTAAATTTTAGGCCCTTTCTTTCCTTTAGGCTAAATGCCTGAAAGTGGGGTCTGTTACCATGTCCAGTGCAGCTAGGACTTGCCCTGTCTAGGGGGAGGGAAGAAGAGAGTGATGCTGAGGAGACCACACACACATGCACAGAGAAGCTGGGAGCGTGCGGGCTGTGCACACTCTGATAGAGTCACAACTGCCCCAAAGAAACTGGACCACTCAGCACGTTTATTATGTGCAGCACAGGAATGGGGGTGGGGGTGGGGGTGGGGGTGGGGGTGGGGGATGGGAGAGTTAGATAGTCTCCATAGGAGGTCTGTACATGCAAGCACTCTCAGGTTATCCCGGAGGAGGAAGCCACAGTTGCTGGTTAATCTATTGCTACATTCACACTCAGACCAGAGGAAGGCTTTGCCAAGTTCCCATGGATCTGAGGCCTTAGTCTCTGATATGGCTGTGTCCATATCAGCAATAACATTTTCTCAGCACTTTAACTGCCCCTTACACATTCTAGAGCTTCCTCGGCTCCCTATAGTATGTGGACAAAGGGGCGTTCGTTTTGAGCCTTTAAGGTGAACAGTGATTTACAGACTTGAAACTTGGGTTTCCTGTCCTCTCCTGGTTAAATTCATCCCCTGTTAGTTTAAATCACCTGAATCATTTAGGGAGTACCTGTGCCACTGAGAAAAGTGTTTGGCGACTTCTGTAGTTTGGTTCTGGGTCAACAAATTAGTTATCTGAGCTATATATTATGGTAATAACCCATAAATCATATCTATATTATATAAATCAAACAACACTGACATATGATGGGGATGTAAGAATACTAATTTATGAAATACATTATGATAGACTGAGATACAGAATAAAAAAAAAAAAACCAGTAGCACATCTATCAATGTCTCCACACTCAAGGAGATATTAGATGCCTGGGCTGGCAGAGATGACACCAGGAAGTAATTTGATGCCCACAAATTCTGCATGGAAGGGAGTTGGAAAAATGCTACCGATGGCTGTGAAGAGAGGGCTAACAGAGAACTCTGCTTTCAAGAAACTTCAAGTGTGGCCTTTGTTCTGGGTCTTTTCTTTCTGACCACTAAAGTTTCCGGTAACTTAGGCTGTGGGGACTGTGTGTGGATTTGGAAGGGAGATAGACTTTATTGCGTGCCCTGCTCCTCCGGCCTGACTGCCTTCCTGTGTTCTCTCCCCTCCACCATTTCATAGCCATCCTCTCCAGTTCTCAACTTGCTTGTCCCTTTGTCAGGGATGATGGCAGTCCCGGGACCCCGTTGGGTCAGGTCATTTCATCATGGGATAGCCTTCATGGCTTCCATCATCATTCTCATTCATGGCTCACGTGGTTCACAGGGGAAAGCGGAGTGTCTCTTCTCTGCGTCTCCGGTAGCCGTTGCGGTTGCCTGGTGCAGAATGTTCATGCAGGAGGGTTTCTGTAATGAGGAGGGAGAAGAATTCCACAGGCTGGGAGCCGAGGCTGGGATTCTGCCCCTGGCAGATGCCGAGGCAGTGAAGCACAGCTTGCGGTCTCTGAACAAACTCTGTTTTATAAGAACTCACTAAAGGTCATAACAGAAGGAGCCTTTGGTACTTAGTTATAGGAGAATAAGTTGCATCTCCCCTGCCCCATCTCCAGGATGCTTGAGTTGCTTTGAAGGGCCTTCTAGTTAAAAATATATTTAGCTGAGGCAAAGAGTTCCAGATGAGGGAAAAGCTGTCTGGGCTGTGGGTTTTGCTCCATCAGGCCCCTATCCACACATGAATTTGGATTTATTCACCATATTATTCTGGGTTTCCCATGCTCGTGCTTGCCCTGGGGATGCTAGAGATGCAGTCTGTAATCCTTTCCTAGGAAGAGATCCTGGGTTGCTAGGGCTCTGTCTGTCTACAACCAACTGTCTACAGACAGCTGGGATGTTAGCATTCCCTGCATTACAAGACAGCGCTCACCTCTCACCAGCTACAGCCTCCAGACAGCCTCTGCTAGGCCCTTTCATTACCCCTTACCTACAGCTCAAGCACTCAGTATCATTTTGTGGTCCCTATAACTGTAACGGTGCTCACGTAGATAGTCAAGATGCACACTGAAGCAGCAAGCAGTCAGCTAAGCTGCAGCTTCTAAACTTGGCCCATCCAGCCCCTCATACCCCTCAGCCCAAGCTTAGCCTGGGGCTCAGCTCTCCTTTCCTTCTCTTTCCATTCCCAGAATCTTGTGGGATGGGCAGGATGGAGAATTAGAAGAAAATGATGTGTGTGGGGGAGCTCTTAGTGGGCTCTTCTAAACTGGTGAAATGGTCCCAATGACCTCTTATGACCCCCAGTCCAAGCTCCTGCCTTCTGCAGTCTCTTCCACAACATAGGTCCCTTGGCCGATGATAGGTAGCCCCTGTTCCTTTAAACTCTGGCTGTCTCGTTGGCTCTCATGGCTGCTCTGCTCAGCATCCTCTCTTTAGAACTGGTAAGATCCAGGAAACTACGGTCCCTCTACTGCAAAGTCCAGGCAACCCAAGGCCTACCCAAAAGAGGCCTGCGTGCGGTCTTCCCTGGAGCAGCCTTGGGATGGACTGTTAGCCTCCTGCAGGGCAGCAAACACCCAGCTGGGGAGGCCTGCACCCATGCTTTCTGCTCTGCCCCAGGGTGCCACAAGGAGACCGTATCTGACCCAGGTTTCCAGCCACGCTCTCTGCTAAGTCCCCCTCTGAGGATGCCTCAGTCGCCTTCCCCACCTGGCTCAGGCTGCCGTAGACACTGGCCTCCCTCCATTCTGTTGGTCCCCCCCTTTGATTTTCCCTGTATAAAGGAGTGTGGGATGTAAAGGAGTGTGGGGTGGGGTTTGGGTTCACAGGACCATTTGACACTTTTTCTTAACCAGCATCTCAGTGCTCTCGAGAGACATTTAAGAGGGAGGGCTCATAGCCATGGGGTTGATTCGGAGCCAACCAAGACATTCTCACGGTTCCCCTTTATGTCCAACTCACATATGGCCTCAGAGAACACACAGCAACAGAATGTGCTTGGGCTTCTCCTCTCTGCTCAGAGAAGAGGAAAAAGCAGCAGGTCCAGGCGCCTGAAAATTCTAGCAGTTGGGGCCTGAGCTGGGCCTTGAAGGGTTTTTTTTTTTTTAAGTAAAATATTGGATTATAAAAGTAATACACACTCTTAATAAAAAAGGAAGCACAAATGGAATAAAGCTCTCTTCCCTCCAGCCTTCCATCTTCCCCAGGGTGACCTCTCATGACCGTGTGCCCCGCATCCTTCCAGACCTTTTATACGGACACATAAACACATTTTCAAATCACAAAAACGGCACATCCCCCACCTCCAATAGCTTGCCATCTGTGCTGGCCTGAAGGACTTTAAACGGTCATTTATCCAGTACTTGCTCTCTCCCATGGCTTGCTGTCACTCTGCTTCTTGTCACCGAGGGCAGGGTGATAGAGGGGGTTGTCCCTAGGTGGAGATGGGCTAGGCCTGCCTCCGCGCAAGGCTGCCATTGGGAGGGCTCTAGTGTGCGGAGAACCAGTCTGTGTCTGGCTGCCCAGCCAGAGTCCCTGGCTCTGTGCATGTGGGGAAGGGTAGCCGACAAGGGGAAGCCTATTCTGAATTACGATGAAGGTATGGACTCTTCTAGAAAGTTCCAGGCCAGTAGTGGAACAGAGAAGGGAACAGACCTACCGAGTAGTGGAACCTCTCTGATGTATGCAAAGAGACCCCCTAAGTTCCTGCACAGCTGGAAAGCATACTCTGAGATGTGTGTAGTGTCACAGGCTTCCATCTGTCTGCTCCTCCTTCTAGGCTCGAGAGTTGGTGTTACTCTCAGGTTAAAAAGCTTCCTAGGTCTATCTTCTGTCAACTTCAGGAAAAAGAAAGTATCAACTTTGCTCCCTCTCCCCCTTTCTCCCTCTCCCCCTATTTCCCTCTCCTTCTCTCTCTGTTTACCCCTCTCCTCCCTTTCTCCCTCTCCTTCTCTCTCTGTTTCCCCCTCTCCTCCCTTTCTCCCTCTCCCTCTCCCTCTTCCTCTTCCCCTCCCCCTTTCTCTCTTCTCTCTTCTCTCTTCTCTCTCTCTCTCTCTCTCTCTCTCTCTCTCTCTCTCTCTCTCTCTCTCTCTCTCTTAGAGAACACCTAAGGAGAGAACATAGAGATCTGACCCTACCCAGTTCTTCTATTTCTACAGTTCTGTCTTCATCTTTGATGTCTTCAGAGAGTCTAGAATATTCCCCACATCTGGAAGCACCAATGTCTATCTTGGCTTAGCTGCACCCTGGTCTCTCTCTGTCTGGATGTAGTGTCTTCTGTTCACCTGATCCCTGTTGTCCTCCTCTGGCTGTCTTTTCTGTCTTTTCTCTCTCTCTCTTATCCTAGCTGTCTTTTCTCTGTCTAGCTCTTATCCACGATGTCCCCCTCTTCCGTGCCTGTCTGGCGTGTTACCTGGTTCTGATCCTAAGTGGTGCTTGGGTGGTTGGGGATTTCCTTCCAGAGTCTACCCTTATTCTTCCCTTTAGCTGATGGGGAGTTGAGCAGGCAAGCAGCATCTCCTCTGGAGGCACGCTCTCTTCTACTGCGATGTTCATGCCTGACCCCTCACAGGAGGACACAAGGGGCAAGGAGGCTCAGGTAGCCTGGCTTGGCTCTCAGAGAGGGAAGCAGGAAAACGTAGTGTCTTCCTACAAATTAAACTTTACATGTAATGACAAACCATTACATGCTCTGCTGAGGTAGAAAATGACATTTTTTTTCCTCGAAGCTCTGTTATGTTTGAAAGTTCTTTGAATAATAGTATACGTGTACATCCTAATCAGTTCCATGTACAGAGGAAATCTGCTCGGAGGCACAGTCTTTCTGGGCACGTGTTTAATCTTGATGGCCTGTCATTCTGTTTGCAAACGTTATCCAGCTCAGTGTTCTGCTGCTACGAATGAGCTCCTAATTGTGTTCTGTGAATAAAAAACTATTAAAGAAATAAAGATTTGCCTCAGAAAGGGACTATATTTCTTATATATAGTGCTCTGGAGAGCCTGGGACTGTTTCCATGCAGCTTAGGTCTCTGGCTCTGCGTTTGCTTTCCTCAGGAAGGTGAGGAACAGTGACCCACTGCCTGGACAGGGCCCTCCCACCTGCCCTGCTGGCCCCACCACAAATTTGCATAATTCATTCATGCATTGTCCTGATGGCCACACCAACCAAAACAGTGAGAACTTATCAAGCAAATTAAGGGGAGAGACACCTCCATCCAGCCGTCTTAAGTTCCCAGAACCAGCTCGTCTGCCTGCCATCTGCGTCCTTTGATGGATGATATGAGAAAGGGGTGGATAAAACTCTCCATGGTATTTATTGTTGCTTGTTGGTAAGGATATTGTCCACTAAATCAGCAGACCCTGTTAGAGGAGTCACAAGAAAAACCGAAGCCTTGGATATAAGAAGAGCATTGTTTCATGCCCAAAGCGCCGATGCGTGATGTTTGTGGACAGATTCAATTTTGTAATCGATGGTCTTCCTTGGGCTGCTAGGAAACTTGGGGATATATCTGTAGCTCAGGTTTCTTTCTTGTACTGGTAACGACCTTGTGAATTCCAAATGCGTGTGTGCTGTGCCTGGGTCCACCTTTCCCATTCGTGTATGCTTCCTTCTGATTTTTGTTGGATCTCTGTTTATACTGAAGCCTCTAGCTCTGTCCAGCAAATTTGTAGAATTATTGGAATCCTTCAATAGACAAGCTTGTTTGTTTATTTAAATAGGGTCTCATGCTGAAAACAAGGCTGGCCTTGAACTTGTAACACTTCTGCACCTGTCATCCAAGTGCTGAGATTACAGGTGTGTACCACTATGCCTTGTCCAGTGTATTTATTCTTTTCTACCTCTGTCCCATCGAACCTGTCCTATGTGCCTTTCTTCCTCTCACCCTGACTGTAACCACTGTGGAGTTCCATTGCTTCTCTTGTCATTATTTGGCAAGACCATCAATCTCTGTTTATTTCTGCAGAGATCATCTTTGTGTGTGTGTGTGTGTGTGTGTGTGTTTTCTGTTTTCAATTGGTACATACTATTTATCTTACCACTGTTATTATCCTCCATTTACTGCAACAAACGGGGGAACAACTAAAAGACCAAAGGGCTTGCAAGATCGTACAGTAAATGGGGGACCTGTATTTCAACCTAGCACCGACATCTGGAAACCCCTTTGTAATTATGCCACCTGACTAGATGGACCTGCTCTGTCACATGTCGACTATCGGGTTATGTCTTAGGGGTCTTTTGTTTCAAGAAAATGCATATAAAAATAACCATAAGGCTAGGGAATAGGGTCAGCTGACAAAGCGTGAGCATGAAGACCTGATCTCAAACATTGGCACCCTTGTGAAGCCTGGCATGATGCCAAGCAGGTCTAAGCTTAGGAGGAAGATGCAGACAGGAGTCTTCCTGCATCTTGGGATATATCCTGGTACATTTATACCACAGCTGTAGTAACCTATACACACCTTGGTTGCTGAACCTGGGAAAATATTTTCCTAGTTGTTTTTGAATAGCGTTCTGCCTTTTTTTTTTTTTTTTGACTTAACACTAGATAGGATTATTTTGGAAGAGGGAACATCAGTTTAGAAAATATCTCTGTCACTTTGATCTGCAGACAAGTCTGTGGAACTTTTCTTAATTAAAGATTGATGTAGGAGGGCCCAGCCCACTGTGGGTGGTTCTACCCTTAGGTAGGTGGTGAGACTTTTAAAGTTATTTATGTTTTATATTATGATGCTGATAATATGACCTCTCATGGATAAAGAAGAAAGGAAGGTTAGGATGTAACAGGAATCAATGTGATGACGATTGACCCTGACTGCCTTGGAGAAACTGGATTACTTGTCCACAGTGGAGGTGTTTGACTATGTCTAGAGTGTAGGAGGTCCTTTAGGATGTCTCTCGATATTACCATGTCCTGTGATTAAAGTCAATGGGAAACTACCATAATCCAACTCAGGCGTGATGATAAGGGACCCAGACCCTTCAGGGATGAAGTTATGGCTCACTTCTCTAGGGAAAGAACCAAGACTTGCTGAGGGTCTAACAGAATAGAGGAAGGTAGATAAAACTAGCAGCTGAGGTCACATGACCAGTTGCAGAAAGAAGATTGTAATTGACATGAGTGTTTTGGTCCTATTTTAAATAGCATGTATGTGCATATGTGAACACATATTAACCAGACATTTTCATTTTCTTTCCTTTATTTCCTTTTTATGAAATGTAAGAGCAATTGAAACAATTTCAATGTTTAAGCATTGTGAATAGATATTAATGTGTTTAAGTTAAGGGACAGTAAAAGACTTAAGCTTTTCTTAAGGGAGTTTGCCATCTGTTATAAAATACATAATGCCTTTGTGGTTGTGCATGGGATAGTTATATCATGTTATGTGGAGTTATGACCTGGTTATTGTTTTCAGTTGGAAATTGGGCATAAGGAACTATTATTGTCTATCAAGTTGACAGGGGTTGGACTTGAAACCGCTGATCTTAGTTGTCAACTCGACTACATATCTGGAATCAACTAAAGCTCAAGCTGCGAGGCATTCCTGTGAGGGATTCTCTTAATAAGACTGTGTGAAGCAGGAGGACCTGCCCGGAATCTGGGTCTCACCTTCCGGCGGCAGCTCACATGAAAGAATATGAAACCAAGGAAACTTGTTTCTGCCTCCTTGTCCTCACTCTTGCTGGCAAGTTTGTCTCTCCGTTGCTGTGGGCCGTATTAAACTCAGATTCTTCAGGATCCCAATATAGCCTAAAGATGAGCATCTCTCCAGGAGCCTTCCAGGAATCCTAGCAGACAGAGACTGCAGAGACATCCAGCCTTGTGGACTGAACAACTACTGAACTTCTCAGGCTTTCTGCTGTGAGGCAACTACTGCTGAGCTACCCGGATCACATCTTGTGATATATATGTATGTGTATGCGTATATGTATATATGTGTATGTGTATATATGTACATATAACAAACATGTAACAATATATATTCATTGATATATATATAACCCAACTTATATATAGATCATTGCTGTATACCTAATATATGTATTGGATTATGTATGTGTGTGTGTGTGTGTGTATATATATATATATATATGAAATAATATATATTCGTATATATATAATCCAATTTAAATACAGTATTATTGATATATATCTAACATATATTGGATTATATATATATGTAATGATATATATTCATTGTGTTCTATTCATTTAGAGAACCCCAATGAACACAAGCAGGCCCTCTTTCTGTGGCAGTTGTCAGCTCAGGCTCTTTCTTGTCAAATGAATTTACAGTCTTACAAGCTGGAGCCTTTGGTGAGTGGAGTCTTGTTTTCAGGTTGCAGTGTAGAGCTTGGGGCTCTTTAGCCGTGGAACCAATCTCTCACAGCCATGGCTGCTTCCTCTTCATCCGCCTGGCTTTCATCATCACCTACGCTCACACAGCACACTTCTGCATCCGCTGCTCGCCTCTGATCTCGGGCACTGTGAATCTGGGTACATCCCGTGAGTAGTACCTGTTCCACACCTGGATGTTCTGTCGTCATGTAGTTTCTTCTATCAAAACAATTTGCCCATCAGGTTTTAATTCAGTGTACTCATGCTGTCAGGACAGAGGTCGAACGCAGCCAGATTATTTGCCAGTGTGTAACATAAATGGCCTGTAGCAAGATACCAAGAGTCCTTGTTCCCTCTGAGACTTCATGAGACTGCCTTTTAGTGTACACATTTTTAATCTGCATTCTAGACTTCCAAGCATGTACCAGGATGGCCTAGTCAGCTCTTTCTAGATCACTGTAGAGCAGCTTCCCTGCCTAAGGTCCCCAACGTTCCACCTCCAACCAGCTCTCGAGGCTGGCCACCCATGTGGTCGGGTGGTCATAGCGATCCTACTCCAACCAGCTCAGGGGCGGCAACCACGCGTAGTCAGGCAGTCCGCGCACGATAGCTCCGCTTCTCATTATCAAACTTCAATCTTATTTACCTTTCTCATTGTTGTGACTTAATATCACATAAGAAGCAACTTAGCGGGGAAAGGACTTCTTTAGGCTCATACTTTGAGAATCTATTCCATCAGGGCCGTGAGTATATGGTGGAAGAAGTCGCTCACAGCCATAGCATAGTGGAAACTTCTTTACATCTGAGTAGCTCAGAAGATGGGAGAGGAGGCAGGGGCAGGCTGTAAGGACTGCCAGGTCTTTCCCCTAGTGACCCACTTCCTCCAGTGATACTCCACCTTCCAGCGGGCTCTCCAACCTCCTCAAACATCATCGTTATTAGCGAGCCTAGGCATTTGTTTTTTGTTTTGTTTTGTTTTGTTTTTTTGGTTTTTCGAGACAGGGTTTCTCTGTGTAGTCCTGGCTGTCCTGGAACTCACTCTGTAGACCAGGCTGGCCTCGAACTCAGAAATCCGCCTGCCTCTGCCTCCCAAGTGCTGGGATTACAGGCGTGCGCCACCATGCCCGGCTCTGAGCCTAGGCATTTGAATGCACGGGCTCCACTGAAACCTCGAGCTCTTTCAAGCTCCTCCCTCTTCTTTGTCCCAATGCCCGTGTTTTGTGATGCTGTGACCTCGATTCCTGAGTCCGGTGGAGGTGGGGAACAGAATCAGCTTCCTTAGCCGCCCAGTTTACTCATGCGTCAGGTTAACCCTGCTCCGGATTCCCATCTCTTGTGGCTTCAGAATCTCAGCAGCTGGGGAGAAACAGAATCTTCTGAGTTTGTCATTAATGTTGACCTTTCTAAATAATCCCATTGAGAAGCAAAGAAGATTTGTCTCTCGATTTCCAACCTGTAAACTTCAGTTGGAGAATTGCACTCAGAGAGCTTGTTCTTTATAAGCCTATTACAAAAATAATACAGCTACATAATTGCAGGGGGAAAATGAAATTTATTCTCTATCTGTGATGGCCTCGAGGGAAAATAGGAACACATAGAAAATTTGCTACTTAGGAAAAATAACCAGAACCTTCTTCAAATGCTATGTGATTTAGTCATCAGGGGCTTTAGGGGAAAATAAATCTATTTATCTTAAGCCCCTAAAGAAATCTCTTCACAGAGAGATTATTCTGGTGCAATTATTTCAAGGAATTATTTAAAGAACATCAGCTTTAACAACCATTAATCAGATTTCATTTGCTGCTACGTTGGTTTCTCTTTAGTTATGCGTAATTGTTTTAAGAGAGGTGATTGCCTGTTATAAAATATAGGGTTTTTATGTTATTAAAACATTTCAAAATTTCCGTTGGCCTGAAGGCTGCAGGGGAGGACTGGGCTAGCTCCGGGAGGCAAGCCATTTTAAAATTGATTGGGCTTCATTGGGGCTGGCAGAGAAGGATGCCAGCAGTCTGCGCAGGTGACCGGGCACAAAGCAGAGGACCCACGTGTGACCCAAGTAGGAACCGGCAGAGCACTGCCCTGGGTTTCTGGAGATAATGTGAGGCGACACCTTGGAACAGCCTAAGGCTAGAGCCTTCTGGAGAGGGACATTGTGCCTCTCACAACACCAATTCCAAGGATATTTCTATAGTTTCCTGCCCAGGGCTCCGGGAAAAGCAAAACGAAAGAAAAAAAAATCCTTATGTCCTCAACAATTTTTTTTTTTTTTTTTGCAGCAGAAATTATGCTCTTATTTTTTCCCAAAGTCAGACATCAAGGCCAACTACAGTGTAAGCAGATGAATGAGCTGTGGCCTAGGAAGAGAGAAGATGCGTGGAGTAGAATGAGATAGCCCACGGTCAGTGGGCTCTGCCAGGGGTGGGGCCTTGAACAAGTCATTCGAATGCTCCAAGTCTCTGCTCACTTGTCCAAGGGGGAAAACCAAATATTTGTACCTGGTAGTTCAGTGGTGAGGGAGCGGCAAGATAATGCACATGAAGGGGTCCAGCCCAGGGTGCGGCCCCTCATAGGTTCCGAACCCACGCCGTTGTTGTTAATTTCTGTTCAATGGGTCCATAATCTCCATCTCAGATTAATCACCATCATGATGATTAAATGACTGAATTTAGGCAAAGGGTGCCAGGTACACAGGATACATAGGTATTATGGTTAGGAACATAAATGTCCCAGCAACCATGTGCACTGAAGCTGTGGCACTGCTGGAGGGTGAGGGTTAGGGCACGGAAGTTAGATCATTCAAGAAGGCTCGGAAAGGGTATATTGAGACCTCAACTCCATTTTTTTTTCATCTTTGCCTCCTGGATACATGAGATGAGCCCCTTCTTACACCAGGTTTCCCCACCATGATGCTCTGCTTTGCCAGAGGCTCCAAGTGGCAGGACAAGCCACTGTGGGTAGAAAGCTCTCAAACCATGAGCCAGAGGCCGGGTGGTGGTGGCGCACGCCTGTAATCTTAGCACTTGGGAGGCAGAGGCAGGCAGATTTCTGAGTTCAAGGCCAGCCTGGTCTACAGAGTGAGTTCCAGGACAGCCAGGGCCACACAGAGAAACCCTGTCTTGAAAAAACCAAAAATTCAAAAACAAACAACAACAACAACAACAACAAAAACAAAAAAAACCCATGAGCCAGAATACACATGCTGGTCTTTCAAGTTGTTCCTTTCAGACTTTCCTCCCTATCCCCCCATATCTGACTCACACCCTCTGGTAGTCATTTGTGTGGAGTTTTTACAACTTTTTCTGGAGAGACATCAGACCCCACCTTCTGAGCTTCCTTCCGTCTGCTTCCCTCACTTTTGCCCCCCAGCCACGCTGGCCTCTGCCACTTCTCCAGCTCCAGGTCCAGCTTCCCTCATCCGTTCTTTATATCCGTTCTTGACGACTCTTCCTCCTCAACTCAGGCTCAGCTATAAAGCCACCTGCAGACAAACTACTGAGGTAAAAGGACCCCTCAGGGAGTGCTCCTTCCTGGCCACTGTCTAGACCAGAGGTTCTCAGCCTGTGGGTTCGGACCACTTTGGGGGGGTCAAACTCTTTCCCTGGGACCACCTAAGAGCATCAGGATACACAGATATTTACATAATGGCTCATAACAGTAACAAAATCACAATATAAAGTAGTAATGAAAATCATTTTATGGTTGGGGGTCACCACAACATGAGGAATGTATTGAAGGATGCCAGCATTAGAAGGTTGAAAGCCACTGGTCTAGACTATAATAGAGCATATACCATTGACCCCTAATCTCTGGCCTTCCATTTCATAGAAAGTTCTACAATAGCAGGAATCTCTCTTGTCCACCATGGAACACAGGGCAATGTCCAATACAAGAAAGTTGCTTACAAAGGATCTTCTCCACCTTTAACCCAACTGAGGTTGAGTCTCTGTTGGGAGATTTCCCCAAGTGGATTTATTTTGAACTCACCATCTCGAACCCTTGAGAATGCCCAGTGTTGACTGAAAAAGGTCACGTGGTAGGTAGCACAGACATTACTGATAGCAAGGGGGGCATATGACTGAGTGACGAGGAATCTGATTTGAGTTGGAAGGGCTTGGAGAGGTTGGGATACGCAGAAGAGGGAGCTATGTCTTCTTGGGGGTGGGGTGGGTAGTTCACTGGCAACAAAGTCCTCCCGAGGCACTCGGGGACCCAGGAAGGGAGGCAGAAGACACCTTCTCACTTCCTGGGGGAGGGAGAGGAGTTCAGTGTACACTGTTGTTCACAGCAGTGTGGAGGAGAACGCTCGGTCTAGGCAGTCCCAGGACGTCCCTGGGTTTCCAGGGTTTCTTTCTGCACATGGTGGGGGAGGGAATAAGAAAGACAGCTCGGGGACCCGGTGCAGCTGTGGAAAGGCAGAGTGTGAGATCCAGCAGAGACTCAGCCTGGAGGTGATGTGGGGGCTAACACTGTGTGACTGAGGGGTCATGTGGAAGGTGAACAGCCATGGTCAAAACAGGGAGCGGGGAGACCTACAGGAGCCTCTCTCACTCACCAGCATGGGGAACTGGAAATGCGTCACTTCATGCATGCATCCGTCCGTCTGTCTGTAGAAATGTTGTTACTTCCTTTTTCCTTTCTTTCTTCTTACATCTCCCCCCTTTCCTTTCTTCTACACATCCCTAGGCTAAGGGCTTATCACCCATTGGTTGCTAGGTTACAGAGAGTACTGACTTCTTACTGACCTTAGCAGCACTGCAGAGGTGGGAGAAATGCAGCTTGAGCTGGAACGTGAGACGCCTTTCTGAGGACGCCTTTTCTCAGGTTAAAAACAAACCAGGACGTTTATTCCTCAGTCATTTTGATTAGCAGGCAATGTAAGGAGCCTCACTGTGACACATTCCCACGTGTACCTCGTTTTGCCTCACTCTTGTTCGCTGTTCTTCTGCCGTCTCTGGTTGGGCTCGTACCTCCCCAGACACTCTGTGCTTTAGCTCACATGTGTCTATCACGTCTCTATTATAATTCTTTTGTGTATAATTTTGTGTAATTATAAAACATTGCTCCCCTCTCTTCCTCTCCCCTTGTGTGTGCCGGTGTGTGTGTGTGTGTGTGTGTGTGTGTGTGTGTGTGTGTGTGTGTTTAAAACTAGATTCTATAGAAAAAGTCATATGAGCTATTCAATCAGGCCTCTGTCTTTTTGAGTCTGCCTTATTTTGCTTAACTTACGATCTTTGGCTTCATCTATTTTCTTGCAGACATCAAACTCACTCTTTTCACATCACTGAGTATATGTGCCACTGATCATTTTAAAATTGTTTATTTAGACAGGGTCTCATGTAACTCCAAATTGTCTTTGAATTCACCATTTGGCCAAGGCTGGCCTTGAACTCTTGATCGTCTCCTGCTCTAACATCACAGGTGCGTACCACCAGAACCAGCCTGCAGGGCATCTGCTGATAGGCATCTCGTCTGATTCCACTACCTTGGCTACTACAAATAGTTCAACAGACATGTAGCATGCCCACTTAGTAACCTTCAGGGCATGAACCTCCCAATAGCTGATCATATGAGGGCTCTTATTTTAGATTTGGCCGCATACTGATTTCTATAGGACCCCAACCAGTTCACATCCCCCTCCCTCCCGCAACAGTGTATAAGGACTCTCTCCTCTAGACTCTGACAGTGGCTGCTTTCTTGCCGATATCCACTTTGACTTGGGTGAGAGGGAATCTCAGTGCAGTTTTAATTTGCCTTTCCTGGAGCTGAACACTTGGCCAGACGTTCCTTGCCTCTCCATGTTTCTTCTTTGGAAACCTGTTTATTCCGTTCATTAACCCGTTCATTGATTGTATGCTTTGTTTTAAGAATGTTAAAAGTTTGGGCTTTGTAACAGATTCGAAGCACTAAGCTCGTGTCAGAGGAGGAAAGCGTCCTCGTCCTGCTCTGAGCTGTTTCTTCGAACCTCGTTTCCTTTGCTGTGCACAAGCCCTCTCATCCCGTGTGATCCCATCAGCACTTCTTGGGGCTATTTCATGCACTATTGGAGTCTTCAGAAAGCTCTTCCTTATGACAATCTCTGAGAACCTCGCCTGTCTCTCTCTCTCTAAGAAACACAGGTCTTAACAGTGATATTGCTTTTCCAGTCTTAGATGGAAGTCTGACCCAATATGCATTTTTTTTTGTGGGGAGAAGATTGCATTCCCTCCCTCTACCCATCTCCCTCCCTCCCTTCCTCCCTCCCTCCCTCCCTCCATCACTCCATCCCTCTCTCTGTCCCTGAATCCCTCTGTCCCTCCCTCCCTTTCTCTCTCCTTCCCTTCCCTCCTCACCCCCTTATCTCTTTTATTTTTTCCTCTATTTTCTATCCCCTCATCTCCTGCCTTAATTTTGCCGGTTTCCTGTCACTGTAAGTTGAAGATGTCTCCCTCCTCCCTCCACTCCCATATTGTATGTTTCTCCAACTTAGTGAACGATTAGGTGGTTTTGGCTCTGTGAGTTTATTTCCAGGTCCTCTTTTTATTCCATTGGTCTGTGTATGTCTTGCGCATCTTTGTCACCATGTCTCTGGTCTATTTGAGATCAGCGCTATGGCATCTCCAGTATTACCCTTTCTGCTTAGGATTATATTTGGCTCTTAGGGATCTTTAATGCTTTCGTGTGAATTTAGAGTTGTTTTTCTGTTTCTGTGAGGAATGTCATTGGGATTTTGAAGATAGTAAATCTAAAGACTGGTTTTAGTAATATATTTTCACAATATTAATTTTGTTAATCCACAAGCATGGGAGGACCTCTTCCAGAGTTTTGCTTAGTTTCTTCCTTTAGTGTTTTTAAGTTTTCATTGTACAGTGTGTGTGTGTGTGTGTGTGTGTGTGCTTTGCTTTGTTGGTCGGGTTTTTCTCTAGGTACTTAAAAGTTTCTTTTTAAAAAGCTATTGTTAATAGGATGTTTTCACTGACCTCTTTCTCAGCAAATTTATTATTAACATGTCGAAAAGCCACTGACTTTCATATGTTGACTTTTGCATCACATATTTCGCTGGAGGTGCTTATCAGTCCTGAGACTTTTCTGGTGCACATTTTAGGTGGTCTTAGTGTAGGACTATGCTACCTGAAACAGGATAAAGGTCCTACCCTGTCTTCATTACTTTATTTCCTTCTCTTGTTCCTGTTCTAGTTAAGGCTGTGAATACAACATTGAAGAGAAGAGAAGAGAAGAGAAGAGAAGAGAAGAGAAGAGAAGAGAAGAGAAGAGAAGGAGAAGGGAAGGGAAGGGAAGGGAAGGGAAGGAGAAGAGAAGAGAAGAGAAGAGAAGAGAAGAGAAGAGAAGAGAAGAGAAGAGAAGAGAAGAGAAGAGAAGAGAAGAGGAGACTGGGCACACTGTCTTATTCCAGAGTGTGGAGCAGTGCTTTGGTTTCCGGTAGTCAGTATTATGTTGGCTGTAGGCGTCTCATAGCTAGCCTTTGCAATGTTGATATAGACTCCTTCTATTCCTATGGATTGTGTCATGAAAGATGTTGAACATTGTCAATGGCCTTTTCTTCACCCATTGAGATGAGCATATGACTTCTGTCTTTTTTTTTTATGTGCTGTATTACATTCGTCAATTTGTGGAGCTGAACCACCTTTATACTGCTATAATGAAACCAATATGGTTACGGTTTATGATCTTATAAATGCTCTTGAATTTGGTTTGCAAGCATTTTATTGACAGGTTTTGTATCCATCTTCATCTGGTATATTTGTCTATAGTTTTACTTTATATCCTTATCCAGTCTTGGTTACAAAACAAACAAAACAAAACAAAACAGAACAAAAATAAAAAACAACACAATGGAGAAATAAGACAAAAAGTTTTCCTGGCAGAAAGAAAATTTATAGCAAAAATAACACAAATGTAAGAAAGTGACTGAAAATAAAAACATGAAAATTATTTTTAAAAACAATAAAGTTAAAATATTATTAATGTATAGTAGAAAGACAAAGAAAAACACCCCACCAAAAAGAAAATTAAAAAGATTGCCTATTAATGAAAAAGTCTAAACAAAATTTTATGAATGTGTAAACAATGAACGATAAAGTTTTTTAATTGATAAAAAAGTATGGGAAAGTGCAAGTGCACCTGGAAGTGTAATGGAAAGAAAAAAAAAAAGGGAGACACAATGAACAGAAGAGGCAAAGTCTTAGAGTGGCTCCTTCTTAAACTCTTCAGAGTCTTTTAGATTAATTAATTTTATTATGTTATGCATATAAGTGTTTTGCCTGCATGTATGTAGAGATCAGAGGAGGGAGTTGGATCCCTTGGGTCTTGAGTTATAGACAGTTGTGAGCCACTATGTGGGCACCGAGAAACAAATCCTCTGTAAAAGCAGCAAGTGTCTTCCCACGGAGGCATCATCTCAGCCTGTGTTTTTGTGCTCGTAGAAAGTGACTGCTGGCAGGTTGGAGGGGTTGGGAGTTGACATGTGCACTCTTGCCTTTCCTGTGTTTTATGTTGGTGATGAGCCTGTGCTGGGTATGTGTCCTATGTCTGGGAGAGCTGCCTTCACTTTCTTAAATTCCCTTCTTTGCACATAGGTGCTTCTGCTGGTCACATCTGTCTTTGCAGTGTGTGGGTGGATGGTTTGTGTTCTAATGCTCTCCTGTCTTTCTAGCTCAGACTTGCTCAGGTGGCTAATGCTGAAACTGGAGTACAGTGAGGTGGTTCCTCTAAAGTCTTATGGGAGTTGGGGGGCAACCACAACGGAGAGACCTATGCAGATGTGTCTGTCTGGATACTTTCAAAATCTACCAGACATTGACCACCTAGCCAGCAGCATGGGATTGTGGATATTAAGTACTAGAGTTTCAGAGTTTGGGGACTCAGCCGTGACCCTAGAGACATATGGTTACTTGGAGAGGTTGACTCACCCTCTGACCTCAGGCTGAGGGCCATCAAACTTCAGAGTTATTCTAGTTGATAAGATCTGCTACCAGAGGCACACTTTCCCTAAGCTCTTCACTGTGTAGACCAAACATCTTGCCAAGTACACTTTTATTTCATTAGCATCCAGCTATGTAGCTCTCTACAATTCTGTCCCAGGGTGGTCTCCTACCCTGGTGCTGTGGCTTGAATCATGTCATGATTTGTGACAGTTCTCTGTTCTCAGCTCTCCCGGGGCAGTTTGATTTTAAAGAATAGATGGCTTTTTAGTTCCATTGTATTTGTTAATTGTACACAGTACTGTATTACCATAAGGACATTTAATAGATTTATATTTTTTTAAGTGTTAGCATTCATAGCTATAAACTTCCCTTTTAGAACTGCCTTAGCCTTATCCCAAAGGTTCCAATAAGCTAGGTTTTCATCGTCTTCTTGGAATTTTAAGGTTTCCTGCCTGCTTCTTCAGTGATACATAGTTCACTCAAGTGTATCTGTGCAGCCCCCCAAGCATTTAGGCAGGTCCTGTGATTACTCTTGCTATTGATTTCTAGGTTTATTCTAGTATGATCTGATACGATAGAAGAATTTATTTTGATTCTTCTCTGTTTGCTAAGTTGTATTTTCTGGATGCCTTAGTTTTGTTTCCTATAGATTTGACAAAACATTTTGACAAAAGAAGGCTAAGAAACAGATTATTTGACTCACAGTTCTAGGTTATAGGTCCATTGTGGCAGGAGGTCAAAGCAGCAGGAACAAAGCAGCTGGTCACATCACATCGACAGTAAGAGGAGAGAGCAAGAGTCAACCTGGTCACAGCAGTGCTCAGCTAGATTTCTGTATTTTGTACGATCCAGGATGCCTGACAAGGGAATGGTATACTCACGGCGGGCAGGTCTTCCCATGAATCAAGCTTATCCCTCACAGACATGCCACAGGGCATCTCAGACCAGACAGTCCTTTACTGACTCTCCCCGGGTATCTGAAAATTATATCACTTTGATAATTCAAAATAACTGTCCCAATGGCCTTGAATCTGATGTAAAAAGTGTTAAGTTTGACCACCGTTCCATGTGAATAATGATGCCTTTCCCAGGTGATCTTCGCTGAGCCCTAAAAGTTATGACTGGACCTGTCATCATGTAGATGACACCCTTGGAGGTGGAGGCTCATTCTCTGAGGCCCCTGTCTTCGCCACAGGGCCATGCTCAGGCAATGGAGTCTAGCCCAGAGCCAGGCAGCCCAGGACATGCTTGTGGTCCAGACACATCTCCGAGAACAGTGGTTTGGCAAGAGAAATGCAACTGGAGGAGGGTGTGGCTGCACAGAGGGTACTTCAGAGACCTTGTACGGACATTTTCTGCCGAGCGTCCACACAGCTGGCTGGGTCCTTGGATGGCTCGTGGCTGCTGTCACAGCACACACACAGCTTGGAGGTCAGTGCACTCTCAGGTAAGTAACTATGTGGCTCAAAGCTCTGACATTCATTAGGGGACGTGCCCTTGCACAGCAGACAATGTGAACATCTATCAAGAGCAGCCCCGCAGACAAGGAATGATAAATGAATATAACCCACGTGACATGGTAGATAAGGCGAAGGTGAGGGAGGGTGTAAGGGAGCACAGAGAGGGAGGGGCTTCCTCAGCACCTCAAATGCTCTTGTGTGATTTTTACTCTTTTGTTGCTGTGACAGATACTTGAGAAAAAGAAAAAAAAACAGATTAAAGGAAGAAAGATTTATTTTGCCTTTCAGAGATTTCAGTTTATGGTCGGCCGCATCCATTGCCCGTAAGTCTGTCGCAAGGCAGGACAGACAAAAACCACACGAATCACAGCACCCAGGAAACAAAGACGAGCAAAAGGAAGGGGACAGGGCAAGATGCACTCTTCAGTGACAGCTTGCAAGTGATCCACTTCCTCCAGCCACGTTCCATTTTTCCACAGTTCAACCCCCTGTTGAAGGCGGTTCATATTTGGAATCTATCAGTAGATTAAACCATTGATTCATTCTGAGCTTTTATGTGCTAGTCACCGCTGGGAATATCCTCGTGGATAAACTCAGGGGTACATTGTACTAATCTGCCAAGAATGAATCCAATCTGGTGACAGTCAGGACCATCACCTCTTGAAGTCCACAAGGTGCTTCTGGAGTCTCTGAGGCTCTCAGGCTGTGAGCATGGCCTGTTCTGTTTTGTATCTTTGCACTGCCTTGTCTGGTGTTGCTTGAGTGACAGAGTCTGAGTGTAGCCAGTCCCCTAGGTCCTCAGGCCACATCCACAGATGGGACACACCATACATCCCATCAGAGATGTGGTATCCCATTCTGTTAAGTCCCTAATGACCTCATTCCTAACTTGTCAAGAGATGGGCAGGTTGACAGCTACTCAAGCCTTGCAGGAAGGGGGGAGCAAATGGTCTGATTCTAGAAGGAAAAAAAAAAGTCTATCTTTCTAGTATGCTGCCTGGGAGGCCATTGTGGTCTTCCAGAGGAGCTGAGGGTCTCAGAGAGCAAGGTGGGGCAAGCTGGAACAGATGGTGTGAGGGAAATCTGGTGATTAAATGACCCCCACATGGTGGATGGTGCTAGTATTTGCATCAACAGTGACATCAGAGATCAAACTCTCCAGGGATTACATTTCTGATTTATAGTTTGCCACAAGGATTTCACTGAGGCTGGTGGTAGATTGTGTTTCTGGATCAACTTAATCACCTTCCTGGGGGAAACACTGTGCAGCTCATCCTTGCTAATGAGCATCGTTTATTTACTAATCTATCTGCTCAAGTATGAAAAGGGAACAACCACCAAGGAGCGTTCATCACGGCAGAGGGATCTGGAGATACACCTGCGTCGTGCTGCTGGCTTACCACGGGCTCTCCTTGGCTCTTGTTGCTGAGGCATTTCTGGCACTCCACAGAGCTTAAGCTGGGAAGGTTCTTGGTTGCAGAACTGCCTGTGGAGGTCTCAGAGGGCTCCACAGCCGAGGAGGCAATCTCATAAGTCCTCTTCCCACATAAGCATGCTATGTCCTAACATTTTCAAACAAAGTACTTCAGTCAACACAAAGCATATACATTAGAAGGCAAATTGGTGTAGTTAGCAAAAGCAAAGGAAAACCAACCAAAAAACCAGCATGTGGGTTCTGAGGCCAGGACCCGGTTTTGGATCCTGGAAATAGGTGGCCCATTAAGTGGGTGATATTGGTCATCATGGTACATGGGACAATGGTCCTTCAAAGATTTCCATGTCCCAGTCTCTAGAAACTTTGATATGCTATCTCACATGGCAGAAGGGACTCTGTAAACAGCATTAATTTAAGAACGTTGGAATGAGATTCCATTGGATTATCTGTAACTGCCCACAGTTACGTCAAGCAGGTTACCTGGAAGGGAATCTGGGAATGTATGGGAAGGCGGCAAAAAGAGATGGAGACCAAGACAACACCTGCTGTTCAAGGTATCAAAGTTTAATGGAGGACTCCAAATATATAGGTGGAGGAAAACCCTTCCCCCAAAGGCTGGAAGCTTCTCAGCAGAACTGGTTCAGTTGCTCTGCAGGTGGCTAGTGTTTCTCAGGAAGCTGCAGGTCCTTGAAGAACAATGGGCTTCACCTTGATCTGAGCACTCTACCCTAGGTGGAGGGGATTATGGCTAACACAGGAGTTCCTGCTCAAAAGCTGAGAGAGGAACTTCACATTGGTCGATGTCAAGTTCCTGCCAAGTGGCGTGGCACCCCAATAAGGCTCTCTACAATTATCTAGTAAACCAAAGTAATCTCAAAGGTCCACATAAGAGGAGGGAGATGCTACAGGATTCAAAGCTGGAGGAAAGGGCTGTGAGTCAACAGATAAGGACAGTATCTAGAAGCTGGAAAGGCAAGGCATCCCCCTCCAGAGGATTGGAGTGCACAGGGCTCTGGTAAGACACTAATTGCAACGAATGCATTAGTTTAGGCTTTTTGACAGTGGACACTGTAAGTTCCAGGATTTGTGGTTTTAAGCCATGGGTCACACTTAGTGTTTGTTAGAGCAACAGTGAGAAAGCAGTGCAGGGACTTGATTTGTGTCTCAGCTCCAAGGAGTTCATTTCCAGTGAAAGCAGAGAAGAGAGGGTAGGAGTTGCTCTCCTGGTGGTGAAGCTGTTGTGAATGTGAAACGCAGCAGCAAGTTTGCAGCAACTCAGGGAGAGAAAAGAGGGAGGAAGGAGCAGAGACCGGCTGTCAGTGCCCGGATAGCACGTCTCATCTCTAAGCTGGCAAAGCATCTGTGCTGATTAGCTATTTGTCAAGTTGACATAAGTTAGCGTCATCTGGAAAGGGGGAAACTCAACTGAGAAGATGGCTCTATAAGAGAAGCTCACAAACAAGTCCTTAGGACACTTTCTTGATTAATGATTATCTGAGAGGGCCCAGCCCACTGTGGGTGGTGCCATCCTTAGGTTTTGGGATCAGAGGTTGTACAAGAAAGCAAGCCTCAGAGAGCAAGCCAGCGAGCAGCATTCCTCTACATCAGAGGTTCTCAAATCTGTGGGTTGTCTCCCAAGTTGGGAGGCAGAGGCAGGTGGATTTCTGAGTTTGAGGCCAGCCTGGTCTACAGAGTGAGTTCCAGGACAGCCGGGGCTACACAGAGAAACCCTGTCTCAAAAAACAAAACAAAACAAAACAAAACAAAACAAAACAAAACAAAACAAAAAAAAACCCAACAACAAAAATCTGTGGGTTGTGACCCCTTTGGATGTCACCTATCAGATAGCCTGCGAATCAGATATTTACATTATGATTCATAATGTTAGCCAAATTACAGTTATGAAGTAGCAATGAAATATGGCTGGGGGTCACCACAACATGAGAAACTATTAAAGGGTCACAGCATGAGGAAGGTTGAGAATCACAGATCTATGGCCTCGGCTTCAGTTCTGCCTCCAGGTGCCTGCCTTGACTTCCTTCAATGATCAACTGTGACTGGGAAGTGTAAGCCAACGAGGCGATTTCCTCCCCAAGGTGATTTTGGTTATGGTGTTTATCACAGCAATAGAAAACAAGATAGGACAGTTCCTACTCACTTTTAATAAATTTCCATCCAGTCTTGGTCGCTGCTCTTGTAAAATACAGTAGAAATGGATCATTAGAAACAGGAAATAAAAACACTGCAAGTTTTCATTTCACAGTTTTGTGGGATGCAGTAGTCATGGCTGATCTGTGCAATCATGCTCCTACACACTCTCCTTAATTACCTCGCCTTCACTAGGTGGATGATAGCTTGGTCACTGTCCCTGCTCTGGGCCCACAGTATGAGCCCATCAGTACCTGGAGGTAGGCTTGGGGAAGTCAGAGCATTGCAGAAGCAACAGGCAGAGTGCAGTCTGACATATGAATAGTTTACCAAGAAGGAAAAAAAAAAAGCAAAACCACATTTAAAGCATCAAGGTGAGGAATGCGTTGTGCTTCAAACATGAATTTCCATGAAGGTCCATGTGATATTCTTGATGGCTCTAGATCCTTGACAATATAGAGAATAAAATGATCCATGGTGTTAATGATAAGGATGGTTTCCTTCAGCTCACAGCCAACTGGAAGAGTCTCCTACCTTCAGGATGGAGTGATACCTTCAAGTGGAGCCTGCCAGAGCTGGGAGAGTCCAGGTCCGTTCTCTGGTTCAAGCTTTCCTTGGCCTGTGGGGTTCCTTCCCATTCTCCCAGTCAGTCTTCCCTAGGGCCTCTATAGAGTTCTTCCTTGGATTTGCATGGTTTTGCTAGGGAGCTCCCAGGAGCACATCCACAGGGGCTCCTCACGGCTTTGCCCTGCGTCATGGCCCTATGCACACACCTGGCACACAGCTTTTCATACTTGGTACTCAGTAAATACTGGTGGATGATTAAGGACACCCAAGCGTGTCCTTTTGTGCATCCACCTGGTTAATGTTAATATTCCTGTGAAAGCTATAGGCTAAATGAAGCTAGTGACTTTTTTCCCCTCTATGGTGCCTGGCACATAGTAAATTTTATATATGTATATAGATAAAATTGTATATATGTATACATACATACATACATACATATATATGTGCATATATACATGCATACACATATGTGTATATATTAATATATATGAAATGAACATACAAGCTATTGATTGAGATGACTGATGGGTGTTGGGTGAGATTGGTGGGGCCAGACTTAGAGGAAGAGTGTGTATTCCTTGGAGAGCCCCAAGAATGACAGCTGACCCTCAGAGGCACCTCCATCGTCAGTGCCTCCTGTCATGGTTGGTGGTGAAACTCAGTAATCACAGAAAATAAATGCCAGCAATGACAAGAAGCATCACCGAGGAGAAATTTACATGCCCCGCCCCCCACACCCGAGAAACACACATAACTTTTCTAAGATAACCAGTGTAAACCTACCTATTGGCTTTATTTTAGGGATTTTCCCCAACATTTTCTTTAGGCAACCACAGGACAGACACATTTGATAAAGCTGTGTTCCATAACGGGGAACACAACAGCGAAGGAAAAAGGAGACCTGTAATTAAAAAAACCTGGTAACTGTGCCGGGGAACAGCAGTTTGACCCATTTGCATCCAGCATCCAGAAGACCTCCTTTAGTAACGACTCGCTTGTGCAACATGCAGAATGCAGAAGGGCAGGATCTTGCATGTATTAAGGCTCTTGCTCTAAATTTATTAGCAGATGTGGCTCTTGTCCTCTCTGAGGCAGGTCACATCCGTGGTCCTGGCTTGGCAGGACCTGTGACTTCTTAGGGCCGAGTGGACAACTGTGGGCCTTGGGAGCAGATGCTGAGCTGGGGTCATGGTTCTTTGCTGTGCCACCTGGCCACCTTCTAGCTAGTTTCTAAACCATTAATGGATTAAAACAGTGATTCCACCTGAGCCCTCGTGATTTAATCATCTCTGGAAACACCCTGGCAGACACACCCAGGGGAAAGCTTTATTAAACCCTTAAGCTTTCCCCAAAGCAATCAAGTTGACAACTAAAATTAACTAGCGCTCTAGCAGCACGCCCAGGAGCAAGCTGCGTGCCCACAAGCAAGCCGCCTGTTCTCTTGGGTTCCAGTCTCCACGGTGAAACTAGAAAGGGGAAGGGTCTGAGAAACTTCCCAAATTGTTTGCAGAGTGTGGAGAGTACTATAGGGTGACAGAATAAGGCAAAAGCGCTACTTCAGATAAAGATGAGATGCAGGCAGAATTTATGTGGTGTTTATAATTATGACATAGTACATATAAGAAAATGTCTATCCTTTTTTGCAATTTTTATTAAAATACAATTACATATTTTCTTCATTCTATTTCCTCCCGTGACTCCCCAACCTCCCACCCTACTCTTTTATTGAATTATTAACCTAGCTCTTTTTTATTGAATTATTGTGACATATACATATATATTATATACATATGTATGAAAATATAAATACATCCTTCTGAATCTGTTTCTAATTCAAACATCTCGAAGGATGCTGTTTAATGATGTTAAAGGCACACAGCCTTCTTGTGTGTGACACATTCCCAGCCTTCCGTTCCCCTGGCAACACGGAGACTTTGTACTCAACCAAACAAGGCACCTTCCAAGTCTCCTTTCCCCAGCCCCTGGCAATTGCCTTTCTACTTTCTGGTACCTCGTCTGAGAGGAATCATCAGTAGTTGTGTTTCTGTTCAAGATTTATTTTTATTTTGTGTGTAAGGTGATTTTCCTACATGTGTATTTGGGTACTACATGAACACCCAGTGCCCAAAGAAGCCAGGGGAGACATCAGATCCCTTGGAACTGAGTTACAGACTGTTGTGAGCCACCATGTGGCTGCTGGGAATGGAACCTGGACCCTCTGTGAGAGTGGTAAGTACTTTTAATAGCCCAGTCTCCTTTCTGGCCTCAGAGTTTGTCTTTTTGTCACTGGTTTGTGTAACTTAGCATGAGGCCCTCAAGGCTCATTCAGATTGTAATGTTAATCTGTTAATGTTTCCTTCTGGGTTAAGGATGAACAGTGTTTTATACTCTGCATAAGCATAACTTGTTTATGCATTCATCAGTTTATGGACATGAGGAGCATTTCCATGGGTTGGTGTCTTGTTTGGGTTTTGATTGCTGTTAAGAGGCACCATGACCACAGCAACTCTTATAAAGAAAAGCATTTTACTGGGGCTGGCTTACAGCTTCAGAGGTTTAGTCCATTATCATCATGGCAGGAAGTATGGCAGCACACAGACAGACGTGGTGCTGGAGAAGGAGTCGAGAGTTCTACATCTGGATTGTCAGGCAGCAGGAAGAGAGACACTGGGCCTGGCTTGAGCACCTGAAACTTCGAAGCCCACCCCCAGTGACATACTCCCTTCAACAAAGCCACACCCACTCAACAAAGCCACACCCACTCAACAAAGCCACACCCACTCAACAAAGCCACACCTACTCCATCAAAGCCACACCTATTCCAACAAGGCCACACCTCCTAATAGTGCCACTCCTCTGTGACTAAGCATTCGAGTTATGAGCCTGTGGGGACCATTTTTATTCAAACTACTACAGATGGCTATTGTGAATAATGATGCTGTGAGCATGGTGTGTATATCTCTCATGAAGATCCTGCTTCCAGCATTATTCTTAGGGACATGCCCAGAATTCTACTTCTGGGTCACTTAGTGATTCTGTTTTTAGGTTTTTTGTTTGTTTGTTTGCCTGTTTGTTGTTTGAGATAGGGTTTCTCTTCGTAGCCCTGGCTGTTCTGGAACATACTCTGTAGATCAGGCTGGCTTCGAATTCACAGAAATCCATCTGCCTCTCTCTCCCAAGTGATGGGATTAAAGGTGTGCACTACCATGCCTGGCTGGCTTTGATTTCTTTACATCTTTGTTTGTTTGTTTTTGAGATAGGCTCACCACTATGAAGCCCAGGCTGGCTTTGAACTTCTGATTTTCCTGCCTTGGCCCCTGAATGTTGGGATCACCAGCATATGCCACCATGTTCTGCTCATTTTTAAAAATATTTTTGCCAATGCTTATTGTTCTGTTTTACTTTTTATTTATTTTAATAGTTGTCAACCTAATGGTGAAGGAGACTGGGCTTTGTTTTCCTTTTCTTGATAAGTGGCGATTTTGGACATTTTTTTTCCTGATTAGTATTTTTTTTTTAGATATTATTTTTTTATTGTATATATTCTATATTTACAATTCATTTCCCTTTTTCTGGTTCCCCACCCCCAAAGGTCCCACATGTCCTTTTCCCTCCCCCTGCTCCCTCATCCACCCCCTCCCACCTTACTGTTCTTGTACTCTCCCACAATGATGTTTTGGTCCATTCTAGCACCAGTGTCCACTCCTTTCTTCTTGTGAGACATCACTTGATATGTGATTTGTGTCTTTGGTGTTCCAAGCTTCTAGGCTAATATCCACTTATCAGTGACTGTATACCATGGGTATTCTTTTGAGACTGGGTCACCTCACTTAGTATGACGTTCTCCAGCTCCATCCATTTCTCTAAGAATTTCATGAATTCATTGTTTCTAATGGCTGAATAGTACTCCATTGTGTATATATACCACATTTTTTGTATCCCTTCCTCTGTTGAGGGACATCTGGGTTCTTTCCAGCTTCTGGCTATTATATATAAGGCTGCTATGAACATAGTGGAGCATGTATCCTTATTGCATGCTGGTGAATCTTCTGGGTATATTCCCAGGAGTGGTATGGCTGGGTCCTCTGGAAGTATCACGTCCAGTTTTCTGAGGAACCGCCATACTGATTTCCAGAGTGGTTGTACCAGCTTGCATTCCCACCAGCAGTGGAGGAGTGTTCTTTCTCCACATCCTTGGACATTTTTTTTTAAAAAATTGGATATATTCTTTATTTACATTTCATTTCCCTTTTCCTGGTTCCCCGCCCCCCCCAAAGGTCCCATATGCCCTTTTCCCTCCCCCTGTTTCCCCATCTTCCCCTTCCCAGTTCCCTGTTCTGGTATTCTCCTACACTGATGCATTAGCCTTTCCAGATCCAGGGTCCACTCCTTCCTTCTTCTTGGACATCATTTGATATGTGGATTGTGTCTTTGGTGTTCCAAGATGCTAGGCTAATATCCACTTATCAGTGAGTGCATACCATGGGTATTCTTTTGAGACTGGGTTACCTCACTTAGTATGATATTCTCCAGCTCCATCCATTTGTCTAAGAATTTCATGAATTCATTGCTTCTAATGGCTGAATAGTACTCCATTGTGTATATATACCACATTTTTTGTATCCATTCTTCGGTTGAGGGACATCTGGGTCCCTTTCCAGCTTCTGGCTATTATAAGTAAGGCTGCTAATTTTGGACATTTCTATGTGCCTTTTGACTATTTGTATCAAGAATGTCTATTAAAATTCTTTGCCCATTTATTTTATTTATGCTAATCAAGAATGTCAATAGTATTTTGGGGGGGTGATTTTTAAAAAGTACTTACTATTGTGTGCATGTATGTTGTGTCTGCTCATGTGTGTGCTATGGTGTGCATGCAGAGGTCAGAGGGAAACTTTTTGAAGTTATTTCTCCACACTCAGGTGGATTCTGCAATTGAACTCAAGTCCTTAGGCTTGCAGGCAAGCACTTTGTCAGCTGAGACATCTTGCTGGACCTCTTCAACCAGTTTAAGTCAATGTTTTCTTATTTAATTGTAAGAATTCTTAGTATAGAACCCAAGCCCAAATTAATATGGTTCAGGAAACAAAGGCCATTTCCCCAAGAGTTCTGGAACAAATACATACATCCTGCCCATAGAGTCCCTCATTCAATCTTCACAGAAGTCTGTAAAGTTATTGTGATTACTTCTACTGTCTTCCCATTAGGGGCAAGAGACTGAGGCCACCAAAGTCTTTGACCAGAATCACAGGTTGGAACTGGCAGGGCAGGGACTTCATGGCTGGGGTTAAAGTGGCTTGAGTGCAGAGTTGTGCTCTGACATTCTCATGCCTGCTTTTGGCCACTGCTCAGATCCAGATGTCTCCTCACTGTATAACACCATCCACGCCCTTCGCCACCTCCTGTCTCAAGACACATGGATGTCAGCCATGTTTATAAACCTTTCTTAGATGGGAGTCTGGAGTCAGAGATGTCACTTTCAACAAATGCTTGCTAGGCACCTACCATGTTCCAAGAATTAGATGGGATTCTCGGGATTCCAGGACAAATAAGACCCAGTTCTCTGATTGCTCATACCCAGTGGAGGGGGCAGATCCAAAGCCCCATGCTGTTGTTAAGTTAGTTTAGGTTTTCTGAGACTGGGTCTTGTATATAGCTAGGTTTGGCCTGGTATCCTCTTGATAGCCCAAGTTGGTCTCAAAATCATGGCAATTCTTGCCTCAACTTTCTGAATGCTGGATGACAGGAATGAGCTAGCTACCATGTCTAGCTCTTTTTAACTTTTATATGCCTACTTGACTGGGCCATGGCACCCAGACATTTGGTCAAGAATTATTCTACGTGGACATAAAATGTGTTTGGATCAGAGAACTGAGTGGCTCAGGTTACCCTCTACTCAGCAGAAGATAACAGGAAGATTCCATTGAGGGAGAGGCACTCCTCCTTCCTGGCTCCTCACAGCACGCACATTGGGTCTTCTTGTCTTTGGGGAGAAGCAGCTGCTCTTTGTGGGTCTCCATTCTATCACCAGTGGTCCTCGGACGAGTCTCAGTATACTGGGCTTGTGATTATCGGCTGCAGACTTAGATGCTCTGTAATCACATCATCAAGCCCCGGTAATGAATCTCTCTCTGCACAGGTATACTAAGGCTTCCTCTGCTGGCTCCTCTACACAGACTCTCTTTGTGACCCTAGTTTCTGGTCAATACAATTGTCCTTTACTTGACTTCACAAGGTAGGGATACTTCGCTGATGACAGGGACCACAGCTCATTGGTTTTTCCAGCCCCAAGTGTAGGTGTGCACTGTCATTAGGAAGAAACATTCAAAATGAATCCTCAGTTGGTCCCAGGGCTGGGGAGATAACTTGACTTCTGAAAGCCCAACTTTGTGTTCCTGTCCTTGATTAGGAAGCCCTTGTTTGGAGCTGAGACGGTAAATGAAACACAGTGACTGTTCTTCGAATAAAAACGGAAATTTGCTTGACTCAGAGATAAGCATTTTCTTTTACCACACGGTTGGCATTATGTTTGAAGCTGAATACATTAGACCTTTTACAATACAGGCTTGGTGTTGGGCTGATATCCGACTCTGCTAGCATTAATGGGATGAGTCTGGAGGCTTTAATCACAGCTTGTGGTTCGGTCTGATTGACAGTGTTTCCTTTTTTAAGGTCCCCATTTTTTTTTTTTTTTTGCATGTGAAATGAATGAGTCCCTATTCATTTTGTTCCTATAATAGAAGATGTCCTCATTGTGGAAGGAAGTGTCTACAAGCAGCCCATTAAACACAAAGCCCCGTTGCTGAGTCTCGAGGATGATGCTGTCATGCAGGGAAGCCTTGCCTGGAGGTGTGCAATGCCGGGGTATGTTGCCCAGATTGTGGGGCTGGGAAACAAAATTTGTTCATCATCTGGGGTGTCAGGCTTTGGCATTGTTGTCTGCCCTCAAAGGCATTTCTGGTCTGTATGTTAGTTGGCATCCTAGAAACTTCAGCTTCAAGTGAAAGAGGACCTGGAAGGAATAGGCTTGGGGTGTATTGCTCAGGCTGGCCTTGCTGGTAAAGCCAGGCAAGAGTGCCAGAGGTGGCTGGGCCACTACCCCCATCCAGGGAGACTTTACCTTGTGCCATTTACTCCTTTTCTCCTCCTTTCTTCTGTTTTGCAGTGGACAGTTCTGACAGTTTGAATGGTTGGCCACAGGGACTGGCGCAATTAGGAGGTGTGGCCTTGTTGGAGGAAGTGTATCACTGTGTAGGTGGGCTTTGAGGCCTTCTTTGCTCAGGGTCCACCCAGTGTGGAAGATAGTCATCTCCTGGCTGCCTTTGGATCAAGATATAGAACTCTTGGCTCCTCTAGCACCATGCCTGCCTGCAGGTTATCATGCTTCCAGCCATGATGATAATGGGACCTCTGAAACTGTAAGCCAGCACCTGAAGTGGCAATTTCTGGTTCCTTTGGAAACTCAGTTATGTCGTAGGATGTTTTACAGGAGCAGACACAGGCGAAAGGATGTTTTGCTTGAAGCAGATACATGAAGCACAGATGTGAGAGGACACGTGATGTTTAGAAAGAATATAGATATGATCCCATAGACAGTGGGAGGAGGCTCTGGCATTGGTTCACCTTGCTCTGCACCTCACTAGTCTCTGCTGATGATGCTCTTATCCTGGTTTAGCTCACATTGCATTGCTGAGTTTTGCTTGTTGTGACCTTTAGAGTCACTCAAAATATCATCCTGAGTGAATTAACCCAATCACAAAAGAATGCACATGAAATGCAATCACTGATAAGTGGATATTAATGAGCCCAGAAGCCCTAAATACTCAAGACACAAATAGCAAGTCAAATGATTCCCAAGAAGAAGAAAGGAGAGAACCCTGGGCCTGTAAAGATTGCATCCAGTTTAGTAAAGAAACCGAGGGGGGAGGAGGAATGATTGGGGAACAGTTGGGGGGGGAGAGGAACTATGGGAACTATGGTGGGTGGGAACTGGGAAAGGGGAAAGCCTTTGGAATGTAAACATAGAATATAGAAAATAAAATAAAAAAAAAAGAAAGTTAAAAAAAAAAAAAAGAAGTTCTTGTGATATGCCAGTGGCTTCTCGTTGCTTCTGTGTTCTCACGATCAGTGGAGCCTTGTTGTTTCTTCTGGATCAAACGGCTGCTGCTGATTTGTGTTTTGCTGGAGGACTGGACTGCGGACAACGAAGACTGGAATAGCCCCAAAGAACTATTTTTAAACAGGTCCACAGTCCCCGTTTCCTATTAACCTTTCTTTTCCACTACCTCTGGTGGGTGGTGTGCTAGAAGAGAGGGTGAAGCATCTAAGAATCCTTATTAAAGTAGGTTTTGAAAAATGTAAGACGACAAGCCCCGATTAAATGTTTGCTTTTATTTATTTATTTATTTATTTATTTATTTATTTTGGTTTTTCGGGACAGGGTTTCTCTGTAGCCCTGGCTGTCCTGAACTCACTTTGTAGTTCAGGCCGGCCTCGAACTCAGAAATCCGCTTGCCTCTGCCTCCCAAGTGCTGGGATTAAAGGCGTGCGCCACCACCGCCCAGCTAAATGTTTACTTTTATAAGAGGTACCTTGTTCGTGGTGTCTCTTCCCAGTAGTTCTGTTAGCCCAGTTCCCATGGTGAATAGGGGTCATTGTCAACAGCACTTGTGTTTGCATATCACAGACCAAGCTTCTTGGAGAGTCTGGCTTTTTTTCTCCATCCCCAATGTGTTGTCTTGGCTGTACAGGTCCAAGTATGGAGGGTGACTGCATAACCACACAGCACTTCTGCTGAAAGCTAGTGGGCAGATGGAGAGGGTGCTGCATAGCTGGCTGGTGATCCAGGAGATGTCTGAGCGCCGAAGAGAAGCTCAGATTCACACTACAAATGTTAGTGCTCAGACTGCAGGACTGGAAGTCGCATCCACACAATGACATCAGCCAAAAGGACCGTAGAGTGTTCAGGTGGGGAACTGTGACATCAGTCAAAAACAGCTATAGAGCCTGCAGGTGACTAGAGTGAGGTTCACGTACTTAGAGCTGGTACCGCTCAGTTGGTCCGACTCTATGCGCCTTCTCAGACCTGCTTCTTTCTGAATAATCTGTCACAGAGAGGAAGCTATTGACACTCCAAAGCATCATTTCTACACAGATCTTTACAGAGAAAAGCAGAACAATTTGTTGATCTCATGCAGAGGGGAAGGTGGGGTGCTTGGAGCAACATTCATATATTCTTGTTTCAGAAGTCTTTACTTCATAATACCGCATTGCTATTTGCAGAATGGACTGTTTTCATGGCGAAAACGGGAATAATGATCAAGAAAATGCTCTCATAATGAATAAAGATGCTGAGAATGACAGTAGGCTGGAACCGCTGGCTGCAGGGGCCTCGGGCTTAGAGCCCACCCTGCAGAGGTTCACAGCCCTCCCCTGGATGTGGTGACTTACCAGGGGACTTGCGTACCCATCATCTCCCCGTCAACAATATTCTGGGCCCGTGGGTGATTTCTCCTTCTGGCGTTCCATCCACCCAGACACAGGAATACATTGATTTTGCTAGCTAGTTCCTGATCCCGAGAAAAGCTGTTTATACAAAGGTATCATTCACCGTGCACAACAGCCTCTCTGTACCCGGAGATACACTGTGTGTTCACCCAGCCATGCAGACAGTCTAAGTTTGAGGTTATTTCTGTCACGCCACATCTTGTATCATCACATTCAGGGACATGCCCTCTCACTCTACAACCATATTGTTTCACATCTTATCAGCTCCCTTCCCTTCCCTTCCCTTCCCTTCCCTTCCCTTCCCTTCCCTTCCCTTCCCTTCCCTTCCCTTCCCTTCCCTTCCCTTCCCTTCCCTTCCCTTCCCTTCCCTTCCCTTCCCTCTTGCCTGGAGTTTCAGGAGATCTCAGTCCATTGTGTGATGCTACAGCACAACATCACAGACCAGGCAGTTGATAAAGAAACTAAACCAGACTGGTGAGTTAAAGATCTGGGGCAGAGAGGCCAGCACCTGGAATTCGTGCCTTGGCAATCCACAGTAGAGGGAGTAAGGGTAAAGGACGGTAAGAGGCTAAGCTTTGACTAACACTGACCTTAAGATGGAGTCCTCAAGCTCTCATCCTTTCTTCCAGACCCCAGCA
Organism: Apodemus agrarius; assembly: GCA_964023405.1. Taxonomy (NCBI): domain Eukaryota; kingdom Metazoa; phylum Chordata; class Mammalia; order Rodentia; family Muridae; genus Apodemus; species Apodemus agrarius. The sequence goes on from OZ030012.1 coordinate 100,154,825, forward strand.
GTTAGAGGGGCAATTATATCTCAACGTGATTTGGAGGGGACAAATATCCAAGCCACAGGTCAGGTGGAACCCAGCCTTTTTGAGTATCTTGCCTGTGCAGTTCCGTTTCTGACCTCTAGGTGGTGGAAGAGCTTCTGCTCCTGAGCAGCTCTCTTCTCGCTCACTGACGGCTGTTTCCCTGGGTCCAGCTTTATTTTTCGATCTGTAGCTGTTGCCACAATCTGCAGCAGCTGACATTGTTATCTGCTGTTAGGAGTCATTTTCCTCTCACAGAAGCAGCATGGTCCACTGTCGTGTGACGCTGTTCCTCGGCAGACATAGACGAATGTCCACTCACCCCAGGTAGGGAATGGGTAACAGACCAAAGTTAAGGATGGATACCATCAAAGTCCAACTTGGTGAATCAAAGACTTTTACTTAAAGTATGAGTGAGGGGGTTACTGACAGGAGCAGAAATGATTCGAAGACATCTGCATCACCAAAGTCTGCCCTGCCCCCAGCATGGCCATGAAAGCCAGAACCCTGGAACGGAGTGGACTGCACAGCCTGCAGGCAGCTCCCCATGCTGGAGAGTCTCCTCAAGGCACTCCAGCTGGTTTGAGAGTATCTCTTAGGAGACTTTATTCCTTCTCTGTACTTGGGGAGAGAATAGGTCAGTATATCCTGTTGGTTTCAGGAACTTCCTCTGGAGGCTTAGTTGTTTCCTTCCTGAGCTTAAGTAAGTCCCAGCAGGATGGAATGTGTCACTTCCCTTTAGAACTCCCCGAGTCTAGAGGGAGGAAGTTGCTACATAACCCCACCCACCCGAGCGTCTGTGAAGGGCTCTCTGGTAGGTCTGAGCATGGCAAACATGGCACTAATAGATTTTACTCTTTATTCTTCTCTCCTTGGCTAAACACTGTTAGATTACATTCCTAAAGTTAGGCCCCAAGGTCCACTGCCTTGTTTGACCACTGACTAAACATGAAGGTCCAACAATCAAAATTCATTATTTGGCCGACTTGTCCAATCTGGCTTTACCAACTCACCCTAGCACAGACTCTCCCCACCTTTTCCTCTTGAAAACCCACTCCTGCAGGAGCAACTACTGTTGATCCCTTGCTTGCTGCTGTTGCTGCTGCCTTTCCAACTCCTTCCCTCCCTCTACGCGACTTGAGCAGGTCTCTGCTATCCTTAGAGGGCTACATGGTCTATGCAGGGGATACATTTTCTTATCTTGTGGCTGGCAGTGCAAACTAAACATTTCTAATCTCAAAGGTGTGCATCTTGTGCTCAGCAGAGTCCAATGGCAAGTCTGCATTAACTGAGTGAGCAAGGCTAGGACTGGGCTTTGTTGACCATCAGAGGGACACTTAAAAATATTTTATTAATTCTTTGGGAATTTCATATTATGTATTTTGGTCAGATTCACCCCCACTGCTGCCCGTAACTCCTCCCAGATCTGTCTCTACCTTACCCCCGACTTCCTGTCATCAAAACAAAACAACAATAAACCATCCACTCCAATTTATGCTGTGTTGATACTGATATTCTAGGTGTGGAGGATGGTGGATCTACAAGGAGCCTTACCTCTCCCCAGAACTTATCAACTGTCCATCAATCCTCAGTTGGGGTGGGTTTGAGAATCCCTTCCTGTGCCATATTAGAATGTTGATTGGCTTGATCTTGCGAAGACAGTGATAGGTGCTGACTTGAAGCATTAGATGTGGGTCCCAATTGCCACAGTAGACTTTGCAATCTTGTTCTGCAGACCTTCCCCCTGAATCCAGCACTGGGTTCAGAAAGGACAACTCCTTCCATCCCATGTGTGTGTGTGTAAGCTGGATGAATCCAGGCACCAGGGCTTATGATCCTTCCAGCCAGCAAGTCCTAGGTTCTCTGCCTAGTTCTTGAAATGTGTTCGAAGGTGAACCTTCCAAATAGAAACTTAATAGCCATGAGATGGCGCCATAGTTCCAGCAAAGTCCACAGAGCCTCTTAAGTCAACAGAATTGCCTGGAACTGGTAATTGAGCGCAAACTCCTCCCACCTGTCTGTGAGGATGGCTCTCAGCTCAGAATGGGGGATTAACACCAGGCTGCAGTTAATGAGGATGAGGAAAATGTTTCAGAGAGCAAACTTGCAAGACCATGCCTTTCCTCTGCGGACTGAGAAGGGCCTCCCATGCTAGCCGGGACAGCTTCATACAGGCTGAACTTCCCTTATAGATCTTGGGAGCCCATTTTTAGAACTACAGAGTCCAGGGTGCTTTCTAGCCCCAGTGTAGCCATCTTGGTGGCGGCTACAAAGGCAGTCTTTGTCCTTTTGGGGACAAAAGGAGGAAGGCTCCCTAGCCCAAGTTCTCAGTTTTTCTTCCCCAGGATCCTGTCGTGTCAGCCTCTGTGCCACCCCCCAACATGCCCTTGTCCTACTGATCTTTCAAGGACCAGTTCCCATCATGCCTTGGGTCCCCCCCTCCCCCCCCCCCCGTTTCCACATTCTGGACAGCTGGAGGTTTCATTATATAGCCTAGGCTAGATGTGAACTCATGACTCCCCCTTTCCCAAACCTCGCCTCTGGATTTCTGGGTTCACAGTAGGTACCACCAGGCCTAGCCTGTCCACCTCTGCTTGCCTGTTGCTTCTTGATTCCCCTCTGAGAAGTGATTCCCCTGGGGTTCAGTGCCACTTCTTAAGCTTATGTTGTTTCCAGCACATAGTGAGCACTCCAGGGATATTTATGGATGTTGGAGAGCACAGTGAAACATGTTTGCTCCATATTCAAAGGGCTGGGAGATGTTTAATAGTAAAGCATAAAAGGAGAGAGTATGTGGGTCATTACTCTTGCTCTCCCAAAGCTATAGATTATGACTTTAGATCATAATCTATAAACCAGCAGTGTGACTGTATTATTATTATTAGAAGTAGCATTAATAACAGCACATTTATCGAGTGCCTGATGTGTAGTGTTCACTGGGTTATGCATTTTATATATGTTCTTCATTTAGTTTTCCCAACTAAACCCTTGGAAGTGCCTTTTGAATTATCCATATGGGGGAAAAATGAGGCTAAATAACTTGATTAAGTTTCTAACTTAGTCCTGGTCAAACTCTGGGATTAGGTGAGAACTGGTTAAGATCTGGGATTAGGTTAGTACTGGTCAAACTTTGTGGCGCTGGTCAAGCCTACACAGCTTTCTTAGGCCTCTTTCTGAAGGGATCAGGGTCCACAATGGGCCTTTGGGTCAGTCATACAGAGTTGAACCTACTCGGAATTAATTCTGGAAGGGCTCCAGAGCCCTGCTCTGTGGTTGAAGGAGCAGCTGCCTGGGGAAAGGTGAGAGGCCAGCATCCTGGGACACTTGCCTGAAGTAATCTCTGCTGCCATCAGTAAGCAGCACATAAGACCTGGAGCACAATGCACTTGGCCAGCAGAGCAGAAGCAAGGGCAGTGGCTATACCTGTTTTGTATGACTTGTGGGGTGTGGGGTCACTTGGGTGATTTTCTTTCTTTTATTTTTTTTGCATCTTTTATTGGATATATTCTATATTTACATTTCATTTCCCTTTTCTGGTTCCCCACCCCCCAAAGGTCCCACGTGCCCTTTTCCCTCCTCCTGCTCCTCCATCCACCCCTTCCCACTTCCCTGTTCTGGTATTCCCTACACTGATGCTTTGATCCTTTCCAGCACCAGTGTCCACTCCTTTCTTCTTGTCAGACATCATTTGGTATGTGGATTGTGTCTTTGGTGTCCCAAGATTCTAGGCTAATATCCACTTATCAGTGAGTGCATACCATGGGTATTCTTTTGAGACTAGTGAGACTACCTCACTTAGTATGATGTTCTCCAGCTCCATCCATTTCTCTAAGAATTTCATGAATTCATTGTTTCTAATGGCTAATAGTACTCCATGGTGTATATATACCACATTTTTTGTATCCATTTCTCTGTTGAGGGACATCTGGGTTCTTTCCAGCTTCTGGCTATTATAAATAAGGCTGCTATGAACATAGTGGTGGTTCTTCCTACCACAGATCTCCCCCTCTGGTCTATTATGGTGTTCCACATATCACTGGTAGTCTTGATTTTCCCAGAGTTTAAAGTGCTTTTGTGTCACAGTACATTCCAAGGTCTGTTAAGTCTGGTAAGAGAAAAGAACACAGGGGTGGGGTGGGGTGGGGTGAAGGGAGGAAGGGAGGGAGGGAGGGAGGGAGGGAGGGAGAGAGAGAGAGAGAGAGAGAGAGAGAGAGAGAGAGAGAGAGAGAGAGAGCTCTGTATTTGGACAATAAAGCAGTAAAGTCTTCAGGACCCTGATAAACACCCTTCCTTTCTTCCTTCCTGGGCATCCTAGCTCCTGGAAGTTGATACTCATGCAGAGTCCAAAATGCCACAGTCTGTTTAGCAAACACAGCAGGTGTTGCTGGCAATGATTGGAGAAAGGAAGTCAGTCTACAGTAACATGGTTAGTCAGCCAAAGATGCTGATAATGGAAATGCATTTTCTAGAGAACCCAGGCTCTAGTTTGACACTGAATGTTTCCTTGGTGAGAAAAACAGTTTTAAAAAGTGCAGGTAGGACACTCCCAGGCAACGTCTGATGGTCAAATCTCTTTTGCAGAGAACAAGAGCTTCTGTCCTATCATTAAAAATTAAGCTGAGGTTGCAAGGTCCTGGAAGAGTAAAGTGCTGATATCCTTCTTTGTTGGGAGCAGCTTGATGGGGAAAAAAGGAAGGGCAAGGGAAATCGTGTGGACCCTGCACGCCTGAGAGCTAGCAGGTGTGAAGAGGCAGGCCAAGCGTCAGTGGTGCCTTTGCCTTTGGATGATGGACGTCACAAGTGCACACGTATATTATAAGCTGGCCTCTTTACTCAGGCCAATAGTGTATGCTGGGGACCCTGTAAGTATTTAGTAACTTCTTGAGTTGCTCTTCTAGGGTGGCTCAAATTTTGTCTTTGTATGGTTTCAGAAAGGTTGCAGAGTTTCTTGAATTGGGCTACAATGGGCTGAACTATAGTCCTTGAAGATGGCCAGGCGCTAATTACTTGAGGCCAAGATAATTTATACAGAAAAAGGACCTGTGTAGACATGCTTAAATTAGGATCTTGATATGGAAGATTATCTTGATTTATCCAAGGAATATGGCTGTTAAGACTGCAAAAGCAAGGAAGAGATTGTCCCCTAGAGCCTCCGAAGAGAGTATGGCACCTACAACATCTTGGTTTTAGCCAAAGAAACTAGTTGTGACTTGTGACTTCTAGAATTTTAAGGAACTAAATATATGTTGTTATAAGTCAGTCAGGCACTGAACAGTCTGTTACATCAGAATAAGGAGCTAATACGTGGGTGAAGTGAGACCTTGCATGCATGGCTTCTTGGCCCACAGAAGCTTGCAATTTAGACATACTTTAGACTGCACAGACACTAGATATATAGAGGAACAAGAAGGGTTTTATTTATCAGGGGACTCAGACCATGTGGTTATGGAGGCAGGGGAGTTCCATGACATGCTGTCTGAGAGCTGGAGAACCTGTGAGGCAGGTCCAAGTCCAAAGTTGATGATGTAACTTTTGGTCCTGGAGGTGAGTTTCAAAGTCCAGAAATGGATTCACTGGGCCTAAAGGCTAGAGAACCTTCTAGAGGGGTGTGGGGAATGAGAAGAAGAGAGGGAGGGAGAATCTGTCCTTTGTCTTTTTGCTCTGTCTGGGATCCTGGCAGAGCCTGTGGCACTGATCACAGTGAAGGCAGATCTCCTCAACTCAGACCATAAACTCACATGTCAATATGCTGTGGGAATACTGAGATTCACCTGAGAGAGCAAAGCCATGTGACATTCCTTTTTAATAGAGAAGAATGGGTTTCCTAGAATGACAAACATTTCATGCTCTTTCTCATCTGAGGCTCCTAACTCCAAATCTTCAGATGTGAATCCATAACCGTAGAATCTAGGAGAGTAAAAAAGGGAGAAGTGTGTGTGTGTGTGTGTGTGTGTGTGTGTGTGTAACAGAGAGGGGAATAGCAGGGCACAAGTGATCTGAAGGGAAGTAGGGAAAATAGGTGGCTCTGATTAGGAACGGGGTAGGGAGGTCAATACAGAAGGAGGAGGGTAAAACAACAGCAAGGGTGTCTTCAAATCATTACCAACATAATATAAGGAATCACATTATTAACAATCTACCTAAATTGGTGCATGAATATACATGTATGGTGTAAATGAAAAGTTATCGTCTGGGACGACAGTATTTCCTTCCCCCAAGAACTATAGACCATCTAACAAAAACCCCCAACTCAAGGTGTGCGAAACCCTCTTTTGAGTTAATGGTCAGATGTAGAGAAATTTTAAACCAGCAACATGACTGCTTTGGCAAGGAATCATATTCAAAGGCCTAAGTCTGTGAGACCCTGCAGGAATGCGCGCACACACACACACACACACACACACACACACATCTAATCTCTCTGGATGGAATACAGACACAATCTGAGGACACACCTTTAAGGTAAAGCTAGTGATGTCTAATTGGGGGGCAGATGAAGTGATGAATCAGAGAAAGATTTGACAGAATGAGTCAGAGATAGGATATGCCCAACTCTCACAAGACCAGCACAGAAATGAGAAGCTGTTTAAGAGAAGTGCAGGGAGGGGGTGGGTGGGGAGAAAGTCAGCGGGAGTTGAGTCAGTTCAGTTCAGCCAGTGAGGGGGTAGGGCAGTGAGATTGAGTTCAGTCCCATTCAGTCTGTGCAGTAGAGGCATTTGAAGTCAGAGAATAAGGAGCCAGAAGATTAGAAAAAAAAATGCCAGTTACTTTGAGGCCAAGTAGCACAATTCAGTGAGAAGTCAAGAGAAGCAAGATCGAATCAGTCAGCTTGGAGAGGCATTTGAGCCAGAACAGCTGAGTTGAATCAGCCAACCAGAGTTCATAAAGAGCTAGAAAGAGTGTTTATTCAAGCATTAAGCCTCCAAGATGACAATTATATCTGGTGTATAAAAGTCACATTTATAGTCAAGGATGTCCAAGAGACTCCCAAAACATTATAGTCTATTTCTATTGTCCTTGGTTGTCTCCCAGAACTGCTGTGCACATTAACATGTATATTGGCATTGCCCTTGTTTGGGTCATGTTTAGGCAGCCATATTGGTGAGAATTTATGGATGTGGCTTCAGACATTGGCAGGCAACATGATCTCATAGCTAAGGACACCACATACTTTGAACACAGGATTCATAGACCCTGAGCTAAATCTGACCTGAAAGCTTCCTCCCTGAGGACTAGTTTTCATGGTACCAGAGGGGACATACAAGTTTCCAAAGGAGGGAAGAAAGCAAAATCACTAGTAAGATATGACAGCTGTGATCCACAACACAGAGCAGCACAGCATAACTCTAACAGTACAGCAGTCACATACATACTTTAGCAACAGCTCTTTAATTGGATTCAACACTGACTTAATAAGAAGGAACTCATTCCTGGGACTGGAAACTGAGCCAATTACTCAGGGCTCCTGGAGTCATGAATCTTGGAGGAGAAGCTACAACTACAATTTTACTAGACAAGCACAGTTTCTAACCATATTCTAAATATTTGTCCTCAGACCTGCAGAGAAGATACCTGTCATTAGGGAAACTTCTCTTTGCAACAGATGGAGACCATTAAAGAAAACCACAACCAATGAAAAGGCTGGATCCATCAAAATGATGGATTCCAGGCTTAAATAACACTTTTATATCACAACTCCTATACCTAGAGCTCAGGGATCACAGCAGAGGATGGGGCAGAAGGATTGAAAGAATCAGAGGAACAGGGGGTTTGCTATGAGATTGTGTTGCCTACCAATGTCTGAAGCCACATCCATAAATTCTTGCCAACATGGCCGCCTAAACATGACTCAGACAAGGGCAATGCCAATAGACATGCTAATGTGCACAGAAGAAAGACCAGGGGGCCTCAACCAGAACTATAGAACCTACAGAATGTTGAGAGCAGGAGAAAAATCTTTCTGATTTTTGGGTGAGCACACCAGTTGGTTATCTAATACTAAATAGCCCTAAAAAGATATACAAATAACATTATACAAAGTCCTAACAATTGTATTTTACAGATGGAGATGAAGGGTCAGGGGATTATCTACATAGAAACTCTTTGTCTAGAGTATAGTATAAGTTAGAGGTTGGCTGTGGTCCACCTAGCTTCTTGCCATTAGGAGGATGTTTAGTGATGTGATCTAAGCCTCTGTTTTGATAATAACAATGACTATACTTTGCCACTCTATTGCCTGTCTTTAGCTCTCCTCCTCCTCCCGTAGGTGGGAGGACACAGAGCTGGGGATTAGGCACAGGAAGAAAAATGGAAAAATGATTGCTCTTAAACGAGTTTGGCATGGATTTTATTGACATTGGGTAAGCAGACTCTGGATTCTCAATGATGTCATCTGCTGTGTCATAAAGGATAATGGCCTTTTCCAAGGACACTGACGATGTGGAAAGGATAAGTGTCTCATCTTCCCTGTGTATAGTTGAGCTTCCATGTGCAGAAGAAGAAAAGAAGAACCGCAAATGCCTAGAGTCTGTAGGACCTATCCAGTGCATGTTTTGAGCATGCATACACATATGCCGGAGGGGGAGTAGGATAGGCAGGGTAGTATCTGTGCCCAAGTGAGCTGACATATGTACATGTCTTCTGCTATACTGGGCTAAGATTCCTGGGAACAGCAGAGGGGGACTGAGCAAAGGGGAACTAGAAGAAAAAGCAGGTCAAAGGTCATGCTGTCAAAGAGGTCACCACTGTGCCGAACTCCCCTGGAACCCTTTGGAATGATCCGGTTCAGGGATGAGATAGGGACCTATACCTGGGGTATTGATAACCTCTGCATCTACACATGCTCACGCTTCAGAGGGGCTGCTGTGGCTTGGATGTTGACTGTTGCTTTGTCTCCACAGCAACACTATCGGGAGGTTGTGGAAGCCTTAGGAGGAAGTGTCTAGTGGGAGTTGGCGGTCACTGAGGGCATGCCCTTGAGGGAGTGGACAACCCTGGTCCCCTCCTTTTCCCTTTCATTTGCTCTCTCCCAGCCTGAACTTGCATTTTGGCACATGCTTCCAGAGGCTCAAGCAATGGACCCTCCCCCCCACCTCCGGACTGGAAGCTCAAAAACTGTGAGCCAAACAACCCCTTCGTATATTTCAACGTTAATCCCAGTGACCTCACAATAGTAATCCAAAGATGACTAGTAAGGTGGCTGGCCATACTACCATGGGCATTTCAGATGCAGGGGTGAAGAGCCTGTTGGGGGTCCTGGGGAGAGTTTGAGGGAGAGTGGCAGAGAGGCAAGGACTTCCTTGTGTTTTCTTACAGCTGGGTAGCTTAAGGAGAAAGTAGCTGTGAGAGAAAAGCGTGAGACCCATCCTTTGACCAGGACATTTGTTTTCACTGCTGAAACCTCATTCATGATGTTACTAAAAGTGTCCTCAACACATTGGTATCTTCTGAGTAGAGAGCAGATGGGTTTTTTTCAAGCCTGGAACTGTTTAGACCTGTTCCAAGCTAATTGTAATATCAATAGAGTGACATTGGCCCAGATCTCTTACATGTTGGAGGCCATACTAGAAGAAGCAGGGGGTCATGAATATAACATGAGTGTTTGTCCTTAAGAAGGTATCAGCACAGTGAGGGAGCTGGCTTGTGCCAGCCAGGAGGTGGTAGAGTTTATTTCAGTTCAGGTTCTGAGCTATGTGGTCTCACATTATCATATCACCTCTGCAAACCTACTCCATTAGCATCAAGACAGGAATAAGAGTAACTTCCCTACAGGAATGACATCAGAATCAAAGGAGACAATGGTTGTGAACAGACTCTCAGCCCTGGTATTTGTTTAAAATGAACAAGATGCGAGTGCTCCATGGTATCTATGCACTTGCCGTGTGAGTGCTCCGTGGTGTCTGTGCACTTGCTGTGTGAGTGCTCCGTGGTGTCTATGCGATTTTCATGTGAGTGCTCCATGGTATCTGTGCACTTGCTGTGTGAGTGCTCCACGGTGTCTGCGATTTTCATGTGAGTGCTCCATGGTATCTGTGCACTTGCGAGTGCTCCATGGTATCTGTGCAATCGCCATGTGAGTGCTCCACGGTGTCTGTGCAATCACCATGTGAGTGCTCCATGGTATCTGTGCACTTGCTGTGTGAGTGCTCCGTGGTGTCTATACGATTTTCATGTGAGTGCTCCATGGTATCTGTGCAATCACCATGTGAGTGCTCCATGGTATCTGTGCACTTGCTGTGTGAGTGCTCCATGGTGTCTATGCGATTTTCATGTGAGTGCTCCATGGTATCTGTGCAATCGCCATGTGAGTGCTCCATGGTGTCTGCACTTGCCGTGCTCCATGCCAAAGGGAGGAGGCTTCCTAGAGAGTCTCACTTCAAGAAGGCCTGGAGCTGACATAAGGAGACAAGAAAAGATGAGAGAAAAGCAGTATTTTGAGCAAGCATTAGAAGGAGAAACAGTTCAGGGCCCTGGATCTTAGCACTGGTTCTTATAGAAAGGGGCCCTACTCATGTGAGAGAAGGCATGATGCAGGTGGACAGATATATCCTGCATCTGGGCAACATCTGAAAGATGGCAGTGCCCCTCAATTTATTTCATAAATTTAGTTATTGATACTTGCTTTTAGCGTGAGATTCATTGTTACCTCATTTTTGGAAATAATTTTGTCAGCACGTGCAGTATGGCAGTGGCAATTCCCTCTGAGGTATCCGCCCTTCTGTGAACACAGGTATGTCCAAAGGCTCGTTGCTGTAGTCTGAAGGAGTGGCAATCTGGAGACTTCGTTACTGTTCCTCTTCTCCACCGTGGAACACGCACGCCATGCTGTGGATTGTAATGACTAACCCAGCTCTGTGGGTTTAGCTTTGGCAGTAAGATATGTAGAGACACCAAGCCACAGGTTACTATCTAGCAAGCGCATCTGACCTTTTGACCTGTGACATCATGATGTCATCTACAAAGTTCACACTTGAGAACCATTCGAGTTGCAAAAGCAAAGTCTTACCTTAAACATAAAAACTAGAAATGTGTTTATTTATTGTGTGTATGAATGAATGTGTGATATCTATGTGTGCAGGTGGGTGGAGGCTGGCGATCTGGCAGCCTGCTGCGTGACTGTCTTCCTTATTTCTTTGAGACAAGGTCTGTCACTGAGTGTGAAGTGGGGCTGGCAGCCCCAGAGAGCTTCCTTTCTCTCCCTCTTACCCCCGGCACAGCAAGTACTCTATGGTTTTGCCTGGGTCTGCACTCATAGATCACCTTGGTCAAATACCCATGGGTTTCAGGCTGGATAAACCTGCTAGAGAATGATTTCAGTGGTGTACATGACGTCATAGGTATTTGCGTGTGTGAGCAGATAGATGGCCCCAAGGGCACCGCTGGGAACTGGATTGTGTTAAGCTGAGATATGACGCGATGCACTTGCATGAAACGAGAGCACAGTGCTTGTGAATGTAGAGGTGAGAAGGAGCATCGTGCATTTTCTTCACAGGAAAGGTCTCACTACACTTTTAATATGTATTGATTCTAAATTCCGATTTTGGAAGTGAGAGTACTAATTTATGAGAAGAGCGTGGTCACTGCATAAAATCCTACATGGGATTATTCATATCTATTTTTCCTCGACTTATGGCTATTGATTTAAAATATAGCTTTTAGTCATGATTATTGAATATTGATTTTTCCATTTTCATATGCTTTTAGATCAATCTCCCTATTCATACCAAAATCGATGTCTGGGTGACTAATATTAAAGTTTTTGTTTCTAGTCTTTGATTCCCCCATAACTTTTCCTTTTTTCATAAATAATAATTGAATATGATCCTGCTTCTCACATTTTACTTTCCAGGTTGCTCTGCTGTTTAAATTTGGAATAGCATCTCTGTTATCCTCATACCTCTGTATCTCAGCTGATGAGAGTCCATACTCAGAATATAGAGTGTCAACACACATTCTCCCTTCTGCCCGTAGAGCCATGAAGTAGGTGCCTCAGGCCCATGGGGGTCCAGGTTCAGAAGCTGCATCCACTGTAGTCTTCTTTCTTTTCATCTCCTCTGGTGTCATCCTGAAGAAGCCTGCCTCCTAGGCAGCCAGGAAGCTAGAATAGCCAGTCCCTCATGGATTCTCCAGACAAGCAAGTCTTTAGAAGGGAAACAGGCTGAGAGAAAAAAAAATGTGGCAGGTTATGGGAGTGTCAACTTGAGGGCAGGTAGGAGTTTGCCAGATCCCGGTAGAGGGGTGACCTGGGCAGGTGAGAGAGGGCACAGTAGGAAGGGTGGAGCCACAGGCCTTCAAGCTGGAGAACACTCTTGGTTCCCTTGACAATGGTGACTGACTTGGATTTCAGGGTTTCTGTTCCTTTTTGCCTCAGTTTCCCTGTGTATAAAATGCCAGTGTATATCCCATGGGGTTATTGTGAGGATTTAGAGTGTTTATAACAGAAATTAGGTGAGGGTGTGTGTGTGTGTGTGTGTGTGTGTGTGTGTGTGTGTGAGAGAGAGAGAGAGAGAGAGAGAGAGAGAGAGAGAGAGAGAAAGAGAGAGAGAGGGAGGAAGAGAGAGAGTGATAGAGAGATCTGTGGTTTTTGATTTCTGGGAGTCATTTTGTTACTTTATATGTTTTTAATTTTTTAGAATTCTTTTTCAGTTCACAGGGAGAAGAGACTGTCACATGCGCTATATGTAAACACAATTGTTTCACTTCAGAAACACTCTCTATAATCTTGTCTGGGTGAAAAGCTTTTTAGTAGTTGTTTTCTCGGCTGGGTTTATCTGATGCAACAGAAGGCCACTTCCTCTTAGCCCAGGTTGGAAAACTGACAGTGGCTGTCAGTGGGCTCTTGGCCTTGTGGGCCTTGTGGAAAAACCCCTGCCTACTGTGAAGGAAAGCTGTACTTTACGATTAAAAGTCTCCACAAAGTTGAGTGTCCTGCTCCTGTGGGCTCGGAAGGCTGGGAGGTGAGGGGTCGGGGGACATCAGTGGGGTTAAGGCAGAGTGGGGCAAGGGGTGGTGAGTTTTTGTCTGTTAGCAGAGGTGATCTGGAAACTGGGGTCTCGGCGGGAGCTCAGATTTGGGGAACCTGCTGATTGTTGTCCTAGACATCACAGCCATTCCGTAGGCGGTCACCCAATGCCTAGCTGGAAGAGAAAACCACAAGGTGCCTCACAAGTTGGCGCAGCTGGCTCTGGGAGACCGAGTGACACAGGAAGCTGCCGAGCTCTGTGGTGAAGTGGCCAGAGGAAAGGCTGGGAGCATCCCGAGGGGGAATTTTGGCAGAGCAGGGGATGCTGAGGGACCAGAGGAGAATTAACAAGTGCTGGGCTTCCGTCGTCGTTTGTTGGGAGCTAGGTGATTTGCAGACATTATCTCATTTGACACTGTGAGTGAGCTAACCTCATCCCCGTTTGCGCGAGGAGGCAGGGCCTCCGAGGACTTAGGGAACAAAGAACATGTCCAAGGTGACACAGGTGCATGACTGCACAGTGGCTCTGGGGACGGGAGGCCGTGGAGAATAATGCTAATAAAAACGTTATAGGTAATTCTCCCTGGGTGAATCTATTGTAACTTGGCCACCCTCCCCCCCGACTCTGACATAAAAAATCAAGGATTTAAAACCCGACAGGGGCTTTTTATTTAGCTCAGCCCCTCATCAAACAACGGGCCAGATTCGTTTAATTGTCGCAGAGGTGTAGATAATACGAGGACAGGGGCTTGCCGGGGTCTCGAGGGAGGCACTCCATGATCGAGGAGGAAAGAGGCCTTGGTGAGGTGACTTTGCTCCTGAAGGCGAATGCTCTTCAGGGCAGCATGTGAGCTTGCTGGTTCCCTAACTCTGGGGAACACAGGACATCAGATGAGAGGTCGGTTCTTTCTTCTCCAACAGGGCATTGCTCACTGGCCCCACAACATGAACTCTAGCCCCGAAAAGAGACAGTGCTTCGCCATGCTGATGTCTTCAAGTCAACAGGGAGACAGACCCTCCAGCTGGGGATCCAAGCTCCCTGGTCTGTGCCTGGTCTGTGTCTATGAGAGCCATTTCTGTGAGCACAGTCCTCAGGGTTTTTTTTTTTTTTTTTTAATTTTTATTTATTTATTTATTTTTTTGCATTGCTAGTGTGCGAGATACTTTTGTGCAGAGGGCCTTAGGAACAGCTTCTGGTTAGATAAGGAGAAGCAACACAACACGATGTTATTTCAGTCCTTGTCTATGAGGCAGGAACCGGATGGGGCATTTTAAACAGGCTATCCCATCTGCCTTGATTTCCCGTTAAGGGGTTAACCAAGTTTGACGAGGCATTGTTCATTAGTCTCAGGGTCTGGAACCCTGTGCCCCTGTCCTAGGTCCAAGGGAAATAGGGTTCCCTCACTGCCTGTGGTCCGTATGCAAAGCTCTGGCCACGTGGGCTAGGTTACCTCCTCAGCACTTGGCCATCCCAGTCTTTTCTCCAATCTGTATGGTTAGGTAAATTTAGAACCACTTATTAGGACCTGACTGTGCTAATGGCAAGAGACATAAACTAGGTAGGTAGAAATAAAAAGATTGTGCGTGCATGCGTGCGTGCCTGTTTGTGTGTGTGTGTGTGTGTGTGTGTGTGTGTTAAACCACATTGCCTTCTGGGGGTGTTGCATATTCTTTTGTAAAACATGGCTCATACACAAATTCCTTCTGTTTATGCATTTGTTGACAGGCATTTTTTTTTTTTTTGTTCTAAGACCCTCAGTAAAGAGACCCTTACGTTCCCCCTGCATCCTGAATAGGCCCTCCTTGTGGCTGGAGATTTATAGCTTGTCCTGGTTTTCAGCTCCAAGGGCCCTTTAAAGTTAATCCAGGCCTGCCACAGTCCTCCGGTGCCCAGTTATAGGCTTTAAACCTTCAAGAACAGACCATGTGTATCCCACCCCACTCCCCACTCGATGCCCATGTTAGATTGGACGATGAATCTCTGGGATTTCAAGAGATTCAGGCTTAATGACCCAGCTCTGGCTCATGTCTATAAAAGTCAAGGAACCTTAGCTAAGCTAGTCAGCACAGCTGGCCCGGAGATCCGCAGAGAACTGGTCTCAGCTGCAGGGAGGAGGGCGTGGTGGGGGGAAGGGATGTCTCCTGTGGGCAGGCCTAGAGAGCTAAGGCAGCCCCATTAGTGAGAACCCGGCAAGCAGGCTCTGCTCGGATACAGCTCTCTTTCTCCAAGGACAGTGCAGAGAGCTGGGGACTTTACCGAATAAAGTCAGACATCATTTCTCTTTCCAGTGGAAGGACACCTCATCCCAGTGGGAACAAGGGAATTAAACTTGCATGAAGTCCTCAGTTTCCTGGGGAAGAATGGCCAGAGGAGACACCACAAGTCAGGCTGATTTGAGGGGCATGTGTGAAATCCTGACCCTCCTGACCATCAAGTCAGAAAGTCCTTTCTCTTATAGTTTCAGTCGCTGTTTCTCTCAGGTAAGGAGCAGGCATGACTTCTTTATGGACTGCGATGAGGACTGAAGGGGCGTGGTCTTGGAGGGACTGGCAGGGGGTCGGGACAGGGGCTTGTTGGTGTTGGGAAGCCAAAGGGATTCTACCCATATGCTAGGCGAGTGAGTAGAGGTGCAGCCGATGTGGGCACATGACGTCATCGCGGGCACGTGACGTCATCGTCATCGAGGTTGCCGAGCGGGAAGAGGGAGCCCAGCTCTCTTTACTTCTCCGTTGCTGAGTCTCAGTCTCCGTGAGCTGAGGTTTTTCTCAGGGTTGGTTCTGTATTTTTCCCCTGCCCTGGGGACTGCCTTTGTCACATGGCGGGGGGGGGGAGGGGGGGCGGAGGTGAAGGCGGAGTCCCTTCTAAAACACCAGAGGTGAGGTTTGCTGTTCATCCCCACACAGGCTCCTGGCTCCAAAGCAAGATCGACAGTCTCCCAACTTGCACAGGGTTTCTCCATTTCCCCTGCTTCTCCCTAACCGTCCCCAGGCCCTGTCCCCCGGCTCCTGCTCACCTTCTACATCTTCACCTACAGGACAAATGGCCTTGAAGGAGTTGAAAATAGAAGTGTCTGAGTACTTCCTCTCCCTAAGATAGGAAAGGCCGTCTTTAGGAAGCTAAGAAGGGCTGTTGTGTTTGTTTGTTTAGTAAAAATAGCATTTCCCCTGTAACTCGTTGTCCTCAGGTGGCTTTGGGTCACTCCCTGCCAACTTGCCTGGCTTTCCACAGTGCCTGAATTCAGGAAGAACCCCACTGTCTGACATTAGACTCAGTCTGCTCTAGGTCAAATTCAGGATGCTAGAGGAGGCAAGTTCTGCACCTGCTCGGGCAGATAGAACTACCCATATCATGGCCCTTGGGTGGCGAAGAAGAGCGCAATGGAATGGCTCCAGCACTTTGTAAACATCACTTCCTTAATTCTCAGGATGACTGTGCAGGTATCATTAATTCATATTTACTGACTAGGAAACTTAAGGTCAGAGGTGTGACCTTCAATTTTTTTTTCATTTAGAAGGCTTTCATTCATAAGATTTTTCATTCATTCATTCATTCATTCATTCAACGAGTACTTACTGTCTTAGTGTGGGTTCCATTGCGTGTGATATATGGAGGAGTTGCTCTATGAGGTACCTGGGAGGAGGTGAGAGAAACAGGAGGGGCAGGGGAAAGATCTCAGCAAGGATAGGGTTCCAGGCCTTCATTGGAATCCCAGGGCTTTTTATAGCAAAAATAACACTGTAGAGTTGCTGTATCTAGACACAGGAGACAGGCTCTTGTGTCCCTGTACTCACCAGTCCCTGGGTCCTGGTCATGTAGTCTCCCAGTGTATCTGAGTGAGGCGCTTTCTGTCAGCCAGATGATCCTCTAGAGAGAGCCATAGGTATGGGCAGACACCATCACTAGGGAGCTGGAGGTAAGTGAATGGATACCTCAGTCAGGTTTTGTTTTTGTTTTTATTTTTGTTTTTGTTTTTTTTTTGTTTGTTTTTTTCGAGACGGGGTTTCTCTGTGTAGTCCTGGCTGTCCTAGAACTCACTCTGTAGACCAGGTTGGCCTCGAACTCAGAAATCCGCCTGCCTTTGCCTCCCAAGTGTTGGGATTAAAGGCGTGTGCCACCACCGCCCGGCCTTTTGTTAGGCAGTCTCCCAGTTCTTGTTTAAAATTAATGCGACTTTTCTAGCCTACAACCCACCACGTACTTAGTACTTTACCTCCTTGCTCTGCTCCAGGCCATGTCTATTCCCTTCCGTGTCTGTTTTCAATTCTGGGGCATCTGCTTCCTCTCCTGCGTCACCCTCTCTGCCTGGAAGTTCCGCCCATGTACTTCCTGCCTCAGCTATTGGCTGTTAAATCTTTATTACAACCAATCAGCAGCCAGACAATACCCAATACTTCTCTTAGATTGCCTTTAGGCAATCGAAGAAGGAGGAACTTTTACAAAACAGAAAACATGGTGGTGGGCCATAGAAATGACAATCCCGGAATCCTGCCGGCACTTAGTTCACGCCTGGGACAGAATTGATTGAAAATACAGAGATACACCTTAAAGTGAGGGAAGGTTGCTCCAACACTCCCAGGCTTCAGGACTTTCTACTGTGAAAATGGGACTTTCTTCCTGGGAAAATTGAAAAACTGGAAAACCAAAAAAAAAAAAAAAAAAAAAAAAAAAAAAAAAAAAAAATTGTTTATTACTCCCTGACAATAATGAGACGAATGGGCCGCCAACACAATTTACCATATTGGTTAAGGTCTTTGTATTACTTTTCTCCTTGATGTCATCAAATACCTGGGCCTAAGGAAGAAAGGTTTATTTTGGCTCATAGTGCAGGAAGTAGAGCCCATCATAGCTGGAGGCTGTGGTTCGGCTACGGTGCTCATACCTGGGTGAACCAGGAGGCAGAAAATACTGAATGCGGTCTCTCTCTTATTCTCTTCTTCCTATCTAGCTCAGAATCCCAGCCCATGGGATGATGTAGCCCACATTTAGTAGGCTTTCCCACCTGAGTTAGACCTCTCTGGGAAAGCTCTTAAAGACACGCCCAGAAGCATGTCTCCCAGGGCAATGAAGACTAAACCCTACAGTGCTGACGCATGGAATCTTGCCCACCATGTGATGCAGTGGTCAGAGAGTCTGGTGCTGAGGTCCAGATTAGAGCTGGAAACGCCTATGAAAGGGACCTTGGTTACCCTAAGGAACCTCTGGATGCCCGGGGAGTCAGAGAAGGAATGCTCAAACCAGAATGCAGGGGTGAACCATGGGGAGGAGACCGCGTTCCCAGAGGAAGTAAGGATGGCCTGTAAAGATGTGGCAGCTGGTGGGGATTCCAGTCAGCATTCAGATTAGGGAAATCACAGGTGTAAACGACAGAAGCGCCGTGAAGGAGAAGCGTGAGGTGTCCAAGCGTGGACCGGGAGTGGCCTTGTGTGTTATGTCATTCATGCCGAGAAACAAACTGCCAAAACAGTTTTTGACTCAATTGAGTTTTTCATCTCGTAACTGCTGGGGTCACTACTGGGGAGCATTACAGCAGGGTGATTCCCACTCAGAGTCTCTCCCGTGGTTGCAGACAGCCGTAAGGAATGCAGGTGCCGTGACAAGGGCTGGAGACCCCACTTCTGCTTTGGCACATGGAATGGCTGTGGGCCAGGGTCTTCAGTTTCTGGCCGTTGGAAGGTGGTCTGTATTATATACCATGTGGCCCTTCCTACAGGTCTGGTTGTCTGTCCCCTACTGTGGCAACTGACTTCATTTAGTGTGAGTCACCCAAGAGAAGACAGACCCTGGCATGTCACACTCTGATTTCCACTACTCTTCATTAGAAGCAAGGCGCTGACTCAGCCCCACACATTAGGGGAGGAGATCTGGGCTCACCTCTGATGGAAGAAGGCTTGCCAAATAATCCTTAGGTTCAGCTGGATCCAAGGAGAGAATGGAGTCCGCTACCCTTTCTCTTGCACCTGGGGCTCTGACTCTCACATTGTGGAAAATGACGTTTACCCACACTGGTCCCTCAGGAATCGCATAATATTGCTGACAGGGAGTCCCCCTCAGACCATGATGTCTATTAGATGTGGGGAAAGTAGCAAACAACTCTTAGAACAATGACAGGTGAAGAATGGGATGCTTCCCGGCTGGCTCTAATTATGGGATGGTTGGGATGCTGGCTTGCACGAGAGAGCTAGCGTCATCAGTGAAGGATACATCTAGAAAGAGCCTGAGGACATGATATGAGAGGCTTGCCATCCCAGACCAAGGGCCTGGCACGGTCATGTCTATTTGTGGAAGGATTACCCTGGCATCAGTAGAGACCTGGATTCAAGCAGGCTGATTGGAGGCAAAAATGCTGGCCCACAAACTATATATCACTGATAGGAAAAAAAAAGTTAGTAAGAGTTTTAAATGTCATCAGCGTGGTAGAATTTTACATAACCCTGCTTGGGTGCTGGGAGATTCCAGATAGGAAATATCTCCCAGGCTGTTCGTCAGCTACTTGTTATAACACTGTGGCGGTTCCTGTAAAGCCCCGGTGGCCCTCATTTAGTCTGTGAATGTTTATGAACCACTTACATATGTCAGCAGTTAAGCCAAAGGAATGAGTTCGTTACGGTAACGTGTCAGGCAGCTTGGCAGGTTAGTGGGGAAGATATTTTTGGATAGGGAAAGGTAACTACTTTCCTGCCCTACGCACAAAACTGTCTTCTCCCTACAATAATTAAATGGTCTTCTGGTTTTGTACTTTTTATATTTCATCCTCACAGCCCCTAACTGATGTTGTCTCTTATGAGCGCGGAGAGCCTGGCCTTCTGAGGACAACTGCCAATCTATACCTGGCCTCAACAGCAGTCCCTGGCTTGTAGCACTGGGTGAGGCAGGGCACCGCCAGCCTCAGGAAGAGCTCTTCTGGGTATTTCCTAAGTGGTATCCCTTTGAGTCCTACGATAGCTGCTCAAGCGAGCATGGCCCGACACCCACTCCAGTGCTGGGAAAACCGAGGCTTGACAGAGTCAGGCTAGGAAGAGGCTGTTCGTGCTGCGTTGCTGTACTCAACGCTGCCACAAAGGCTCTGGAAAGGAGTCTTGGACACAGAGCCGTGTCTGCGGGCTGCCGTATCTGCGGGCTGTGTCACTGTGCTCTGTGGCAGGCAGTGAGGTCTGCTCGTGAACTAGCCACCTGGGAACATTTTGTTCTCTTTGAGTCTCCAGGCAGAGTCAGGATTTCCACCACTGTCACCTCCCCCCTGGGAAATACCTGATAAGAAATAGGAAGGGAAAGATGGGACTAACTAAGCCAAAAACCAAGGCAATACATTCCCCGGAAAACATAACAATAATGAAATCAGTGATACAATATGTTAGGCAGGAGGTTGTAGTAAACTGTCACGTCTCTTTCCCCTCTGCATTGAGAAGAGACTCTGAGAACATTCTTTTCTTTCATTAAAAAAAAAAACCTTTTTATTGATTCTTTGTGAGGTCCACATCATGCACCTCAGTCCCGCTCACCTCGCTGCCCCTCATATTTACCCTTCATCTTTGTGACTTCTTCCCAAAATAAGACACACAAACACACAGACACACACACCACCACCACCACCACCACCAACAACAACAACAAAACAACAACAAAACAAAGCTAGGAAACATCTCATGGTGGAAGCTGTGGTGCCACAGTGCGTCCCATAGTCTATCCCTCTGGCCACACATCTTCAATTGCAAATGTTCATCGCAGTGAGACACATCTAGTTCAAGGTCTCTGGCTTCTGTGACACCATCAATACAGGATCCTCATAGGGACTCCTCCCGGTTATCCTGTTGCTGCCCTGTGTCATGGAGATCCTGCAGGACTGGCCCTTTCACCCATGACAACCATTCACAGATGACATAGATCTTTGGGGTGGGTCAACTCTGAGCCCTGGATCCGGTGGGAGCTGAGCTGGTCAGAGCACCAGCTCTTCTTTACCTTCTCCTCCTCCTCCACCAGGGTGAGCTCTCCAGCACTGCTCTGGTTAGGCCACCCACAGCAGCCATCAGAAGGAAACAGGGTCAACCAGCTCTCCCAACTACCTAAGGGTGTGGGGGATGGGAGAGGGCATCATTTCTCACCTACACCACTTCCCAATAGATGAGTAGTAGGGCCACCTCTTCCACACACTCACCCTCAGATTGGCTCACCGGCGTCCCCTCCACCGGGGCCAGCACCACTGTGCGTCCCAGGTGAGGTACAGGACCTGCTTTCCTGGGTGCTGCAGCTGATGAGGGGTGGAACCAGCTCACCCCCTGTCATGACCCCAGGGTCAGCTCTCTCAGCTGCCTAGGGTGGAGAAGGTGAGGGGCCAGAGGACACTCTAACCCCCGCAGGTTCCCTCTTGGTAGAGGGGTCATCTCTCCCTGACTTTGGGGCAGGTTTATCTGAGCCCCAGTTCTGCTATGCTGTCTAGGTGCAGGGCTGGCGGGAGGCAGGGCTAGCCCTTCCAAGCATATGATCTTGTAGACAGCTTTGGAGAGGGTGCTGGAGGGGGTGATGGACATGGGGAGACAGGCATCACCTCTACAGTCATGGCACCCCACAGCAGACGAGTGGTGGGGTCGGCTCTCCCACACTCACACCCTGGGGCCTGGTTCACCCGCACCTCCTCCACTACAACCACAGCTAGCTGCACTCTGCTGCCTGGGCAAGGCTCAGGGCCCGCTCAGTGCTGTTGCTAGTGAAAGATGGGGCCAGCTCTCCAGGGCGCTGTAGCCAATGAAGGGTGAGGCCAGTTCTTCACAGCCCTTGGATATCCACATGGGTTTTAGGTGGCTGCCCTGACCAGGACATCTCCATATTCTCTAGTGGTCATATGATCCATGGACGACATCAACACTGACATCTGCTGCTACACAGCCACAGACTCAGACATGGCCCTCAGTGGCAGCTCAGGACCTCACCATGGCCCCAGGTGGTGGGGCTGGCCACTCACAACAGGCTACTCCTCTCCACCCTTGAGTCTCCAGTTTCACCTCTCTTCATACTGTTGACTCTGCCCCACTTTTCTTTCTCTCCTATCTGACCACTACATATGTACACATGGTGTAGGACCCAGCTACAGGCTGGCCACCCAGCTGAAGGGCCTCTGGGTGACAAAGGTGGCCTGTGCCATGTGCTGTGAGGGCAGGTCTGTGGGTGGCATGGTAGGTCTCTGTCGTCTTCCTCCTGAGCTGTACTGCTTGGATTTGATTTGATCATTGAGTCCTAGCCATAAAACAGTGTTGGCTACCAAGCCAGGCATCAACCTACGGCGAACAAAGGATTACCATGTGATCTGCTCCTGGCATGCAAGAACAACACCAACCAGACCTCTCTTTGCTCATTGATGGGGGTTGGAGGGAGAACATTCTTCAGTTGAATTTTGAGAAACTAGTCCAAATGATGTCATTAAAAATGTGGCTTTCCGCCTATCTGCCTGTTTCTCCTGGGCATGGAGAGGTTACACACATCTATTCCTTTGATAGTGGATGTGCTGTGCAGCTGGTGTTGGGGATGTGGAATTGTCTCATTTCTTTGCAGGAGACTCTAAGAGTCAGTGCACGATGACCAGTGCTTTCTCCTTTGCTGTGCGGTTCCTTGATGTCACAGAAGGTCCGTGCATGTTAGCCCGTCTTAGGGTAGAGCAGAGCTGGACATTTATCAAGAGAGATGTGGTTCTTATCATATGGTGGTGATTTTAGGTCGTTAATCCTCAGATCATAATCTACCAGGCCACGACTAATGGGTAAAGCCTCTTCTGTGGAAACAGCCCTGAGTTTCCCTGCTGAAGGACCTGCCACGAGTCTCAATTGCAGGTGAACTAGAGGATAGAATTTGTAGCTCGGCTGCGACTAGACTCATGGCTCACCTCGAAGTCACACAAACTGAAGTAGATTGAAAATGGAAAATCAAAGAGGATCATAATGGCACTTGAAAGAAGCACGAAGATTTAAGTTTTCAGAGTTTCTCCATCTGTCACAGTTTTCCTGCAGAATAGCGACAAAAACAATATGTGACAGATTTTCTTTTTCAGGGTAGCCTTGACAATATCTGCCACCCCATATGCTCTTCTGCTGTGTGACCTTGGCACGCCTCCCTTAAGAGCTGGGGCTCTTTTCCACATCCTAGAATCTTGGTGAGCCGTGACTGCTCTGACCAGTAGGGCAAGAAGCAACGCTGCCCAGTTCTTGAAGGGGTTGTTAGCTCTTGAACAGCCTCACCATCCTGTCTGCTGCTTTCCAGCCTTTATGTAGGGAGTTGGGAGTTTTCAGAGTTGACAGAAGGTCCAAGAAGGATGTTTAGGCTCGAGGATAAGACGGCATCACAGAACCGAATCCTCCGTGGTGAAGGCAGGTGAAGATGAGGTAACAAGATGGCCTCCTTTTAGTTCTAAAGACACATAATCATGAGTGAAATGAATGGCTGTATGAACTGCTGTGTATTGTAGACAAACAAAATACAAACAAGCAGACAGCAGTTTATATCTATATCTGTGTGTATATCTCTAATTTCCATGTATATATCTATATGCCATCTATACCCATCTATCTGTCTGTCTGTCTATCATCTATCTATGATAACAACAACAAAACCCTGGGTGGTGGAGGGTATGTTAGTTTTCTCACAGCTATTATAAACTACAAGAAACAACTCAAAGGGGGAGGAGGTTAATCTTGTCTTATAGTTCCAGTTCATGATCACTTATCTCCCTTGTTCTCTGGCTAGGATGAAGCAGATGATGATGGAGAGCCTGTGGAAGAGGTGCTCATCTCATGGAGTTTGGAAAGAAAAGAGAGGGAGAGAGGAATGGAGTAGGTAGTGCCATTCCCCACACAGGTATGCCTTCTATGCCTGCTTCTGTTGGTAGCCTCTCGGGGCTAAGCTCTCTACCCCTTCCTGTGAGAGCACCAGCAGCTGAGGAAGGTCCAGGCCTTCAACACACAAGCCCGTGTGGGGCCTTCCACACTCACTCACTCCAGCATGGGATTAACAGCACACAACAGTGTGGGGCCTTTCACACTCACTCCACAGGACCTCACACATTCCCTTTAACACTGAATAAACACCTTGAGCCTGTGAGGACCTGACCCACCCAGTCCAGCACAGAAGACTTGGCTCGCTTTCTTATTTAAGGACAAGGAGATGGATGTTCTGACAGTGAATGCTTTTCTTGGGGTCTTAGGAACAGGGAAGACTAACATGCAGAGGTTCAGCCTAGCTTGGGACTTTTCCACAACAAACCATGGTCCGACACATGGGATGCTTTAGGTGAACCCTGCAGGTGGCCTTACTGAGAAATAAACTACAGCCCAGGAGGCAGAGGGCCTTGTTCAGGTCACCCCGAGCACCCGAGACACCTACTACCCAAGTCCTCTGATGCCTCCGTTCAGTTCCGTCCTCCGCAGGGTCTGCTTTGATCCGTATTCATCCACAAGAAGGAGAAGAGCCACAAGTGCTGGAACAATAAAAGCATGTTTTGTTGTCTTCATTTCTTGGTAATGCTCTGTAAAAGCAAATGATAATTCTCAGAGGAATATTAAATAAAAAGCTATAAAGTAATCTCTGCCGCAGGCTGAGCATTTGCAGGGAGATCTGCTGTGTGATAGTTGTATTGTTAGGACCGAGTGAACTAAGGAGAGGAAGAGGTACAGGACTCATCTCTACTGCAGGAGTTCCCGGGCCCACTCCACACATCCATTTCCTCCACTCTGAAGCCTTATGGGCACACTCACTATGTACTCTGACAACAGTCTCACAACATAGGGCGGTTCATCCGACTTACCGGTTTTCAGCTGTAAGCTGGGATGCAAGCCCAGTGAACTTGGTAGACACCATGCAGCACATTTTGAATATCTTTTACCAGGCTAGTCGTATTGGACACAATCCTCTCTGGAGATGCTGGGCAGTGGGAAGGGGCGGGGGCATTTTGCAGTTCCCTGTCAGCCATGAAGTCACACAGTCACCAGGGCAAACAATGGCTCCCGTGTACTGTGTCGCCAGGGAGTCTGTTTGCATTTTGTATCTCATGTTTCCAATAAATGACATGCAATGTCTAGTTCTTTGTTAGACAATAGGCTTTGTGTTAGGCAATTTTTAATCCAACTGCGGGCTGTTTTGACATAAGTGTCTTGAACCTGTTTAAAGGAAACTCAGCTAAGCTAGGATTTTGGGGGATTCTGTGTCTTAAATGTATCCTCCTTGTCTTATAGTTTCTTTAACTCAGGATGGATTTATTTGGGTTATATACCACTGTACATTGAGGAGAACCTGTCCAGAGATTACACACTTGAAATGCACATATGCATACATCTAAGTTATATAATGACATACTCATTTTATTGAACGGGTTAAGTTCCGTCATTACTTTCAAATGCGACCTGTCAGATCTCTTCATCCCCCCTCCCGATGTTACCCTCAAAGGATTCCCATAACTTTCAGTCTCTTGTCAGTTACGATGATCTCATTTTCAGGTGTCAAAACAACTCATCACATTGAAATACAAAATTTAATATTATATCACATCTCCCTTTGCTTTCCCATTAGGACGGCCCAGATATCCAGGGACTTCTAGTGAGACAGGAGGACATGGGGACTTCTTTCTCTTCCCTGCTGTCACCCTGCCTTCCTGTACTAGTGGCTCCTGAGTGAACCCCACTGCCTTTTACTGATGGCTTCCTCACATGTAACGGACACTATTTGGAGCAAGATTCCGTCTGAAAGACCAGAGCTCTCTAAGTCCTGTGACATCCACGTGACACCAGAACTGCACATCCTTGCACCCCTTAAAGTGGCAGTACAGCATGCCAAACGAACTTTACCGCATCTCTCCTTGGGCCAGCCGAGGAGGCACAATTTCCCAGGCAAGAATCAATCATGAGTCTCTAGACTATGTCCCAGTCTCCCAGAAGAAGTTGTCAATGTCAGAAAGGTTCTTTCCTTTGTAAAGGAATCAACAATTTGGCCCAATCAATGCTATCACAAACCACACCCCAAACTCATAGCTGTGTGACTGTGTGGAGTGCTCTGATCATCACGGGCTGCAGTCTAACCAGCAGCACGACACAGCCTTGCCAAAGCAGCTCGACTGACACTGTGGTCCTTGCTGGTCTTGGCTCCTTATGGCTGGGCTCAGATGTGATCTATGCAGCTCCAGCTGCTCCACTGCTTCTCAACCTTCCTAACGCTGTGACCCTTTACCACAGTTCCTCATGTTGGGGCGATCCCCCGGCCATAACATTATTTTCATTGCTACTTCACAACTGTAATTTTGCTACTGCTATGACTTGTAGTATAAATATCTGTGTTCTCTGATGGTCTTAGGTGACCCCTGTGAATCACTATCCACAGGTTGAGAACCACGGATCAAGACCAAAGGTCAGAAATGACAGCTACCCCAAAGGAAGCAGTGCCTAAGAGATGATGGAAGTGTAAAGGAACAAGCCTTACACTTCATACCAACATTAGCTTCTGCTCATACTACACGGAGCCTCGGCAAGTCCTCTGATTGTGTCCGGGCCCAGCGATGCAGTGGTGGGTGTGTTCTGTTTGCCACCAGGGTATAGTAAGATGTCAAGGGAAAGAAGAGCCCTATGGAAATGGCTGAAGGGGTGAACATCAGAGAACTAGCTGAATATGGTCCCGCCATCTTGGGGTAGGAGAGGTTTCCAAGCATCCCCTCTCTTCAGTCATTTCTCCTTCCGCCCCCCCAACTTAAGATGGTCTCCTGCTCCTCATTGCAAAGCGAAGGAGGAGGGGGGATCTTCTTGAGTGTAACTGGCTGCTGGATTTCAACAGGTGCTGTGTGCCATGTCCAGAGAGTTCCTTGAAAACGAGTGTCTACGAAGCATCTTCTTTCTGAGCTTTAGTCAAGCAGACGAAGAGTCCCAAACCAAAGGAAACATCCTGTAGGATTATATCAGAATCCCCATCCTGTCTGCCTCTCTAATCTTCATATACAATGCTGGATATCTGCCCATGCCAAGACATGTGCCCTTCTCCCATTGTTATTAATGACCCCAGAGCATTTAAAGTTTGGGCTATGCCACTGTTTAACCAAGACCTTGGACAGCATGCAGACAGGTGTGTGCATGCATGTGTGTATATATGATTTGTTTGTTTAAATAACACCTGACATGTGTCTTTATATACACAGTCCTAAAAACAAGATTGCTGAAACAACAACACTCTTATGAAGATTGTAGTAATTTTTTTTTTCATGGAAGGAAGCCCAACATAATGCTTTCATAGAACGTTTCTTTACAATGGCTGTTCCACAAGGCGTTGCTCTCTGTCACCTTTGCAGACTGGCAGTTCTGATGTAAAAATTGGAAGCCCCAGCGATAAATCTGATTTAGACTAGAGAGGATAAAGCAAAGGAAAAAACAGAGACCACAGTTGCCCACTTCTTTCCTATCCTGTCTCTAAATTTTGCTGCGCGCACGCTGATGGACAGTGAAAGATTGAAAGGCCGTTTCAAGGCCGCGGGAGAGCAGGAGAGACTGAAGTGCACACTCCACAGCCTCAGCAGGTGGGGCCTCTCCCCTGAGACCACCTAACACACGGAGTGTGGCCGTCGTGAGGACAGCCTTTCAATCAGCAGCCACTTAACGGAATGGGCAAATTTCAGGCTGTGATTATATCAAGGGCTTCCGAAAATGTCAGGCACACCACGGAACAGAGTATCCATGTATCCACTGGTAGTAAATAAGTAAAGCTAAGCATCCAATTTTTTTTTCTATTTTTGCTGTTTGCTTTCCTATCATAAGAACTTAAAAAAAATTCCAACGCATATCTTTTCTGATTATTGAATAAACGTATTCTCTTTTGAAAACAGAAGGGAAGCAAAAAAGATACAGGAAGAGATTTGCTTTTAATCTCTCTCCCCGCAGGAGCTGAAGGAACAGATGCTTGTGTTTGGCTCTGACATTACACACATACAGCTGGCCTTCTGCACCCACAGGCTCTGCATCCAAAGGCTCAACCAACTGTGGTTCCTGATTTAAATATTTCTGATCTAAAATATTAGATCAGAATGCACGGGTACTAAACAGGCATAATTTCTTTTATTGTCCTGATTCCCTAAACAATACCCATTTACATAACATTAATAGAATGTTAGGTGTTGTATGTAATCTAGAGACGATTTAGCATAAACAAGAGGATGTAAGCAGGTTATGCACAAACACACACAATTTATGCAAGGAACCCGAACACCTGCACATCCTGGTGTCAAGGAGGGTGGCCCGGGCCAGGGACGTGCATGGACCCAGAAATCTGTCCCCTCATATACTCGGGGAGAACTCCCTTGCTGTTGGGTCTGTGGTAACTGTGTACCACCCCCTGGTGGAAAAGTTTTGAATTGCAGTTAATCAGGTGATTAATCATTTGCAGAGGAATGAAAGGAGAAAAAAAGAGTTTCAATTTCTTCAGTTCTGCAGTTTCTTTTTATTCCAAGGAAGAAGCTTCTGGAAGCTTCACCGGGGAGCAGAGAGTATAGAAGAAGCACAGACTTGGTAGAGGAAGAGGACTGTCCAGAGGAGGTCTGTGCAGAGGTGCAGGAGAGGCTTAGGAAGATGTTATTCAACAGAGTGTACTGTTTTTGTTGTGGGTGTTAGCAATTCCTCTTGGCCCTGCTTAACAGCTACCTAGCAACAGCTTGCATCTCCACCTGCCAGGTACAAGCCAGGAGCCAGTCCTATAAGGACTGCTTAGCCTCTCTCTCTCTCTCTCTCTCTCTCTCTCTCTCTCTCTCTCCCTCCCCTCCCTCTCTCTCCCTCTCCCTCTTTATCTCCCCACCTCTCCCCCATGTGTTCTTGGCTGGTCTCTTCCTCTCTTCCTTCCTTTCTGCTCTCTCTGTCCTTTTCTGTCCCCACCCTTTTTGCCTCTACCCCCTTTCCAGGTCTCCTTCCCTTCCTGCCAATAAATCTTCTTCATACTAGTTCTGTTGCATGGCTTGGTAGTTCAGGGGGCTATCTTGGCTAGGCTCGCTAAGGTACTCCCTCTTGCCCACATTATACGACGCTCTCTTATAAAACACAACAGTAGGTGTTCTTCATGTTTTCATTAACTGAAGCTGAGCAAACAGGGCACTTTGATTGCTTGGTTGTATGGAGGAAAACTAAAACAGGTACCCCCAGATCTGAAAAACAGGCAAAGATTTTTAAAGTGGGCACACACACACACACACACACACACACACACAATTTGTGTCTGTGCTGGGAGAGAACAAGATAAAAGGAAAAAGAAACTCAAATAAGGAAACCAAGAAACCCTCTTTGTGTTTGAGTTAGGGAGTGTTGTGTTTTATAAAACCGTGGTGGTGTAATACAGTGGGAGGGAACACCTTAGTAGGATGGCCAAGGTGTCCCCCTTAACAATCAAGTCATGCAACAGATCTAATATAAAGAAGGTTTATTAGCCAGAAGGGAAGGGGACCTGGAAGGGGGTATAGGCAGAGAAAGGAGGAAGACATGGAAGGACAGAAAGAGAAAGAGAGAGAGAGAGAGAGAGAGAGAGAGAGAGAGAGAGAGAGAGAGAGAGAAGAGGCTGGCCAGGAACAAGGTTGGGAGTGGAGAATGGAGAGGGAAGGGGAGAGAGGGAGGGAGAGAGGGAAGGAGTAGTCTTCTTATATGCCTGACTCCTGGCTCCTACCTGGTGGGCAGAGATGCAAGCTGTTGCTAGGTAACTGTTGGGTAGAGCCTAGAGGAAATGCTAACATTCCTCCATTTTGGTTTAATTAAAAATGAGGAACTAGAAAGAGGTGATGATGGGACAGGAGTGGGGTCGTCATGTTCTTTAACTACTTCCTGCTGGCTTTGGGGTGAAGGTTGTTTTCTGGGAACCTAAGAAAATTGGATGAGAATCCTGGCCAAGTCCCAGGAGAGCTGACTGTTTGATTGCTGTCTAGGGTTTGTGGAACCATCTATGGCTAGGTAAGTGCAGGCCTAGTAGAAGCATCTGTGAGGGTAGACTGGAGCATCTGTGGGTTGCTTCTCTGGAGCTATCCTGCATGTAGATTCTGAGTAAATGCCTAGGCTTGGCAAGATGGTGAAATATTAGAGGCAGAAAAAGTTATGTGACGTCTTAGATTTTTTTGCTGTGAACAGACACCATGACCAAAGCAACTCTTATAAGGGCAACATTTAATTGGAGGTGGTTTACAGGTTCAAAGGTTCATTCAGTCCATAATCTTCAAGGCAGGAGCATGGCAGTACCCAGGCAGGCATAAAGCAGGGGAAGTTGGGAGTTCTACATCTTCATCTGAAGGCTGCTAGCAGAATACTGGTTTCCAGGTAGCTAGGATGAGGGTCTTAAAGCTCATACCCACAGTGACACACCTGCTCCAACAACATCACACCTACTCCAACAGGGCCACATCTTCTAATAGTGCTACTCCCCGGGCTGAGTATATACAAACTATAACATGTGGGTTTGGAAGAAAAACTTTTCCTTAAGTGTGCATCTGAAACTCTTAGGCCCATGGTCTTAGTGGTTGTACGAAGGGCAGTTCCCAAAGCAAGGAACTAGGGAGAAATCCTATCCCCTGAATAGGCAACAGGTGGGGAACTTAGGCTATTGATCACCAGGGGTATTTATCTGGATGGAAGTTTATTTGACCCATGAGAGGTAGATCCAGTGTGTTTCCTGGAGCCCGCAAGAATCCTTTTAAGTTTATGAAAGAAATAAATTTGTTAACAGCATGAACAGTCTCTATAAAGAGCTCAGAGGAGACAAAAACCTTTCGTGGGGTCAGAGGGGGCTTTTTGCCTGTATCCAGAAGGCTGAATGTATATACACTTAGCATAATGAGAAACATCCTTAAGTCTATTATTTAAAAGACAACTAAAGGAAATTTAAAATCTTGAACTTCTGGACCATATAGATTTAGCATGAGCAACACCTTAAGCCTATAGTTAAAAGACAAACAAAGGAAACTTCAAATCTTGAACTTGTGATTATGAAAGTGGATCATATGGTGGAATGTTTTGTTAGAGTTAGGCTAGTTTATCTGAATCCCATTGATTAATGTTAGAACTCTGAAATTTTGAAGTCTTAATATAACAGTGGCATAGTGAGGAGAAGAAATCTGAAGAATTTTGTCTCAAATTATTTTTCTATCACCATCCAAGGACTTTTTTTTTATGTCTTCTAACCTTAATATCTTACAATTACTGGCCTCAAACCTCCTTCCTAGACCCTCAAACATTTACTTAGACCCTCACAATGTAAGCTTTCATATTCTCAGGTCTTGCAGAAAGTTTACAGCTTTTCATACAATTATTTACCATGCGAGACAGGTGGTTGAAAACTGGGAAGCAGTCCCTGCAAACCTGGGTTTTACTTTTTAAGATGAGGGAGTAGCAAAAGGTTACTTCTGAAACTTGCGCATCTTTTATCATGAAGCCTGTGAGCAAGATAAACCTGTTTGCCTTTTTGATAAGGGATCTGGTGTCTTTAGTCGTTAACTAATTGACTAAGGCGCTAATACAGCGGTGCATTGCCTTGGGGCAAGGCTCTTCCCGTCTGTTCTCAAGCTGTCAAGCTGTAGTTAACTTAGCAGTCAATGTGATCATAGACCCGAGATGGATAAATCATAATCTAGGTGTCATATATTAATTGCAATGGCAGAGGTTAGTCCATAGCCCACTACCTAAATGGTTCTTCCAGGTCCCTGGGGTCTCCATTGCAACTGGGGCAGAGGTGGTCTGGCCATTAAGCCTAGAAGATGAGAGGCTACCTCCCTCCCCCAGAGGATAAACGTGGGAGAGATGACCTCATCTTTTCTTAGGCAATATGAAACACTTAAGTCTCCGGGTATCCTCTGTTTGTCCAAAGTTTAGACTGATCCCTGGCTGTGGGCAAGGAATCGGGGCAGTGTGGTCTGGTGATTGGCACAGCACAATCCAGGTAGAGTTCTTTGTCATTGTGATCTTATCTCCTTGGAGACCTTGGGGTGGTGGGTCACTGCTAGGATTTGGGAGTCTCTGACGTAGTAAATTTAAACATTTAATGCCATATTGACCAGATCTGATAGGATTGAGAACTAATCTCTATTAAACATATCTGAGTTAGAGAATCTGTGTCTGTTGCTCTAGCTGTAACTAGCAAACATAAAACAGGAAGCTAAGGCTTAATATTGTAATTAACTGCATTGATTCTTAGCATGACTTTAAAATATATTTCTAAACATATTAGAGGACGTGACTATAGTGTTACTATCAGCTTGTATTTTTTAATTATAGCAACTTTTATGAGACTAGAACTGTTATAGTGGCTTTTGAGACTGTTAGGTTTGAGCCTTAAAAATTATGATTTTTGAGTTGAAGCTCTTTTAGTATCAAAACACAAAACTTTTCAGTCTATAAGCACAGTCCATAAACTTTTGAGAACCTTTGATATTTACATGTTACATCTATAGCTTATAAAAATACAAGGCTACTTTATAACTTAATAACATTAGTGAAAACATGGCTAACATATCTTTAAAGCAATGATCTTTAACCTTTTAAACATTATAAACTTCTAAAGTGATATTAAAATAAACCATCTTTTAAAGAGTCAAAACATAGAGCAATATCATAACAATTTACTGAGACAGGGTAGAGATCATATAAGAATCTTTTTTTTGAAATATGAAATAGAAACGTTTTATGACAGAATTAAAGATTTATGTGGAAAATATTTCTGAAAAAATTGTAGAAAGATGTAGGAAAACATGTTAGAATTGAAGATTATCATGGAAAATTTTATATAAATATAATAATGGTAGGCATAAAAGTATTCCTAAGTTGATTGAAAGTGGAATTATACATTTTCAGATAAACTTGAAGATTCACATGGAAAATATTTCTGATAAAATTGAAGAAATATATAGAAAAACATGTTAAAATTAAAGACTATCATGGAAATTATACAGATAAAATGATAGGCATAAAGATAATTTTAAGTTGATTGAAGGTGAAATTATAAACATTTCCAGATAAAATTGAAGATTTATGTGGAAAATATTTCTGGTAAGATTCATTAGACAAACACGTTAAAATTGACTATCTCATGAAAAATTTTACATATAAAATGGTAGATATAAAAACTCTTTCTAAATTAATTGAAGGTGGAATTAGAAACATTTGTGATAAAATCAAAGATTTACATTGAAAATATTTCTGATAAAATAGAGGAAATATATAGAGATATTAAAATTGAAGATTATCATTAAAAATAATGCAGATAAAATGGTAGACATAAAAACATTACTAAATTAATTATAAGGGGAATTACAAACATTTTCTAATAAAATTGAAGATTTACATGAGAAATATTTTTGCTAGTCTATGTCTTCTCATTGGGGAGTTGAGTCCATTGTTGTTAAGAGATATTAAGGAATAGTGATTGTTTCTTCCTGTTATTTTGATGTTATTTTTATGTTTGTGTGGGTATTTTCTTTTGGGTTTGTTGTCAGATTACTTTCTTGCTTTTTCTAGGGTGTAGTTTCCTAGGGTATAGGTTGGCATTTTCCATCAATTATCCTTTGTAGGGCTGGATTTGTGGACAGATATTGTGCAAATTTGTTTTTATCATGTAATATCTTGGTTTCTCTATGATGATTGAGAGTTTTGCTGCATATAGTAGTCTGGGCTGGCCTTTGTGTTCTCTTAGGGTTTATATGAGGTCTGCCCAGGATCTTCTAGCTTTCATCATCTCTGGTGGAAAGTCTGGTGTAATTCTGATAGGTCTGCCTTTATAAGTTACTTGACCTTTTCCCCTTACTGCTTTTAATATTCTTTGTTTAGTAAATTTGGTGTTTTGATTATTATGTGCCTGGAGGAGTTTCTATACCTATAATCCTTAGGTTTGGTCTTCTCATTGTGTCCTGGAGTTCCTGGATGTTTTGGATTACCAGCTTCATGCATTTTGCATTTTCTTTGACTGTTGAGTCAATGTTTTCTATGGTATCTTCACCACCTGAGGTTCTTTCTTCTATCTCTTGTATTCTGTTGTTTATGCTTGCATCTATGACTCCAGAATTCTTTCCAAGGTTTTCTATCTCCAGAGATGCCTCACTTTGTGATTTCTTTATCTATTTCCACTTTTAGATTCTGGATGGTTTTGTTCAATTCCTTCACTTGATTGTTTGTGTTTTCCTGTAATTCTTTAAGGAATGTTTGTATTTCTTCTTTGAAGACTTCTGCCTGTTGACCCATTATCTCCTATATTTCATTAAGGGATTTTTTGTGTTTCCTCTTTAAAGGGCTTTTACTTGTTGTCTGATGTTCTCCTGTATTTCTTTAAGGGAGTTATTTAAGTCTTTCTTGAAGCCCTCTACCAGCATCATGAGATTAGATTTTAAATCCAACTCTTGCTTTTCCGGTGGTTGGGGTATCTGGGACTTGCTGTGGTGGGAGAACTGGACTCTGATGCTACCATGTGGCCTTGGTTTCTGTTGGTAGGGTTCTTGTGCTTACCTTTCGCTATCTGGTTATCTCTGGTGCTAGTTGGTATTGTTGTCTCTGGCTGGAGTTTGTTCCTCCTGTGGGCCTGTAAACCTGTAGGCCTGTAAACCTGTAGGCCTATAAGTCCTTACTCCTCTGAGCTCAGAAGTGAAAGCACTGCTGGGAGATCACTCTTTCCTGGCGGGCCATGCACAGAAGACTATGGAGTCTCCCAGCTCCCTGGTGTAAATGCAGGTAGGAAGACTTCTGTCCCAGCTGCTCCACTTATGCCCTGTGTGCTCCCAGCTGGTCCCCTCCAGAGAGAAGGTGGAGATCTCACCTCTCTGTGTTCAGAAGTGTCATATAAGAGTCTTATTTCAATTCAAAAGTATCTTTGGCAACTTGACTTCCTAGTCTGCTCAGGTCACTCATTACTGCTCTCACACAAGATGGTGGTGAAGTCAGGATTTCCACAACCAAGATGGCTGGCAGTCATGTGACTGCCCTTCACCACACTGGTGAAGCTATGGCTCAGCCTTTTTCAGCCCTTAGCAAAGATGGCGACAAGCCCTGTGTTGGTTACATCCCCAGAATCACATACATCAAGTGAATACAAAATAGAAAATACAAAATACAAAAATCCATACCAGACATGTTGGGCTGCCTCCAGCAAAGGGTATAGATCATACCAACAAGATGGGCACCCGTGGGCCTGTACGCTCTGGGCCGAGATCCTCCTGGTGCCCTGCTTCAACCCAGCAGGCACCCGGCAGTCAACCTAGAACTGGGAATCTGACTGTTTAATTAAAACATTTGTTTGTCTATTTTTGTTTGTTTAAGAGCAGAATGGAAAGAAATCAGATAAAAGTTTTTATTTTATTTTTAATTTTATTTTTTTAGGAAGTAGAAGTTTAAGAGTAGGCAGAGCCAATTAAGTATAAAGAGTGTTTAAATCATTTACGGTGAGAATCTGGAAATCAGAAATAAAATTTGGAGTGTGAGCAAGTGTCTGCAGGCAGATGTCTCCCTAGGGGCAGGGAAGCCAGGAGGAGGGATAGGGGAGGGGTGAACGCAGGCCCACATTGGCTAGCTAGATCCTTGGAGGAAATGGACCTCAGTAGAATCTGGAATCACCGAGACATGACCCTTACTTCTCAGCGGTAGTTTGATTGAGACCAGGCAGGAAGAAGCGAGGCTTGGAGAAAGGAGAAATAGACAATCCCTTTCCATTTCTCCCGATCGCTGATAGTATTCGCAGAAATTTGATTGGAAAGGCAAATAAGTTTAGGACTGAGGGTTTTTGAGAGACATCCCAGGGCGGGGGATGAGAGGGTGCACGGAAGCATTAAGGGCTGCGGCTGAAAATGCCTGTGCCAGAGTATCAGAGGAGTGCCGGACTTTGAAAGGACAGTTTCTCCGGAGAGGTTAAAAAGACCAAAAGGGAAATGTAATTAATTGTTGTTGGTGGGTGTGGTGATGAGCGATCAGTGAGGCAGAAAGCAGAGTTGTCTAGGATCCCGGCGCACAGGCACGAGGCACACGGAAGAGCCTGCCGAGTCTTTCGGTACCAAAGTGTTTTATAAAAACGGTGGCAGTGTCATGTGGTGGGAGAGACTGCCTCTGCGGGTCCGCCAAGGTGTCCCACTGGACAACCAGGCCATGCGAAGACCTAATATAAAGAAGGTTTATTGGCGGGATGGGAAGAGGACTTGGAGAAGGAGGTAGAGGCAGAGAAAGGGGGGGGCAGAGAAGGTGAGAGAGAGAGGAGAGAGGAGAGAGGAGAGAGGAGAGAGGAGGAAGAGGAGAGAGAGAGAGAGAGAGAGAGAGAGAGAGAGAGAGAGAGAGAGAGAGAGAGAGAGAGAGAATCTGGTTGGGAACTTGTGGGGGAAGGTGTGTGTGTGTGTGTGTGTGTGTGTGTGTGTGTGTGTGTGTATGGGGCGGGGTGGTGGTGGTGGTAATGGTCTTTATTTCCTGGCTCCTGGCTTGTACCTGGTGGGCGGAGATATAAGCTGTTGCTAGGTAACTGTTGGGTGGAGCCTAGAGGAATTGCTAATTGGGAATTGCTAACCGGAAGCTGGCCAAGAGGCTGTGAGAGAGTAACCCAGGAACTTGGAAATGGGGATTATTTGCAGGCCTTAGGAACAATGGCCTTGATATGGCATGATTCACTTCTCTTTGACGCATACTCTAAAGGTTTCCATTTTAATTACATCCGTTGTGAGCAGAGGCACACGGCTCCAGCATCGCCTAGGCAACCCGCCCTCATGGATGCCCACCCTGGGCAGAGGCCACAGAGAGGCCCGCTGAACCACAACAGGGATCTCTGACCCTGCCACGTTTGAGGGGCTCTTTAAATGTCAACATATTCCATTATCCCCACAGGCAGAGGCTTGCGCTTTTAGCGGCTCTTTTGTGTTTCTTAGTTGTTGACACAGCCGTGGTGCCTACCCTTGACCACAGAGCCCAGGTATAGGTTTCTAGTTTGCCTGTGTTCCTGAAGTGCTTGGGTTGTTCTGGGGCCCAAATGTTGGCTCTTTTAGGTCAAGATAGCTCTGGAAGCTGCTCATGGTAGGGGTGGTGATGAGCCTCCCAAGATGTCCTGGGAAAAACTACAAAGTAAGCCTTCACACGGTGGTGGGCTTAGGGCAGAATCAAGCTTGTGACAGGTAAGGTCCAACCCTGGTCTCTGAGCCTGGAACCTGAATTTTTCTTTTGTTGTTTTTTTTCTCCTTTTGTTTGTTTGGTTGTTTGTTTTGAGTCATGATTTTGCTATAAAGCCCTAGTTGGCCTAGAGCTCATTACATAGCTCAGGCTGGTCTTGAACTCTTGGGATCCTCGTGCCTCAGACTCCTGAGTGCTGAGGTCACAGGTGTGAGCCACTGCGCCCAGTTCTAGAGCTTTTTCCCCCTGCCCTCCTGTGCAGAATCAGCATGCATCCACGGCATTCCCTGGGGTCTGCCATTTTCCCAGAGTCCTGGAGGAAACTCAGGAATCTTCAGAGCTTCTTGACAGAGGCAGCCACACAGAGACATGGTGACATTGCCACCCTCATGGGGCTTGTTCTCATCCCGTGTCCATGTGATCTTTGAGAATCTACTTCCTAGTGGGGTTTCCTGTCCTCTTTTACAGAGTCATACTACCCAAGACCGAGCCAGTATAAGAACCATGACAAGGTCTACAGGGAGGAGGAGAGAAAGGGACATGGCCGGGCCTACTTGACCTCGCTGCTTTTCCTAGGTGATGATCAAATGAGGTGCCCTTCTGGGAATCCCACAAATGTACCAGACACTTGGCTTGTCACCCAGGCTGCTCCTGTAGATCTGGAAGAGAGGCGCTTGCTTCCCACTGGGCGCTGAGGGGAGGTCTCCCACAACAGGGGTGGCCTTACCTTGAAGCCCCCTTCAGCACTCTGGTTCCCAGAGAACTCTCCGGTTGCCTCTCTGTGAACCATAGTGTTTGTGTCTGGCCCTCAGCTGACCTGGAGCTTGTCTTAACCTGGGAAATAACCACTCTAGTCAATGGCATGAATTTCTGACTCAGGACACTCCTTTACGTTCATTGTCAGGCATGGACACACAAACCTGTGATTGGAGCAACAACAACGTGGGAGAAGAGAGAGAGGAGAGGCCAGTCTGCAAAAATCAAAGAAAAAAAAAAAAAGCATGCGGAAAGGGCCATGGCATGCAGGAAGGAAGGACCCCCGCATCCAGGCAGGGCGGGGCTGGGCTGGAGAGGCTAATCTGGCCTCATCCACGAGTGAAGGTGTATTTCCACACGGGTATCCTGACATCTGCACAGTCCTTTAAATCTAGTGTTCTAGCCGATAACAAGGAGGAACAGACAGCATTTTGCAGTCATCGGAACCTCTGCTGTAACCCCTAAGCCACAAACGAGGACTTGATTGTGGGGTTGGTGCTGATGCAGGACCGGGCACAGAGTACTCCACCTTCCGCCTGTCACCCTTGGGCCTTCGCTTTCATTCTGGACCATGTCTAAGCTTCCTTGTCTCAGCCTTGGGACAGGGCAAAGGCAAGTGGCGAGCTAGACCCATCACAGGCTCGGGGTCAAGGCTGGGCTGTCATTCAACATCTCTGTGACACTTGTGAGTTAGGCGTCCTCTCTGCGCTTCAGTTTCTTTACCGGCGAAACAGAGACAATAGCGCCCACCTCGTAGGGCTGTGAGCCCGAAAGGAGCCAGCATCTGTAAGCTGCGTGGCACAGCGCCCGGAACACAGTTAGATACCAGTAGCTACTTTTTACTTCTGTGACTCATCTCCAGCTCCTCACTCACTGACTGGTCCTCATTAATCACAGGATCAACTC
This sequence comes from Apodemus agrarius, assembly GCA_964023405.1. Classification (NCBI taxonomy): domain Eukaryota; kingdom Metazoa; phylum Chordata; class Mammalia; order Rodentia; family Muridae; genus Apodemus; species Apodemus agrarius. The sequence goes on from OZ030012.1 coordinate 100,193,556, forward strand.
AACACCCTTTCCAGGGAGCCTTGCACTGTGGCCCTCGGAACCCTGGTGTCTCATCCATGTATCTGACATGAGTCCTCCAACCCCTCTCCGGTGCACTCCCTTTCCTCATAACCCCACTTACCTTTCTCTGCTCCTCTAATTCTCTTATTTTTGTGAAGCTTGAACCAGCTCCACCGCTCCCCCCCCCACTTGCCCCCAAAATCCACAAAGTACGAGCTTTGGTTTTTCCTCTACCATTTCCTGAACATCAGCCTACCGTGGGCCAGACTGGTGCTATTCTGGGTTAGTTTTTGTTGAGTGAATTTGTTGTCTACTTTAGTGCTTAGAGAGAACCTTCCCATGTCTGACTTTATTAAGATAAAAGACTCCCTTTATTATGTTTCTTGGAAGAAAAAAAAAAATCAAAGAAACAAACCTCCAAACAGCCACCGTTTTATCTGAGCTAAATGATTTTTTTTCATGAAGGAGAATTTAGACGTTGTCGCTCCTGGTGAAGCCGGGCAGATCCGTAGCATCTCAGCTCTGCTTGGAGCCCATGTTGACAATTTCTTCCACTCAGCATAAACAACTCTAGCGTCTGGGGTGGGGTTGGACTTGACATTAGCACGTGCCCCTTGCACATCTCTCCAAATTGTATCTCCCCTTAGAGTTAATTATTTTCTCAGAACATCTACACAACCCAGCTTCTGGGTGGTCACTAGCAAAGAAGCCAAAAACAGACCACTCGGAAGCAAGGACTGGCAAGTTCTACTGCTCTGCCTTGACCAGGCCAGCCTTCAGCTTTAAGGGCGAGCCACACCTCCCTTCTCCCTCAGTGGGTACCAGAATGATTCAGGAGCTGTCGGTGTGGCGGCTGGCACATATGTACAAGATCACGCCTGTGTATCTGTGTGAGTACAGTTGCTCACATGACTCCCAGAATGTCTTCCTGTGGGGAGAAGGGACTGGTGCTGGCAACTGCTTTTCCTGGAATCCATGTGTCTGACAGAACAGGGATTTTCAGGGGCCCACAGGGTTCTCACCAGGTTGACGTTATGGCACCTTTTGGCCTTGTGTGTGTTCCCCTGCTGGGTCACTGGGGTCTCTCTTTTCTCCCGGATTAACCTTAGGTCCTTCTCATATTATTAGTTAGGCTCACGCTGAGTGGAATCTGAGATTCATGCATTAGTTCATCTGGGAGAGAAACAGCCATGTAAATGATGGCAGCAGTCTAAATGATACCAGCATTTTTCTATAAATCTCACTACTCGCCATCTCTTGAGACCCAGAGATACAGCGTGTAAGCAATGAAGGCCAAACAGCTCGGATCAAGGAGTGCTGCTGACACCTGGCTGACCCTCTAGTCTGCCTTCCGGCTTGTCTGTACAAGCTGCCCTCTCCTGAAGGCACCTTCCCTCACATCCGATTGCTACGCTGTCTTCAAAACCTCCTCCTGGTCTTGACACTTCCAGGAGCCACATCTCATCACCGCAGTCCCCTGCCTCAGGCAGAATCTGACCAGGGCCTGGGCTACTGCATAAAGGCTCTATAGGTGACTGCAGAACTCATCTGGTGTTGAGACTGAGGTGAAGCCAGATCCGAGCATTGCTTTGTAGTTTGGCTGCTGTTTTGTGGGTTAGAAGCAACAAGGCTAGCTTTGCAGTGTTTCTGAGCCACCCCACAGAGCCAAGCTACATTCAGAACACTTTTTGTCACTGGTATTCTAGAACACAGCAAAATCTCCCAAGCTAATATTCACAGCCCCCAGTTTCAGCGCTATCTACTCTTGCCTAATAGAAGTTTTTGAGCTGTTGGTTCTTGGCCCCAAACTACCTTTGTATGCCATTGGGTAACAGGTGGCATTTTTTTCTTTTGCCAGACAACATTTCTAGGGTCTTCTATAGGGGGCAAAAACATATATAAAAGAGGGAAAAAGACTCTCTCGGCTGGCTCATTTTTGTGTGTGGCTCCAGGGTGGGAGGCAATGGTGGGTGAGGATGTGGTTGCTGCGGTTAGCTTCTCTCCTGTCTCTCTGTCCCTAGTCCTCCCCACTCCCATGGAAGCCCCTAAGATGTCTGTACCGGCTTAAGCTGGGCAGTAAGCTGTCTCAGAAAGCTGGGTCCCAGTTCACAGCCAGAGTTGGGGGTCTGCTTCTGATAATCTCATTTACCCCCTGACCCTTGGGGTTGCCAGTGGAGTTGTCACTGTTTTCCCAGTGCCCCCTTCTGTCATCTGTCCACCAGTGCCCATTTAACCAATTCTGTTCAGTCCTTTGTTAGAATTAACTGGGGTGGCGGTTGTATATGTGTTTTGTGTGTGTGTGTGTGTGTGTGTGTGTGTGTGTATACTACTGTCCTGACTCAGTTGATAGATGAATACTCACCTACTTCTGTTGGATTCTTTTTGGTTGTCCCCAAGCATTTGAGTCACACTTTAATTGCCTGAAGCACAACGTTCTGGAATTTTCCTTTTTCCGTCTGGATGTGTCAGTCGATCAGTGCTTCCCTTACTCCTGCCCACTCATGTCCACGCCGCTGCTGGTAAGGGAGACTGCTCTTCCTCCTGGAATCCCTGCCCAGATCAGGCAGCTGCAAACAGCCCTCCTGCCTTCCTCAGCTCCACACTCCATTCCCCACGAAAGCAGAAGCAACACTATAAAAACAAACAAACAAACAAACAAACAAAGAAACAAACAAAACGTGACTAGGGCGGGATGGTGCCTTGTTTTCTGTCTGTTCTTGTGGCTTCAGAGGGACTAGTGTCCTGCACGTTCTTAGTCCCTACAGATGTCCTTTGCCTTGCTTTCAGGCACTGGCCTCCCTGCTATGCCATTTTCCCAACACACTAAGCCCTTTGCTGCTTCAAGGCCTTAACACCTGCTGTCCTTCTGTGAAGAATTTCTCCTCTGCTTAGGCCTGCCTATTCTTGAGGAAGTAGCTCCAGGCTAAGGAGACATCCTGTCCAGAGCTCCCACTTCCCAGGCTCCATCTCTTTCTTTCCTAGGGTTTCTAGTCTACACACACACACCAGCTGTGTGTCTGCAGGGTGGGTGTTGAATCTGTTTTATTCAGTACCGTGTTGTGGTAGCCCAATCCACCACCACCACCACCACCACCACCACCACCACCACCACCACCACCCCTGGTCTCATTATAGACATGCTAAGAGAGAGGATGAAATTAGATTTATTTTTTGAACAAGCAAGAAAACCTAACTAACTAGAGATGTTTTCAGGTGTGCTTGGCTACTGATCCCTTCTGGAGCCAGAGCCCTTCCTCTAAAGAAAGGTTGCCTGGACGGAAAGTGTAAACACATGGGGAAGACAGCTCAACATGATGGTATATATTTGTAAGTGTGTATTTAAGAACCTCTTGGTTATATTTAGGACCCTTACACCATTCTAAAATACATACAATGTTTGTACCTTAGGCACAGTCCTCAGGCGGGAATTTCTATGGATCACAGCCTCAAGGAGCAAAGAATGGGAGAGAGCGTTGCTCCTGTTCACAAACTCAGCTTGGCTTTGGAAGACTCAGCACCTGGTTTGGTAGCTTCTCAGAGATCTCAGCTTCTCTAGTCCCTGCAGGCAAGTTCACGAGGTCTCTAGAAAGGCAGCATTGGGATGTATGGATGCTTTAATTTCACTGTGGTCCTTGTCAGTGCCCGAGAGTAGGCGTGATCACAATAATGTGATATTCACACTGTTAATTTTTTTAAAGTTTAATTTCACTTTAGTTTTATCAGTGGTGGAATCCCTGCTGGCATGTCATTTAATTTGCTTGCCGTGCTAATGATGATTCTGAAGCTTTTCAAAGAAGCGATTATACGATAATACCAAACGTGACGGTGGGTCTGGCCCATCATTTGCAGGAGTTGGATAGTAACACAGCTCCCTGGGGCATCCAGTCTTGTAATGTGTACCAAGAACTCTGGGGCTTCTCCTTTGCTCCAGGTTACAGAGGAATGAGAAGAGGGAGGCCCAGCTCTTCTTCTGGGCCAGAGGCAGGCTTCAGACCAGGGGTAAAAGCCATGGGAAACCGTGGACTTGATAATTCGGAAGAACATTCTCACAGTGTTGGCTGCTTAGTATTGAGATAGATCGCATGTTGAGGGAAAGCGCCTCACCGATCGCTGACATGCTCGGACACCTAACAGCGAGTTAGGCCGGCACTTGAACGTCCACCAAGGGGTCTCACTTGTAGACAGAACAATCGTTTCCACCCAGGTGCACGCCACTTGTCCCATGCACAGCCCCATGGATTCTGGACCTAGGATAGAATCTGTGCTTACACAGACCTTCAGGCTTGCTGCTTTGTCTCTTAGTTTCATCATAATGAACCAATCACAGCAGGTTATGATGTCAGACATTTCCTTTTATTGGCTTTTTGGAGACTCCTTTTGGAAAACCCAGAGGTACTGGAAACATCCATCTACAACCTCCCTGAAGAATGTGGTGAGAAAAAAATACATACATCTACATATAGATATCTCTATGAGCAGTGGAGTTCCGAGGGGTGTTCCAAGGCTCAGAAGCGCTTCTGGAGGGCAGACTGGATATTTTTCAGCAGCCCCCACTTAGCTCGGTTCTTCCCACGCCCATCGGGTGTCACCACCTGCAACGAGAAGCAGAGAGTGCATGGGGACAGCAGCTCCAAGAGCCCAGGGCCGTTCCACGCACCATCTCGCCAGCGCCCCATGACAACCATGGGAAGCATGAATGGTCAGCCCCTCTCTAGAGATGAAGAGCTCCAGCTTCGGGGTACCAGAGAGCTTTTACAGCAGCCCGCAGCTGTCCTGTGCTGGGACCTCAATTCTACACATCAGGTTCTACCTCTCTTAAGGCAGCTCATACAGCCGAATGTGGACAATCATGATAGACTAGACCCCAAATGGCCTTTACCACAGGACAGTCCCCCACCCCAGCCTCTGGAACTTTGTTTCTTTCTTGTCTTTCAAGTTCTAAGTTTCAGCCAAGGCGTGGTTTCTTCACTAAACTTGGGGTAACCTGTTTAGGATATTAGGGAAATGACAGTTTTTGTTTGTTTGTTTTAAATCTCTGTAGTCTCAACATTGGTTAAGGAAAGAGAAGATTCTTAAGAGATGTGTGTGAAGGATGAACAGAGTAGAATTTGTAAGTTGTCCAGTTTCCCCCATTTTATACAGGCAGGGACGCTTTGTTCAGACTTTGGTATGGTTGGTGATTCAGTGCTACCCGAGAAAGGCAAGGTGCTGGGCAGCAGGGCTAAGGAGGACCTTCTTGGAAACCTCACAGACTCAAGTTCATCATGCTTCTCCGTGACTTACCTCCATTTCTCTGACCTGGTATCATTACCGCTCTCTAATAGACATTTACTGAAGGGGTATTTAGGGATTAAAGTTGAGGTGGAAGATCCCACTGCCCATACAAATTAGGACCCATGATAAATGAGTAGATGGGTGGGACTGGGTAGATTGATGAAGAGACATGTTTATACGAAGCACAGAGTCTCTATGATAATGTTTCTAATCTTTTCTATTTGTGTTGGGCAAAAACAGAGATGCTGCATAGATATAATCCTGATAAAGATGAAATGAAAAAACATTGGAGGCACACAGAGTTACGGGGGACGGCAAACAAGGCCTAATGGTACTGTGAGTTATGAGGCTTGGAACTGCATTAAAAAAAATACACATTTTACAATTTTGTCTCAGACTTTTGTAAGGATCTTCAAAGCCAATGGCTGTGCAACGGAATGGGACAGAGGCTGCTGGGGAGTGTTAGTGAACAGCAGCAGCAGCAGGCAAAACAGAGGCCAGAAGCAGCACAAAGACAGAACATAACATGCTACAGAAATTGAAATGACAGCTAGCACCTCCTTCCTTGTCCCTCACTGAAGCCGTGTGATGGGGCTGCCCCAGAAAAGGAGAGGAGAGAGAGAGGCTCCCCAACTCCTGGAAGCTAGAGTTGACATATCAGTCCTAGATTCCAATAAAAACAATATGGACAAGCAGTGATATGCCTAGTCCATGTATGACCATAGATGCAAGCATATAAAATCAAGATAAGGTAACTGAAATAGCTGTTAGAATGACATAGTAAAGCAACATGTGATGCCAACCAAGGGCTTCTTTCATGAAGGGAAGTAGAATCTAGCATCAGAAAAGGCAGCCGTGGTGAGCTGGGAATGATACTTAGGAAAGGCCAGGTCCTGGGTTTAATTCCTGGCACCATAATCAAACTACCTGGGTTTAAACCAAACCAAACCAAACCAAACCAAACCAAACCAAACCAAACCAAACCAAACCAAACCAAGCCAACCAACCAAACCAACCAACCAACCAAAACCCATCATAATTTACTTAATTGATAAACTATTGAAGGAGAAAAATCATGTGATTATGTCAACTAATGCAAATAATATCATTGTCTATGCGAAAGCTCTCGGAAACCTGGAAGTCAGGAGAAGTTTCATTAGGTGAAGAGCTATCAACCTAAACACGGAGTGAAAAACAATACAATCAGTGGAGAAAGTTTAGTGTCAGCAACTGACAAGTGTGTCTACTTCTGCATTCTGTGTCTGACTCAAGGCTCTCGCTAAAGCGATTAGGAAAGAAAAAGAAATATAAACTCAAACTCTGTGAGGGAAGAGATAAAAGCACCATTACTTACAGATGATAAGATTAGATGCCTAGAAAAACAAGCTGAACCAACAGTCTTGGAATAACAGAGTCCTTAAAGATTTGCTAGGATTCAGATTTATCTATAGAGAACAATAGCTTTTCTTCTGAACCAGTCATCTATTAGGAATATACTACAATATAAAACAAACATTCATAATATCAAAGGGTATGCACTATTCACTTTTGTGTTTGTCCTAGATATATTTAAGGGTGCAACATATTTCAATACCCATATGTGTGATGGGTACTACAATAAGCAAATTGGTGTATCTCTTATTTTACATAATCCCTGGCTTACAATGTGATTATCCATCTAAAATAATAGCAAATTAATCACATATGACACAGTATAGAGTGTAGTCTTCATGTTGTTCATTAGATCACTAAACTATGTAGTTTACCCTGGAACACAAGGTTGAAGACACCAGAAAACCTCACATAAATCAGTTTGAATAAATGTTCAGATAATATGGCAAACGTATCAACTGCCTTCCAATGAATTGCTAAGGGTCTTTCTAACCCAATTCTGTTTGGATAAAATGACTAAAAAAAAAAAAAATAACCACAAGGAGTTCCTTCAGTGTTTATATGAATCAGTAAGCCTCCACGACTAGCTAGATTTTGTTTTTCAATAGAAACATGGCTAATAAAGATGCCTTGGCAGTTCACTAGGACAGCACAAAGCTGAGGCTAAATCCCAGTAAAAGCAGCCGGCACTGATGTGAGAGGGGACGCTGTCTCGCATCACCCCGGTCTTTATCTCTGAACATCTTCACTTCACTTTGAGACAAAAACCTCAAGTGTTGTATGTTTTTAGTTCCCAGCTCCATAGCTCACAGCACTGTTAGCCCCTTCTACGGTCCCCGGGGCTCCCTGTACAGCTTACATGTTCATTTCATCATTATTAGGGTTCTATGCATATATTTTCTCCATCCCCCCGCCTCAGCAATCAGTGGTTTGTTACCATTTATACAATATTATCTTTACCTTGCATATGGCCCTGTTTTTGCTGAAGCCATTATTTTTTTTTGTCAAAGTAGAAAGCAGAATGCTGAGACATCATAAGGGATTCAGGAATGAACCCTAAATATTAGACAGTGAATATAAGGTCGAAATATCACCATGACTGTACACAGCACAACCCTGGTAGACAGCATTGGGTAAATGGACTCCGTTGTGGCTGAGCAGATGCGTCTTTTCTTTGCATTGCATTTAAAGGTAGACTCTGTACTGATACTACTCGAAAGGTGAGACTATAAATTTAATAAAAGAATATATAGAAGATTATCTTTGTGATCAAGGCAAGGACTTTCTAAGCAGAACCTCAAAAGGTCATACCATAAGGAAAAACAGTTATGACTTTGATTATTTGAAAGTTTAAGACTCCTGCCATTTCATGGAGTATGATATGAACAGAGGTGATAAGACAAATATCAGAGGAGCGGAAATGTTAGCCATGTCTAAAGCCATCATCTGGAATACACGGTGTCCTGTGAGTCACCAAATCAGGAGAGTGTAGGGGTGGGAGTGGGGTGGGGTGGGGTGGGGTGGGTGGGGTAGGTAGGGAAGTGGGCAAAGGGTGTTAACAGGCCACCTCTGGGGAGGAATCCTGGAAGAGTGTAAGCATTTGAAATGAAATATGGAAAAATAAAGTAAGTTGATGTAACTATCAGGGAATAGATCTTGATAAATGCAGGTTGAATTTAGGATATAAGGTCTCTCTTATGGGAATATTTATGGGTATGGTCAAGTTAAGTACACTCCTGTGACAGTTTGTATATGCTTGACCCAGGGAGTGGCACTATTAGGAGGTGTGGTCTTGTTGGAGTAGGTGTGTCATTGTGGGTGTGGGCTTTAAGACACTCATCCTAGCTCCCTGGAAGCCAGTCTTCTGTTTGTACTTGGAACAAGATGTAGAACTCTCAGCTCCTCCTATATCATGCTTGTGTGGATGCTGCCACGCTCCCACCTTGATGACAGTGGACTGAACCTCTGAACCTGTAAGTCAGACCCAATTAAACAGTGTCCCTATAAGAGTTGTCTTGGTCATGGTGTCTGTTCACAGCAGTAAAACCCCAACTAAGACAACTGCCTAGTTTATGACCCAGAAATTTTAGTCATAGTATATTTCTTATATGAAATTAATTATGGTCCTCTAAAATTCATATGTTGTATCCCTAATCTCAGATATGATTCTGCTATGTAAGAACCTTTAAAGAGGCAATGAAGTTAAAATGAGGCTGTTAGGGCAGCTGTAATCCAACCCGCAGACATTGTTAAACAGGAGGAAATTTGAATGTAGACCTCAGAGATATGTGGGGGAAAGATTACTCAGAAGCACAGTGCGAAAGACTTCCAGCTAGAGTCATGGCTGTCTAATGATCCCTGATCTGTAGCAACTTGCAAGTGCAATTCTACCCGACTCATACAAAATCCAGAGAGACTTCTATATCTCCCTCCCAGCCACAAGCTGTCACATGTCTACTGTAGCATTAATGGAGGTAACTTGGGTGTCCACACTGAGTAGACAGGTGACATGCAAGAAGCAAATGCATGCTATGAAAGATGGCATAATATCAGAAATTCAGGGACAAAATACCCATAATGACGTAAATCAGTGTGCTTCTTAGCCTGTGGATTGTAATGCTCTTGGGGGTGGGATGGGGTGGAATGACCTTTTCACAGGGGTCACCTGAGACTATCAGGGAACACAGATGTGATTCATGCTATCATTATGATTCATAATGGTGGCAAAGTTACAGTTATGAAGTAGCAACAAAAATAATTTAATGGTTGTTGGGGGAAGGTCACTACAATAGAAGGAACTGTATTAATGGGTTGTAGCATTAGGAAGGTTGAGAACCACTAATGTAGATAGATAATTCAAACAGTGTTTAGGGAGAAAGGGACAAGGGGGGGGAGATGAACACAATGCCATGTGTGTATTAGTGACTTATAGCAAGCAGCCATACATATTGTGTAAGAACACACAAAAGCAAAGAGATACAAATTAGCCCACCTTAGAATAGATGTCACCAACTGGAACATAAATACAAGGCACAGTCCTTGCAAAGATCAGTGCAGATGGACTGGAGGTAGATAATTACTTAAACCCTGTGTACATGAGGTTAAAAACCCAGCCAGGTTCAGTTTGCACCCAAGTTATGCTTGTTCCCAGAGTTCGAGCTTCTCCAGCTACAGGGAAGGTCAGGAAGAACCAGAGGGATTTACTTATAGGAATGTTTCAAAGTTCTTTGGAAAAGGGGAGGCCCTAAGGACCCAGAGAATACGAAGCCTGTGTGTGTCCCTTATGGCTTGGAGCCACTGTGTGTGAGTGGGTGTCTAGGGAAGAGGTGGCAGTCCTGAGGGTGAAATAGTGTTGGTCACATAGTCTTCGATTGCAACTCTTAAGATGTGTGACAGCCGGGGGAGAGGAAAGTTGGGAGAGAGGCCATCCTATTCTGTGTCAAGAGTCCCAGCTGCAGTGCAGGCTAAGGAGGGCATCCTGCAGAGACCCAGGGTGACCAAAGATTGACCTCATTGGCACATAGCCATTATTGAGGGACTGACAGACCGAGAAGGACTTTGAGGATACCTGGAAACAGGGATGGCTACATTCCCAGATGGGCTCCAAAGACCCAGGAGAGCACCAGTGACTGAGTATTGTCAGGCTCAAAGCTTTGCCTCTAAATCTGATGTAATTCAGTAATCCATGTAGATTAGAGTGGTGGATCAATGGACCCTCACAGATGTCCTTGTCTGAACCCTCAAATCTCCGTGTTCTACTTTAGGGCAATTAAGTTAGCTGTTTGGGAATAGGAAAATTTCCTATCACCACAGATACAGTGCTATCACAAAAGGCCCTTCAGGTGGGAGGGAGAGGCAGAAGGGAGCCTGGGGGAGGGCTGGCAGGAGGGAGACAGACCCAGCTGGAAGTTGATGTCTTGAAGATGGAAGAAAGGCACATGAGTTAGAAGTGTGAGCAGCCAGCAAAAGGCCAGGGGTAGGTTCTACCTCAGAAAGGTAGAAAGAAAGATCCTCCACAGAAGGATCTAGACACGGACGGTAGACACGGAGGGCACTCTGATTTAAAATTTAGCCAGTGAGAACCATTTTGTATTCCTGATCTGCAGAAATGTAATGATTTGTATTGTTTAACCACCTATTTGTCACACTAGACAAAGGAAACCCGCACACGGAAGGAGAGCTAGGCTAATCAGGGTGTAAAGTGTGCGGGGAAGACAGTGAGCACAGAGGGGGTTAGGAATGGACTGTGGCCAGGGGGGATATTGAGGACCACAGGACGATCAGGAGGAGAAATAGAGGCCAACAGACAAATTGTCTAACATACGCTTATCTGTCCTTTCAAAATAGACCATTAGGCTCCTTGATGTTAGAGGCTTTGAGACAGAGACCATGGGTCACAAAGAACCAGGAAGACAAAGAGTAACCCATTGCCGTGGAACTTGGCAGGCTAGTGTTGTTGGGGTCCGACTCGGGAACATGAGCTCAAATCCAAAGCTCTTTTTTGACACATAATTCTGTTTCAGAAACAAGTGATCCATCAAAGAGAGATTCAGTGCTTGGAGTCCTGTGCTGCGTGACTCCAGGGCTGAGCTCACTCCTAGGCTTATTCACATTTGATTTTGGTCCAGGAGGCTAAGAGTTCTGGCTTTGAAGACAGACCCATCCCCTGTGTTTTCTCCATATGAGCTTCCACCTCGAGGAGACACCCGAGACTCCAGGATGATCTGTGATAATGGATAACACAGATTTGACCTTCAAATGTGACCTTTAAAGTGTTGGATAACTAATTTCCTTGTTGCATGTATTATGTACCAATGAAATTTTCTTTAAAAAAAATTCAACAGGTCTTAGGCTGTGCAAATCAAATATAAAAGATTTTCTTTCACATCTTTTATAGAAGTACATAGGCTGGAAGCATGGTGGTTGGGATAAGATGTGATTGTGCTACCTCGTAGCAGCATTCAAATGAAACCTTTCAGAGATACGCGTATACCAGTGCCAAAGGAAAAAAATTCGATTTTATAGGAAAGAGCTAAAGCCATTACTTTTATGAAGCTTTATAAATGTCATTCAAACACACCATCTTATTTTCATTTGCTGGTGAAGCCTTTACTTATGCAAATCATGACAAATGTTAAGGAAGCCAGTGTTTCCTCGGGAATGCTAATAGAACCGCAAAGGAGGGGGGAAGAATTACTTCTGAAGGAAAAATCTATACTGTAGCTCTTCGAGTCAGATAAAAATGAAGCTTCCAGAAAACCTCATTAATTAGGGTTCTGCTCGTTTAGATATTGCGTGAAAAAGCAGAGAGAAGGGCAAGCATTTCCCTCTCTTTCATAGGAGGCAAATTAATCGCATAAAGACAGATTTAGGGGAAGGATATTCCTTGATGGACTGTGTAAAACGTCCCGCCTTCAGGCATCTTATGATACTTGGCGATTATTAATTTTATTTATCAATTTACTCCTTCAGTCCTTAATTTAGACATTTCCCCATATATTCATTTGTTTGGTTACATTTTTACTCATGTTTCCGTTCAATAACCGTTAAGAGGCTGCTGTGTGCAAACTGCTTCGGTAAGCACCACAGGAGAGAGAAAGATGAATTAGGCAAGAATTTTCTTTGCAAGGAGGTCACAGTGGGCGAAGAGAACGAGAGGACCCAGGAGGGTAAGGTGGTGGACTGATGACACGCCTGGATCTCTCTATCCCTCCCCAATCCTCACATCTAGAGATGACAGATGAGTCATTAAAAAAAATTAACAGCTACTGGGTGCCCTTCACGGGTTAAGACCTTTCCGAGGGATTCTATAAGCTGAAAAGGCAGATGGAATCAGATTAAAAGAAGCATCCATAGTCAAGAGCACGGAGTAGAAAACCTAGCAACAGGTGTGAGGCTTCGGGGCTCTGGAGTGAGAAGGTCCCCGTGGCAACGGACTAACAACAGGGCGAGAGGCTGGCAGAGGAGCAGCTGGCGAGCAGCCTGGCACCGCCGCACTTCCTCGGCATGTGTCTGACCTCTGTGGGAGGGGACGCACGCATGATGTCAGGAGGTGATAGGGATAGCCCCACTATCTGATAGCCCGACCCCACTTCCTTCCCATTCTCCATGACTATTAGAAGGAGGAACCAGTCCCTCAAACATCTGACCAGATTGCTAAAGGGTCATTCACCGGATCCAATGGCCGTGAGCACCCACCCAGACCACTCAGCAGGGGCGGAGACTACCCAAGCCTACACAGAAGCTGGGTTGAGTGGAGCAGAAACTAAGGGGCGACTCCAAATGAGCTGATTCAGAGAGAAGAGGACAGGAGAGAAGGAGGAGAAGAGAGGGGAGCAGAGAAGAGGGAGGGAGAGGAGGCAAGAAGAGGAAGGGGAGGGGCATGGGAAGGGAAGGGGAGGAGAAAGAAGAGGAAGGGAGGAAATGGAAAGAAGGAAGAGGAGGGGCATAGGGGAAGGGGAGGAGAAAGAAGAGGAGGGAGGGGAGGAGAGGAAAGGGTGGTAACTGTCTAGTTTCTGTGAACATCAGATTAGACAGATATGTCTCTTCTAGGTGTGTCTTAGAAGTCTTTTGAGGTTTCCTTCTCTTGGAGCCATAAATCTCCCTTCTTCTAAACCCCAAATGAACAGTCCTGGCCTTTCTAGTTTTAAAGAACCTCTAAGGCCTATTTGGATCGCAAAGAGAACCTTCACAGTTACATAGTATGATAGCTCTTGACGGTCCCAGTATTCTCAATGCCTTTGCAATGGCATTCACGAGTATGCGACACTGGGAATTCAGAGAAGCATCAGCTCTCCACCACAAAAACCAATAGTTTGTTTCGTTGCTTTGTGGAGCCAACCTGGCCTGCTTGGTGTCTTTTTTTTTTTTTTTTTTTAAAAACTACCAGAGAAACCAAAAGTAGTTTTAGTATAAATATGTCTTAGATATTACATGGGATGTTACTGTACCACAATTTGCAATCGTCCTCTGTGAGAAATGCTGATTTAACTGGCTACCATGCCTCTTTGCTAGATCTTACACTTCTTCTTCGTAGGGAGCACTGCTCCCTTGGAGTTCCCCACTGTAATCCTTACTCTTCTCGTACAATGACTACTAGTCCCTGGCTGCGGCAGGAGGAGGGATTATGCTTGGTTATCCTCGGAACTTCTGTGTCCTAACACGAAGCCTAGAACCAGTAGTTTTGAGTTCAGCAGCACCTGTGATCCCTGGACTAGGGCTGAAAAGGCTGGTGGAGATGAGAGAGGATCTCACTGGCTGAGAGTTAACCGGCTTTCTGGGTTTAGAGGCAGAATTCTCTGTGATCACTGCTGATCTTTCTAGTTAAGCCAAATCCTGACTCTATGAAGGCGTTCCCATATGATGGATGGGTCAGAGATGGCTCAGCTGGTAAAGGCTCTTGACAAGCCCGAGGCCCTTAGTTTAAGCCTCTAACATCTGTCCACACACTATGCGTGTATGCATGTGGGCGTGTGTGCAGATTGGCGATTCTCCAATAGAACTTTAAAACTTAAGTCACAGGTAATAGAAAAGAAGTTTAACCTAAGAAGTCAATGTCCACAGTACCTTGCAGATGTCACTCCACTGCCCCGGCCCATTGTCATTGATGGCTCTAACCTTAAACAAATACTCAGTGTTGGGGGTCAGGTTGTGCAGCTCCAGGTTCTGCTGCAGGATGTCGCGAATTTGTCCACAGAGCTCTGTGCGCACGTTATTAGGAGGGGTGGTAACGAGCTCATAGAATTCCATCTCAAAGGAGTCCACATCTTCTGTTGGGCATGTCCAGTAAACCTAGGAGAAGTGGGTGTATGAGCACCAACACACACTGCCCTGTCCTTCCCACGGGCTTCGTGCTGTAGCCTGTCTATGGGCTTAGCTGAGCCCATCTTCTATAGCTGCCGAGAGCTTTGATTTAGACCATGAGTAAGGAAGGGTCTTGGGAGGCTCTGGTGAAGTTTTGTGTGACACATGGAATGGACTTCGGGGACAGGGGGATGATCTTCAGGGTTCTGTCACTCAACATGAAGGCACTGGCCATAGAGACCGTCTACCAGATGCCTGTTGCGTTTCCGGTTTCCCACCAGGCTTTCCTACCTACACATCTGGTAATTCGCAGGTGCCTCTGGGAGCCTCCCACTTTACAGGCACAAGGAAGAGACCTTTGGCAAATGCCAGTGGACTCACAGAACGTGGTAGAGTCACACAGTTGTCTGGGATGCAAAGTTATTTCCTTCTCTACTCCCGAGGAAATATCCAACAATAAGGGTAGTAAGTTCATACTCAAATCATAAGAGCTTTAAATTGTAAGATATCAACTCCCAAGAAGAGATATAGTAACAAGTCTCAATTTGGCATAGAAGCAGTATGTGACAATAGTGTTTTCACTTATTTATTTATTTATTTATTTATTTATTTATTTAGTGTGTGTGTGTGTGTGTGTGTGTGTGTGCGCGCGCGCGCACACATGTGCCATGGAGTACACACGGAGGACAGAGGACAACGTGCTGGCATCTGTTCTCTCTTCCTACCATGTGGGTCCTGGGAATAGGACCCAGGTTGTTAGGTTTGGTGGGAAGTGCCACCATGTTGCTGGCCTTGAACTTTAAAAAAAATTGTATTTTAAAAGCATGTTTCTACTGATCTTATTATATTTTTTGCTAAAGTCAAATGCCACAAGACGCAGTTAGTATATACTTTCATGAGTACTAAATTTTATAAATGAAATCGCACAACTTAATAAAATAAGCTCACATTCTCTCTGATGATAAAAACAAGCACATTGGTGATGACATGCTTTGGAAATGCAGGGGAGGCATAAGGGGAGAAAATAAACATCTCCTCCAACCCACACATTGATTCCTGTAAGTCCTTCTGCTGTCGGGGGAGATGCAAACACACTCATGCATGTAATTGGGATTGCATGGCTCTGGCCTATTCTCTAAACTTACAGTTTATATATCTCATACCGTCAAAAATCTGGTAAAGTATCACCTTTAAAATCTGCCCATAGAGGCCGGCAAGATGGCTCAGGGAGTGAAGGTACTTGCTGCTAAGCCCTACAACCTGGAGTTTGATTCCCAGGAGCCCCACAGTGGAACTGGTACTCTCAAGTTGACCTCTGACCTCCACATGTATGCTCCGGTATGTGCAGTCTCTCTCTCTCTCTCTCTCTCTCTCTCTCTCTCTCTCTCTCTCTCTTTCTCTCTCTCTCTCTCTCTCTCTCTCTCTCTCTCTCTCTCTCACACACACACACACACACACATATACACACACACACACACACACATATACACACAGAGACAGAGACAGAGACAGAGACAGACAGAGAGACAGAGAGACAGAGAGAAAGAGAGAAAATGAATACACGTAATGGAACTATATAAAAACTGTTCCCCAAATAACTGACCCCTTCCATAGTTGAGCTACAATAAATATTTTGGGTCACAAATCCTCATCTGATTTATTTATTTATTTATTTATTTATTTATTTATTTATTTATTTTGTGAGGAGGATGGTTTCTTAATAAATTATTTCTAAAATTTAAGTTGAATCAAAATATCTCTAGAGTTTTGGAATATATACTAATAATCTTCTAAGACCAACTTGAACATTTTCTACACTGAATCCTTGAAGATTTGGGAGCCAGGTCAACATAGACTTAATTATTTCTTTTTTAAAAGGAGAAATTATGCATTTATTTATTCTGTGTCATGACTTAATTATTTTTATTGTAGAGCACAATGAATCCTGGGAAAGGCCCATTTCATGACCCTAGAATAGGGATTTTCTATATCATGATCATCATCATCATCATCATCATCATCATCATCATCATCACTTTACATTAGATCACTGTCAGGCCACAGGTGAGATGGCGGTGACTTGCTTGGTTGTCTTGGTAGGTGTCGTGTCCTTCTCTCAAACTTACCCAAGGATAACTCTTAGGCAGCACATGTGACTTCTCCAAGTCCAAGTATGGAGCAGACCCCACCAGCCCTTCTGCTTCAGAACAGGAGCTGTGGATTCCCTGAGAGCCTGGAGGTGGCACTGAGATGAGATACAGCGTCACCAGAGTTCACTGATGTCACCTATACCCCATCCCTTTGTGAAGGGCAGGGAAGGACACTGTGCTGTGTTCGATGCTCTCCAGTAGGGCGCTGTTCTACCTGGCACATTTCTTGTGGTATTAGTTTTTCCCTCTGAAGCAAACATTACAATGCCTTTCAGAGGGAGAAGGTAAAACCAGTTCTCTGTCTGGTCCTCCTTTTCTTGTGTTCAGACCCTACCCGCTGAAGTGCAGTCTGCAGTGGCAATACCTGGCAGCCTGGAAATCCAGTGGCTGAGGATCTACCTTCTAATGAGTCTTCATGAGATGGTCGTGTTTGGAAACCACTAATCTACATTTCAAGATGCCTACTGTCTTTGAGGCCACAGAGTAATTTGGGAGGTGTGTCCATGCAGGAACCTCAAAAGAGGCTAGGAATTCTAGTTGCCCAGCAACCCTTTTCCCTCTTGGAATCTGAATAAGGCACTCCATAGTCAGTTCAACTCAGGCTCAGCTGGATTCCAGAGAGATGGTAAAGGAAAGAGCATTTGTTCACGGTTAGGTTAGGAAGGCCAGTGACCAGTGTTGTCACAGGTGAGGGCAGGTGCGGAGACCTCTAAGACACTACACTTTCCACATCAGCCCTAAGAAAGGATGGATCTCAGCAGAGAACTAGATTAGCATCCCAATCTTTTCAAACCCCAGGGAGCATGGATCTAAGAGAAGTAGCAGTTTAAAGGAGCACACAGCCTGCAGCCAGCGGAGACTGCCTATCTAATTCAGTCCTGGACTCTACCCCCCACTTCCAGGACCTCCCAAGCCATTTTGAAACATTCTTTAGTTCCAACTTGATTTTCTTTTGGCTTCTTATCCTTCCCTCCCTCCCTTCCTCCCTCCCTCTCTCCTTTCCTTCTTCCCTCCTTCCATATGGTGTGGTGCGGTATGTATGTATATGTGTGTGCAGCACACATGTGTGCATGTCCACATGACTGTTTTTGTTAGTGTAAAGACCAGGGGTTGATATTGTCTTCTATCTCTTTCTCTTTTCTTTCCCAGATTCTGCTATCTATCTATCTATCTATCTATCTATCTATCTATCATCTATCAATCAATCTATAAATCTATCAATCAATCTATCTATAAATCTATAAATCTATCTATCTATCTATCTATCTATCAATCAATTTATAAATCTATCAATCATCTATCAATCTATCTATAAATGTATGTATGTATGTATGTATGTATGTATGTATGTATCTATCTATCTATCTATCTATCTATCTACCTACCTACCTATCCCTGAGACAAGGTCTGTCATCTAGCTGGAGCTCACTGTTTCCACTAGACTAACCAATCAGGAAGACCCTGGATCTCCCTGCCTTTGCCTCCCCAGCACTGGAAGCGCAAATATACACCAGACCTTGACATGTGTGATAGGGATGCAAACTCAGTTCTTCATGCTTGCACAGCAAGCCCCTTGCCCACTGAGTCTTCTTCCTAGCCCATTTTTTTTCCTACAGAAAGTCTGCCTATCAAGTAAGGTTGGGATTTACATGCACTTATCATTGTGAGTTCAATACACTGACTTGATTACTAAACATTTTAGGACTCTACCCTACTGTCTATGCTGACTGCAAAGAGTCTAGAGGAGTAGACTCGAGTGACAGCATTCTAGAGGCCAAAGAGGTATGGATAGCCTTCTTTGACATCTCTCTTTCATTCTGTGTCCCACACCCTTCCCTTTGACTTACCTTGGCGGCTCTTGGGTATACCAGAGTCTGGTAGATGA
This sequence comes from Apodemus agrarius, assembly GCA_964023405.1. Taxonomy (NCBI): domain Eukaryota; kingdom Metazoa; phylum Chordata; class Mammalia; order Rodentia; family Muridae; genus Apodemus; species Apodemus agrarius. The sequence continues at coordinate 100,212,060 of OZ030012.1, forward strand.
CAATTGGGCCTGGGGTCCTCACAGAGGTGTCGTTGAAGGAATACCAGTTGTGGAAGCTGTTGCTGCTCTGCGGAGGCTGGGTTTCCCCTGTGGCACTCCAGTAGGTGTACAGGCCATCAGTCGTTTTGGCGGGCGCTGCAGACTGGGCTCTCCCATAGGTCTCCAGACCCATCTTGCCCTTTTCATTGGCGGTGTTGAAGGACATCAGGGAAGAGCTCCGCTGGTAGATCTGCTGGTTGCCGAAGCTGTGGGTGCTGAATGTGACCTTCCTGGCGATCATCATTTCTGAATGCATAGGGTACTGGGAAGGGAGTGAGTCCCCCGAGGAGCATGCCTTTTTGGGTCCTGTGGGAAAGAGCTCATGGATGGCGCTGGAGAGTTCAGCGAAATCCAAGGGGATGCAGTGTAGGGAGTGAAGCCGCAGCTGTGGGTCGGGCCGGAAGGTGTTCTGGATGCCCTCCTCAATCTGGTCCACCAGGATCTTGGCCGACTGCAGGAAGGCCACCTGGCCTGTCTCCTTCAGGGCTTCCTTGGAGTAAGCGATCAGGCCATCCATTTCGTTTACTTTCATGGTTGTAATGTACACATATTTCTCGATTTCTTTCTGCCGGGACACTTCTAGATTCTCGATCTGTTCCATGATGATCTTCTCTTTCTCCTGAAGGATGGCTCGAAGTTTGAGGAATCCATTCCGGACCTCCTTCCTCTTTGCTTCCTTGTCAGCTTTAAAGCTGCTCTTTAGAATGTTGAATTCCATCAGGTCGTTATCAATTTCGTACCGGACTGGAAAAAAACAACCAAGCGGGTTACTGTGAATATTTTCATTTCCACAGATATCAAAGCCATATCGAACTGGAGCGCATCTCTGTGGACTCAAAGGAAATGAATGGAGAGGGAGGGAGGGGGAGGGGAGTCCACCTGGAGCTGGACTGATGCAGGCTAGAACAGGCTTTCGAAACAAATTCCCCTCTGTTCTTCCCCCACATGCCCCTGGCGTACGGAACTTTCCCCAGGACTACGTCTCTCTTGTAGCAGAGAAACAAATTTCTCATGTCTGCTAAATGGTGCTTTATCAACCAAGCTCGATCTAGTGTTCTTCAGCCACTGATTAGGTAGACCACTCCTTATGGACATGGAGTATAAGTAGTAATAATTGCACCCCACCCCCAGCCCAGCTTTCTAGAGTTAGAAAAGAGTCTCATTGCTGTTTAGCACTGGTGTTGGAGAGTCTGCGTGTGTGACTTACTAGCTGCCCTTTGCCGACCACTTGATTTAAGCAGGGTTGTCTCATGCAGGAGGGGATAAACATCTGTGCTACATGCTTATTGAGACTGGCATGGTGTGTTCCTGAAGTACTCTGGCTAAGGTCATCTGGAAAGAAAGAATCTTAAGAGAGAAAATGACTGCACAGGATCGGCTTGTAGGCAAGTCTGAAGGCATTTTCTCGATTGAGGACTGATGTGCTAGCTCTCTGTGGATGGTGCTAGCTTTGGACACGTGCTCCTGGATGCAATGAAACAGCAGGAGGAGCTAGCCATGAATGGGCTAGCCGTGAGCAGCCTTCCTCCACGGCTTCTGTCCGTTTATGCTTCCAGGTTCCTGTCTTACATTCTTGTCAATGTCCTTCAGTGGCAGACTATGATATGCGAGTGTAAACTACAACCAACCCTTTCCTCCCCAAGTGGTTTTCGATCACGGCATTTTATCACATCAATAGAAGCTTTAAGACAAAGGCCTATATGAAGTGGTCCTCTATAGGTAGAACCATTCCCTAAATGGGTTTCTGGGTCTACATGGGGACAGAGACATGTCTGACCTGGTAAAGACACATTTTGATATTGTGAGCTTTTTATGGAACTTTACAAAATATTGTACTTTGCTCCAATATAAAAGGCAGAGATGGTTTTATATAAATTATATTATATGGCCAATATGAACAACCATGACAGAAGGGAAAAAAAGCAGCTAGCCAGAATATTACTGCTATTTTGGAGTCTTCCTGTCACTAAGTGTCCATTAGCAGCTCTTTAAATTTGTTGCCTACAACTTTGACGGAAAGTTCATGGTAAATAACTTCAATTGAGATGATTCTCAGCCTTAGATTAATTCTTGCCCCTGGAAATAGGAAGGCGGAGTTAAAAATAACTGTCATGTTCTGGAAAAAAAAACTCAACAATAACAATAAAAACAACAAACACACCCCCCACACAAAAACAGAACTTCAGAATGTGACTGGAGAAAACTTGTTTTTTCCCTTTTGGAAAATGGGGCCAAAATTCAGTAAAATTGTAACAAAAATGACAGGATCTTTATGTGCGTATTATACTCTAGGTTTTTTCCAGAGGCGAGAGAATGTTTCATAAGATAAGCCATCTAAGCCTCACCAACCCAGTGAGGAAGCTACCACTATCCTTCCCATTTTATAGATCAAAAAACTGTCATGGATACCCTTGACAGTAGCTTGACGGCCATCTTAGGGTCCCCCAGTGTCTAGATTTCTCCACCAGGTTGAGCAAGCCCCCCCTTAACAGGTTCCCTACACCATCTTCTGGTCTTTTCCACAGCTGGGCGTTACTCTGAGGGGGGAGCGGGGAAACCGATCAGGACCTGCTTTGAACTTGGCGATGGCGCTGAAGAGGGCCGCCGACCTCTCGGAGCAGGCGTCTATGAGGCTGACCGTGTCATGGCCATTGTGGAAAGCGATCTTGCAGAAAGCACAGAGAAGCTGGTTGTCGCTGCGGCAGTACTCGTTGATGCGGCTGGATGGATGGTGGATGCAAATCTTCTCGTCCTGGTCCTCGGCGCTGGTGTCCACGAAGACGTGGTCCTGCATGGCCACATCCGAGTGGAAGGCCTTGAGGCAGTCGTTGCACAGGTTGAGGCGACAGGTGACACAGCGCTTGTAGGCAATGCGCCGGGTGCGGCACACTTGGCAGAGGATGGGCCCCGAGGAGCGGTCGAAGCGCCACTTGAGGTAGCCGTGCTGCTGCATGTAGCGCTTGGTGAGGCGGCCGCGCAGGTAGTTTTCGGGCAGGTGCATCTGGTGGCTGTAGGGCATGCAGTGCGAGCGGTTGCACATGGGGCAGATGAGGATGAAGAAATTCTCAGTGACCTCGGCGCGCTTTTGCAGCTGCCGCAGGCACTTCTCACACAGGCTGTGGTTGCAGGGCAGCATGAAGGAGTGCAGGCGCAGCCGGTTGCACATGGGACAGGTGAGGTGGCTCACCAGGTGGCTGCTGGCGGGCATGGTCTTGGGCTCATCCAGCTGAGTGTCACTGCTCCCCACGCGGAGGGCGGTCTTAGAGCTGAAAGAAAAAAGCAAGCCCAGGCTTCAGGAACACACCCCAGAGTTCTGGAAGGACCTGTCCAGAGACGTTGACACATAGGAAATGTGATAAATGCTTCCTGCGTGGTACCTGTCTTGGCTTGCCTCCGCTCTCTTAGTAAACGAACTCAGGTAAGTCATTGCTACCTGCTTGCTGGTACCCATGTCATAGCAGTTTAAAAGATGATTAAGACTAAATTTAATGCCTGCATGGGCTGAGCAGAGCTCTCTGGATCCAGCCGGAGCCCTGAAGTGCTTTCCTGCCAATTTTAATTTTGAGAGAAAGACAGCAGAGAGCTTTGGCATGGTCAGCTGGGCCTGGATGTTGCAATGCATATCAGTAACACTACAGGGCATCAGACAGGACCACAGTGGCTGGGATGTACCAGAGCAGAAGTAACGCAGATTCAGGATGCTGGAGCTCGGATTCCATAAATGGCTTCCAATCCACCTTTCCAGGGGAATGTGGGTGGTTGTGCCTGCTCTTTTTCTTTCTGGTAGCAGATTTGGGCTCTGTGTGTTCTAGATGCTTTCTAGTCAGGAGTAAGGGAACCAACAGATGGACTCTCTTCTCACTAACTTCTCACTAACTTCTGACGTGTCTGTCAAGTACCTCACACTGGCATGGAGTGGGACGTGTTCCCACTTGTAAAATGAGTCAATTAGTCCAATCTTGCCCAATTACAGGCATGCTTCTGGTGGCTGTGCCTGGAAGGCAGTGACATTACCATTCCTGGTCTCTGTGGGATGGGCCAGAGAGAGGTAGTAAACTGCCTTTCTAAGGCCACAAGAGACAACTTCTGTGCTGAACCTAGAACCCATGCGCTGGCTTCCAGATCAACAGCGATATGCAAGGGTCTGCCTCTGGGCGATTTGTATACGCTGAGGCATGACACTTTTAGAGCTGCCAGTTTAGAGAGCCTTACTCTACTTTGTGCTCAGGCTCTCCGGCTGTAAATCAAAGACTGCAGCACTTCCTTCCTGGGGGTTTACAAAGTGTAAATGAAATAATCCACCAGCCGTGTAAATATGGTGCCTGTGACCATTGCGCTATCCACCGGCTAATGTCCGCAGTAGAGGAGCAAACCACAGGCGAAGAGGACAGGACTGAAGCTCGCGGAAGCCCGTGCATGCTTGCACTGTTGCGAGCAAAGGGTCTCTATTTGTCTACCGGCTGAGGTCGCCTTCGCGGATTCAATTGCCAGAACTACAAATGGTGCGACTACAGTTGTGTACTCCGAGGGCGTGGTGTGAGAGGCTGCAGCCAGAGGGAAAGCGCCTTAGGAAATAAGCCACTTGGCTGTGGGAGTGGAGAGGTGAGCTGACACACAACCTGGCTCTGCCTGCCATCTCTCTGTTCACAGTAAGGTACCCGGCTCGACCATGTTCTCTCCTGACCTTGCCCTCCTGACTTCTTTGTGCTCCTTCTTGGCTAAAGAACCCATGCCTCAGAGCATTGAAAGTCAAAGGTGGAGGCAGAGGCAGGTGGGATTTCTGAGTTCGAGGCCAGCCTGGTCTACAGAGTGAGTTTTCCAGGACAGCCAGGGCTATACAGAGAAACCTGTCTTGAAAAAACAAACAAACAAAAACAAACAAACAAAACCAAACAAAAAACAACAACAACAACAAAAAGAATAAAAAAGAAAGTCAAAGGCGTTTCCCAACATTGCCGCAGGGTGGCCCTGAGATCGTGTCTCTGTATATCCTCAGGCATCCCGAGAGCTGGCTTATCCCCGAGGACTTGGATGCCGAGATCCAGGCTTACAGCCTCACTGTTTCCGGCCCTATTTCTTTTCTGTGTCCCAGCCTCTCGCTTACTCCCTGAAGCGTCACCTGAAGTCACAAGGACATATAGTAGCTGGATGGACTTCTCTGATAAAAAAAGGTCAGACTTGGAACCAGTGTATACTACATGGAGGGAGCGGAAGAGGTCAGAAAGAGGGGATGGGGGAGGAAGGAGCTACTGCGTGGGGAATGGGCAGGGCGAAGAGAGCTCTGTTAATGGCTCAAGGAACTGAAGTGGTTGTGAGGAAGGGGCTGAGGAAAAGAATGAACCCGGGAAGGCTAGGTTAGACCAGAGTGAGGGCAGGCTAGGTTAGACCAGAGTGAGAAGTGAGGCCGCTGAGCAGGATTGGGAGGGAAGGGGTTCGGAGACCAGGAGAGGGGCTTTGGAAGGGAAGCACCAGTATGTTAGAGCTGACTCCCTGGCACTGACGTCCAAACAGGGCGTCTGCCCACCGCAGATTTCCATGCCAAAGCAGCAACCAGGTTCTGCAGCTCTGCCTACCTGCCCTGGTGCCCCGCCTCTGCTCCCCTGCACAGCCTGCTCCCTGCTAAGTCCTGCCCTGCTCTCACATCCGCCTTCCAAGCCTCCAGGTCCCATGTTGAGGACTCCAGTTCTCCCTGTTAGAATCACCGGATGGGGTTGGAGTTCTTATCCGAAGCCCACGTTGTACCCCAAGATCAATGGTACAGAGGACAAACGGGAGCATTTAAAGATCCCCAGGGGATCTCAGTGCACCTCTGAATCTGGGAGTCGCTGATGCCTATGACTCTAAAGCACTGGCTCTGATCGTCCCTCCCATCTGAAATCTCCCGTCTCCTGACGTCCCTGATATCATGCTAGCCCGCGGGGCAGCCACTTTACTGAGTGACTGAGAACCTGACGGTCATAACTTTGGAGGGGAAAGAAACGGGTAGCTGTCAACTCAGGGTGCTTCTGCAGGTTGCTACGGTCAAAAGAAGCTTCTAGAAGTTTGTACTCATCAGGTAAATGCTGCAGTTCCCACAAAGGAGATGAAGAACACTTTATATTTTTCAGATCATCTAACAGGCTATGGAGCACATACCATATCATGGTCTCCATTTTGTAATTTTTTTTTTTTTTAATTTAGGGCCATTGTCCTAGCTCTGGATTCAAGTCATGACTCTACTCCCTTCCTAGCTATGTGGTCCTGGGCAACTTAGTATCTCCCAGCTAAATATTTTCCCGGATTCAGTGGGCACAGGGGGAGGAGAGGAATGGATACGTGAATAGTGGCTGGCAAATTTCTTGCTGGCCATCACTTGTTTGCAAGGTGAGAGCTCTTGGTGTCAAAGGGTACGCCTAGCATCCGTTCACATAGGTAATGGGGCTCGGCTGTTTAAGGGCTACAAAATTACCATTGGTTTTTTTTTCCATGTAGAGTGCACTCTAGGAGGTGCTGACCTACTGGCCTGCTCTGGGGTACCCACAGCTGGCACACATCCCCCAGTTATTTTGAGCCAACATAGCCACACAACGGATGGCCAGCACGCATGCACGCAGTACTTACGCAGTGCGGATGCTTCGAAGGCGACCCTTTCTGAAGGTGACGGTGATATTGCGGCAGCAGCGGCTCTCGTAGTAGTAGCACTTGAGGTTGGTGCTGGCGGTGCAGCAGCACTTACAGTTGGGGTCATTGGCCCAGGAGCAGCAGCACCAGTGGCAGTTGGGGTTCTCCGCACAGGTGCAGTGGCAGAACTGGCAGTTCCGCTCATCCTTGTAGGGGCAGGGGAAGCAGGTGCAGTTCCGCTCGGAGGTGAAGATGAACTTGCAGCACAGGCAGGAGAAGAGCCGGGGACAGCATCTCTGCCAGGTGCAGCACGGGGAGCAGACACACATAGCCGTCTCCATGGCTCTTAGATCCCTGGTACCAGGCCTCTAGGGTATTGACAACGTCCTCTACCAGATTCTTGAGGTCACTTCTCTCCCAAAGGGACCCTTGCCCACTCTCGTGAGGCTGGCACTTTGAGAGTTGTGGCAGGAAGTTGGCCAGTTTATGAGGCCTTCACAGATGATGTTCCTCCTCCAGAGCTGGTGTCACCTATTTCAGCCTGTGGACTTTGCCTATGTCATAATCCCTGACTCCCACCATGGCTTAACACGCTCAGTAGTAGGTCAGAGGAGGGCGGGGTGTGGCGGGGTAGCTGGGATGCGAATGCACACTGGGTGTTGTCACGAGACCAAGGCCACAGGGGTGGTGGCACCACGGAGCTCTTGGAGGCTTTAGTTGCCATTGGTCACATTTCAAGTGCTCACGTGGATTTTAGATGCTGGTTTTCCTTGACTGGTTACTAGTCCTGCTATCCTGCTATTCGGGTAAGCTGACTTCAGGTTCTTTTTTTTTAATTTTTATTTTTATCTTTATTGACTGAAAGACTGGAGTATGACTAATTAGAAATACAGATTGACATCATGTTCCTCTTCCATCAGCAGAACTCTGACTGGAAAAGCACAATGCTTACAAATAATGGCGCCGTCACAGGTAAAGGGACATCACTATTCGGACAAGGGACTGAAGGGACAGAGACACAGGTTCACTCATGTCTGTCCTTCCAGAGGTCACGTTCATGAGGCGTTATGCTTAAGTCACCCACAGGTTTGGGACTCAGGCTTTGATTCCTTCTCTTCTATACCCTTACCCTAGCCCTCCCTCCCCACCCCACCCCCACCCCCTGTATTCATTTATCAAGAGGCGCAGAATCCTTAGCTACTCTGCCAGCGTGCACTCAGGAGCCCTAGAAACAGAGCCCCGGCTATCAGGGGAGTCTTGCTTTCCTCTTCATGCAACCTGCAAAGATTAAAGGAGCAGAGGTTTCACGACCATGCCATCCTAGAACAGGAGCACCGTCTCATTATATTTCCAAAAAAACAGCAGAAGTGAGAGCTGATTTTGGCTGCAGGAGTTTCGTGAATAATTTATTGCCTCTTCCCATGATTATCACCCTTGTAATAGGAAAGAACATTCACCGAGCGCGAACTGGGCCAGCCTCACATGGAGTTTAGATCTCTACAGTGGAAAATCCTGAATCCTCGGGTGTGCACTTTATTTTTGGTAGACATTACTAAATTATCACTGCAGAGCGTACTCCAGATCACACCAACACCAGGGATAGGTGTATGACACCACCTCTTGTGTTTGCCAAACTCAATTGTGTTTATCAATAAGCCTCCTTACCCTTTGGAACATAAAGATCTGAGTTCCATTCACAGGCCATTTCAATGCTGATCTATAGAAGGCATCTTTTCCTTTCTGTTCTTAAAAACATTAGCAAGGCATGGTTCACTTACCATTGGAGTGATCTGGTTAATGCCTTTTGGTGAATTCATTAAACTGAGCAACTATTACCATTATCTAATTCCAAAACATCTGTCACCTCCAAAAGACAGCCATTAGAAGTCATTCCCTCCTCTATTCCTCCAGCCCTCATCCAACAATCTTTATGCATTTACATATTTATGCATTTATGATTTATACATTTACTTATTTTATAAATGGAATAATGCAAAGTCTTTTTTTTTGGTCTTGCTTAACTTAGCATGTTTCCAGGGTTAATGTTATACCAAATATGATATTTCATTGTGTATATGTGCATGTGTGTATCCATGCGCATATACACATGCAGGTATATGGAGATGAGCTTGCCTGAATGTGCACATATGGACGTTAGAGATCGCTCCTAGCTGTAGCCAGAGAAGCTTCTTTTTTGCAGAGGCTAATCCTTTTGTAGAGATTCATAACTGGTCAACATGTTAAGAATATGTGACTGAGTAGTCAGGCACGAATAGGTCATCCATGTCAGCTTCCCCTAACTCAAGGCTCAGGAACATGAAGGAGAGTGGGCACAATTGGGAAGAGCAGAGTGACGAGAGAGAGAGCTAGGCTACCTCTGGCATGAGAGCCATTGTCCGCAAGAATGCACAAGAGCTGTGCTCACCTGCACAAATCAAACTAGTGCTACAAATTCTAGCATTGTGGGGGGGGACTGGTCCTAAGGTCCCACCTCAGCTGAGGAGTGGTGGCAGTTGTTGGGTGCCTAGTCATGAAGGGTCGCATTTCTTTGGGGTATGGCATGTACCCATACCATACACACACTATGTGGACAACACCAGTTGGACTTAATTGGTTATCAATTAAAAACAATAAGGGTATATGTAGATGAAAGGGAGAACCCAGGGGGAGTCCTGGTGTCAGCTGGAGGAAGATAGTGGGGGTAGATAGAATCAAAATCCTTTGTGTGAGACTTTTTAAAGACAAATGAAAGATTAGAGCATCCCATGTGATCTGATCAATTATGGAGACTATCAAATGAAGGGGAGCTCCCTAATTATTTTTATGTGACCAAAATGAATTCATTAAACCTAAACTGACAAAAAAGGCAATTGAGAAAAGGCAAACCAGAGCCCATCTAATGTTAACAAAGCACAAATGGAATCTTTGGATAAAGTATTAACCGGATCACAGGAACACATTTTGGAAGTCGTACCAACTTACCTGTTGTCATTTTCTCTAATAGAATCTTCTCTCTCACCACTGTTCCAATCTTGCTAGGTGGCCCAGGCTAACATAGAACTCACTACAATCCTGTAGCCTTGGCTTTCCAGTGGGTGGGATTACAAACATGTACCACCTTACCTGATAGATAGTTGACTTCTTAATATATCAGTCTCAAAGCCAGAACAGTGTTAGAAAACACTAGGAATGTGCCTGGTACCTTCAAAGGGTGTCAGATCCTTTGGAACTGGAATTAAGGATGGTTGTGAGTCACCATGTGGGTGCTGGGAATTGAACCCAAGTCCTTTTTTTGTTTTTGTTTTTTTCTATTTATTTATTTATTTATTTATTTATTTATTTAATGTTCTCTTTACATCCTGATTGCTGGATTGCTGCCCCCCCTTCTTCAGGTCCTCCCCCCAGTTTCTCCTCCCATCTCCTTTCTCCTCTGGGGGTGGAGGGCCTTCTTGGGCATCCCCCCCAACCCTGTCACATCAAGTCTCTGCTGGGCTAGGCACATCCTCTCCCACTGAGACCAGTCAAGGCAACCCAGTTAGGAGAACAGGATCCACAGGCAGACACGAGATTTAGGGACATCCTCTACTCCAGTTGCTGGGGGATTCATATGAAGACTGAGGTGCACATCTGCTACATGTGTGCGGAGGGGAGGGGTGGTAGATGCATCCTCTGTATGCCTCTGATTTGGTGGTTCAGTTTCTGAGCCATCCTCCTTTTTAACTCATTATCCATCCTCCCTATACCTTCTGTCTTACCATCCTATCTTCTAGTAATCATGGCCCCACTTTCAGACTGACTTTTTTTTTTATCATTTATATTTGAGGGAGACTATGAAGTATTGGTCTTTCCACACTCAACTCTTTCATTTGACATGATATTCTTCTGTTCCATTAATTATCCTGCAAATGATAGAATATAATTCTTTTAATGGTTAAATAATATTACATTATATATATATGTATATATATATACATATATATATATATATATATATATATGCCACATTTATGTATCCCATTGATGGACACCTAGGTTGATTTATATCTTAGCTCTCATGAATTGTTTAAAAATAAACACAGCACATGCTTTCTTTGATACAACTTCATATTATTTCAGTATACACCTAGCACTGTGGCTCTGAACCTGTGGGTCACGATCCCTTTGGTGGTTGCATATCAAATATCATACATATCAGATATTTACATTATGATTCATAACAGTAGCAAAATTATAGTTATGAAGTAGCAAAATAATTACTTTTATGGTTGGGGGTCACCATAGCATTAAAGGGTGGCAGCATTAGGAAGGTTGAGAACCACTGATCTAGAAGAAAAATCATGAGTAATGTAATAGATTTATTTTTAGTTTTTTTTAAGAACTTCCATGCTACTCACCTCATAACTTTTATTTAACTCTCCTACCAATTGTTGATAATTTTTTTTCTCCATATTCTTCCTAGCAATTTGTCAGCGTTTTCTTTTAGGTAACAGTTGTTTTAATTGAGGTGAGGAACGGCTCATTATGCTTTTTTTTTATTTATATTTCCCTGAGAGCTAATGATAATGAATATTTTTCATAAATTTATTGGCCATTTGAATTTCTTCTCTTAATATGTGTATATGTGTCTGGTCATATCCTTTGTCCATTTTAAATTGGATTATCTGTCATTGCTACTGAGTTGTTTGCTTTCATTATATATCCTGGGTATTAATCTTTTGTTATTTGAATGCTTTGCAAAAAATTTATCAACTTGTAGATTTTCTCTACAATCTTGATCATCTCCCTTGTTGTGTGGAATCTTTGTTGATTGATTTAATCCTCTTTGCATATTTTTGCATTAGTTTCACATGCTTTGGAGGCCTTAGGCAAAACACAACCTAAGACCCCCTACACAGATTGCCTAACCTCCTATCTTGAAGCATTTTCCCCAGGCTTTCTTTCAGTTTCATGCCTTGTATTTATGTATTTGATCCTATTGAGCATAATTTCTTTTATAAGGTGAGGCCGAGGCCAAGCTTCAATCGTTTGCATTTGAATATCCAGTCTCCCATCCCAACACTACCAGTAACAGCACAAAACCAAAAGAAAACATGAGTCACTGTGAACAGAGATAGATCAAGTAAAACCAAGCACACAATGTCTGACTGAACTGCTAGAGGAGTGAGTGGACCCTTGTCCACTGGTCCACGCTGAGTCCTCATATATTCTGTTCAGTGAAAAGAGCAGTGTGGAGACGGTATAAAATACACCACCATTCACTTCAAGAAAAGCATGGACTCATTGATTTATATTTTATAGGATATGTAAAGATAAACTAAGTTAGATTTATGAGAGTGCAGGGGCAAAATGGAAGGGACTATATATCTTAGTTTATAAAAATCATTTTAAAGCTATTTAAATATATTTTTACATAATTATAAACCCCCGTAAACACATAGAAACAAATACATTTAACTACAAGTTGAGTTCTCGATAGGAGGAATTATTTCAAATCAAAAGGGACACTACGCCGGCACAATCGTTTGACTAGTTGCTCTGTGAATTTTACCCCTTAAACATCCAACCAACACAAAACAAAAGTGGTTGGATAGTAGAACAATAGTGTAAATGAGAACTTATGCTGCTATTCATGAAGAAAGGACACACGAACAGGGGATGGATGAACTCAAGAAAACCTAGCTGTCTCAGTCAGGGTGTGCATTCCTGTACAAAAACATCAAAGAAGCAAATTAGGGAGGAAAAAGTTTATTCAGTTTACACTTCCACATTACTGTTCATCACCAAAGGCAGTCAGGATAGGAACTCACTCACACAGGATAGGAATCTGGAGGCGGGAGCTGACACAGAAGCCATGGAGGAGTGCCGCTTACTAGACTGCTTCCCCTGGCTTGCTCAACTGGCTTTCTTATAGAACCCAAGACTACCAGCCCAGGGATGGCACCACCCACAAGGGACCCTCCCACCCTTGATCACTAATTGAGAAAATGCCTTACAGCTGAATCTCATGGAGGTATTTCCTCAAGGGAAGCTCCTTTCTCTGTGATCACTCTAGCTTGTGTCAAGATGACACACAAAACCAGCCAGTACACTAGCTATACTAAATTGTATTGGAAATATCAATAGAGACTCATGCTATTTTTTTTTATTGGAAAATAAAAATTAGCCTCATTTTGTAAGCTGGCTCCAGTTGTGCCTGTCATCTTCTTCTGAGCCTTTGCTTAGCTATTGTGATTAATTGACAAATGAGCTGAGAACTTTCTCTTAACAAAATATTATTGACTCTGGCCACAGAAAAGGCCCAAAGACCATAACTTACCCAATACGTTTGTTCTCCAGACTGTGGTCCCGGCATACCACTCAGTGGAAGTTGGGCTAAAATGTATGGAGGAATGGGTGGCTTCAGATCTGAGCAAGTTACAAATGAGCACAGACTTATAAAACACTTAAAAGATCCCCTCAGTGCCAGTTTGGTAGAGCGCACACTCAACAGGAGGGAGAGCAAGCTAATATGGCAGAGGGGCAAGTGACAGTTCAGGGGGAAGGGACGGGACTGAATGAGTAGTAGTGACACTGAGGTGTGATGCCCAGGGACCTGAGGAGGACACTGGAGGACTCGGATCCTCCAGGGACCTGGAGGGCCAGCTACTCACAGCTCAGCTGAATACTTAGAGAAACTGCTTGCCGCGAGGAGGAGGGATCTCACTTAGAATTACGCCCCTATTTACCTACCATCCCTGATTAAAGCAGGACAACCGTAAAGGGGTCTCCCAGCTGCTGAGGAGTTCCCGTTGGATTGGCTCTTCGGTTATATGACTACTGGTCTCTTATTCCTGCTCTGTCTTGCTTATATCAGTTCCTAGGATGGTTTGAATGAGGAATGCCCCCCTTTGCCCCAGGGCTCAGGTATGTGAACACTTGATTCCTTGTGGATCATACTGTGTGGGGAGGAAGCTATAGGAAGTAGTCTTTCTGAAGGAAGCACATCACTGGGGGCAGGTCTTATGGGATTGTCATTTTGCCTGTCTATCTAATTCACTCTCTCTGCTTTGTGTTTACAGCTGAAGGTGTGGTCTTTCAGCTTATGGCTCCTCTCAGTTTCTATATTCCCCCGCTACTATGGATTCATTCATTCATTCTCCTTCCCTCCCTCCCTTCCTCCCTCCCTCCTTCCCTCCCTCCCCCCAGTCTCTCAATTATAATCCCAAATAAAGTTTCTTTCACAAGTTTTTTTGGTCATGGTATTTTGTTAGAGCATAAGAAGTAACCATCATAGTCCCCAGTAAATCACTTTGTGCAAGTCTGCATCTCATTCTGTTCCTTGTGGAACCTGGATGAAGAAAACCTGGTTTAGAGCCTCACTGCCCATCAGACCCAGCACCATCATCGTGTCCTGTGGGAACAGCTTCTAGTGGTCCTGGTACAGGACACAGCCTGTATTCACAGCTCTCTCTGGACGCCCACTGGGTATCTAGTTTACTCACTGTCCTCCCAGACCAAGCGTAGCTTATTTGAGGTCATTTTCATCATGAGCAATGTTGCCAGGTAACATTGCTGACTGCCCAACTTTATTAGTTTCCAGGGGAACGGAGCTGGATAGTTAACCCAAGGTCATTTTTCCACAGAGAAAGAGAATGTGCTTTGTTAACTATTTATTCACATTTTTTTTTTATAAAGAAGCCATGAATTCATGCAGATAACTTCAGGTAAACAAAAATGCTAGCCACCATTATTTACAGGATGTGTGGAAACTCATTATTTCGAAACCTGGTAAATAAAGGGAATGGTAGTTTATGCAGACGTTCTCCTGTACATTGTGCCTTAGGACAATGAATAATCTGCTAAAGGGGATGTAAAGACAATGGAACGACTCCAGTTAATAAAGGAAGGAGTACAGAATTGAGATATCATCCTGTTGCAGCCTCTAATGAGAAGATGAATCTGGGCCTTAATCATCTGCGACTGCTAATAGCACCGGAGGGAGACAACTTGACGTTCCGTACCTCTGATGGGAGCTCACAGCATGACTTGCAATATTCTTGCAGAAAATTTAAACCTAAATATGATCAGAATTCTAGTTCCTAATACCAACTGTCAGGGATCAAGGATTATGCTAAATGATACTGTGATACAATTTCCAACATCCAGGCTATGGGAGCTATGGGAGACAAATGAGCCAATTTCTTCAATGAAGACAATGGCAGAGAGGAGAGAAAGAGAAGAGATAACAGAAGGTAATGAAAAACAGATACATGGAAGGATGAGGACTTATAAATAAGAGAGTTAAAAGGTGAGGGACACCTGCCAATCAACCGCAATTATGATCCGTGTTTAGACTCTGATCTGAACAGTCTGTGAAAATGATGACTCAGCTAAGGAGAACTTAGAATTGATTGAAGACTACACTAACAGGATTATTGATGTTTAACTCTCATATATAGATTGAATATTCCTTACTCAGGATGATTGGCAACAGAAGAGTTCTAGAATTATTTTTTAAAATTTTGGAATATTTACTTACACACATATACACATATTGTATATAGATATAAATAATATGTGTGTGTGTGCGTGCACACGCGCGTGCAAGTGTGCATGTGTGTGTGTGTGTGTGTGTGTGTGTGTGTGTTTTCATGTACACATCTTGGGTGGAAACTGAGCCTAAAACCCAAACTGACTTATTTTGTCTACACCTTCTACACATACCTCGATGGTAATTTCATTCTGTATTTTGACATTTTGTGCACAAAGCGAAGTTTTATGGTATATAAATTTCCACTTGTGTTGTCACATTGGTTTCGGCAACACTTTGAGTTAGAGAGCAGGTCAGAGGTCTGAGGTTTGGATTAGGGATGCTCTCCCAGACTCTTCTTCGTATTGTGGTTAACGTAAGTAAGTGTGCTTTCAACGTTTAGAGGTAGAGACAGATGAAATGCTAAAATGATTTGTTTTTCTTCAATATAATCTACACTATGGGGAAATGGGCATAGAATTAAGTAGGATTAGCCATGCATTTATAAACACTGAAACTGGGAATTGGTTCGTTGGCTCAGTGTTCTGTTTTCTTTACGGTTACAACTTTGAACATTCCTTGGAAATGACTAGAAGCACAGATGCATTTACATTTAAGTACAATAATCTCAATCAGGAAAATCTATCTATAGATATCACCTGCATCCTTTGCTTCTTACTCTTTGTATTAGGTAAGGTTTCTATTGCTGTGAGGAGACACTATGACCATAACTCTTATAAAGGAAAATGTTTCATTGGGGGCTTATTTAAAGTTGGAGGTTTAGTCTATTATCACCAAGGCAGGACACGGTGACATGCAGGCAGACATGGCGCTGGAGAGGGGCTGAGAATTCTACATCTAGATCTGCAGGCAGCAGGAAGGAAGAGTGAACCACTGGGCATAGATTAAGCTTCTGAAACCCCAGTGACACAGTTTGTCAAACAAGGCCACACCTACTCTAACAAGGCCACATTTCCCAATAGTACCACTCACTGTGAGCCTATGGAGGCCGTTTTCATTCAAACCACCACACTATTGTATATTTGTGAACAAAATGGACCTTATTCTAACACATAAGGAGACAACGGGCAATAGAGATTGGAAAGCTAAGAAAAGGTATGTCTTTGTATGACTATTCTTTGGCTGCTGGGTGGCTTAAATAGAAATATGTTCCTTGTAATGTTACATAAGCTCAAAGACATGAAATGACACATAGATCAGAGATCTTAGGCCAAGGTGGTGGCAGGGCCTGAGGCTCCAGAGAGGTATTTGGTCCAAGCTCCTTGTTTTCTAATTTATTAATTTTTAGCTAGTATTTAAAATAATGCTACATGTATACTATCAGAACATAGTCAAAAGAATGACCCACAGTGTGCAAAGCTCTTGCTTTAAGAAATAGAAATGGGGCAAAGTCAGAATACAATTAAAAGAAGGACATATGGTGAACAATGCCTTGAGGACTGTGAGAGGGGCTCCAGGACAAAAGGCAGAAGGCCATATCCACATTCAGGGTACATTCGCCAGACTGGGTTCTACAGCTATGCTCTGGCATCCAGTAAGAACAGACACATTTTATACATTGAATGTGTTTGTCCCAGGAGGCCCAAAATCATGTCCAAGAACAATCCAGGGAATAAAATGCCCCTGAGATAACAGACCCTCTCTCTTTTCTCCTGGAGTCTCTCTCATAGTTCCCAAAGGAATTGTTCACCAAGGGTCACCATTTTGACCGTGTTCTTATAGCATAGCATAGCATAGCATAGCATAGCATAGCATAGCATAGCATAGCATAGCATAGCATAGCATAACATAGCATAGCATTATACATTCTACTTTCTCTCCCTCCCTTGCTGCTCATCCCAATGTTCTGTGCTCCCCATCTGGCTGGTTTTGATTTCCTTTTGAACAGTCTCTCTTCTGTTTTCATAGTGCATACATATCGCCCTTTCTCTCTCTCCCGCCCCTGCCTCTCGCCATTCTCTTAAAATCTCTTTCTCCTCTCTCAGGTTCTCTATGTATACATTTATTTATACATTTTGTGTATGTTGGAAAACACACACTGTTTATTCTTCTGAGTTTGGATGGGCATGACTCATTCAAATATTAAAATATGTGTACCTGTGTGCGTGCACGAGCGCATACACATACGTGTTTGATGTGTGTATGTGTGTGGGCATGCACATGAAGGTCAGAGGACAACTTTGTGGCCTGTTCTCTATCTCTTCTTTTATGTGGGTTCCAGAAATCACATTTAGGCTGCCAGGCTTTTGAGGTGTGGTGGTTGAATACAAATGTCCCCCATCAGGCACGTGAACCCTTGATCTCCAGTTGGTGTCGCTGTTTGGGGAGGTTGTGATACATTTAGGAGGTAAAGCCTTGCTGGAGGAAGTATGCCACTGGGGCTGGCCTTTGAGGGTGTATAGCTTTGCCTCACTTCCTGTTCGCTTTCCCTGTTCTGTATTTGGGGTTAGAACTGTGATCTCTCAGTTCTTGCCACCCGCTGCTATGCCTCTCTTACCATTGGGGACTTTCCTTCTGGGGCCATAATCCAAAAATAACCCTTTTCTTCCTAAGTAGCTTTTGGTCACAATGTTTTATTGCACCAAAGCAAAGTAATTAACACAGACAAAAATAACACATTAGAAGATTTATTTTATACGTGTAAATGTTTTTCTTTGCATGTATGTAACTATACTATTTGCCTGATGCCTGCAAAGGCCAGAATAGGGCATCAGTCCCCCGGAACTAGAGCTACAGAAGGCTCTGAGCCATGGGTGGGGGCTAGGAGCTGAACTTGGGTCCTCTGCAAGACTAGCAACTGCTCTTAGCTACGGAACCATCTCTGTATCCTCCAAAATAATAAATTAAAACGTTAAGACGTCGTGGAATAACACCCCAAATGCACTTGCATGTTCACACGTGTATGCCCACACAAGCAACATGCACACGATTAAAAACTAAAAGAAAAAAAGACAACTGATGATAAAATACAAACAATAAATTATTGAGTAGACAGGAGAAAATAGTAAGAAAAATGAATCAAAAGTTCTTATGGATAAGATGCTTGGAATGGAGATAGTTCTTTCTAGTTCTTGAACCCATTACTTCAGATGCCACAAAGTTAGCGATGTAACCAGGGTGTATGGAACAACCGAGTCACCCAGCTCTGCTTTGGGAAGGTGGGGTGTTTGCCACTGTAGATCTTGGCAGTTTCGGAACTATTTCCAGAAACGTCATTAACCATGGTGACTTCCGCTCTCTATCACAGTCCATGGTCCCCCCACCCCCCACCCCGCACTCAAACTTCTCATGTGACTCAAATCAGTGGCTCCCTGAAGCCACAACTGTTTATGTGGCTGCATCCACCTAGCCAATGCAAGGCACCACGCTCATGGGCACCCTGAATTGTGGTCATCACTGCTCTCTGCTTCTCGGAGCAGTTTAGTTCCTAAGGACTGGATCCTTGGTAAGATGGCTCCTGGTTTCCTGCTTTGGGATTGCTAAGTTGAATTCCTCAACAATATGCTTGACATACAGGTGGAGTCTTTGTTCAAAACCAAGTCCCTGAAGTGACTTTAAAGCGTGTAGGAACCATGGATTTTCCGGGCTCTTAGGAAGTGCTGGTCCACAGATTTTCAGTGCGGATGTTGCCAGCCTGTGCTGTGGCTTCATCTCTGCTTTGCTCTGGGCTGCCTTTCATGTTCTGCTGCTGTGTCCACATCTCCCCCATTTCTCGGTTGGTTGCCAGAGTTACCCGTCTTGTCTGCTTACAATATGATTTTTCCTCTGCGACTCTTCCCATCCACAGAGTCAAATAATAGATGTTGAATGATCCCCTAAAGTATCTGGGTTTCTGAGGTTATGTCTTGGGGATTACGTGAGGACAGAGGAGATGCTAAGTGGAAGAAAGCTTAGAAATCTCTGCTCACACCCCACTCCATTACCTGGTTAATACAAGACAATTCCTATCCGTGGTTTATAGAGAGAGGTTTATACACAGTGGTCTAGACACAGGGAATATGATAGTTTATTTTTATTGGCAACCTATCTGGATTTGGAAACACCTAGGGAACATGCATCTAGGTATATCATTGAGAGTGTTTCTAGAAGATTTACCTGAAAAAGGAAGAACCACGTTGAATTTGGTAGCACCATCCCATGGGCTGAAGTTCTGGACTTAATAAAAAAGGGAAGAGGAGAAAGCCTGTCTCTGCTTGCTTATCATCCAGAGACATTCCTGGTTGTCAGGCTGTTCCTGCTGCCAAGTCTTCTCTGCTGTGGTCTTCTCTATGCCCTGGACCGTGAGCCCAAACAAACCATTCTCCTTAAATTGCTTTTGTGTTATGTGTTTGACCACCATGATGGGAAAGTAACCAAATACTGAGGCTTATCATGGGATTAAAATTTGCCTTAAATAATTTCTCTTATTTAGTTAAATTTCCATGCACAAGGTTTCTTTATTTGCAAGTTTTTAATTCATTAAATCCATTTTAAAAAAGGATTCCCATTACAGGTGATATTTTAATCCTTCTAAAGCTTAGCCGTCAACCTCTAGGTGCAAGCTGTAGATCCTATTCCTCCTGGTGTCCCTGCACAGACAGTCTAACCTCATCAGGCAATGAGAATGATGACATTGTTTCTAGTTCATTGAGCTAGACATACCCTGGCTTAAGGATCCTACCCAGGAAACCAAAGGATAAAGTTACCTATTGTCAAAGTCATAGCTACACATGGCCACAGAATGTTAGAGGCTCTCAATGATGAAGTAATTCTGATTTGTGTCTTAGCAGAATAAATTAAGTGTTGA
This sequence comes from Apodemus agrarius, assembly GCA_964023405.1. Classification (NCBI taxonomy): domain Eukaryota; kingdom Metazoa; phylum Chordata; class Mammalia; order Rodentia; family Muridae; genus Apodemus; species Apodemus agrarius. Next base: position 100,232,015 of record OZ030012.1, read on the forward strand.
CTTCATCAAGGTCAGCCCAGCACAGCTGGGTGTAGAATCCAGGTGGCCCCAGCACAGCTGGGTGTAGAATCCAGGTGGCCCAGCACAGCTGGGTGTAGAATCTAGGTGGCCCGTGTTCCAGGTGCTTGCCTATCCCAGGTGTCCTTGGAGCAAGATGAAGACATGTCTCTATACAGCTGTGGAAATGAAGGGTGAGAGCGAGTGAGTTCTGAAGACATTGCATGTGACATTTACCATCCCTGAGAATTCAGGTTTACACACTTCCCCACATTCAAGCAGTCATTAAACTCTCTAATTGCCCATTTATTGGATGTTATAAAAATCAGTCCCCACAGATACAGAGTGACAGGTAAATAGCTTGATGAGGATGTATTCAAAATGATAAACTAACACAATATGCCTTCTTTTATGAGAATTACTCAAAGCATACTATTGCACCGCGTGGCTGCTAGCAGTATTTCATTGTAGTCACTACTGACTGCAACACCCCAGTTTTTTTTTTTAAGATACCGTATCTTTTTGATCCATGATCTATTGTACTTTAAGTAGAGTTGCAGGTCCTTGTGGGGGCATCCAGAACAGAGCAATTTGGCAAAGGTTGAAAAAAAATCAGCTGTGGCATTGGCATTGGATGTAGAGAACTCTGCTCCTCTCCTAGATGTGTTTTACCTCGAGCAAGACTGTAATCTCATGTTCCCTCACTCCCTTTTCCCTCCCCTAGTAAAATGTGAGCAAGAAAGAGTTGTTATAGTGTCTCTCTCATTGTAGAGTTGTGGGAGTTAAATGAAATATAGCTATACAGCAACTTATCCGGTCCCTGGCTTCTTGTAGGTGCTGCTTAAGTGTGATCTACACTAGTACAGAGAGCACTGGCTCTAAGTTCCAAGATTGGACTAATGGGGCTGTACTGCAGGATTGGGGCACCTCAGTATGGTTTTGGATTCTACTGTCTCAGTGTGGTTATTAAGTAGTTATGCAGCTTTGCACGGGTCGCTTAATATTTTAAAGTTGTTGTTAGTTCATCTGTGAACCAGGGAGCAGCTGATAGGAGCATCTACTTTAGGGGCCGCTTTTACATATAAATGAGTCGCCAGTGAATCCTCAAACAATGTCTTGCATTTGGCTAAATTAAGAATTATGATTTCCCAGAAACTACCATTCAGATACAGTAGTAAGCCTGTGGTGAAGGAAGCAAATTATTTGACAGTCCCCGTGATCAAAGTGTTGGATGGAGCTCATGTTTCCAGACAACAGCAGACCACTCGTTGGACAGATTGTTGGATCTTGGGAGTGATTGGCGCACTTGTGGGTAGCTGAGGAAGACGTGAGGAGAGAGGGACACCACCAAGGGAGAGACTGCACCCCCATGACTGGAAAGGACATCAGTCACATGCTTCTGACTCCTGATAATGTAACAATGGCCCCTACCCATGCTTCTCCAGACCTCGTTGGGTTTCCCTGGCAATGGAAATGGGCGAGCTTTCTTTATCTGCCCAAAGAGACCCATTTCAGTTCAGCTCTGGAGAGGCTCTCACTTGTGGGAAGCTCTTGAGATAATATGTGGTGACGCCCAAAGAAACAGTCTCTCAGACACTTGGAAATATTGCTTTCTTATGAAACACTTATAATTGATTTTTACTGACCAACCAATTTGGGGGATGTTAATACTCCCAATCGGTGAACTATATTTTCCTCCATGACATACTCAATGTTTTATTTGCAATAAAAAGCTTTTTGAATCACACAGGAAAATTAGTAATTTCTTGTAGCATCAAGTAAACAACCTGTTTGTTTTGCATTAGCCCCAGCTCAAGCTGCTCTCAAAATCACAGGGTTCTCTTGTGCTAATTATATGAAAGGGAGCATCAGCCTTGTTATGCAGCCATATGTGTAATAGTTCGGAGCTTGCTTGACAATAGCTGGTCAATGTTGCTAGTTTAAATTATCTGTGCCCTTGCCGGCTCTCAGGCCTGACTTTACTGAATAGATGTTCTACACCAGACATAGAGACTCTCTGCAGTGATCCAGTTTTCTCCTGGTATCTGGGGTTGATCATTCACTGCTTTGCTTGTTGGGTTTGTATGACCAGCTCTCAGACTTTCTCAACTAGTAGGGCCTGGAAGTACAGGGACAGAAGTGCAAACTCTTCACTGATTATTGAGGGTACTGATAATACCTAATATTAATAATAAGAAGGCAACTGGTCGTTATCTGATTCCAAGACCCACATATTGTTGCAGTGGGGAAAGAAATACCATGCACTGGGTGTGTTTATAAGATACCAAACAGACTGGTTCTTTAGTGAGTCTTCAGCACATCATTGTGTGATCTTATCTGTCTGGTAGCTTCTAGGGTTTGAGAATTATAAAACAAGTTGGGATTCCACGAGGACAAGCTATGCATTTCTTTGATGATGAAGGTGATGACGTTATTTGGTCGGAAGCAATAGAAGGAGAAGTAAGAGGCCAGTTAACAAGTCATTCTCTAAAGCCACAGATGGTCATGGGCCACAATTAGCATAGACTAATTTATATTCAGTAGGAGTGTCAAGTTCAGTGAGGGCAAATCACTGCTCCTCTATGATTGGGGGGGTGGTGGTGGAGCGTCATGTAATCAGTCTGCTGGCATGTGACTAGATGCTCTTCCAGGGATGGTCCCCAGTTCGCTCTCAGCATTGATCTCTGCTGTGGACAGCTTCCACTGAGCAGTGGTAGTATGTTACTACATACTGTACTATGCTTAGCATTACAGTGTAATGAAGGTTGGTCCCTTTTAGGTTCATGCACATCTTCCACCCCTGTCATTATATTCAGAAACCATTTTACAATGGCCTTGGAAGCTCGAGGAAGAGGAGGATTGATAATGATCATTGTCTCCCTGGGGTAAACAATCACACAGGACACAGTTATAATCTGTGCCCACTCCAAGAGAACCATTCACGTAACCATTCACCCTCCCAATGTCCTGGTCAAAACTATTTTTCTTTTTAAATTTCCTAGCCAAGAAATTGTCCAGTGACTATGAATCATTGTAGACCTGATTTTCTGGTAGTCTTACCTAGGTAAATTAGATAGAGAATGTGCTGTTCAGACGTTTTGCATACTACTCTGGAGTGTCTTTGGCAGTACTCCTGGTTAGGGTGGAACTGTGCAGCATTCCACTTTGGCATGTTGCATAGTATCATCTGCAAATCGCACCCAGGGGTGAGAGCTTTACAGACTATTGAAAGTGGGTGGAGGAAGATGATATAGGATGGTTAGAGCTACCTGCTCACCCAGCGTGTGCATTGACCCTGAGATAGGTCTTCTGTATTGATAACCACTTCTCTTTGATTGGGCTGCTCTCTATCCTTAGCCTCATGGTTTTGAAGATCAGATATGGCTGAGTCCATGACGAATTGCTCATGCGTGGTGTGGCATGCTATTTGGAGTTTCATAGGGATTCAGTCTCTCCCACATTACATGCCAACATTTTTCTTAAACATCTTAACTGTTAACTGTATAGAATGCACATGGCCTTGTTCAAAAATCCCAACATTTCACTCTTTGACCCTTTCTCGGGAGACTGTCAAAGGCTTTATGTAGTGTGCTTAGTTTGCCTCCTGTACCTCAGAGACTATGGCATAGCAACTTTCATGTTATTAAATTTGATATTTTGAAAGAGCCATATTTGCTTTCTTCTGCCAAATGAAAATGGGGGTCATATGAAAAACTTGGTAGATCATTTAGAAGAGCAAATCAAATATAATTGCTATTGCCTCTGGATTTCCAAGGTCTTCCTAAGCCTGAGACCTCTTTCTTTGCTGCAGGCAATGCAAGGGGCAGACAGAACTTACATTTTGATCCTTAGACCCTTAGGTCCTCAGAAAATGCAAAGATTTAGTTAGTTTCTGAGTCTTTGTGGTATTTATTTTCTGTTTGCCAGAATATTCAACGGTAATCATTTTTTATTTCTTTTTTAGCATATTTGGCTGGCATGAATGGCATTTGCATAATGCATCAGTATCATGCTTTGCAGAATGTCACAATAGTTGAGCCCCAGTCACTAGATTATGGCAAGCAAAAAGGTTACCATTACTTTGAGTCAAGAGAGTGAAGGCATATTGAGAGCAAATGACTTCTGAAAGTAGAGAGGGAAGAAGAAAGGAAGGCAGGCGAGCAGGGGGGAGGGAGGAGTGCTCACAGATTCACAACTATCTAGCAAGTGCCAAAAGCAATGATTTTTTTCCATTACAAGTGTACTATCGTGGGGTCTTCATATTTCAACAATAAGTAGTTATACTTTATTTTTAATACCTGTTTATCTGTTTTTGTTGTAGGCAAGAAAAATGTATTAAGTGTGTGGTGTGATAAAAACTATTACTCCTTGCTCAACCATACATAGGACCTCTATGTCACAATCTCTTCCTCCAAAGTTCTAGGAACATCAAAGAAGAGTGGGTGGAAAGACTGTAAGGGCCAGAAGTCAGAGAGGTCCTGGGAGCAGCAGAGTTTTTTATACATGAGAGGATCACTGCCCTCCAGAACTCAAAGCAGTGGTGGTTGCCTGCACTCGATCCACATAAGATCAAGCCAATTGAAGCATCATTGTGGAGGGGTCAGAGCTTCATGAGAATCCACTCCTAGCTGAGGAGCCCTTGGTAGTTCATAGCTTCTAGAGGAAGGAGAGTCAACATTTTAGAGTATTTATCTTGGCATGTCAACCATGATCCAGTGTACGGCTCTACACCTGTCCATTTACTGGCAGCCCACACCTGACTCAATGGGGTATTAAATAAAAGGGACATGAAGTTGGGAAGGGGGTTGAAGGGGGTAAATACTATCAAAATATAAAAATTCCCACAAAATGTGAAATTTTCAAAGAATTAATCAAATTATAACAGGGATCATCATTTCTGCATTTGTGTTATTCTCGAAATCCCCAATTGTTATTATTCTTGATGAGAGGAAATATTTATCTGGATTGCCTATTTTTGTAGAGAGAAGAGGTTCTAGGGGCTCCATCTGTTACTTATACCATAATAATTCCCACTTTACAGTTCAGGGACTTGGAGTGTGGATGTTCCTAGGTTCTGAGCATTTCTGTGCTGGTTATATATTAAAGAAATGGAGACTAACCACAACATGCATTCGTAGGCTCGCTGGCCATGTGGTGAGGTATTGTCAAACCCAAATCATCACTGTCTCTCTGAGCTTAAGTATTAACTGTGCAGTGCAGTGACTGAGGTCTCAGCCTCTATTTACAGCTAATATCTCATAGCCTTAAAGTTCTACATTTCTGTCTTCAGGTGAAGAAAAACCCTAATAAATGGCCACAGGTCTTTATGGGTGAGGCTTATGGAGAGGCTTACACTGTGGATGTATCCCAAGGGGCCTTAGGAACTGGCAAGAGGCTCTGTCTCCCTACAAGGGCTCACCAGACTCTTTCCTGCCTGCTATACACACGTGCAGCTATACAGTTAATTCTTCTGTGGGCTTGCAGCCTATTTTATCCATGTCTATTAGGCAGTGCTAAAGTTTCCACAAAGCCAAAACATTCTGGTTGCCATTTCCCTTCTGTGCTTTAGTGTTAACTAATCTTGCATCGCATGATTTACCACCACTTACATTTTGTTATTCCTGGATCTCAGTATTTCCATTAAAACATAGAGTCACCTAAATTGCTATAGTATTTCATATTATTCATTAAAATATTACTAAAATATGTTGACAGTATTGTGATATCTTAAAATTTCCAATGATTTATTGCTATACTTGATTTTTATACATCGAGCCTGTATATTACAATCTTGTTGAGTACACTTATTGATTATACAATTTAATTGTAGACTTCTTAGGATTTTGTATGCATGTCACCTGTGAATAAATATTTTACTTCTTACATTGTAGGTTTTGTAAGTGTATATACTTATTTCTGTTTCCAGGGCTTCTAGTACTATGTTGAATTGAGGTGGTGGTAGTGAACATCTTTGCCAGGCTTACTGTGTATTGTTATAATTCTCTCCCATTCCTACTTTGAAAATTAAAATAGATGTTACATTTTTGTCAAGAAAAATTCTTGTTCCCATTTAGATATTCAAATAATATGTTTTCATCTTCTTAATTTACTAGTGAGACCATCCATTCTTTGAATTTTCTTTGAAGGACTAAAAAAAATATAAATTACATATCTAATAGTCTTGGAGCTATTCAGATTTTGTTTTAAATCTTTTCTGGTTGTAATAGGTTGTGTTTTAAAAGAAAATTATCTATGTTTCCCTGAATGTTATTCATAATTTCTTATTTTTGAGTATTTATAAGATCTGCAATGATAGTTCTGCTTTGATCCATAACACTGAAAGCATACTTACTTTTTTCTTATTCTGTGTTAGTAGAATATTAGAATATTTTCAATTCATTAATCTTTTCACAAAACAACTTGGAAGCCAGACATAGTGGTTCAGTCCTTCAATCCAGGTACTTGTGAAGTAGGAGCAGGTTATCTTTGTGAATTTGAGACTAGCCTGATCTACACAGTAAGTTCTAGGCTAGCTGGGGCTACCCAGTGAGACCTGGCTCAAAAAAGAGGCTACTTGGTTTTGGTGACTTTCTGTGTTGTGTTTTCTGTTTTATTGCTTTCTATCCTTATTTTCATTGTATTCTTGATTCTACTTCCCTTGTCACCTAATTCTTCTGCCTGAGTTTGTTTTTTTGATCTCTAATTTCTTATGTTGCCAACCTAGACCACTCCCTTTGTAACCGTCTTCGTTTCTGTGCAAGTGTTTGAAGCAGGGGGTTTCCTGATCATTGCTAGTTTGGAGTTTTGCTCTTTCTCCAGGCACAGACATGCTCACAGGTGAACCTGATCTACACAATTCCTCAGTTAAGTGTCTCCTTCCGGGTGATTTTGGGTTGTGTGAAACTGACAATGCTGTCATACGACTCAACATTGTTGGAGATTACAAATGTGAGCTTGAAACAAAGGCAGATTGTATTTTCCAGATATGACTACAGTGATTTCTTTCATCTCACTTGCTCTTCCTCAACTATGGTCAGGACTTCCTTCATCTAGTGGTAAGGATATTATCCTTTGTGTCTTCTTTGGGAAGATTTTAAAAATAATATTAGAGTTATGTTTACTCCAAATATTTGCTATATTCATATCTAAAATCACTAGGTTGTAGTATTTTGGGGTATGAACAATGTTAAGGGCCTTTAGACAAATTCTTAGTTCCTTCCCTGGCTTCTCTCTCTCACTAATTTTGTATTTTATATTTTTATTTAAAAATAAGAACCCATAAATTTCGTTAACATTTTCCAAGTGCCTAACTAATATTTGTGGGCAAATGTTCTATGTGTGTTTAGATTTTATCAGCACTTTGAATTTTTCTTTATGAATTACTAATTTTCTAATTCCATAGGGCCACTATTTTACCCTTGATTAGGTTAACTATTATATATTAATTATTATGGTCTTTTATTTAAAGGATCTGTTCATAACATTTAACTCCATTATTTAAATTTTAAAAATTAAAATATTTAATTATATTATTTGTGGATTATCAATTTAATTTTTTTCAGTTTTTATTTTCCTTGAATACTTTAAATTGTTTTCTCTCCCTTTTAGGTTTCTATGTTACATGCGCATATGTTCAGTGAAACTTGGAGATTTTGACTGTGCCCTAGTTTGGTTCTCATTTATAATGTTATTGCCTTTTTAAAAAGATGGTTAACAGTTACAATGTATTATTTCTGATTCAATAGTTAATTAAGGGAGATTTCCCTTCCCCCAAGTCCTAAATGCTAGGCTTGTCTACATTTCTGTATGTTACTTATTTATTGCTTTATTATACTGCAGCTTACAATGAGGTTTGTATTATAACAGCTTCTTGGGATTTATGTTTAAAAGATGGTAATTTTGTAAATGCACCATGGCAACCCAAAAAGACACAATTTTCTTGATATTGTTCCCATGTTTTGCTTCCTTATTTTCTTTGCTTCCTTTGTCAGAGAGCTAAAAAGGTGCATTAAAGCCCTTTGTTACATTTTACTTTTTGTCAGGGTCTCCTTGTGTTTCCTGTGATGTTGCTTTACAAATGTTGACACTTTGCTACTCGATTCCTAATGGTGTGTGATTGTATTAGCTCTGTAGCTTGCAGCCATCATCACTATCAAGTGAATGCTGCTGCCTTCTATGAGATGCTTTTGACCCAGAATTCAGCTCTGTCTACTAACAACATCACAATCCCTGACTTTCTCTACCCAAACATCGGTCCCAGGTTAGAACTTTTGTTTCGGGGAAGTAGAAGTGGTGTGGTAACTTATCTACCCTAGGTCTTCCTGTGTTGTCTTTGTAGTGGAGGAAGAGTCTCCTGTACGCTTGATTCCTCCACAGTTCAGTAGAACCCAGTGTTTCTATCTATCCCAGGTGGAAGCCTTGAGGTCTCCTTTCTCCCCTCCTCTTCTTTCTCCTCTACCATCTCTTTCTCCTCCTCCCCTTTCTCCTCCTCTTTTTTTATTCCTTCTTTTCTTCATCAACTTTCTTCTTCTTGGTAAATTTTATAAACTTTAAGAGTGAAACCCTGGATAAGACACAAATCCAAAACCCTACTTTGCCCTGAATAAATAGGTTTATAATAATGCATTCAAAACCAGATGAAACAAATGTATATAAAAAGAATATATGAATACATCGGCAAAGCTGAGTAAAAGGAAACTTCTTGAGCATAGATTGCTAGTAATATACCTTAAGCATTTTATTAGTAACTGTTACACATGATAACGGGCTTCATTATGGCGCCTTCATACATACAGATGATGCATTTTCATCACATTTACCCCCTATCCCCTTCTCCTCGTCCCTCAGTGCTCCCACGGAGCCTGATCCTCTTCTTACCTACTCCTCCTACTTGCATGTCTTCATTTCTTTGTTTATTTTGATGTCCCAATGAGTGTCATAAGAATTGTTCATAGGGTCCTGTGTGGGGCATTATTTATCACAGCTTGGTCTCCGTAGCAGTAGCTACAGTGCTTAAGAAAATCTCTCTCTCTCTCCCACTGACCTTTAAGAACCTATAGATACTCAGGGAGGACTGGGGCTCATTATCGACAAACAAGTACTCATGAGAGAGTCTTAAAGGTTCTTCTTGGGGCTGGAGGCTAGTTCAGTGGTTAAGAGCATTGAATGTTCTTCTAGAGGTACTGAGTTCAATTCCCAGCAACCACATGCTGGCTCACAACCATCTGTAATAGGAATTGACCTCTTCTGGTGTGTGTGAAGACACAACACTCATATATATATATATATATATATATATATATATATATACATTTATAAAAGGTTCTTCTTCACACTTGTTCTTGTAACAGTCACGTTGACAGGCCCAATCTTGCATGGGTCTTACACGGATAGTCTCAGTTGCTCTATGATCAAGCTGGCAACTGACGTTATGCTTGAAAGGCAGCATGCTACCTGCACCTCTCCGTCCACTGACTACCATTCTTTCTTCTCTATCTTCAGTGACATTCTCTAGCACTGGAGGAGGTGATATAGTAGCCCATTGATGGTGGAGTATTCAGCAGTTTTTTAGTCTCAGCACTGTGACCACTTGTGCATCTCTGCAGTTAGTACTGGCCACTGCTAGAAGAAAGTTCTCTGACCAAAGCTGATAGTCACGCTAATCTATGAGCATCCACAGAATTGTTTCAGCAACAGCATGTTGGGCACATCCTGGTCACTTAGCAAAATAACAGTGTCATTGCTAGGGCCGAGGACTTCCCCAGCCTTAGATAATTGTGGTTCCCCTCACTCCCCATGGAACAGGCCTCATATCTGATCAGAGAAGAGAACTCCCATTACTGACTTGGCGCTATCGCCAGTGGTCTCTTCTTCCACAGCCATTCTATAGTGTAGGACTCATGGTCTACGTCTATGGAACAGCTTTAAAACAAAAATGGAAGACAGGATACTATGGGGGCAAGGGTTAAGTGAAGAGACGGAGTGCGGACATGGTGTAGAGGAGGCGATGGAGGGGGAGATTAGGGAAAACTAAGGATACATGAAAAATAAAGAAAACTGAAGATGGGCAAGCTACTAAAAAAATAATAGAAAAGGGATTAAGCAGAAATGGGTGGACAGAGCTGCTCCCAGAAGCTATAGATTCTTAAACAAGTTTGTCTCTGGAGAAATCTAAGAGTTCACTCAGCCCAAGGTTTCTGGCGTAGCTCCATCTAAGGCTCGGTTAGTATTTGCAAAGCAATTTTTCACCCATTGCTCTTTGGCCACCATCTCAGGCTGCATGTGGTAACAGGATAGTGGCAATAAAGTAGCATGGTCTTCCTTCAGGATCAAATGCAGGAGTTTAGATGCAATTCTCTCTCTGAGAGCTTTCGCATGTGTCTACATCTCATTGGTTCTGGTTTCCCTTATGGGACCATCCCTAAGTCAATCACGGTAGCCAGGAGAGTGACATAGACAGACCTTTACAAGTGGGCATTGGCTTATCTCAGCATACATGGACCTCAGCGTAGGGGGCAGGGGTGGCCCCAGAGGGAAAAGGGGTGCATCACCACCACAATAGCAGCTGGATAGTGAGAGCCATAAGCTTCAGACAGCATGCCTCCACCTGCCCACGTATTTTTGAACTTGTAGATATGAAACCAGACTAAAAGAAATAATAGGATCCTGGGACCCTGCCATTTCTGGAACATATTTCAGGGAGCAATGATATGTTAGTCACAGAAAAATCAGATTTCTCGTAATTCAAGTGCTACATCCATCTTTACAGCCTTTATAATTATTTAGTAATACCTTTCCAGGGAAACCAACAGAGGAGAAACGGCGTCTCACTCAGTCTGGATACCGCTGGCAGTTTTGAGGGATATTGTTTTGAAAAAGCTATTTATTATATGTGTTGAGAAACTACAAATTGCTTTCAACATTTTTTTTTTTCAGAGAGGTGTGAAGTGTTCTGAAGGCTGCCAGCAAAATGTCAAGTCGGCCGAGAGACAGAGAAAAGGCATTATTGTTTCATGGCGACTTCCATTCCGTCTCAATCTGATTGGCTAACCTGAGCAAAGAGAGGGCGAAAGGACGAGGTGCTGAGCGAGCTTCTTGCTAATGGTTTCTGTGGGGGAGGTGCCACCTTCGTCATTGTCATTCTGAGGGGAACACCCATGGCTTCAAAGATAGCAGCATGCCTCTGCTTGCCTAGCAAAACCTAGAGTGGGAAAAGAGACCTCGGCACAAATTTCTTTGGGCATCTTTTATTCACAGACTTGGGCCAACGAAGTGATTCTTCAAAAGATTTTCAGATTTCCAAGGAGGCAAATAAAATTGTTAATCATAAAATATTCATCGTGATTCTGGCCTGTATTTTGCGGCAAACATGTAACCGTGATGTTGTGCCAGGGCGGTGATCTGGTAGTGATGGATGCAGGGAGGCCTGGTACGTAGACTACAGAGCAAGGCAGCAGAGGACTGAAGAGAGGCAAGATGAGGCCGTTAGACACAGGAGTTTCCAGGGAACCAGGCTCTCAAGGCCAGCTAGAGCAAGTACTTAGGGAGTCATTGAACAGAACTGTAGTAAACATGGGGTGAAACTGGACTCATGCTTTTAGGACAATTTATGCTTGGGATGTTAAGGGGTTAAATCATTTGTCTTTTATGTTATTCTTACAAATTAAATTCACATAGCATAATACTTTTTGGAAGGCTGCGTGCCGAGAAGTCAATGGTCATTCCCCAAGGTGTCGAGGTCTTCTAGGGGACCTACTTGCAAACTTCATTGCAATGAAGTGATAATGAAGTGAGAAGCCAAGGAATCTGATATCTTAGCTAATTCAGAGCTGTGAGGTCCCCAGTTTAATTTCTCTCTCCCTCTTTCTCATGTCCCGTGTGCTTGGATGGAAAGGCCAAGAATCATTCTGTCTGGGCGTTGTTTCTCTAAGCAAAGGCCCGGTGACAGGCTAAAAGGGAGAACTGTTCCTGGCGTTCAAAATTCCTACCCTTCTGTTTTCGGTTCTTCCTCTTGGGATTACCATCCCTCCACCCTGGAAGCACTAGCAAAGAAGTCTCCCCGAAAACACTGCTTTGGGGGCTGCCCATACTTGGTTCAGCCTAGCTGCTTGGGGACTAGAGGGGATCTGGAACCTCCATAAAGGAGAGAGAAGGGGACAAGAATGGGGACTGCAGAGGTGGCTTCAGAAGTAGTTTTGGCATCCTCGCTACAGAAAAATTCAGCCCCCTCCCGTTATCCTGACTACCTCAGGCGACTGTAGACTCAGGTCGGTCTGACCTCACCTAAGCCTTGCTGCTCAGGAGTAGAACATGGAGGGCGGGAAGGGGATATGGCGAGGTAAAGGATGTGGAGGCCATGAGTGCATCAAGGACGGGAACTGACAGAGTGGCCAGAGCCTCTGGTGATGGACTTGGGTTCTTAGACTCATTACGAAAGCCGTAGTAGAGAAATAACAACCATAAAGGGGCTGTTGAGGGACTTGGGGTGGGGGGTGGCGTAGGGCCAGCAAGAGGCTGGTGGCAGTTGTGGTCAGCAGATCTGTCAGTCTTTCTGGGCTTTTTACTGAGCATCCCTTTGCTTCTTGCCACTGAGGAGGGCATGCTGTTGGCTCTACTTGTTTTAGAGGCTTGTGGGCCAGGGACAGAGGAGGTGCAGCCCTCCTTCAACAAAGTCAGCTGGAGGAAGATGAGAGTATAAAGGCGAGTGAAGGATATCTCAGAGTTCTCTGGCAAATCATGGCCAGATCAAAGAATTTCACATTCAGTCACAAGCACTAGGGAGAGATCTAAGCCAAGAGCAATGAGTTCAGAAAGACACAGTGTCTCCTTATTTGCTGGTCCATTTCACAGAAAGCACAGAAGGTGCATGGACGGTGAGATGAGGGGGCCTGCTCTACAAACTACGAAGAAGATGATTTCCATATAATAAGCTGTCTCCACCTCTCACTGTCCAATTATCGTTGGCACTTTGGAGACAGGAGGCTAACAGTGCACTTGCCTTCTAAGCCATGAGAAGGAAAATCAAGCTGGTCAGGGAACAGCGCCCCATTTGTCCTGTTAGAGGAGGCAGGCCTTCGGAAACAAGTCACCCACGGATGCTGTCCTCGTTCTAGATCTTTCTCTCTATGCTGCTGTGCTGCATAGATGACTGGCTTTCTATAGCTTGGTGGTTTTATAGCCACAAAATTGCACCATTCTGTGCAGGAGAGTTTCTCTGTTTCAAACAATGGGACGTTCGGAGTTGTATCCGAGTCTGTCCAATTTCTGTTGTGAGGGTGAGCGGAGTATCTAGAAAGAGCTTGGTGACCACTCTTAGGAGTGGTCGGTTGATCAGTCTTACTTGCCTCTACACTGCGGGTGGTCATAGGTGGATTTCAGAGAGAAGGAAGACAATGATGTCCTCTCTGGGTTTGATTCCCTCCTCATCAGTAAGAGACCCAGCTCCATGAGGAGCGAGCTGATAAGCAGCAGTGGCCTCTGCTTCAGTGTCTGTCGCTGGGTTCCTGCCCTGCCTGAGTTCCTTCCTTGGCATCCCTCAGTGGTGGACGGCAACTTGACAGCCAGATTAACCCTTTCCTGTCCAAGTTGCTTCTGATCATGGTGTTTTATCACAGCAATAGAACGTAGACTGATTCACCGGAGTAACAAACGGTCCGCGTGGAAGCAGTGCGAGAGGAATCAAAAGCCCAGGGCTGACGTCAGCCACACTGACCCAGAGCCACTGACTCCAGCTGCCCTGTGATGCACATCCATTTTCCTTTGTGAAATCGATATGTTGCCTCATAGACCCAGAAATTTATATTAAACACCAATTGACCCACCTATGCTATATAGTAATATACAGCCTTACAATGGCCTTATAGAAGGCCCCCCAATGGCCTTAATGCTGGTTGAAGGCAAGATATTGAGTATGCAGCGGCATTCAGCAGATTAATGGAAGTGACTGCAAGCAAATGTAATATTTAGACATTTAGAAATATTCCTTTCCTCCCCCTCTTCATCCGTCTCCCCTCTTTCCTCTGGCTTGTCTTGTCTGTGGACTTCCACCCTCCACAGGATAGCACGATTACTGAGTCATCTGCTCCATAGTGTCGCCAAAGCCTTGCAAAAATATATTGATACATGTGACAGATAGAGGAGTGATCTCTCTCTCTCTCTCTCTCTCTCTCTCTCACACACACACACACACACACACACACACACACACATGATCACACTCTCACACACATACACTCATGCACTCACACACATGATCACATACACACTCACATGATCACAAGCACATACTTTCTCATACACATATACTCGCACACACTCTCACATACACTCACATTCAAATATCCACTCACACACATTCATACATACTCACACATACACTCACAGACACACATACTCTCTCTCACACACATTCACACACATACACCCATGTACACACATATACCCATGCACACACACAAGTATACACACACACACACATACACACACAGAGTCTTGTGAGCATTTTCTATATCTCACCACTCTTTGTCCTATGATCTCAACAGACAGGCTTTTGGTTGCTTCTTGTTGAGAAATATTGTCTCTGTTCGAAGTTAACTCAGGAAAACAGCATGTTTGCCTCGTTCTCTTTCTGTCTTGATGGTGCCTTGAGTCACATAGAGCAACTTCTTACCAAAGCCACAGCAGACACAGGAGAGGAGGAGGTCCTCTTCGCTGACTCCTTTGGGCAGAGAGCCTTTGTGTCAGGGACTGAGCATGAGAAAATTCTGAGGCGGCTGGGAGTTGAAGTCTGTTTGGTTCTGTGTTCAGGATGTTGAGGATATAAAACATTACTATGGCAACAAACATTTGAAGAAACAGGATCATGTGTGTCCTGTGGTCAGAGGAATTTAAGAAAGCAGCCAGAGGGTAGACCTTGACAGTGTGTAGCCGGGGCTTGTCCTCCAGTAGTGCTCCAATGGTCTGTCTTTGGGTAAAATGTCAAGCTGAGAATTATTTTTTCAGGCACAAGGGCCTATATTTATCTGATTGCATACTTCATCTTAGAGCTCATTGCTATCCTTGCTGTGAGGACCCTGTTATTTATTTCATTTTAATTTTTACCTGTATGTCCTAAGCCTGCCCCGTAGAACTCATCCCCCAGAAGCTCATTCTAGTCTGTTTTATGTACAGCCTCTCACTCCACCGTCCACATGTTTATTCAGATACGTCTCTCTTAAAAATATAGACTGCAGTGCGTGTTATAATTTACACCAATGTCTCTGTGCTACAGACCCCATTTTGTTGTTTATTTTCCCTGCGCAGTCTGTTTTATAGATTTATCCATGTTGCAGGACAGAAAATCCAATCCATTTTCACTCGGATCCACCCTCCTCCAGGACATCAGTCCATTATGGGTAAATGCTGCAATTATTTTTCCAGACAGAAGGGACACTAGGTTGCTTTCTTTCCTGGTTATCACAGACAACGCAGTGGTGAACAACAGTCTTGCTGCTTTCTCGGTGTCCTTGGGTTGTGTCAGAGTTTCTTCCAGATAAATGTCAAAGTATGCCGGCTACTTCTGGCCACGCCCTCCTGCCTCGGTGACTTCAGATGAGATAGCGCTGCTTATTCTCCCTTGAGACTGAACTAGATTGTAATTGATTAGTTTTGGCTAATAAATGGATGTTTTATGATGGTATCAGTTTCTTTTGTGTTTCACTGAAAGGCAGGTGACCGGTAGCTGAGCTGTTGAGACCACAAGATAAGACATGGTGTTTTAAATTTCTCTTGTTGAGTTCTCTGATTAAAAGTGCAGCTGGGCATTTTTTTCATATTTTGGATTTCTTTTGTGTGATTTTTCCCCAAATTCATTTGTCTTTTTCTCCCTGCCCCCTACTTTTTGCTCACTGATATCTAAGAGGAAATAAAGGAGAATTTCATTTGGAAACCGCAATGGATTTGGTTGCATTGTTGACACATAGGTTATTTCTGGTT
Source organism: Apodemus agrarius (assembly GCA_964023405.1). Taxonomy (NCBI): domain Eukaryota; kingdom Metazoa; phylum Chordata; class Mammalia; order Rodentia; family Muridae; genus Apodemus; species Apodemus agrarius. The sequence goes on from OZ030012.1 coordinate 100,247,984, forward strand.
TGGAATAATGTGGAAGATTGATTTCTTATCTGAAGATTTAGCTTTACAATTTGCCATAGTAACTGACCATCGTGAAAGAAATGATTCATCTTCATAGGGAAGAAGAAACATTTGGTAAAATCCAAAAGCACCATTGAATGAAAACTCTCAGCAAGCTTGGAGCAAAATAGCATTTCCTCAGCCTGATAGAACATTTATTAAATCCAAAACAACAACAAACAAAGCCAGGTGTGGTGGCTTCCGCCGGCAATCCGAGCACTCGGGAAATCAGGTAGGAGGGGCACAAGCTTGAGATCAGCCTGGACTATATACAGTTAGCTCCAGAGAAGACAGAATCTGAGGCGAAGGGTGGAGGGGGGTTTGGGGAGAAAAGAAAATATTCCCCCAAAAGAAAAACGAAGAAGAAAAGAGACAAGGAGAAAATAAAAGCTTGCAGATAATGCTATATTCCATGGTGAAAGAATATGTCACTTCTCTCCGGCTTAAAAAGAGAGAAAAGATGCGATCATCCAGACACTGCTTTTCTCCCTTCCTGCACACATTCTTCCCTCCCTCTCTCTCTCATGCCTTCCCTGCCCCGCCCTCTATCTCCCTTTCTCCCTCCTTCCTATTCTCCATGATGGGATTTTCCTATATAAGAAAGGGTAGCCTTGAGCAGCTCATCTTCCTGCCTCAGCACCACAGTTGCTGGGATTAGAAGTGTCCACGAGCACACCCAGTTCTTCACCCACTTGCATGATCCCTGGTGCAATAAGGCAGGGAAAAGAGGTGAGCCGTCTAGACCTGGGAAAGATGTTATCTATAGACGCCATACCCATTTCTATAGAAAATGCTCATGGGCCTACAAAAAAGCTGTAAGAGCTGGGAGATGATTCCCTTGGCTTGAAGAACACAAGGTCAACAGCTAAAATGAACTAGCATTTCAGTAGCATCAGAAGCTTTACCACTGAAGTTTAAAAAAAAAAAAAAGCCATCTAAAGTTTTATCAAGAGTGTAAAGTTATTTATATGGAAATTAAGGAGTAGGGGAAAATAAAAATACACAATAAGCATATGCTTATATTTTTCAGTATATTGAAAATTATTGCTGGAGGAAATTGCAAAGGCTTAAGAAGTGGAACATTGTTGTGTATAATGAGTAAATGGAGTCAACGTTATTAAGATGTCAATTCTCTTATTATTAAGATGTCAATTCTTTCAAAATGTTTCTATAGATCCAACGCAATCCCCATCAAAATCCTAACAGATTTTTTTTTTTTTTTGGTTAAAATTCAGAAGGTTATTCCACAATTAGTGCAGAAAAGCAAAGACTATAGAATAAAAAAAAAACTGTTTTTACAATGAACAAGAGCAACTGAGACCCTCAATATTGGATTGTCAGACTTATGAGGAAGTAAAGGTAGATGTATAAATCAACGGAATGAAGAATTCAAAAATAAACCTGTGCATGTCGACTGATTTTTCAAGGAAAGTGCTGCGCTAGTTCAGTGTGGAAAGGCGAGGCCTCGCAATAAATGGAGCTTGATTGGTTGGGTAGTCACAGGGGCGTTCGCTTTCTCTCAAGATAATGGTGCTTACACAACATTAGCACTAAATGGATTATTTCTTCATAAAGGACGAGCCTATAAACCTTATACAAATACACACAGGATCTTTATGATCTGGATTAGGAGAGGGATTCCCAGCCAAGACAAAAAAGCATAAATTTTATAAAGCAAAAATTTGTAATAAATTTTACTTAATGAAAGCCAACACATTTTGTCCTTTGGAAGGTTCCTCTGAGAGAATGAGTGCCCAGACCTCTGGCAAGGACAAGCAGGTTGTCAACTATATATTGGCGACATGATTTACAACCAGCATTCATAAAACTTTCCCAACTCAGCACTGAGAATCCAAATAGCCCAATTAAAACATGGGCAAAAGATTTAATATGATTCCTTGACTGCCGATCAAAGGGGAAAGACAAGGTAAATAACCATGCTGAAAATGATTAACATCATTTATCCTAAAAGGAATTCTACTGGCTTGCTGCTGTGCTGGTATTGTTTAGGTGACCATATTCTTGAGATGTTGTAGGTGCGACTTCTCTGTCATCTATAGAAGATACTATCTTGTAGCAGACGTCCTGGTTCTCTGGTTCTTATCATCTTTCTGTCCCCTCTGTCCTGATGATCCTTAGGTGTAGGGTACATGTTGCAAATGTTATCAGTTAGGGCTAGAGACCCATAGTCAGAAAGACTTCTCTTCCTCCCCCCCCCCCCCGCTCTGCCCCCCCCCCCACGGGGGTAGAAGGAAAAGTATTTAGAATGAGGTTTTAGAAATTATATTGGTTTGTGAAAGTGTCAGTAGTAGGTTTTCCCTTCTAGTGTTGACATGACAAAGTGCATGTGGGAATTCTCACAAGGCCCCACTCTACATGAAGAGCTACCAGCAATTAATGGTTGCTTAGAGAGGGAGAATCAGTCTTCCCCAGAGATGAGACCCTGAATTGTCCAATTCAAACTCCACAGCCCTAAACACAATACCCATATGAACGGAAGCAGATGGACTCAGTGATAATATATATATATATATATATGTTTGTGAAAGTGGTTTGTGAAAGGAATCATATATATATATATATATATACATATAGAATGCATGTATACATTTGTACACATATTAACAATAATTAAGAATTTGAGGGGGTAAAGGAGACCCAGAAGGAGTTGGAACAGAGAGCAGAAGAAATGATGGAAGTGCAGTATTCATGTATGAAATTCTGAAAAAATTCTATAAAAATTAATTAAAACAGTGAGATATGGCAGCAGCATTGCTAGATTTTAAAGACTAACGATGCCACTGTGAAGGAGAAGGTGGTACAATGACAGAACTTGAGCTCATGAATTGCTGGTGGAAGATAGGATGATTATATATATATGTGTATATATATATATATATATACATACACATACATATATATGTACACACACACACACACACACACACAT